>CM062815.1:760181586-761441586 GCA_031772625.1 Pinus tabuliformis | reverse complement strand
ATATGTTATGCATAAACGCAATTAAATTGTATACAATAGAAGCATTGAAGCATTTAATCAAACACATTGCACAAATAATAAACAAGTATAATTTTTTCACTTATCTAAAGAAAATAGTTGACAGGATGCAAGGTCTCCATGTTCCACCAATCCATAAATCATGTGGTTCATGAGCTCAACAATAGTTCACCCCCGAGTTGGACAACAAATCCAAAGGAAACGCTAGACCAAAAACCCATGCCATGGTACCAAACCCAGTAGCCTCAGTCTTTAGTCACAAGCTCATGTCCCCCTTGCCAACACCCAAGTAGCGCAACCCAAAACCCTTAGTAGTGCCTACCTTCCAAGGAAACTTACAATTGGATGGAATAGTCTCTTCCGACAACATTCAGAGCATTGTTATCGTATGGTTTTCAAGTGCTAGAAACTAAATCGAAATCTACATGGCTAGTTCCAGAACCCCAACTATGACTCACTAGTTATCAATAACCAATTTTCCACCAGAATTTCATGGAAGCAAGCCATAACTAGGGCCAAAAAAACCTCATAGCCACCAATTTCCAAGAGTTCATTTGGAGCTCCATGAAATTTAGATGCATACCTGAGCATAGTTAATAACCTCACCCCGGTCAGTTGTAGAGTCCACTTAAGGATTCATTGACCATTAGTCCTTTGACTCAATTTCCTAAGTCTGCTACTAAATTATCCCATTAGAATAATAATCCATCAACCTATAATACTAACAGGAACCTACACTTCCTTTATATATATGTGGCCCCAATTGGACATGTGGCACTCACTGAAAGCCATGGGCCCCAGGGCACACTTTTCACCAAAACATACCCAATTATTGCCATTCTAACTTGGAGTTGTGTCCCCCATACTCTTTCTGTGGAGTGGGCTCCACAGCCAGCCTTATTTTGTTAATTTATAAAAATATGTACAATTTACAATATTCACATCTTGGATTCCATAGCCACCCGAGAAAAACTGACATATCGATATCTAATGCACTACATGGGTACACAGACCACATAAAAGGTCATTTAACTCACCAACATAATAGTCAAAATTATTTTTATCTCACCAGCATAATAGTCAAAAGTATTTTTAGCTCACCACCCTAACATATTGAGTACATATATTTAGATGATCCAATAGGTAGGGGTATTACATTCCTCGCCCCTTATTTTATGCATTGTTCTCAATGCATCACATATACAAATATATAGATATATACCATATGCTACTAAAACAAAGTGAGGGTTTTCTGCCCTCATGAATTCTTCTTGCTCCTATGTCACATTTTTAGGACTGAGCACAGTCCATTGCACATTCACCATGCCTATGTCTCAGTTTCAAATCACCTTGACCTTGTTGTCCAAGATCTGCACCAATTGAACCTGGGAGTCTCCCTTAGGTTTTACCTGAATCATTTTCTAATCAATAACATGATTAACACTAGGGAGATATGTTTTAAGTAGTGAAACATGAAAAACATCATGAATATGGAAAGATGTAGGAAATGCAATCTTATATGCAATGTGGATGATCCTCTCTAGAATTTCAAATGGCCCATAATATTTGGCTGCCAACTTGGCACAATTTCCCAATTTTATCAAGCCCTTCTTTAATTTTACTTTCCTTACTTGTCTTGTTCCTATATGCTTAAATTTTTTGTCTATCTGGTTAGCCTTAAAATTTTGTTTGATTTTAACTATCCAGTCCTCAATGTCCTTGAGAAATCTAGGACCCACCATAATTCTATCCATTGGGTTACTCTAACTCATAGGAGTGTTACACTTTCTGCTAGATAAAGCTTCAAACAAGCTCACTTTTAATGACTCCAGATACCCATTATTATTCCAAATTCCACCAAATGAATGTAGTCCTCCCATTTGGATGGCTTATCAAACACGTACATATGTAACATATCTTTAATAATCTGATTTACCCACTCTATGTATCCATAAGAATCTGGATGATACAGTGTGCTAAAATTTAAATTGGTACCTGACCATTTAAATAAAATGATTTAGAAGTTGGATGTGAATTTCAAATCTCTATTTGAAATTACTGCCTTAGGTATTTCGTGAAGCCTAAAAAATTCTTGCATATAAATATCTGCAATATTCGTTGCGTTATGTACCAATTGCACCAGAATAAAATGAGTGGACTTTGTAATCTTTTCTACTACCACTATTGTAGAATCACGCCCCTTTGTAGTTCTGGGTGGCTTAGTGATAAAATCAACTGACACCACCTCTTACTTCCATTTAGGAATGAGGATTGGCTGAAGTAAACCAAGTGGTTGTTTATGCTCGACCTTCACCCATTAGAATTCCATACATTCGGCTATATAATTAGTCACTTCCCTTTTTAATCCTGGCCATCAAAATTGGCTCTTAACTATTGTGAAATTTTTTTGGTATCCAGGGTGACAAGCATATGGCACCTTGTGCATCTCCTACAAAATTATATCTTTTACAGATGGCACATTTGGCATCTAAATTCTATCTTTATATAAAAGAATACCTTTTTCACCTATACCATAATCTTTGTGTTGTGCTTTGATTCACTATAGATTATTTTTAATTTCCAAATATTGTTGGTCTAAATTTCCAACTTACCAAATCTATTTCATAATTGCTAATTGTTGTGGCATGTATAACATGTACTATCATGCTGAGAGAATCAACTACTCGATTCTCCTTTACCTTAATGTATTTAATCTCAAAGCCATATTATAATAATAATTCTAGTCATGTCACTTGTTGTGCATTTAGATTTGGTTTCTCAAATAAATGTTGCAACCCATAGGGATTTATTTTCAATTTTAATTTCTAGACCACAAGATAATGCCTCTGCATTTTAAGTGAATGGACAATATCTACTAGTTCTAAATCATGTACATCATATTTTTTCTCATGCCCTAATTTTCTGGATTCATAACAAATGACATGTCCATTTTGCATGAGCACTCCACCTAGCCCCTTTTTTCATGCATACGTGTATACCATAAAATCTGCATTTGGATTAAAAATTATTAATATTTACACTTGGATGTCCACTGAAATTTCACACCCTTTTTGTACAAAGGTGTAATGGGGTGTGATATTTTGGAGAAGCCTCCAATAAATCTCTTGTGATAACTATTATCATGTGAAAATTGTACACTCATATGTAGGCATTACAAGAAACTCAAAGTCAGTGATCAACACATATAGAGGTGACAGTTTCTGTTGGAAGCACCATGAAGACCAAAAATAAAAATTTCTCCTAAGGTTCAAGTTAAAAAATTAAACCGTGTGGGTGCACCATTACTGGAAATTAACAACTATGTAGTTATTTCTTTGATAGTGTGCGATCACAAAAATTCCAGTTAACGCCTCAGGCCGTGAACTTTCTTAAGTAACACTCCAAATCTTGACATGGTGAGAGCTACCATTTCCTTTCATTTAAGGATTCTTGGTTTTCAAGGCTCAAATTTGATGGGCTAAAAAATTCGAGCCTTAAACCCCAATAAGCCTTAAAGGCAAGGAAATGGTAGCTCTCATCATGTCAAAATTTGGAGTGTTTCTCAAGCAAGTTCATCGCCCAAGGTGCTGATTGAATTTTTCATGACCACATGACCATCGAATAAATAATTGCGTGGGTGTTAATTTCTAGTAATGGTGTACCTGCGCAGTTCAATTTTTTAACTTGAACCTTAGGAGAGCTTTTAATATTTGGTCTTTATTGTACTTCTAGCTGAAAATGTCACGTCTATATGTGCTAATAACTAACTTTGAGTGTCTTTCAATGCCTATATATTAGTTTCCAAATTTCACATGATAACAATAACCAAATAATCCCATGAAGGACTAGACTTCTATAGCATTCCTCGGTGCTAGACATTCAATGATAGCCTTATTTTTCTTCGAATACACAACTACTCCCTCTTCTGAGATAATATGACCCAAGTAATGCACCCACCTATGGTAAAAAGAAAATTAACTTAGCTTGGTATATAGTTGTTTATCCCTAAGTACCAGTAGTACTAATCTCAAATGTTGTTAGTGTTCTTCATCAAAATTGGAGTATTTTAAAATATCATCAAGAAAAATAATAAAAATATTTTCCAAATACTCTGTGAAGTCTCTATTCATTAGACACATAAAAACCCCTAGTGCATTGTATAAACCAAATGGCACCACAATTAACTCATAATCTCCATAATGATTTCAAAATGTGGTTTTACTAATATCTTTCTCTTTGATATGCAGGCGGTGATATCCATATGTTAAATAAATTTTAGAAAATATTTTTGCACCACGAAGTTGATTGAACAGATCATCAATTCTTTGCAATGGTTTTTTGTTTTTAATGGTGACTTTATTTAATTGTTGGAGTTAATACATAAACACATAGTTCCATCTTTATTCTTAAAAAAAAATAACCAGTGCATCCCACGGTGACACAGTAGGGCGCATTTATCCCTTTCTCAATAATTCTTCCAACTGCATATGCAACTCCTTAAGCATGGAGTGTTGGAAAATCAAGAGACTTGTAGATTATAGATGATTTTTATTAACTTGATAATTACTTGTGATTTTAGTTGGCCTTTTATTAGTTCTTTAGTTATTTTTCATCAAGAAATTACCAAAGAAATTAATATCACAAAGAGACAAAGTACAAAAGATATAGTCTCCAAGCCAGGGAAAAACTCCTCCAAGATGAAAACCCAGAAATAAACCTTCTCTTTTTACAAAATATTCTTATAATGATACTTCCAAGACCCAAAGAATAAAGATCAGAATCTTCCCAAGCAACAAGTCACCCCCCCAACAAGATCTCTCCAAGGAAGCTTCAATACTTTGACCTTCTACATCTTTGCTCTAGAATTTCGGCCTTGCAAATTTTCCTTAGAATTTTGACCCTACAATTTCAACTTCCTACAACTTGAAGCTACAAAGAAACCCTAACAACTTTGCACATGTGGAAAAAAAAAAGAGATAAACCCAAGAGACTTCACTTTTTTCTTCCATCCTTCGTCCTTCCAACTCTTTCTTCTCTTTCGCTATTGCACATCAAACTTGTCTTGGATGTGTCTCTCAAATGAGTCAACCTCCTTCAATTTATAACCTTCTTTAGGGTCGAATGGCCCTATTTTAGACCAACTTCCTCTTGACTGGGGATGACTGGGTCTTGGAGGAATAAATGGAATTTTATTGACAAAAATAAATATTTTTCTTTGTTATAATGAGCCCAAACGGGACTATAATACATGACATATGTTCTTCTTCATCCTAAAAAGACCTAGAAGCATGAGGAACATGCTTTAAATGAAACCCACACTTTAAATAAAATTATTTTTCTTTCTTTTGTTTCTTTATACAAAATATATAATGTGATGTTTACAAAAGGTCAGTATGAAGACCGACCATAGTTACAATTTCCAACACTCCCTATTAACTAGGGAGGTATTCATAAGCTCATCATGAAGTACAAGGAATCTCAATCTTGAAGCATTATCATAAGAAGAGCTAGATTGATAAGTCATCTATTAAGCATTTGTATCATAACCAACATTGTCATTGAAGGCTTTAACTAGACATTATGTTGGGAGGCTTTATGTGAGCTTCGACACTACCTCTAAGGCACATACCACATCTAGATTTTCATCGGGTATGTCCTCTTAGGAATATCCTTATCTTGAATTACCAATCCTGAATCCTCAAAGAATATAGGTCCTCTTCGACTACTCTTATCATGGATGCCCTACCTCATACTCAAAGAGTATCGGTCTCCAACTTCTTTCCTGAACTCTACAATCCATAAGAAGTTCAAATCTCAGATGCTTATCAAATCCTCTCGAATCCATTCTTTCCTTATGGTATTTACTAAGACTTATGGTTGTTAGTCCTAGTTTAGTGCATGATACATAAAGAAAAGAACTATCCAACATCACTTCCTCTCAATTAGGGAAGATATGTCTACCAAACGAAGTTTACCTCTCACATACTCAAGCTTCTTGTTTGGTAATGATTTTTTCAGAATATCTGCTACTTGTTCATCTATAGGTAGATAATGCAGCTCTACGACCCCATCTCATACCAAGATTTTGATTTAGTGGTACTTATTATTTATATGTTTTTTCCTAGTATGAAACATCAAGTCTTTAGTTAATCTCATGCAACTTTAATTATCACAATGTATGCATGTAGGGCTAAGTGGTCCTTCAAATAAATATGATAATAAATTTATGAGCCAAGTAGCTTCCTTGTAGACTTCACTTCACTTGCAGCAACATACTGAACTTCAACACTACTTAAAGAAATTGTATCCTGCATCTTGCTCATCCATGAGACCATGGAAGATCATAGGTTTAAGTATCCCCCTGTTGTGCTTCTTCCATCTGTCTCACTTCCACCCTAGTCAAAATCAGTCTATCCCATGAGCTGGATCTCATTACCATTATACCGAAGGTAGTGATGTCTGGTTCCATGCAGGTATCTAAGGATGTGCTTGGCTGCTATCTAATGGTCATACTTTAGATCCATATAATATTGACTGAGGGCATTTACTGTAAAACAAATGTTTTTTCTTGTGTTTACTAAATACATCAAGAACCCAATCAACTGTCTGTATCAAGTAGTATCCACCAGAATAGAATTTGAACTCCTTAACTTGTTTTATTAGTAATCATAGGAGTCATCGTAGGCTTGTTATCCATCATGCCAAATTTTAAAGAACCTTGATCACATATTTCCCTTGACCAAGTTATATTTCACTCAACTTTTGTCAAACTTCTAGTCCCAAGTAATAATGCATAATCCCGAGATCCTTCATATCAAACTTGGTTGCTAATTTCTTCTTGCATTCCTGAATTTGATGCTCTACACTTGTAACAAGTAGATCATCCACATATAATAATATAATTAGTGGTTCACCTAGACCACCTTGATGTATAGGTTAGGATTTGCATAACTCTTGGTAAAACGAAATCTCAATAGGTATGCACCCATTCTTGCATACTAAGCTCTAAGTGCCTGGTTTAAGCCATATAGAGTTTTTCTTCAGTCTGCAAATATGAGTCTCCCTCTAATTTATTTCAAATCCTTGAGTCTTGCCAATTTAAACCTCTTCATCAATAGTCCCATTTAGAAATGTTGTCTAGAAATGTTCCATCCCATTGTAGAAGCCAAATAAACAAGCAATCTAATTGTTGTATATCTATTTATATGAGCAAAGGTTTCTTCTTAATCCATACCTTCTTTTTGTGAGAATCCTATTTATATAGACCTTTCTTTGAATTTATCAATTCTCCCATACACAACATGCTTTATCTTATATATCATTTTTTAAGTGAAAATCAATTTGTTGCTTGGCCTAAGAATGATTTCCCATACATCGTTCTTCATAATAGACTGGTATTATTCTTGCATCACATTCCTCCACTCTTGATGTTTATTTGCATCTTCAAAGGAGGAAGGTTCAGCTTCAATGAGATTTGTCATATATGCTACATATCTAGAATACCTTTTCAGTATTTTACTTTCTCTAAAGGTCCCCTTTGTTGTGTGTCCTTCTACTCCTTGTAGAGTAGTTCTCAACCAAGCATGCCTCTTTTGATTTTCACGAACAATCACTTATTGCAAAGGATCACTAGAACCTTCAACATCATCGTGAGTGATGTTGGATCTTGGCCATCATGGTCCCTTTATATATCATCAAAGAAAGGTATATATTCTTCATCAGAAGTGACTGAAACATCTTTTGATTTATTGTAAGCTATACTTTTGTCAAAGATGACATCCCTACTTACTTTGATCTGACGATCCTCCTTGATATAGATTATGTAAACTTTTGATGGAGCACTTTACCCAACAAATATTCCCTTCATACTATTAGGATCCAACTTCTTCCTTTTGTCCTTTGGTATATGTATATAAGCAAGATACCCAAATTTTCAAAGATGATCCACACTTGGCTTATTTCTTGTAAATTCTTCTTCTGGAGTCATATTGTTGAGAATATTGTGAGGACATCAGTTCTGCAAGTAAACAACTATCACACATGCTTCTCCCCATAGGAATTGAGGGAGATCTTAATCATGGCCCTTACACATTCTTCAATTGTTATGTTTTTCCTTTCAGCCACACCATTTTGTTCAAGATTGTAAGGAACAATAAGCTCCCTCTTAATCTTTGCTTCCTTGCAAAAAGATATGAGTTCTTTGGAGGTATATTCTCCACCATTATCAGACCTCATAATCTTTATCTTTCTTTCTATCAGTTTCTCCATTTTTTTTTTGAATTCTTGAAACTTCTTTAACACTGATATTTGTTCTTGAGGAGGTAGAACCAAGTTTTCCTTAATAAATCATCAATGAAGGTCAGATAATATTGATTTCCGCCAATATATTTTACTTCCATAGGACCACATACATTATAGTGTATGAGACCTAAAACTTCCTTAGATCTAGTATCGCTTCTTGCAAATGGTTTCTTCACATTCTTTCCTAGAGTACAACCCTTACAGGGCCCTTCATGTTCTTCCTTTAATTCGGGGATGCCATTGACCCCTTGATTTAGAGATGGAAATGTTAATTTTCATATTGTTCTATGTTGTATCAATTACTTTAGCCCAATTCCAAACTTCAATTAGAAATATTTCCAATTGCAATTAGTCTTTCCATTCATCAACAATAATTGAAGATAGAACAATATATGAAATGACAAAGAATACAATCAACACATCCACAAGAGACACCAGATTTGGTCAAAGACAAAGGAAAAATCCCACTAGGGGGAAAGCCCTTTGAAAATCTTCTTTTATTAGATTGTCATAAAAAGTTCAGAAGAGAGTACAATGACCCCAATGCAATAGGATAGGTAATATAACCCAAAAACTTTAGAAACCAATTTATAGTGGCAGAATATATCAAAGACAACTTGATTCGAACTTCAGATATCCTCAGAAAACTTCGGATGATGGTCAAATATAGTCAAACCCCTGGATGCTCCCTTCAGGTTAGCATGTGTGTGTCTGTAGCTCCCTGGACTCTACCTTGGCCTTAGCATGCATGCGTTTGTGGAAGAAATTTCCCATTTTTGTGCATGCATCTAGAACATAAACCCTAATTTTGTGCGAACTTTAGATCTATAACTTCGGAATCTTGTACGACCTTTTCCTTCGCCAATGTGTTGAACCAAATCAGATAGAAGAGAAGAAGATGCTTGATGTGATGATGTCTAAATGAGCTTCTAGGAAACTTGTATTTACAGGCTTCTAGGGGTGTCCAATAATGTCCATTTGATGTTGAGGCTGACTTGTCCAAGTGTGCATGAGAGTGAAGCTGACTTGATCCAATATCCATGAGTGGGTGCACAAAATCAAAAACCAACTTCTACTTGTCTGAATAAAGTAATCTTTAGGTCTATTTTGATCCTCTTGAAAATAGAAACTCAATGCCATCATCATCTCCATCAAATGATTAGTCCAAAGTAGAATTTAAACGCAGATTCATATTTTTAACACTCCCTCTCAACTAGGGATAATTCCACCTGTAAAACCTATCCATTGATCAATGTATCATACTATCATCACGTGTACCAATATTCTCAACTCTATCTGCTGAAACATTATCAAATCTAAAGAAGAATAATCATGGGGAGAAAAATCTACCACCCTCTATCAATGGGCTACAACCTGGAATATCTGTTAGCGGGCTACTACCCAAAAATATGTCAACTAGCTACTACTTGGAAATATGTCATCGGGCTACACCTGAAAATATGTCATCAGGCTACTACTCGGAAATTTTATTGGGTTGCTACCCAGAAAGTCATGGGGGAGCTACAACTCAACCCATATCGAGCAATAGGTGATGGAGCAGAGCGACTACTCAACCCATCCTATTGCCTAATGATCTTCCCAACAATGACCCTTAAGAGTAATGTGGTAGAACACCTGCATCATAATCTTAGCTTGGGAGAGATACCCGACTTACCAAAGGTAAGGATCTCACACCCCCAAGCCTCCTCACCCGTTGGCCAGACGGGGAGGGATAATCCCAACAAGCCTAGCTTGTGGGTATGATTCCAATTGGGGTATACTCTGCAAAGACCAAGATAGGGTGAGCTACTTATCCAACCCTATGGGTAATAGATATGGGTGATACCCTATTATCCAAAGTTCCCTCAAACCCAAGAGCCCTCTATCTAAATTTATCATCTTGGGAGCTTAGACAGGGGGGGAGAGTATCACTCAGTGTCCTCGATCAGTGGTGCCCCTTATCAGGAGGGGTCAGATCATTAGTCCAAGATGCTCTATGAAAACCAAGAACTTCTCTTTCGACAAAGCCTTGGTGACAATATTTTTTTTCCGCTCATCTGTCAATATGCGATGGAGTCGAATGGCTCCTCTCTGTACCATATCATGAATGAAATGATATCAAATCTCTATGTGCTTGGAATTGTCATGAAACACGAGATTCTCTACCAGACAGATGCCACTCTTGTTGTCACAATACATCATTGTAGTGTTTAGGACCTGCTCAAATAGCTCTCTAAAAAGTTTCCTCAACCAAATTGCTTCGCAACTAGCCATGCTAGCAGAAATATACTATGCCTCGGTGGTACTCAATTCTACAAACTTTTTCTTCGTGCTCATTCAATATATCATGGAAGATATAAGAATAAAAAAACATCCTGATGTACTCTTTCTATCGATAACATTTCTCACCCAATCAACATCGGTTTATCCATGAACTCGAACATCTCTGGCAAAGTATCTTAGACCAAGTGTAATCGTCCCCTGCAAATATCTCCAAATGTGTTTGGCAGTGGTTGAATGTGGATGGAGAGGCTCATTCATGAATTGAATGAACATTTTCATTGCATATCATATGTCCATATGGGTGTTCACAAGGAACACTGGAGCCCCAATCAACTATCTATGCTCGGATGAATTCGCCAAATCAGGTCTTGCAACTTATCCACATAAATTTTTGAATTTAATTTCCATCAGTGTGGGTAGGGACTTGTATTCTATCATTCCAAATATTTCCAACAACTTCACAAAGTATTTTCCTTCTGAAACAAAAATTTCACCAAGCCTTTAGCACACCTCAAGGCATAGAAAATAGTGCATGAGTCCAAGGTCCTTCATCTCGAATTCAGAGGATAGCTCCCTCTTACACTCGATAATCAAAGGCTTACCACCTATCAGGAATAGATCGTTAACATATAAAATGAAAATTAGTAGCATACCTTGGCCTACCTTGAAGTAGAGGTTGGGATCAACATTGCTTCTTGTGAATCCTAGCTTCACCAAATAACTGTCTATGCGGGCGTACCATGCCCTTGGGGCTTCCTTCAATCCATACAATGCCTTGTTTAATCTACAAGCGTGTGTCTTTCGATCTTCTACTTCAAATCCATGTGGTTGTTCAACATATACTTCTTCTTGTAGCATGACATGGAGGAATGCAGTATTTATGTCCATCTGATGAAGGGTTCATCCTTGACTTGTGAAAAGGACAAATATAAAAAAAATGGTTGTATATTGAGCCACAGGTGAAAAATATCATCATAATATTCTCCCTCTTTCTGGGAGAATCCTCAAGCCATGAACCTCACCTTGTATTTGTCAATGCTTCCATCAATTCTATCCTTGATCTTGAATATCCACTTCGAAGTTACCATGGAGTTTCCCTTCGGTATCATCACAACATTTCATACATCATTCTTTGTAATAGATTCATATTCCTCAGCCATAGAATCTTTCAAAAATTGTTCTTTTACGACTTCTTCAAATGTGGAAGGTTAAGCTTGAATCATAGTGCTCATGGCAGCATCATATCCCTGGTACCTGCATGGCTTCTTCATTTCTCTAAATGATCTTTAGATAGCTACATGACTATCAGCATCCTGAAGAGTGTCACAAAGACAAAGTGGTCTCTTCCTAGTAGGAGGATTACTAGGAGGAGAATCTAAGGGATCCATGGGCTCCATGGGATCATCAACAATATCAGTCTCGAATTCAAGCATGGACAGGCCATCCAAGATATCCATATCACCATTCTTCTCGGAGTAGGAGGTAGAGGAAGGTATCTTTATTTTCCAAGAGTGACATCTTCATTGAATGTAACATCCCTACTAATTTCAACCTTCCTTTGACTAGCAATATATATTCTAAATGCTTTAGAATTTTCACAATACCTAACAAACGTACCTTTTCTTCTTGTAGCTTCCAATTTGTTCCTTTTGTCCTTCAACACATGGAAATATACGAGACATCCAAATATGCGAAGATGACTAATATCGGTCTTCAAACCTGTAAATACTTCTCCGAGAGTTTTGTTTTCCAAAGCTTGATGAGGCACCCTGTTTTGAACATATAGGTAGCATGTGAAGCTTTCTCCCAAATAAATTTAGGTAACTTTTGATCATAAAGCATCACTCAAGTGACTTCTACTATAGACCTGTTCTTCCTCTCAGCTAGACCATTTTGTTCGGGAGTATATGGCACAATGTTTTCCTTCTTGACACCTTCCTTTTTTCAAAATTCAATGAATTGATTTGACATGTATTCTCCACCATTATCGTACTTGAATATTTTGATCTTCTTCCCTGCTTGATTTTCAAACAATGCTTTGAACTCCTTAAATATTTAGAAGGCTTCATCCCTATGCTTCAAATAGTATATCCATGTCTTCCTTAAAAAGTCATCAATGAATGTGATGTAGTATAGATATCCATTAATAGAGTGCATGAGTATTGGTCCACATATGTCAAAATGAATGAGATGGAGGATGTTAGTGGTATTGTTCTCACTAGAGGGGAATGGTCCCCTTTTCATTTTTCCACTAGCACATCCTGGACATACTCCATCATGTTGAGTTTGAACCTTTGGAATCCCACAAACCAAGTTCTCCAATTTTGGAAGCACATCATAATGAAGATGAACTAACCTTCGGTACCATAATTTTCTTAGATTATTTGTATTATGAACCAATGCTAATAGATTCCTTCTAGTGACTTTGTAGAGTACTTCATATATTTTTCCCAAAGTGAATGCATCTTTCATAAGTGATCAAACAGGCCAAGTAAGAACTTTTCCTTTGATGAATGCAACCCTTATCCTTTTGTCTTCCAAATCAGATATTGATACCAAATTCTTCTTTAATCTAGGCACATACATTACATCATGTTGTACAATAGATTCCCCATAATTGAAATGAAATTGTATGGATCCAAAACCTTTAACATGATGAGTGGAGTTGTCTCCAATAATGATTTTCAAATTTGACTCCATATCTACCAAGTTAGAGAGAACTTACTTGTAACCAGAGAAGTGACGAGTGGCCCCACCATCAACCAACCAACTATCCCATGAATTCAGAAGAGATGAACTAGTAAGAGTAGAAATAAGAATATATTCAGATTGATTCACAGCATTACTTTCATGCCTAGGGAATTTTGAAATGTTTTGTCGATGACGATATTCATCATGGTAACTTAGAGCATATTTTCTTCTTCTATCATTTCTTACATTGTGATCATTCCTTTGGTCATCTCTCCCTCTTTGATTATTGAAGATGTTGTTTTTGATTCTATTATTATAGTGTGGTCCATTGTTCTTCTTGGGGCAATCTCAAGCATAGTGCCATTTCTTATGACAATTATAGCATTCAATGTTCACATATTCATTTCTTCCACCAAAATTTCAAGGAGGAGGCTTTCTTGAATTTGATGAACCTCCTTTCCCTTCTTCTTCTTTTCATTAGCGATGTATGCAATGGGTTCTCCTTCGTCGTGCTTTTGAATCCTTCCTCTTGCTATCATCCTTGACTCTTCTTGAGTGAGATTTCAAGTAATTTCATCAAATTAAGGGATGACATTTGTGTTTCTTATAGTAGTGATGAATGTTTCCCAAATAGGAGGGAGACCTGTTAGAGTCATGAACAACAGTTCCCTTTCAGGCACAACTTCTCCAACTCTTTCCAATTGATCCCTAATACGAGAGATAATCATTATGTAGGATTTTATGGACTCTCCTTTGTTCATCTTGGTGTCTTTTAGTTGATATATGAAGGTGAGGATTGCATTCAAATTGTTGACCTCATACATGTCGACTACCTTATCATACATGTCTTTAGACCTTCTCAAGTTTCCAACATATGCAAGTAGATTATCTTGTAATTTATAAGCTATAATTTGTTTGTATTTCAACTAACCTTTATTGTGATTTTTCTTGGAAGAAACTGATGCATTCTCCGAAGGCTCGGGTACCTTTCCTTGAATGCAGTCCGAAACATCATTGTTATCAGCTATGATCTCCAACCTAACTTTCCATGTAGTAAAATTAGATGAGTCACCCAACTTCTCGTCACTCTTGAAGTAGGAAGTCATATTGACTTTGAATATATTGGTTCTTTCAACTTTCCAAAGATGAGTGCTTCAAGGCTTGTCTCCTTTTGGGCTTTTCCTTCACCTTAGCTCTGATACCATGTTAATTTTAAGATTGTTCTATGTTGTATCAATCACTTTAGCCAAATTCCAAAATTCAATTAGCAATATTTCCAATTACAATTAGTATTTCCATTCATCAAATGTAATTTAAGATAAAAAAATATATGTAATGACAAAGAAGAAAATCAACGCATCAACAAGAGACACCAAATTTGGTAAAAGACTAAAGAAAAACCCCACTTGGAGGAAAACCCTTTGAAATTCTTCTTTTATTAGATTTTCATAAATATTTTAGCAGAGAGTACAATGATCCCAATACAATAATATTAGTAATATAACCCAAAAACTTCAAAAACTAGTTTAAAGTGGCAGAATATATCAAAGACAACTTGATTTAGACTTCAAACATCCTTAGAAAATTTCGGATGATGGTCAACTGTAGTCAAACCCCTGGACGCTCCCTTCAGGTTAGCATGCATACGTCTGTAGCTCCCTAGACGCTACCTTGGCCTTAGCATGTGTGTGTTTGTGGATGAAATTTCCCAGTTTCGTGCATGCGTCCGGAACAAAAACCCTAATTTTCTGCAAACTTTAGATCTGTGACTTCAGAACCTTGTACGATCTTTTCCTTCGCCAATCTGTCGAACAAAATTAGATAGAAGAAAAAAACATGTTGTTGGAAATAATACTGAGGGGGGGGGCGGTGAATCAGTATTAGCAATTTAAACAATATTTCATTTCATAAACAGATATATATATATATATATATATATATTATATATATATATATATATATATATATATATTATATATATATATATACGCTACTTCTATCAATGTAACTTGTGTATATACGCAACTATGTTTAGAGCAACCAGCGTATACCTTGTAAACTTATAATTTAGTCAGTTGATCTTTAATCTGTGTATCAGAACCATATAAGCAGTAACAGGTACAGTAAAAACAGAGTAGACAATCACACACAAGAACACAAGATATAAGGTGGAAACACAATGTGGGTGAAAACCACCTACTGCAATTTGTCTCTATCTTCTTTTAATAAGAAACTCATTTTTACAATATTTCTGTACTGGTGCAGTCTTATACCAGTACACAGGCGTCTACCTACAGAAGGCTACAACCTTCTCTCATTCTCCAACTTCTCCTGGAAGGGAGCTACAACTCCCTTAGCTCTTGTACTAGCTGATGTACTAGTACGTAGGTGTTGACCTACAGAAGGCTACAACCTTCTCTTTTCTTCCAGGGACCACGTTTCATAAATTTTTAGACGGGATCCATCAATAGCATCAATCAACCATCAAAATATATCTACATCAATCAATCTCCTTTACACCAATCAAAACTGAATCAACCAATCACTTTTCTGAATGTTGTAACTAGAACACAGTAACAATAACCAGAACCCAAACCAGAACCCAGAACACTGCAACAACAAACAGAAGTAGCTAAAGCATATTTAATGAGGTGTACACTACTTCAATGTGTAGAACCTACGTGTATACGCACTTTCTTCAAGACAAACCTGCGTATATGCTGTTTTGAAATGCCTAACCAGCGTGTATACATGCTCTTGATGTAATGAACCTGCATACAGATCTATATAAGATGATTTAACCTTTACAACTATTCAGAAATCAGTTACACCGAGATCATCAGATTTATAGATTACGACATGTGCCAAGTATTCAGATAAAAGATCAAAAGCACATAAATATACTTATCTTCAAGCTTTAAGATCTTGACCCATCAATAGAACTTATCCTTCTTCAAGCACTCAGGTTCTTCCTTGATTCATATCCAGCTATGAACCATAACCCAATGACCAGTATTCTAAATCTTGCTCTTCATTAGATATTCAATTTCTTGAGTGCCTTTGCCTGATGATCTCCTCCTCCTTTTATAGTCTTAGGCCTTACTCAATACCATGGTCCAAAACCACTTAGAAGCAATACCTTAGACCAAATACCTGGGGTCAACACTTCGGACAAGATACCTTGGACCAATACCATGGGTCAAAATACCAAGGAGCAAATACCACGGACCAAAAACAAGTTTTCCAACATGTACACGCTTTTCTTTGTGTGAAAATGTGTGTAGACACATACGCGCCTTTTGGTCGGCGAACACACGTGTATACGCGGCTTTGTCAAGGTAAACCTACGTATACCTCTTTTTCCTTCATTCTGTGAGCCTGAACTGTGATTTGGTATCTAAATGAGTTGCCATCAAGGACAACACCTGTGTTATAGTGCCAAACCCGTGTCATAATGCCAACAATCTCCCCCTTTGGACTTGATGGCAACTCCAAGTCACTCTCCCCCTCTGTCATCAAGGGCAAAGGGTTATGCTCCCCCTGAGTACATGCTGAATTCTTTGATATGCTGAAGTGTGTTGTTCATGCTCCCCCTGATCGTAAGCAAGGTCTGCAACAAGATGTTCTACAAGAAGAACAAGACTCTATACATCATAAATGACCTTCCTATCACCAACTACTCATACATACATCCATCTCCCAACTAGGTGGGGCTACATAAAAAGGTTATGATAAGACAAGAACATTACATCATCAATCCCAGGCATAGTGGGGAAACAAAATAGGTCGTTACATGACCTTGAAAATAAAAGATATAAATGACATAGAGACAAAATATCTAAAACAAGATAGTTATCAGCAACTATCATGAGCAGCATCTGTCAAACACCATTAGCAACCATGATCTCCCTCTGCACCTGTTCCACCTGAAAAAACAGCTGTGAAATTGTACCAAGATCTTCTAAGATAATGCCAACAATGCATTATTAGAAGTATATGCTCCCCCTGAACCTGTGCCAGAAGATCACTGTCAGACCCATATCAGACTCTTTTCATCGTGAGTCTATCCCACTGATATTCTTCAAACCAACATATACGCGACTGTATCCACAGCAACCAGCGTATGTACGCGAATACACTTCATGAAACTCGCGTACAACCACTTTTCTCTAAAACAGATAAGTATCAATGACAAGAAGATGCATCAACTACTCCCAGCTTGCGTCTAAGATATTCAAATGTCTCTTTGGGCAGTGGTTTGGTGAATATATCAGCAACCTGTTCCTTGGAGGGAACATACTCCAATTTGACCTTTTTTTCAAGCACTTGTTCCCGGAGAAAATGATATTTGATAGGTATGTGCTTGGTCTTGGAATGCATGACATGATTCTTTGAAATACTAATTGCACTTGTATTATCACATAGAATGGAGATGGGTGGAGTACATGTGATTTGAATGTCTTGCAATTTTTGCATCATCCAAAGAAGCTGTGTGCAGCAAGATGCAGTAGCCACATATTCTGCTTCAGCTGTAGATAATGCAATTAAACTTTGTTTCTTGCTGAACCAGGACACTAATCTGGAACCCATAAAGAATGCACCACCACTGGTGCTTTTTCTGTCATCCACGCTTCCTGCCCAATCTGCCTTTGTATATGCATGAAGTTTAAGATCTGTATCTATAGGATACCATAAACCAAAGTTTTGTGTTCCTTGAAGATATTTGAAAATCATTTTGACTGCCTAAAGGTGTGCTTCCTTTGGATTTGCTTGGAATCTTCCAACTATTCCCACTGCATGCATGATGTCTAGTCGGGTACCTGTTAGATAGAGCAGACTACCAATCATGGATCTGTAGGTTGTTTGATGCACTGCTGCTAATTCATCATTTGCGATGAGGTTGCATCCTATTATCATAGGGGTACATACTGGTTTAGCATCTTCCATTCCATATTTCTTCAAGATCTGCTTGAGGTACTTGGTTTGTGATAGAAAAATACCATTTTTATCTTGTTGAACTTGTAAACCAAGAAAATAAGTGAGTTCACCAAGGAGGGACATTTCAAATTCTTTTTGCATTACTAAAGCAAAGTTTTGACTCATGGCTTCTTCATTACTACCAAAAATGATATCATCAACATACACAACAAGTATTAGCAATTTGCCATTGTCAATTTTTATATATAGATTGCTATCAGCTGATCCTTTTGAAAAATCTTGTTGATGAGGGTATTTGTCAAGACGATAATACCAGGCCCTTGGAGCTTGTTTTAGACCATAGAGAGCCTTCCTGAGTTTGCATACAAGTTTTGGATCATTTCCAAGGATGAATCCATTTGGTTGCTCAATATATACTTCTTCTTCTAGATCTCCATTAAGAAAGGCAAATTTCACATCCATTTGATATACTTTGAATTTCTGATAGCTAGAAAGAGAAAGGAACATTCTTATGGCTTCAAGTCTAGCAACAGGTGCAAAAGTTTCTTCAAAGTCTATGCCTTCTTGTTGAGCATATCCTTTACAAATAAGTCTGGCGTTGTTTCTAACAACTTCCCCATTTCATTCAACTTGTTTTTGAATATACATTTAGTTCCAATGATATTCTTATCATGAGGTCTAGGAACTAATTCCCAAGTATTATTCTTTTCAATTTGCTCAAGCTCTTCATTCATGGCCTTGACCCAACATTCATCTTTGCATGCTTCATGTACATTTTGCAGTTTGATGGAGGAAAGCAATGCTAGATAGCTTGAAGCTTCTGTAATAGTTCTTCTTATCTGTACACCTGCCTCTTTCTGTCCCAAAATTTGAGTCTCTGGATGATTTTTCTAAACATATCTGGATGGATTCCTTTCTTCTGCCGTTATCTACTCTTCTAGTGCTTCATTAGTTTCTTCTTCTTTAGCATTAGTCTGATTTGAAGTGGAAGGATAATCCTCATCTTCTTCCCACTCTTCAGTTTTTACCTGCTTTGGATTTTCGCCTGCTTCATCAATCACAACATCAATACTTTCAACAATTTTCCCTAGTCTTTTATTATAACACTTGTATCCTTTACTTTGGGAAGAGTACCCAAGGAGAATTCCTTCATCTGCTCTATGTTCAAACTTGCCATGTTTTTTATCAGTCCTTTTGATGTAACATTTTCTTCCAAAAACTTTGAAGTATTTTATAGTAGGAGTCTTACCATACCAAAGTTCATGAGGAGTTTGAGTGTTGTTTACCCGAACATTTGTTTTGTTGAGAATAGTGACAACAGCAAATGCAGCTTCACCCTAGAAGGTTGCAGGAGTTCCAGACTCATCTAGCATAGCACGAGCCATTTGTTGAACAGTTCTGTTCATCCTTTCTACCACTCCATTTTTCTGAGGAGTCCTTGCGGCAGAGAATTCCCTTCTTATTCCATGTTCTTCACAGAAGTCGAAGAATTCATTCGAGGTAAATTCCCCTCCTTGATCAGACTCATCGCAACAACTGTTCTGCAACTTCTGCAGGTTGGTAGCGCATGATGCGTGCAACTGCAGAAGTTATGAATTGATGATGGAAAAAAAACCTACCTATAGGGTTCAGGTAGAAATGTGGCCCCCTAACTAGAGTGCACGGATGGTGCGAACAGGCTTTCAGGGGCACGAACGAGGCCGAGGCAGAGGAGGACCTGCCAAAGGTTGGGGTTAGCTAATCTGTTACAACTGTGGAGGACCAAGACATTATGCCCATGCATGCACTAACCCAATGCATCTGTCTTGCAAGTATTGTACTCATTTTGATCATGAGATAGAGGAATTTCCTACACTGATAGCGAGGTTAAGCGACAAAGGGGCGCTACCACCTCAATCGACTCAGAACCTGCAAATGATGAGGTCTAAGCCTTACGAAGAGGATCCAAATGTGAATATAGTGCTCTGAAGTGGAATTAAAATGGGTGATGATAAGGGAAAGCAGCCCTAAGATAGCGCATGGGTTTGCAAAGCTCTGGCAAAGGAGGTTGAATTTGATTTGGAGCGTGCACGCGAAACATTCATGGAAGCAAAGAAGAGCTTCATTGAGGCCTCCACTTCAGGGATCAAGGATAAGCCTGATCAAGAAATGGACCCTTCTATGCTTACAACCTTTCGAGCAAGATGCATGAAGTTGTTGCACAATAAAAAGGCTGTGAAGGGATTATAGGAGCTTATAAATAGATGTGCCGGAAACACTCCGGTTGAACTGCGTGTGGTACGAAAGATTGGTAAGCATAAAGCAAGGAAAGGATGAGAGATGAGACTAACCATGTAGATAGGAGAATATGAAATGGATCAGGTTATTTTGGATCTGGGGTCAGACACGAACGTCCTACCAAAGAAGACTTGGGAGCAGATGGGAAGACCTGCATTGCAGTGGTCTCCGAGTCAGTTAAGGATGGAAAATTAGCAGAAGATCATCCCCATGGAGCAGCTGCAAGGGGTGACTGTAGATATTGAAGGCGTAAGCACGTTGGCTGACTTTGAAGTAATAGAAATTATGGATGAAAACAACCCCTACCTTGCACTCCTTGGCATTGATTGGGCTACTAACATGAACGGGGTAATCAACCTAAAGAAGCGAAATATGATATTTGAGAAGAAACCGCTCCGTGTAATAGCACCCCTAGATCCTGCTAAAGGATCATTCTATACTAAACTAGTCCATGATTATGGGAGTGATGACGATTTGGACAGCATATATAAGATAACAGTTCGAGACCAAGATTGGGTAAATCCAACAGCGGATGGATGAATTACATGGGATCGCGAGAGTTCCTGCACCTCAGACTCTGATGAAGAATTAGAGCGCTGGCAGAATCAACTACATGAAGTTACCACACTGAGCTCTAACATGATGGCCCGGTCGCTACGCTGTGTATCATCAGAGGTAAGAGATCTGCCCACTTACCTCAAGCTCCCATTGTGATCCTTTAAGGTTAGTCATCAAGTCATAAAGTTCATTAAGTCAATGTCAAAGTTTGAAGACCTTTGTTAGGCATGTTACTTATGTAAATGAGTCATTAAGAAACCCTCCAAGACTAAGCTCAAGCACCTCCTTCAAGATGACCTAAAGATGTTTCGACAGCCTAAAGATGTTTCTAGTAGGACATGTTGGCCTAGGCACCTATTCAAGTTGGCTTATTTTGGATGGGAAGACCACTATAAATAGGGCAACATAGCCTAACTTGAGAGCCAATATTTTGGTCAAGGTCTGAAGTGAGAAAGAAGTGTGAAAAATTCAAAGAAGATAGCCTCATAGCCAAAGAGAAGAAATAAGGGAAGAACGAATTTGTTTGGGTCTATTTTTAGGGATGATATCCATCATAAATGTAAGGAGAAGTACCATTTTTTTCAAGGAAAGCTGAAGTTATCTCAACCATCAAAGGAGGTTGAATTAAGGAAGAAGTATAGTCAAGAATGGAAGACAAGTTAAAGGAGATGAAGTCTCCATCCTAAACGAAGGGATTAAGGGTACAATATTGGTGGTGACACTTCCCATGTGCTACACTTAGGTCTTCAGAAATACTCCAAGAATTGTAGAAGACCAAAATTTGAAGGGTAGATGAAAAGGGGAGCAAAACTAGCAATTTGACAAGTGTGGACTTGGTTAAGAAGAAGAAGTTGGAAAGAAGGGTTTCTGACTTGGTCTTGGAGAGGTTATGTCAAGGGTATTGGTCCTGGTATTCTTCAATTGAAGTCTCTATAAGAATAATAATTCGTTTGGGTTTTCCTCTCAAGTGGGAGAGGCTTTGGCCCTGGCTGATAGCCTATATTTTGTGTCTCTAATATCTTTATTATTTATGCTTTGGTAGTTTTTGATGATGATCAACACTATAATAATATAACTAAAGAGAAGATCCCAATCTATTGAAGTAAAAATCATTCACAAGAAATTATCACTAATAGAGAAATCACCTAATCCTGATGCCCTTGATTCCTCAACAAGTACCAATTGCATGTTGTGCACAACCCTCATCTTCTTTGCTCTATGAGAGTCCATGTACCTTTGATCTCCTTGATAACCCAAACATTTAATTAGTGGAACTTGATACTTTTTGTTGTAGAAATTCCCCCCTTTTGACTGGTTATAAGTTCATGGAGACTTCTGGATAGCCTGTGAATTGTTCTTGAATTATGAAGGTTTGCACTACGTTTTCCATTCCTATATGATTTTTTTTTTGTTGCCCATAGCTTTCTACAAAATTGACCTGTTTTTCCTTTGCTCATGTAGCTATTCCACTTTCCTCATGGCTACCTCAAGAGTTTTGGGATCATCATATTTCAACATGTTTGTGTAAAACGAGGGCGGTCAACTCCTGTACCTTTGTATTTTTACTTTTTCATCTTTAATAATTCTGACATACCTTAGTAATTTAGTGAATTTCTAATTTTACTCCTCCATGGTCATATGTCCCAACTGTAGTTCAAAAAATTCTTGCATTTTTTTCTCATAATAGAGTTCAGACAGATACTTCCTTTGGAAGTACTCTTTGAATTTCTTCTAGGAAATTTTTCTTTCATTTAGATGCTTAATTGTGTTAACTTACTCTCACCAGAAATTTTCCTTATCCTTTAACAAGATATATGACAATTCTGGCCTCTAAGTTGGAAATATAGTTGAGCAACTGAAGGGACTTCATCATCTCTAGTAACCAAGTATCTTATTCTTCCCCTTTATTGTTTTTCCCATTAAATGTGGGGGGCTTGATCCTTAGTTCCCCTTGCAGACTCTCCCAGTCAGCTCTTCTAGTAGCTTTTCTTTATGGTGACACACAAGGGTTATTCTTATATTATGTAGAAGAATAATCCCTTTTACTTCCTCACCTACCTGTTGGGTGTGGAGCTTGATTCTCTTCTTTATTTAGAGGTATCACCACATTGGACCCCATTTCGAAATGTGGCGGAAACGCCACCCATAAAATATACATTGCGAGGGGGGTCTAGGGGGGGGGGGGGTCTACGATATTTGGGAGCCCGCCCTAGCGGGGGATCGGGGGTAGCACCCCTGAAGCTAAAAAATAGATGTAAAATTGCCTTGTAAAATTTTGTAATTTCGTAGTCAATCTGGGCAATTCATTAGGCGAAGATTTAACGGGAGAAGTTATGTTTAATTTAGGGTTTTTTTTCCCTAGAAGGCAGCCCCTCGCTATATATGAGGGAATTGTATTGCGTCTATGTAGATCTGTATTCTAAGTGAGGAAAGAGAAAGGAGATTGAGAGCGAAGAGGTAATTACAGCGGATCTGCTGTAGGTTGTATCTCTTCAGTTTGTTGGACAATATAAAAGGAAGGATTGTTTGTTTCTCCATGAACGTAGCCCAAGTTGGGTGAACCATCTATATCTGTGTCTCTCTTGTTTTATGTGTTTATGTTTCTGCAATATATTTTATGTGTTTCATTGTTCTATAATATATAATTTTCTAACAGTTGGTATCAGAGCCGAAGGTCTATTTGGTTGATAAACTCGTAGGAGAGAAGGGTTCCTGGTTCAAGTGGGATCAATGGTGGAAGATGGTAGGTTTAGGGTTGAAAAATGTAACGGCCAAAACTACCAACTATGGAAGATGCAAATGGAATATTATTTGTACCAAAAAGATCTATACCAACCATTGAGAGGAAAGGAAAAGAAGTCGACTAATATGACAGACACAGAATGGGATATTCTTGACAGAAAAGCACTTGGAACAATACGGCTGTGCTTAGAGGCGTCAATAGCTTTAATATTTCAAAGGAAATGACAATAGAGGGTTTAATGTTGGCATTGGCCAGACTATATGAAAAACCCTCAGCCTCAACTAAGGTATTTCTTATGAAGCATATATTTAATATGAAAATTTCAAAAGGTGGATCTATTCCTGATCATTTAAATGAATTTAATATAGTTACCAGTCAGTTAAGTTTTGTAGAGGTAATTTTTGATGATGAAGTTAGGGCTCTGTTATTTATGTGCTAATTGCTAGAAGGTTGGAATGGTTTAGTTATGGCCATTAGTAACTCTATCTCTGGATCTAGTACTTTAAAGTTTGATGATGTTGTCGGTGCAATCCTTAGCGAGAAAATGTGATGGAAAAGCTCCGGTGAGACATCAGGTAATGCTTTGACTGCAAAGACTAGGGGAAGAAAAATGGAAAGAGGAAAGAGCCCAGGATATCGCAGTAAGTCAAGGAAAGGCAGATCCAAGTGTAGATTGGGGATAGTGTGTTGGAAATACGGGAAGAAAGGACACTTGAAGAAAGAATGCATGTCTCGTAAGGGAAAAGAAGGAGACGCGCAACAAGAAAACAATCATGAAGTGAATGTGACAGATGATGTGTTGCAAGATGCTTTGATTCTTTCCTTAGAGAATATTATTGATGCCTGGGTGGTAGATTCAAGGGCCTCATTCCATGCCACACCTGATACGAAACATTTTCATGATTATGTTCAAGGAGATTTTGGAGAGGTTCGATTGGGTGATGTTAAACCCCGTAAAATGATTGGAATGGGTACAATTTTCATAAAACAACAAAATGGAAATCAATGATTGTTGAAAGAGGTAAGGCATGTTCTATATCTAAAGAAAAATCTGATTTCAATAGGGCAGTTGGGAGGTGAAGGTTGTGTAACTACTTTTACAGATAAAACCTGGAAGGTCACTGAAGGAGCCCTGGTAATAGCAAAAGGAGGAAAGGTTGGTACATTGTATTTATGCAATGGTATTTCTAATTCTGTTAATGCTTTAACCTCAACAGGAGAAGATACGACATTGTGAAATCATAGGCTTGGGCACATGAGTGAGAAGGGTATGTAGATTCATCACTCAAGAAATTTCTTGCTAGGTTTGAAGCATGTTGATTCAAAAATTTGTGAGAATTGTGTTTATGGAAAATAGAAGCGAGTCAGATTCCTCAGAGTTGGGAAAGAAAAGAAGAGCAAAAAATTAGATCTTGTGCATACAGATGTATGGGGACTTGCTTAGGTATCATCTCTAAGTGGCTCTCATTATTATGTTACTTTTAACTGATGATGCAACCAGAAAAACCTGGATTTATTGTATTCAAAATAAATCTGATGTATTTGATACTTTCAAGAAATGGAAATCTTTGGTTGAAACGAGACAGGAAAAAGGTTGAAGTGTCTCAGATCAAACAATGGAGGTGAATATTGCAGCAAAGAGTTTGATAGGTACTGTTCAGATAATGGAATTCGGAGAGAGAAGACAGTTCTAGTAATACCAAAAGAAAATGGTGTGTCAGAAAGGATGAACAGGACAACCATGGAGCGTGCAAGGTGCATGAGATTGCATGTAGGATTTCCTTTACAATTTTGGGTAGATGGTGTAGATTTTGTTGTTTATCTAATAAACAAAGGGCATTCAAGTTCCTTGGATGGTGGTATTCCATAGGAGGCATGGACAAGTAAAAAGGTAAACTACTCATTTTTAAATACTTTTGGTTGTGCCTTTGTCCACATTAATAAGGAAAATAGAACAAAGCTTGAGGCAAAATCAAAGAATGTACCTTTATTGGATATGGTGTTAATAATTTTGGTTATCGCTTTTATCATTATGAATAACACAAAATTATTAGGAGTAGAGATGTCATATTCAACGAAAATGTTTTGTATAAGGATAAAATGCAGGAAAAGAAATAGGAAAAAGAAAACAAAGAATACACAGTTCTTGATGTCATCATAGAAAAAGTGATGGTGCCTGAAAATCATAATGATCAACAACCAGAACAACAACCACAACAGAAACAAGCACCTCAAACACTTGAAAGTGGTGTTAAAAGATCTACCACGATAAGTAGAACGCCTAAACGATACTCTCCTTCATTATATTATGTATTGTTGACTAATTCTGGTGAACCAGAATGTTATGAAGAAGAAGTGCAGGTAGAAACCAGGAAGAAGTGGGAGCAAGCCATGGAAGAAGAGATGGACTCCTTAGCACATAACCATACTTGGAACTTAGTCAGGTTTCCTACAAGTAAAACAAGATTGCAGAATAAATGGGTTTACAGGTTGAAGGAAGAAGATGGAGGTAGAAAAAGGTATAAAGCTAGACTTGTGGTGAAAGGGTTTGCATAGAAAAAGGGTATAGAATTTTATGAGATACTTTCTCTTGTTGTTAAAATGAGTTCAATCAGAACTATTTTAAGTCTAGTAACAGCTGAAGGTTTGCATCTTGAGCAGTTAGATGTAAAGACAACATTTCTCCATGGGTATTTGGAGGAAGAGATATATATGTAGCAACCACAAGGATATGAGTTAAAAGGGAAGGAGAATCTAGTGTGCAAGTTGAAGAAGAGCTTGTATGGCTTAAAACAGGCTCCAAGGCAGTGGTATCTAAAAGCTGACAGGTTTATGTTTGAACAAGGTTATACTAGATGTCACTCTGATCATTGTGTTATCTCAAAAGGAAAAATGATGGCAACTATATTATATTGTTATTGTATGTAGATGACATGCTTGTTACAGGTTCTAACATGCATGAAATAAATGTGCTCAAAATAAAATTGGCAAACTCATTTGCAATGAAGGATTTGGGTGCTGCAAAACAAATCCTTGGTATGAAAATAACTAGAGATGGGAAGAATAAAAAAATTAACATTGTCTCAGAGTGAGTACATAGAAAGGGTGTTGAAAATATTTAATATGAAGAATGCAAAACCAGTTAGTATACCTTTGGCTAGCCATTTCAAACGAAGTAAGAAGGTGTGTCCCAAGACTCAGGAAGAAATGGATTATATGTCTAAATTTCCATATGCATCAACAGTTGGAAGATTAATGTATGCAATGGTCTACACAAGGCCTGATATTGCACATGCAGTGGGAGTTGTAAGTAGGTACATGAAAAATCCAAGAA
The DNA here is from genome assembly GCA_031772625.1 of Pinus tabuliformis. Classification (NCBI taxonomy): domain Eukaryota; kingdom Viridiplantae; phylum Streptophyta; class Pinopsida; order Pinales; family Pinaceae; genus Pinus; species Pinus tabuliformis. Next base: position 761,414,443 of record CM062815.1, on the reverse strand, counting down.
AATAACATTGGATGGTAGTGAAGTGGATTCTCAGGTGTTTGAGAGGTACCACAAATCAAGTATTATGCTTTGGTGGTTCAAACATTTATCTACTGGGATATGTTGATGCAAATATTGTTGTTGATAGAGATAATAGGAGGAACACAACAGGGTATGTGTTTACTGTAGGTGGAACAATGGTCAGTTGGGTTTCAAAGCTGTAAAGTGTTGTTGCACTCTCAACAATGGAAGCTGAGTATGTTGCTTCTACAAAGGCTAGTAAAGAAATGATTTGGTTATAAAGGTTTCATGATGAACTGGGTAAGAAGCAGAAGTTGGGGAGGTTATATAGTGATAGCCAGAGTGCCATACATCTTGCAAAGAACTCTGCATTTCATTCCAAGACTAAACATATAAAGCTCAAGTACTATTTCATACGGTCATAATTGGAAGATGGGCAATTAAAGCTAGAAAAGATACACACTAGCCAAAGTCCTGCAGATATGTTAACAAAAGTTGTAACCAGGGAGAAACTGAGATTCTGCTTAGTTTCAATTGGTGTTCAAGTATGAGGAAGAAGATGAGAAACAACCAGGTCCAAAGTGGAGTCATTGTCTAGCAAATGAAGCAGCGATGGAGTTGCTATAATTAGTCTCCGAGTGGGAGATTTTTGGGTGTGGAGCTTGATTATCTTCTTTATTTAGAGGTATCGCCACATTGGACCCCAGTTCGAAATGTGGCGGCAATGTCACCCATAAAATATATGTTGCAAGGGGGGTCCAGGGGGGGCGGCTACGATCTTTGGGAGCCCCCTCTGGCACGAGATTGGGGGCAGTGCCCCCGAAGCTAAAAAATAGACGTAAAATTGCCTTGTAAAATGTTGTAATTTCGTAGTCAATCTGGGCCATTCATTAAATGGATATTTGACGGTAGAAGTTATGTTTAATTTAGGGTTTTTTTTCCCTAGAAGACAACCCCTCACTATATATGAGGGAATTGTATTACGTCTATGTAGATATGTATTCTAAGTGAGGAAAGAGAGAGGAGATTAAGAGCGAAGAGAGAATTATAGCGGATCTATTGTAGGTTGTATCTCTTCAGTTTGCTGGATAATATAAAAGGAAGGACTGGATGTTTCTCCATGGATGTAACCTAAGTTGGGTGAACCACATATATCTGTGTCTCTCTTGTTTTATGTGCTTTCTTTGTTTATGTTTCTGCAATATATTTTATGTGTTTTGTTGCTCTGTAACATATATTTTTCTAACGCTACCTGAGTGATAGTGCTAATAAGAAACACTCTTAGAGTGCCTTGAACTTATTGCACCTTTCTCCTTAAACTATGTGTTAAGATTATAAGGTAAGCTTGACTTAATTTTTAGATCCAATTTCTTCTGAATCTTATTAAATGTTTATAGAATTTGATTATTTATTAGTTCCCTCATCAACGTCTGATTATCATCTTTATAGCTAAGCACTTCCATCTTAAGGCTTTTCATTGTCTTTTCAAGGTCTCTTTCATCAGGTCTATTTTCTCCATGACCATTAGATTTAGTGTTATCATTACCCAAACTAATATTTTTATCCCTAACCTCGTCTTAGGCTTCACTATAGGGATTTTGAGCATCCTTAGGACTCCTATCTGCCATTATGAAAATTTTATTGTAATTTCACTTGTATATTTCTCTATAAATTCTTTCCCAATTTTCGATCTAAATTATGAATTCTGAATTCATCATTCCATGCTCCTCATCAATATATTTCTATTGAATGTCTAATTACTTGATTCAGATGACTGCGCTGAAGGATACACTCTTCAAAAGTATGCAACTTGTTAAAGAATTTTACCAGTAGAAACTGCCATAACTTTCCTTCGAAATTTCCCAAAAATTCAAAACTCGGTTCCAACTTTTGGGTGAATAGTTAAAATCTATTCAAAACCCATCTCTCCAACAACTAATTACATTCCCAATTATAAGTTATGGCCTGTAATTTGGGTCCCTTGGAATTTTTTATAATTTTTCTCTAGCTTCCCTATGCCTGGAAAATTCAATTTTGCGGCTTTCTTCTATCCTATAACTGTCTTTCACATTTCACTAATTGATTGCCCTGTTCATACCTATACCTTATTTACTTCCCTCTCTTCTCCTAGGTAGCTCTACCTCTTATTATTCTTCTACTCTACTCAATTTTTTTTTTTTCTTTTTCCAATTTTTCATTGGAGGAAAGCTATCTTTCCTTCCATATCGCCAACATGCCAACATCCAACAAATAAAAGCTCCATAGATATAACATATATATTTATAAGTGTGAAAGAACTCTCGCGGGTCCTTCCACGAGTTCCCCATGTCATGTAAACCCCATAATGCCCAAAAATACAATGGGGCACACGATACCATCTATAACATCCCCAAACCCCATTCGGGAGACACTACATCAATAGTGTTGCAAAACCCAATCAATAGCCATAGGAATATTTGTGGAAGTGTACATGCTATTTCTACCAACACTTTAATGTGGACCTAGAAATTATTTTATTAAGCATGACATGCAACACTATATACCATGAATATATATATATATATATATATATATATATATATATATATATATATATATATATAGATATATATATATATATATATATATATATATATATATATATATAAATAAAAAGAATAAATTTAATGCAAAAAAAGCATAAAATCGTTTAACTAAACACATTGCACAAATAATAAAGTATAATGTTTTAACACTTATTTGAAGAAAAGAGTCGATTGGCTACGAGCTCTCCACATTCCACCTAGACATAGACCATGTGGTTCATGAACTCAACCATAGGTCGCCCCTGAGCTAGGACAGTAACTCAAAAGGTAACAATAGAAAAAAACCAACCAAAAACCCAGGACAAGACAACAACTTGAGTAGGCTCAGTGTTTAATTATAAGCTCATGTCTTCGTAACCGACACCCAAGTAGCGCAACCTCGAATCCTCAGTGGTGCCTACCTTCTAGGGTGACTTATAGTTGTCTGAAATAGTCTCATCCTACAATGTCTAAAGTGTTGTTGTCGTCTAGTGTCCAAGTGTCAACAACCAAACCAAAATTCCCACAGCTGGTTCCTAGCCCCAACTACGACTTACAAATTATCTCTAACCAAGTTAAAAAATAAATCCATAGCACCAAACCATAACCAGGGCCAACAAGCCCTCAGATCCCCAATATCCTAAAGTTTCTTTGGAGCTCCATAAAAACCGGATGCATCCCTCAACACAGTTAACTTAATAACCACACCCAAATCAGTTCCAGAGTCCACCCCAGGACTCATTGACCATAAGTTCTCTGAAACAATTTCCAGAGTTTGATACTGAATAATTCCACCAAAATAATAATCCATCAATCCATAATCCTAACAAAAACCTATGTATAAATTCCGTGTAGATACAAATTAGTAATTGTAATTTACTAAAACAATAGACTTGAATCTACTCTACTCATTAGCGGAAACAATTAAACGATCACGAAATCACAAAGAATACAAGAGAAATAATTCAATCAACACAATACACAATGATTTCCTAGGGAAATGCATAGCTAAAAACCCCTGCTATCTGTATATTGCATTAGTAAGATAATATGAGAAGGTTACAATGATTTTCTCAAGCTTGAGCAACCTCTGCACTATCTCCATCTATCTCATAGCTTCCTAGACAAGCATAGGCCAATACTTAACCAATTTATCGCTTTCCCAAGTCCCCATTTCCTTGCATTGTTTCCTTTGGAATTATCCCGCTATTAATTAGGGAAATTACTCAATTGGAATTGCACAATCCTCATTGGAATTCTTCTAATTTCATGCACCACTTGTACAATTCAGATTATTATACGACTGATAGTACACTATCCTTGAACTCTAATGTCAATTGGGTAACTCTCAGATCTGACATGCATAAGTTATTTATAAGTGAACCATCAGTTAACTGGTTGAAGACATGAAGCAACACCCCACTATCTAGCCTCCTACTAGTTCCTCAATCAGTTGGAACTAGTTTAACTGACTTTAACTTAGTTAAACTGAATTAATTGAGTACAACTCAAAATAAACTCAATCAGGGCTCCTATAATATAGGAGAAACTATACATGACTCAAGTTAGACCCTCAGCTTGAATTAACTAAGCCAACTAAGTCAAATTAATTTAGTTAACTAATACAAGTTGTCATGTGATGTGGAATTAGAGTTATATTCCTAATTTAATTCAAGGACAAAATTATATTAGGATTTTCTTGTTTCATTTTCAACACTCCCTCTCAACAAGAAAGGGATTATTTTCTACCCCGATCCTACCTCTATGAAACTTGAATTTTCATCTTGATAATTCCTTTGTCAAAATATCCACATCCTGTTCCTAATTTGTAGGAATGCACTCCAACAATGTGATTCTCCTCTGCACACAATATCGTAGATGGTGATACCAGATGTCGATATGCTTGGAACGATCATGAAAAACTAGATTCTCAGAGATTTTGATACACCACTAATTGTCACAATAAATCATTGTAGGATCCATCTACTGACCAAATAACCCAACAAGGGTCTTCCTAATCCAAATAGCCTCACAAGATGCTTAACTAGCAGCCATGTACTCCGTTTTTTCCAAACTGAGTGCAACTAATATCTACTTCATGTTGTACCAAGAAACTATTTCTAACCCAGTACTGAAGATTCCCCTTGATGTGCTCCTCCTGTCAGATGGACTCCCAAACTAATATACATTTGTGAATCCTTGTAGCTTCACTCCCTTTGTCCATCTATACCAAAGACCAAATTGAGTGGTTCCTTTGAGGTATCTCAACTTATGTTTAGCTTCCTTTCAATAGAGTTTGGTTGGTTTAACCATTGCTTGACCAAGTTGGTTGACTGCAAAACATATGTCTGATTGTGTGTTCATCAAATACATAAGTGAACCCACAAGCTACCTATAAATAGTAGCCTCCACTACTTCACCTGAAGTAACACCTTCCTTCCTCTAATTCCGTTCTAGAGGAATCTCCATGGGTTTTCCTCTCTCCATGTGGAACTTCTTCTATATCTTGTTGGCATAATTTCCCTAAGAGACAAAAAATTCCTCATCTCCTTGCCATACTTCCACAACATGGAAATAGTGCATGAGCCCTAGGTCCTTCATCTCGAATTCTCTTGCAAGATCCTCTTTGAAATATTTTACCAGCTTCTCATCACCTGTAAAAATTAAATCATCAACATATAACACTATAATCCACAATTTACCTTCAACCACAATATGGTAAAGGTTTGCATCTGCTTCAATCTCGGTGAAGCCCAACTTGGTGAAATAGTTGTTGATCGTGGGGTACCAAGCACGAGGTGCGTGTTTCAATCCATACAATGCTCTCTTGATTCTGCACACATGTGACTCTTTGTTGAATGTCTCAAATCCTTCTGGTTTCTCAATGTACACCTCTTCCTCAATCACTCTATTGAGGAAGGCTATCTTCACATCCATTTGATGTATCTTCCATTCCATCTGCGCTGAAAGTGCTAGAATAGATCTAATTGAAGAGTACCTTAATACTGGAGCAAAGGTATCCTCATAATCAATTCCCCCTACTTGAGAGAATGCTCTGGCCACAAATTTGGCCTTGTGTTTCTTCACACTCTCATATGCTTCTTTCTCTACCTTGTAAATCCATATGGAAATCACCATTGACTTGTCTGCTAGTCTTGGGATCACTTCCCAAACAGTGTTTTTGATAATGGAGTCATAATCCTCTACCATGGCATCAACCCATACTGGTTGCTATACTGCTTCCTCAAATGAGGATGGATTAATCTCTACACTCTCGCTCATCAAATCCATGTAGCCAGTGTACTGATCTCGTGAGCTCTTCTACCTGCGTTGTGATGTTGGTGCTCCCACATTCTCACTAGCATCATGCATCAATCTGTCAACCTCTCTAGTGCACTTCCTTCCATCTCTAGAAGTCTCTACATGAGTGGGTGCTTTCACTCTCTTCTCCTTTGCATGTGGGTACTCCACATCATCCTGAGGTTCTTTCTTTGGAGCTAAAATTTCTTCATCTCTATGCAACTGAAGCTCCCTCTTAAGGGAACATCTCATGGCATTCTCTTCATCGAACTTGACATCTCTACAAACCACTGTCATCCTGTGAGATGGCAGGTACACCCAATAGTTGTGAGGTATATCAGTGTACCCAAAAATATGCCCAACTCAGCTATTGGCTCTATATTTTCCCTTGAATCCTTGGTAACATGACAGTAAACTAATCAACCAAAGAACCTGAAGTGTCCCACATCTATTTTCTTACCTGAAAAAGTTTCTTCTAGTGTACTCATCTCGAGAATATGATGAGGACTCCTGTTTTTCACATATACAACTGTGTTGCATGCTTTAGCCCACAAGTGAAACGGTAGGCCCTGATCATGTACCATTGCCTGTGCAGGTCCTACAATACTTATGTTCTTTCTTTCAGCCACCCCATTCTGTTGTGGGTTATGGGGTGCTATTAAATCCTGTCGAATGCATTCTAATGCACATAATTTCTTGAATTAATTTGAGACACATTCTCCATCTTTATCACTCCTGAGCCTTCACTTTCCTACTAGTTTCTTTCTCAACGAGTGCTTTAAATTCATAAAATTTAAAGAACGTCTAATCTTTCTTCTACCTGAAGAAAGTCCAACACTGACGTGAAAATAATCTACAAATATTACATAATACCTGTGATTTGTCGTGGAGGCTGGTAAGAATGGTCCACACACATTTGAATGAACTCTTTTAAGGATCTCTTACGCTTGACTATCCTTATCATGAAAGGTGGCCTTGGTGTATTTCCCCATTGTATACCATTTTCATGTATCTCTCTTCTCTAGTGTACTCGGGAATTCCTATAGAAATCTGTTGCATTATCTTCAAAGCTCTATGGTGCAAGTGACCCAATCTTCTACGCCACAACTCATCAATGTCTCGGCTCCGCACCTTCTCTTCTTTTGTGCTCAAAGAAACAAAATATTATTGTAGAGGTTCTTCACTTGAACCTTGATGAACTTCACTTTTCTTGAGGCTACGTGATGAAGGAGAGCCTTTCCTTTTTTAAATATCACATTGTAGCCACAATCCTCCAACATAGAAACTGAAACCAAATTCTTCTTCAAACCTAAAACATACATGACATCTTTTAATGTGAGAGGAGAATGAGACTCCCTTTGAAAAGTAATGGTACCGATGTTGGTCGTGATATATCTTCCATCATCTCCCATTTCGATGTGCATCTGGAGGTCCTTCTCATCCAAGTCACTAAAGAATTCTTTGTTTCTGGTCATATGGAATGAGGCTCCACTATCCAGATACCACACACTACCCATCACTGATGTCACCATGCAAGCAATGAGGGTGAAATACAACTTGAATTATGAAGTAATAGCTTCACCTACCACTCCTCCTGAGGGATTCTTGTCGGCCTTCTTGTGCAGACACTTCGTGGCATAGTGTCCCAGCTCATGATAGTGAAAATGTTTAATCTTAGACAAGTCCTTCTTCTTTCCACCCTAACTGGAATCTAATTTAGAATGGGATGGATTCCCTTTCCCTTTCTTTTCCTTTCTAGCTAAGGCACAGTTCTCCTCATCATCATGCTTGGATGAGGATCCATCTGGTGTTCCACCAAATCTCTTCTTGCACCAAGTCGGACCACAAACGCTCCGACTATGGTAGCTTATCCCTCCCATTTACCAAATCCTAGTAGTTGTGCCAGCTCTTGGGAAGGCCTAGAAGTGCTAGGATGACCAAATAATCTTCAACAACTATAACACCAACACTTCCAAGTTCATCCCAACATTAGGTGAACCTGGTCAAGTACTTTTGTATTCTGTCGCCATTTTCCATCTTGATTTTTCTAGCTTGTCCTTCAGTGCCAGCTTCTAGTGGTCACTGTTGTTTTGAAATAGGTATGTCAAGGTTTGCATATTTCATATGGAGCCTCCTTACCAAGGAGGTTCGAGACAATATGATCTCGAACTCCTTTTAGGATAATCCTTCTATCCTTTACAACACATTTTCTCCACTCTATTACATCTTGAGAATCCGTTGCTAGAGGATTTGGAATATATTTTTCTATGAATTCCTTCAGCCTGTTGTCTTCCAACACTACCTCAATCTTGTCCTTCCAAGAAATATAGTTTGAACTACCCTCAAGGTCATATTTAAGGCTCAATCTGTAGAATGACATCCGCTGGCTCTGAAGTATGATATTGGAAATTAAATTTCACCTGCAAAAAACAAACCTGTATTCTCCTCTTTTAGAGTAGTTTTTTCTTTGATACCATTTAGAAATTCCTTATAGATCCAAACTACTAATTGTAATTTACTAAAACAATAGACTTGAATATACTCTACTCATCAATGGAAACAATTAAATGATCGCGAAATCATGAAGCATACAAGAGAAAGAATTAAATCAACACATTACACAGTGATTTCCAGGGGAAATCCACAACTAAAAACCCCTGCTATCTGTATATTTCTTTAGTTATAAATATGAGAATATTACAATGCTTTGCTCAAGCCCGAGAAACCTCTGCACCATCTCTATCTGTCTCACACTTCCTAGAAAATCCTAGGCGAATACTTAAGCAATTTCTCCCTTGCCTAAGTCCCTATTTCCTTGCATTGTTTCCATGGGAATTAGCCCCCTATTAATTAGGGAATTGGAATTGTGTAATCCTCATAGGCCTTCATCTGACTGCATGCACCACATGTACATTTCGAATGATTATACAACTGGTAATACACTGTCCCTGAACTCCAATCTCAACTAGGTAACTCTCATATATGACCTGCATGAGTTATTTATGAGTGAATAATCAGTTAGCTAGTTGAACACATGAAGCAACACCCCATTGTATGCCATCCTACTAGTTCCTCTGTCAGTTGGAACTACTTTAATTGATGTTAACTTAGTTAAACTCAATTAATTAATTCCAACTCAAAATAAACTCAATTAGGGCTCCTATAATGTAGGATACACTCTACACGACTCAAGTTAGACCCTCAACTCGAATTAGTTGAGCCAACTAAGTAAAATTTACTTATTTAACTAATACAATCTATCATCTGATGTGGAATTATAATTTTATTGCTAATTTAATTCAAGAAAAAAAATAAATTAGGATTTTGTTGTTGCATTTTCAACAACCTACACTTCCTTTATAAATGCATGGCCCCAACTTGCCATGTGGCACTCACTAAATCCACATAGGCTCCAAGGCACACTTTTCACTAAAACATAACCAATTATTTCCTTTTAGCCTTGGAGTTGTGCCCCCCATACTATTTTCGTGGAGTGGGTTCCATAGCCATCCTTATTTTATTAATTTATAAAAATATGTACAATTTATAATATTCACAGCATGGCCTCCTAGGTCACACAACCAAAACTAACATATCAATATCTAATGCACTATATGGGCATACAATCCACATAATAGGTCCTTTGGCTCATTATCGTAAGAATCAAAAGTATTTTCGACTCACTAGCCTAACATATAGAATACATATATTTACATGATCAAATAGGTAGGGGTATTACATTCCTCCCCCATTATTTTTTGCACTGTCCTTATCCAGTCATATATACAAATATATAGCTATATATGATATGTCAATAAAAAAGGTCAGGGTATTTTACCCTCGTGACTTCTTTTTTCTCCCAGGTCGCATCCTCAGGATCAATCATAGTCCATTTCACCTTTACCAAGTCTATGGCTTAATTATGGATCATCTTGACCTCGTTATCCAGGATCCACACTGGCTACACCTAGAAGTCTCCCTCTAGTTCTACTTGAATTATTTTCCAATCAATATCATGATTAGCACAAAGGACATATTTCTTAAGTAATGAAACATGAAAAACATTATGAATATGCATATATGCAAGAAATTAAAGCCAATATGAAATGAGGATGATCGTCTCTAGAATATCGAATGGCCTACAATATCTTTCTACTAACTTGGTAGAATTTCCAAATTTTATTGAGCTTTTATTTTCTTTTACTTTAAAATATATGCGCTCGAATTTAATTTCGTTGCTTTTCCTACTCCTATCTACATAACTTTTCTTCCTGTCCTAGGTAGTTTTCATTTTTTTATTTTTATTTTAACTATATGATCCTCCATGTCCTTGAGTAACTCAATACCCACCATAATTCTATACACTGGGTTGTACTCCAACTCACAGGAGTGCTACATTTTCTACCATACATATCCTCTAACAAGTTACTTTTTTATGATGTTTGGTACTTGTACTCCAACTCACAGGAGTGTTACATTTTCTACCATACATATCCTCTAACAAGTTCCTCTAACAAGTTCCCATTTGGATGGTTTATCCTTCATATACATCCATAACATATATTCAATAATATTATTTGATCACTTTATGTATCCATCAGAGTTTAGATGATACATTGTGCTAAAATTTAAATTGGTACCCATCCCTTTAAATAAAATGATCCAGAAGTTGGATGGGAATTTTGCATCTCTATCTGAAATTATTGGTTTAGGTATTTTGTGAAGCTTGGAAATTTCATGGATTAAAATCTTGGAAATCTTCACTGTCTCATGTATTTATTTCACTACAACAAAATGAGCAGACTTCGTAAGCATGTGCACTACCACCATTATAGAATCACGCCCCTTTGTTGTTATGGGTAGCTTAGTGATAAAATCATCTGACAACACCTCCTACTTCCATTTGGGAATGGGGATTGGTTAAATAAAATTAGTTGGGTGTTTATGCTTGGTTTTCACCCATTGGCATTCCATACATCTAACTATATCATTAGCCAATTCCCTTTTTAATATTGGCCAATAAAATTACCTCTTGATTGTTATCAAAGTTTTCTGGTATCTGGGGTAACCAACATATGTCACCTAGTGCATCTCCTGTGAAATTATATCTTTAATAGGTGGCACATTTGGTACATAAATTGTACATTTATATAAAATAATAAATTATGCACCCATCCCATAATCTTGATATTTCTACTATGTTGTGCCTTGTTGTAAATTACTTTTAATTTCCAAAGATTGTTGGTCTAAATTTCTAGCCTATAAAATTATGCTTACCAAATTTGTTTCATAACTACTAATTGTCATCACATGCATAAGATACACCCTTCGATTAAGTGCATCAACCACTCAATTCTCCTTTCCCTTAATATATTTAATTTCAAAGTTATATTCTACAAATAGTTCCTTCCATCTCACTTGTCATGCATTCAAATTTGGTTTCTCAAATAAATGCCACAACCTATAGTGATCTATTTTTAATTTAATTTTTTGTCCCATAAGATAATGCCTCCACATTTTAAGTGCGTGGATAATATTGTAAGTTCCATGTCATGGGTAGCATAATTTTTCTCATGCTCCTTCAATTTTATGGATTCATAACAAATGAGCTATCCATTTTTAATGACCACTCCACCCAACCCTGCTTTGCATGCATCCATGCATACCAAAAATTCAAAATTTAGATCAACAGTTCTTAGTATTGGAGCTCTGGTCAACAAATATTTCAATTGTTGAAAGGCTATTTCACACTCAGATGTCCACTGAAACTTCACACCCTTTTTCTGCAAAGATGTAAAGGGGTGTGATATTTTGGAGAAACCTTAAATAAACCTCCTATAATAACCATCCAATCCCATGAAGAACTAAAATTTTATAACATTCCTCGATTCTGGTCATTCATTGATAGCCTTAATTTTCTCCAGATCCAAAACTACTCCCTCTTATAAGATTATATGACCCAAATAATGGACCCAACTCTTGTAAAGGGAACATTTACTCAACTTGGCATATAGATAATTCTCCCTGAGCACCTGTAGTACTAATTTGAAATGTTGTTGGTGTTCTTCTTCAGACTTGGAGTATATTAAAATATCATCAAGAAAAATAATAACAAATTTGTCCAAATAATCCTTGAAGACTCCATTCATTAGACACATAAAAACTCTTGGTGCATTAGATAAGCCAAATGGCACCACAACGAGCTCATAATTGATCTAGGTGGATGTTGGTGGCCACCCACCTATCCCATTTGGACCCCCACAACTGTCTCTTTCAGTTTTTTCAGTTTCCTTAATTATGGCGTAGTTTACTATTTTTAGTAGTTTTTCGGGTCCTAAACTTCCGGAGCCGTTTTGAGGCCCTAAACGACGTTTGTTGGGAAATCTACCTCCACGACCTTTTAGTTAAAAAATCATCTTTTACGTCGTAGTCCTCGGAGAGATCTTTCCAACGGGCTATCATGCGCGTCAAACGGAGATCGTATGCCAAAGTTACGACCCCGGGAAGTTGATGTACCAATTTACCCAAACGGGGTGTTGTGGGGAAAAATGCCTATGCAGGACGATCCTATCCACCTAAGGTGTGACAGTGCCTTAGCAACAAACAAAAATAGCTATTCTAGTATTCTTCCTTTATGAATGAAGAATGAAGAGAGATGGATGGACTAACCGGTGTCTTCCGTTTGTCCCTCGATCCGGTGTCTCTTCTCTTTGAGAGTTCCCAGCTACTCGCCTTCTCGCTCGCCCAGCTTCAACAGGTCTCTGCAAGATCACAAGAAGAGAACACTACACAAAGACATAGATTCATATTCATAACTAGTTCAGGATTAGAAATAAACTAAACATACTAATGCAATCATACATCAAAGATACATCAGTATATAGGAGAAACCAAGATAGCTTTATTGATGAATAACAAGGTTCAGGAAGAGATACAACCAAGAAGGCTCCAATCCAGCATCTCCTTCCCAACAAATGGAATTCCTATCTTCACCTCCCTTCAAAGCATTAAGCACCCAATGATCCCAATCTCAAACCAACAGCAATTCTTTGTAATAACAAAATTCCAGCCTCTAGATCTCATGGAGGAGACATCCATATATAGATGTTTGGAGAGAGGATGAGTCAGCTTGAGATCTGACTAGTGTCCTCTCCCTCTGTCAGTTCTTGTATCCACTTGGAGGTTCTTGCTTCCACTTGGAGATTTAGAACCTCTTACTCATCACTAGTCGAATTCACTGAGGCAAGTGTCATTGAGGAAGATTCTGGAAGCTTCCTGGGTTTTGACACCTTGTGGAATGAACTTGCCACTTGTCAACTCTCGTTCAGCGCACCTGGGTAGTGCTTCTACCTGCGTTGCAGTGCAGGTAGCCAGTTCAGGGTTTGCATTTCAGCGCAAACAGCTAGTGGAGCTCTTGAACTGATCCTGAATTGACTTGTTTTTGAGCAGTTTCTGGTGGAGAACTTCTGTGAATTGCTGTGGTTTGTTAGCCTTGTTCCTCTAGGGGTAGGAACAACATGTTTAGGGACTTTGGATCCCTTAGATTATGGACATTTCATGCTCAATTCTATAAGGCACAAAAATGTCTATAACACGGGGCCCATAGTTTGGCGTTTCATCTTCTAGGGTTAGGTTTTAGAATGCTAAGGGTTTTCCATTGTTTCTCAATAATAAATAGGCCTTCGAGCCTCATTGTAAAGATAGTTCGAAACAGTTCAGAGGCATGTAGCCGACACATCTCTTCTCAGAGATAAGCTACCATCGCCCTAGCTGGGTTATTTATATTTGTAAGCATATTTCAGTATTCTCCATTAATGAAATGAAGTATTATTTCCGTTGCATCTCTGTTTTTATGGTTATCGCATCTCTGTGTTTATGGTTATCTCTGTAATCTATTGTGTTCCTGCTTAAATCCGGATTAATAATTCCCATAACAAGTTTGAATTGTATGTTTACTAATATGTTCCTCTTTGATCCACAATTGGCGATATGTAGATCTTAAGTCAATTTTAGAAAATAAATTTGTTCCACAGAGTTGATTGAACAAATCGTCAATTCTCGAGCAAGTGGTATTTGTTTGTTTTTATTGGTGACTTTATTTAATTTCCAAAAGTCAATACATAGACAGAAAGTTCCATCCTTCTTCTTAAAAAAAGAACCATTGCACCCCACAGTGACAAATTTGGGCGTATATATACCTTGCTTAACAATTATTCCAACTGCATCTATAACTCCTTAAGCTCTAGAGTACCCATTTTATATAGTGTCTTAGACACTGGAACTACTCCCAACATCATATGAATATTAAATTCGATATACCTTCTTGGAGGCAATCTAGGTATCTCTACAAATATATAAATGTTTTCTTAAAGTACTAGGTAGTTTTTCAAATTATATTTTTTATCCATGTTTGTCTCTTCTAAATGAACTACAAGGATTTGACATCCCCTCCTCAAATTCCTCTTTGGATACATATCTGATATTTATGTAATGGATATTGGCTTGGAATCCCTTAGACTTGTTTTTTTCTTTTGTCACCCATACAAATAAATTATTTGTTGTAGCAATCAAGTATTTCATGGTGCTTTTCCAGCTAATCCATGCCAATCAAACAATCATATGAACCTAACGAAATTAAAATCAATTCAAATTTTATTCTAATCCCATTCATGTCAATTGGGAATTCTCTAACCATCTCTATAACTTTTCTCTTCATACCTGTAGCTAGATATACTAACTTACATTTCTTAAAATTAAATTTTCAATCAGATTCATATTAATATAATTGTGGCCAGCTCCATAATGAATTAAAATAGTAATAGATTGATTGTTAAGTTTACCTTCAAGCTCTATCATATGTGACTGATTATCTTCTTGTCATTTATGCAAAGTTGCAACTATTTTGGACATGCCCCTACCCACATATTCCACTATAGTTGCACTTGCATCTTGTGCACAACCCCCATCTTCTCTACTTTATGAGGATAGTCCCTGTACCTAACCTAGATCACAATGGGAAAAACATAGCTATTACATAAAATATCTTGGATCACCATGGAAAAAACATCTAAAATAATTTATTATATTGCAATTTATCTGATAAAATCAATATTAAATATATCTCAAAAATCAACCACAAATAAATGTTTAGCATATTTCATTGTTTATCTACAAACCAAGAAGATCCATATTGATAACAAAAAATTAACCATTAGGTGCCTTTAACTATAACACTCAAATCATAAAGGAAAATAAAGACTGAGATGATGTAAATATCAAAGGAATGACCCCCCACATTCTCTTAAATGTGCTCAACAATAAGCCAACTATTGAAACCCCATCTACACATTCATTCCCTTCTATACAAAGAGACTATTATTGTAATCCAACTAAATACATTGATGGAAGTTAAATGGGGATGGATTTGTATTTCTTCACCAACCTATTACCACACCAGGTTTTTAAGCATTCAACAATATAGTTGCCCCTCATTAAATCTCTCATCCCTATTGATTGTTCTGCTTCTTTCTGCATCCCTACGGATTAAGCACATGACAAAAACAAATTATGAATATTTTCTTCATTTTCCTTGCATAATAAGCATATACTAGGACCATTATGGATTTTATAATATGCATTTCCATGAACACCTTATTTTTTAATGCCAACCTTATTAAAATTAGAACCCTTAAAGGGAATTTGAGCTTCCATATAAATTTCCACCACGACTTTGATTCTCTATATCCTTCCCCTCATGTAATACTTGATAACTTTCCTCAGGAGTGTATAGTCCTCAAGTATAATTCTTAGACCAAATCAACTCATCTCATGAGTAGAGCTTATATTAGCTATGTATTCTTCCTAAACTATCTCATCCTCCTCTCTACACCTAAGTGAAAGTTAGAATATTTCGATTTATGCTCCCAAATAGTGACATCTCTATTTTCCACTTGACTATGAAAAAATAATCCCTTTTCTTGTAACATAACCAATTGTACTTATATATTAACCATTCTGTTATGAAACCAGCTCACAAAAAGATAGAAAAGATAGATCAATGCCTTAGAATTTAGTCTCTTCGAGGGGGCAACCTCCTTTACATTACATAAATGAACAATTCTTGGATGATTCAAATGAAAAAACCTCCTTTCTATATATAGGATTCTAAGGAGTAACAATATAACCAAGACGAACTAACAATAATAATATAAAGGCACAAAAATAACAATAAAGGGATTCTATGGGGCACAGTAATAACAATATGGGGACAATAGGGGAACAACAATATTAATAAGGGATACAACTACAATAGTAATGGGGGCATCATTAGTATTATAGGGACCTAACATGCCCCTCTCCTTCAAAAAAGTGTTGTCCTCAATGCTTGAGTAGTTCTGGATGCTTCTGTATAAAATTCTCATCCTCCCATGTGGAATCTTCAGTGGATAAGTTCTGCCACTTGATGAGATACTTCGAAATGGATTGATTTCGTAGCTGTAGAGTTCTTGTTTATATGACTGCTTTCGGTTCCAATATAATATTTCCTTCCCTATCAAGTTTTGGCAATATTGTTTGAACTGGGAGCTTGTTGCCTATAACCTTCTTTCAACATGAAACATGGAAAACTGGGTGCACTCGAGAAGGTGTAGGAAGCTCCAATTTGTATGCCATAGTACCAATCTTTTGCAACACCTTGTACGGACCATAATAGTTTGGTGATAATTTATTGTCCTTCTTAGCTTGCTTGAGTGACATTTGTTTATATGGTTGTAGCTGTAGGAATACCCAGTCACCTACATCAAAACTTCTTTCACTATGATGTTGATACGCTTGTTGTTTCATTCTATTCTGTGCCAACACAAGGTTATCCTTTAAGAGTTGGAGAACTTGTTGTTGATGCTCGATGTGATGTTCCACTGCTTGAACCTCAGAATTTCTCTTAAATATGATGTGATGGATGGTGGCTGATATCGATAAAGTGCCATAAATGGGGTAATTTTTGTTACAGTATGGAAGGAAGTGTTATACCACCATTCAGCTAGAGGCAACCATTTGACCCATTGTGTCTGTTTATCAGATACAAAGCAACGAAGATATCCTTCCAAACATTTGTTTACTATCTCAGTTTGCCCATCAGATTGAGGATGATAAGATGAGCTATGAGCTAACTAAGTACCAAGACAAGAAAATAATTTTGTCCAAAAATTTCTAGTAAAAATGGGATCTCTGTCACTTACAATAATCTTTGGGATTCCATGTAGCTTTTGAATTGTTTCCATAAATGCAATAGAAACTGTATTGGCTTTAAATGCATGTGATAATGCACAAAAGTGTGCATACTTGGTAAGTTTGTCAACTACCACCATGATGACACTTTTTCCCTTAGACTTGGGTAAACCTGTGATAAAATCCATTGAAACCTCCTCCCAACATTGGCTTGGAATGGATAAAGGTTGTAATAAATCTGGTGTCTTAATTGTTTCAGCTTTATTTTGTTGGAAAACCAAACATTCCACCACAAACTTTTGAATATCTGATTTAAGGCCATCCCAAAAAAATTCCTTCTTAACCCTGTGGTAAGATTTTAAAAATCCTAAGTGATCTCCTAAGGGAGAAGCGTGCAATTCCAAAAGAATATTTTGTTTGAGTTGGGAATTATTACAGAGGTATAAGCAATCTTTGTACCATAACGAATCATTTTTCCAGCTAAATGTATCAGATGTACTAGAATCTTGTTGTAACTTTCGAATAAGTGCCCACACTTCTTCTTCATTCTTTGATTCCCCCCTTGCTTCGTTTATCCAATCTGGTTGGATAATAGAAATGGCGCACAACAATGCTTCCACATCCTCATCCTTTCTTGAGAGTGCATTTGCCACAACATTTTGCTTCCCTTTTTTGTAGATGAATTCAAAGTCATAACCCAACATCTTTGTGACCCAATTTCGTTGTTCTTCAGAGGATAACCTTTGTTCTAAAAAGTATTTAAGGCTATCATGATCCATTTTTACCTTGAAGTGTCTTCCCATTAGGTAGGGTCGCCATTTCTTAAGTGCATGTAGTATTGCCAACATTTCCTTCTCGTAAATAGCTTTTTGTAAATACTTTACCTTGATTGGACTACTTTCAAAAGAAATGGGTCTTTCATCTTGCATTAAAACAACACCAATTCCATTTCCTAAAGCATCACATTCCACAATAAAGGTTTTTTTGAAGTCTGGTGTAGCTAAGACCAGTGCTTGGCACATTGCCTCTTTAAGATGTTCGAAGGCCTTTGTTGCTTTTGGAGTCCATGAAAATGCATCTTTCTTCAATAATGTTGTTAGAGGTGATGCTATTTTCCCATAATTCTTAACGAACTTGTGGTAATACCCTGTCAACTTGAGAAATCCTTGCAAATGCTTTATGGATGTGGGGATTTTCCATCCCTTAATGGCTTTAATTTTGCTAGGGTCTACCTTAACTCCTTCATGAGATACAATATGACCCAGATATTCCACCTCTTGTACTCCAAAGAACATTTGGATCTTTTTGCATATAATTGTTTCTCCCTCAATAGTTGTAGCACCCTGTCAACATGTTCAACATGATCCTTCCAAGACTTGTTGTAGATTAGTATATCATCAAAAAATACTAACACAAATTTTCTAAGGAATGGTTTGAAAATGGAATTCATTTAACCTTGAAATGTAGAAGGTACATTGGTAAGGCCAAAAAGCATGACCAAAAATTCATAGTGACTCTCATGAGTTCTAAATTCTGTTTTCAGAATGTCTTCAATCTATCTATTCTGATTTGATGATATCCTGAATGAAGATGCAACTTGGTGAAGTAAATTGGTCCATGTAGTTCATCCAATAATTCATCAATGACAGGACAGGAATGGGAAATATCTTAATAGTGAGCTTGTAATCCAGATAAATGTTATGCAACTAGGATCCATCCTTCCTGTGCACAATAACCATTGTGGAGCAGAGAAACAACTTTGGCTAGGTTTGAATTATACCAGCCTCTAGCATTTCTGCAACCATACGTTCAATTTCACTTTTTGGGAATAGGGATATCTGTATGGATTGTAATGTGGAGGAAACTCTTTTGAATCATATAATAATCATGAATCTTGATACCTGAGATGAATAGATTCAGACTTTGCAATTTTGGAAAATATCTAGGAGACTTAATACTTTGGATTAGATCTAAAGTGAGATAACGATTGGAAACAGTGAACATAATTGTGCAATGACACCTCGTTGTTCCCTTTTTAGAAGCTTTTTCATACCGAGCAGTGATTATCTTTCCTGGTTTCCCTGCAATGCCCCCTTAATTCAATTTCCCTTTCCTTCTTAAATTTCATAAAATTTTCAAATTAAAAATTCTAAATTTACCTAAGGATTGTAGCCAATGAATGCACTGCCTCAGCAACACCTCCCATTGGAATGGAAGCATTGGGCTATTCAATATTTCCCATGGATAGCTTGATATTATGGCACTTTCCAAACCAATTTATCATTCCTCCACTTGCAACCATAACTTGACACTCTGGTGTTGGATATAGGAAGAAATTCAATTCTTTTGCTATCTTACAATGAATAAAGTTGTGGGTACTTCCTGAATCAATCAACACTATACCTTTTTCTTCTTGATATGTCCTTCTATCTTGATGGTTTGAGGAGTGGTAATTCTAGCCAATGCATTACAAGATATGGTCGGATTTATTTCTTCTTTATCTAGGCTTTGTTCCTAGAGTATATCCTCCTTGTTTGACCTTTCTTGTTCCTTTTATTCTTCCTCTTCACAATCTATGTAGAATAATTTCTTCTCAGCACACTTATGACCTTTAGTGTATTTTCTATCGCAACTGTAACAAAGCCCTTTTACTCTTTTTTCTTCCAATTGTTGTGGTGTCAACCTTATAGGTTGTGGAAGGCTAGGGAAAATAACACTTCCATATTTATAGTTGTGAGTGGTAGGCTTCTTGGTTGCCATAATTTTGCTTTCCATTTTTCTTGCTAACCTGACTGCCTTCTCCAATGAATCAGGTTCCCAAAGGCAAACATCATGTTGGATATTCTCCTTTAAAGTCCCTATGAACACATCAATCCTATGCTCCTTTGAAATATTTTTTACCCTTATGTTCAATTTTTGGAACTCCTCAATGTGCTCCATCATTGAACCCTTTTGTTTGAGACTTATCAATTGGCTAAAAAAGGTGTTGTTTTTTGTATCCTCATAATGTGTTGTTATTTCTGTCGTAAAAATTGCCCAAATGATAATTTATTTACGAGAGCAAAGCCATTGATACCATACAAACTGATTTGGTTCCAAATATAAAGTTGCAATACATACCTTTTGTGTGTTTTGCACATTATTGAGATCGAAAAAATGCTCCATCTGTAGTATCCATGTTGCGGGATCCTTGCCATCAAACTTCCTCATATCGATTTTTAGAATATGGTGGGTCTTCGATCCAACATTAGAGTTTATGAAATCATGATTAACATTCTTTTTTTCTCATCATGAGTTTCCTTTACTACCCTTTCACCATTAGTGACCATTTCTTGTAGCAACTTATTCAAAGTTATCTTCAATTCTTCCATCTTATCATCCATGCCATCCATCTTAGTGTCCATGCCATTCATATTAGCTTCCATGCCATTGATCTTAGTTTCCACACCATTCATCTTAGCTTCCACACCATTCATTCTATCTTCCATACCCTTTATCTTAGATTCCACCCGATTTATCTTAGCTTCTGTTAGCTTTTGTGAGAGTGACATTTGTTGCACTTGGTCTTGTAATTTTGATATATCATGTAGCATTTCTTCCTCTTCTTCATAAGTCATGCTAGAGCTTTCAGGTTGTTTACTAGGTGTTTCCATTTTCTTTCTTCGGGGCATCAATTACCGATAATAATTCTTCAATATTCCCTTTTAATTCCTTCAACATAATTTTTCAAACCAAGCTTATGCAAATATTTAAAAAAAATACACACCTTTTTTCACTTTGTAGGCACTCGATATTGAATGTGATGTATCTATGTAATTTCGGATCTTTTAGTTATGAAATTGCGCCCTGCAGTATCCCTCTATGTCCTCTTTCCAATGCCACCAGTTTGATCGAATTTAGATTCTCCAAGAAAGAGTTATACACAATCTCCCAAGATGACCTGACTATATACCTTTTCAGAAGAGCAAAGTTGTATGAAGTGCCACGTGTCACTATTTCGACCTTCAGGTTTAAAACATATACAAAGGAAACTACAATCCGTCCTCTTTTTGTAACTTCTTACGAAATTGCAATCTGATGCTCAAAACTTACTTTATGACGATTTTCCCAAGGTCATCTGTTTTGAATGTAATTCAGGAGTCTGCAAAAAGACCAACTTCCTCAGATCATATCTCCGCAAATATAGCACGGAAAGCTCTGAAATTCGGAACTGAGATTCATCGCAATTTCGTCTCAAATGGGTTTGTTTTTTCACTTCTGAAACGTCTTAGAAAACGAGTTATAGAGAAAATACTATGATGACCTATTTGGAGTAGTGAAACCCTAGAATCCAAAGCTCTGATACCAAATGTTATGAAACCAGCTCACAAAAAGATAGAAAAGATAGATCAACACCCTAGAATTCAGCCTCTTCGAGGGGGAAACCTCCTTTACATTACATAAATGAACAATTCTTAGATGATTCAAATGAAAAAACATCCTTTCTATATATAGGAGTCTAAGGAGTCACAATATAACCAAGCTGACCTAGCAATAATAATATAAAGGCACAAAAATAACAATAGAGGGATTCTACGGGGCACAGTAATAACAATATGGGGACAATAGGGGCACAACAATATTAATAAGGGATACAACTACAATAGTAATGGGGGCATCATTAGTATTATATCGACCTAACACATTCCCTATATACAACATGGGGATCTTCTCCCGTCCTAACCTTTTACACTTTCCTCACTTCCGAAACAAGGTAATTTCACATAAGAGGAAAAATTAACCATTTTCCTTCCAAATTATAAAACTATTTTGTGAATTCTTAGATGGGTTCCTGATTCACTTTTTAATAGTTACAAGATACTTATAGTTTTGAGTAATTAATTCACACCGAAGGAACCTATTAGAAATTAGCACCAATATGTATTGAATAGACAATGAATCATTGAATAGGTGCATGTTTTTAATGCTCATCCACCAAGATCTTTTGGGATAGTTATTTTCTACCACTTACATGGGGAAATATCATATCTTTTCCTTATCTTCTAACCATAAGAAACATAAACTTATTTTTTTTATCATATTTAAAACGTTGTTTGGAAAAAAAATATAATTTCTTCCAATAAATATGACAAAATTAAAAAAATACTTTACTAAGATCAAAATTCCCTCCATAGAGAACCATTTGTTAAACTAGATAGAAAGTATTCTCTCTTTTTTGAGAGTGAACTAGTTCCAATATTCTATTACATAATCATTTTTCTTGAGAAGAAAATCTAAGCACTGGAATCCATCATTCATATCAATTTTTTGGTAAGGAAATAACTATGAACACAATTTAACATTCTCCTCACTAATCCAATAAAAGAAAATAAGAGTTTCCTAGGTTAATTTACATACAAGTTGGGTGAAAATACAAGTGTAATATCTCCTTAAGTTTCATATCATATTTTATTAATCCATAAAAAATGTCAAAATGCCATCCACAAAAAAATGAGACACTAATAGATACCTCACATGATCTGTAACCTACCGTGGATATTCCATTGGACAGTTTAGCACAATAGTTTTGATAAAAATAGACTGAAATATGAAATACAAACTATGAGAGTTAATTTTATTAGATTTATGGATTGGTTAATTACTAATTATTTTCCTATGCATGCAATAGATTAAATGCATAAAATAAAGAACAATGAAATACAAACACACACCAAACACCATGAACACCAACATACAATTTGGGAAATCCTTTTCGGAGAAAACTTGGATGGAATGTGAGGCTTCTCTACTCTCTTTTGTTTAATGGAAATGATGAAAATACAATGAAGCAGGAACTCTATATGGAGTTACTTGAGGTTTGTGGCTCATAGGATGCTACAGAACATAAACCCCCTTTGATATACTCTCTCTCTCCATCCACTCCCAAATACTTTTTTTAATATGGAACAAAATTCACTCAAATAGAATGGAACCCCTTTTCCTTATAGTGGCTTGGTTATAACATAAACCAATAGTGAATTAGGAGCTTATTTGACCCATTCAACCCTAAACTTAAGTTACAACTCAACCTTTCTAGAGTATTTTTCATAGTCATTATTGGTGCACAACTACCTTATCAGGGATTTGAGAGAATGTGCCAAAAAAAACCTCTTTGGACACCAGCCCTTCCAGAAAAAAATGGAATCAGGTGAAGTTCACTTGAGGCATCTAAGGGGAAATACAAGAACTTGAACAATTTTGTAGTCATTGAGACAAGGACCTTAAACTAGCGTTAGACAAATTAAACATATTATTACTTATCACCATTTAGAAAAAGAAATGAAGTATGCCTCAATTTTGTGCAGTAAACTTATCATGCAATATTTTAAAGTAGCAATATTATGAAAGATAGACAAGCGAATACATTTTTCACAAACAAATAGAATAAGAGAAAACCTAATTTTTTCTCATTATGAATCTTCCATTATAATCATGTCCATCATGGCTCACCAACCTAGTCAATCACTCAACATTACATTGTAAACAATATGTCTATGTTTGTTGATGAGTCTCTGAGTTGTATGAAGTTT
The DNA here is from genome assembly GCA_031772625.1 of Pinus tabuliformis. NCBI lineage: Eukaryota > Viridiplantae > Streptophyta > Pinopsida > Pinales > Pinaceae > Pinus > Pinus tabuliformis. Next base: position 761,390,784 of record CM062815.1, on the reverse strand, counting down.
TTATATTTTAATTCTTGGCCTTGACCTATTTATATGTTTATAATTGGACCCACGTGAAAAAAAACCACTTGGTAGTAAATTATTACAACAAGCTAATAAACATTACTATGGACTAGTTAATAGTACTATGGGCTAGTACATACAGATTTAGACTAACTTATTTCCTCATTCTTAGCACTTCTACGTGCTATCCATTGAATTTCCTTCCCATGTTGTATCCTCCAATATGATATCCTTCTTGATGCTCTTATGTGTAGTTCGAAAAACTTGTTATCCAAAAACACTGGTCCAACAAGCCCCCAACACTCACATGGGGCTTCTCCTCGAGCCACTTAGTCTTTCTTATGTTCCAATGAGGGCATTGTCTCCTTCATTTTCATGACAAAATTTTCAAAGGTTTGTATCATAACATCTACCTCTGCCTTGAATTCCTCTACTTGTACCAGTATTAGTTCTACCAAATCCACTCTAATTGGAATCTTCATCTTCTCTTCTCCTTCTTGAACTGCTTGTTCAAATGTCTGATGTACCATCTTGAAATCATCCCTGACCTTCAATGCTTCATCCTACAAGATATCAATATTTTGCACCGATTTCTACCAATCAAATCTCATCTAATTGATATACTTGCTTAGATTTATTTTCCCTTACGTTAATTCCTTGTGCTCATTCATTAGTAATGTGTTCAAATTGTCGTTGATCTTTTGTTCTTGATCCTATGTTTTTTGAATATTCTACGTAAAGTCCTTCAACTCTTCACATTCCAACGAGTTTTTCCAAATCTTCATACCTTCCTCATAAATCTTACTTGATCTGAATGGAAAATGGCATCAACCCATGGTATTCATCCACCCATGGAATTTACCCATGGTATCGTAAGTGGAATCCACCCATGGTATTCATCCACCCATGGTATTTATCCACCCATGATATTGTAAGTGACATCCACCCATGGTATTCATTCACCCATGGTATTATGACATCCACCCATGGTATTCATTCACCCATGGAATTGACCCGTGCTATTGTATCTGAAAAATACTATAAGTAACAAGTCACATTTTGTAAAAGGACAGATTGTCCGCCACAATGTAGTCCTTACAGTTATTATCTGTTTTAATAAAAAAAATTCTCTGTGGTTTTGTTTATTAGGAATTCTACTGTTTTTCTTCTAGAAATTCCAATTTTTCAGATCTTGGGGCCTGCCCCCAAGATCTATTTCAATCTTTTAGATCTTGAGGACCTGCCCCCGGCCCCCAAGATCTGGATCAATGGTATTAGAGAAGGTTATGATTCCATGGAAATGAGGGTTTCATGCATATTTTAGTTTCACATTTTTGCAGCAATATTCAACAAACTTCAGGCACGTGCTGCAACCTGCACAGAGCACTTTCTTGGCCCAAGTAGGAAGATTTTTTCTTTTTTCATTTTTTTGCAAGATTTTTTTTTGGGCGGCAAGTTTGCAAATCAGATCTGAAACATTTGGTGAAATATTTACAAAAATAAATAACAGATCTGAATTCCTTGTGAAAAAATACGAAAATTTTAAACAAAAATCGGTTGAATCGGAGTCTGGATGAGGGAGATATTGCTGATTTAAAATTAGCTATGTTGTAGAATTTTTTTTGACGACCACTGTTGGACGGTGACTCTCCTATAATTTTTTGAAGTTTTTGTGCAGAATTTCAGAAAGATAATTGTATATCTGAGCTACGCTTGAAAAATCACCCAATTTAAAAAAAAATTGGGTCAAATCGGAGTTCGGATGTGGGAGATATCGTTGATTTAAAATCAGCTATCTTTTTTAGAACTTTTGTGATGGAAAAAAATTGCAGTGTGAATCTGAGATTCTAGAGTTTCCAGATAAGGATCTCCAACACATGGAAAGATTCAAAATGGTCATTCTATTTCCAAAAATAGGTTATAATAAATATTCTGAATTATATTAACCAATTTATGTCCATTTTAATTCTGGAGAAACATTCAGAGCGGGTTTCCTTTGGAGACGTGCCCTCCCACCCCGCTTTAGTAGGTACATTCATCATTTTCAACATAGCAACATTCGGCTTGGGTTCTTTGGAGACGTGCCCTCTCACCCTAGGCTATATAGGCACATGCTACTTCATCAACAACCAACATCACAGTTATGGGTCAACCGCACAAAACCCTTGTCATCAAAGTCCATTTGCTAGGCCGCACACTGTTAGTATCATAGTTGGTCACAAGCATTACAGGGTATCTCTATCCTCGGATCTTCGTTTTTCATGGTTATGGGTTATCTACAAACTCACACTTCATCGAAGTTCATTTTCTAGGCCGCACACTGTTAGTATCACAGTTGGTCACAAGCATTACAGGGTATCTCTATCCTCGGATCTTTGTTCATCATGGTTATGGGTCATCCACAAACCCACACTTCATCGAAGTCCATTTGCTAGGCCGCACACTGTCAGTATCACAGTTGGTCATAAGCATTACAGGGTATCTCTATCCTCGGATCTTTGTTCATCATGGTTATGGGTTAACCACATAAAACCCTTCTCTTCAATGGCTCTTCATATTCAACAAAGGCTTCGCAGGAGGGAACTTCATGCAATGGGGACCATTGCTTCTTAAGGAGGGAGGAATGATTCGAATGGAAAATGGCATCAACCCATGGTATTCATCCACCCATGGAATTTACCCATGGTATTGTAAGTGGCATCCAACCATGGTATTTATCCACCCATGGTATTGTAAGTGACATCCACCCATGGTATTCATTCACCCATGGTATTGTGACATCCACCCATGGTATTCATTCACCCATGGAATTGACCCATGGTATTGTATTTGAAAAATACTATAAGTAACAAGTCACATTTTGTAAAAGGAAAAAATGTCTGCCACAATGTAGTCCTTACACTTATTATCTGTTTTAATAAAAAAAATCTTTGTGGTTTTGTTTATTGGGAATTCTACTCTTTTTCTTCTAGCAATTCCAATTTTTCAGATCTTGGGGGCCTCCCCCCCAAGATCTATTTCAATCTTTTAGATCTTGAGGGCCTCCCCCCAAGATCTAGATCATTACTACATTCTACCTCCATCATTTGATTTTCTCAAAGGTTATTGTTGTTTCCTATTCCTTCTCCCTAAGTTCTCTTTTGTTTGGTAGAGTGCTTGACCTTCTTTTCAACTGCAAATCCACTACTTTAGCCTTGAGACCCTGTATGGACTCACCTATTCTTGTCCATTTCCCATATGTTGGTGTATCAACTTCCATTGGGGCCTCTGGGAGGTTGTTGTAGACCTTCTCTACTTCCTTCCTCAATTTAACTTCTCTCTACATCACTTGCTCCCTTTCCACTTTTTCCTGAAAATTCATTTTTTCCTGAAAATCCTCTTGAAATGTCGACAAGTGTGCCAACTTTGATGTTGTTGTGCTTGTGCAAAATTGTAATTCCTATGTGACACTTTGTTTCCCCTAATGAAAATTGTGATATGACCAGTTCCACATGGCTGAAGCCATATGTATATTTTTTCATCTCTACACATGGAAAATCCATGGTCTTTAGTGATATCTATAGTGCATAGTGTTCCCTTGATGCTTAAAATGGTTGGGATTGTGTTGTGGTTGCGTCAATAACTTTGGTTGCAACCTATGCCTCTATATAAATAGTATGTTTTGTCCAACTCCAAAAGTTGTCGTAGTTTCTCCAACTGCTCCTGCATTCTTATTTGTATTTTTTGTTACTAGTGTGCTACTCTCTCAAACCCCTCTTTTGTATTTTCCTTAACTTGGTCCCCAATTTTATCTATGTCATCATCAAACAATGACTTGAGTTGAGTAACCACTGGTTTCACTAGTTTCCTCTTTTTCCTTGAGTGTATCATCATTAATGCTTGGTATATTGAACCTACACACACTCATTTTTGTGCCATATTTTCCTTTAACTTCTTTAGCTAGGGATTTCTCATACTTTCATCTGTAAAGAATGATTCTAGGTCTTCCCCCACTGTTGGTAGCCCTATGATCCACATAATAACATTTGTATATATGGAAATTGAGTGGTCCAACTAAAGGAAACCTCCATGGACACAACTCAACAAACAATTTACATAAACATTTATATAAATGTTTTAGCCATAATTTGGGATTTAAAGAAAAATTAAAATACCTAACTGTGTCAGGACACATGTCCACTCCTACATTTCTACTCTAATGATTGGATCGTTGAGGCTTGTAATGTGTTGTGAATACTTTTCAGGTGACAAGTTTTGGAACTTGTTGACATTAATGATGTCATGATCAAAATGTTTCAAAATTTCCACTGTGTTGAGCACATTACCCTATCTGAGAACTTTGTGTGGAATCAAAAGGTTCACCATTGGATATTTTCGACCCTTCTTCAAAAATTTTAGTGTTGCATTGGGATTTCTAGGTGGAAGATAAACCTATCAAAATTGAACTCAAAATGAACTAGATGAACCTCATGTTGGCGTTGGAGTTTGACCTACTAATGTGGGATATTCAAGGGGAGGAAGTGCTTTTGATCCCCTTGCTATATTTTCTTTGGCCTTCATTTTAGGTGTAGCCACTCATCCCCTAACGGTTGTCATTTTTTCTGGTGTTTGGATTTTTCGCCTACAACTCTTACTAGGTTCACTATCTCAATTCTTGATGTGCTCTATAATTTCTTTAGGAACAATGAGTCCATGCAACAAAGTGGAAATAATTTATACCTCTCTTACATGCTATGTGGTTCTCTAAGCACCATATCCCCAAAATATATCAGAAGCAATATGATATTCCTTTGTATTTAATTATCTAGGTGGATATTGCATTAGTGTGAGAACTGAAGTCATTGGACATCATGCTAGCAACTTCTCTTATCAAATTCACTAATATATAGGGATACTATAATTAAAGTGCATCCATTATGTCATTGATGTAGTGGATTTTTGGCCTTTACTCAAACATTTTGTCCAATATATGTGGTGAGTGATGATATTTTCAACAACTTTTTCCATTTTCCATTTAAGCTTTTTCCATGTTGTGAATCTTTCCTAGATGCTTCAAGAATTTGTTGACATACAACAAAACCCATTCACCTAGCTGAAATTTCCTCTGTTTTATACACCTACCGTTCCAATATTTCTCATGTGCTTTCTGGACATTTTGGTGAAATTTTGATATTCTGTGGTTTTCCTCTAATTGTAATAGGTTTGACAATCACTTCTCTATAATGCCAAAATCAGTCAAGTGAGGCAATGCAACTGTTAAAATAAGGAATTACTAAGAGGGGGTGGGGGTGGGGTGAATCAATAATAGTGAGGTTCTTAAAAAATTTCTGAATATGTCTTTAGTTCTTTCCTCTATTATCTGTTACTTATGAGATAATTCATACATAATACAAATGAACAACAAGGTAATGAATTCACATGTACATAGAATCCATCACATGAGCAGAATACACATATTGACACCGATATTTTTACATGGAAACCCAAAGGGAGAAAACCACCAATTTGTTTGTTGTTATGATGACAATTATGCACCTACTTAATTACATCAATTTGTTTATGAGCACCCACACACAAGAGGCACCAAGCCACTTAAGATAGAAAGAACCTATTTTCCAAGAGGCACCAACCTCTTATGAATGAAGACCACCACCTATTATAGCCACTATTCAAGTTTTCACATAATTTCAAACTGAAAACAGGGGAAAATACATATGCAGAGAAATACCAATCTCATTCATTGGAATACTTCTACTCTTGGTCTCTACTGTTCCAAAGGCTCTCTCTACCTCACAAAGAAACACCCTATCCTCTGCTCACAACTACATATATTGTGCTCTTGACCTTCTATTGCACAGGCTATCTGTAGCACGTTGCTTCAGTTCAACACTTCACCCGCTACTCACCTTACACACCCTTTGTTCCAATATCTTCAGCACATTCACAACAATATTGTCTTCCCCACCTTACTCAATGACATTCTCTAGTTTTGTTCATTTGCTGCACACTTCTCAACGTTGTCTCTACTGCCTATTTCCACACTGCCCAAGTGTACCTCTGTATGGCTCCTCCATGTTGCTACTACGTCTGATGCTAGAATTTTTCTCTCGAATTAAATAAGAGGATGGGTTATTGAGCACTTCAACAACTATCTGTGTGATTCTCCATGCTAAGAGTTCAATCTCAGTCAACTTACACACTTTGGCAAGGCTCCCCATGCTTTACTAGTTTGATCACAAAGCTCATATTGTACTATGTTAGGTTCTTATAGTCTAGGAATCAAAGCGTTTACTTATCTTACTATTTCATTTTTGAGGTCTATTTATAAATTTTAGCCTATGAATCACTAAGTGTCATAGTCTAAAGGTTTCTATGTGAAAAGGTTTGTGTGTGTCATAGGTTGTCATCCCCATTGTAAAGGTTCATGTCATAAAGGGGTCTTTGAACCTAAAGTTGAATTTTGTGAAAGTCTAAAGTCTAAAATTCATGATAGGGTCATAAGGTCATAATTTCAAATGTGTAATCATGGAGGGTTAAATGGGTCATTTCACGGGGTTTCATTTGTGATAGATCAAAGACAAGTTAGTTAGGTTCAATTCGTTATAATTGTTATGGGTCTATTAGTGGTATTTAATTCTCATCATTGATCTCATTAGTGAAGGATATCCTCATGTTACCTCACTCTTCCTCTACTAAAAATTCACCCTCATGACATGAAATAAGGCATCTGGAGCCATTAATTTATTTATTTTTCGAAGTTGTTTTCATTCCTACTCCATTGTAGCCCATTCTCTGAGTAGTATTTAAAGGTTGTAGAAGGTCGAAAGTTGGTTTTTGAAACTCAGGTGGAAGATGTCGTTGCGCAACCGGTGCACAAACTGGCATTACTACTCAACTCCGATGCACGGGATTCAGAGTCTTCATGGGGGTTTGTGTAAGTCTTTTGCTCATTATCCTCATTTTTTCATGGTGTTTGAGATAGGAATAATTCTCTCCAACCATTGTTTTCATTAGAGAATTGATCGAATGTTGTTAGAGATCAATTGTGTTTATATTTGCTCCATATTTGTTGTGCAAAGTCTGTATGCTGTTGGTCACTGCCTGAAATATCCATTTCACAACTCTGTGGGTTTTGTATGTGTTTTATCTCATATGTATCTAACCTAAGACTCAGTTTACACCATTGAAAGCTAGGCATAGCCTCTCAGCTAAGTTTTTCATTGATTTGGCACATATTTCATGTGTAAATCCATGTTTTATGATATGACTTAGGCATATAAGGTTGTCGATGTTTGTTTTTCCCAAAACCAAAAGTTATTCCATCTCATTGAAATTGCTCTCAGCTGGCTTAATTACTACATTTCATTACACTATCTCTTAATTCGTTGTCCACAGACTTTATGTTTTTACATAGAATTGGATTTGAAAGGGTGTTTAGCAGTCTACATAATCAGATGGAAAACCATGGGAACAAAAGGAAAAAAAAGGGAGGAGAGGTGGTCCGATTTGAACCCAGGAGTTTGGAGATGGTCAATGCTAACCCAACTATCTGAGTAGCATTTGAACAAATAGGTTGTATAGAATTTTGTGAGAAAATTCAAACCTATGGTTACCACTTTCAACTGGCTAGTTTATTTTCTCTCAGTCTCAAAGGAAACCAGGTGAAGATTGGGGACTTGGAGTTCACAGTTTCAGAGGAAACCATCTCCCAAGCCACAGGGATACCATTACTTGGTGAAATTTGGTTCAAAGGCATGGATCTTGATGCATCACACTACAAATACTTTGTAAAACCTTAGTATAAAGGCAAGTATGGGCCTACATTTCCAAGGAATTACATGTTGAACCACCACAACAAACCATTGAAGGTGATACAAAGATGCTTCACCTGTGATGGCTATTATCACTCAGAATTTTCTCTGGAAGTTACTAGAAGAAAGAAAATGACCGAGGTAATCACAAACCAACTTTTACGCTTAGGCTCTAACCAACCTAAGTCCAGAGAAGGCTCTCTCTATATGATTTAGCTTTGTTTTTCTGGGATATTAGGCTAGTTCTTAAGGTTCAGAGGGTTTTTTGATTTGTATTAAAAGATTGGTTGGTGGGGATCTTTAAATAGATGGATAGAAGGATGTCTCTATACCATTGGGCATATGGAGTCAAAAGAAGGGAAGCAAAACTGGATCAACTCACTAAAGGGAATGTTCAAAGGGCAAGATAACAAAGTAGAGTGCAGGACTTTAGGCCAGAGGGATGGAAAAGGTTTTAACCAGGGTGAGAGAGAAATTAAGAATTCTCAGACCGGGAATTAAATGAAGAACAGGGGGCTAATCAGACACAAAGGGCAATTAAGAATCCTTTGCTATAGACTAAAAGAAACAACCTAAACTAAGGAGCAATTAAGAATTCCTTAACTTAGATTATTTGTAGAAAACATAGATTTGCCTAACTATTATAGCAGAGTGTAATTAAACAAATTCTGATACAATACTTCTAGTTATGGCATCTAGATCTAGATCAACAATATGAAAACTTTAAGAGATAACAACAACGTGAGAAAATAATTGTCTACACTTCACTCTGCACATGAATCCTTTGAAATAACTTGTCATTATTCATCAATCCAATTTGTTGGCTCAGTCAATGATCCAATAGCTTTTACAGTATTTCAATCAAGCAGTCTATAGAAATGTCTAAGAATCCACCCTACATACTTCAATTTGTGAAGTATTTTACTAAGGTTTTATTACAAATATCTGAAACTAATTTGAGATTTAATCTAGGAAATAGAAAATATCTTCTTGCAGGAAGATAGAGGCAACTAATGAACTGATTTATGTTGTCCATTTTATTGTGGTGTTTCTGGATGTTATGGTTTATTTCTAGCTCTTTATGCTCTTTCTGTTTGAATAATTTACGCTGGAGGTTGTATTCACTTATGTCTTTCATTTAATACTCTCTGTCGCTGATACTATTTCACTCTGATGACCCGTCTTTATCCTTTCTGTATTTCTTCCTTTTACTGTTACAATTTAACTTTTACTGTGTTTTTCAACAGTAAATTCTTATGTTTTTTATGTGTCTTAGCATCAGAAGTGGATTTTGATCAAGTTTCAACGTGTTTTGCTTTTTTATCTTCTATTTGCGTCTCTAGTCTGGTTACTCTGTTCTGAACTGTCACTGCTCTGTTCCTTGTCTTCTTCTTGGTTCTGTGTGTATTAGTCTTCATCTTTTGTGCATGTATAACTAGTCTTCTTCTTCTGAATTTGGTTTTTTAACAAGTTTCTGGTCCGAGTCTTGGAGTAAACAGGTTCTTTGACTAGTATTAGAACTGTTTATCCAAGCTCTGATCTTAGTCTGATAACCTAAAAAAATCAATAATAAATAAGAAAACACTGATCTTCAAGAAGGGCGCTTGATGGCTCTCTGGAATGGGAATGCTTGAGAAAAGGGTTGTGGCAGTGTTTTGGTCATAATTTGAGTGGAAATCACATCACAGAGGCTTAGGGTGGCGATTAAGGGTTTCATGGGTTTATAGTGTAAAACTAGCGAAAAGAGAGAAAACATGAATTTTCGGGGTTTAAACTTTAACGAGTAGACTTTTGAAAAATGGCACGAAATTCATTTTTATGAAGGTTAAGCAGTTTATCAGATCAGCAGGGAGGCAATTTTGAGGAGTCGTCGCACTGCTTTTAGGCGTGGGCGGTTTTAGAGATGGGTCACCTGATCTGTGTTAGAGCGTGACACGTAGCCATTGGGGGTCGAGGGAAAACAACCTTATCGGACGGGTAAAGGAAGTCCATCGGGCCTGGCCGATATGACTTTGGGTCGTTGGATCTGCAGGGTTGCTATCGGACAGTAGTTGGGTGGGAGAGTTTCACGGGGGGGGGGGGGAATGAAAGGGAGTTGAGGGGGGGAGGGCAGGGTTTAATCGTGGAGGTATGGGATTAGTTTAGGAATAAATCACAGGTTTAAAGCGATCGGGCCGGGCTTAATGAGGGATTAGGAAGTTGGGTGAGGCCAATGTGGGATTAACTTAGTTTACCGGGTTTAGTAAACTAAGTAATGTTGTAGCAGGATATAGGGTAATTTCTATTAGTTTTTATTTAAAACTAAGGGGTTAGGGTTTTTATATAGGGTTTTAATTATTTACGGAAAAAGGTTATATAGGGGTTATTTAATAAAGTTAGTTAATTAATATGAAATGTGATGGTGGGGAATGGGTTTTTTCCTAAGTAAAAAGGGTAAAAGGCATGCGATTGTGCATTTAGACTTAAACTTAGGATTAAAGGCCTTTTGTGGGTTTTTTGTGCGAAAGGGATTTAGTAGGGGAGTTTATTTTTTTTCCTAAGTAAAAAGGTGCTTAACCTTAAGAAAAGGGGTTTTCTTAGGGTAATGAAGGGAAATGGTTTTTATGGAGGGGGAATGTGTTTATGAAGGGGATTCTAGCACTTGAGTCCATAAGTCATTAAGCCAAGGGTCTTGTCCATCCAAAAGTCAGAGAAATTCTTTGAGCCTCTTTGACTTGTAGGGTTAAAAGTACTTAGAACATAATTGTTGATAGGAAATTAGTAAGTAAAGGGGAAAAGTGAATGAGGTGGAGTTAATCATATGAACTTGTAAACCTTGTCTTTGCCTTCATAGTCGACCATACATGTTGAAAGATGTATCTAAGCATGATGCATGTTGTTTGGCTCAAGTAACTTTGTAATTCAACAACCTTTGTTCTACTTACCCATTTCTTACCTCTAACATATTTTATTCATTTCTTAGGGTGAATTTAGGCTAGCAAACCCTTATTCATCTATTTTTATTTTGGAAAAGTAATCTATCTAATTCTAACCTTATATCATCCGAGGGCTCGGATTAAGCTTATGAGCTCATTTTATTTTCTCTACCTAACTATGATCTACCAAGATTAAATTGTTTGGTTAGATTTTATTCTCCAATCTATAAACATAAAATTCAAATCATGGAATAACCAAGATTAAACTATTTGATTACCATGGATTGTGGAATGAGTAACAAGTTGCACACAATCATTATTATGCATAAAAGTAAATAGTAGTGGCATTTAGACTTGCACACTTTCATGGTCTTTTGTTTTTGGGGTTCATATACTTTCATCTTTTTTGACCTTCTCTTATTCTTTTTTGTCCTTTGATTTATCTTTTAGGACATACCCTCTTTACATTTTTTAATTTTTATAATATGGAAAACATTTGCAGAAAGAAATGTATGTACAATATTACAAGGCTTAACCTTAGCCATTCAAAATTATGACTCCTATTGTTATAGGAACCTAACACTGGCTCCACCTCGGGATGGCATTTCCTTGTGAAATGTCAAGAACTTTATAGATTAGTAGTGTTTGAATTGTTGTTTATGTTGCCTTGCAAAGTGTCCTTCTATGAATTTGCATTATTGATACTTATGATAGTGAATCTTTTAAATCTTAGGGCCTTCTCTTCGGGCTTCAACTTCAAGGATCATTATTCAATCCAAACTGGACTTTTGAAAATAGAAAATATAGAAATGAAAATTAGTAATTAGGTTCAAAGTAGTGTTTCAACATTCGACCATTCACTAGCCCACCTTCTACATCTGTACATCAATTTCTCTTAAGAAGAAAGCATTACTTCCTCTATAAGCATAAATGACATAGGGACCTTTCCATAGGAAATCAAATTTCCCATGTTTTCCTTTATCTTCCCTCCTTGAGTCCCACTTTAGCACTTTGTCACCAATGTAGAAATCATTAGCCTTGGTTCTCTTATAAAAACTCTTCATTATCTTTTCTTGCACAACTTGAGACTTGACATAAACCTCTTCTCTTGTTTGTCGTAGATGTATAGTTTTGTTGATTCTTCTTTGGATACTATTTGGTTCAACCTGTATTTCTTGAAGTATCTTCATTACTAGCACTCCCAAAGAGGATGGAAAGACAACTTCCATTCCATAAACTAGTTGATAGGGAGAAGTACCAATTGATTTCTTAGTAGTCAATCTGTCTGCCCATAAGGCATTGACTAGCTTTTTATTCCAAGTTTTCTTATTATCCTCTAGTAACTTCTTGATGATGTTTACTAGGCTTTTGTTTGAGGATTCTGCCAATCCATTACCTTGAGGGTAATATGCTGTGGAATGGCCAAGGGTAATATGGTATTTATTGCAAGAATCTACCATTATTTTGGATTTAAAGGTTGTTGCATTATTAGAAATGAGCTTAGTTGGACATCCAAATCTTGATAGAATATTGGTTTCAAGGAAGGTTATGATAAAAGTGTTTGTGGCTTGCCTTGAAGGTATGGCCTCTATCCATTTTGTAATGTAGTGAGTGGCAGTAAGGATCCATTTGGGTTGGGCAGAGGAGGGTGGGTGAATTTCACCAATGAAGTCTGGACCCCATTGTTGAATAGGTATTCAACAGAGATTGGCTTGAGGGGTAATGGTAAGAGCTTTTTCTTTCTCTCAAATATTTGACACTTGTGACAGGAGGTCACATATTTCTTGACATCAACAAACAAGGTAGGCTAGTAGAAACCTGCTCTAAGGATTTTATCTGTAGTAGTCTTCCAGTAAAGGTGTCCACCACAGTCACTTGCATGAAACTCTTGTAGAACTTTGTCAGTTTCTTCTTTTAATAAGCAATTGAGAAGAATACCTTCATTGTCTCTCCAAAACAAAACATTATCTAATATACAAAATCTTAAGGATTTTATCTTTAAAAACCTGCTTTTAGTCCTAGATAATTCAGGAGGATCTTGTAAATTTAATAAAACATAACAAATATTAGCATACCATGGTGATTCAAGAAAGGCCTAACTGATTAGTGGAGTCACCATCTCCTCTTCATTATCTATTTCTGCAATAAAGTTAATATCCAAGGCCTGATAGTTCGATTCAGCCATTAGCTTGGCTAAACCTTGGCCCTTGATTAACTTCATTGGTTTATTTTCTATATCATACTCTAAGATAGTAGCAATCCACTTTCCTCTCTTTCCATCTGGACCATCCTAACTTAGGATGTCTTTTAATACTGAATTAGGAACGTAGGCTACTATGTGAGAATATAAGATGTATACCCTAAAATATTTAATGGCTTTGACCAAAGCCAAGGCCTATTTTTCCATTATATTGTATCTCAAAGGGGAATCTCTCAGGGCTTTGCTAAAGAAAGCAATGGGTTGTTCATAGCCCTGGTAATTTTTCTATAATAGGACTGCAACAATTGTGTGCTCTAAAGCAAAGGAAAATAAAATGAAATCTCTATCAAATTTGGGACTTATTAATATAGGTGTTTTAGTTAAGGCTATTTTAATGTCTTCAAAGGATTTCTTAGCCTCAACATTCCATTTTATTGTGGAGTCTTTTTTAAGAATATTGAACTAAGTGATCTAATTAATTCTACTAGGTTAGATATAAGTCTTCTAAGAAAATTGATTTTTCCTAAGAAAGCTTGTAATTCTCTAATGTTCCTGGGGTGTCTTATTTGTAAGATGGCTTCAATTCTTGATAGGTCTATTCTTATACCATCTTTCGAGATTATATGACCTAACAAATTTCCTTCCTCTAACCCAAACACAGACGTTTTGGGATTCAAGGAGATTCCAAACTTCCTGCATTTAATGAAGACTTGCCTTAGATGATCTAAATTTTGATTTTCTGACTTTGAAAACACAGTAATGTCATCTAGATATATCACAAAGAAATCATGAATTTATTTAGCAAATGCTATATCCATAGCCCTCTGGAAAGTGGCTCCTGCATTCATTAGCCTAAAAGGCATTTTCACATACATAAAAGTGCCCCAAGGAGTAGTAAAGGTAGTCTTGGGTTGGTCATCAGGGTGAGCTAAGATTTGATTATAACCAAAAAACCCATCCAACAATGAGATCCTAGTTGATCCAACTACTCTTTGCAAAATGTGATCCATCTTGGGGAGAGGGTAATTGTTTTTCAGTGATACTTTATTAAGGTTTCTGAAATCCACACAGATTCTTATCTCACTTGTTTTCTTTCTTGTTGGCACTAAGTTTGATACCCAATTAGAAAATATGATTGGTGTGATTATTTTAGCATCATACATCCTTTGAATTTCTTTCTCTATGGCAGGTAACAAGACAAGGTTGATCCTTCTTAGTTTCTGTTTGAAAGGCTTTTGATTTTCTTTTATGGGAATATTGTGCTGGATGATGTTGGTGTCATAAGATTTAAGGTCCTCGTAATTCCAAGCAAAAACATCCCTAAATTATTTCAACAACTCAATGTATTTCACTTTTTCAGTGGGAGGTAATGATTTTGAAAGTTTGATTAATTTCGGATTTTAATCAGTGCCTATGTTGCATTACTTAATGTCGGATCTTAGTGGTTCCATTTTAGGTTTCCTAGGCACATCATTTGAATCAAATAAATCTTCAATAGGGGTTAATCCCTTTGGTAAGAAGTTATCCTTAAGATTAATTACTTCAGTTTCTTTGTTTATTATTTCATCAATTTCCATTAGCTCTAAGTTATCTACATCTGATTTGTTAAATTTAGTTGGGTTAAGTCTATCTATTTTATCATATTCTATCCTGTTTATTTCTATTTTATCCTTAGTGTCAAGCTCTATGGATGTATCAGTATCTATGTTATTATTTACAAATTCTTCTTCTGAAAGTAAAAAAGTTATTTATTTGTTTATCATTTGTAGATATTTTCTAGTTCTTCAAATTATCAGGAATTGTAGGTCTGTGCCTAACTTCAGCAGTGTACTGATAGTTAGGTTGGAAGGGTAATTTACAAGTGTTGGCAAACATTTCTAAACTATGGCCTTGCATGTTATGTTTCCTAGGGATGACTACAAGCTTTGTTTCTAAGAAAGTGTTAATTATTTCTATAATAGTATCTCTATAGCAGCTTAATCTAGGGTCTTTAGTCATATATACAGCATCAATTTGTTTCACAATTAATTCAGAGTCTCCCATAATAGAAACTCTTTTAGCTCCTAAATTCCTAACTAACTTAAGACCTAAAATTAATGCTTCATATTCAGCTATATTATTTGTACATTTAAAATTTAGTCTATATGCATGGCCTTCTAAATAATTATTCTCTAAGTTATATATCCACACTCCTGCTCCTGCTCCTAACCTATTTACTAATCCATCAAATTCTAAATGCCATAATATCTCATGATCATAGTTTTCACTATCTGGTGGAACAAACTCTTCATCATTCACAACAATTAGACCTTCTTGTTCATTGAATAGCTCTATAGTCTGATTAGTCTCATTTGGTGTAGAAACTGCAATTTCTTTTGTTTTGTATCAGTGTTGTCTAAAAGTTATTCTTGTGTCTGATTGACATTATACAAAATAAAAGAGTTAATATCTGAGTGTGTGGAGTAGATGGGAAAGTTTTGAGGCCGATCGTGGCTACTTACCATATATTTAATTAAGGTTTCTCGATATAGTTTCTTAGGTTTTCCAAAAATAGAAATTGTTGCATAGAACATATCTAATTGAAGATATCCCTGAAGTTTGGCTCCCCATGATCTTGATAACAGCATGCCATACTTTGATGGGATGTCAGCAACTACAATGTCCAATAGGATGCTCTTGGTAGGATATTGGACTAAAGTAACACATAGGTCTATGATTAGTCCTAGACACTTTACTTGAGTAGAGTCTAATGAAAATAAGTCTTTGTAGGGCCTGGTTATATCTAGGTTCAACTTTTCCATTACTGATTTGGGCATTAAATTGTGAGAGGCTCCAGAATCCAACATTGCATTATGTAGAATCTTGTCATGGATATTAATTCTTATATAAAAAGGTGGAACTCCTCCTTCTAATGGTTTTCCATTAACATCAAGACCGAATATAAGTTCTGGTTTATCATCAAACAAGTTAACTGAATCTTCATTTTCAGAAAAGTTTAAGGTCTAGTTTAATTGTGATGTGTAAGGTTCATTCTTGATTAATTCTTTTAAAGGGACTGTAATCTAGCTTAGCTATCTCTGCTCCCAAATTGAAAGGCAAAGAAGCTTTTTCTAATTGAAGGTTTTGAGTTTTAGCAGCAGGGATTTGAGTAGGATTGTTTTCTTTTTCTTTATTGGGGATCTCTTTCTGTGGATTTACAAGTGGAATTGAAGTGGATGGTTGATCAGTAGAAGGCTGATCAGAGGTTATATCTACAATTGTGGGGCCAGAAGGATTTGGGTTCTTCCTAGGGAGAATTCAGAGGAACTTTGACACATGGGCTTCTTTTATCTTCTTGGGTTGATTTTGTGTTGTTTTCTTATTCTAGTCATGGACATCTGTATTCCTTTTTCTTCTTAGATTATATTGCTTATGAACTTCGAAAATAGTAGAGTCATATCCTTGTTTATAATCAAATGATTCACTAGACTGTACCTGTAATTGCTGCAACATATACAGTTCCTGCTCATCTTGGGTTAGAAAAACAGTGTCTTCATCATTTACTCCCATTAAGTTAATTTGTGTATCATGCTCTAGATTTTATGGATTAGATGTTTCTACATAATTTTCTTGAAAAGGAGACCTTACGTTCTGATCTGGTCCATTTTTCCCTGTATTTTGGTTATTTCTGAAATTTGGGTTTCTAATTGGAGGTGGTTGTTGATTATACCATTGGGGTTTCCTTTCCATGTTACCTATTCTCTCCATTAGTCTTTCCATGTTTTTGGCCAAGTTATCTATTTTAAGATTAGATGGTGAAATTTCTTCCTTAGCAGTTCTTTTTTCATTTCTAACTCTAGCCCTTTTAGCTACACTTTTCATTTGTTCTAAAGTAGGGGGGTTTCTTTCCCTAAGTTGGTATGACATATCAGTATCAAAACCATTAGGGAACTTTATTAAGGCTAAGTTAGGTGGGGGTCTAAGGTTAACTGGGATTGCATTATATATACCATTGAATTTAGTGCAGTAATCTTGAACTGTTTCGTTAGGTCCTCTTTTAATATTCTCATATTCTGAAAAGATTTGTAAAGGATTCTTTTTCTTTTCCCACCTATCAATAAAAACCTTTGGAAGTTTGCTAGCTCTGCTATGTGATTGGCAGGGAAGGCTTTAAACCACTTCTTGACATCACCAGTTAAAGATTGGGCAAAGAGTCTCATCTGGACATCAGCTTCATCTAATTCATGTAGTTCAAAGAAGTCAGACATCCTATTCACATGTTGTTTGGCAGTGTACTGACCAATAGCATCGAGCAAGGAAATCTTAATTTGATAATAAGCTGGCATAGAATGAAGTTGGGCAGGTAAAACAAGAGGAGCATATCTGTTTTCCATTGTTGTTAATTGGGATGGGATAAGTTGTGGGGTTGATATACTTGGGATTAATGTAGTAGTGGATGAAGAACTGGGACTAGTAGGTAGTGAATGAGTAATGATAGGCTGGTGAGGGAGTGAAGGTGTAAATGGTGATGCGGAATGGGATTATGGAGGTACTGAAGTTGAAGGGAATAATGGTGAACTCAAAGTAGTGGAGATCTGTTCAGAAAGCTCAGAGTGGTATTAATGGATGATTGTGGAGATTTTAGAATATACTCATCAATGGATCTGTTGGCCTGTTGGACTTCAAGGTCTGCAATGAAATCAGGGTCTAGAATGGTATCACATATTTCACTTTCAAACTTTTCTTTAAATAATGGAAGACCAAATTTCTCATCAAAGGGAAGATATTCAAAAAATAACCACTCATCACGACATGACTTAGCTTTAACTAATGGTCCGTGACTAACTGAACTTTCTTCTTTTTTAGTTTTTCTTGAAATCAGGTTGGGATTATCAACTACTAGGGGAGGATTGGGATCTAGATTAGCCCTAGTAAAATGAGTCTTATTAGAAGCCAACATTTCAAATTTAATTGTTTTTGTGATATTTTTCAATATAACTTCTAACAAACTACTTTAAGAGGCTTAAAATACAGAATTAGAAATTTCTTAAAGCTTTATTAGGACTGGGGAATTGTTGGTTCCCCAGTATGGTCACCACTATGTTATCACTCAGAATTTTCTCTAGAAGTTATTAGAAGAAATAAAATGACCGAGGTAACCACAAACCAACTTTAGGCTTAGGCTCTAGCCAACCTAAGCCTAGAGAGGGCTCTCTCTATATGATTTAGCTTTGTTTTGCTAGGATATTAGGCTATTTCTTAAGGTTAAGGGGGTTTTTGATTTGTATTGAAAGATTGGTTGGTGGGGATCTTTAAACAGATGGATAGAAGGATGTCTCTAGACCATTGGGCATATGGAGTGAAAATAAGGGCAAGAGAACTGGATCAACTCACTAAATGGAATGTTCAAAGGGAAAGATAGTAGAGTAGAGTGCAGGTCTTTAGGCCAGAGGGATGGAAAAGGTTTTAACCAGTGAGAGAGAAATTAAGAATTCTCAGATCAGGATTGAAATGAAAAATAGGGGGCTAATCGGAAACAAATGGAAATTAAGAATCCTTTGCTATAGATTAAAAGAAACAATCTAAACTAAGGAGAAATTCAGAATTCCTTAACTTAGATTATTTGTACGAAACATAGATTTGCCTAACTGTTATAGCATATGTAATTAAACAAATTCTGATACAATACTTCTAGTTATGGCATCCATATTTAGATCAACAATATGAAAACTTTAAGAGGTAACAACAACGTAAGAAAATACCTGTCTACACTTCGCTCTGCACATGAATCCTTTGAAATATCTTGTCTTTATTCATCAATCCAACTTGCTGGCTCAGTCAATGCTCCAATAGCTTTTACAGTCTTTCAATCAAGCAGTCTATAGAAAGTCTATAGAAATGTCTAAGAATCCACCCAACATACTTCATTTTGTGAAGTATTTTTACTAAGGTGTTATTACAAATATCTCAAACTAATTTGAGACTTAATCTAGGAAATAGAAAATATCTTCTCGTAGGAAGATAGAGGCAACTAATGAGCTGATTTATGTTGTCCTTTTTATTGTGGTGTTGCTGGATGTTATGGTTTATTTCTAGCTCTTTATGCTCTTTCTATTTGAATCATTTACGCTGGAGGTTGTATTCACTTATGTCTTTCATCTGATACTCTCTGTCATTGATACTCTTTCACTCTAATGACATGTTTTTATCCTTTCTGTTTTTCTTCCTTTTACTGTTACAATTTAACTTTTACTGTGTTTTTCAATAGTAAATTCTTATGTTTTTTAAGTGTCTCAGCATAGGAAGTGGATTTTGATCAAGTTTCACTATGTTTTGTTTGTTTGTCTTCTATTTGCATCTCTGGTCTAGTTACTCTGTTTTGAATTGTCACTTCTCTATTCCTTATCTTCTTCTTGGCTTTGTGTGTATTAGTATTCATCTTCTGTGCATGTATAATTGGTCTTATTCTTCTGAATTTGGTCTTTTAACAGGTTTTTGGTCCGAGTCTTGGAGTAAATAGGTTCTTTGACTAGTATCAGAACTGTTTATCCAAGCTCTGATCTTAGTCTGATAACCTGAAAAATTCAATAATATGTAAGAAAAACACTGATCTCCAAGAAGGGTGCTTGATGGCTCTCCAACACGGGAATGCTTGGGAAAGGGGTTGTGGCAGCGTTTTGGTCATAATTGGAGGGGAAATCGCATCATAGAGGCTTAGGGTGGCGATGAAGGGTTTCATGGGTTTACAGTGTAAAACTGGCGAAAAGCGAGAAAACATGGGTTTTCGGGGTTTAAACTTTAACGGGCAGACTTTTGAAAAATGGTGCGAAATTCATTTTTATGAAGGTTAAGCGATTTATCAAATCAACGGGGAGGCAGTTTTGAGGAGTCGTCGCACGAATTTTAGGAGTGGGTGGTTTTAGAGAGGGGTCACCCGATTTGTGTTAGAGCGTGACATGTAGCCGTCAGGGGTTGGGGGAAAACCACCTTATCGGGTGGGTAAAGGCAATCCATCAAGCCTGGATGATATGGCTTTGGGCCGTTGGATCTGCGGGATTGCAATCGGATGGTAGTCGAGTGGGAAAGCTACGTAGGGGGAAATGAAAGGGAGTTGAGGGGGTCCCGGGGTTTAATCGCAGCGGTATGGGATAGTTCACGAATAAATCACAGGTTTAAAGAAATCGGGCAGGGCTTAAAGAGGGATTAGGGAGTCGGTTGAGGCCGATGCGGGATTAACTTAGTTTACTGGGGTTAGGTAAACTAAGTAATGTTGTAGTGGGATACGGGGTAATTTCTATTAGTTTTTATTTAAAACTAAGGGGTTGGGGTATTTTATATAGGGTTTTAATTATTTACAGGAAAAAGGTTATATAGGGGTTATATAATAAAGTTAGTTAATTAATATGAAATGCAATGGTAGGGGATGGGTTTTTTCCTAAAAAAAAAGTGTAAAAGGCATGCGATTGCGCATTTAGACTTAAACTTAGGATTAAAGGCCTTTTGTGGGTTTTTTGTGCGAAAGAGATTTAGTTGGGGGGTTTATTATTTTTCCTAGGTAAAAAGGTGTTTAACCTTAGGAAAAGGGGTTTTCTTAGGGTAATGAGTGATCTAAAATTGGATTGTACTTGAAAATGGTGCAAGGTATCCATTTTCATTTATGTAAATGAGTGCACAAATACTCCAAGTTTAAATTTGCAAATATGTGAACTTCTTATTTCTAATACAGAGATGGACTATAGGGGCATTTACTGGATATGTCACCTCTAAAGAGAGGATGAGATCCAGAAGCTACCTAGCCTTCTACAGACTCTGCCTAAAGAAATAAGAGAAGTAAACACTCAGATTCAATTAAAAAGAGACCTTGCTTGAACTTGACGTTATGCAGAATTTTAGCTTGAAAGAGGTGTATGTCTTTTCTTCCGTTTATGTGTTTTAACTTGATTTTTTTTAGCTGAAATTAAACATATATATCAGACATATAAGGTAGCAAATAAAAATCACACATAACAACAAATTTAATAAGGATTTCACCCAAATCTCGTGGGATACGTCTCCTGTGAGCTCTAGTCAGCTAGACTTGGCTCCTTGGGATTATGGCTTGAATTCTTTTACAAGTTCCACACTCAACTCCAAAAGGTTACTGACTGAACCTATGGGTTTAGAAAAACCATATACGTCCTTGTCATGGCTGTCCTCTTTGTGCAGGCAGATCTAGGCTCCCTTGGACTTGATTCCTTCAGTAGGTGCACTAAGCTTCCCTGAGCTTCTTAATGGCACAAACTCCTTCAAAATGCTTCAAATTTCTCTAAACCTCTACTAATGTCTCCAACACATATCTGACATAAACAAATGATTGTTCATTTGCTCAAAATGAGCACTACATCCCCGATCTAGGCCTTCTCCCATGGTTGGCTCTAGGCTGCCTGAAACCTCTCTTCAGCATCTCAGCCTTTAGAACTCTCCAAATGCTTCTAAAAACACCTTCATTGGATTCAGAAAGTTCCTTACAACAGAAATAGGTTTTTGTTTCACCTCAAATAGATGAACCTAGCCCAGCACAACTCAATCACTGAAATGGCCCTAATGGCTCCTGGAACTTCCACGAAGCAAAATAACCAAAAAATGACCTCTGTTGGCTGTGAAACCTATGTCACTAGCTTCAAAAGGTCGAAGAGACACAAAATAAATAAAAAATTCATCCAAAAAGGACTTTCCTAGCCAAAGTCATGGTTCATTAAAGTTTCTGCCAGAGTGCGCTAGAAAAAATCCAGTTAACTTTTAGTTAGGGCTAGATAAGCCCACCAAATATGGTGGGACCGCCAATTTTGGTGCCTTTGCCAAATCCGCCACCAAAACTTGACCTGATCGCTGGTTAACTGGTGGTTTATTAATGTGCATGTGAGAAAAATTTCGAAACGGGCGGTTTGTATCGGATTTAGTGTTAGAGGTTTAGTTAACAGTTGGATAAACTAGCCTTTTAGTGCAGATACTGTGCTTTTATATGTGACCAACACTTAAATGAACATATTATTTCGTTGGTGGTTAGAGGGATGGCCCATGGTATTGGGGCATTAGTTCTGTGTAAAGGGGGATGGCCCCCTTCGGGCCCCGCCCAAAAACGTATTTAAACTTAAATAAACTTTATTTGCCACTAATTTTACCCAGTGGAGTCGCCATTTTGTTTCCGGGAAAACTAGTGTCTTTTCGATCTGTTAGTCCCACTAAGACGGGTAGCTATCTTAGAAACAAACAATCAAATCAATTTGCGATTTCCTTTATGTATGATAGATAAGAGAGAAGCAAAGGGGACCAACCTGGATCTTCCGCTTGGCTCCTTGCTTGATTTCTCTCTCCCTTGATAGAGCTTGCCACTCCTCTCCTACTTGTCCTGCTTTAGAGAATACTTGTAGAGTCAAAGTAACAAAACACCATCAAAGAATCTTGACCTATAATATCTTAAACAATGCACAATCAGAAATACATAGACCATACAATTGCGTTCACAAACAACAAGATTCACAAATACACGATTATATGGAGGAAAACTCAAAGAACTTTATTAATAGTAGAAGAGAGGATTACAACCCAGCTGTCTGATCCAGCATCATCCTCCCAACATCAAAGCCCTCTTCACCTCATGAAAAGAAAGATCACCCAAAAATACAATGTCTCTTCTCAAAGATAAACCAACAACACTTCCTTACAAATTACAAAATTCCAGCCCCCAGATCTCTCAGATGAGGGATCCATTTATAGATGTCTTTCAAGGGTGTGAGTCAGCTCTGGGATTTTGATTAGTGTCATTCCACTGATAGTTCTTGGTTCCACTTGGAGATTTCATTGATCTCTTACTCATCCCTGGGTGAATTCAGAGAGGCAAGTGTCATGGGAGAAGTTTCTGGAAGATTCCATGAGCTTCCACTTAGCAAACTGTCTCTGCCATTTGTCCATTCTCACTCATCGCACCCTATAGAAGGCCTCTTTAGTATGCATCACACCTGGCTAGTGTAGCAGCCAGTATGCATCGCACCTTGACCATGGAGAAGTCAGTATGGTCGAATTTTTGCCAGTTCTGAGTGGTTTTTCAGGTGGAACTTCTGGGAAATGATGTAATCAGTTGACCATGATCCTTTAGGGTATGAAACAACACTTTTGGGAATTAAAGAGCCCTTGGATTATGGACATATGAGTTTGGGGTTGTAGTGCCCAAATATGTCTATAACAGTTGCCCCCTAAAGCATGAGGTTGTAAATCTTTTGATGTCAAGTGAAATGCTTGATCATGAGAATTCGAGGTATTCGAATTGGAAGGTGACCTATATAAGATACAATACAATACATCATCATCATATTATTTTCATGATCTAGCTAAGGCTGGCATTCCCATGCTTAGCTTTATAAATTCATTTTCATGTACATAAGACAGACAATCGTCTACTGTTGCAGACTGGTGATTCTTCGCATGAAGAGTCATCTTCCCTGGCATAGATGACTATCTGTGCAGCTTCTGTGTAAAATTGATGTCTTTATTTTCCTAAATATATTGCAGCCCGGATGGATGAAACTAGATCTGGGGTCTTCAAACTCGTTCAATCTTTGCCCGATGTACAAGTCGATCCATTTGAAAAGATGTTCTAAAGTCGAACATGGAAAGACATTGCCTGATTACCAGCCAATAATGTAGGCTGTTAACAGGCGCGAGAGGGGTCACCGATAATGATAATGACCCTCAAGGTACTATAGTACAATTCACTTGGTGTGCATGTATGAGCCGATGTCGAACACCATGCAAAATATTTCGGTCAAAGGTCATTGATGTAAACCTGTCGCCGGAAGTGAGAAACTTACCATTGAGGCATGCAAGCTTCAAAGTACTGAAAGGGTTGTTTCTAAGTCAACTTCTTCGATAATGAGCTGATGTCGACAAGAAGTGACCCGTCGTAGGAGGGCTTTGATGTATCCCACATCTACGACACGGAATGGAGAAAATGATTTTCTGGAGGTGAAAATGATCTGATGATACAAGGTTCAGGAATGGCGGTCATGAAAAATGAAGGGTGAAGGTATTGCAGTGGATGAGGCGTTTGCTGGATGGTGAATTCTTCAAACTTTCTTCCCTTTTTCCCTAGTCATTGCTGACCAGTACCTCTTTATTTTTGTCAATCTTGAGGAGGATAACATATGCTTGTTCTATAATTTGCCCTTCGGGCAAACCTGTCGCTATATTTTAGCGAGCCTGGTGACAATGAAACTCATTCTTGTCTAGATGGACAAATTTGTCGCTATTGTTTTAACGAGTTTAATGACAAAGATAACTCGGTCCTTTTCATGTTTAGAGAATATGAAAAGGGACGAAAAGAAAACTCCAACAATCCTTTTTCGTAGCATAATCCCTTAAGTTCGAAAAAGTATAAAATAATATGAAAGTGATGACTTTTCGATCACTTTAGCGATCCGAAAAGACAAGTGCGCGATCTTTTCGTTTGATAATCTCTTAGGTCCAAAAAGAATAAAATATATAAGAGGGATGGCACTTCCCCTTACCTTAACGAGCTGGAAGGGTCAATAGCTCAACAATCTTTTTATATTTAACAACTCTAAAAAGAGTTTAAAAGAGACTCATTTTTGAGGAACGAGTGGTGTTTTCGGGTATCAACTGGTTCTAGGTAAGTTTGGAACTTCTCAAAACATGGCAGTGTGAAGAGGGTGGCTAACAGGACCACTCTTCGCAACTGTTCCTCAAAAGGGTAAACAATCAAGTGGAAGCGTATGATTGGCCAAAAGAATGGAGGTGATGGTAGGAACACAAACAAGGTTCAAAAGGCTGATAGAAGGGCAATCACAAAGGTTATTTATAGAGGGTGAATTCATTTTTTAATGAGCTTGAGCTGGGAGAAACTATGCTCATAGGTGGGTCTATTTTTCAACGAGCTTGAACCTTACAGAAACATTGCTCATGATAGTGGTCTAAGACATTCAATTTACCATTTAACATGTTAGATTCTTTCTTCGATCATTCAACCTGCTCAATTTCTCCATCAAATTGATTAGAAATACATATACATGCCTGAAAAATGAATTAAAAACTAACATTTTACTTGAAGTACGTGAATAGTAACATAAAAAGTAGTTTTACCTCTCATTTTTACCATTTCTTTTTGAATTTGGGATTTTGGAGCTCTGGAGTGGTTTTCGCCCTCAAATTTCATCAGCTGATTTTGTGAGATCCGATGGAATATTCTTCGTGCCATCAGGACCAGGTAGGAGCCAACCCTTAGCTCTTCATTTTCATTCCATTCTTTTCTGATTTTGAGCAATTTTTCCCCCGCTTCTAGGCCCCTGGGGTTTGAAGAACTCATTCTTCATCCATCGCACCTGGCCTGCATCGAAATGTGCGATGCATACTGAGCTAGACACTGGCCAGTCAGTATGCATCTCACGTTGCTCACAGGCAGGGTGCGATGGGCGTAGAGGGGAAACTTTACACAGTGATTTCCCATGAAAGTTTTGCCTGTTTTTTCTCAAATCAGGATCCTAATTTATCTCTTGTCTGTGTTTTAGAGATTTATTGGATCAAGATGGTTGTCACATGGCGCAAACACGAACATGAAGAAGAGGACATGATTTCTTTGCACAATCAGGGTAGAGTTACTGCATTACAAAACTGTGGTTTGCTCAAATTCTTCCCCATATCCAGCATGAGGCAACAAATCAATTTGTTGCAATATTTTCTTGATGCTTGGGATCCGATTGACCAGGTATTCTAGATTAGAGGCAAATCTATTCCATTGACAGTTGACGATATTTACTTTCTGATGGGGTTATCGATATGAGGTGCCCCTGTTTCTATATCAGGATTTTCCCATGGGGGCGAATCTGCGAGAGATTATACCCGTCAGTTTTGTAGAGATGGATCTTAGCCTAGCAGAGATAGCAAGATCAATATTTGGGATGTCACTGATCGGCCCTTGAGGACCATCTTATTCACCTTTTCTAGATTGGGTGGTAGTGCGACTCTTCATTTGGCAAACAAATCTTATATGCAGTACACCCTAGAATGCCTGGAACCAAAGGTATTCAATTGGTGTGAGGCGGTACTTCCAGTCATAAAAGAATAGCTCTCTAAGGTAAAGATTGGAAGATCCAAGAACTTTGGCTACGGTTCCATTTTCACTACTTTTTCCTTGGAGAGGATTCCATTGATGCAGCCTCAATACATTTCACTAGGATTGCCAGCACTGGGGCAACCACGGATGCAGAGGTGGGTTGATCTTATGGCCAGCCATGCTGGTCAGTCACATATTTCTTTCTTTAATGCCTTCTTTGAGTGGTTTGACCATCAGGAGATGGTCTTTGTGGAGTATCCATATGTCGGGATGGATTTCCGAGGTGACCTAGATTTTGCGTTATTAGCTGGCGAGCATTAGATGCAGGCCAGGTGCAATGGATGAAGAATGAATTCTTCAAACCCCAGGGGCCCAGAAGCGGGGAAAGACTTGCTCAAAATCAGAAAAGAATGGAATGAAAATGAAGAGCTCAGGGTTGGCTCCTACCTGGTCCTGACAATGTGGAGAATAGTCCACCGGATCTCACAAAATCAACATATGAAATTTGAGGGGGAAAACCACTCTAGAGCTCCAAAATCCCAAATTCAAAAAGAAATGGTAAAAATGAGAGGTAAAACTGCTTTTTATGTTACTATTCATGTACTTCAAGTAAAATGTTAGTTTTTAATTCATTTTTCGGGCATGTATGTGTATTTCTAATCAATTTGATGGAGCAATTGAGCAGGTTGAACGACTGAAGAAAGAATATAACGTGTTAAATGGTAAATTGAACTTCTTAGACCACTATCATGAGCAATGTTTCCACAAGGTTCGAGCTCGTTAAAAAATAAATCCGCCTATGAGCATAGTTTCTACTGGCTCAAGCTCATTAAAAAATGAATCCACCCTTGGTAAATAACCTTTGTGATTTCCCTACTATCAGTCTTTTGAACCTTGGTTGTGTTCCTACCGTCACCTCCATTCTTTTGGCCAATCATACGCTTCCTCTTGATTGTTTACCCTTTTGAGGAAAAGCTGCGATGAGTGGTCTTGTTAGCCACCCCCTTCACACTGCCATGTTTTGAGAAGTTCCAAACTTACCTGGAACCAGTCGCTGCCCGAAAACACCACTCGTTCCTAAAAAACAAGTCTCTTTTAAACTCGTTTTAGATTCGTTAAATATAAAAATATTTTCAAGCTATTGGACTTTCCAGCTCGTTAAAGTAAGGGGAAGCGCCATCCCTCCTATATATTTTAATATTTTTGGACCTGAGGGATTATCAAACAAAAATATTGAGCGCTTGTCTTTTCGGCTAGCTAAAGCGATCGAAAAGTCATCCCTTTCGTATTATTTTATACTTTTTCAGACTTAAGGGATTATGCTACGAAAAAAGACTGCTAGAGTTTCCTTTTCATCCCTTTTCAAACTCTCTAAACATGAAAAGGACCGAGTTATCTTTGTCGTTAAACTCGTTAAAACAATAGCGACAAACTTGTCCATCCAGACAAGAACGAGTTTCACTGTCACTAGGCTCGCTAAAATATAGCGACAGGTTTGCCCGAAGGGAAAATTATAGAACAAGCATATGTTATCCTCCTCAAGCTTGACAAAAATAAAGAGGTACTAGTCAGTAATGACTGGGGAAAAAGGGAAGAAAACTTGAAGAATTTTATTGGTAGCAGGTCACTCTTGAACATGACACTTTCACTCCATCACCATGATTGAGTCAGGTTGGGTTATTCCGTTCACCGGTCATATCACCATTGGTCCTTCGTACCATCCATCTTTTGGGGTTAACGCTACCAATCCATCTCAGTGTCACCAACATGTTCAAGAGAAGTCATTCAGAGAATTCACCATCCAGCAAATGCCTCATCCACTACAATACCTTCACCCTTCATTTTTCATGACCGCCATTCCTGAACCTTATATCATCAGATCATTTTCACCTCCAGAAAATCATTTGCTCCATTTCCTGTCGTAGATGTGCGATACATCAAAGCCTTCCTACGACGGGTCACTTCTTGTCGACATCAGCTCATTATCCAAGAATTTGAATTAGAAGCAACCCTTTCAGTACTTTGAAGCTTACATGCCTCAATGGCAAGTTTCTCACTTCCGGCAATAGGTTTACATCAATGACCTTCGACTGAAAGATTTTGAGTGGTGTTCGACATCGGCACATACATTCACACCACGTGAATTGTACTGTAGTACCTTGAGGGTCATTATCATTATCAGTGACCCCTCTCGTGCCTGTTAACAGCTTACATTATTGGCTGGTAATTAGGCGATGTCTTTCCATGTTCAACTTCAGAACATATTTTCACATGGATCGACTTGTACATCGGGCAAAGATTGAACGAGTTTGAAGACCCCGGATCTAGCTTCATCCATTCGGGCTACGATATATTCAGGAAAATAAAGACATCAATTGTACACAGAAGCTGCACAGGCAGTCATCTAAGCCAAGGAAGATGACTCTTTATGCGAAGAATCACCAGTCTGCAACAATAGACGATTGTCTGTCCTATGTACATGAAAATGAATTTATAAAGCTAAGCATGGGAATGACCGCCTCAGCTAGATCATGAAAATAATATGATGATGATGTATTGTATTGTATCTTATATAGGTCACCTTCCAGTTTGAATACCTCGGATCCTCATGATAAAGCATTTCACCCGACATCAAAAGATTTACGACCTCATGCTTTAGGGGCAACTGTTATAGACATATTTGGGCACTGCAACCCCAAACTCATATGTCCATAAACCAAGGGCTCTTTAACCCCTAAAAGTGTTGTTTCATACCCTAAAGGATAATGGTCAACTGATTACATCATTTCCCAGAAGTTCCACCTAAAACACCAATCAGAACTGGCCAAAACTGGACCATACTAACTGCTCCATGGTTAAGGTGCGATGCATACTAGCTGCTACACTAGCTAGGTGCGATGCATACTGAAGAGGCCTTCTGTAGGGTGTGATGAGTAAGAATGGACAAATGGCAGAGACAGTTTACTAAGTGGAAGCTCATGGAATCTTCCAGAAACTTCTCCCATGACACTTGCCTCTCTGAATTCGCCCAGGGATGAGTAAGAGATCAATGAAATCTCCAAGTGGAACCAAGAACTATCAGTGGAATGACACTAATCAGAAACCTAGATTTGAATCACACCCTTGCAAGAAATCTATAAATAGATCCCTCATCTAAGAGATCTAGAGGCTGGAATTTTGTAATTTGTAAGGAAGTGCTGTTGGTTTATCTTTGAGAAGAGACATTGTATTATTGGGTGATCTTGCTTTTCATGAGGTGAAGAGGGCTTTGATGCTGGGAGGATGATGCTGGATTAGACAGCTGGGTTGTAATCCTCTCTTCTACTATTAATAAATTTCTTTGAGTTTTCTTCCATATAATCGTGTATTTGTGAATCTTGTTGTTTGTGAATGCAATTGTATGGTCGACATATTTCTGATTCTGTATTGTTTATGATATTATAGATCGAGATGCTTTTATGGTGTTTTGTTACTTTGACTGTACAGGTATTCTCTGAAGCGGGACAAGTAGGAGAGGAGTGGCAAGCTCTATCAAGGGAGAGAGAAATCAAGTAAGGAGCCAAGCGGAAGATCCAGGTTGGTCCCCTTTGCTTCTCTCTTATCTATCATACATAAAGGAAATCGCAAATTGCTTTGATTATTTGTTTCTAAGATAGCTACCCGTCTTAGTGGGACTAGTAGATCGAAAAGACACTAGTTTTCCTGGAAACAAAATGCCGACTCCACTGGGGAGCGAATAGTTTGTTTGTTTTGTATTGTTGTTTGCTTTATAAACTACAGACGGAGCCTGGAGTTAGCTAGACAGCCTTCAAACTGTTCTTGCTATGCAATTGCAAAGTAGATGAATGTTGCTTTAGTCAATCTCCAGGTTGGTTTATGAACTGAACATCTGACTTACAAGCATTCTAAGCATCCTTGTGGTAGCTCAATAACCTCCTTAGATCATACCCCTATACTTTGTTCTTTACTGTTCATAATAGCTCAGCCTAAATCCCTAAACTCAGCTACAAATTTGACCAAAAACCTAACTTAGTTTCGATCCCTGGCCCATCGCACTGTCTGTAACTAGAAACCAGTATGCATCTCACCTCCCATGTGTAGCAGGTGAGATGCATCCCTGTTTCTGAGAAGCACAGGTGCAATGACTAAGTGATCTCATTTCAGCCTCCATTGATTAGGATTAGTGAATGTTTTTATGTACTTGTCCATCATTTGCAATCCTTCGTCAAAAAGTAGCTTAAATCGGACTGTTGTTTTGATGCAGAAAAGTGTCATAACTGTCATTTTGAGTCAGAAAAGAAGAGTGTCATAAAGTCTTCCTCTTATAGATAGTTGATTGTACTTTTGTCATTGTATTTTATTTGAGCTGTTAGTATTTGAAGTGTTGAAAGCGGTTTTCCATTCGAAATCGAAAAGTGTAGTTTAGTCTTCCTTTCATTTTGAAAAGAAATTGTCGAAATGTCGCTTTGAAGAAAATAGTTCAGATCTATACTTAGCTTTCCTTTTTGGCATTCTCACATTAAGGAAACGAAAAAAAAATACATGCATGTGAATTTGCATTTAGACTGTGTGTGAAAATGATTTAGGAAAAGTGCATTTAGTGTGTTCTATTTGCTCTCTGTTGAAAGAATCACAATATTCTTCCCTTAGTAGCTAGGATTTTCATTGCTAAAAGAATATAAACAACTGTTTATCATTTTAGATTGCATATTTAGGAATTTTACATCTACATCACGTGGTGAACCTTGAAAGACAAACTTCTAAGCAAGATCAACTCTAAAATAAATCTCAATGAACATAAAAATGCTTTGGAACCTAACGCAACACATATAGAAGTCTAGGCTAGAGACGTGTTCCAGCGTCGTAAAACCTGGTAACTATCATTTTCATCGAAGGTTGGGTGATTCCTCCTCTTTGATACAACAAGTGCTAGTATGGATTTGTGTTCCACATACCGTCAAGTATATATTGGGATACCACAATAGGCTGATATCCTTTATCCATACGAATCTGTGTTTGCCACCCTATCGATCGCAATACACTGAACACAACATTCAGGAAGATTGACTGCCGTAAATAAGTCCTTGGTAATTTCTCTTTAATTTACCACCAAGGTGTATTTTGCAGTTTTGTGATTGGTTTGGTAATCCCTCTGTCTAGATTTCCAGAGTAGTCACTTTCGTTCCTTTTCGACTCCTTAAAAGAAAAGGTCCATCTGAGTACTTGTCACTTCAGGCTCATTAAAAATCGAAGGTGACTAGAGTCATCTTTAGCTTTTTCTCGACTCTTAAAAATTGAAAAAGCAAAGTTGTGTCAAAGCATCATTTAAAATTTATTTAAATCAGAATAACATCCCTGTTCCTTCGTTGATCTTAGGTTGAGATAATGGAGTCCACCAATCAAGGAACCCCTCTTGGGGGGAATCCTAGTCCTTTCTCTTCTTGGGGAGATATTGGTGCTCCATATATGGCTACATTGTCCCTTCCAGGAATCACAATTGGCTTGCCAGTATGGCTATTCTCAACCTCTGTCGTTCAAAATACCATGATTCCTCAGCAATCGAATTAGCAACCAGATGATACTGAAGTTGTCCCTTCACCTTCTACTTCGCTTATTTCTCCCTCCCCTTCTTCCTCTTCGCTTGGTGAAACTAGTGATACTAAAAACCAAGTAGCTGAGAAGAAGAAGAGAGGGAAGGAAAAGAAGAAGAAGAAGTCAGTTAAACAAGGGGGCAACCATGCATCGTCTGGTGAAAATCTGCACACCAAACTTTCCAAGCACAGATCTCCATGCATAATTTGCAAGGGAGACCACCTTCATCGAGATTGTCCTTGCATTCCGTGGATCTTGAGAGAATGGTCTCCCCATTCGCACCATTCGGTGTCATCAACCTCTGGAAATCAGGTTGACAGCACACCATCAACTAGTGAAAATGAAGTCAATGGACAGAAAGGAAAGGTTAGATTTCCATGTAGGTTACATGAAGGTAATCATGCTCTTCACCGTTGTCCTTTTATGGACAAAGCCAAAAGTTTCTTGGGTAACCGTCCTACTTCACCACAACGACTTCCACCTAGATACAAGAAACTCTCACCAAGTCTGTCGCTAGTTGAAAACCTGATTGGCATAACTCAATTGTCGGTCGAAATGCCTATCATTGAAAGTGAACCTTCTAAGTCCATATCGAACCAAAGTCAACAGGTCGAGATGGCAGTCGACCCAATCTTGCCTTCAGAAGGTCCACCTTCAGATGATACAATTTCCAAAGAGAATGAGAATGACACCGTTCAAATTCTTTTTGTCAATACAGAGTCTGATGAACTTGGGGGCAATCCACCCGTTCCTTTACAACAGGAGGAAAGCCCCCCAGTTCATGAGGTTCATCTAGCCGTTTATCTAGTACCTCCTCCGAGCAGTCTAGTCGTTTCCTTTGATTGGAATCAACTAGCAAGACCCTGCCTTCCATCTAATGTACCATTCCGGATCATAGTACAAGTTTACAAAATGATCGTGTCTGGCACTATCATAGATGAAGGGGCTTCAGTGAGTATCCTTTCCTCAACTTCTTGGAAAGCACTTGGTTCGCCATCGCTTCTACCTGAGATGCAAAATTTGTTAGGCTTTAACAAAGGAACCAGTCGACCGTTAGGGATCCTTCCGAAGTTGCCGATAACTTTGAAAAGGAAAATTGTTCACTTGAACATGATGGTAGTCCAAGGGCCATTAGATTACAATCTACTCCTTGGGCATGACTATGTTTATAGCATGGAAGCTATTGTTTCCACACTATTTTGAGTGATGTGTTTCTTGCATGAAGGCCAAATGGTGTAACTTATCGACCAGCTTTCATTTCCTGGTTCAAACACAGCTACGAGTCAAACATCATCCCTAAATGGTCTCTTTGCATCAAGAATGTCTCTTCAACCTTCATTTCATCCACCTAATTACTGCGAGTAGTCTGGTGAATGTAACAAAGCTTAGGGGGCATGCACCCTGGTCTGCTTTGGCAGGAAAACCCAGTTGAAAAGATAGGTTTCCCGATAGGTTATGTGATTGGGAGCTCATACCATTCACCTTCATCTATTTCGATGGACAAAGCCAAGGAAGTGTTTTTTGTCTAACCGTTGACAGAAACAATCCTGCCTAACTGCAGGGAATTCCATTTGGTGACCTGAAAACTCTCCTTTTCTTAATACCTGGTGGCATGCAAACCTTTGTATGCAAGTGAAAAGCAACCAATTTCATTTTTTAGCTTTTTAGCGTTTTTAGCTTTTTAGCTTTTTAGTTCAACTTCTTAGGTTAGGTGATTGGTCAGATCCACCATTCATCTTTGTCTACATCATGTAGACAAAGTAAAGGAAGTGTTGTTTCTAGGTGAAAGACAGAATTATCCTACCTAACCTCAGTAGTTCCTTAGCTTTAGTGTAGTTAGCTTTGTAGTTTGGTCGTTTCTAGCTTACATAAAAAGGCAATGAGCACATGTTATCATAGAGTTCAAGATCACTACCTACCAATGAGAAACATCTTTGAACAACTGGTATGAGCAATGTTTTCGCAAGGTTCAAGCTCGTTAAAAAATAAACCCGCCTATGACCATAGTTTCTCCTGGCTCAAGCTCATTAAAAAATGAATCTAGCCTCGGTAAATAACCTTTGTAATTGCCCTGCTATCAGCCTTTTGAACCTTGGTTGTGTTCCTACCGTCACCTCCATTCTTTTGGCCAATCATACGCTTCCACTTGATTGTCTACCATTTTGAGGAACAACTGTGACGAGTGGTCCTATTAGCCACCCTCTTCACACTTCCATGTTTTGAGAAGTTCTAAACTTACCTGGAACCAGTTGCTACCCGAAAACACCACTTGTTCCTAAAAAATGAGTCTCTTTTAAACTCTTTTTAGACTCGTTAAATATAAAAAGATTGCCAAGCTATTGCCCTTTCCAGCTCGTTAAAGTAAGGGGAAGTGCCATCCCTCCTATATATTTTAATCTTTTCGGACTTGAGGGATTATCAAACAAAAAGATCGAGTGTTTTTCTTTTCAGCTCACTGAATTGATCGAAAAGTCATCCCTTTCGTATTATTTTATACTTTTTCATACATAAGGGATTATGCTACGAAAAAGGACTGCTGGAGTTTCCTTTTCGTCCCTTTTCAAACTCTCTAAACATGAAAAGGACTAACTTATCTTTGTTGTTAAACTCGTTAAAACAATAGCGACAAACTTGTCCATCTAGACAAGAATGAGTTTCACTGTCGCTAGGCTCGCTAAAATATAGCGACAGGTTTGCCTGAAGGGAAAATTATAGAACAATCATATGTTATCCTCCTAAATATTGACAAAAATAAAGAGGTACTGGTCAGCAATGACTGGGGAAAAGGGAAGAAAGCTTAAAGAATTTTATTGGTAGCAGGTCACTCTTGAACATGACACTTTCACTCTATCACCATGGTTGAGTCGGGTTGGGTTATTCCATTCACTGGTCATATCACCATTGGTCCTCCGTACCATCCATCTTTTGGGGTTAACACTACCAATCCATCTCAGTGTCACCGACATGTTCAAGAGAAGTCATTCATAGAATTCTCCATCCAGCAAATGCCTCATCCACCTCAATAAATTCACCCTTCATCTTTCATGACCGCCATTCCTGAACCTTGTATCATCAGATCGTTTTCACCTCCAGAAAATAATTTGCTCCTTTTCATGTTGTAGATGTGGGATACATCAAAGTCCTCTTATGATGGGTCACTTCTTTTCGACATCAGCTCACTATCCAAGAAGTTGACTTAGAAACAACCCTTTCAGTACTTTGAAGCTTGCATGCCTCAATGGCAAGTTTCTCACTTTTGGCGACAGGTTTACATCAATGACCTTCGACCAAAAGATTTTTTTTGGTGTTTGACATCGACTCATACATTCACATCACGCAAATTGTACTGTAGTTCCTTGAGGGTCATTATCATTATCAGTGACCGCTCTCGTGCCTGTTAATAGCTTACATTATTAGTTGGTGATCAGGCGATGTCTTTCCATGTTCGACTTTAGAACATCTTTTCACATGGATTGACTTGTACATCGGGCGAAGATTGAATGAGTTTGAAGATCCTGGATCTAGTTTCATCCATCCGAGCTATGATATATTCAGGAAAATAAAGACAGCAATTGTACGCAGAAGCTGCAGAGATAGTCATCTAAACCAGGGAAGATGACTCTTCATGCGAAGAATCACTAATCTGCAACAACAAATGATTGTTTGTCCTATGTACATGAAAATGAATTTATAAAGCTGAGCATGAGAATGCTCTCCTCAACTAGATCATGAAATTAATATGATGATGATGTATTGTATTGTATCTTATACAGGTCACCTTCCAGTTCGAATACCTCGGATCCTCATGATAAATTATTTCACCCAACATCAAAAGATTTACGACCTCATGCTTTAGGGGGCAACTGTTATAGACATATTTGGGCATTGCAACCCCAAACTCATATGTCCATAAACCAAGGGCTCTTTAACCCCTAAAAGTGTTGTTTCATACCCTAAAGGATCATGGTCAACTGATTACATCATTTCCCAGAAGTTCCACCTGAACAACCACTCAGAACTGGTCAAAACTGGACCATACTGATTGCTCCATGGTCAAGGTGCGATGCATACTAGCTGCTACACTAGCCAGGTGCGATGCATATTGAAGAGGCCTTCTACAGGGTACGATGAGTGAGAATGGACAAATGGCAGAGACAGTTTGCTAAGTGGAAGCTCATGGAATCTTCCAGAAACTTCTCCCATGACACTTGCCTCTCTGAATTCACCTAGGGATGAGTAAGAGATCAATGAAATCTCCAAGTGGAACCGAGAAATATCAGTGGAATGACACTAATCAGAAAGCCAGAGCTGACTCACACCCTTGCAAGGGATCTATAAATGGATCCCTCATCTGAGAGATTTGGAAGTTGCAATTTTGTAATTTGTAAGGAAGTGATGTTGGTTTATCTTTGAGAAGAGACATTGTATTGTTGGGTGATCTTGCTTTTCATGAGGTGAAGTGGGCTTTGATGCTGGGAGGATGATGCTGGATCAGATAGTTGGGCTGTAATCCTCTCTTCTACTATTAATAAAGTTATTTGAGTTTTCCTCCATATAATCATGCATTTGTGAATCTTGTTGTTTGTGAATGCAATTGTATGTTCGATGTATTTCTGATTTTGCATTGTTTATGATATTATAGATCGAGAT
The DNA here is from genome assembly GCA_031772625.1 of Pinus tabuliformis. Taxonomy (NCBI): domain Eukaryota; kingdom Viridiplantae; phylum Streptophyta; class Pinopsida; order Pinales; family Pinaceae; genus Pinus; species Pinus tabuliformis. Next base: position 761,354,529 of record CM062815.1, on the reverse strand, counting down.
GCTTTGATGGTGTTTTGTTACATTGATTCTACAGGTATTCTTTGAAGTGGGACAAAGGAGAGGAGTGGCAAGCTCTATCAAGGGAGAGAGAAATCAAGCAAGGAGCCAAGCGTAAGATCCAGGTTGGTCCCCTTTACTTCTCTCTTATCTATCATACATAAAAGAAATCAAAAATTGCTTTGATTGTTTGTTTCTAAGATAGCTACCTGTCTTAGTGGGACTAGCAAATCGAAAAGACACTAGTTTTCCCGGAAAGAAAGTTGCAACTCCATATCATACAATATTTGAAGAATTTCTTCCTTCTCCTGCTGCATGGCCAACAATTTCTCATGAAGCTCTGTGCTTTCTCTTCTATCCTCAAACAGGATCTGCACCATATCCTTCAATATAAGGAATTCACGCTTCATATCCTCATCGAAGAACCTTGTGAAGGAGGAAACTTCACTTGATGAAGTTGTCATTATAATGTCAATGAACAAATTAACTTCAACAATGTTCTTAAAGCTTTTCAAAACAAATGACAAAGCTTTTTCACCCAAATGTCTTTACAACCATCACATATTCACACTGCCAACAACACACAAATCAAGTGAAAATCTTGTTCAAGCAGCCAACAACAAATCAACTCAAGTGAAAATCTTGGAGTGGTTTTGAGGTCCTTTGGGGTAAGAAAAATATCTTCTATTCCTTTTTGTCTTCTCCAAGACTTGGCTAATCAGTAGCTATCCCCAAACTTTAGCAAACTCAAACAACATGCAGTTTGCATAATAGGCAGTCAATCTTCTACACTGCTTTAAACACCTTTCAAGCTATACAATCAAGCTATTGTGATGTCAATCAAGAAAACCAAGTGCTCTGATACCAACCTAATCTGAAATTGGATTATACTTGAAAAAGGGTGGAAGGTATCCATTTTCATTTATGTAAATGAGTGCACAAATATTCCAAGTTTAAATCTACAAATATGTGAACTTCTTATTTATAATACAGAGATAGACTATAGGGGCATTTACTGGATATGTCACCTCTAAAGAAAGGATGAGATCCAGAAGCTACCTGGCCCTCTACATACTCTGCCTAAAGAAATAGGAGAAGTAAACACTCAGATTCAATTAAAAAAAGACCTTGCTTGAACTTGACGTTATGCGGAATTTTAGCTTGAAAGAGGTGTATGTCTTTTCTTCTGTTTATGTTTTTTAACTTGTTTTGTTTCAAATGATATTAAACATATATATTAGACATATAAGGTAGCAAATAAACATCACACATAACATCAAATTTAATAAGGAGTTCACCACAATCTCGTGGGCTACGTCTCCTGTGAGCTCTAATCAACTAGACTTAGCTCTTTGGGATTATGGTTTGAATTCTTTTACAAGTTCCACACTCAACTCCAAAAGGTTACTGACTGAACCTATGGGTTTAGAAAAACCATATATGTCCCTATCATGGCTGTCCTCTTTGTGCAGGCAGATCTAGGCTCCCTTGGACTTGATTCCTTCAATAGGTGCACTAAGCTTCCCTGAGCTTCTTAATGGCACAAAATCCTTCAAAATGATTCAAATGTCTCTAAACCCTCTGCTAATGTCTCCAGCACATATCTGACATAAACAAATTACTATTCATTTGCTCAAAATGAGCATTGCATCCCCGATCTAGGCCTTCCCCCATGGTTGGCTTTGGGCTGCCTGAAACTTCTCTTCAACATCTCGGCCTTTAGAACTCTTCAAATGCTTCTGAAAACATCTTCATTGGATTCAAAAGGTTCCTTATAGTAGAACTAGGCTTTTGTTTCACCTCAAACATATGAACCTAGCCCAACACAGCTCAATCACTGAAATGGCACTAATGGCTCCTGGAACTTCCATGAAGCAAAATCACCTGCAAATGACCTCTGTTGGCTGTGAAAGCTATGCCAATGGCTTCAGAAGGTTGAAGAGACCCAAAATAAAATAAAAAAAATTCGTCCAAAAAGGACTTTCCTAGCCAAAGTTATGGCTCATTAAAGTTTCTTCCAGTCCGCCCTAGAAAAACTCAAGTTAACTTTTAGTCAGGGCCAGATTAAGCCCGCCAAATCCACTGCCAAAACTTGACCTGACCGCTGGTTAACTGGTGGTTTATTAATGTGCATGTGACTAAAATTTTGGAATGGGCGGTTTGTATCAGATTTAGTGTCGTAGGTTTAGTTAACGGTTGGATAAACTAGCCTTTTAGCGCGCATACTTCGCTTTTATATGTGACCAACACTTAAATGAACATATTTTTCCACTGGCAGTTAGAGGGATGGCCCATGGTCTTGGGACCTCAGTTCGGCCCCTCCCAAAAACATATTTAAACTTAAATAAACTTTATCCGCCACCTTTAACAAGTTCCCAGGCTTGGTGCAACGGTAAGACTCAGCACTTTTACAAATGAGGTCGCGTGGTCGAATCCATTTGAGGCCCAAAAATTTTGAAATGCGCCATCTTGCTGACGTCACTTTTGCCACGTGGTGGCCTCTGGGCCTGCCACATGGCAGCTTTCCATTCATTGTTTAGAACACAATATTTTGAGAATATTCCCAAGAATATACTCTAGAATATTCTATGGATATTCTATTTTAATTTTTTTTGAAAAAATTCAAAATTTCAGTGTTATCGGGCAATTTTCTTTTTGGCATAACTTTTGCATATGGAAACCATTTTTCAAACTGTTCACAGTGCCAGAATCAGAAGGACGAGATCTATCCATTCATTTAGGTTCCAACTCAATCCGATCACTTTCATTTTTGAGCATTTCTCGACACTTGGTCTTGAGCTCCTGATCAATGAGGGTAAATGGTTTTTATGGAGGGGGAATGTGTTTATGAAGAGGATTCTAGCACTTGAGTCCATAAGTCATTAAGCCAAGGGTCTAGTCCCTCCAAAATTCAGAGAAATTCTCTGAGCCTCTTTGACTTGTAGGGTTAAAAGTACTTAGAACATAATTGTTGATAGGAAATTAGTAAGTAAAGGGGAAAAGTGAACGAGGGGGAGTTAATCATATGAACTTGTAAATATTGTCTTTGCCTTCATAGTCAACCATACATGTTGAAAGATGTATCTAAGCATGATGCATGTTGTTTGGCTCAAGTAACTTTGTAATGCAACAACCTTTCTTCTACTTACCATTTCTTACCCTCTAACATATTTTCTTCATTTCTTAGAGTGCATTTAGGCTAGCAAACCCTTATTCTTCTATTTTTCTTTTGGAAAAGTAATCTATCTAATTCTAACCTTATATCATCCAAGGGCTTGGATTAAGCTTATGAGCTCCTTTTATTTTCTCTACCTAACTATGATCTGCTAAGATTAAATTGTTTGGTCAAATTTTATTCTCTAATCTATAAACATAAAATTCAAATAATGGAATAACCAAGATTAAACTGTTTGATTAACATGGATTGTGGCATGAGTAACAAGTTTCACAAAATCATTATTAAGCATAAAAGTAAATAGTAGTGGCATTTAGACTTGCACACTTTCATGGTCTTTTGTTTTTGGGGTTCATATAATTTCATCATTTTTGACCTTCTCTTATTATTTTTTGTCCTTTGATTTATCTTTTAAGACATACCCTCTTTACATTTTTTAATTTTTATAATATGGAAAACATTTGCAGAAAGCAAAGGTGTGTATAATATTACAAGGCTTAACCTTACTATTCAAAATTATGATTCGTATTGGTATAGGAACATAACAACAACCATTTAAACAAAGTATACCAATACCATATTAGGTTTCTCATGCACTTCACTGGAAAAAGGAGCCTTAACTTACCTCATTACCTCTTCAAAATCTTGGGCAAAATGGTAGAAAAGGTTTAGTCCAAGGGAGAAAAACATTTTCCCAGTTTGTTCCACTTTTCACTAATTAAATTATTGGTCTTGAATGAGTTAGAGAAGAGGAAGAGGTCTTGGGATGCTTTCTTGTTAGCCTTAGGTTTTCTGGCCCATTTAGATAACTTTAAAACTCAAGAAGAACTTCCCTCAGTGGGAAAATAATAAGGATCACAAGCATTTGAAGAATATATCAGTAGGCCTGAAGTTGAAAAGATAGAAAAGTCATTGAAGGATAAGAGAGCAACAGATAAAGGGAAAGGTAAGATGCCACAAGCTGCCCAAGAAGAAACACAGTTTCTCCACAGACCAAGAACTACAGCTAAAAAAAAATGATTGAGGAACCAACCTCTAAGAAGACAATTGAGCCACATGATGATGCACCAGAGCAATTGGAGGAAGGTGGTCAAGAATTTGGGGGAGATAGCCAAGAGGCTTTAATGGAGGATAAGGACCTAAAAATCATAGAGCTGCAAGACAACCTTGACAAAGCTCATCTCATGGTGGCTTATTTGCAGAAGGAAAATAGAGAGATTAGACACAAAGTAGTAGAGGAAGCCCAATATAGTGAAGGTGAGTCATCCAGGAAGCCTTCTAGACCTACAGCTCAAGACAAAGGAAAGCAAGTGATTGATGTGGAAGAGTTCAATGTGCTAGAATAGCCAAGAAGACCCAGGACAAGATCAATATCTAAGAGGGAAGAACAAATGAAAGAGACCCTTCTAGCAAAAGAAAATCTAGAGTTTGATGAGTGGAAAGAGTATCAAAAGTTGTTTGAGCAAATTGAGGAGTGCCAACATCAAGTTGATTGGGTGACAAAAAGGAATGAAAGGTACAAAGAGGAACTCTATGCTCAAGTTTTGGAAGCTCTTGACACAATTGATAAAGCCAAGGTAGTTTTGAAGTGGACTCTACCTTTACATAGATAGATAAAGAGCTACTACACAAGGAATTTGATCATGAGAATAAGGTTAAGATTGATGAAACTAAAGCTGGCCAAAACTAGAAAACAACTCTATAGAACCAAATAGTCATCCAAGGAAACTAAGCAGTCATCTAGCAAGCAGGCCATGGTTACAAAGAAATCCAAGGAAGCCAAACCATCATCTAGCAAGAGGAGGAGGAGGTAGCCTTGGCATCTTGGCTGAGGCTGCCCAAAACTGAGGTGGCATAAGGAGGTCCTGTTCATGTTGCCATTTTTGAAGTTATATGCTCTGTTCCCTTTTGTTGAAGGCTAAATCCGTGTAACTAAGGGCCTATTATGTAGTGACATAATGTCATATTTTGGTGAAAATGTGGATATTTTGGTAGGTTGGAAGTATGTTGGGTGCTATAAGGTTGAATGAGATGGTTGACTGGTCACTACAATCAATTTAGAGTGGGAGCTGTTAATACAAGTTCATAATTTCACATCTATTGTGCAAGTGCTGCTCAAGTTGTGATCGGTCAGTTGGGAGGTCTACAAAGACTGAAGAGGGTATCTTTGAGGTTCTACACCAACACAACACCATCTCAAGTGCACCATCTACTCAGTTTTATCCAATACATCCTACAACCATGTTGATTTGGAAACCTATTGCACTCTACTGCGCAAGTATATCAGCCATGATTATTTTTACAAATTTGTATTTTGGGACCTTTTAGAAGTGATTTTAGTGGTCAGATAAGTGTTGATAAGTTAGTTTAGTTTAGTTTCTAGACATGATGTTTCTAAACTATTTTAACTTTTAAATTAGTGATGTTTCTAAATTGTGATAGCTTTGATATGGTAGTTCTTATTTTTCTACAGATGCATTGTATCTAGCCTATTAGACTTTTGTGCAATGAATTCGACCACCTAGAGTGGTAATTTCAAATTCCTTATTGTATTTAATGATGTAAATACATGTAAAAGGGTTATTTTTTTGAGTGTTAGAGGTAGACTATGTTTCTACAAGTATTGTATCTTTTCCTGAATGAATTGAAGAAGGAAGGTGCATATTTAGACAGTGATACATGTGTCTAGCTTATTGGTATCTTGTTTCTGTTGTTGCATGTTAAATATTTCTTTCTGATCTGCGTATAGTATTTTTAATTCATACAATAAATTTCTTCATGTTCTGTTTGAAGGTTTTTCTTAGCATTCATGAGTTGCTCTAACAAATTTGGTTGATCATTATATGTGTGTCATTTTATTCCATGGAAAGTTGAATTCATCCTTGTATGGATGCTCATGTTTTCATTCTACTCTTTATTGCATTCATATTACTACTTGTTGATGCCTTGAAAATTGCTGCATTAACATCGGGGAAAACCACCCAGTCCGGACCTTAAAGGCAGCTCCTTTTCCATTTCGTGTGGTGGCTCCGACTGGATATAATGGGACCAGTTTCCCAATGGTTTGTAAATAGGATGGATAAGTGGTTGATTTTCTATTATCTAATGATAATGATGGATGATTTATTCTAAAATACAAAATAATAAACAACTAATCTATCCCGGGAAATTTCCTCTTTAGTGTAACTTTTGATAATCTTTATTTACAAATAGGCATATAGATGACTCCATTGATAAACAAAGACATTCATTCATATGTAATTACTTCGTTCAAATAGTTGAACAAAGTAATCATTAAAACATTATTACACTATTCTTCATATATCATTGACACAAATATGATTGAAAGAATAACATTCCTTAAACATTCAATAGTGATAAGTATAGGGATTGCTGTTAAAACACATACATATATCCAATGATAGTAAGATTGAATAAATGCTGATTCATATAAAAGAATAGAGCAAAGACATAGATAATAGTACCATATGTAATTTGGATCCTTCCTAATATCAATCGCATTCAGATTCCGTCTTCTAACTTAGAAATACCTTCACAAAAAGCAATAACGCATATCTCATCAAAGTATTCTTCATTAAAATTCAGAATATAGGGCCAATCTTCATAAAAAATATATATTGGAAGCAAATAGTGTGACTCTTGATCCAAGTTTTATACAAAAATTGATGTCACTTTCTAAAGACATGAAAAGGTCTATAAATACTATCTAAGCTAACTAATTATGAAATAAAAATGTTATTAGGTGGTATAAACAAATCATGAAAATCTCCTTGAAATAGGCTTTCTTCCAGTTGGTAGAATGATTCACTGTTTGAGTTGATCATCCTTTGGCTTGAGCTGGTAGATAGAAAGAATTGGTTGCAATTCTAGAGGGTGACTCAGACATGAATGCAGTTGGGCTGAATACGTAGCATCATGAATTTCTAAAATCATGTAACCAATTGCATCGGTTAAGCATTTGAGTGCCGCCCTTTGATTGTATGGTTTAACTAGGAAGAACCAAAAGGTGTCCCAAGTTAAACTTTGGATGCCTGCGATTAATCTCTCCTTCTTTTCTAATTCTTGATTGCATGTCTGTCCCAATGCTTTGGCTGATGGAAATTTAACTGGAATGCACTGTGAAATCAAATTAGATAGATAAAGAGTATCATTAATTAACTCAATCCAATTACCGGTTGTTGATCTACATCTTGAAGTTTCCCTTTCTACTTTCATCAATTGTGATTGCCATTTTAGGAAAAGAATTTCCTTGTGTGATTCTAGAATTTTAGGCAGATTTGCAGCTTGCCCTTCACTGGTTTCTTGCTAGGCAAGAAAGTTTGTTAATGTCTCATCGGCCTATTCCAAATTCTGTCTTACGTCAACTGATTTGTCAATCATTGATGAAGCAATCTCACAGAGGGGCTCAGCAAGGGAAATATTATGACATTGCAAATTTAACTATTTAATCAATGCCTTATTGATTTGGAGAGCTTCGGAGCTTCGGACCTGAACTCCGGTGGTTGAGGAAAACTTCTGAACCTTTCTATCCGTTGTGATAGTTGAGCGATTTGCTCATCTTTTGTTTTGCTCATTTGTTCATTCATTGTCTTTAGCTTGGCCAATGCTAAAGATAACTCCTTTTGTTTCTGCACTACACTTTGATCTATTCTCTGGTTTTCCTTAAGCAATTGCTCATTTAGTTGGTTGTTTACATGCTGTTGTGCTACTAACTGCTGTTCTAATTGCTCTATTTTCTGCTGTCTTACGGATACCTGTGCCTCTAATGAAACAATTGTCTGATCTTTTTCCTTGAGTAAATTGCTCAATTCTGATGCTTTATCCATAGTGGCTGCTGAATATGCCCCGACATATTGGGAGAGTTTTGTGAGGTCTTCGTAAGGATTGAATTTTTCTTTCCATACCACATTAGCCATCTTTGTTTGTGCAGATAAAAGAGAAGATTGATCAATCATTCTCTTTTCCCTTTGTCTTTTTACTACAACCCTATGCTTAGGGTTGTAGAAGACGTCTAAAGGTGGTATTTCTTTTATATGCAAAACAATTTCATTCGATGGATCCTTAGGAATTATCTCAACATCTTTACTTATGGTTAGGCCACTGGTTCCTTCAGTTGGAACCGTATTTTTTGCTGTCTTGTGACCAATTGTCACTTCAGGTGTGCTAAAACCCTATGAATTCTCAGGATTTCTTATAATGGAATCGAACTGTTGCCATTATTTAAGGAGCTTGGGATCAATATGATTATCTATATCCATGTGTTCACTACATTTTCCCTATTCTTTCTCTTGTGCTTTCTCCTGTGCAAGCACTTTTCCTTTCTCAGGAATTTTTTCCACAACATAAGATTTGTCAACAGTTTGTTGTGCAGGCTCACTTGACTAGATTGTTGGGGTGGTGGCTAATAAGTCTAGAGGCAGAGTTTGCAACCTGTGTTCTCTAAGATTATTAAACACTTCCAGCCCTTCATCTTGATACCTGATCCTGGCCAATGTTTTTACCTAAAATAATGATTCTGCTGAGGAAAATAGGTCATCAAAGTCATCCTTTTCATGATCAAACTTTGCAAGTTTGGCTTGTTCAAGAACATTATAGGCAACTTTTCTTGGATCATATTGTTTGTTGCGAATTGTTGCAAGATTGAGCATTTTTATTTTTTCTATCTCCTTTTCTGCATGTTTGTAATCATGGAGAGTGTAAACACCACATCTTAAAGGAAATGTAGGCCACACTTGTTTCTTAGAATTTTTAAGGGTTTGGATATTCCTCTCGTTGTTATCTGGTAGGCCAATTCCTGAGCCAACAACTTATCGGGTACATACAGGGGAAGGACATGGGGTTTTGTAAGGCTACCAAAAAGCCTTATATAAGTGAACTTGTCTTCTTTGAACCAGTTACCTACTGCAGTCAAGTCGATCCCTGCTTCTTCGGAAATCCTGGGGGCAGGATTATCAAAAATAGCATAATAGACAAGCAACATAAAACCATTGCAAATTTTGTACAAATGATCTTTGTAGTGAGCCTTCCATAACATTTTATGATAAATATGGATTGGCTTAGGTTTTTTGGGAGTCCATCTCCATCCGAGTATCGGATATTCCGACTTAAAGCAAAGAGTATCCATAATATAAGTACTGTAATAAAAAGGGGGAATGGTCCTGGTAGTTTTACGTGAACTTGATCTGAATTCGAGAATTTCTAGGGCTAATTTGTCGGACAAAATGTTTGCCCAATCCATCACATAACTATTGATGGCTACCTCCATCAGAGGGACCATTTCAATAGTAAACTTGGCAGACTCATGTATTCCCCACATTCTACACATCATTGCTCCGGCATAAAAGTAAGGAGAAGCTAATGAGTCCACAGAGTACTTACCTGATGATTCATGCTTGTGCTTCTCCGGAAAATGTCTCCACTGCCTAATCCGGGCCGATTTTGACTCGTTTTCCTTTGCAAACTTTTCAAGGAAGGCTTTGTTGTACCACTTTTCAGGCTCAAGCAAGTGATACATTTTCCTTAGATCATCAGGTTGAAACAAGCCAAATATTCTCCCGTCACTTGTGCAAAATGTTATGTTTGAGACTGTAATTTCCTTTACCACCCATCTCAGTACATCAGTATATGGGAGGATTTTTTCTTGTGCTGCTATTCTATGTAAATGTGAACAAGCTAAATCTTTGAGGGACGCTTCCAATTTGTTACTTGTTTCAGCTGTGGCTTCTTCTGATATCTTCTCAGGCTCCTCTGCCTCTATTAGATTTTAGATGCTCTCCCAGCTAGTGTTTCCAAGACCGAGGCACGTAGTGTCTGAGATTAACCCTTTTTGGCTTGGTTCAGGATCCTTGGCTGGCTGCAATGTTGCTATGGGAGTCGTTGCTACAGATTTCTTTGATTTCTTTCCCATTTGTTTCAAATTCCTAATCTCAGTGGCATTCTGCACAAGCAATTGGAAAAATAGTGATACAGAGAAATGCTACTACAAACCAATATGATAATGAAAAAGAGTTACGTCGATCAGTAGGTGATAATGGATTATAGTAAGATTGCCATAGATAAAATCTAAAGAAAAGATCTACCCTTAATTGCTTCATTGATTAGCCGTTTAACCTGTCAATCATGGTAAAGGAAGTTTTAAATGCCCATCATGTCGTTTATATGCCAAATGATTCATTCAAGCATGGCTTAGATTTCTTTGATGGATAATCAGTGATAATTCGCAAATCGACGATCAGTAACGTGAAAGGAAAGGCTTTAATGCTTGTTTTAAACATCTCCGATCACGGAAAGGTGATATAATGCATGCAAACTTTTTAAGATATATCCTCGAGATACACGCCTCATTAATGCATCGCAATCGGGGAATGGATTCGGGCTTTATTGTGTCAATGCGATTTTGCTGATAGCCGATTGCGATATGCTTTATCGCATCAGAGGATTTGAGTCTGCCTTCCATCATGTGTTGACTTGTTATTGCCGATTGCCGATGGCGATACACTTTATTGCATCGGAGAATTCAAAAGGCTCTATTACATTGTTGCTTTGGCATTTACCTTTTCCAATATCCGATTGTGATATGCTTTTCGGATCGGAGAGAATGGATGTATCTTTGTGCATGCTTCCTTTGTTATTGCGATATGCGATCTTGCGATCGCTTTATCGCAATAACGAAGAATTTTATAATATTTTAAAGCCACACTTTATTTCTATTCAAAAAGGCTTTTATTAAAATAATTCGTTTACATTAAGCCTTTTGATAAGGGTTTTTCTTATGATGGGTTAATACCAATTTATTTACACATCTAAGTTTATTTTAAAAGGGACCCATTTCATATTATGATTTTGTATAAAAATTTTATGAAATGGGGGGTTGTTGTACAACACAACAATTGGCGATTTACTGGGAGAAAAAATTATCTCTGAGAAATTAATTAAAATACTTAAACTTTCTTAATATGGAAATCTTACATGATAGAGAAAATCTAATATAACTAGGTATCATAAATTTTGAACATAATTATAACTATTTTTTCTATTCCTTCTGTTCTTAAAATTAAAAACATTTTAAGTTTTAAATAAGCCTTAATTGGTTGATAATGATAAAACAAAAGATTTTCCAACTTAGCTTTTATAATGACTCCTTTGTCATAGGTAGAGCCTCTGCTGCCAACAAACATTTATAGTCTCGACAGGGTTACCTTTTAACCATTTTACCATTCATTATTCCATCCATTTCAGAGTATAATTAAAAAGAATGAATCCAAAAGATATGTTTCCATATTTTTTGTATTACTTTTTCCTTTTTTTCCTTATTTTGTAAGATAAAAAGCCATTGTCCTAGTTTGGTGGCCAGCTGTTAACAATGCCATTCACTAGTTGTAATTTAACTGAACAAGCTGGCTCATAATGAGAGCTCTTGTCTTATAATTATAAGCCATTACCCTATTTTGGTATGCAATGTTGGTAATGTTAGTTGAACTATTCCACTATGATCGTGGTAAACAGGCTTGTAATAAGACCTCTTATCTTTTATATCAAATGTATTTTAGAATTACACTCTCAGTAATTATAAACTTTTATGGATGGGATGAACAATTTTTTCCTTAAGAGAATATGGATGACAGTGTGGGAGTTGAAGATGCTAAGACTGAATCAGTCTCTGTTTTGTATTGATAACCGTTTTCAGGCTTCTAAAAAATTTAAATGATTTACAGTATTTGTAAGTTTTGAGAAGATTTCACAAAAATAAAATGGGGTATTCAGAATCTAATTATACCTAATTTCCTAGAAATTTCTTTTTCCTTTAAGGTTTCCATTTCTTAAAAGTAAATATCAAAACTATTTTCTTCCGAGTAACTTTTTCAATATAGCAAAGACCAATGGGAGGCTTTTGACAACTTTATTTTCCTAGGATTTTAAACAAAATAAGTTATTCACACAAATCTTGCTGAAAATTGAATATTTACAAAGGGAGAAGGGGTTACCTCCTCAATTGAAGAATTTTTTCAAGATAAGGCCGTTGACAGGAAGAGAATCTCTCTTTCCTGATAGATCTTGCAATATGAATGTAGAAGGGCCTATCTTCTCGCTAATTTGGAATGGTCTAAGCCACATTTTCTGGAACTTAGTGTGTTTTCGTTTATCCTCATGGGCTTTGTCCCACTTCAAAACTAGATCACCAATTTGTAAATGTTTTGAGCCTGTTGAAGTTGTATCGAAAGATGACTTAATAATCCACTGATGTTTTGCATGTATAATTCAGGCTTTCTTCCTTTCTTCTTCTAATTTCAGGATCTGATCATGTCTTAGTTGAATAGAAGATGACGGAGTTTCTTCAATAACCTGCACTAAAGCCAGGGATGGAAGTACTAAGTTTGCTAGTATAACAGATTCCTTTCCATACAATAGATTAAATGGAGAAGTGCCTATGGAGGCCTTCCGTGTTATTCGATGAGCCCATAGTGCAAATATCAAAGATTTATGCCAATTTTTATGATTCTGCTCAATAGTTCTCTTAATGATTTTGATAAGATTTTTATTGGTAGATTCTGCTAAGCCATTACCCTGAGGGTAGTAGTTTGCAGAATACTTCAATTTAAATCCTATTTTGATAGTAAACTCAAATATATAATTTCTAGAGAAGTAAGATGCATTATAAAAAATAAGAGCGTTTGGGACACCAAACTTGGCAATAATGAACTGATCTATGAATTCAATGATTGCCTCAGAGTTTGTTGTCTTCAAAGGAATTGCTTCAACCCACTTAGTAAAGTAATCAGTAGCTGTAAGGATATACTTATGCTGTTTGGATGAATGTGGAGTGATTTCTCCAATGATATCCAATCCCCATTGTTCAAAAGGCTGTTCAATGTTGATTGGTTGCAAAGGGAAATCTGGCTTCCATTCTAGTGGTTTGACAACTTTGGCATTTCCTTACATATTCATGATAATCTCTGAACAAGGTGGGCCAGTAATATCTAGCATGAATGATTTTGTGAGTTGTTGTATCAGCTCCAAAATGTCCTCCTGCTAGTCCGTCATGTAGCTCCTACAAGACCTTTTGCACTTTAGGTTTTTCTAAGCATCTTAACAAAATTGAATCATAATTTCGTCTAAATAATACATCATCTACAATTATGAAGTTTTTTTCTTTCAATCTTATGGCACGTTTGTTTTTATAGGAAAGATTAGAAGGAGGATATCCATTTTTCAAATAGAAAATCAGATATGCATATTGGGATTCGGGATTAGTGATACTTATCTGATTGATTTCTTCAGTATCTTTTGTACCTTCAGGTTCCTGAATATTGGATGCTCCTGCTAACAACCTGCAAAAACCTTGGCCTTTGACAATATTTGCTGGTTTGATTTCCAAGTCATATTCTTGTAATGCTGTGACCCAATTTTCTCTCTTTTCTCCTAATTCCCTTTGAACTAGTAATTGTCTTACTGCCAAAAAGGAACTATAACTTTTGTGTGAGCTTTTAAGAAAAAGGGTCTGTAGTGTTTAATGGCTTTATACACAGTGAAAGATTTCTTTTCAACTTCTGAGTAATTAAGTTCAGCACCTTGAAGGTTTGAACTATAAAATGAGATTGGTGCCTCCAAGTTTTGATTGTTAATTTGTGTCAGCACTGCTGCATAAGATGAATCAGGTGCAAGGGTATATAACATGAAATGATTTGAAAAATTAGGAGTGCTTAAAGTAGGGGTATTTATGGTTGATTGTTTAATGGAATCAAATGCCTCTTTTGTTAGAAAATTATATATTACGGAGCAATGGAACACATAAAATATTGCAGAAATATAAACACAGAAAACACACAAAACAAGAGAGACACAGATATACGTGGTTCACCCAGTTTGGGCTACATCCACCCCGAACAGCCAGTCCTTCCTTTCTATTATCTAGCAACATGAAGAGACACAACCTACAGCAAATCCGCTGTAATATCCTCTATTTTCTCTCACAGTCTCACCTCTCTGTTTCTCGCTCACAGAATACACATCTATCACACAGCCTCAAATACAATACCCTCATACAAAGAGAGGGGTTGCCTTCTAGGGCAAAAAAACCTAAACTAAACATAAGTTCTACCGTCAGATCATCCGCCTAATGAACGGCCCAGATTGACTAGAAATTACTATACTTTTACAAGGCAATTTTACAGCTGTTTTTAGCTTCGGGGGGCGCTGCCCCGAAAACCCCCGCCAGGGGGGGCTCCCAAGGTCGCAGCCGCCCCCCTGGACCCCCCTAGACCCCCCCTGCAGTGAATATTTTACGGGCGATACCTTTGAATATAGAAGATAATCAGGCTCCACACCCAACATCTTTTTCTACAGGTCCCCATTTAAACACTGAATTTTTCTTGATCATTGTTTGCAATGGAAAAACAATCTGGAAGAAATCTTTTTACAAAGTTAATTTGACCTAAAAATGACTACATGGATTTTTTATTATGAGGGAATGTGTTATGAAACCAGCTTAAGAAAAGATAGAAAAGATAGATCAACGCCTTAGAATTCAGCCTCTTCGAGGGGGCAACCTCCTTTACATTACATGAATGAACAATTCTTGGATGATTCAAATGACAAAACATCCTTTCCATATATAGGAGTCTAAGGAGTCACAATATAATCCAGCCAACCTAACAATAATAATATAAAGCCACAAAAATAATAATAGATGGATTCTATGGGGCACAGTAGTAACAAGATGGGGGCAATAGGGGCAAAACAATGTTAATAAGGGGTATAACTACAATAGTATTGGGGTAATCACTAGTATTATAGGGACCCAACATGCCCCTCTCCTTCAAAAAAGTGTTGTCCTCAACGCTTGAGTAGTTCTGGATACTTTTGCATAAAATTCTCATCCTCCCATGTGGAATCTTCAGCGGATAAGTTCTTCCACTTGATAAGATACTCTGAAATTGAACGATTCCGTAGCTGTCGAGTTCTTGTTTCTGTGACTGCTTCCGGTTCCAATATAATCTTTCCTTCCTCATCAAGTTCTGGCAATATTGTTTGAACTGGGAGCTTGTCGCCTATAACCTTCTTTAAACATGAAACATGGAAAACTGGGTGCAATCGAGAAGTTGCAGGAAGCTCCAATTTGTATGCCATAGTACCAATCTTTTGCAACACCTTGTACGGACCATAATACTTTGGGGACAATTTATTATCCTTCTTAGCTTGCTTGAGGGACATTTGCTTATATGGTTGTAGCTGTAGGAATACCCAATCACCTACATCAAAACTTCTTTCACTGCGATGTTGATCTGCCTGTTGTTTCATTCTATTCTGTGCCAACACGAGGTTATCCTTTAAGAGTTGGAGGACTTGTTGTTGATGTTCGATGTGATGTTCCACTGCCTGAACCTTAGACTTTTCTCTTAAATATGATGTGATGGATGGTGGTTGATACCCATAAAGTGCCATAAGTGGGGTCATTTTTGTTGCTGTATGGAAGGAAGTGTTATACCACCATTCAGCTAGAGGCAACCATTTGACCCATTGTGTCCTTTTATCAGATACAAAGCAACGAAGATATCCTTCCAAACATTTGTTTACTATCTCAGTTTACCCATCATATTGAGGATGATAAGATGAGCTATGAGCTAACTGAGTACCAAGATAGGAAAATAATTCTGTCCAAAAATTTCTAGTGAAAATGGGATCCCTATCACTTACAATAATCTTTGGGTTTCCATGCAGCTTTTGAATTGTTTCCATAAATGCAGTAGAAACTGTACTGGCTTTAAATGGATGTGATAATGCACAAAAGTGTGACTTGGTAAGTCTGTCAACTCACCATGATGACACTTTTTCCCTCAGACTTGGGTAAACCTGTGATAAAATCCATTGAAACCTCCTCCCAACGTTGGCTTGGAATGGGTAAAGGTTGTAATAGACCCGGTGTCTTAATTGTTTCCACTTTATTTTGTTGGCAAACCAAACATTCCGCCACAAACTTTTGAATATCTGATTTAAGGCCATCCCAAAAAAATTCCTTCTTAACCCTGTGGTAAGTTTTTAGAAATCCTGAGTGCCCTCCTAAGGGAGAAGTGTGCAATTCCATAAGAATCTTTTGTTTTAGCTAGGAATTCTTACAGAGGTATAAGCGATCTTTGTACCATAACGAATCATTTTGCCAGCTAAATGTATCAGACGTACTGGAATCTTGTTGTAGCTTTCGAATAAGTGCCCACACTTCTTCGTCATTCTTCCATTCCTCCCTTGCTTCATTTATCCAATCTGGTTGGATAATAGAAATGGAACACAACAATGCTTCCACATCCTCATCCTTTCTTGAGAGTGCATCTGCCACCACATTTTGCTTTCCTTTTTTGTAGATGATTTCAAAGTCATAACCCAACATCTTTGTGACCCACTTTTGCTGCTCTTCAGAGGATAATCTTTGTTCTAAAAAGTATTTAAGGCTATCATGATCCGTTTTTACCTTGAAGTGTCTTCCCATTAGGTAGGGTAGCCATTTTTTAAGTGCATGGAGTATTGCCAACATTTCCTTCTCATAAATAGCTTTGCTTAAAAACTTTCCCTTGATTGGACGACTTTCAAAGGCAATGGGTCTTTCATCTTGCATTAGAACATCACCAATTCCATTTCCTGAAGCATCACATTCCACAATAAAGGTCTTTGTGAAGTCTGGTGTAGCTAAGACCGGTGCTTGGAACATTTCCTCTTTAAGATGTTCAAAGGCCTTTGTTGCTTCCGGAGTCCATGAAAATGCATATTTCTTCAATAATGTTGTTAGAGGTGCTGCTATTCTCCCATAATTCTTAACAAACTTGCGATAATACCCTGTCAACCCAAGAAATCCTCGCAGATGCTTTATGGACGTGGGGATCTTCCATTCCTTAATGGCTTTAATTTTGCTAGGGTCTACCTTAACTCCTTCATGAGATACAATATGACCCAAATATTCCACCTCCTGGACTCCAAAGAAACATTTGGATCCTTTTGCATATAATTGTTTCTCCTCCAATAGTTGTAGCACCTTGTCAACATGTTCAACATGATCATTCCAAGACTTGCTGTAGATTAGTATATCATCAAAAAATACTAACACAAATTTTCTAAGGAATGGTTTGAAAATTGAATTCATCAAACCTTGAAATGTTGAAGGTGCATTGGTAAGGCCAAAAGGCATGACCAAAAATTCATAATGACCCTCATGAGTTCTAAATGCTGTTTTCGGAACGTCTTCAATCTTCATTCTGATTTGATGATATCCTGAACGAAGATCGAACTTGGTGAAGTAAATTGATCCATGCAATTCATCCAATAATTCATCAATGACAGGAATGGGGAACTTGTCTTTAATAGTGAGCTTGTTGAGCTCCCTATAATCCGGACACATGTGCCATGATCCATCCTTCTTGTGCACCAATACTACTGGAGCAGAGAAAGAACTTTGACTCGGTTGAATTATACCAGCCTCTAGCATTTTTGCAACCATACGTTCAATTTCACTCTTTTGGACATAGGGATATCTGTACGGCCTGATGTTTGGAGGAACACTTCCTGGAATCAGATGAATAGCATGATCATGATCACGCATAGGTGGGAGACCTTTGGGGGTCTCAAATACCTTGGAATGATTGTCCAGGACTTTTTGGAGATCTGGAGAAATAGATGATTCCGATGTAGAAACATCTAGCGAAATATTGTGCAATAATTACACTCTTTGCTCCTTTTTTAGAAGCTTTGTCATACCATTAGAGCTGATTTCTTTCCTGGTTTCCTGCAATACCCTCAATTCAACTTCCTTTCCTTCCGTGGAAAATTTGATGAAAAGTTCTTGAAAATTAAAAGCTATTGTACCCAAGGATTGTAGCCATTGGACTCCTAGTACACATCAACACCTCCCATTGGAATGGAAAGCATTGGGCTAGTCAATACATATTCTCCATGGATAGCTTGATATTATGGCACTTTCCAGAGCAATTTATTGTTCCTCCATTTGCAATCATCACTTGACATTTTGGTGCTAGATATAGGAAGCAATTCAATTCTTTTGCTACCCTACAATGAATAAAATTGTGGGTGCTTCCTGAATCAATCAACACTATTACCTTTTTCTTCTTGATTTGTCCTTCTATCTTGATGGTTTGAGGAGTGGTAATTCCCGCCAATGCATTACAAGATATGGTCGGATTTATTTGTTCTTCATCTAGGCTTTGTTCTTGTTGTATATCCTCTTCCTTTGACCTTTCTTGCTCCTTTTCTTCTTCCTCTTCACAATCTATGTAGAATAATTTCTTCTCAGCACACTTATGACCTTTAGTGTATTTGCTATCACAACTGTAACAAAGCCCTTTTGCTCTTTTTTCTTCCAATTGTTGTGGTGTCAACCTTATAGGTTGTGGAAGACTAGGAGCAACAACACTGCCGTCTTTATAGTTGTGAGTGGTATGCTTCCTGGTTGCCATAATTTTGCTTTCCATTTTTCTTGCCAACCTGAATGCCTTCTCTAATGAATCAGGTTCCCAAAGGCGAACATCATGTTGGATATTATCCTTTAAAGACCCTATGAACACATCAATCCTATGCTCTTCTGGAATATCTTTTACCCTTATGTTCAATTTTTGGAACTCCTCAATGTGCTCCATTATTGAACCCTTTTGTTTGAGACTTATCAATTGGCTAAAAAAAGTGTTGCTTTTTGTATCCTCATAATGTGCTACCAATTCTTTCGTAAAAATTGCCCAAGTGATAAATGGTTTACGAGAGCAAAGCCATTGATACCATACAAACTGATTTGGTTCCAAATATAAAGTTTCCATACGTACCTTTTGTGTGTTTTGCACATTATTGAGATCGAAGAATTGCTCCATCTGTAATATCCATGTGGCAGGATCCTTGCCATCAAACTTCCTCATATCGATTTTTGGAATATGGTGAGTCTTTGGTCCAACATTAGCATCTATGGAATCATGATTAACATTTCTTTTGTTCTCATCATGAGTTTCCTTTAGTACCCTTTCACCCTTAGGGACCATTTCTTGTAGCAACTTATTCATATTTATCTTTAATTCGTCCATGTCTGTCTTCAAATCTATCTTCAAATCATCCATCTTAGCTTCCACGTCAATCATCTTAGCTTCTACGCCTTTCTTTAAACAGTCCATCTTAGCTTCTACACCTTTCTTTAAACCATCCATCTTAGCTTCTACATCTTTCTTTAAACCATCCATCTTAGATTCTGTTCCTTTTTGTGCAAGGGACAATTGCTGCACTTGGTCTTGTAATTTTGATATATCATGTTGCATTTCTTCCTCTTCTTCATGAGTCATGCTAGAGCTTTCAGGTTCCTTACTAGGTGTTTGCATTTTCTTTCCTTGGGGCATCAGTTACCGATAATAATGCTCTACTATGCCCTTTGAATTCCTTCAAAATAATTTTTCAAACCAAGCTTAAGCAAAAATTTAAGAAAATCTACACACCTTTTTTCACTT
Source organism: Pinus tabuliformis (assembly GCA_031772625.1). Taxonomy (NCBI): domain Eukaryota; kingdom Viridiplantae; phylum Streptophyta; class Pinopsida; order Pinales; family Pinaceae; genus Pinus; species Pinus tabuliformis. Next base: position 761,334,855 of record CM062815.1, on the reverse strand, counting down.
TGTAGGAGCTCGATATTGCCTCTGATGTATCTCTGTACTTTCCAATCATCTAGTTTTGAATTTGTGAGCTGTAGTAGCCCTCTATGTCCTCTTTCCAATGCCACAAGTCTGACCCAAATTGGATTCTCCAAGGAAGAGTTATGTGAAATCTCCCACAATGACTTGCTTATAGACTAGTTCAGTAGAGCGAACTTGTACGACGTGCCACGTGTCACTTTTTCGACCTTTGGATCTGAAACATGCATACAAGAAACTATAGTCCGTCATCTTTCTGTACCTTCTTACGAAATTTCAATCCGATCCCCAGAGAGAAATTTATGACGATTTTCCCCAGGTCACCTGTTTTGAATGTAATTCAGGAGTCTGCAAAAAGACCAACGTCCTCAGATCATATCTCCGCAAATATCACGCGAAAAGCTCTAAAATTTGGACCCAAGGTTCAGCGCGATTTCTTCTCAAATGGGTTTTTTTTGTGACTTCTGAAACGTCACAGAAAACAAGTTATAGTGAAAATGCCACGATGACCTGTTTGGAGCAGCGAAACCCTAGAATCCAAAGCTCTGATACCAAATGTTATGAAACCAGCTCAAGAAAAGATAGAAAAGATAGATCAACGCCTTAGAATTCAGCCTCTTCGAGGGGGTGACCTCCTTTACATTACATGAATGAACAATTCTTGGATGATTCAAATGAAAAAACATCCTTTCTATATATAGGAGTCTAAGGAGTCACAATATAATCCAGCCGACCTAACAATAATAATATAAAGCCACAAAAATAATAATAGAGGGATTCTATGGGGCACAGTAGTAACAATATGGGGGCAATAGGGGCACAACAATGTTAATAAGGGGTATAACTACAATAGTATTGGGGTAATCACTAGTATTATAGGGACCCAACAGAATGGAATATCAAAAATCTCTTTGATTCTATCTAGATCAATATAAATACCATCTTTTGAAACAATGAAGCCCAAGAGCTTACCTTGATTAAGAGCAAAAAAGGACTTCTTTGGATTGAGTGAAATGCCATACCTTTTGCAGCATTGAAAGATTTGTTTTAGATCATGCAAATGGTTTGACTTTTTCTTAGAGAACACAGTAATATCATCCAAATAGACAACCACTGACCTATTGATTAGTCCTTTGAATGCTATGTCCATCACTCTTTGAAATGTAGCTCCAGCATTGATAAGTCCAAAAGGCATTTTTTGGTAGGCATAAGTTCCCCACTTGGTTCTAAAAGTAGTTTTGAGTCTGTCATCAGGGTGTACCAAAATTTGGTTATACCCTAAAAAACCATCTAAAAAGGACATCAGTTTAGAACCTACTACTGAATGAAGTGTTTGCTCCATGGTAGGTAAAGGGAAGTTATCCTTTTGACTTGCTTTGTTAAGATTTCTGAAATCAATACAAATTCTAATGTCACCATTTTTCTTTCGTACTGGCACCATATTGGACACCCAGTTTAAATGTCTAACAGGAAAAATTATCTTAACTTTCAAGAGTTTGTTTAGTTCAACTTTTATTTGACTCTCTAAGTTAGTATGAATCTTCCTTAACTTCTGTTGTACTAGTTTTTGTTCAGAAAGCATTGGAATGGTATGTTGAATGATCGATGTATCGTATGTTTTCAAATCATCATATTTACAAGTGAAGACATTTTTATATTTATGCAATAATCTAATGAATGCAATTCTTTCTTCTAAATAAAGTCCTAATCCCAAATTGATGTTTTGAGGATTATCCTCACTACCAAGGTTTATTAATTAAAATCTCAAAGTAGAACTCTGGAGCTTTGAATTAGTAACTTGTTTAAACCTGTCTTTGATGTCATAAAGATCTTCAAGCTTGACCAGTGGTTTAGGTATTGAGTTTTCTTCTTGCTTTTCCTTCATTTAAAGGTCATGATCAATTTCATCAATAATTTGATCATCATAGGATTTGTCAGAAGTTAAGAAATTTAAAATGTCTTCATCGTGATTGAACACTCACCAATTAGTGACATTATCAGGAATTGATGGTCTAAAAATTAACTCTACTGAGAATCTGTCTAGGTTGTAATCTTCAGATGGAAGGAGCTTGGAAGCAACATTAGCTAGTAAATCTCCTACTGCATTCTGGGACCTAGGGATGGGAGAAATATTGAACACTAAAAATTGAGATATAAGGTCCTGTACCAAGGACTGATAGTGTTTAAGGTGACTAGAAAGACAATGAATTGTATTTATAACTTGTTTTATAACAATTTCTGAATCATTGAACACTTTCAAATATTGAACTTTAAGACCAATTGCTTTTTAGAGTCCTTGAATTAAGGCTTCATATTCAGCTGTATTGTTTGTGCATTCAAATCGCAACCTGCATGATAACATGGTCTTTTCCCCCTCAGGACTAACTAAAATACATCCTGCTCCCGCACCTTCACTAGATTTAGACCCATCAAAATATAATGACCAAAATAAAGGTTTATCTACAGTTTTATTTATAGTTTCCTCAGAAATTTTAACACATCTTGATGTATCTGTTTGTGAAAAATTTTCGATTTGAGATGTGAAATTATTAACTGAAAAAGGTGATGGTTGAGCGGTAAAATTGCCAAAGAATAATTCAGATAAGTAATTCCCCAAAATATTGTTATTAAATACTATTGGTTGATTTTCGTGTTTGAATTTAGTAATAGTATGGGTCATGTGTTTCTCTCGATCAATCTTGATCTGATTTGTCTTTCCTTTATAAGGCAGCCACATATGAGACCAATCGGTGTAATATAACCATGAAGTTTCTCAAACGAGTCTCTACTCAAAATCAAGCCATAGAATTAAGGTATATCAACGATTAAAATATCAATTCTCTGAACCACTCTTGGATCAGCTGATAACCTAATAGTAACTGAGTTTATTTCTCCTAAAACCTGGACCTTAGCTCTATCCAACTGGACAATATGAATTGCAGAATTTTGGGGTTATATATTCAGTTTGGAACAAACTGAAGCTGGCATTATATTCGAAGAAGCCCCTGAGTCAATCAAATAGTTGTGTAGATTTCTATTATAGATCTCGTAGGTTAAGAGAAAAGGAGGAGTATGGGAATTGGATCTATCCCTGATTAAAACAGCATCAGTAGCTTCTACTCTACCAGAATGTGGTTTACCTATCTCATTAGCAGATTTGGACAATATGGCATTTGGAAGAGGAGAAGAAGGTACAACATCTAATTCCTTAAGCATCAATTTTTGTTGATGTTTGAGTTTACTAAGCTCAAACATAGTGATATTTGCCTTTGTTTTCTTCACGTCTTCAATAATGTTGTAATCCATAGAATCTGTAACTACTAATGTCTTAGATGTTGGGGGTGGATTTGAAGCTGATGGCTGATTTTGGGATGAGATCGCTGTAGATTTCTTTGTGGGAACTTTTTCCTTGGTAGTAGTACCTGCATTCCATTTCTTTTGAGTTATTTGAATAGGTTCAGGAGTACCCTTACTCATGGTAGTTACAGGAAAAACTTCCTATTCATTTTCTATACCGGAATTAGGCAAAATAAAGTCCCACATCCCATGACATTCTATAGTTTCCTCTTCTTCAGGTTCTTCAGATGATAAAACTGTTTCTTCCTCTTCATCCTCTTCAGGATCTGAGTCTGCATTGGATATAGCATTTGGTGAATTTGATTCAGATTTCTTAAAGTTTCTAAATGGAATTTTTGTTGAAGTCTTAGCTACTTGCTTCTTGATTTCCACTGTTTCATTTGACATAGTCTTGAGAACTTTTTGGAGACCTTCCATATCATGTGGGTCTTTAAGCATTTTCTTCTTTGAATCATATTTGAAAGAAACTTTTTTGGATTTTCTTTCTTCAAGAGCAGCCTTCTTTTCTAAAGCAATAATGTGTTTCTCTTCAGCAAGTGCCTCTTTCATGTTTTCAATGAAAGTTGGTTTTGCAGGTCTATCTACAAAAATAGCTATGTTTGAAGGTAAAGATGTTTTATACCATTCGCTTCTGATATGTTCACTGGGTTTAGAGGTAGTTGGAATCTTATTCAATAGTTTATTAAACCATGAATTGAACTCCTTTATAGGTTTTTTAGATTCTATCCTAATGTTCGAGAGATCATTTATTAATGTTGCTAGAGATCTGTCATCACCATACATAGTCAGGAACTGTTCTTGAAAAATGTTCCAACTTGTAATGGATCCTGAGGGCAAGGAAAAATACCAAGACCCATCTGATCCTTGTAAAGTATAAGGGAAAATCCTAACAACAACATCTTCCTTTGTCACTCCTTTTAAGTTAACTGCCAACATGAAATTGTTAATATGCTCATCGGCTTGTATTCCTGCATCTGGATTAAATTTCGGCAACCATTTTTCAGGATGTGCTAGCAATGGATGTAATGGTGCAGGCATCATGACTGCACCAGGATTATTCCATGGATTCTGAGCCATTGTAGAACTAATACTAGATGATATTGCTGATTAAATTCCAGATGTTTGGGAAGGAGATGATATTGAAGTTTGAGGTGGTTGGGATGTTGAAGTTCCAAATCCCTGTTGGACAACAATGTGTAATGGAGGAGTGGATGGCTGACTTCACACTGGAGAAGATGAAATGGAGGATGATGATGAGATAGTCTCACTATTAGATCCTTGAGTTATTTTTCTTGCCCTTTTCCTTTTCGGTAAAGGCAACTCAGTAGGTTCAATAGCAAGCTTTCTGCTCTGAAGTCTGGTGAGGTGATGAGGTGGAAAGAATTGTGAAGTCTCACTGCCTTGAGATACCTCAGATTTTTGTGGTGATATTGAAAAGCCTTGAAGTTTATGGATAAGAGACTATACTTCAGGAGACTCAGGAGTTAATCGTTCTGGGGTATGTTGGGGTTGAGCAGTGGTAGTAGTCTCCTCTTCTTCTCATTTGAAGACTGGAGTTCCAACATTCAAAGGAGAGGTCAGAGGTGAAGTGGAGGGAGATTTACTCTCAGAATGGGTTGTAGGTTTGGGTTTGCTCGCCATTCACAGTTCATGCCCTCCTTCTAGCGCCAAAAATGTTGATTCCTCGAAAAACGCTGCATCAACATCTGGGAAAACCACCCGGTTCGGACCTTAAAGACAGCTCCTTTTCTGTTTGGTGTGGTGGCTCCGACTGGATATAATGGGACCAGTTTCCCAATGGTTTGTAAATAGGATGGATAAGTGGTTGATTTTCTATTATCTAATGATAATGATGGATGATTTATTCTAAAATGCAAAATAATAAACAACTAATCTATCCCGGGAAATTTCCACTTTAGTGTAACTTTTGATGATCTTTATTTACAAATAGGCATATAGATGACTCCATTGATAAACAAAGACATTCATTCATATGATAATTACTTTGTTCAAATAGTTGAACAAAGTAATCATTAAAACATTATTACACTATTCTTCATATATCATTGACATAAATATGATTGAAAGAATAACATTCCTTAAACATTCAATAGTGATAAGTATAAGGACTGCTGTTAAAACACATACATATATTCAATGATAGCAGGATTGAATAAATGTTGATTCATATAAAAGAATAGAGCAAAGACATAGATAATAGTACCATATGTAATTTGGATCATTCCTGATATCAATCACATTCAGATTCCATCTTCTAACTTAGAAATACTCTCACAAAAAGTAGTAGTGCATATCTCATCAAAGTATTCTTCATTAAAATTCAGAATATAGGCCAGTCTTCGTAAAAAATATATATCGGAAGCACAATAGTGTGACTCCCGATCCAAGTTTTATACAGAAATTGAGGACCCTTTCTAAAGACATGAAAGGGTATATAAATACTATCTAAGCTCACTAATTATGAAATAAAAATGCTATTAGGTGGTATAACCAAATCATGAAAATCTCCTTGAAATAGGCCTACTTGCAGTCGGTAGAATGATTCACTGTTTCGGTCGATCATCCTTTGGCTTAAGCTGGCAGATAGAACGCATTGGCTGCAATTCTGGAGGGTGACTCAGACGTGAATGAAGTTGGGTTGAATACGTAGCATCATGAATTTCGGGAATCATGTAACTGATCGCATCAGTTAAACATTTGAGTGCTGTCCTTTGATTGTATGGTTTAACTAGGAAGAACCAAAAGGTGTCCCAAGTTAAACTTTGGATTCCTGCGATTAGTCTCTCCTTCTTTACCAATTCTTGTTTGCATGTCTGTTCCAATGCTTTGTCTGATGGAAATTTACCTGGAATGCACTGTGAAATCAAATTAGACAGATAAAGAGTATCATTAATTAGCTCAATCAAATTATCGATTGCTGATCTACATCTTGAAGTTTCCGTTTCTGCTTTCATCAATTGTGATTGCCATTCTAGGAAAATAATTTCCTTGTGTGATTCTAGAATTTTAGGCAGATTTGCAGCTTGCCCTTCACTGGTTTCTTGCTAGGCAAGAAAGTTTGTTAATGTCTCATTGGCCTGTTCCAAATTCTGTCTTGCGTCAACTGATTTGTCAATCATTGATGAAGCAATCTCATAGAGGGGCTCAGCAAGGGAAATATTATGACATAGTAAATTTAACTATTTAATCAATGCCTTATTGATCTGGAGAGCTTTGGACCTGAACTCTGCTGGTTGAGGAAAAATTTTGAACCTTTCTATCTGTTGTGATAGTTGAGCGATTTGCTCATCTTTTGTTTTGCTCATTTGTTCATTCATTGTCTTTAGCTTGGCCAATGCTAAAGATAACTCCTTTTGTTTCTGCACTGCACTTTGATCTATTCTCTGCTTTTCCTTGAGAAATTGCTCGTTTAGTTGGTTGTTTACTTGCTGCTGTGCTGCTAACTGCTGTTCTAATTGCTCTATTCTCTGTTGTCTTTCGGATACCTGTGCCTCCAATGAAACAATTGTCTGATCTTTTTCATTGAGTAAATTGCTCACTTTTGATGCTTTATCCATAGTGGCTGCTGAATATGCCCCGACATATTGGGAGAGTTTTGTGAGATCTTCGGAAGGATTGAATTCTTCTTTCCATACCACATTAGCCATCTCTGTTTGTGCAGGTAAAAGAGAAGATTGATCAATCATTCTCTTTTTTCTTTGTCTTTTTACTACAACCCTATGCTTAGGGATGTAGAAGATGTCTAAAGGTGGTATTTCTTCTATATGAAAAATAATTTCATCCGATGGATCCTTAGGAATTATCTCTACATCTTTACTTATGGGTAGGCCGTTGGTTCCTTCAGTTGGAACCATATTTGTTGCTATCTTGTGACCAATTGTCACTTCAGGCATGCTAAAACCCTGTGAATTCTTAGGATTGCTTATAATGGAATCGAACTGTTGCCATTCTTTAAGGAGCTTGGGATCAATCTGAGTATCTATATCCATGTGTTCACTGCCTTTTCCTTGTTCTTTCTCTTGTGATTTCTCTTGTGCAAGTGCTTTTCCTTTCTCAGGAATTTTTTCCATAGCAGGAGATTTGTCAACAGTTTGTTGTTCAGGCTTGCTTGACTGGATTGCTGGGGTGGTGGCTAATAAGTCTAGAGGCAGAGTTTGCAACCTCTGTTCTCTAAGCCTATTAAACACTTCCAGCCCTTCATCTTGATACCTAATCCTGGCCAATGTTTTTACCTGAAATAATGATTCTGCTGAGGAAAATAGGTCATCAAATTCATCCTTTTCATGATCAAACTTTGCAAGTTTGGCTTGTTCAAGAACATTATAGGCAACTTTTCTTGGATCATATTGTCTGTTGGGAATTGTTGCAAGATTGAGCATTTTTTATTTTTTCTATCTCCTTTTCTGCATGTTTGTAATCATGGAGAGTATAAACACTGCATCTTAAAGGAAATGTAGGCCATACCTGTTTCTTGGAATTTTTAAGGGTTTTGGATGTTCCTTCCGTTGTTATTTGGTAGGCCAATTCCCAAGCTAACAGCTTATCGGGTACATACAGGGGAAGAACATGGGGTTTTGTAAGTCTACCAAAAAGCCTTATATAAGTGAACTTGTCTTTGCTGAACCAGTTACTTACTGCAGTCAAGTCGATCCCTGCTTCTTCGGAAATCCTAGGGGCAGGTTTATCAAAAATAGCATAATAGATAGGCAACATAAAACCATTGCAAATTTTGTACAAATGATCTTTGTAGTGAGCCTTCCATAACATTTGATGATAAATATGGATTGGCTTAGGGTTTTCGGGAGTCCATCTCCATCTGAGTATCAGATATTCAGAATTAAAGCAAATAGTATCCATAATATAAGCATTGTAATAAAAAGGGGGAATGGTCCTGGTAGTTTTACGTGAACTTGATCTGAATTTGAGAATTGTTGGGGCTAATTTGTCGGACAAAATGTTTGCCCAATCCATCACATAACTATTGATGGCTGCTTCCATCAAAGGGACCATTTCAATAGTAAACTTTGCAGAGTCATGTATTCCCCACATTCTACACATCATTGCTCTGGCATAACAGTAAGGAGAAGCTAATGAGTCCACAGAGTACTTGCCTGATGATTCATGCTTGTGCCTCTCCAGAAAATATCTCCATTGCCTAATCAGGGCCGATTCTGACTCGTTTTCCTTTGCAAATTTTTCAAGGAAGGCTTTGTTGTACCGCTTTTTAGGCTCATGCAAGCGATACATTTTCCTTAGATCATTAGGTTGAAACGAGCCAAATATCCTCCCGTCACTTGTGCAAAATATTCGGTTTGAGACTGAAATTTCCTCTACCACCCATCTCACTACGTAAGTATATGGGAGGATTTTTTCTCATGCTGCTATTCTGTGAAAATATAAACAAGCTAAATCTTTGAGGGACGCTTCCGATTTGTTACTTGAGTTAGCTGTGGCTTCTTCTGATATCTCCTCAGGCTCCTCTGCTTCTATTAGATTGTAGATGCTCTCCTAGCTAGTGTTTCCAAGACCGAGGCATGTAGTATCTGAGATTAACCCTTTTTTGCTTGGTCCGGGATCCTTGGTTGGCTGCAATGCTACTATAGGAGCCGCTACTGCAGATTTCTTTGATTTCTTTCCCATTTGTTTCAAATTCCTAATCTCAGTGGAATTCTGCACAAGCGATTGGAAAAATAGTGATACAGAGAAATGCTACTATATACCAATATGATAATGAAAAAGAGTTATGTCGATCAGCAGGTGATAATGGATTATAGTAAGATTGCCGCGGATAAAATCTAAAGAAAAGATCTACCCTTAACTGCTTCATTGATTAACGTTTAACCTGTCAATCATGGTAAAGGATGTTTTAAATGCCCATCATGTCGTTTATATGCCAAATGATTCATTCAAGCATGGCTTAGATTTCTTTTATGGATAATCAGTGATAATTCGCAAATTGACGAACGATAACGTGAAAGGAAAGGCTTTAATGCTTGTTTTAAACATATTTGATCACTGAAAGGTGATATAATGCATGCAAACCTTTTAAGATATATTTTCGAGATACGCTCTTCATTAATGCATCGCAATCAGGGAATGGATTCGGGCTTTATTGTTGTTTCAATGCGATTTCGCTGATAGCTGATTGTGATATGCTTTATCGCATTAGAGGATTTGAATTTGCCTTCCATCATGTGTTAACTTGTTATTGCCGGTTACCGATGGTGATACGCTTTATCGCATCAGAGAATTCAAAAGGCTCTGTTACATTGCTGCTTTGGCATTTACCTTTCCCGATATCCAATTACGATATGATTTTTGGATTGGAGAGAATGGATGTATCTATGTGCATGCTTCCTTTGTTATTGCATTATGCGATCTTGCGATCGCTTTATGTAATAACGAAGAATTTTATAATGTTTTAAAGCCACACTTTATTTCTATTCAAAAAGGCTTTTATTAAAATAATTCATTTACGTTAAGCCTTTTGATAAAGGTTTTTCTTATGATGGGTTAATACCAATTTATTTACATATCTAAGTTTATTTTAAAAGGGACCCATTTCATATTATTATTTTGTATAAAAATTATATGAAATGGGGGGTTGTTGTACAACACAACAATTGGCGATTTACTGGGAGAAAAAATTATCTCTGAGAAATTAATTAAAATACTTAAACTTTCTTAATATGGAAATCTTACATGATAGAGAAAATCTAATATAACTAGGTATCATAAATTCTGAACATAATTATAACTATTTTTCTATTTCCTTCTGTTCTTAAAATTAAATACATTTTAAGTTTTAAATAAGCCTTAATTGGTTGATAATGATAAAACAAAAGATTTTCCAAACTTAGCTTTAAAATGACTCCTTTGTCATAGGTAGAGCCTCTGCTACCAACAAACATTTATAGTCTCGACAGGGTTACCTTTTAACCATTTTACCATTCATTATTCCATCCATTTCAGAGTATAATTAAAAAGAATGAATCAAAAGATATGTTTCCATATTTTTTGTATTACTTTTTCCTTTTTTCCTTATTTTGTAAGATAAAAAGCCATTGTCCTAGTTTGGTGGCCAGCTGTTGACAATGCCATTCACTAGTTGTAATTTAACTGAACAAGCTGGCTCATGATGAGACCTCTTGTCTTATAATTATAAGCCATTACCCTGTTTTGGTATGCAATGTGTTGGAAATAATACTAAGAGGGGGGGGGGGGGGGTGAATCAGTATTATCTAATACTTTTTGCAAATCTTCCTTATTTGTTCTTTGAATTATTTATGCATGTCAGTACCATAAAATAATGAGCATGAACAAAGAAACAGATAGTCACACCAAAGAACACAAGATGTAAGGTGGAAACCCAATGTGGGTGAAAACCACCTGCTGCAATATGTCTCTATCTTCTTTCAAATTAGAAACTTCTTTTGCAATGGTTTTGTACTGTGCAGTCCTTTACCAGTACGCAGGCTGCAACCTACAGAGAGCTACAACTCTCTCTCTCTCTCGTTTTCCAGTCTCTCCTGGAAGGGAGCTACAACCCCCTACTTCTTTTCATAAAGCATCAAATGATCATCAAGTACATAAAAGTTACAGTCCACTACAGTTATCAGATCAGCAATAACAGAACTAACCCAGAACACCTTATCAACAGAAAAATACAGTCAACAGAACATTACTGCAGGGACGCACCCAAAACTACTATCGCGCCGCGTACTTTTACTGCAGGGACGCACCCAAAACTACTATCGCGCCGCGTACTTTTACTATGCGGACGCACCTGAAGCTTAGTCTGCTCTGCGTCCCCACGCAGGTCTCCTGTTACTGAACTGCGTCCCGGACGCACCTGAAGCGCTTCTGAGCCTGCGTACCGGCGCACTTTTCTTTCACTGTACCTGCGTACCTTCGGGCATAAATGATTTCAAGACTTCAAGAATAACCCAGACAGTCAGATCTACAGATCTGATCATGCGCCGAAGAGATCTCAGTCTATCAGTAGATTCGCCTTCTTTAGATCTAGACCAGATCAAACCCTCATAAGATATTCAACCAAAGACATACCCAAGCCAAATGATCTCCTTTGCTTTATATAGGCAAGCTCCTCCTCAAATCATGGAACAATACGACGAGCCGACACCATAATAACACAATACCGTCGGCTAGATACCAAGAGTAAAACATAAGAAACCCCACATGTGAATTTCTTTGCCTTGAAATGTGTGCACTGGGGGTACGCACCTCCTGAACGGCTGGCCTGCGTCTCTGGACGCGGTCCCTGCATGGTGTACCTGCGGGTACGCACCTTAGGAACTGATTTCCTGCGTACTTCTTATTTTCTTCAATATTTGATAGCTGATCATCAACCTCTGTTGCTGACTTGAAGTACAGTGGTCTATCACCTGAATGGGTTGCCATCAAGGACAACACTTTAGCCATAATGCCAACAATCTCCCCCTTTGGTCTTGATGGCAACCTCACAAACTTCAGCTTCATTCTCCCCCTTTGACATCAAGGGCAAAGGGGTATGCTCCCCCTAAGATCATGCTCCCCCTGAATATGCACCAGATCTGCAACGAAGAACCATAATCCACCATGAAAGAGATAGAGACATATTGCAGCTATTTCCAAGATCTCCTTCTGACCATCCTCCATAATGCCAACAATGCTTCCTTAGGTCTTCTTCAACTTTTCTCCCTTCTTCCACTTGTCGCTTTAGTTTGATCACTTCATGTTCTTGATCTTCAAGATCTTCTTTTAGAGAGAGGATCTTTGATTCAAGTCTCTGAATAGTTGTACTCTGATCCTTTACTATATCCTGCAATTACTCCCTTACCCTAATTTCTGTCTCCAATTGTTCTTTTAATTTGGCAACTTCTTCAGTTTCTGCATTCTTCTCTCCATGTGCCATGAGACTTTTAATATCTTCGCTATTATTGGATGAAGCATTCTTCTTCTTATGTGCCATGAGACTTCTAATATCTTCACTATCATTGAATGAACTTTTAATATGGGTGTAATAGCTTCTACCATCTTCTTCAGCTATCTTTCCTTTGTTATGAGGACATCTAGCAGCATAGTGACCAACTCTACCACATAGAAAACATTTGAAAGGTAGCTTACCTTTGAACGTCCAGTTCCCCATTCAAGATTCTTGACAAAATTTACCTCATCTTCTTCCTTGACACTTCGAATGCGGCCTCTGGTGGTACCTCTTGTCGCATTTCAAAAGCAGTTAAGATCCCGTGAAGTTGTGACATGGTGATTTTCTCACATTCTCCTTTTCTTCTATGGCAGATACTTTAGAAACAAATTTAGTAGACAGAGATCTCAAAACTTTTTCAACTAAGACAACTTCCTCAAATTCTTCACCAGATCCCTCATACAATTCACAATCTCATCCATACGCATGAAATAATTAGCTATGCTTTCGTTATACGCATCTTAAGAGTTTCATACGGATTCTGAGAGTTTGAAGCTTTGCTCTTTTTACCTGATCATCTCCTTCGTAGCTTGTAACGATTTTGTCCCATATTTCCTTAGCTGATTTGAAATGCATGATCTTCATAAATTCTGATTGAGTCAAACTACTCAATAGGACAGTAACGGCTTTGGCATTGAGCTCATATTGCTTTTTCTCTGCTGGATCTGTAGGAGTTGCTGATGGGGAATTTGTATCCTCCTTCTATGATTCCCCAAACTTCTGCTCAAGTGATTGTAGATATACAGTGGTTCTTATCTTCCAGTGAGTAAAATTGTTCCGTCAAATACTGGTGGCCTGATGTGTGCCTCTCTTTCTGGATTTAGCCTCTGATGGATCTTTTCCTTCAAGCGATCAAGCTTCCTCTGAAGGACCTGCTCTGATACCAATTGTTGGAAATAATACTGAGAGGGGGGGGGGGGGGGGTGGTGAATCAGTATTATCTAATACTTTTTGCAAATCTTCCTTATTTGTTCTTTGAATTATTTGTGCATGTCAGTACCATAAAATAATGAGCATGAACAAAAGAAACAGATAGTCACACCAAAGAACACAAGATGTAAGGTGGAAACCCAATGTGGGTGAAAAACCACCTGCTGCAATTGTCTCTATCTTCTTTCAAGTTAGAAACTTCTTTTACAATGGTTTTGTACTGGTGCAATCCTTTACCAGTACGCAGGCTGCAACCTGTAGAGAGCTACAACTCTCTCTCTCTCTCTTTTTCCAGTCTCTCTGGAAGGAGCTACAACCCCTACTTCTTTTCATAAAGCATCAAATGATGATCAAGTACATAAAAGTTACAGTCCACTACAGTTATCAGATCAGCAATAACAGAACTAACCCAGACACCTTATCAACAGAAAAATACAGTCAACAGAACATTACTTCAGGGACGCACCCAAAACTATATGCGCCGCGTCCTTTTACTGCAGGGACGCACCCAAAACTACTATCGTGCCGCGTACTTTTACTATGCGGACGCACCTGAAGCTTAGTCTACTCTGCGTCCCCACGCAGGTCTCCTGTTACTGAACTGCGTCCCGGACGCACCTGATGTGCTTCTGCACCTGCGTACCGGCGCACCTGCAGCGCTTCTGAGCCTGCGTACCAGCGCACTTTTCTTTCACTGTACTTGCATACCCTTGGGCATAAATGATTTCAAGACTTCAAGAATAACCTAGACAGTCAGATCTACAGATCTGATCATGCGCCGAAGAGATCTCAGTCTATCAGTAGATTCGCCTTCTTTAGATCTAGACCAGATCAAACCCTCATAAGATATTCAACCAAAGACATACCCAAGCCAAATGATCTCCTTTGCTTTATATAGGCAAGCTCCTCCTCAAATCATGGAACAATACCACGAGCCGACACCATAATAACACAATACCGTCGGCTAGATACCAAGAGTAAAACATAAGAAACCCCACATGTGAATTTCTTTGCCTTGAAATGTGTGAACTGGGGGTACGCACCTCCTGAACGGCTGGCCTGCGTCTCTGGACGTGGTCCCTGCATGGTGTACCTGCGGGTATGCACCTTAGGAACTGATTTCCTGCGTACTTCTTATTTTCTTCAATATTTGATAGCTGATCATCAACCTCTGCTGCTGACTTGAAGTACATTGGTCTATCACCTGAATGGGTTGCCATCAAGGACAACACTTTAGCCATAATGCCAACACAATGTTGGTAATGTTAGTTGAACTATTCCCCTATGATCGTGGTAAGCAGGCTTGTAATAAGACCTCTTATCTTTTATATCAAATATATTTTAGAATTACACTCTGAGTAATTATAAACGTTTATGGATGGGATGAACAATTTTCTCCTTAAGAGAATATGGATGACAGTGTGGGAGTTGAAGATGCTAAGACTGAATCAGTCTTTTTTTTGTATTGATAACTATTTTCAGGCTTCTTAAAACTTTAAATGATTTACAATATTTCTAAGTTTTGAGAAGATTTCACAAAAATAAAATGGGGTATACAGAATCTAATTATACCTAATTTCCTAGAAATTTCTTTTTCCTTTAAGGCTTCCATTTCTTAAAAGTAAATATCAAAACTATTTTCTTCTGAGTAACTTTTTAAATATAGCAAAGACCAATGGGAGGCTTTTGACAACTTTATTTTCCTAGGATTTTAAACAAAATAAGTTATTCACACAAATCTTGCTGAAAATTGAATATTTACAAAGGGAGAAGGGGTTACCTCCTCAATTGAAGAATTTTCTTAAGATAAGGCCGTTGACGGGAAGAGAATCTCTCTTTCCTGATAGATCTTGCAATATGAATGTAGAAGGGCCTATATTCTCGCTGATTTAGAATGGTCCAGGCTTATCAAAAATAGCATAATAGACAGGCAACATAAAACCATTGCAAATTTTGTACAAATGATCTTTGTAGTGAGCCTTCCATAACATTTGATGATAAATATGGATTAGCTTAGGGTTTTCGGGAGTCCATCTCCATCTGAGTATCATATTCTGAATTAAAGCAAAGAGTATCCATAATATAAGCACTGTAATAAAAAGGGGGAATGGTCCTGGTAGTTTTACGTGAACTTGATCTGAATTCGAGAATTGCTATGGCTAATTTGTCGGACAAAATGTTTGCCCAATCCATCACATAACTGTTGATGGCTACCTCCATCATAGGGACCATTTCAATAGTAAACTTGGCAGACTCATGTATTCCCCACATTCTACACATCATTGCTCTGGCATAAAAGTAAGGAGAAGCTAATGAGTCCACAAAGTACTTACCTGATGATTCATCCTTGTGCTTCTCCAGAAAATGTCTCCACTGCCTAATCTGGGTCGATTCTGACTCGTTTTCCTTTGCAAACTTTTCAAGGAAGGCTTTGTTGTACCACTTTTAAGGCTCAAGCAAGTGATACATTTTCCTTAGATCATTAGGTTGAAACGAGCCAAATATCCTCCCGTCACTTGTGCAAAATGTTCTGTTTGAGACTGGAATTTCCTCTACCACCCATCTTAGTACGTCAGTATATGGGAGGATTTTTTCTCGTGCTGCTATTCTATGTAAATGTGAACAAGCTAAATCTTTGAGGGACACTTCCAATTTGTTACTTGAGTCAGCTGCGGCTTCTTCTGATATCTTCTCAGGCTCCTCTGCCTCTATTAGATTTTAGATGTTCTCAGCTAGTGTTTCCAAGACCGAGGCACGTAGTGTCTGAGATTAACCCTTTTGGCTTGGTTCGGGATCCTTGGCTGGCTGCAATGCTGTTGTGGGAGTCGTTGCTACGAATTTATTTGATTTCTTTCCCATTTGTTTCAAATTCCTAATCTCAGTGGAATTCTGCACAAGCGATTGGAAAAATAGTGATACAGAGAAATGCTACTACAAACCAATATGATAATGAAAAATAGTTACATCGATCAGTAGGTGATAATGGATTATAGTAAGATTGCCATAGATAAAATCTAAAGAAAATATCTACCCTTAACTGCTTCATTGATTAGCTGTTTAACTTGTCAATCATGGTAAAGGAAGTTTTAAATGCCCATCATGTCGTTTATATGCCAAATGATTCATTCAAGGTGGCTTAGATTTCTTTGATGGATAATCAGTGATAATTCACAAATCGACGATCAGTAACGTGAAAGGAAAGGCTTTAATGCTTGTTTTAAACATCTCCGATCACAGAAAGGTGATATAATGCATGCAAACTTTTAAGATATATCCTCGAGATACACGCCTCATTAATGCATCGCAATCGGGGAATGGATTCGGGCTTTATTGCTGTGTCAATGCGATTTTTCTGATAGCCGATTGTGATATGCTTTATCGCATTAGAGGATTTGAGTCTGCCTTCCATCATGTCTTAACTTGTTATTGCCTATTGCCGATGGTGATACACTTTATCGCATCGGAGAATTCAAAAGGCTCTATTACATTGTTGCTTTGGCATTTACCTTTTCCAATATCCGATTGTGATATGCTTTTCGGATGGGAGAGAATGGATGTATCTTTGTGCATGCTTCCTTTGTTATTGCAATATGCGATCTTGCGATCGCTTTATCACAATAACGAAGAATTTTATAATATTTTAAAGCCACACTTTATTTCTATTCAAAAAGGCTTTTATTAAAATAATTCGTTTACGTTAAGCCTTTTTGATAAGGGTTTTTCTTATGATGGGTTAATACCAATTTATTTACACATCTAAGTTTATTTTAAAAGGGACCCATTTCATATTATGATTTTGTATAAAAGTTTTATGAAATGGGGGGTTGTTGTACAGCACAACACTACTACAACAAAATTGATTGATTACCTATAGGTCTTCCTACCTTGCTTCTGTGTGGATTGCACCATATCCCTGATTCATTCAAACCTATAAAAGTGCTACAATTTTAAGTAGTCCTGCCCTCTTCACCCACCTTCAATAAATCAAACTCAAAATCATCCTCTGATCATCATAACCAGCCTAAAATCTAGATCTTATCAATCATCTAGTTGATTGATAGAAGAACCTAATGAGAGAGCCCTCTCCAAGGCTAGGGAGGATAGACCTTAGCCTAAAATAGGTTTGTGGTTACCTCTGTGGTCCTTTTTGCACCCTAGAGGTTAATTATAGGGTGATAACATAATCCAACATGGATATTTTCTTCATGTGATCCAATTTCTTGTCCCAGAGGCTATGTTTTTCCTTTAATTCATAGAAGCGTGCAGGCAAGATCAAAGATGCCTTGATTCTATTCAATACAAACTCCATTATATACTGCTTCATGTCATGGTTCTCGCTGCCTTAACCCAACCATCTTTGACAATGGCCATTAATCCATCAATAAAATCCTTTGGATTTCATTTACTCTCTAGATGTCAACCCATTCATTCTTTAACTCTTTTTACTACAATATCATAGCTATAACACATCATAACTTATATTAAAATAACATTATGAATTCACACCATTCATATGCCATTAGGGGCCCTACCTTCTTAGCCCCTTGACCATTCTCTTTCTCATATGATAGAGCCTGTGACTAGAGGATTAGTGCTAGGGGCTAGGGAATTTATGCTCCTGTCAGGGGGACTATCTCCTTGTGTATAGCTATCCCCCTTGGTTCTTTTGGGTTTCTATGTCCAGACACCATCATACATTGGGGCTCCCTACATTGTAACTTTCTTTAGCTAAGTTCTAAATTCCTAGACCTCCGATATTCTCCATAGCACTTAGGTGCTTACCTCACTCTACATCCTTGGTTCTATTAGTCCCCTTGACCATGTGCCACATATTAGAACCCCTTTAATCAAATTGTAACTTTTCTACAAAAAAATTAGACAGGAGTTACAAAAACTCCAACCTCCGATATGCCAACCTCTGAGATGACATCATGTTGTCGTCATCACTCCACGTGGCACCTCCTTAGTGGTGACACATGTCACCCAAATTTTCTCCATTAGGCCAACAAAAATGTCAAATCTAACTGCCACGTTTTGTCCATACTGCCACATCATATTCATTCAATACTCCTGTGGGCCAATCAGCTGCTACTATGTGTCGAATTGGAGGAGAGAGAAAGGGTCCATCGGTTCTTAGTTTTTCAATGTTTTCTTTTGTATTTATTCTCATTCACAAACCTCAATAGTTTCAAATACTTACAATTTATAAGAACTTACAAGGTTCCAAGGTTCTGATGGCCTTGACCTTCCAAGGTTCTAGTATGCTCCAACCTTTGATGTTTCTATGGCTTCCAGCTTCCGATATTCAGATATGCCCTCGGCTCCAAGGTTTCGATATCGGGTCTCGATGTGCTTCAACCTTGATATCGGATCAGAACTTTAAGAATTATAAGGGAATCCAACCTTTGATATTCTGCTTGCTCTGATACTATGAACCACTTAGGACTAACTTCAACAGTCAATAAATTTTGATCCACGGGGAAATTTGCAGATTTCAACACACCATTGGAAAGATTTTTCAGATAAATTTCTAGTGGAGAGGGTCTGATGTAGGATTTGAGTCCATATTCTGCCTAAGAAATGGCTACAAACATTCTTTCACTCTTTTCACCTTGGCCCTTCTCTTTTGTTTGGAATCCTGGACTCCCAACCACCATACTCATCATTTTATGGCTTATCCAATAAGCCTACTACTATGATGATTCTCCACTAGAGATTGTAGCAACCATAAGACTCCCCCTATGATTGACACATCAATCATATCAATGCTAGCATATTCTACCACAAACCTCCATGGCAATCTAGTTGACATCAATGCCAACACACCTGTAGCCACTAGCTATCCATACAATGCCAACTGTCCAACAATATCCCCCTTTGGCATTGATGGAAATAACATAATATCCCCATGAAACCATGCATGGTCTTTCTATTCCTCTTTGATGCACCAATAATATGTTGAAAAGTGTGCAACAAGAAATGCTAGATTTAGGAAGTGCTAAAAATAGAACTGCTAAAAATAGCACTTCTAAAAATAGAAGTTTGGCCAATGAGAATTTTGGCCACCTTGGGTGAGAGGTGAAACTGCTAAAAATATAATCTTCTAAAAATATCATTTCTGGGTCCCTTTCTATTTTTAGCAGTCCTTGGTCTAACTATAGGAAGTAAAAACGAATTTGGTCTTACCAGTAGTTTAAAATATTAATTAATTAATCTCCATGAGTTAATTAGTTATGAAAAATTAAACTTGAAGTCTTTGTGAGAACATGCAATTAGTTTCTCCATTAATTGGGGAATGTGTCCTTGATTTGCTCCATTGATTGAGGAATTAAGGATGAGTTCTGTATTGAGAAGATCGGTTGACTTAGTTTAACTTAGTTAAGTTCAGTTAGATTAATTTAACAAGTTATTAAATTAATGAGATATAGTTTGTTGATACTTGCATGCATGTGACAACTATTATTTTCAGATAACTGTGTATTCACTCATGGATAACTTATGCATGCCAGTTCTGTCAGAGACCCAGTTGAGATTAGAGAAGGGACAATGTACTATCAATTGGATGAATATTTTTCCTATAAAGGAAGCTCATCCATGATGAGGATTTATCTCCTTTAGGTTTGTGCAGTTAGATCAGAGGTTAGTGAGTGTGTGAAGAGGACAATTCACATAGGTGGTAGCACTAGACCCCAAGGAAACTGCACAAGGAAATAGGAGGCTTGGAGGGCAGATGAGAAGGTTTGTGAGAAGCCTTTGACTATCTATGAGTAGTAGAGTGATTGTATTGAGAGCTGGATAGCTTTCGAGCTAAGGCTTTGTGTAATCCGGACTATATTTCCACTTGTATGATAATACAGAGATGGGGTTTTAGGCAGGTGCTTTCCTTGGGTAAATTCTTCTGTGTTATGTGTGATTGATTAATTCTTATCAGTTATATGTGTTCTTATTGATGTTGCTCATGGTTGATTAAGCTTCTGCTAAATTGTTTGTGGAAGTAGATCAAGTGTTTTGCTTTAGTACATTACATTACTAGGTGATCTACAAGTGGGAAATTTCTACATGGTATTAGAGCTAGCTGATTTGTAGAAAAAGTTCTACATGGTATCAAAGCTAGTTGATTTGTAGGAAAAATTCTACATGGTATCGGAGCACAGGTGATCAAGGAAGAACAATATACAAGAAGAGAAGATTTCAAAGTTTTGAGTTTTGGGCCGAGAGTTTGTAGAGAAGATCTGAAAATTTATGTACAAAATTTTTAGAAACAAATAGCAGATTTGGATTCCTTGTGGAAAAATACCCAAAATATATAAAAAAAAAAGATCAGCTGAATCGGATTTTAGAGGACAGAGATATTGTTGATTTAAAATCAGCTCTTTTTCTAGAAAATTTCGTGACGGCAGGAAAGTGGAAATAGATTGGTGTGCTGGCCAATAACTTGTATGCACTTGAGGTACAAGATGCATGCAAAGCCTTGGGGAGCAAGGCAAAGGTTAGATACTTGGTGGTTGAGAGGGAGAGTATGTTACCTCTCAACATGCAGTGCCAACAGAAGTCTCAGACGATTGTGGAGGAGCCACGATTGGTGCAGCAGCTTCAAGAGGTTGTGGAGCAACCACAACTAGAGAAGCTAAGAGGAGATCGAGTAGAGACATCTACTCATGTAGAGACCTCTAGTAGGGGGAAACTTCGAGCCAAGTGGGTAGAGGGATAACATGTAGCCATACCTCCAGGTATGAGGTGGGGTGATATAGAGTGATCATCCCAAGGAGGAGGGGCAAGATCCTTGAGGTACCCAACTTCTTAGATGAGACCTTGCTATGGATCCCCGATGTGGAGCAGCAGGAACTGACTAATTAGGTAGAGACAGATGCAGATGGAGCGGCAGAGAGAGCTACAGTGTAGGGAATCCTAGGACAGCACAGAGCATGCAGGCTGCAACAATGCGAGAGGCACAAGTGTGTTGCACAGTGTAGGGTAGCACAGAGAAGGGTGCAACGGTGTGAGATGCATGGAGATGTTGCAATAGTGTAGAGGTCAGAGAGGGAGCACTTGTTAGCAGTAGGTAGAGCTTCAACATCAGAGTATGTTTCTAGCCCAATAGAGAGGTCAGTTGGGAGTTTTCTTGTTCTGAGTGTTGCTGGAGCAACCGCACTTGGTAGATGTGTTGCATGCAGAACATTCCAGAGTTACAGGATCGGGTTCGAGAGGAAGCCTTTCTTGTTGAGAGGGAGTGTTGAAAAGTGTGCAACAAGAAAGCTAAATTTAGGAAGTGCTAAAAATAGAACTGCTAAAAATAGAACTGCTAAAAATAGCACTTCTAAAAATAGTAATTGGCAATGAGCATTTTGGCCACTTGGGTGAGAGGTGAAACTATTAAAAATATAATCTTTTAAAAATAGCATTTCTGGGTCCCTTCCTATTTTTAGCAGTCCCTAGTCTAACTATATGAAGTAAAAATGAATTTAGTCTTACCAGCAGTTTAAAATATTAATTAATTAATCTCCATGAGTTAATTAGTTATGGAAAATTAAACTTGAAGTCTTTGTGAGAACATGCAATTAGTTTCTCCACTAATTGGGGAATGTGTCTTTGATTTGCTCCAGTGATTAAGGAATTAAGGATGTGTTCTATATTGAGAGGATCAGTTGACTTAGTTTAACTTAGTCAAGTTCAGTTAGATTAATTTAACAAGTTGTTAAATTAATGAGATATAGTTTGTTGATGCTTGCATGCATGTGAAAACTATTATTTTCAGATAACTATGTATTCACTCATGGATAACTAATGCATGTCAGTTTTGTCAGAGACCCAGTTGAGATCAGAGAAGGAAAAATGTACTATCAATTGGATGAATATTTTTCCTATAAAGGAAGCTCATCCATGATGAGGATTTATCTCCTTCAGGTTTGTGCAGTTAGATCAGAGGTTAGTGAGTGTGTGAAGAGGCCAATTCACACAGGTGGCAGCACTGGACCCCAAGGAAACTGCACAAGGAAATAGGAGGCTTGGAGGGTAGAGGAGAAGGTTTGTGAAAAGCCTTTGACTGTCTATGAGTATCAGATGGATTTTACTGAGAGCTGGATAGCTTCTAAGCTAAGGCTTTGTGTAATCCGTACTATATTTCCACTTGTATGATAATCCAAAGATGGGGTTTTAGGCAGGTTCTTTCCCTGGGTAAATTCTTCTGTGTTATGTGTGATTGATTCCTTTTTATCAGTTATATGTGTTCTTATTGATGTTTCTCATGGTTGATTAAGCTTCTGCTAAATTGTTTGTAGAAGTAGATCAAGTGTTTTGCTTTAGTACATTGCATTACCAGGTGATCTACAGGTGGAAAATTTCTACATGGTATTAGAGCTAACTGATTTGTAGAAAATGTTCTACATGGTATCAAAGCTAGCTGATTTGTAGGAAAAATTCTACAAAATTCTACATAATATTCTCCTCCTTTGGCATCAATGGCATAGGATTCCCTTGAATGCTACCCCTAGACCATTGCAACCTACTCTTCCATTGATCCCACATGTTGAGTAGCTGCCAACACACACCATAATTGAGTCATTTGGGAGGAGGAGTCACAAACCTTATCTTCTTCTTGAGATATTCAAAGGGCTCTCTTTCGAGTGGCTTGGTAAATATATCATCAAGTTGGTCTTTAGTGGCAACATATTCAATTTGAACAACATTAACTGCAACCTTTTCTCTTAAGAAATGGAATAGGATAGAGATGTGCTTACTCTTTGAGTGCATGATATGATCCTTAGAGATACTAATGGCACTAATATTATCACACATGATTTGAATGTGATCAGTCAACTCTACCTTAATTTCCTTCAAGGTCTACTTCATCCATAGAATTTTTTAGCAACAAGTGGTAGCTGCAATATACTATGCTTCAGCAGTTGATAAAGAAATGAAGGCTCGTTTATTTATGACCCAGGACACTAAGCAGTTACCCAAAAATAATGTTGCACCTAAGGTAATCTTGTTATCATCAATACTACCTATCTAATTAACACCAATATAGGCCTTCAACTTAAACTCTATGCTTTTAGCATACCACAATCCATAATCAGTTGTTAGTTGGAGATATTTGAAAATCCTTTTGACAGTGATGACATGACTTTCATGAGGGAAAGCTTGAAATCAGGCTACAAGACCCATTGCTTGCATGATGTTTGGTCTCGAAGCTATGAGATACAACATGATTCCTATTATTGATATGTACTCAATATGATTTACCAGTGATATCTCATCTTCTTTGCATAATTTGTAACATGTAACCATAGGTGTGCTAACTAGATTGCAATGTTCCAGTCCAAAATTCTTGTGAGTTTCTCATAGGTACTTGGATTGGGAGATAAACACCCCATTTTGTGATTGAGAAATTTTCAATCCCAAGAAGAAAGACACCTCTTTGATCATGGACATCTTGAACTATTTCCGTGTACAATTTGCGAATTAATGTCCCAATTGTTCCAAGTCGTTGCCAACGATTATGTCGTCCACATACACTACTACAATTAGTAGATGATCACCTTTAGACTTTATGTATAGATTGTTGTCTACATTACCTTTCTTAAAGCTTTATTGCTAAAGGTATTGGTCCACTTTTTCATACCAAGATCTGGGAGCTTATTCGAGTCCGTATAATGCCTATTTTAGTTTGCACACAAACATTTTATTTTTGATGAGTGCGAATCCTTCTAGATGCCCAATATAAACCTCTTCTTCAATATCTCCATTGAGGAATGCCAACTTCACATCCATCTAATAGACCTTTATGTTTTTATGACTGGAAAATGCAAGGAACTTTTTGATAGCTTCCAGTCTCACTACTGGTGCAAAGGTTTCCTTGAAATCTACCCCCTCTATTTGGGCATACCCTTTGGAGATCAAATGAGCCTTGTTCCTAATTACTTGATGTTATAGACATATTTGGGCACATCAACCCCAAAATTATATGTTGATGTATTAGGGCTCATAAAACCCTAAAAGAGTTTTTTCATACCCTAAAAGAACATAGTCATTTGAATACATCATTCCCCAAAAGTTCCATCTGAGAAACCATCTAGAAATTGCCTAAATTGAACCATACTGACTGCTCCACTATCAAAGTACGATGCATACTGAGTGGTACACTGCTAGGGTGCGATGCATACTATTTAGGCCTTCTATAGGGTACGATGGGCAAGGATGGACAAATTTACGAGATAGTTTGCTAGGTGGTTAATCATGGGATCTTCTAGAAACTTATCCTGTGCCACTTGCCTCTCTGAATTCGCCCAAGGATGAGTAAGAGATCTAAGAAAATCTCCAATCTCTTCTCTTATGGAATCAACTGTAACAAGTGGAATGACACTAATCAAACCCCATGGATGACTCACACCCTTGCACACATCTATAAAAGGATCCCTCATCCAAGAGATCGAGAGGCTGGAATATTGTGAATTGCAAGGAAGTGCTGATAGTTTGTAATTGAGGAAAGAGCATTGTATTGTTGGTGTGATCTTGCTATTTCATGAGGTGAAGAAGGATTGAAGCTGGAAGGATGATGTTGGATCAAACAACTGGGTTGTAATTATCCTTTCTATTAATAAAGCTCTTCAATTTTTCTTCCATATGATTGTGCAATTGTGAATGTTATCATTTGTGAATGCTATCATTTGTTCATTATATATCTGATTCTATAATGTTTATGTTGTAATAGATCATGATGCTTTGATGGTTCTTTGTTGTTGTACTTGTGCAGGTACTCTCCAAGCGTGTTAAGTACGGGGAGGAGTTGCAGGATCTGTCAAAGGGGAGAGAGATCAAGCAAGGGATTAAGTGGAAGTTCCAGGTTGGTTCCATTATCTTTCTCTTACCTGTTACACATAGAAGAAATCATTGGATTGCTTTAAACTGTTGTTTCTAGGGTAGCTGCCAAACCTAAAGGGCTAGCATTCTTTAGGAATACTAGTTTTCCCAGAAAAAAAATTGGTGACTCCACTGGGGAATGAACAGATGTTTGTTTGTTGTTATTGCTTGTTTTATAAACTATAACAGAGTCTAAAGTTAGCCAGGTAGCCTTCGAAGTGCTCTTTCTCTGCAATTGAATAGTAGATGAATGTTGCTTCAGTCAATCTTTGGTTTAGTTTATGAATTAAACATTTGACTTACAAGCACATCTAGGTGCCCTCTTGGTAGCTCAGTAACCTCTCAAGACATTCTGACATACCTTGCTCTTTATTGTTCATCAAAACCCAGCCTAACTCATTGAAAATAGCTGCACATCTAAGCCAAAACCCATTTCAGTTGCGCTCCCTGGACCATTGCACTGTCTTCCACTGTAACTCAGTATGCATCGCACCTCCCGAGTGTAGTAAGTGCGATGCATCTCTGTTTCTGTGAAGCCTAGGTGCGATGATTGACTGAACTCTTTTTCCATTCTAGAAATTGAGGGTTTTTGACCTTGTTTTCAGTTTTGTTTGGTTGTTTTGCTGCATATGAACAATGCCTCTTTATTGAAGCTTACCTGCATCACTTAGATCAGCCTCAATTACATTAGGATTAGTGATTTTTTTGTGTATTTGTTCATCATTTACAATCCTTTGTCAAAAAGTTGTTTAAGTTGATTTATCACTTTGATACAAAAGTGTCGTAATTGTCGTTTTGTGTCGAAAAGAGAAGTGTCCTGAATTCTTCCTTCCCTCGATAATTGATTAAATGTTTCTTCATGTATTTGGTTTAATTTTTTTATATTCAAAGTGTCGAAAGAATTTTTATTCAAATTTGAAAAGTGTCATTGAGTCTTCCTTTCTCTTTTGAAGAAGAAATTGTCGAAAATGTCATTTTGAGTGAAATATTTCAGATCTTTGCTGCATTTAGTTTTCCTTTTTGGCATTTTTTCACATTAAGGAGAACAGAACAAATACATGCATTTCCATTTATCATTATTTGATTTTTGTGCGAAAAGATGATTTAGGGAAATGCACCAGTGTGTGCTCTTTTCTCTTTTCTTAAAAGCACTGTTATTTTCTATCCCTAGTAGCTAGGATTTTCATTGCTCAAATAGACAAAGATTGTTTACCATTGTAGATTGCGCCTTAGGAATTTCAGATCATCATCACATGTGAACCATTGATAGGATTAAACTCGAAAAAGGCAACTCTAAACATATCAACTTTAAAATGAATTTCAATGAATCTAACAACGCTTTAAGAACTTAACGCAACATATCTCAGGTCTAGGCTTTTAAAGACATGTGCGACGTTGTTAAAAGTAGTGGCTATCATTTTCATTGAAGGGTTGGTAATTGCTCCTTATTGATACAACAAGTGCTAGCATGGACTTGTGCCCCCGTACCATCGCGTATATATTGGGAGACCACAATAGGCTTTAATCCTTTATCCATAGAAACTGAGTCTCCTGCCATATTGATCGCAATGCACTGAACACATCATTTGGAAAGATTGACTACCTACATAAGTCCTTGTATTTCCTTTAAATTTATCACCAAGGTGTATATTGCAGTTTTTCGATTGGTTTGGTAATCCTTTGTCTAAGATTTTCCCAGAGAGTCACTTTTTGTTCCTTTTCGACTGTTTAAAAGAAAAGGTCCTGTTGATGCCCCGAAAATCGTTGTATCAACATTGGGGGATAACCACCCGGTCCGGACCTTAATACAGCTCCTTTT
The DNA here is from genome assembly GCA_031772625.1 of Pinus tabuliformis. Taxonomy (NCBI): domain Eukaryota; kingdom Viridiplantae; phylum Streptophyta; class Pinopsida; order Pinales; family Pinaceae; genus Pinus; species Pinus tabuliformis. The sequence continues at coordinate 761,307,868 of CM062815.1, read as the reverse complement.
CCGTTTGGAATGGTGGCTCCGACTGGGGATAATGGGACCAGTTTCCCAGCAATGAATAAACGGAATGAATGAATGATTGATTGACTAATCTAATGATAGGCGAATAACTTAATTTATCAGCGAAATAAAAAGAATTACTACTAATCCCGGGAACTATTGTACTTTGAAGTGTAGCGCTTGATGATCTATGTTTATTAACAGGCATGTAGATGACTCCATCTAATAAACATGGACATTTACTCATTCAAGGATTACTTTGCTTAAATAGTTAAACAAGGTGATTAACGCAATATTGCTACACTCATCATTTATATCATCAATACATATATGATCAAAAGAAAAGCATTACCATAAACATCCAATAGTGGAGGGAATAAAGAAATGCTGTTAAAACACATACATATATTTGATAATAGCAAAGGCGATCAAATAACAATTCATATAAAAAGAATGGATTCAGACATAGATAATAGTACCATATGAGCTGCGAGTCACTCTCCAATATCAATCGCTATTTGAAATTCTTCCTCTAACGCAGAAATACTTTCAAACAAAGACAGTAGTGCACATTTGCATAAAAGCTTCTTTGCCAAAATCAGAATGATTGGTCCAGTTTTATAAAAGAATATGCCTGAAGTACAGTAGTGCAACTTCAGGTTTTAAGTCAAGTACAAAACTTTACGACCCTTTCTAAAAACATGAAAGGGTCTATAAATACTGAATTAAACTAACTATCTATGAAACTGAAATCCTACTTAATTGGTATCAAATGATTTTGAATATCTCCTTCTCAGCAACCTGGCAGTCGGCGGCATGAATCATCAAGTAGGTTGTTTGCCTTTAAACTTGAGCTGACTTATCGCAAGCATTGGCTCCACTTCGGCGGTCTGTTGAGGCGAGAGTTAAGCTGGGCGGCATAGGTGGCATCCTGAATATCGGGGATAATATACCCGATTGCATCTGTAAGGCATTTGAGGGCGGCTCTTTGACTGTGTGGTTTTACCAAGAAGAACCAATAGGTGTCCCATGTTAAACTGTTAATTCCAGCAATTAATCTCCCCTTTTCTTCTAGATCTGGATAACATGACTGCTCCAATGTTTTCACCGCTGTCAATTTACCTGGAGTGCATTGGGAAATCATGTTTGACAAGTAGAGAGTATTATTAACCAATTCAACCAAATTACTTGTGGTTGATTTGCACCTTGAAATTGCCCTCTCTGCTTTCATTAACTGGGACTGCCATTCTGTAAACAATATTTCTTTATGTGACTCTAAAATTCTTGGTAAATTTGCCGCTTGTCCCTGATCGGTATCTTGCCAGTCAAGAAATTCAGTTAATGTTTCTTCAGCTTGATCCAATTCTGTTCTAGCCTTTTCTGTTTGTTTACTTATTGATGCCGTCAATTCGCATAGTGGTTCCGCCTGGGCGATTTGTTGACATAGAAGCTTGATTTGTGTTATTAATGCTTGATTTGATAGAATTCGGCTATCTGTGGAACGCCCTTTGTCTTCTCAAGCTGTGCTGATAGTTGAGCAATCTGCTCATCTTTTGACTTCAACATTTGTTCATTTGCTGCCCTCAGTTGTGCCAAGGCTTCAGACAACTCTTTCTGCTTCTGGATTGCGCTGTGATCAATCCTCTGTTTCTCTTCCCACAATTGTTGAGTTAATTGATTATTTATTTTCTGTTGTGTTAACAATTGCTGTTCTGCCTGCTCCGCTTTCTGCTGTGCTTCTGTTAGCTGTGCTTGCAATAAAAAGATTTCCTGGTCTTTTGTTTTTAATAAAAGACTCACCTCTGATGCCTTGTCTATTGTTGCTGCCGAATAGGCTCCAGCATATTGTGATAGTTTTGTTAGGTCATCAGAGGGGTCAAATTCCTCCTTCCAAACCACATTGCCCGTGACCGTCTGTTCTGGGAAAAGGGAAGGTTGATCAGTCCTTCTTCCTCTCTTCTCTGTCGTTTTACCACAGCTTTGTGCCTTGGGCTATAGAAGACATCCAAGGGAGGAATTTCTTCTATCTGCAAAATAATTTGATCGGAGGGGTCCTTTGGGATTATTTCTACTTCCTTTGAACTGGGTAGGCCGCTGGTTCCACTTGGAACCTGTTGTGAAGTGGTTTCCTGTGTATCTGCTGCTTTCAAAGTTTCGGTGTCTTTTGAACATTCAAGACTACTGATAATTGAATCAAATTGCTGCCATTCCTGGAGCAATTTGGGTATCCACATTCACCTCTATGTTGCTCTGTTTCTGCTCTTTAGTCTGGGTTTCCTCTTGCACTTTCTCCTGTTTTTTGGTTGTAACCGGCGGTTCCTTTGAATGTTGCTGTTCAGGCTCGCTTGGTCTTGTTGCTGGGGTTGTTGCTAACAGATCTAGAGGCAGAGTTTGCAACCTCTGTTCTCTAAGTCTGTTGAATTCAACTAACCCTTCATCTTTGTATTCCATTATGGCCAGCGATCTAACTTGATACATTGATTCAGCTGAGGAGAACAGGTCATCAAATTTATCTTCTATATGATCAAACTTTGTCAATTTGGCCTGTTCAAGAGCATTATAGGCGACTTTGTTGGGATCAAATCGCCTGTTAGGGAGAGTCGCTAGAGTTAATGATTTCATCTTCGTAGCTTCTTTTTCTGCATGTTTGAAATCATGCAACGTGTAGACACCACATCTCAGAGGAAAAGAGGGCCAGACCTGTTTCTTTTTATTCTTTAGAGTTTGTGTAACTCCTTCGGATGTAATCTGATAAGCTATCTCCCTTGCCAGCAGTTTGTCAGGTATGTACAAAGGAAGGACATGAGGTTCGGCTTGGCTGCCGAAAATTCTTACATAAGTAAATTTCTCCTCTCCGAACCATCTTCCTATTGATGTTAAATCAATCCCTGCTTGGTAAGAAATTTTGGGAGCAGGTTTATTAAAAATAGAATAATGAATGGGTAACATGAAGCCGTTGCAGACTTGGTACAAATGGTGCTTATAGGAAGTCTTCCACAATTTCTGATGGTATATGTGAATAGGCGTGGGGTCTTGTGGAGTCCACCTCCAGCCGAGTACAGGAAACTCAGAATTAAAACACAGGGTATCTAGTATATAAGCACTGTAGTAGAATGGGGGAATAATCCTTTCTGAGACGGAAGTTTTAGTTCTAAAACTAAGAACTGTGGTCGCTAGCTTATCTGACAGTATGGTTGCCCAATCCATTATCTCACTATTACATGCCGCTTCCATCAAGGGAACCATTTCTATAGTGAAATTAGCGGAATCGTGCAACCCCCACAATCTACACATCATTATCCCAGCATAACAATACGGAGAACATAGAGAATCAACAGAGTACTTACCGGAAGTTTCATGCTTGTGTTTCGCCGGATTTTGCCTCCATTCCCGAATGGGTTCAGATTCAGTTTCGTTCTCATTTCGGAATTTCTCCAGAAATGCCTTGTTGTACTTCTTCTCTGGCTCAGGCAAATGATACATTTGCCTCAAATCATCAGCCTTGAATGAACCGAAGATTCTCCCATCTCTGGTGCAGAAAGTTCTGTCTGTGATTGGGATTTCCTCAATTGCCCACTTTACTACATCCGTATATGGGAGAATTTGTTCTCGAGCCGCTATCCGATGAAGGAAAGAGTCGGCCAAGTCTTTCAAAGTACCATCAGATTTTCTACTGGAACCCGCTGTAGCTTGTACTGCCGTCACCTTTGGTTCTTCGGCTTCGATCAAATTATAGGTACTTTGCCAAGTGGTCTTGGCAAGTCCTAAACATGTAGTATCAGATATTAATCCTTTCTTTTTATTTGCTGGATCAGCGACGGCTTGTCCTGTGGCTGGTGCAGTGGAAGCGACTGTGGTTTTCTTAGACTTCTTCCCCATTCTGCTTGAATCTATTACTTCGAAGAATTCTGCACAGTAGTGGAAATAAGCGTAACACAGAGAATTGGTAGCGAAAACCAAATACGAGTGAGATATATTGATCAATGCATGATGAGGGATTAACTTAAAAGTGGCCGCGGATACAATCTATGAGAAGATTTTTTAAGCTTACTATTTCATTAAATGGCCATTAAAACCTGTCAATCCTTTAAATGCTCATCATATCTCTTATTGGCCGCATGATTTGTTTAAGCGTGCCTTGGACGTTTTGGCGGTTGAGCGCAGGTGAATCACTGTTTGAAAGATAAGGCCTTAAATACGAATTAATCGTAATACCTCTGCTTTAACGGCTTTTTGAAGTTTGCGCTTTTGGCTTTATCGCAATCGGGTGTCGGGAAAACTTAAATCTTCATATTGACACCTTTTGAAATCCCCGATCGCCGATAGCGATATCGCATCGCATCGCATTGGGAGTATGGGCACTTTAAAAGCATGCATGGTATATCACCGATCGCCGATAGCGATATCGCATCGCATCGGAGTGAACAGGATTTTATCGCATCGCATCGGAGCGAAAAGCATTTAATCGCATCGCATCGGAGCGGGAGGCACTTTTGTTATGGGAACTTATTATTGCCGATATCCGATAGCCTACTGCATGTCATCGCGTCGGAGCAAACCAATGGGTTTTTAAGTTATGCCTCCTTTGTCATTGCGATATGCGATCTTGCGATCGCTTTATCGCAATGATAAAAGATTGATTATTTATATTATAAGACCAAAATTGGTTTGTCAAAAAGGTTTTTTGTAATGTTTTCATTTTGTTTTCGAACCTTTTTGAATAATACAAAGTTGATACCAATCAAAACTAAAAGGGACCCATTTCATATGATAGTTTTGTGAATAAAAATGATATGAAATGGGGGGTTGTTGTAGAGCACAACAATTGGCGATTCGCTGGAAGAAACAGTTATCTCTGAAAAGTATGGAAATACTTAAACTTTTTCAAAATAGAGTTCTAATCAAAGGGGAAAATTCTAATATAACTAGGTATATATGCATTCCGAGTAAAATGAAACTATCTTTGCTAATTTCCTCTCTTATTTAAAATTAGATACATTCTAAGTTTTAAATAGGCCTCTATTGGTTTATAATGATAAAACAGAAAACCTTTCCAAATCAGCTTTTATAGTTAACTCGTCTGTCATAGGTAGAGCCTCTGCTGCCAGCAAACGTTCATAGTTTCGACAGGGATACCTTTTAACCATATTATTGTCCATTATCCCATCCATTTAAGAGTGTGATTAACAGAATGAATTCAAAACATGTTTTCATATTTTGTATTTCCTTTCTTTTTTTGTTATTGCTAAGATAAAAAGCCATTGTCCTGGTTTGGTGGCCAGCTGTTTGACAATGCCATTCACTGGTAGTAATCTAACCGAACAAGCTGGCTCGTGATGAGACCCCTTGTCTTATAATTCTAAGCCATTACCCTGTTTTGGTATGCAGTATTGGTAATGTCGGTTAAACTATTTCCCGATGATCATGGTAAGCAGGCTTGTAATAAGACCTCTTATCTTTTATATCAAATATTTTAGAATTACACTCTGAGTAACCATAAACTTTGGTGAATGGGATGGACAATTTTCTCCTTAAGAGTAAATGGATGACAGGTAAGAGTTGAAGATGCTGAAATTGGATTAGTTTCTGTTTTGATATTGATAACCTTTTGTGACCAATTGAAAACAGAAAATGATTTACAATACTTCTAAACTTTGAGAAGAGTTCACAAAAATTGAAGTGTGGTTTCGGAATGCAATTATACCTAGTTTCCTAGAAATTGTTCCTCTTATCTAAGACTTCTATTATTTTAAAAGTAAATATCATCACTACTTCTGTTGAGCAACTTTTAAGTACAACAAAGGTCAATGGAAGATACCTTACAACTTTATTTTCTAATGGTCCTACAAACTACAAAATTCTATTAAAAAGGAGAAGGGGTTACCTTCTCAATTGAAGAATTTCTTTAAGATAAGGCCATTAACAGGGAGAGAATCTCTCAAACCTGATAAATCTTGTAATATGAAGGTCGAATGGCCTATCTTCTCACAGATCTGAAATGGCCCAAGCCACATCTTTTGGAACTTGGTGTGTTTTCCCTTGTCTTCATGGGCTTTGTCCCATTTCAGAACTAAATCACCGACTTGAAATTGTTTTGAACCGGATGAGACTGAATCAAAGGATGACTTGATGATTTGCTGATGTTTTGCATGAATAACCTTGGCTTTTTCTCTTTCCTCTTCTAATTTTAGAATTTGGTCATGTCTAAGTTGAATAGAAGAAGAAGGGCTTTCCTCAATAAACTGAACTAGGGCTAGGAAGGAAGAACAAGATTTGTTGGTAGCACTGCTTCTTTTCCATACACAAGGTTGAACGGAGAAGATCCTATGGAAGCCTTCTGTGTTATCCTATCAGCCCATAGTGCGAATATTAAGGATTTGTGCCATTTTTTATGATTCTGTTCGATGGTTCGCTTAATAATTTTAATCAGATTTTTATTTGTAGACTCTGCTAAACCATTACCCTGGGGATAGTAATTAGCAGAATATTTTAATTTAAATCCTCTTTTAATAGCGAAATCAAACATAGCATTGCCTGAAAAGTAAGATGCATTATCAAAAACAAGAGCATTTGGGACACCAAACCTGGTAATGATGAATTGATCTATGAATTCAATGATTGCCTCAGAATTTGTTGTCTTCAAAGGAATTGCTTCAACCCACTTAGTAAAATAATCAGTAGCAGTAAGGATATACTTATGCTGTTTGGAAGAATGTGGAGTAATTTCTCCAATGATATCCAATCCCCATTGCTCAAATGGCTGTTCAATGTTGACTGGTTGCAAAGGGAAAGCTGGTTTTCTTTGCCTTCCACTAGAAGTTTGACAATTTCGGCATTTCCTTACATATTCATGAGCATCTCTAAACAGAGTGGGCCAGTAATATCCAGCATGAATGATTTTATGGGCTGTTGTATCAGCTCCAAAATGTCCTCCTGCTGGTCCATCATGTAATTCCTGCAAGACCTTTTGTGCTTCAGGTTTTTCTAGGCATCTTAATAAGATTGAATCATAATTTTGCCTAAAAAGCACATCATCAATAATTGTGAAATTTTTTGCTTTCAATCTAATGGCCCTTTTGTTTTTGTAAGACAGGTTAGGAGGTGCATACCCATTTTTCAAATAAAAGATTAAGTCAGCATATTGTGATTCCGAATCAGTAATACTTATCTGGTTGATTTCTTCGGTTTGATCTGTATCACCTGATTCTGGAATGTTGGATGCTCCTGCCAATAACCTGCAAAAACCTTGGCCTCTAACAATCTTTGCTGGTTTAATTTCTAAATCATATTCTTGAAGTGCTGTAACCCAGTTTGCCCTTTTTTCACCTAGTTCTCTTTGGATTAATAGTTGCCTTACTGCAGGGAAAGGAACTATAACTTTTGTGTGGGCTTTTAAAAGGAAGGGTCTGTAATGTTTGACAGCTTTATATACAACAAAGGCTTGTTTTTCTACCTCGGAGTAATTCAATTCAGCACCCTGAAGATTTGAACTATAGAATGAAATGGGTGCTTCCGAATTGTGATCATTAAGCTGTGTGAGTACTGCTGCATAAGACAAATCAGATGCGATAGTATACAATGTGAAATGATTAGAAAAATTAGGAGTATTTAAGGCTGGGGCATTGATTATTGATTGTTTGATTAAATCAAACGCTTCCTTTTCCGCTGATCCCCATCTAAAGACTGAATTTTTCTTAATCATAGTTTGAAGTGGCAAAATGATTTGAGAAAAGTCTGGAACAAATCTTTTGACAAAATTGATTTGGCCTAAAAATGACTGCATGGATTTTTTATTATGAGGGAAAGGGATTTCAGAGATTTCTTTGATCCTATCGGATCAATATAAATGCCATCTTTAGACACAATAAAGCCTAAGAGCTTTCCTTGGTTAAGAGCGAAGAAATATTTTTTAGGGTTAAGTAAAATACCATATCTTTTGCAGCGTTGAAAGATTTGATTTAAATCCTGCAAATGATTGGACTTCTCCTTAGAAAATACAGTAATATCGTCTAGGTAGACGACTACTGTTCTGTTAATCAACCCTTTAAAAGCTATATCCATCGCTCTTTGGAACGTCGCTCCTGCATTAATAAGTCCGAAAGGCATTTTCTGATACGCATATGTTCCCCATTTTGTTCTGAATGTGGTTTTGAGTTGGTCATCAGGATGGACCAAAACTTGGTTATATCCTGAGAAACCGTCTAGAAAGGACATTAACTCAGAGCCTGCTACTGATTGGAGTATCTGCTCCATAGTAGGTAATGGGAAATTATCTTTTAAGCTTGCCTTGTTCAAATTTCTGAAATCTATACAAATCCTAATGTCGCCATTTTTCTTTCTGACTGGCACCATATTGGAGACCCAGTTTGAGTGCCGAACGGGAAAAATAATCTTAGCTTTCAAGAGTTTATTAAGTTTAGATTTTATTTGACTCTCTAAGTTTTGATGTATTTTTCTCAACTTCTGCTGAATTGGTTTCTGTTCGGGAAGCATTGGAATGGTATGCTGGATGATGGATGTATCATATGTCTTTAAATCATCATATTTCCAAGCAAAAACCTGTTTATTTTTCTGTAACAGTCTAATGAATGCTTCCTTTTCTTCCAAGGAAAGTCCAAATCCTAAATTAATGTTTTGAGGAGTTTGCTCAGTGCCAAGGTTTATCAATTCAAACCTTAAGGTAGAACTTTGGAGCTTTGTATTGGTCACAGGTTTAAACCTGTCTTTAATATCATAAAGATCCTCAAGCTTCACCACAGGCTTAGGGATTGAATTCTCCTCGGGTTTACCTCTCATTTGATGGTCATGCTCGTTTTCCTCGATGATTTGATCATCATAGGACTTTTCGAAAGTTAAAAACTGTAAAATGTCTTCATCGTGGTTGAATACTCTCCAATTAGTTACATTGTCGGGAATTGATGGCCTAAAAAGCAATTCTACTGAAAATCTATCTGGGCTATAGTCTTCGGAAGGTAGGAGCTTGGAAGCAACATTGGCTAGCAGGTCGCTGCCGAATTTTGAGACCTGGGAATAGAAGAAATATTGAATGCCGAAAAGTGGGAGGTGAGTTCCTGTACCAGTGATTGATAATGTTTGAGATGGGTGGAAAGACAATGAATTGTATTCCTTACCTGTTTGATAATAATTTCAGAATCTCCAAACACTTTCAAATATTGGACCTTGAGGCCAATAGCTTTATATAGTCCTTGGACTAAGGCTTCGTATTCTGCTGTGTTATTTGTGCATTCAAATTCTAACCTACAAGACAACATTGTTTTTTCTCGTTGCGGGCTAATCAAAATACATCCTGCTCCTGAGCCCTCACTAGATTTGGACCCATCGAAATATAACGACCAAAATAAAGAAGTATTAACAATTTTATTTACAGTTTTCTCAGTATCATTGAAACATCTTGACCTATCTGTTTGTGAATAATTTTCGATCTGAGATGTAAAATGGTTTACTGAGAAAGGGGATGGTTGGGCAGCGAAGTTGCCAAAGAATGACTCTAATGAATAATTCCCCAAAATGTTGTTATTAAATGCTATTGGTTGGTTTTCTTGTTCAAATTCAGTAACTGTATGGGTCATATGCTTTTCCCGATCGATTCTTATTTGATTTGGCTTACCCTTATAGGGAAGCCACATATGTGACCAATCAGTAGAAATATACCCATGTAGTTTTTCAGACCAATCCCTACTCAAGATCAAACCATAAAATTCAGGTATATCGACGATCAAGATATCAATTCTTTGTACTACTCTGGGATCAGCAGATAGCCTGATAGTTACGGAGTTGATCTCTCCCAAAACCTGTACTTTAGTTCTGTCCAACTGTACAATGTGAATAGCAGACTTCTGGGGTTCAATGTTCAGTTTGGAACAAACTGAAGCTGGAATTATGTTAGAAGATGCCCCTGAGTCAATCAAGCAGTTGTGCAGGTTTCTATTGTAGATTTCATAGGTTAGAAGGAAAGGTGGAGTATGAGAATTTGATCTATCTCCAATCAGAACTGCATCAGTAGCTTCAACCATACCAGGAGGTGGTTGTCCTGAATCATTTGCAGCTTTAGCACTGGGAAGAGGTGAAGTAGGAACAACATTTAATTCTTTGAGAAGCAATTTTTGCTGATGTTTCAATTTACTAAGTTCAAACATGGTAATGTTTGCCTTAGTCTTTTTCATGTCATCAACAATATTGTAATCCATTGAATCAGACACTACCAGTGTCTTAGATGTTGATGGGATTGTTGAGGTTGAAGGTTGGTTTTGTGGAATTGTTACAGGTGGCTTCTTCGGGGGTACCTTTTCCTTTGTTGTAGCAGCACCTGCACTCCTTTTCTTCGAAGTTGTCTGAACAGGTTCGGAGGTACCTTTACTCCTGGTAGTGACAGGAAATGCCTCTTCTTCATTTTCTGTATCGGAGTTAGGCAATATAAAGTCCCACATTCCATGACATTCAACAACTTCCTCTTCTTCATCAGTTGGTGAAGCTATTTCTTCTTCTCCTTCTTCAAGATCTAAATCTGCATTAGATATAACATTTGGTGGTTTTGATTCAGTTTTCTTATAATTTCTAAAGGGTCTTTTGGTTGAGGTTTCGGCTACTTGTTTTTTGATTTCAACCATTTCATTTGACATAGTCTTGAGGACCTTTTGAAGACCTTCCATGTCATATGGATCTTTAGGGGTTTTCTTCTTTGAATCATCTTTAAACGAAACTTTTTTGGCTTTTCTATCTTCAAGAGCAGCTTTCTTCTCTAGAGCATTAATACGTTTCTCCACAGCAAGTGCTTCTTTCATGTTTTCAGCTAAAGTTGGTTTTCCAGCCCTGTCTACAAAAATAGTTATATTTTCAGGTAGGGCAGTTATATACCACTCGCTTCGGATTTGCTCACTTGGTTTGGAGGCCGTTGGGATTTTATTCAAGAGTTTATTGAATCGTGCATTAAATTCTTTAATTGGTTCCCTATGCTATATCCTAAGATTGGAGAGATCATTTATTAGTGTAGCCAAAGACCTATCATCACCATACTTAGTAAGAAACTGTTCTTGGCAAGTCGTCCAACTGGTAATGGAACCAGAAGGTAAAGAAAAATACCAGGATCCTGCTGATCCTTGCAAAGTATAAGGGAAAAGCCTAACGACAACATCTTGCTCTGTTACTCCCTTCAAGTTAACTGCCAACATGAAGTTATTAATGTGTTCCTCAGCTTGAGTTCCATCATCTGGATTAAACTTGGGTAGCCATTTCTCAGGAGCATCAGGTAATGCATGCAATGGTGCAGGCATATTGACTGCACCAGGCCTGGTCCATGGATCTGCCATTATAACACCAGTAGTAGATGATACTACTGTTGAAATTCCAGATGTCTGGGAAGGAATTGATGTTGCGGAGTAAGCAGGTTGGGATGTTGAAGTTCCTAATCCCTGATGAACAACAATATGTAATGGAGGAGTGGATGGTTGACTTCGCACGGGGGAAGGTGAGATGGAGGATGTGGATGAAAGTGTTTCACTCTCAGATCCTTCAGTGTTTTTCTTCACTTTTTTCCTTGTGGGTAAAGGGAACTTAGTAGGTTCAATATCGAGCTTTCCACTCTGAAGTCTGGTGAGAGGGTGAGGTAAATTGAACTGCGAAGTCGCACTGCTTTGCGATACCTCAGATTTCTGTGGTGAAATCGAGAAGCTCTGAAGTTTATGGATCAGAGACTAAACTTCAGGGGATTCAAGACTTAGCTGTTCTGGAGTATGATGGGTTTGAGCAGTGGTAGTTGATTCCTCTTCTTCTTGTTTGGATACTGGAGAACCAGCATGCAATTGGGAAGTACGAGGTGATGCAGAGGTATAATTACTCTTAGAATGGCCTACAGATTTGGGTTTTCTTGCCATTCACAGTTGAGGCCCTCCTTCTAGCGCCAAAAATGTTGATGCCCCGAAAATCGTTGTATCAACATTGGGGGATAACCACCCGGTCCGGACCTTAATACAGCTCCTTTTCCGTTTGGAATGGTGGCTCCGACTGGGGATAATGGGACCAGTTTCCCAGCAATGAATAAACAGAATGAATGAATGATTGATTGACTAATCTAATGATAGGCGAATAACTTAATTTATCAGCGAAATAAAAAGAATTACTACTAATCCTGGGAACTATTGTACTTTGAAGTGCAGCACTTGATGATCTATGTTTATTAACAGGCATGTAGATGACTCCATCTAATAAACATGGACATTTACTCATTCAAGGATTACTTTGCTTAAATAGTTAAACAAGGTGATTAACGCAATATTGCTACACTCATCATTTATATCATCAATACATATATGATCAAAAGAAAAGCATTACCATAAACATCCAATAGTGGAGGGAATAAAGAAATGTTGTTAAAACACATACATATATTTGATAATAGCAAAGACAATCAAATAAAAATTCATATAAAAAGAATGGATTCAGACATAGATAATAGTACCATATGAGATGCGAGTCACTCTCCAATATTAATCGCTATTTGAAATTCCTCCTCTAACGCAGAAATACTTTTAAACAAAGACAGTAGTGCACATTTGCATAAAAGCTTCTTTGCCAAAATCAGAATGATTGGTCCAGTTTTATAAAAGAATATGCCTGAAGTATAGTAGTGCAACTTCAGGTTTTAAGTCAAGTACAAAACTTTACGACCCTTTCTAAAAACATGAAAGGGTCTATAAATACTGAATTAAACTAACTATCTATGAAACTGAAATCCTACTTAATTGGTATCAAATGATTTTGAATATCTCCTTCTCAGCAACCTGGCAATCGGCGGCATGAATCATCAAGTAGGCTGTTTTCCTTTAAACTTGAGCTAACTTATCGCAAGCATTGGCTCCACTTTGGGTGGTCTGTTGAGGCGAGAGTTAAGCTGGGCGGCATAGGTGGCATCCTGAATATCGGGGATAATATACCCAATTGCATCTGTAAGGAATTTGAGGGTGGCTCTTTGATTGTGTGGTTTTACTAAGAAGAACCAATAGGTGTCCCATGTTAAACTGTTAATTCCAGCAATTAATCTCCCCTTTCTTCTAGATCTAGATAACATGACTGCTCCAATGTTTCCACCGCTGTCAATTTACCTGGAGTGCATTGGGAGATCATGTTTGACAAGTAGAGAGTATTATTAACCAATTCAACCAAATTACTTGTGGTTGATTTGCACCTTAAAATTACCCTCTCTGCTTTCATTAACTGGGACTGCCATTCTGTAAACAATATTTCTTTATGTGACTCTAAAATTCTTGGTAAATTTGCCGCTTGTCCCTGATCGGTATCTTGCCAGTCAAGAAATTCAGTTAATGTTTCTTCAGCTTGATCCAATTCTGTTCTAGCTTTTTCTGTTTGTTTACTTATTGATGCCGTCACTTCGCATAGTGGTTCCGCCTGGGCGATTTGTTGACATAGAAGCTTGATTTGTGTTATTAATGCTTTATTTATCTGTAATGCTTCTAATTTGAATTCGGCTATCTGTGGAACGCCCTTTGTCTTCTCAAGTTGTGCTGATAGTTGAGCAATCTACTCATCTTTTGACTTCAGCATTTGTTCATTTGCTGCCCTTAGTTGTGCCAAGGCTTTAGACAACTCTTTCTGCTTCTGGATTGCGCTGTGATCAATCCTCTGTTTCTCTTCCCGCAATTGTTGAGTTAATTGATTATTTATTTGCTGTTGTGTTAACAATTGCTGTTCTGCCTGCTCCGCTTTCTGCTGTGCTTCTGTTAGCTGTGCTTGCAACAAAAAGATTTCCTGGTCTTTTGTTTTTAATAAAAGACTCACCTTTGATGCCTTGTCTATTGTTGTTGCCGAATAGGCTCTAGCATATTGTGACAGTTTTGTTAGGTCATCAGAGGGGTCAAATTCCTCCTTCCAAACCACATTGCCCATGACCGTCTGTTCTGGGAAAAGGGAAGGTTGATCAGTCCTTCTTCTCTTCCTCTGTCGTTTTACCACGGCTTTGTGCCTTGGGCTATAGAAGACATCCAAGGCAGGAATTTCTTCTATCTGCAAAACAATTTGATTGGAGGGGTCCTTTGGAATTATTTCTACTTCCTTTGAACTGGGTAGGCCGCTGGTTCCACTTGGAACCTGTTGTGAAGTGGTTTCCTGTGTATCTGCTGCTTTCTTAGTTTCGGTGTCTTTTGAACATTCAAGACTACTGATAATTGAATCAAATTGATGCCATTCCTGGAGCAATTTGGGATCAATTTGAGTATCCACATTCACCTCTACATTGCTCTGTTTCTTCTCTTTAGTCTGGGTTTCCTCTTGCACTTTCTCCTGTTTTTCTGTTGTAACCGGCGGTTCCTTTGAATGTTGCTGTTCAGGCTCGCTTGATCCTGTTGCTGGGGTTGTTGCTAACAGATCCAGAGGCAGAGTTTGCAACCTCTGTTCTCTGAGTCTGTTGAATTCAACTAACCCTTCATCTTTGTATTCCATTATGGCCAGCGATCTAACTTGATACATTGATTCAGCTGAGGAGAACAAGTCATCAAATTTATCTTCTATATGATCAAACTTTGTCAATTTGGCCTGTTCAAGAGCATTATAGGTGACTTTGTTGGGATCAAATCGCCTGTTGTGGAGAGTCGCTAGAGTTAATTACTTCATCTTCGTAGCTTCTTTTTTTGCATGTTTGAAATCATGCAATGTGTAGACACCACATCTCAGAGGAAAAGAGGGCCAGACCTATTTCTTTTTATTCTTTAGAGTTTGTGTAACTCCTTCGGATGTAATCTGATAAGCTATCTCCCTCGCCAGCAGTTTGTCAGGTATGTACAAAGGAAGGACATGAGGTTTGGCTTGGCTGTCGAAAATTCTTACATAAGTAAATTTCTCCTCTCCGAACCATCTTCCTATTGATGTTAGATCAATCCCTACTTCGTAAGAAATTTTGGGAGCAGGTTTATTAAAAATAGAATAGTGAATGGGTAACATGAAGTCGTTGCAGACTTGGTACAAATGGTGCTTATAGGAAGTCTTCCACAATTTCTGATGGTATATGTGAATAGGCGTGGGGTCTTGTGGAGTCCACCTCCAGCCGAGTACAGGAAACTCAGAATTAAAACACAGGGTATCTAGTATATAAGAACTGTAGTAGAATGGGGGAATAACCCTTTCTGAGACGGAAGTTTTAGTTCTAAAACTAAGAACTGTGGTTGCTAGCTTATCTGACAGTATGGTTGCCCAATCCATTATCTCACTATTACATGCCGCTTCCATCAAGGGAACCATTTCTATAGTGAAATTAGAGGAATCGTGCAACCCCCATAATCTACACATCATTATCCTAGCATAACAATACGGAGAACATAGAGAATCAACAGAGTACTTACCAGAAGTTTCATGCTTGTGTTTCGCCGGATTTTGCCTCCATTCCCGAATGGGTTCGGATTCAGTTTCGTTCTCACTTCGGAATTTCTCCAGAAATGCCTTGTTTTACTTCTTCTCTGGCTCAGGCAAATGATACATTTGCCTCAAATCATCAGCCTTGAATGAACCAAAGATTCTCCCATCTCTGGTGCAGAAAGTTCTGTCTGTGATTGGGATTTCCTCAATTGCCCACTTTACTACATCCATATATGGGATAATTTGTTCCCGAGCCGCTATTCAATGAAGGAAAGAGTCGGCCAAGTATTTCAAAGTACCATCGGATTTTCTACTGGAACCCGTTGTAGCTTGTACTGTCGTCACCTTTGGTTCTTCGGCTTCGATCAAATTATAGGTTCTTTGCCAAGTGGTCTTGGCAAGTCTTGAACATGTAGTATCAGATATTAATCCTTTCTTTTTATTTGCTGGATCAGCGACGGCTTGTCCTGTGGCTGGTGCAGTGGAAGCGACTGTGGTTTTCTTAGACTTCTTCCCCATTCTGCTTGAATCTATTACTTCGGAAGAATTCTGCACAGTAGTGGAAATAAGTGTAACACAGAGAATTGGAAGCGAAAACCAAATACGAGTGAGATATATTGATCAATGCATGATGAGGCATTAACTTAAAAGTGGACGCAGTTACAATCTATGAGAAGATTTTTTAAGCTTACTATTTCATTAAATGGCCATTAAAACCTGCCAATCCTTTAAATGCTCATCATATCTCTTATCGGCCGCATGATTTGTTTAAGCGTGCCTTGGACGTTTTGGCGGTTGAGCGCAGGTGAATCACTGTTTGAAAGATAAGGCCTTAAATACGAATTAATCGTAATACCTCTGCTTTAACGGCTTTTTGAAGTTTATGCTTTTAGCTTTATCGCAATCGGGTGTCGGGAAAACTTATATCTTCATATTGACACCTTTTGAAATCCCCGATCGCCGATAGCGATATGGCATCGCATCGCATTGGGAGTATGGGCACTTTAAAAGCATGCATGGTATATCACCGATCGCCGATAGCGATATCGCATTGCATCGGAGCGAACGGGAGTTTATCGCATCGCATCGGAGCGAAAAGCATTTAATCGCATCGCATCGGAGCGGGAGGCACTTTTGTTATGGGAACTTATTATTGCTGATATCCGATAGCCTACTGCATGTCATCGCGTCAGAGCAAACAAATGGGTTTTAAAGTTATGCCTCCTTTGTCATTGCGATATGCGATCTCGCGATCGCTTTATCGCAATGGTGAAAGATTGATTATTTATATTATAAGACCAAAATTGGTTTGTCAAAAAGGTTTTTTGTAATGTTTTCATTTTGTTTTCGAACCTTTTTGAATAATACAAAGTTGATACCAATCAAAACTAAAAGGCACCCATTTCATATGATAGTTTTGTGAATAAAACTGATATGAAATGGGGTGTTGTTGTAGAGCACAACAGGTCCATCTGAGCACTTGTCCTTTCAGGCTCATTAAAAATCGAAGGAGACTAGAGTCATCTTTAGCTTTTTCTCGACTCTTAAAAACTGAAAAAGAAAAGTTGTGTCCAAGTGTCTTTAAAATTAATTGAATTCGAATAACATCCATATTCTTGAGTTGATCTTAGGTTGAGACATATGGCAACAAATCCATAATCCACTGATTAAGGAATCCCTTTTGAGGGGAATCCTAGTCCTTTTCCTTCCTTCGAAAATATTGTTGCTCCTTATATGGCTACATCATCCCTTTTGGGACTTACCATTGGCCTGCCAGTATGGCTGTTTTCAACCTCTTTGGTTCAAAATGTCATGGTTTCTCCATAATCGAGTACCCCTTCAACTGAATAAATTCAACCTCCAGTTGATCCTGAAGTTGACCCTTCACCTTCTTCCTTGTTTGTTTCTCCCTCCCCTTCTTCATCTTTGCTTGGTGAAAGTAGTGATACTAATAACCAGGTGGCTGGGAAGAAGAAGAAAGGAAAGGAGAAGAAGAAGAAGCCAATTCAGCAAGGGGGCAACCAAGCAACCATTGCTTTGAATGCATCATCTAATAAAAGTCCATCCATTGGACTTCCCAAAGCCAAATATCCATGCATAATTTGTGCAGGCGACCGTTTTCATCGAGATTGTCCTTACATTCCTTAGATCTTGAAAGAATGGTCTCCCCGTTCACACCATCCCATGTCATCAACCTCTGGATATCATGATGGTGACACACCATCAACTAATGATAGAAAAGTTCATGGACAGAAGGGAAAGGTCAAGGTTCCATGTAGGTTATGTGAAGGTAATCATTCCCTTCACCTTTGTACTTTTTTGGATGAAGCCAAAAGAGTGTTTCATAATCGTCCTGCTTCATCACAACAACTTCCATCTGGTTACAAGAAACTCTCCCTAAGTCCTTCGCTAGTTGAAAAACCGACTGACTTAAATCAACCGTTGGTTGAAACCACTCTCTCTGAAAGTGAATCTTATGAGTCTATACCTGACCAAAGTCAATAGGTTGAGGCAACAGTTGACCCAATTTCACCTTCAGCTAATCGTACCTTTCCTGAAGAGAGTGAAAATGATATCATTCAAGTTCTTTTTGTTACTTCGGATTCTAACGACCTTGGGGGCAATCTGCCTATTCCATCAAGACAGGAGGAAAAATCTCCAGTTCTCGTAACTCAAGGGGTTAATTCTCTCGTTTCTTCAGTACCCCCTCCAAGTAGTCTAGTCACTTCCTTTGATTGGAGTCAACTAGCAAGATCCTGCCTTCCTTCTTATGTACCTTTCCAAATCATAGTACAAGTTTGTAAAATGATCGTGTCTAGCACTATTATAGATGAAGGTGCATCAGTGAGTATCCTTTCCTCAACTGCTTGGAAAGCGCTTGGTTCGCCACCGCTTATGCCTGTTACACAGAATCTGTTAGGCTTTAACAAAGGAACCAGTCGACCGTTAGGGATCCTTCCTAAGTTACCTATCACTTTGGGAGGAAAGACCGTTTATCTGAACATGATGGTAGTCCTAGGACCTTTAGATTACAATTTACTTCTTGGGCGTGACTATGTTTATAACATGGAAGCTATTGTTTCAACACTCTTCTGGGTGATGCATTTCCCGCATGAAGGAAAGATTGTCACTGTTGACCAGCTTTCATTTCCTAGTCCAAACATAGCTCCAAGTCAATCATCACCCCTAAATGGTCCATTTACATCAATAGTATCACTTGAACCTTCATTCCATCCACCTGATAGCCATGAGTAGCTTGGTGATTGTAATGAAGCTTAGGGGGCATGCACCTAATGGTAAAGATAATTTTCCCTGTAGGTTATGTGATTGGTCTATCACACCATTCACCTTTGTCTATCTGGACGAAACCAAAGAGGTGCTGGATAACCGTCCTGCCTCACCACAGTGACTTCCATATAGTTACAAGAAACTCTCCCTTTCAGCATGCTGGGGGAATGAAAACCGTTTTCAAGCATAGTTTTTTCATTTCAAGCTTGTGTAAAAATGAAACCAAATCCAAGCATAGTTTCCCATGGTTCAACCTTGTCTAAAAATGAACCCATTTTCAAGAATAGTTTTGTCGTTTCGAGCTTGTGTAAAAATGAAACTGAATTGAAGCATAGTTTTTTCATTTTGAGCTTGTGTAAGAATGAAACTGAAGTCAATCATAGTTTCTTTGTTTCGAGCTTGTGTAAAAATGAAACTGAAGCCAAGCATAGTTTGTTCATTTCAAGCTTGTGTAAACATGAAACCGAATCCAAGCATAGTTCCCCACGGTTCGATCTTGTCAAAAAATAAACCCATTTTCAATTTTTAACCTTTGTGATTGCCATTCTATCAGCCTTTTGAGCCTTGGTTGTGTACATCCCATCACCACCATCCCTTTGGCTAATCATACACTCTCACTTGGTTGTTTTACCCTTTTTGAGGAACAGTTGCAATGAGTGGTCTTATTAGCCAACCTCTTCACAGAAATCAACATGTTTTGAGAAGTTCCAACATCACCGGAACTAGTTGCTACCCTAGACACCACTCGTTCCTCAAAATAGAGTCCTCTTTAAACCCTTTTTAGACTCGTTAAATATGAAAAGATTGTTGAGCGCTTGTCTTTTCCAGCTCGTTAAAGTATTGGAAATGTCATCCCTCCTGTATTATTTTATCTTTTTTCGGACTTGAGGGATTACTTTACGAAAAAGAACTTATGTAGTTTTCTTTTTGTCCCTTTCAAACTCTCTAAACATGAAAAAAACCGAGTTATCCTTGTTGTTAAACTCGTTAAAACAATAATGACAAAATTGTACATCTAGATGAGACCGAGTTTCACTGTCACTAGACTCGTTAAAACATTAAATATCGACAGGTTTTCCCGAAGGGCGAATTATAGAACAAGCATATGTTATCCTCCTTAAGCTTGACAAAAATAAAGAGGTACTGGTCAGCAATGACTGGGGAATAAGGGAAAAAACTTGAAGAATTTATGGTAGCAAGTCACTCTTGAACATGACACTTTCACTTCATCTCCATTATTGAGTTGGGTTGGGTTATTCCGTTCATGGGTCATCTCACCATTGGTCTTTCATACCATCCATCCTTTGGGGTTAATGCTACCAATTGATCTTAGTGTCACCGACATGTTCAAGAGAAGTCATTCAGTTGAAAAATCACCATCCAGTTAATGTCTCATACACTACAATACCTCCAACCTTCATTTTTTCATGACTACCATTCTTGAACCTTGTGTCGTTAATTCATTTTCACCTCCAGAAATCATTTGCTTCGTTTCGTGTTGTAGATGTGGGATACATAAAGGCCCTCCTACGCTAAGTTGCTTCTTGTCAACATTAGCTCATTATCCAAGAATTTGACTTAGAAACACCCCTTTCAGTGCTTTGAAGCTTGCATACATCAATGGCAAGTTTTTGACTTCCGGTGACAGGTTGACTTCAATGGCCTTCGACCGAAAGATTTTGCATGGTGTTCGACATCGAATTATATATTCACACCACGTGAATTTTACTATAGTAGCTTGAGGATCATTATCATTATCGGTGATCCCTCTCACGTCTGTTAACAGCTCACATCATTGGCTGGTAATCTGGCAATGTCTTTCCATGCTCGACTTCAGAACATCTCTTCACATGGATTGACTTGCACATCGAGCAAAGATTGAACGAGTTTGAAGACCTTGGATCTAGTTTCATCCATCCAGGCTACGATATATTCAGGGATATAAAAACATCAAATGTACAAAGGCTCTACACAGATGGTCATCCTAACCATGGATGATGACTCTATATCTGAATAATTACCAGTCTGTATCTGCAGATGACTATCTGATCTATGTACATGAAATGAAATTTATAATGTTGAGCATGGGAATGCTTCCCTCAGCTAGATCATGAAAATTATATTATGATGATATATTGTACTGTAACTTATGCAAGTCACCTTCCAGTTTGAAACTTTGGATCCTCATGATAAAGCATTTCACCCGACATGAATATTTACAACCTCATGCTTTAGGAGGCAACTGTTATAGACATATTTGGGCACATCAACCCCAAACTTATATGTCGATGTTTTAGGGCTCATCAACCCCTAAAATATTTGTTTCATACCCTAAAATAACATAGTCATCTGAATACATCATTCCCCAAAAGTTCCGTCTAAGAAACCATCCAGAAATTACCTAAATTGAACCATACTGACTGCTCCATTGGCAAAGTGCAATGCATACTGAGTGGTACACTGCCAGGGTGCGATGCATACTGTTTAGGCCTTCTATAGGGTGTGATGGGTGAGGATGGAAAAATGTCTGAGACAGTTTGCTAGGTGGTTGCTCATGGAATCTTCTAGAAATTTCTCTTGTGCCACTTGCCTCTCTGAATTAACCCAATGATGAGTAAGAGATCTAAGAAAATCTCCAATCCCTTCTCTTATGGAAACAACTATAACGAGTGGAATGACACTAATCAAACCCCATGGATGACTCACACCCTTGCACACATCTATAAATGGATGCATCATCCAAGAGATCGAGAGGCTGGAATATTGTGAATTGCAAGGAAGTGCTGATAGTTTTTAATTGAGGAAAGAGCATTGTATTGTTGGTGTGATCTTGCTATTTCATGAGGTGAAGAAGGATTGAAGCTGGGAGGATGATGCTGGATCAGAAAACTAGGTTGTAATTCTCCCTTCTATTAATAAAGCTCTTCAAGTTTTCTTCCATATGATTGTGCAATTGTGAATGTTATCATTTGCAAATGCTATCATTTGTTCATTATATATCTGATTCTGTAATGTTTATGTTGTAATAGATCACGATGCTTTGATGGTTATTTGTTGCTGTACATGTGCAGGTACTCTCCAAGCATGTTAAGTATGGGGAGGAGTTGCAGGATTTGTCAAAGGGGAGAAAGATCAAGCAAGGGATTAAGCGGAAGCTCCAGGTTGGTTCCATTATCTTTCTCTTACCTGTTACACATAGAAGAAATCATTGGATTGCTTTAAATTGTTGTTTCTAGGGTAGCTGCCAAACCTAAAGGGCTAGCATTCTTTAGGAATACTAGTTTTCCCAGAAACACTTGACCCTGCTCATTTAGCTTGTTTTTGAAAACCCATTTTGTTCCTATGACATTTCTCTCTTTGGGTCTTGGAAAAAGACCCCAAGTGTCAGTCTTCTCAATTTGATCAAGTTCTTCATTCGCAGCTCTCACCCAGAACTTGTCCTCACTTTCCTGGCTAAGATTTTTAGGCTCAATCTGAGACAGTAGAGCAAGATTTGCACAAATTGAACTGCCAACAAGTTTCCTCCTGGTCTAAACACTAAGTCTTTGATCTCCAAGAATTTGACTATCAGGATGTTGTTTCTGTACATACTTGGAAGGTGTTTTGGGCCTTGGAGTTGTGCTTGTTTCCACATATTCATTATTTGAATTTGTTTCATCTTGATTTGAGGGCCTAATGTATAAAATTTCTTCTCCATCTGAGTTCATGTTTCCTTTGGAGGACTTAGGTTGTGAATCTATTTCATCTACTACTACATCAATGCAATCCTCAACCCTCTTTTCTGTTTGTTGTAACACTTGTATCCTTTACTTCAAGTAGAGTACCCAAGTAATATACCCTCATTAGTGCGTGAATCAAACTTTCCAGGATTTTTATCATTCCTTTTAATAAATCATTTTCTCCCAAACACCTTGAAGTGTTTAACTGATGCAGGTATTCCCTTCCACAACTCATAGGGAGTTTTATCACTATTAGGCCTGAGTTGTGTTCTGTTTGATAGGTACATTGCTTCTTATGTTGCTTCTCCCTAGAAGATGTAGGATACATCTTCTTCATCCATCATAACTCTGGCCATTTCATGGATTGTTCTATTATTTCCCTCAAACACTCCATTTTGTTGTGGAGTTCTAACAACATAACATTGCCTCCTAATGCCATGCTCTTCATAAAATTATTCAAACTCTCTTGAAGTGTATTCTCCTCCTCTGTGTGATCTTAAGCATTTGATATTTAAGTATTTCTCATTTTCTACTTGAGCTTTAATTTTTTTAAATGCTTAAATGCTCTGATTTTTCTTTTAATAGCACAATCTAAGTGGCCCTGGTAAAATAATCAATGAGAATCATAAAATATCTTTCTCCTCTTGGGATTTTTTCTCCCTTTGGGCTGCAAATATTTGTGTGAATTAGCTCCAATGGTCTAGATGAAGAGAAATCTTTTGAATTGAAATGAGTCCTAGTCTTCTTACCAAATTGACATGACTTGCATATTGGATTATCAAGCCTTGATAGTCTCAGAAAACCTCTCACAACTCCCATCTTGTTGACTCTTATAAAATTGTCAAAATTCATATGACCAAGTCTCCTGTGCCACAACCGTGCTTCATTTGTTTTTCTTAAATAATAGTTTACTCTGGAGTCATCAAACACATATACATTGTTGTGAGTTCTGATTTCTTTTCCCACCATCTTTCCATCTTTCTCATTTCGAATCTCATAGTCCTTGGATCGAAATATCACATCATAGCCATTATCACACATGTGGCTTACACTAAAAAAGTAGTGCTTGATACCTTCCCTGTACAATAAATTTTGAGCTTTCATATTTTTATCTAGACTAACTATGCCTTTACCCTTAATTCTTGATGGGGCATTGTTACTGAAAGTGACATTGTTCCCTCAGTATTTTTATTTTAGCAACATAAATTTCCTCTTTGTTATCAATCTATTTTACCCCTTTGGATCAACGATCCTTAGTCCTTGAGCCTAATTGAATTTTTTCCAGAACTGGGACTCATTTTTCTCTAGTTTAGCTTCCATACGCTAGCACAGAAGCCAATGGAAGCATCCAGAGTCTCCTAGACACTCTCAGCCCTGCCTTGTGAGAGCATCCAGGGAATTGTTTCTCTTTTAGGGACTAAGGCACTCTAGAATTCATCCTTGGATGCTAGCATTGAAATAGGTAAAAAATTCTTTGGACACTCTCACAAGGTAGGGATGAGAGTGTCTTGGAGGCTCTAGATGCTCCAATAGGCTTTTGTGCCAGTGTCTGGGGGCCAAACTAGAGAAAAGTAAGTATCGGGTCTAGAAAAAAGTCGATCATGCTCAAGGACTAAGGGTCACTGGTCCAGAGGATAAAAATAAGTTGATAACACTCTTATCCCCAATAAAATCCTTGGAACAACCACTATCCACATACCATTTATTATATTGATTATGTGCTGATAGAGCAAGTCCACATTGCATGCTCTTTTTAGTTTTTTGTTTCCAATTCTCCTTATCCTTTTGAGAAGTTGGCTATTGAATATTCTAGGTCTTAGATAGATATTGAATCCTACTTCTATACTCACTTTCCTTGTGCCAAGAATTATTACATTTGAAACACTCAACATCACTTAACAGGGAAGAGAAGGCATTTCGATCTCTAAGAGGAGATATTTGAGACCTGAAATTATGATGCTTATTATATCTAGGATTTTCATCTCTTTAAATTTTGATCCTTCTACAATCAACAACCTTATGTCCAAACATGTGACACATCACAATAACCATAAAATAAATAATTATACCTATTGTTTAAAGGTTTATGATCTTGCGCATGTAGGTACCTTTGTTGTATGGCTAACTAATTCATTCTCTGTTGGTGTGGCTCCTTGGGGTGGATGGAGTTATTATTCTAGTGATGATATCCTCTTTGCCTTGCTTCCCTTTTGTCTTCATTGATTCTTTCTTGAAGCGCCTTTCCATAGCTCTACAGTTCCTCAAATCCAGTGGACCTAAAGTTTATCTTTCCCATAGACGATTCTTGTCTTCTTGAGTATCGTAGACTTGTTTTGTTTCATAAAACCCTTTGATTGTTTGGAATTTGGTCTATCTTTCTTGTTCCTTCTGCAAATTTTTCATTTATACCTTTCTTGGTCTCCACTCTCTCAAGATCTGTTCTTAGGGAGATGACCTCTACCTCAAGACTCTAACAATTTTCTTCCCATTCATGGATCAAATCACGAAGAACTTCTTCCTTTTACTTAGCTTCTTCTAATTTGACTTTCAAGGACAAAATTTCATATTTGCATGTTTTTGTGATTGTTTCCTTCTGCACCTTGAACAACTCTTATTTTAAATGCTTGTTCTCTTCTTCTAGTCTCTCACATGTTCCCTGTTTTTCTTCTAGTAGAATGGATAAACTATCTTTGCTTTTAATGGATTCTTCAAGTTTTTCTTTTTGATAAACAAACTCTTCATTGTTTGAGTTGTATAGACCTTCTTTAACACGGTTCAATTGTTATTTTAGCTTCTTGTTCATTTTCCTGACCTTCTTTAACTCATGAAGAGCATTGATGAGTTCCCCTTCAAACTCCACTACTCCTACTTCTTATCTTCCTCTTCAAAGTCATTAAAATTTTGTTTCTTAGAGTTTGCATCAAATTTCATGCGTAAATACTCATTTGAATTTTTTTCTAAAGAGTTCTTACTATCTGATTTTGGTGCTGAGCTATCCTCTTTGGAATAGAGCCCCTTTTTCTTGAAGAACTTCTTCTTCTGATGTTTTTGAAATTTGTTTCTAAATTTTTGATAATCTTCATTTTCTGTCCTTTCCTTATAAGGGAATTTGGACAAAAAATGCCCAACTCTTCCATAGTCAAAGCATTTAATGGGAGGCTTCCCTTTATACTTTCCTAAGCTACGCTTTAGTTTCCTGGAAAATTGAACCAGCTCTTGATCATATTCGCAGCTAGAGGAATCTTGATGTTCTTTTTTCTCCTTGTCCTTGTTGGAAACTTAGAATGCTGCCTCCATGGGTTCATACTTCTCTTTTCCTACTCTCATCTCATAGGCAGTGAGAGTGCCAAGCAACTGATCCATATTGAGTTTCTTTAAGTCATCCATCTCTTCAATGGCATAGACTTTGGTATTAAATCTCACGGGTAGAGATATTAAGACCTTCTGAACAAATATATCTTCTTTGTCCTCTTCACCAAGTCCTCTAATCATATTGGTTATTTCATCAACTTTGAGGAAGTATTCTACCATACTTTCCTCAACATTCATTTTTAAGATTTCAAAACTAATTTTGAAGGTATGAAGTTTTGCATGCTTTAATTTATCATCTCCTTCATGAATTTAATTAAGATTCACCCATACATCCTTGGAAGACTTGTAGTGCATAAAACTTACAAGCTCGGATTGACTAAGGCAAAAGAGAATGACATTATTTGCTTTAGAATTATTTCCATACAATTTTTTTTCCATCTGCATCAGTGGGAGGAACATTAATAATATACTAGTATGGTGGTCCAAACATCTACTCCTAGGGACATAAGATATGCTTCCATCCTTACTTTCCCAAAGGCATATTTTGTCCCATCAAGGATTGGTATTTTTCTTGTGTAAGCCTCTTTAATCTCTTGCTTAGACATAATTCCTTATGGATCTACCTTTCGATCATTAGAATGTTCTTGAAGGAAGTTGGATTTGATACCAATTATTACTGAGAGTGGGTGTGCGGGGGTGAATTAGTAATAACGAGCTTCTTAAAACATTTTTTGAATATGTCTTTAGGTATTTCCTCTACTGTTCGTTAGTTATGAAAGTATTCACACATAATACAAATGAACAACAAGGTAAGGCATTCACATGTACATACAATCCATCACATGAGCAACATACACATATTGACATTGATATTTTTATGTGGAAATCCAAAGGGGATAAAACAAACAATTTGTTTGTTCTTATGATGTAAATCAAGCACCTAATTAATTAAATCAATTTGTTTGAGAGAACCCACTCATAGGAGGCATTGACCCCCTTAAGATAGAAAACACCTACCTGCCAAGAGGCACCAACCTCTTATGAATGCATGCCACCACCTACTCTAGCCACAGTTCTAACTTTCAAACATTTTCAAACTGAAAACGAGGGAAAATACATATACAGTGAAATACCAATTTGGTTCATTGTAATATTTCTACTCTCGGTCCTCTACTCTTCCATAGGCTCTCTCGACCTCACACAACAATACCCTATCCTTTTCTCACAACTGCTTATACTCTGCTCTCGGCCTTTATCACACAAGCTTTCTATAGCACTTTTCTTCAGTTCAACACTTGGTCCAATTGCTCAAATTACACACCCTTTGTTCCACTCTCTTTAGCACATTCACAACAATATTGTCTTCCCTACCTTGCTCAATGAACTCTCTAGTTTTCTTCATCTATTGTACACTTCTCAATGTTGTCTCTGCTGCTTGTTTCCACATTGCCTGAGTGTACCTTTGTATGGCTCCTCCATGCTATTTTTGCATCTGATATTGGAATTTTTCTACTGCATTAAATAAGAGGATGGGATCATGAGTGCTTCACCAACTTTTTGTGTGATTCTCCATGCTGAGAATTCAATCTTAGTCCACCTTCGTACTTTGGAAAGTCTCCCCATTCCTTACTAATTTGATCACAGAGCTCAGAATGTACTCTAGCGTAGCTCTTTTATTCCTCTGATCCAATCTCCTATCCCAGAGGCTATGTTCTTCCTTTTAATTCATTGAAGTGTGCAAGAAAGATCAAAGGTGCCTTGCTTTTGCTTGAGACAAACTCCATTATCTACTCCTGCATGTTGTGGTGCTTGATGCCTTGACCCAATGATATTTGAGGGTGGTCATTACTCCTTCAACCAACTCCTTTGGCTTGAATTTACTCTCTAGCTTCCAATCCATTCATTCTTTAACTCTATGTACTGCAGTATCGAAGCTATAACACATCGTAACTTCTATTGAAAGAACGTTATGAATTCACACCATTCTGATGCCTTTAGTCCCTACCTTCTTAGCCCCCCCAATTGTTTTCTTTCTCATATGACTGGGCCTATGATTGCAATCTTAGTGCTTAGGTGTTAGGGACTTTATGCTCCTCTTGGGAGGGCTATCTCCTTATGTATAGCTCTCTTCCTTGGTTCTTTTGGGTTTCTATGTCCATACGGCATAATACATTGGAGCTCCCTAAATCGTAACTTTCTTCAACAGAATTCTGAAATCCTTGACCTCCAATATTCTCGATAACACTTAGGTGCTAGCTTCACTCTACACAATTACTTCTATTATTTTCCTTAACCATGTGCCAACATATCGTAACCCCTTTTATTAAAATCAAAACTTTTGTAAAAAATAATTAGAAAGAAGTTACGAAAACCAAAACCTTTGATATGCCGACCTGCAAGATGACATCATCTTCGCATCATCACTCCATGTGTCACCTCCTTAGTGGTGACATGTGTCAACCAGAGTTTCCCCATTAAGCCACCAAAAATTTCGAATCGGACTGTCACTTGTTCCTCGTACTACCATGTCATCTTCCACATCATCTCATGTGGGCCAATCAGCTACTTCCATGTGTCCAATTGGAGGAGAGAGAAAGTGTCCATCGATCCTTAGTTTTTCAACAATTTCCTTTATATTTCTTCTTCTTTACAAACCTCAAAACTTTCAAAGAATTGCAATTTATAAGGACTTACGAGGTTCTGAGGTTCTGATGGCCTCAACCTTCCGAGGTTCTAGTATGCTCAAAACTTCGATGTTCTGATGGCTTCCATCTTCCGATATTCTGATATGCCCTCTGCTATGAGGTTCCAATATCGGGTCCCGATGTGCTCCAAAGTCTAATATTGGATAAGAAATTTTTGTCAAAAGAATTATAAGGTACTCTAACCTCTGATATTCTATCCTTCTGAGGTCCCGATATGCTAGCCTGCTCCGATATTATGACCTACTTAGGAATAACTTCGACATTCAATAACGTTTGGTCCACAAGGACATTTGAAGACTTCAACACAACATTAGAAATATATTTCAGAGAACTTTCCGGTGGAGAGGGTATGATGTAGGCTTTGACCCCATCTGTTACCTAAGAAATGGCTACAACCTTTCTATCATTATTTGCACCTTGGCCCTTATCTTGTGCTTGGAATTTTTAACTCCTAACCACCATATTCAACAATTTATGGCTTCTCCAATAAGCCTACTACTATGATGATTCTCTACCAGATACCGTAGCAACCATAGGACTCACCCTAATATTGACACATAAAGAATATCAATGCTATCATCTACTGCCATAAAAATCCATGCCGATCTGGTTGACATCAATGCCAACACATTTGCAACCACTAGCCATCCATATAATGCTAACTGTCCAATCCAAACAATGCACGAACTTGGCACTATAAATTCCATATGGATCATTACTTCGTATCCATATACTAGTATGAAAGGTGTCTTCCCTATCAATTTCTTACATGTGGTCCAATAAGCCCATAAAACCACTAGAATTATTAGATCCAAATAATCTCAATTCGCATTGCATACTTATGTCAAGGTTTTTCCAAGATCTTATTGAAGACCTCAACAATACCATTAACTTAAGGATAATAAGGTGTACTTCTCTCATTGTAAATTTGAAATTATTCTATTAAGGTAGTAATTGTCTTATTTAAGAAGTGGGTGCCTTTATATCTCATAAGTATTCTGGGACATCTAAACCTTGTAACCACATTCTTAAACAAGAAGCACATTGTTGTTTCCGCATTGTAGTATTTTACAGGTTCTGCTTCAGGCCACTTAATAATGTAGTTTGTCATATTGATTATATACCAAAGTACTACATGTAGGATCTTCTACATAGTAGATTTTCCTACATAGTGGCTTTCCACAACTCCTTCATGTGCTTATAATAATATTAAAGGTCTTTCAAACTCTAAAACACATTGACAAAGTATTCTATTTGTTCCTAGATTATATAGGAATGTTAGGTCCCTATACTACTAGTGTAACCCCTTATTGTTATTAGTACAACCCCCCTATTATATTATTGTGCCCATGTAGTCCCCATATTGTTATTATTATGCCCCATAGAAGCCCACTATTGTTATTATTGTGCCCTTACATTATTATTGTTATGTCGGCTCTAATTATATTATGACCCCTTAGACTCCTATATATAGAAATGAGGTCTTGCCATTTGTATCATCCAAGAATTGTTCATTTGTGTAATGTAAAGGAGCTTTCTCCCTCGAAGAGGCTGAATTCTAAGGCGTTGATCTATCTTTTCTCTATTTTTGTGAGTTGGTTTCATAACATTTGGTATCAGAGCTTTGGATTCTAGGGTTTCACTACTCCAAACAGGCCTTCGTGGAATTTTCACTATAATGTTTTTGCTACGCAGTTTCAGAAGATAAAAATAAAACCCATTTGAGAAGAGATCGGTCTAAACCTCGGGTCTGAATTTCAGATATTGTCTCACTATATTTAGGATATATGATTTGAGGAAGTTAGGGTTTTTGCAAGCTCTAGAATTTCATCTAAAACAGGTCATTGTGGAATTTTCGCTATAACGTTTTCGCTATGAAGTTTCAGAACCTAAACAAAAAACCCATTTGAGAAGAAATCAGTCTAAACCTTATGCCTGAATTTCAGATCTTGTCTCACTATATTTTCAGATATATGAGCTAAGGAATTTAGGGTTTTTGTAGACTCCCGAATTACATCCTAAATAGGTGACCTTAAGAAAATCATCATACCTTTCTCTCTGAGCATCAGATTGAAATTTCATAAAAAGTTACAGAAAGAGGATGGACGTTATTTTGTTTGGGTATAATTTTTAGAATCTAAGGTTGAAACAGTGACACGTAGCATGTCGTACAAGTTCACTCTACTGAATTAGTCTATAATTAGGGCATCACAGGATATTGGGAATAAATATTTCTTCAGGAATTCAATTGTGATCAAACTTGTGGAGTTAGAAAGAGGACTCAGAGGGCTATTACAGATCGAAATTTCAGAACTTAAAGATCTGAAGGTATAGAGTTATAGTCGTTTCAAGATCGAGCTCCTAAAATCAAGAAAAAGAGAGATGAGAAAGTTTGATGTCAAGGATCCGGTAAATCAGATACTACATATGGAGACATATCTTGATCTACATGGTGTACCACTATTATTAAAGTACTTACTGCATCTAATTATTTATAACAGAATCAATTTTTATGTTATAAAGGGCTTTGTTCTCATAAACCACCTGTCACGTGGTCAATTTTCACGGAGGAAATGATAGCACATTATGAGGATACAAAGAGAAACACCTTCTTTAGCCAATTGATAAATATCAAACAAAAGGGTTTAATTGCAGAGCACATTAAGGAATTCCAAAAATTGAATATAAGGGTAAATAATACTCCAGAGAAGAAAATGGTTGATGTCTTCATGGGGACTTTAAAGGATAACATTCAACATGAGGTTCGTCTTTGGGAACCTAATTCATTGGAGAAGGCATTCAGGTTGGCAAGAAAAATTAAAAGCGAAATTATGGAAACAAGGAATCCCACCATTCACTACTATAATTATGGAAGTGTTTTTACTCCTAGCCTTCCACAACCTACAAGGTTTACACCACAACAATTGGAAGAAAAAAGAGAAAAAGGGCTTTGTTACAATTATGATAGCAAATACACTAAAGGTCATAAGTGTGCTGAGAAGAAATTATTTTACATAGATTATGAAGAGGAGGAAGAAAAGGATCAAGAAACCTCAAAAGAAGAGGATGTACACCAGGAACCCACCTTATAGAAATAAAAAATGAATCCGGCCATATCTTGTAAAGCATTGGAAAGAATTACCACTCCTCAAACTCTCAAGATAGAAGGACATATCAAGAAGAAAAAGGTTCAAGAAGTGAAAGATCACATCGATAAAGAAGAAATGAATCCAACCATATCTTGTAATGCATTGGCTAGAATTACTACTCAAACTATCAATATAGAAGGACATATCAAGAAGAAAAATGTTCAAGAAGTGAAAGATCACATCAAGCATCAAGAAATGAACCGAACCATGTCTTGTAATGCGTTGGAAGAAATTGCCACTCCTCAAACTATCAAGATAGGACATATCAAGAAGAAAAAGGTAATAGTGTTGATTGATTCGGGTAGTAACCATAATTTTATTCATTGTAAGATAGCCAAGGAATTGAATTGCTTCCTATATCTAGCACTAGATTGTCAAGTGATGGTTGCAAGTGGAGGAACCATAAATTTCTCTGGAAATTTCCATAATATCAAGATATCTATGGGAGAATATGTATTGAATAGCCCAATTCTTTCCACTACAATGGGTGGTGCTGATGTTTTACTAGGAGTCCAAGGGCTACAATCTTTGGGTATGATAGATTTTAATTTTCAAGAACTTTTCTTGAAATTTTTTTGGAAGGAAAGGAAGTTGAATTGAGGGGCATTGAAGGGAAATTAGGAAAGATAATCAACTCTAACAGCATGACAAAGCTTTTCTAAATAAAGAACAATGGGGCGTAATTGCACAATTATGTTCACTAGAGGATCCCACATTGAAATCATGTATTTCTCTAGATCTCCAAAACGTTTTGGACAATCATTCCAAGGTATTTGAGACTCCCAAAAGCCTCCCACCTATTCGTGTAGAAATTATGACTGTAGATTAACCTGATAATGTAATATAACTAAAGAAAAATACTTTAATCTACTTCTACAATCAATTTGCAGAAGCTTAAAATATTTGAGCAAGATCAAGCTGAACACATAACCAGAAGAAGAATCAATGCACATGAAACACAGAATAATACTCAGGGGAAAGCCTCAGCTAGAAACCCCACTATTTGTATTATCATAAAAGTTGGAAATATCTCAAAATTACACCAAGCCTTAGCTCTCATAGCTAGCCAACTCTCAGTACAATCCTCACAGATGCTCACAGGAAAAATAGACTTCTCATAAGTCTTCCACTCTATCCTCCAAGCTCCTATTTCCTTGCACAGTTTCTCTTGGGTGATCCTTTTGTTACCAAGTGTAACAATGATCTCACACACTATAACACACTGTTAGAACTATGCAATCCTCAAGGAATGAATGCCTTCTGCATGCATGAGTTTTCCTTATAGGAAAACACATACAACTGATAGTACACTATCCATGTCTTTAATCTCAACTGGGTCTTTCTCATAATAGACATGCATGAGTTAATGATGAGAGAATATTCAGTTATCTGGAGTACACTAGTTGAGTGCATGCATGCATCAACTGATTGATAACTCACAATTAGTTCCTCAAATAGTTTGGAACTAATTTAACTGGACTTAACTCAGTAAATTGAGCTAACTAATTACAACTCAAATATAACTCAATCTTATCTCCTTAATTAAGGGATAATCTCCTTAATTTAAGGGATAACTATTGCATGACTTCAGAAAGACTTCTATCTTGAATTTCTTCAACTAATTAACTTAAGATGAATTAATTAATTATTTTTCAAGTAGCTGGTGAGATTAAATTCGAATTTTCATTCTCAATTTTAATTCAAGGACAAATTAAAATTGGAATATTTTTGTTGCCACATTTCAACACTCCCTTTCAACAAGAATGGAATTATCTACCACCCTGATCCTATCCCTATGGAACTCGAGTTTACACTTTGACAATACCTTTGCCAAAATGTCAGCATCTTGCTCCTCTATTGAAATAAATTGTAGCAACATGATCCTCCTCACTACACAGTCTCTAAGATGATGATACCAGATGTCGATGTGCTTGAACCTATCATGAAATACTGGATCCTCAGACAGTTTGACACAACTTTGATTATCATAATAGATCATAGTTGGATCCATCCTCTGATAAAAAAACCAACTAGGATCTTCCGCATCTAGATGGCCTCACATGCTGCTTGACTTGCAGCCATGTATTCAACCTCTACCGAGTTGAGTGTAACCGACCTCTGTTTCTTGCTATACCAAGAAACTGCAACTGACCCAAGGTTGAAAATCCCTCTTGATGTGCTCTTCTAATCTGGTGGACTCCCTGCCCAATCTGCATCAGTGAAGCCCTATAGCTTCACTCCCTCTGTCCATCTGTACCATAATCCGTACCGAGATGTGCCTCTGAGGTATCTCAACACTTGCTTTACTGCCTTCCAAAACATCTTGGTAGGCTGAACCATTGTTTGACTCAACTGGTTCACTGCATAGCACAAATCTGGTCGTGTGTTCACTAAGTACATCAGTGAACCCATAAGCTGCCTATACATAGTAGCCTCCACTACTTCTCTTGAAGTAACATCCTCCTTCCTCCAGTTACCTACTAGAGGAGTCTGCATGGGCTTGCACTTCTCCATGTTGAATCTCCTGAGTATCTCGTTGGCATACTTTCCCTAAGACACAAACAAGTCACCATCCTTATGCCACACTTCCATGCCAAGGAAGTAATGCATGAGACCCATGTCTTTCATCTCGAATTCTCTTGCAAGTTCTTCCTTGCAAGACATGATCAATTGATCATCACCTGTTAATATGAGATCATCAACATAAAGTACAATGATCAATAGCTTACCTTTCACCATGATGTGGTATAGGTTTGCATCCGCTTCACTCTTTGTGAATCCCAACCCAGTGAAGTAGTTGTATATCCTCGTGTACCAAGCACGAGGTGCTTGCTTCAGTCCATACAGATCTCTCTTGATTTGGCACACATGCAACTCACGATCGAAGGTCTCAAAATCTTCCGGCTACTCTATGTACACCTCTTCCTCAATCTTTCCATTAAGGAATGTAGTCTTCACATCCATCTGATGGATCTTCCAACCCATCTGTGCTGATAATGCCAACATTGATCTGATACATGAGTACCTTGCAACAGGAGCAAAAGTCTCATCATAGTCAATCCCCTCGACATGTGAAAAACCACGGCAACAAATCTTGCCTGTTGCTTCTCCACACTACCATCAATAGCTTTCTTTACCTTGTAAAGCCAACGGGAACTCACAACTAACTTGTTCTCGGTCTCGGAACCACATCCCAAACACTGTTACGAATTATGGAGTCATACTCCTCCACCATAGCATGAACCCAAATTGGCTGCTGCACTACTTTCTCAAAGGAAGATGGCTCGGTATCAACACATTCCCCAACAAGGGCCATGTATCTAGTGTACCTCTCTGGTGACCTTCTCTGTCTACGCTAAGAAGACGGTTCTCCCACATTCTCTCTCGCATCCATCAGCAATCTGTCAGCTTCTCTTGTGTGCTTCCATCCATCTCTGAAAGACTCTGCTTGAGTGGATGTCTCCACTCCTAGAACCTCTACATGTAGTTGCTCTGCATCAATATGAGGCTCCTCCTCCTTAGGAACCAACAGTTCCTCCATAGCCTATAGTTGGAGCTCCCTCTCAAGAGATTCTCGCATGGCCTTCTACTCATCAAACTTGAGATCTCTATGAATCACTGTCCTTCGACTGGTAGGAAGATACACTCGATAGTTGTGGGGTGTATCAGTGTACCCCAAAAGTATCCCCAACTCTATTGTTAGCTCACGCTTTTTCCATGCATCCTTTGTCACATGGCAATATACCGATGAGCCAAAGATCTTGAAGTGACCTACATCTGGTCTCTTACCAGAGAAAGTTTCCTCTAGTGTCTTCATCCCAAGTATGCGATGCAGGCTTCTATTATGCAAATAGACCGCTGTGTTGCATGCCTTAGCCCACAAGTGAAGTGGTAGGCCTTGGTCATGCAGCATCGCCCTTGCTTCCCCTACAATAGTTCTGTTCTTCCTCTTGGCCACCCCATTCTACTGTGGGCTATGAGGTGCCATCAACTCTCGTTTAATTCCTTCTGCTGCACAAAAGTCCTTAAACTCTTGAGAGACATATTATCCACTGTTGTCGCTTCTCAAGGCCTTGATCTTCTTCCCTGACTCTTTCTCGACCAAAGATTTGAACTCACAAAGCTTTATGAAGGTTTGGTCCTTCTTCTACATGAAATAAATCCAACATTTATGAGCTTTGATTTGTTGTGTATGCCGTCGAGAATGGTTGACACCAATCAGTATAAACTCACTTTAAGATAGCCTCTGCTCGACTGTCTCGATCATGAAAGGAAGGCTTTGTTTCCTAAGGTACAACCTTTGCATGTGTCAACTTGCTCAAGTTTACCTTGGGGAATTCCTGTAGATATCTGTTGCATTATCTTCAAAGCCCCATGATGTAAATGGCCCAACCGTCTGTGCCACAACTTGCCAATTTCTTGGCTTTGCAACAATTATGCTTTCATACTCAATGTTGCACAATCATCTACCTCTAGTTTATAGAGATTCTTCACCCAAATCCCTATCCTCTTGGTCTAACCCATGGCTATGTGTCTTAGGAATGCCTTTCCTTTACTGAAGACAATATCATAGCCTTTGTCCTCCAACATTGCGACCGATACCAAGTTCTTCTTCAGTCTAGGCACATACTTCACATCTGTCAAGGTGAGAGGAGCTCCATGCTCCCTGTGAAAAGAAACCATTCCCACTCTTGAAACACTATGCTTCTCGTCGTCACCCATCTCTATGCGCATCTTGAGGTCTTTCTCCTCCAAGGTACCGAATAAACTTTTATCGCTAGTCATGTGGAATGAGGCTCCACTATCAAGATACCAAACACAACCCACCATCGATGACACCATGCATGCGATGAGGGTAAAATCCATTTCAAACTGAGAGGCTAATGCCTCACCTTCTGATCCTTTTGTGGATCCCTTCTTGGACTTCTTTGATGGGAAATTAGTCGCATAATGTCCCATCTCGTGACAATTAAAGCATCTCACATTATACTTGTCACCCTTCTTCCATCCATGAGAAGGATTCGATTTGGAATGGGAAGCCTTCCCCTTTCCTTTCCTTGTCTTACTTGCTAGGGCCAGATTTTATTCATCATCATTCTTTGATAAAGAACCATCTCGTGTGCTCCTCTTGATCTCCCCCTTCATCAGATCTGACCATAGTTGTTCCCAATATGGTAGTTTCTCCCTTTCATTCACAGAGTCATGATAGAGCTATCTATTCTAGCTCTTTGGAAGACCAAGGAGAGCGAGGCTCACCATATAATCATCGGCAGTAGTTATACCACACTTCCAAACTCATCTTTGTAGGTTGTGAGCTTGTTTAGATATGTGGAAATAGTATCACCCTTCTCCATCTTGATTTTCGAAGCTTATCCTTGAGCGCTAATTTCCTCTAGTCACTACTATTCTGGTAGAGGTCATTCAATGTATTCCACATTGAAAATGGAGTATCCTTCCCATGGAGACTCGAGACAATATAGTCTCGAACTCCCTCAAGGATAATCTATCTCGCCTTCGCTACACACTTCTTTCACTCAACCAACTCTTGTGCATTAGCTACAGCTGGCTTTGGGATTTATTGATCAATGAAATCCTTCAAGCCATTGTCTTCTAATACAATTTCCATTCTATCTTTCCGTGCTATGTAATTAGAGCTCCCTTCCAAGGCATACTTAAGTCTCAAGCCATAGAACGACATTGACCAACCTGAGCTATGATATGAATTCAATTTGCACCTGCAACCCCGAACTTCAAACTTCGAATTCTCTTCTCAGTATACTGTTCACAACTTCGATAACCTTTTTTCTGATACCATTTGATCTAGGTTCGGGCATGATGAAGGACCCTTCCAAGACCTTTTACTATCGTGATGTGTCAAATTTCATTTTTAAAAGAAACATAAATGAATATGCGTGCATGCTGTTGTTATAGACATTTTTGTGCCTTACAGCATTGAGCATGAAATGTCCATAATCTAAGGGATCCAAAGTCCCTAAACATGTTGTTCCTACCCCTAGAGGAACAAGGCTAACAAACCACAGCAATTCACAGAAGTTCTCCACCTGAAACTGCTCAAAAACAAGTCAATTCAGGATCATGTCAATGGCTCCACTGGCTGTCTGCGCTGAATGTCAATGGCTCCACTGGCTACCTGCGCTGAATGTCAAAGCCAACACTGGCTACCTACACTGAGCAAGAGTGGACAAGTGGAAAGCTCATTTCTCAAGGTGTCAAAACCCAGGAAGCTTCCAAAATGACACTTGCCTCAGGGAATTCGACTAGTGATGTGTAAGAGGTTCCAAATCTCCAAGTGGAAGCAAGAACCTCCAAGTGGAATCAAGAACTGACAGAGGGAGAGGACACTAGTCAGATCTCAAGCTGAATCATCCTCTCTCCAAACATCTATATATGGATCTCTCCTCCATGAGATCTAGGGGCTGGAATTTGGTTATTGCAAAGAATTGCTGCTGGTTTGAGACTGAGATCATTGGGTGCTTAATGCTTTGAGGGAAGGTGAAGATAGGAATTTCATTTGCTAGGAGTGAGATGCTGGATTGGAACTCTCTTGGTTGTATCTCCTCCTAAACCTTGTTATTCATCAATAAAGCTATCTTGGTTTCTCCTATATGCTGATGTGTTCTTGATGTATGATTGCATTGGTGTATTTAGTTTACTTCTAATCCTGAACTAGTTATGAATATGAATCTATGTCTTTGTAGTGTTCCCTTCTTGTGATCTTGCAGGAACCTGTTGAAGCTGGGCGAGCGAGAAGGTGAGCAGCTGGGAACTCTCAAAGAGGAGAGGATCTGGATCGAGGGACAACATAAGCACGATCCGGTAAGTCTATTTATCTCTCTTCTTTCACATTTCATAAAGGAAGAATACCAGAATAGCTGGCTTTGTTTGTTGCTAAGGCACTGTCACACCTTAGGTGGATAGGATCGTCCTGCATAGGCATTTTTCCCCACAACAAGTTGGCGACTCCGCTGGGGAGATCTGTTTAGTCATTTTATTTGTGCTTCTATCATTGTTTGTTTCATAGACTGAAGAGAATCAATCGAACTGCATCTGCTATTCTCAGATGCAAAATAGACAGCTGCTGCTTTGATCCAATTACTGGATTTGTCTATGATCTGAATGATGGACTCACAAATGATTTGATGATCCTTTGTGATAGATCTTAGCCCTTCCTCAAAGCATCCCTTTGATTGTACCTTGTTTGTTGCTTTGATTTGGCCTGAAACCGTAGATTAATCAGCAAACCGTGACCCAGAACCCAGAGAAACAACTCTCGTTTCTTCAGCGCAGGCTCTGTGAAGAGACTCTGCATTTCAACGCAGTTCCCGTGAAGGCTACCTGCG
Source organism: Pinus tabuliformis (assembly GCA_031772625.1). Lineage (NCBI taxonomy): Eukaryota > Viridiplantae > Streptophyta > Pinopsida > Pinales > Pinaceae > Pinus > Pinus tabuliformis. The sequence continues at coordinate 761,268,956 of CM062815.1, read as the reverse complement.
CTGAAATTCAGTTTCCCTTCTATACAGGTGCGCTGATCCAGTTTTGCCTTGTGCAGCTGGGGTTCTCTGCTCTGTTTTGCCTTGTTTTGATCTCTGTTTTTTGCAGCCTGTAACCAGCATAGGTACCTGTCTAATAACCCCTTTTCTCTGCTTCGATTCCGCCTCCTTTTGTACAAAAGACTGTGAGTGTTTTTATGTGTTTGTGGCGTCATTTACAGTCTCCCTCTGCAAGAGTGAAATAGTCGACCTGTAGCCCTTGATTCAGATCTGTTGATTGTGATCTTAGGAGAGAGTTCATTGGCTGTTTACAGATTGATTATACATTCATTTTTGCTTTTGGTTTGAGTTTGTCTCTTTTAAGTGTCGAAACAAGTGTTCATTTCGAAAGTTGTAAAGTGTTGTAATCTCTTCTACCCTTTCTGATTTCGAAAAAGAAAACTTGTTTATATTAGTCATTTAAAAGCAAATTCGAAGTTGTGCAAAAAGCTTTCCTTTTAGGCATCAATATTAAGAAAGCGGAAAACAAACACTTGCATTGTGCATTTGCATCTTGATAGTTTGCATGCTTGATTTAGGAAAAGTGCATTAGAGTGTGCTGATTGCTCTTTGAGAAAAGATGGTGTCTTTCTTTTCCCTTAGTAGCTAGGATTTTCATAGTTGAAAAGATATAAAGCTTGCTTATCATCTTTAGACTGCATTTAGGAATTGTATCATACATCTCGTGGTGATCCAGAAAGGCAAACTTCTAAAAAGATCAACTTAAAATAAACTGAATGAACTTAACAATGCTTTGCAACATAACGCACAACATAGAGGTCTAGGCTAGAGACGTGTTCCGGCGTCGTAAAGCCTGGTGACTGTCGATCTCGTTGAAGGTGGGTGATTCCTCCTGAGGGACGATAGTGCCAGTACGGATTGTGCTCCCACGTACCGTCGCGTATATATTGGGAGACCCCTATAGGAATAAAACCTTTATCCTTAGGAAGCCGTGTCGGCCGCCCTACTGATCGCAATGCACTGAACACAACATTCAGGAAGATCGACCGCCCGTACCCTAAAAAGTATTCTGCGGTTTTGCGAAAAGTTTGGCACACCCTCTGCCTAGAACTCTAGAGCAGTTTCTTTTGGCCTTTTTCAGATTCTATAACAGAAAAAGTCCATCCGAGCATTTGTCACTTCGGGCTTGTTAAAACATCGAAGGAGACTAGAGTCATCTTTAGCTTTTTCTCGACTCTTTAAAATTGAAAAAGCAAGTTGTGTCCAAGCGTCGTTAAAATTTATTTTAAACGAATAATCATCACCTTTCCCTCGTTGATCTTCGAAGTTAGTCTACCTTCATCACAAAGTTCTTGTAGAATCGCTAGAAATCTTTGGATAGACTAAATATGTCTGAACAACCGTCGACATCCAGGACTGTGTCATCCAACACAGCAGCGGCAGAGCCTCCTGCTGCTACTCCAACGATGTTCGCTGGTATACCATCTGTCCCGGCAAGTTATCAACAACAAGCCGGAGTCCAATCAGGGACGACGACATGGTTAGTTCCTATTTCTTCATCCGGATTATCATCTGGTATTTCTTATGTTGAGACTCAACAAATTGATCCATTTGGAGGTCAATTTGGGCAATCCGGTCCCCAAGGGCAAACAATCCCCTTCAGTGCCGGATTACCACCGTATGGGGGGCAGTATGCCCTTTCATTACCCCCTCCGGGAGGTTATCCATACGGGAGTTCACAACAAAGTTCAGGTTACGCTGGAATTACATCCAGCGGTTGGGTACCAATACTGCCTCAACAACCAGGGGTTGTATATTCAATGCAACCAGTACACCCTGTGTCGAATATTCCCACTATACCTGCTATGGTGAATGCGTCGCAAGTGCAAGTGCTACCTGTTGTATGTCGGCCCCAAGTTTCTCAGGTTGCAATACAACAGCCCCTTGTCTCAACGACTCAATCACAACCTCAGGTTAGTGCCTCCTTATTTGGAGCGACTCAGGCTCAAACAAGTACTATGACTCCTCATCTTGGTCAATCATCCGGTATTGGACAACAGCAAATGGTCCAACAACCAGAGCTGGTACAATCTCAACAACCGCCATTCCAGCAATCATATCAAGGACCTGAGCAACAAGCCTTTGTAAGTAATGGTTATGCCCATCAACCTTGTCAAAATTGTCAGCATTATGCTGGTTTGCAAAGACCCATTGCTCAGGCGATCCCATCTTATCCTGGGTATGCTTCGCCTAACCTGAATCAACAGTTGCCCTTTGTAGCAACTCTAGAATTACCAGATCTAAACTGGCTGACGAATGATCCAATTGCTTATGCCCCTTGGTGGCCAGCGATTCCACATAAACCTCCGTTAGATATTCCTAAATTTAATGGAAATCCGGGTGAAGATCCGTCGAATCATGTGATGACATTCCATCTATGGTGTTCATCAAACACCCTAAATGATGATTCGATAAGACTTCGCCTCTTTCAGAGGATGTTAACGGGTCCAGCGGCAAAATGGTACATTGAATTGCCTAGAGCTTCGTTCGAAAACTTCAGTACCTTAGCCACAACCTTTTTAACCCATTTTCAGTTACCGATAAGGTATGAAATGCGAACGGAAATCCTTACCAACTTCAAACAGACAACGGCCACTCACATATCTGATCATATACATGAGTGGCGATGTCGTCATAGGATGGTAAAAATGTACGTTCCTGATCAGCTGTTAGCTAAATGGTTTATCAAGTCATTACTTCCTACCATCACGGAAGACGTGGCAAAGGGGGGAGTCGTAACGGAAGAGCAAGTGATCGCTCGTGCGCAATATCTGGACTTGGTCTATACCCAGTCTGGCACGCTCTACGACAAAATACCTGATGCCCCTAGACTGGAATTCTCAATTCCTCCTCCTCCTAAATCAAACAATGACTCTCATGTCGGTGATGGTGTGATTGGCACGACAAACGCGAAATCGACAAAGGCTACATCTGAAAAAGCCCGTAAGATTTCCAGTCAAAATGCAAATGAGGAACTTCTTGCCTCAGAAGTAAATGCCGTGTCGACCGACAAGGGCAAACAACTGAAGCAACCGGGGGGGCAAGAAGAAAAAGAAAGGGAGAAAAAGGAAACCCCCTGCGGGGTGTCATATATGCGATGAGGATCATTGGACGAGAGATTGTCCACATATAGCTGAAGTTAAGAAACTCTTTAAGAGTTCAAAACCCTCAGCAGTATTGACTGATCCGTTTCCAAACCCGGGAACCAAGCTGGTTGCTAATCAAAATACTTCCCGATCCCAAGTGCTTATGTTGTCTGTCTCAAAGCAGCAAAATGATGCTTTGACAAGGAATAAAGATTACGGGAATCCACAGCTGTCGAATAACAAGGCTAATGAACAACCTAGTAGTTCGACGACAACTTTGACCGAAGTTGTGCCACCCATCATTCCTGAACCAATGATAAAGTCGTCAAAGGAAGGAGTACACAAATCGACATTTAATCCTCGTGCCAAAGTAGCACAGAATTATAATATAGTAGAGGACCTGGCCCAATCGCCGTCCGCTATGTCGACACTTGAGGTACTGCAAAATTGCCTCTCCCAAGAGCAAGCTTTATTATCAGCAATAGGTGGGATTGGCCCAAGGGATTCCAATCTTGTGGCCTTTGATCATAAAGGATATGACCCTCAGTTACCAGCTCAACTAGCTTTCCTTATTCAAGTGAAAGCCCTCAACAAAACTGTTCATCGAACAATTATTGATGAGGGGGCATCTACATGTATTATGTCGATGAGTTGTTGGAAGAATTTAGGCTCACCACCCTTGTCGAGATCGTCAATGATGTTAAAAGCATTTGATGGACGATCATACACTCCATACGGGATTTTAAGTAACTTGCAAGTTGAACTAGGGGGAAAAACAGTAGGAATTGATGTTGAAGTAATTGATGGAAACCTCGATTACAACATCCTACTGGGAAGGCCCTGGATATATGCCATGGCTTCAGTTGTGTCAACCTACTTCAGGAAGATTGGATTTCCCTTTCAAGGGGGAATTACAGTCGTCGACCAACAAACTTTCCTCCCCGATAGTTCACAAGTTACGGGAAGCATTCCAATGATCCATGGAAGCAATCATTCGCTTCAAAATATTGGAGTAGGTCTCCTAAAAGACCCTGCCTTAATGGGTACTTTTTCCCTACCGCCTGCAAGTAATCTGGCGGAAGTGGCCACAGTGGAAACCTACAATATGAAATCTTCTATATCTAATGGATTCGGAATATTCCTAAACATTTTGTCAGCGTGGATCATCGCCCTAATAGAAATACTATAAATACAGTGGGCTCTGAGGACGGTTCTTATCTCGTGTCAACCTCGTTAAAAAATGAAACAAGGAGTCATGAGGATAGTTCTTTTACTGTGTCAACCTCATTAAAAAAATGAAACAATCCCCTTTCCAAATCTCAAAGGTAAACCTTCATTCCAACCACCAAGTTGAATGCAATGAAGCTTGGGGGCATGCACCTTGATTTGCGTTATTATGCTGGGGGCATGCAAACTTATCACGAGCAGTGTTACTGTAGGGTTCAAGCTCGTTAAAAAATAAACCCACCATGAGCAGTGTTACCGCAGGGTTCAAGCTTGTTAAAAAATAAACCCGCATCGAGCAGTTTTAGCACACAGTTCATGCTCGTTAAAAAAATAAATGCAAGATCCAAGCAGTTTTAACGCGGACTTCATGCTCGTTAAAAAATAAACATAAGTAATGAGCAAGTGTTTCCACCAGCGTTTAAGCTCATTTTAAAATAAAAAATGAACCAATTTCTGGTAAATAACCATCTGTGAATGTAACATTATCAGCCATTAAAGCCTTGGTCGTGTTTGCACCGTCACCTCCACTTTTCATTTGGCCGATCGTTCACCTCCATATGATTGTTTACCCATTTTGAGGAACAGCTGCGAAGAGTGATTTCACTAGCCATCCTTGTGACACTGCCGTGATTGGAAAATTCCAACCTGTACCTGGAATCAGCTGCTAACCCTGTTTATCACTCGTTCCTCGAAAGACGAGTCTTCTTTAAGCTCTTTTCAACTGACTCGTAAAATATGAAAAGATTGCCGAGTTTTGGCCTTCCAGCTCGTTAAAGCGACAGGAAGTGCTATCCCTCCTCTAGATTTTAATCTTTTTGGACCTGAGGGATTATTGCACAAAAAGATCGAGCGCTTGTTTTGTTCGGCTCGTTAAAGCTATCGAAAACTCATCCCTTCTGTATTGTTTTATACTTTTTTGGACTAAAGGGATTAGATGACGAAAAAGGACTTTTGGAGTTAACTTTATGTACCTTTTCAGACTCTCTAAAAATGAAAAGGACCGAGTTATCCTTGTCGTTAGACTCGTGAAAATCATTGAATAGCGACAAACTTGTCTTTAGACGAGAATGAGTTTCACTATTGCTAGGCTCGTTAAAACATAGCGATGGGCTTGCCCGAAGGGCAGGTTATAGAACAAGCATATGTTATCCTCCTCAAGCTTGACAAAAATAAAGAGGTACTGGTCAGCAATGACTGGGGAAAAATTGGGAGAAACTCAAGAAAACTTTGATGGTAGCAAGTCGCTCTTGAACATGACACTTTTCCTCCGTACCACAATCGGGTTGGGTTGTTTCATTCACCGGTCACATCACCATGGTCTCGCCATACCATCCATATTTGGGGTAATGCTACCGATCCATCGCATCAGTGTCGCTACATGTTCAAGACAAGTCGTTCAGAAAGAGTCAACCGTGTCCCATCCACTGTCATACATTATCCTTCATCCATTCATGACCGCCACCCTGAATCATATGTCACAGATCGTTTTCACCTCCATCAAAATCATTAGCTCCGTTCCGTGTCATTGATGTGGGATTCATTAAGGCCCTCCTTTGACGGATCGCTTCTTGTCGACATCAGCTCATTATCCAAGAAGTTGATCTAGGAACACCCCCTTCAGTACTTTGAAGCTTGCATGCCTCAATGGCAAGTTTCTCACTTCCGGCGACAGGTATACATCAATGACCTTCGACCGAAATATTTTGCGTGGTGTTCGACGCCAAGTCCTTTATTCACACCACGTGAATTGTACTGCAGTACCTTGAGGGTCATTATCATTATCAGTGATTCCTCTCGCGCTTGTTAACGGTTTACCTCATTGACCGGTAATCAAGCGATGTCTTTCCATGTTCGACTTCAGAGCATTTCTCACATGGATCGACTTGTACTTAGAGTGAAGATCGAACGAGTTTGAAGACCCCGGATCTAGTTTCATCCATCCGGGCTGTGATATATATTCAGGAAAGATAAAGACATTTGACATGTACATCATTGCAGCAGATGATCATCCTACTCAAAGGATGATAATTTCACCAAAATTATCAGTCTACCATCAGACGATTGTCTGTTCTATGTACAGAGAAATGAATTTATAAAGCTGAGCATGGGAATGCCCACCTCAGCTAGATCATGAAAGCAGTATGAAAAATAATGTATTGTATTGTATCTTATTACAGGTCTCCTCCCAGCATTGGATGAACTTCGGACCCTCCTGGATAAAGCATTTCACCCGATAAACGGCCTCATACTTTAGGGGGCAACTGTTATAGACATTTTTGTGCCTTACAGCATTGAGCATGAAATGTCCATAATCTAAGGGATCCAAAGTCCCTAAACATGTTGTTCCTACCCCTAGAGGAACATGGCTAACAAACCACAGCAATTCACAGAAGTTCTCCACCTGAAACTGCTCAAAAACAAGTCAATTCAGGATCATGTCAATGGTTCCACTGGCTATCTGCGTTGAATGTCAATGGCTCCACTGGCTACCTGCGCTGAATGTCAAAGCCAACACTGGCTACCTGCGCTGAGCGAGAGTGGACAAGTGGCAAGCTCATTTCTCAAGGTGTCAAAACCTAGGAAGCTTCCAAAATGACACTTGCCTTAGGGAATTCGATTGGTGATGAGTAAGAGGTTCCAAATCTCCAAGTGGAAGCAAGAACCTCCAAGTGGAATCAAGAACTGACAGAGGGAGAGGACACTAGTCAGATCTCAAGCTGACTCATCCTCTCTCCAAACATCTATATATGGATCTCTCCTCCATGAGATCTAGGGGCTGGAATTTGGTTATTGCAAAGAATTGCTGCTGGTTTGAGACTGAGATCATTGGGTGCTTAATGCTTTGAGGGAAGGTGAAGATAGGAATTTCATTTGCTGGGAGTGAGATGCTGGATTGGAACTCTCTTGGTTGTATCTCCTCCTAAACCTTGTTATTTATCAATAAAGCTATCTTGGTTTCTCCTATATGCTGATGTGTTCTTGATGTATGATTGCATTGGTGTATTTAGTTTACTTCTAATCCTGAACTAGTTATGAATATGAATCTATGTCTTTGTAGTGTTCCCTTCTTGTGATCTTGCAGGAACCTGTTGAAGCTGGGCGAGCGAGAAGGCGAGCAGCTGGGAACTCTCAAAGAGGAGAGGATCTGGATCAAGGGACAACATAAGCACCATCCGGTAAGTCTATTTATCTCTCTTCTTTCACATTTCATAAAGGAAGAATACCAAAATAGCTGGCTTTGTTTGTTGCTAAGGCACTGTCACACCTTAGGTGGATAGGATCGTCCTACATAGGCATTTTTCCCCACAACAACTGTAAAGAAGAGGAACATGACAATCATCAGCAAGATAAAAACATAAGCCGTCGATAACGGAGTTTGTCCAAGAGCGACTACGTCTCCAGGACCTGGTGTCAAGATGGTGTAGGCCACTACATTAAGTCGATTCAATAGTGGTGATGTACACAAGAGATGATGTCGTGATCATACAAGGAAAATGCCCTCACGCAAGAGTGGATCTAAGAGATGTTCCACTACAGGAACTCTCAGTCAAAAGACTCCTATCAATATGACACAAAACTCATGCACGATGAGCATCCTGCCAACATGGAATAAAAGGGATCTCAAATAAAACATGCATGGCGACACATGAGTATCCCATCAACATACAACAAAGGGATCTCAAAACACAACATGATGAATCATGACAAAAAGTACATCACATAGGCGATTCTGCATCACATCAAGCAGGAATCATAAAAATGAGTAAGAAACAAGATCCCACATCAAACATCAACAAGGATCTCTGCAACACAATTCATAAAGAAGAAGTACATGAACACAACATATACCTCACAACCAAGGGCCATCTGAGGAAGCGGATGTCAAACTGCTGAAGCTGTTCGGATCATCGATATCACGGCATCAATCGAATGACTGCTCGCACATGGATGTTGACACCTGCATTCCACTTAGAAAAGTGGCTAAAGAATAGAATGAGAGAATGAGAAATCTGAACACACCATCATATTTGTGACGTCGAATAGTGAAAAATCGACTATCCAATTTTTGAATTCTGAGAAGTTGAGAATCTGGGGCTCAAGGAATCTTTTAGATTCCCCCTAGATTCCTCAAAGATTCTGCACCACGGGTGGGCTGGAAATCTGCAACTCTGAAGGTGAATCTAACTTTTCCATTGTGATCCCTATGGAAAACCATGAAAAATGACTGTAAACTTGACTATATTCCGACATGGAGAAAAATTACCTCCTGAGGAAACTTGCAAGGATCATGGTTCCGCTCCTTGTTTTTGCAGCAATCATGGTTCCACCCTCATGCTGAAAATGACTGAAAAATGCAGAGCTCAGATGGAGACACATACAACGCCATTGCATTCGTGGCGTTAAGAAGTGTTGAAACCATATAAAAATTTTCAAAATCTGACAAAGAGAAATTTCACCCCTCGTGCAAAACGCTGCCTCGAACTGCGTACCAAGATTCTGCTTCCTCTTTCTTGAAATTTGTGCCCACTCCTGGTTCCTCCATCTATCCCTCAGGTGCACTAAAAATATTGGGTTTATATAATATTTCCCAGTGGATAAACCATTAAGGTAGTTAGGTGGATTGGTTAAGGTCAAAAAATAGTGGAGGAGGGGCTGGGTGATCAATCCCTGCCCCTCTCAATTTACCACAATATAGTTTTAAACTGAACAATTTTTTTTTATAAGCAGGTGGGGTCCACATTAGGCGACCCGCACCATACACTCCATAACTATATTAAGTGGCACAATCAAAACTGGGCCCATTAAATGAGGGTTTGGTTACGTATTAAATGGGGATTGTTTGGTTTTTGGGGCCACCCGCTTGGGGGCTGGCCATGTGGGCTGGGTAGGTTCGACCCCTGCTGGTCCTGTATTACATGTTATATGGGCTTTGAGGTGTGGTTCAGGTCCACTGGAGGTGGCCCGTGCCCACCCTGTAATAGAGTTAATGTAACATGGTGTCCATTGGGGCTTCGGCCCATAACAAATTTGAACATGTTTTTTTTTTATGTGTTGGTTATTGCATGAGGGTCTGTGGGGGTGATGAACTGTCAGCCCAAAAAATTGAAATTTGTTTGTAATGTGGGTTTGGGGGTGGCGGGGGTGGTGTCCCACCACCATAATATTTTATTTTATTTTTTATTTAAACGTAGAACATTTTTTCAAATCCTTAGAAAATAATGGATATTGGGCAAATTAACGAGGGAAATTTCGACCGATTTCGAGAGCTAGGTTTCATGCCTCGGGGTCAGTCAAATTGTAGGACACTTAAACTTGGCCTACAGCCCAACTTTGACCAAAACTTTGACTGGCTCATTCTCCCTCATACGAGCTTGGATTGACGAACCGTTTGTACCTCCGCGATCAGGACGACGAGGACTATGCTCTGTTCCTGGGTCGACATCATTCTAAACACTTTCATTTTCGAGCATTCATAAACCCTCTTTGTCCTGTGTGTCTCTGGAGCCAACTGGATCAATCCTCCCCACTGAGGAGCTTTTGGTCCTCCAAAAACATGACAAATAATCTGCAACTTATTTATACTTTGTCTATATCACAAGTGTCCTGGAAAGGTCTCGCTTCAATCTCCTTCACCTTTGTTCTTTGGAGCCTTAAGTGACTAGCCGACACCTACTACCTCTGCAATCTGTAGTACATTGTTTTGCAAATTACATGCTTGACTTTTATGACCAACTAATGACCCAAACATCCCACACTTGCCATGAGTTTATAACACATACTCGGTGGTCAATTTTACATCAAGATGGACGCAAGACCTTAGCTATGACAACAAGGCCAACCTATCATTATTGCTTCAACAAGTGATTGAAAACACATCATCACTGCAATAGATTTACGATCATAAGGCCAAACACTATTGTCTTGACAAGTGATGGAAAGACGACATCACTTTTCAAAGTTTAACATGTAACACAAAATAAGACTAGACATCATTGTTGCTAAGAAAGTGATGGAAAACAAATCATCACTTTTACACCTTAAAATGGAACAAATGATTTACAAAAGCACGACCATGAAATGACAACATGTCTAGAAACCATTTTTCACTTATCAATGTGAATGGGTCACCTCCTTGTGGCGGTTTTTCTTGTCGAACAACTGCTTCACCTGGTTCACGCACCGATGCTTTGTCTTTAAGGCACTACTATGGATGGAGCCTCCAACAAGTGGCTCTATGATGGCCACTTCTATCACAATGACTATAGTAGGTTTTCTTCCTCCATATCTACTTAACCTATTTCTTTTCATGTTGTTGAGAGGGACTTTCACGCCTCATCCTTTTGTGTGTTGCCATTCTTTCCAACACTTAGAAAATGTATGGTTATGTAATCCACAAAAAGGTGCATGTTTTTCGATGCCATGTTTTACGTTCATTATTATCAACATGATCATAATTGAAATGAGCATTTGAAGATCAAAAGTGGTTATACCTTCCCTTGCTATCTTTGGTGTGAGTATGGAAATCAGAGCTTCCCTAAGCTCTTTCCCTGCAATGGAAACTGCTATGGGATGATGGGGATGTGTTCCCTTCATTTTCTTTCCTCGACGATTTTGACGATGTCTCAGAAGCATATGACACCTTCGAACATTCTCCTTTGGTGTATCTTGAGGCTACAAATTGAGGTCTCTGCACAACCTCAAATGGTTGAGTTATGCTTTGTTTATTAACACCAAGATCTTCTTCCTTCTCATGCTTTGTCCTGGTAAGGAGCCTCATGCTTGTCCCTATAATTGGGATCTCCACATCTCCAATAGAAATCATACTATGTGAAGACGAAACCAAAATGAAATCAACATCTTTTACCTCCTCTTTCGATTTGGAAGGAACTTTTAATGGCTTCTCATCATATGTTGTTGGTGATTCACTAGCTATCTCGGCGCATTACCCAAGTCCTACCTGATGGGGTAATTCTTCTACTTTGATGGGGTTGATAATGCCTTGGCCATTAGCGCCCAAGCCTTTTCCTTCATACCCCATTTTCTTCAACAGTTTGGAGCCAATTCCTATGGTATGATTTTCAAAAACAGTGAAATCATCATCAGGAAACATACATGAATTCAGAGAATTACATTTTACCTCACATGGGTCATACTGTAGCTTTTTCAAAGCCTCTTCCTTTGCTTGCATCTATCATAGAAAACCATGTTTCTCCTCTTTCTCGTGATGTAGATGCATCTTCAATTCAACGTTCTTTGTTTGAAGATTCTGCTTGTTGTGCTTCAGTTCTTCCAGGGCCTCTTCCATGGCTCGCAACTAAAGTTGCAATCACTCCTTTTCCTCTGTCTCTTTTTGTACAGTTTCATACATGATTTCCACCCTTTTGGAAATGTTGAGCATGGTCTTGTACATTGCTTTTTATTCCTCTATCAGTACACATTCCATTATTCACGCTGAAATTCACATCAATGCAATGACCGCTCTGATACCAATTGATCCAGGTCCGGGTGTGATGAAGGACCTTGCCAAGACCTTTTACTTTCGTGATGTGTTAAATTGCATTTTTAAAAGAAACATAAATGAATATGTGTGCATGGTGTAAAGAAGAGGAACATGACAATCATCAACAACATAAAAATATAAGCCGTCGATAACAGAGTTCATCCAGGAGGGACTATGTCTTCGGGCCCCAGTATCAAGATGGTGTAGGCCGTTGCATTAAGTGCTGTCAATAGTGATGATGTACAGAAGAGATGATGTCATGATCATACAAGGAAAATGACCTCATGCAAGAGTGGCTCTAAGAGATGTTCGATTACAGGAACTCTCAGTCAAAAGACTCCTATAAGTATAACACAAAACTCATGCACGATGAGCATCCCACAAACATGGCATAAAAGGGATCTCAAAGCAAACATGCATGGCGACACATGAGTATCCCATCAACATACAACAAAGGGATCTCAAAAAACAACATGATGAATCATGAAAACAAGTACATCACATAGGCGATTCCACATCACATCAAGCAGGAATCATAAAAATGAGTAAGAAACAAGATCCCACATCAAGCATCAACAAGGATCTGTGCAGCACAATGCATAAAGAAGAAGTACATGAACACAACATATACCTCACAACCAAGGGCCATCTGAAGAAGTGGATGTCAAACTACTGAAGCTGCTCGGACCATCGATCTCACGGCATCAATCGCATGACTGCTCGCACATGGATGTTGACACTTGCATTCCACTTAGAAAAGTGGCTGAAGAATAGAATGAGAGAATGATAAATCTGAACACACCATCAGATTTGTGACGTTGAATAGTGCAAAATCGACTGTCCAATTTTTGAATTCTCAGATGTTGAGAATCTTGGGCTATAGGAATCTTTTAGATTCCCCCTAGATTCCTCAAATATTCTGCTCCATGGGTGGACTGGACATATACAACTCCAAAGGATAATCTGACTTCGCCATTGCGATCCCTATGGAAAACCATGAAAAACGACTATAAACTTGACTATATTCCGACATGGAGAAAAATTACTTCCTTAGGAAAATTGCAAGGATCATGGTTCCGCTCCCTATTTTTGCAACAATCATGGTTCCACCCTCATATTGAAAATGACTGAAAAATGTAGAACTCAGATGGAGACATGGACAAATCCATTGCATTCATGCCATCAAGAAGTGCTGAAACCATTTTGAAATTTGTCAAAATCTGATAGAGTGAAATTTCACCCCTCCTGCAAAATGTTGCCTCGAACTGCGTGCCAAGACTCTGCCTTCTCTATCTCGAAATTTGTGCCCGCTCCTGGTTCCTCCATTTTTCCCCCGAGTGCACTAAAAATACTGGGTTTATATAATATTTCCCGGCAGATTAACCAATAAGGCAGTTAGGTGGATTGGTTAAGGTCAAAAAATAGTGGAGGAGGGGTCGGGTGATCAATCCCCGCCCCTCTCAATTTACCACATTATAGTTTTAAAACTGAATGAAATTTTTTTATAAGGGGGTCAGGTCCACATTGGGCTCCCTGCCCCATACCCTCCATAACTATATTAAGTGGCGCATTCAAAACTGGGCGCATTAAATGAGGTTTTGGTTATGTATTAAATGGGAAGTGTTTGGCTTTTGGGGCCGCCTGCTTGGGGGCCAACCAGGTGGGTTGGGCGGGTTTGACACCCATCGGTCCTGTATTACATGTTATATGGGGTTCGGGGTGTGGGTCGGGTCCACTAGAGGTGGCTCATGCCCACCCTGTAATAGAGTTAATATAACGTGGTGTCGGTTGGGGCTTCAGCCCATAACAAATATGAACATGGTTTTTTTTTTATGTGTTGGTTGTTGCAAGAGGTTCAGCGGGGGTGATGACCCATCTACCCAAAAAAATGAAATTCGTTTGTAATGTGGGTTTTGGGGTGGCGGGGGTGGTGGCCCGCCACCATAATATTTATTTATTTATTTATGTAAAAGCGGAACATTTTTTCAAATCCTTAGAAAATAAGGGATATTGGAAAATTAAAAAGGTCGTAATTTTGATAAATTTTGGAGCTAGGTTTCATGCCTCAGGGTTGGTCAAATTGTAGGACACTTAAACTTGGCCCACAACCCAACTTTGACTAGCTCGTTCTCCCTCATATGAGCTCAGATTAACAAACTGTTCGCACCCCCATGATCAGGACGACGAGGTCTATGCTCTGGTCCCATGTCGACATCATTCTGAACACTTTGATTTTTTAGCATTCGTAAACCCTCTTTGTCCTGTGTGTCTCTGGATCCACCTGGATCACCATGTGGAAATTCTGATTGTAGACTAACGTGATAATGTAATATAACTAAAGAAAAGTATTTTAATCTACTTCTACAGTCAATTTGCATAATCTTAAAAGATTTGAGCAAGATCAACTTGAACACATATAACCAGAAGAAGAATCAATGCACATGAAACATAGAAGAATACTCAGGGGAAAGCCTCAGCTAAAAACCCCACTATCTGTATTATCATACAAGTTGGAAATATCTCAGAATTACACCAAGCCTTAGCTCTCACAGCTAGCCAGCTCTCAGTACAATCCTCACAGATGCTCACAGGCAAAATAGACTTCTCATAAGTCTTCCACTCTATCCTCCAAGCTCCTATTTCCTTGCGCAATTTCTCCTGGGTGATCCTCCTGTTACCAAGTGTAACACTGATCTCACACACTACTCTAACACACTGTCAGAACTATGCAATCCTCAAGGAATGAATTCCTTCTGCATGCATGAGTTTTCCTTATAGGAAAACACATACAACTGATAGTACACTGTCCCTATCTTTAATCTCAACTGGGTCTTTCTCATAATAGACACACATGAGTTAATGATGAGAGAATCTTCAGTTATCTGGAGTACACTAGGTGAGTGCATGCATGCATCAATTGACTGATAACTCACAATTAGTTCCTCAAACAGTTTGGAACTAATTTAATTGGACTTAACTCAGTAAACTGAGCTAACTAATTACAACTCAAATATAACTCAATCTTATCTCCTTAATTAAGGGATAATGTCCTTAATTTAAGGGATAACTCTTGCATGACTTCAGAAAGACTTCTATCTTGAATTTCTTCAACTAATTAACTCAAGATGAATTAATTAATTATTTTTCAAGCAGCTGGTGAGACTAAATTCCAATTCTAATTCTCAATTTTAATTCAAGGACAAATTAAAATTGGAATATTCTTGTTGCGACATTTCAACAATTTGTGATCATGATCATGCTATTAATTTGATTCCATGAAGTGTTCCTCCAAACATCAGGCCTTACAGATATCCATATGCCCAAAGGAGTGGGAACTCATTCAAAAGTTGCAGAAGATCCCAGTTCAAACAATATTTCGAGAACTTGAGAAGGAAGGAAAAATCATATTGGAACCTAAAGCAGTCACAGAATCGAGAAATCGACAGCTATGAAATATATCAATTTCAGAGTATCTCATCAAGTGGAAGAACTTACACACTAAAGATTCCACATGGGAGGACAAGAATTTATACAAAAGCATCAAGAACTACTCAAGCATTGAGGACAACACTTTTTGAAGGAGAGGGGCATGTTAGGTCCCTATACTACTAGTATGACCCCTTATTGTTATTAGTACAACCCTCTTATTATATTTTTGTGCCCATGTAGTCTCCATATTATTATTATTGTGCCCCATAAAAGCCCACTATTGTTATTATTGTGCCCTTACATTATTATGTTATGTCGGCTCTGATTATATTATGATCCCTTAGACTCCTATATGTAGAAAGGAGGTCTTGTCATTTGTATCATCCAAGAATTGTTCATTTGTGTAATGTAAAGGAGGTTTCCCCCTCAAAGACACTGAATTCTAAGGCATTGATCTATCTATTCTATCTTTTTTTGAGTTGGTTCCATAACAAGGAAACTTGCAATGAGTTGATAACCTATCGAATTCATGCCAATTGTTTCTTCTATGTTACTACACATCCTAATGGGGCTACTGCTATGCTTAGGAATTGGTCGATTTCGGTGAAATAGTAGTCAACCATATTTACTACAAATAAGTGTGCATCTAGTTGGTTGCCATTAATATTTATTTCATCTTCTCCAATAAATATGCACTATATGATATGGTATGACATTAATGCTTCTTGGTTTTACAACTACATCAAAATTATATTCATGGAAGGATAGAAACCACCTGTATATTCTATGCCCCCAACACCAGCTTGTTGATGAGGCACATTAGTGAAAAATTGTTAGTATACATCTTGGCGTGTGACCCAAGAAGGTAGTGTAAAAAATTTTGTAGTTCATACACCACTTCCAAGCTTTCTTGTTCTGTAGTGGTATATTTTTGTCCAAAAGTTGATAGTTTCCTACTGGAAAATGCAATGGAGTGATCTAGTACCCTTCTCCTATTTGAGATAAAACTACACCCAAAGCTATGTAAGATGCATCCACATGAATGTGAAACTGCTTCCCCGATCTAGAAAAACAAAATCGACATAGTGACCAATTTCTCCTTCAATTTACCCATAGCCTATTAGCACTCTTCATCCCATTGGAACTTAATCTTCTTTTTGAACAACCTTTCTATAGGAGGTATAATCAATGCACGTCCCCTTTTGAATTTCCTATAATTGCTTGTACGACTGAAAGTTGTGTGCAATTGTTGCACAGACGTATGGGGAGGTAAATCCCTTATGACAACAATTTTTGAAGGATCAACCAACAAACCTTATCACATACTACATTACCTAACATAATACTAAATGATGAGAAAAATATCCATTTCTTCGAATTTAACAAAATTTATAGTTGTCTACACCTATCTAGCATTAAGCACAGAATTTCAATATGGATTTTTAGAAGACTAAATACTATCCAATCATATAAATATACCTCAAGTAACCTGTGGATGAAGTACTTAAATGTTGCAACCACAACTTTGAATAATAGTGTTGGTTTGTTGTTTCGACCATAGGCCATGATAGTATACTAGAAGGACCCCCATTCCATCATAAAGGTAGTCTTATATCTATCTTCTAGCACATTATTAATGTGGTGGTAGCCCAATAATCCATCAATAAATGAATAAACCTCCTATCCTCCTACATTATTCAACACATCATATATAAATGGGGTTGGAAATGGGTCATGTACACAAACATCAATAATCTTCCTCAGATCCACATTGATTCTAGTTTCTCTTTTCTTCTTGCCCTGCACTACGATTGGGCTTATCCATTCTTATTCTTCTATTGGTTCATTGATTCTAGCTTCCAACATCCTCTATAGCTATTTTTCACTTTATTTTTATAAACGGGGTCCAATTTATAGGGTCTTTGATTGACTGGCTTCGTTCCTAGTTTCAAGGGTATTTTCATCTCTCATAGTTCCCTAAAAATCCCCTCCATCTCTAAAAACGAGGTTGGGAAGAGTTCTTATTATTAATGCAATAAATCGAAATCCTTTTCCACTATCTCCTCATCCCAATAGTCCCCAATAATTGTGAGCTTAGAATTATGTTTGGTCCCAATATTCACTTTGTGTGTCCGAATAGACCTTGCATAATCTACAGGCTCCATCTCTTAACCTTGCTCTCCTTCAGTTTCTTGGGTCATCCTCTTGTTCAAATATTTTAGTGAAATTGTAACATTGCACGAATTGTTACAATTTCACTATAATATTTGACCAAGAGGATGACTTAAGAAACAATAATATTTTGTTTCTTGGTGTTTACATCAAATGCCATGATTAAATACTCATTTTAATTCTTTTATGAAGATTTCTTTCTGTCTAATTTTGGTGCCAAGATATCCTCTTTGGAATAGAGTCCTTTTTTCTTGAATAACTTCTTCTTGTGATGTTTTTGAAATTTTCTTCTAAATTTTTGGACATCTTCCTTTTCTGTCCTTTCCTTGTAATGGTATTTGGACGAAAATGTCCAACTCTTCCATAGTCAAAGAATTTAAAGGGAAGCTTCCCTTTATACTTTCTTGAGCCACACTTTAGTTTCCTAGAAAATTGAGCCAGCTCTTGATCAAATTCATAGCAGTATAAATCTTGATGTTATTTGTGCTCCTTGTCCTTCTTGGACACTTTGAACGCTGCCTCCATGGGTTCATACTTATTTTTTCCTACTCTCATCTCATAGGCTATGGGAATGCCAAGTAACTGATCGATCTTCAATTTCTTTAAGTCAACCATCTCTTCAGTGGCAGATACTTTGGCATTAAATCTCATGGGTAGAGATCTTAAGACCTTTTGAATAATTATATCTTCTTTGACCTCTTCACCAAGTCCTCTAATCATATTGGTTACTTCATCAAATTTGAGGAAGTATTCTACTATACTTTCTTCTTCATTCATTTTTAAGCTTTCAAATCTCATTCTAAAGGTTTGAAGTTTGGCATGCTTGACTTTATCATCTCCTTGATGACTCTGATTGAGCTTCACCCATACATCCTTGGTAGACTTAGTGTTCATTAGTTTTACAAGTTCGGGCTGACTAAGGCCAAAGAGAATGGAATTCTTGGATTTAGAATTATTTCCATACAATTTTTTTCCATTTGCACCAATGGGATGAACATCAGGGACATCATAATATATTAGTACAGTGTTCCAAACATCTACTCCCAGGGACATAAGATATACTTCTATCCTTACTTTGCAAAGGCATAGTTTGTCCCATCATGGGCTGGTATTTTTCTTGTGTAAGCATCTTGACTCTCTTGCTTAGACATATTTCCTTATGGATCTACCTTCCAGTTGTTAGACTATTCCTAAAGGAACTTGGCTCTGATACCAATTATCGTTGAGAGTGCGGGGGGGTGGATGAATCAGTAATAGTGATGTTCTTGAAACATTTTCCGAATATGTCATTAGTTATTTCCTCTATTGTCTATTACTTATGAGAGAATTCATATATAATACAAATGAATGACAAGGTAAGGCATTCACATGTACATACAATCCATCACATGAGAAACATACACATACTAACACTGATAATTTTATGTAAACCCAAAAGGGAGAAAACCATAAATATGTTTGTTGATATGATGTAAATTAAGCACCTACTCAATTCAATCAATTTATTTGTTAGCACCCACTCACAGGGGGCACTAACCCCATTAAGATAGAAAGCACCTACTTGTTAAGAGGAACAAAACTCTTATGAATGCAGGCCACCACCTTCTCTAGCCACTGTTCTAATTTTCATATATTTTTCAAATTGAAAATAGGGGAAAATAAATACCAATATGGTTCATTGCAATATTTCTACTCTAGGTCCATTACTTTTTCATAGGCTCTCAAAACCTCACATAGCAACATCATATCCTCTTATCACAACTTCATATACTCTTATCTCAGTTGTTTATCACACAATCTCTCTGTAGTAGTTTTCTTCAGTTCAACACTTGACCCAGTTGCTCATCTTACACACCCTCTGTTCCACTCTCTTCAGCACATTCACATCAATATTTTCTTCCCCACCTTGCTCAATTTCACTCTTTGGTTTTGTTCATTTGTTGCACACTTATCAATGTTGTCTCTGCTACCTATTTCCACACTACTCGAGTGTACCTCTATATGGCTCCTCCATGCTGTTGTTGCGTCTGATGCTGGAATTTTGCTACTGCATTAAATAGAAGGATGGGCTCCTAAGTGCTTCACCAACTCTCTGTGTGATTCTCCATTCTAATAATTCAATCTTAGTCCACCTTCGTACTCTAGTAAGTCTCCCCATGCTTTAATAATTTGGTCATAGATCTCATAATGTACTCTAGCATGGATCTGCTCTTCATGTGATCCAATCTCCTATCCCAGAGGCTATGCTCTTCCTTTAATTCATTTAAGTGTGCAAGCAATATCAAATATTCCTTGCTTCTTCTCAAGAAAAACTCCGTTATCAACTCCTACATGTCATGGTCCTTGCTGCCTTGACCCCACGATCTTTGAGAGTGGCCATTACTCCATCAACCAAATCCTTTGGCTTACATTTACTCTCTAGCTATCGAACAATTCATTCTTTAACTCTTTGTACTACAGTATCAGAGTTATATCTCATCGTAACTTATATTAAAATAATGTTACAAAATCACACCATTCAACATTTATCCCCTACCTACTTAGCAACCCCGATCATTTTCTTTCTCATATGACCAGGCCTGTGACCACAGTCTTAGTGCTTAGGTGCTAGGGCCTTCATGCTCCTGTCGGGGGGGCTATCTTCTTGTGAGTAACTCTCTTTCTTATTTTTTTTGGTTTCTACATTTAGACACCATCATACATTGGACCTCCCTACATCGTAACTTTCTTCAGCAGAGTTCCTACATTCTCGACCTACAATATTCTCGATAGAACTTAGGTGCTAGGCTCACTCTACACCCTTAGTTATATTAATCTCCTTAACCATGTACCAACATATCGAAACCCCTTTAATCAAATAAGAACTTTTCTAAAAAATAATTATATAAGAATATGAAAGCTCCAACCTCCGATATGCCGACCTTTGAGTTGACATCATGTTATCGTCATCACTCCACGTGGTGCATCCTTAGTGTTGACATGTGTCACCCAAAGTTTCCACAGTAGGCCACCGAAAATGTTGAATTTGACTACCACTTGTCCTCTTGTACTACCACATATATTCCATGTCATCTACCACATCATCTCCTATGGGCCAATTAGCTGCCACCATGTGTCCAATTTGAAGAGAGAGAAAGGGTCCATCATTCCTTGGTTTTTCAACAATTTCCTTTGTATTTATTCTCCTTCCCAAACCTTGGATCTTTCAAAGAGTTTTAATTTATAAGGCCTTATGAGGTTCTGAGGTTTCGATGGCCTCGACCTTCCGAGGTTATAGTCTGCTCCAAACTTTGATGTTCCGATGGATTCCATCTTTTGATATTATGATGTGCCCTCTACTCGGAGGTTCCAATATCGGTTCCTGATGTGCTCCGATCTCCGATATCAAATCATAAAGTTTTATCAAAAGATTATAAGGGACTCAAACCTTCGATATTCTATCCTCCCGAGGTCCTGATATGCCATCTTACTCCGATATTACGACCTGTTTAGGACTAACTTTGACATTCAATAAATGTTGATCCACGAGGCCATTTTCAAACTTCAACACACCATTGGAAAGATATTTGAAATAAATTTGGAATGGAGAGGGTCTGATGTAGGCATTGAGCCCATATTCTACCTAAAAAATGGCTGCAAAATTTCTATCATTCTTTTCACCTTGGCACTTGTCTTGTGCCTAGAATCTTGAGCTCCCAACCATAATAGTCATAATTTTATGGCTTCTCCAATAAGCCTGCTACTATGATGATTATCTACAAGAGGCTATACAAATCATAGGACTCCCCGTAATCTTGAAACATCAAGAATATGAATGCTATCATATACTTCCACAAACCTCCATGCTGATCTGGCTGAAATTAATGCCAACACACCTGCAGCCACTAGCCATCCATACAATGCCAACTGTCCAATAAAAACAATGCACAAACATGGTACTATAAACCCCATATGGATCATTACTTTGTATCCATATACTAGTATGAAAGGTGTCTGCCTTGTCAATTTCTTACATGTGGTTCAATAAGCCCATAAAAATACTAGAATTATTAGATCAAAATAATCTCAATTCACATTGCATACTTATGTCAAGGTTTTTTCCAAGATCTTGTTGAAGCCCTCAACAATACTCTTAACTTAAGGATGATAGGGCGTACTTCTCTAATTGTAAATTTAAAATTCTTCTATTAAGGTAGTAATTGCCTTATTTAAGAAGTGGGTGCCTTTATATCTCATAAGTATTTTGGGACATCTTAAGCTTGTAACCACATTATTAAACAAAAAGCACATTGTTGTCCCCGCATTGTAGTATGTGGCAGGTGATGAGGCTCATCAATGGGTAAATTATATGGATCTTAATGCCACTCTCCAACTTACAAAAATCAACTTTTCTCACATTTATTCATATTTTTGTTATATATTTCTTAATGAGAAGGGTAAAGATGAGATGTCATTTATTGTGGTCTAATGTACATTAATTGCAGGTTTTGGAGAAAATTTTGGCTAATTAAAGTGCAGGAACTCGAAGTAGACAAGAAAGAGAAATTTTAGGAGATTGGATCTCCCTCCTTAACTCCTCACTCACTCGGAGATTCCTCCACCAGATCTCATCAGCTCGTAGTTACAAGCAACCAGGCCATTAAGATCATTGGCAGCCAAGCCAATGATAATTGAAGACCAATTGATCTCGAGTTTGGGAGCAAAGCCTTGCTAAATTTAAGGAAGTTGTTGGTGTTGGGTTGTGAATACGACCACTTTTTAAACACTTATTTTATCCATTTTTACTCTTCTTTATCATGTCATTTATTATAATTTATTATATAAATCCATTTCATAATGATTTATGCTCTTATGAATGAATATTACTTATTCTCTTTTATTTCTAATAAATTGATGATTATGCATGATTTTATCAATGATAGTTTTAATAAATTGGTTGTAACATTATTCACCATTTTTAGCCTCCAAGATAATTTTCAGATTGAAGATTTGATCATTAAAAGTGCCAACTCAGAAATTCGCTGGAATAAGAAGTGACAGTTTTGCGGTTGAGATTTTGGGAAAATTAAGAAGAATCTGGAAAATATGGGACATGGGTTTTGTCCAAAATGGACCAAATTAACTTTATTGAAGAACGGTTTTCCCAAATTCGGCTTGTATTGAGAGAAACACAAGGTTCTTTGAGCACGATTTTCTCAGATTTGTTGTGTGGCCGTTTCCAAAATCTCAGCTGTAAAGACAAATTCGCCTTGCTCTTGTTGAAAGATAGATGGACTATATTTTCTTGTTGATTAATTGGTTGGAAACAATCCAATTTTGTAATAGAAATCACGTTGTAATTATCTTTGTTGTAACTTCTCTATGATCTCTCTCTATTTAAATGAAAACAGAGATCAGAGATGATGATCGAAAAATGATGAAGGATTAGAGATTTAGAATTGAGGATGGTTGAGAGAATGTAGAATTGGGAATGATGGATTCAGAATTATGATTTGAGAATTAGAAATTTAGAATTAATTATTCATGATAGGATAGAATAGGAGGAGAAGGAGATTGCTGCATTACCATTGTAATTCTCAAGCTTTTGCTGTTGTAATGATTTCACAATTTAATGATTAATATATGATTTGGGAGTTGCTATTCATTCACCTTATATGAAGTAGCCCAGTAGCATCCGCTGGTGGCTAAGGGCCCAGCCTCTGGTGGATTGTGCTGCTGCTGTATATTATATTTGTAGTTCATGCATGGTTTTCATTATCAGCTTTATTTGGTAATCTGGTATGTTTTGTTATTTTACATCACAGCTCTGTTACGTTTGATCTGTTAAGTGATACCGTTTCCTGAGACAGAGACATCATAACTCTGCAACGCATTGCTGTTTCTTTAAGTGCTGATATAACTGGCTTTTACAGGATACCATTGCTGTCCAATTATGGAATGTCTGTGTTGTAACACTTGACCATTGGTATTAATGAATTCATCTTAGAGATTATATTTCCTTGCGATTGTTGAATCTATGAACGTTGTTGTTCCATTCTAAAATACAGTCGTATTGTTTATAACTAAGGCTGACGATTGGATTACCAAGATCAGATTACTATTGAGGTGTGCCGTGTGTTAAGTTACTGTTTGACTTTCTAGCGCTGTTCCATATTCTATCATTAATCAGTGTTGTTCTATTTACCGTGTGTTGTCCGATTTATTCTTAGAGTAAATATTGCTATCTCATTTCTATAGGATACACTTGTTGCATTTATTTTTGTAGATCAAGGTGGTGTTGTTTATAAGAATTAGTTGTCGTTACATTTCCTAGTTGTTGTTCCATTTCCTATTATTCGCATTATCTTTGCTTTGGTGTGAAGAACGATCTGAAACTGTAGTGGGCATTGACATTTGTTGTCTAGTTCCTAGATTGACGATCTGTTCCTTGATTATTTTCAGCTACATCAGTTTACAAAGGGATGAGTTACTGTTACTGTACCCTTGACTGATAAATTGTTGTGGTTTCTTGAATGCATGATTTAAGTTTCAGAGTGATAAGTTTCTTTTAATTGTAAGTAGATTTTATTTCCAGCTTTCATTTACTTTTGGATTTGAAGCACTATACTACAAAACATTACTCTTGAGTAAATCGCTGCCTCAGACTGAGTACACTCTTGAAATAAAAAGTCATCCCTGGGTTGATAATTAATGTGAACCCTTTTTATCGCTCGACATTTTGGCGTCGTTGCCAGGGAGAGTGTAGCCATTTTTAAAGAGTAGTGTGCATCTGATGAGTGCCTGTTAGGAAAGAATTGGGTATTAGAAATGGAAGGTAAGAACCTGCGTACGGAGCATGTAGAAGCCCTGCTCCCCCGTCCTCTTTCCAACATAATTGTTAATGAACTTAGGGTAAATGTTTGAATTTTTGTGTGAATGACTAAAAAAAAAAATAGAAACTTTGAAAAACAAATCTTATGATTTCTCTCAAGTGGTGATGTAAGAACCACCCATTTCACTAACCAATTGACAGGGACATTTGAAGAAGGAGCCTCGAAGAAACACATGAAAAACATTCTCTATTATGGTAAGAAATGGTTCACATTTCTACTTTTGAATTTCCTATCAAAGATCTAGGAGGAGTGACACAAATGCACATAATGCCCCCATCTTCTCTACCAAATTTTCATGGTTTGACAAATGAAGATCCAGATACATTCTTATTTGAGTTCGAAATACTAACGATCAAAGGTTGAAAGTGTTTCCTATTACTCTAAATGGAGCAGCTCTCCGATGGTTCATGAGCCTAGGTGGGAGCTGCATACAAACATGGGACGACATGAAGAACATATTCTTGAAGAAGTACCAAGACTATTGTAAGGCCGATGAAGATATTTTGAATATGATACAAGGGGAAGATGAAAGCTTGGAGGACTATGTAGATCGATTTCAATATAACCTTCAAAAATCAAAACATAAGCATTTGGAAAAAGAGATCTTAAAAACACTCTTTCTTAAAGGAATCAAAGATGAATTTTTAAAACTCTTAAATATGATAGGAAAAGGTGATGTTTTTCAGTTATCATATGATGATGTTTGTGAATTGTGCATAAGGTATTCAAGAGGAATCTCCAAGGCTGGTAAGAATCCTAGATATGTTTGTTCTTTGTTTTCCAAATCTGCTACAAGAACAGGAAACATAAGAGCTGAAATCAATTTTTTATTTTAAAATTTTAAAGTTGATTTTATTAGCTCTCTAAACGAAAAATTGGATGTCTTGCAGGTTCATAAAAATTAAGAATTTGATGAAGTGTTTTGCCTTCATTATCAAAAGGAGCATCCCATAGATAGTTGTTCTCTTATCTAGGATGGAAGTAGCATATCAAAGAGATGAGGAAGCTACAACAAGGTCAAAACCATGAAAATCATGGCCTACAGGTATGGTTCAAAACACTTCCTCTCCATTTTCTTACTTGCATAATCCATTATGGAATACTCATGTTTTAGGGCAGCCATGTCAATCTCAATATAACCACCACCAATCTTGTCTACAAGTTTGACATCGTTTACCTTATGATTGTATGACTACTCTCCCTCATCTTGTAGCACAAACATATTCTCCATATTCTTCACCAACTCTTCCCCAACATCTTGCTTGCCCATCAAAACCATTCACACAACCTAATCAACCACATCATCAAAATGCTCCATTCCATAAACAATTTTCTGCTCAACTAATTCCACACTCTCACCACAATAAACCAGTACAACATGCTTACAATGTTGAACTACAAAATTTAGCCACCTTTCCCACCCATTCTATCTCACATGCACCATTAGAGAAAACTTATATTGAGATTCAAAATGTTTCAAATTCAAAAATTGTAGAAGTTATGGAAAAAAAATGAGGTTTCCTTTAGTCTGCATCAACAAGCCATTTTAAAAGTTCAAGAACTTCATGATATGATGGATATGGGAAATCAAAAAAGTAAATGATATATTGAAGATTGGTTTCAATCCATCACTTGTTTGCAATATCACTCCATACTTCAACAATTTTTGACACCATTTTTTCATGGGAAGTTGGCTTCTCATACCCTAATATTCATTAATATGCATTTTTCAAATTTGGGTATGTGCATATATGAAGCCCTATTTCGAAAATGGCTCCATTGGAAGTACTCATATACGTAATCATATTCATTTTTAAAATCAAAATAGGTTAGTGTAGAAAATAAAATAAATAAGGGAATAAAGAATTGCATTTTGTTTTTTTATGTAAAACTAGTTGTTCTTTGTTGCAACATGCTATGGAAATCAACATCCGTGATAAACTTTTTAATTCATTTGTGTATGTAGATGAATTATAATGGAAATAATAATTCTAAAAACACTCATATTCATTTTTATCACCAATCTAAAAAAAATGCTTGAATATCATATTTTTTTGGCTTGCGGGTTTGATGAAATTTCTGAAAATACAGTCGGGACAGTCATGTTTTGAGGGACCAAAAAAGAATATTTTTAAAACCTGTTTCTATCCTAAGTATCCCTTGATGTATACTTTCCAACCCAATTTGAATCATTCAATTTTGATTTAAAACGAAAAAGTTAGAACCAAAACATTGACAGGGTGTCTAGCGGACAGCTCAGGAACTGAGTTGGGACAGTTGGTTTTTGGAGGCCTAAATGAATGAATTTTTAAAACCTGTTTCTATGGTAGATTCTCCTATAAATTTAATTTACAAGGAAATTAGAATCACTCATTTTCGATATCGTATGGGGAAGTTATGATCAAAATACTGACTGTCTATCGTAAATCAGCACTCTTAAAACTTTGTCTTTCCGGTTGTTCCTTAGAGTATTTGACCTATCAACTCTTATTGTATTAAAAACTTGTTTCTATTGGAGATAAATAAATGAATCTACTTTCATTTCCAATTTGAATCATTCGAATCTGACATCAAACAAAAAATTTATGCTTAAAATATCAACTGTTGGTCTAAGTCTGGTAATTGAAAATGACTTTGTTATGCAGGTTGTTCTAACTAAAATTGACAGATCATATCATTGAATCTTTAAAACCTATTTCTACTAGAGATAAAACGTTGAATTAGCTCTCATTTGGCTTTGGAATCACTCAATTTGGATGAAAAACAAAGAAGTTGTGATTAAAACACTGCAGGTTAGCATGATTGGCCACTGCTCTCCTGCAAGTGACAAATAAATTTTACTTTGTTATTTTCTCAATGGATTTGTTATACAGAGTAACTACTTGTTGTTTTTTTTGCATAATTCTTGGATTAGGGGAGCCTGATCACCTCTCTTTCTCCATGATTTAATATTTTATTGCAGGTAGACACTCGCTTTTTTGCAGGTCCTAGGAGAAAAATAAGGTCAATTTATGGACGAGTGATTCTTGAAAGAAATTTTAATGAAACAAGGGAATTTAATCCAATTCATTACCCAAAGGATTCATAATAGAAGAAATGAAGACTTGATTTCTATTTGAAGATTCATGTCTTGTCACTACTTCCAAAACATTTTTCAAAGAGATCATTTTTTTACATAATATCATAGTTGTTGTAACTTAATTTATTTATTTACATACTGTTTTTAAATAAAATGTTGTTTCTTTTCTGATTTCTCTTATATTTTTGTATTTCAGGTGTTGCTTCCTTCAAATTGTAGCCCATTCTCAGCATCAATACAGTGAACAACTAATTCATTCTTTGCGTGCTTACATTTTATGATTGTGCATTTTGTTGTTCCTTTTGCTATTCTTTTTTGAAATGGAACAACACTTCTGCACTTTCACATTTTGCTGTTCCTTTTTGAATGGAACAACACTTCTACACTTTCACGTTTTTTTGTTCCTTTTCGAAATGAAACAGTACTTCTGCACTTTCACGCTTTGCTGTTCCTTTTCGAATGGAACAACACTTCTGCACTTTCACGTTTTGTTGTTCCTTTTCGAAATGGAACAGCACTTCTGCACTTTCACGTTTTTCCTTTTCGAATGGAACAACACTTCTGCACTTTCACGCTGCTGTTCCTTTTCAAAGGAACAATACTTCTGCACTTTCACATTTTGTTGTTCATTTTCGAAATGGAACGACACTTTTGCACTTTCACGTTTTGTTGTTCCTTTTCGAATGGAACAACACTCCTGCACCTTCATGTTTTGCTGTTCCTTTTCGAAATGGAACAACACTTCTGCACTTTCACGTTTTGTTGTTCCTTTTCGAATGGAATAGCACTCCTGCACCTTCACGTTTTGCTGTTCCTTTTCGAATGGAACAACACTTCTACACTTTCACATTTTGCTGTTCCTTTTCGAAATAGAACAACACTTCTGCACTTTCACATTTTTGCTATTCCTTTCCAAAGGAACAACACTTTTACATTTTTGCTATTCCTTTCCAAAGGAACAGCATTTTCACATTTTTTTTATTCCTCTTAAGGAACAACACTTTTTCACATGGTTTTTTTTTTTTTGCTGTTCCCTACAGGGAACAACACATTTTCGTGTGTATTTTTGCTTTTTGGTGTGCATTTCCTATGTTGTTCCCTACACAGAACACCATTTTTTTTAGTGTCTTTGCTGTTCCTTCAAAGAAACAACACTTTGGGAGTATTTTCGAGAGCAACCCTTCCTTCCTCTTGTGGGATTATTCCTAGTTCATCTCAACCACATTTTACTGATTCCCTTTCATGCATAAAGTACACTACTTTTATGAGGACAAGAATTATGGATTCTTTTGAAGCGAGTTAATATCATTCGTTATGATCTTTAACAGGATAGCTCCTTGATGATAGATTCTTTTCAAAAGGGACACAATTATTTATATACTACTTTACTACATTGTTTTCTGTTGAACATGATATTGATTGATCATCTTAATACCATGCTGGTTCCACCCTTCATGGTTATAATGTTCTCTGTCTGTAATAAATAAGATTATGGGTATATTTTTTTCTATTGACATGTTCAACTTCTTCTACCATCCTTGCTCTTAAGGAGTACTGAGCCTCCCTCTTTTTATTATAAAAATGTGTAATAACAACACAATTTTGTTCACAGATGGAGGATAGGGGTCCCATTACGAGCCAGCCTACCATATTCATAAGGCGGTAACAAAGTGACATTCCCATTATGGCCACCACACCAGGGTTATGATCCATTGGATAGCCAAATTATCCTTGGAACAGGAGGTCTCATCACGAGCCGGCCTGATCACTTTTGCTACATCCCAGTGAATGGCAGTGTGGTTATCTGGTTACCACGCCAGCACACTAATCTCTTCTGTAGAACAACACTGGAACTCTCCATTTATAAATTGAGGATCTGGGCTCATATGGGTTAAAAAGCAATCCTGCCGAGGCTATGGATGCCTGCTGGCTGTTGGCTAATTGAATTGTTTATTGATTAAACAATCAAGTACCACATTAATTGTCGACCTGGGAAAGTCTTTTTATTCCAAAGGCTACCGCGTACTGTATGTACTTAATCCTAAAAGCATTAAAAAGCTGTAGTATACGTGATCTTTACGCTAGGTTATCACAGTACTGATAAAATGAAAGTAATTAATTAAGGTTACAAATCTGAAAAGTAAAATGATGGATGCTCTGTTGGCAGAGGATCAGGACCCTATCCTCCAGTTGAGGATGTTCAACACCTACCCCTATAACCAGATTGCCAACACACACTGCACTTGAATTCACCGGTGAAATATCCTTGCACAACTTCAAGCAATGAATGAAACAGAGTACTAGCAAAGCGGAAATACCAGAGGTAATGCTACAGAATCCAAACAGAGTACCAGCGGAAAGAATCTATCACACACTTACACACTTTGACAGAAAAGTAAATGGGTGAATCTTGTGAGGAAGGTGGGCCCAGTCCCTCTCACAAGATTCCCCAGAACACAAAGGCTAGATTAAGTGCTCAAAACAATCTTCTATTCATCTGCCAAAAGATTCAAGTACAATAAGGTTCAGACTTGTTGATGTCTCTCAAAATCTCCTTTTCAGGTCACACATTAACCCCCCCTTCTAATGTAGATGTCTCCTCTTTATAGAGGAGACATCTATTACAATAGATTATTACAGTTCATTCAGTTAACCCATTCTATCAAAAATAAGAATTACAGACCGCTGTTACAACAGTATAACAACATATTCTTTCTTAAGTTCTGGCTGTTACACAGCTGGTAACTGTCTTCGACCGTCTTCTTGGGATCTTCGCATTCCTTTGCCGTTTCCCCATGCTGTTCCTGATTTAAGCAATGGTGACTGCGTTCTACCCGCTTTAGATAGCTGCAGATCGTGCCGCGTCAGCGTTCTTCAGATAGTTGCCGGTTGTTATTCCCAGCTATTGCAAAATAGCCTGCTTTAGATAGTTGCTGTTGCTGACTGTAGCAACTGCGTAGTTGCTGCTTCTGGTGTTGCGGCAACTGCGTAGTTGTTGTTTCTAGTGTTGCAGCAACTGCGTAGTTGCTATTTTTGGTGTTACAGCAACTATAAATTATAATTCCTGCAGGCTTAAGACAATTACTTGGCAACTTAGTCAGCTTTTCAAAGATAGATATAAAGATACTCACGAATATGCAATGAACAATTAAACATATAGATATGCGGAAAGTTACTTCGTACCTTGGGGTGATTAAGTCATTATGTAATCAAAGCTTACAACTTATGACTGAAAAGGATAATATTATGGCAAAAATATAAGGTCAAAATAGGTCAATTCTGAGTCCTAACATCCCCCCCCAACTGAAGAGATTGCATGTCCCTATGCAATGCCTACTCTGAGTCCGAGTCGGAGTACTGGGATGAACAATGTAGATTACTGAGACAATAGTTATAGGAAGTGGCATCAAACTTCTTCCTGAATCCACAGGCAGTCTGTATTTGCCTCCATGCTGCTGCTTCTTCCCTGTTGGATAATCCAAACTGTCCTTTGTATTGTTCACCAGATAGCCATAAAAGTGGAAATCTAAATCTGTAACCCATCCAATTTTCAGCACAGTGTTGCATGCAATTAACATAATGAGGTACCCTTGAGAGTGCCACCTGCAAATTAGGTGGATTATAAGGGTGATATTCCTGCCTTTCCTTGGGGCAGTTCTCCCAAAACAGTTTGTTTGCCTTGACAGCCAAGGATGCCTTAGTCTTTACATAATGCTGACAGTCTTTTAGAACCATTGCTTGCAGTTGCTTAACATGGTCCTTCATTTCAGGATCACTTACCATTCTCAGGTGTTGTGCAATAAAGGTGGCTGCGTTCTGTGGTTCGGCTCTAATCCATAGAAGACAATTCTGTTCATTACGTTGAGCTGAAGCAAAGGCGTTCTGCCACGTAAGTTGATTAGCTAAAAAGGAGATAAAGGCTCTTAGCTGTATGTCGCCAACTACAGGTATCATATTCATATTTCTTTCTTCGGACATGGCTTCATTATGGAGATAGAGCTCGCATAACAAATTTTGATCATTTTTAGGTGCCTCTGCAAAGGTTTGCATAAACTGCTCTGATGTAACTACCTGATGAGGTCTACCTTCTTTGACAGCCTTTATCTGCAAAAATGTGAGTCTTTCCCTAAAAAATGTTGCATAATTAAAAGAGGGTTTCCTTGTAGCAAGTAGTCTTTGGAACAACTCAAACATCTGGGTCAATCTGGCTTTTAGTTCCTTGATCTCTTTGTACTGGGCTCTGCACTGCTCAAGTGCTTCCCAGTTCTTGTATGCATGACTAAACCAGATCCCTTTTTGCTGTTGGAATGCCTTGCCTTGTGACTGCTCATATTCTCTCCACCACTCTCCCTTTAATGCTTGAAAACTATCTGTTTCTGTGCATACATTACTAACGGAGGGAAGCTCTGTTTGTATAAAGGCATCCACAAGGATAACCTGCTCTGTAGGAGTAGGCTGGGATGATCCAACATCTTTTTCTTCATTTCTGGCTAGTGTCTCTTCTTCCTGTTGTACTGATTCATTTTGTTCCATGTTGATTTGGGTGGGCCGGGGTGAGTCTGTGCCTTTTTCCTCATTTCCTTCTTCTTCTTCTCGTTCCTTGGTAATTTGAATAGGTCTGGGTGAGTCCAATTTTTCTTCATTTTCTCCTGAAACTATTTCTTCTTCCTCCGTAACAGTTTGGGTAGGCCGGGGTGAGTCTATACCTTTTTCCTGATTTTCTTCTATTTCTTCTTCTCGTTCCATGACACTTTGAGTGGGCTGAGATGAGTCTGTGTTTTCTTCTGCATTTCCTGATTCTTGTGTAACTACTTCTTCCATAGCAGTTTGGGTAGGCCGGGGTGAATCTGTATTCTCCTCTTTCTCATTCCTTGTTTCTTCCTGCATAATTTCTGGGGAACTTGCTGGTTCTTGTGTGTCAGCAAGCCCTTCTGCTTGTTCTTGCGCAATCTCTGGAGAACTTACTGGTTCTTGTGTGTCAGTAAGCTCTTCTGTTCGGACCTGTGCAGTTTCTGGGGAACTTACTGGTTCTTGTGTGTCAGTAAGTTCTTCAGTTTGGTCTTGTGCAGTTTCTGGGGAACTTACTGGTTCTTGTGTGTCAGTAAGTTCTTCAGTTTGGTCCTGCATCTTCTCTGGAGAGCCTGTTGGTTCTTGTGTGACAACAGGTTCTTTTATTTCAGCAGAGGATTGTGGCATTTCCGTCTGTGTAACAGCAGGCTCTTTTGTTTCATCTACAACATCAGAGGCTTCCTTCATTGGTTCTACCACTACCTTATATCCTGCCTGAGTGTATATTTCACCACAATTGGTACACACATATTCATTATCCTTACTTTTCTCTGCTGCAGACGCTACTCGTGCTAAAACATGCAGGCTGAATTCATTCTGATATGCTTCCTTAACCCTTATTATTTCCTCCTGATAGTCCTGAATCTGAGATTTCAGGAATTCAATTTCTTCCTGTAGGGCAGGTATGGTGGGCTGGTCCTGTGGAGCAGTAGATTCCAATGGAGGCAGAGGTTGTGTTTCATCATTTTGATCAGTATTCCCCACAGGTGGTTCTTGTGTGTCACCTAGGGTAGTGGCTGTTTCTTGTGTTGCAGCCACTTGGTCACTATTACCTTGGGTGTCGGCAGCTGGTTCTTGTGTGTCAGCTGCCTTAAAATATGATGTCACGAAGCTATGAACACTCTGCATCTCAGCTTCCGAGGGTGAGGGAGAGGAGTTTTGAGGACTGGTGGGGGTGCGGATCCTTATAGTGATGGGCGGTGAACTGGGGGAACTAGGAGATTTAGTTGCTACCGATGACCGAGTTCTTCGCTTTGGTAAAGAAACAGGGAATTCAGGCGTTTTTCTCTTTAGGCTAGCTTTCTTTAGGATGGGGACAGTAGCCGGAGTAGCAGGTGCCTTAGCTGAAACCCTAGTTCTTTTTCTTTTCGATGGGGTTTTCTTTTCCTGCTGCCTTTTTCGTTTAAGCAGGGTAATAGGGATATTGTCATCAGAGTCATCAGTAGAAATACCAAGTATGGGAATGGAGGGATTGGTTCTTTTGGGAGATGGGGTTGTTCTCGTGGTTATTTCTACTGCTGCTTGTTCATTCTTAGCAACTTGCGGGGTTGTTTGCTGGAGTTGTTCGGGAATGTGCTCTGCTTGCTGAGGGTTTTCTAGAGGGATTTGTTCAGGCATGTCCTCTGTTTGCTGAGGAAGTTCTTCATCTTACTGAGGTGTGTCCTCAGCTTGGTGAAGAATTTCCTCTTCTTGATGAGGAATTTCATATTCCGGCTGTGGAATTTCTGCCTCCTGATGGGGATTAATGGGGGGTGGAGGGTTATTTAGAGCGAGGGCTCTATTAATCAGCAATTGGGGTAAGCGGTGGTGTTTTAAGGAAAGAAGTGGATGCTTCGCTTTAACAGCATAACGTGACATATTTTGGAGACAACCCAATAGATAATATGGCATGTTTATTAACTGACCATTTCTCAAATGATTTAATAGGACGAAGTCGTGCTGGTAAATTACCTGGTAGCAGCCTTCGCACGTCAGATATTGCTTGACAAATTCAGCGACTTTCGGCCACGGTTGAGGTAACGACCGAAGTGCTATGCCTCTGCCTTTGGGCTCTAGCTGCTCGCCTGGTCGGAGAAAATCCTGCTGCGCATTAAGAATCAGGTGCTTTCTGCTGAACCACCGTGTGCCATTAGCTGGTAGCCCAGTAACTTCGGCTATGATTTCCTCCGTGACTGGAACTTGAACTCCCTGGACGACAGAGAATCCTTCTGTTAAATTGCATGCAAATTCAAGGACTTGCTGTTCGTCAAAGTCCGGAAGTCTCCTGAAGTACTCTATCCATCCCGCTTGCAAGAAAATTTGATAAATCTCCGGAAAGAGTTCAAGGACTACTGTCGTGCTAAGCTCATGTGTAATGAGGGTTCCTCCCATAGCTGTTGTTTCAGTAAATTTCGTTGTTCAGAGCCGAGCTTCCAATTTCAGTTCAGAGTAAAACGTCGCAAATGGTAACATGCCGTGATAGGGTGGCTTTTACATATTACTGGGAGAGTTAAGGGTGGTGGTAGTTGGCGTAGTATGTCATTATGAGAGTTGCTTTGGTAATCCCCCCCCTCCTACGTGTAAATGATATGATTGGAAGTACAGTTATTTGACAGTCCTATTAACTTCTCCGCATTATCTATTATTTAATGTCCATACATAATCATGCGTACCTTCGTATTTTACCTTTTTGATTGCTGCGTCAAAAAGGCTTGTCTTGTCTTGTGCTGGATCATAATGATTACCGCGGATCTAAAAGCATGGGAATACCGGTAATTTGTAATGATAATGACGGGAAGTGATAGTAGGGTGCTGTAATCATCACAAGAAGTGGTATATTTTATCAAAATTTGTTCCTTGGGGCTGAAGTGGTAAGACTGGTGTTTTCGTACGTGAGGGAATTTGCTGGGAAGGATATTTCGTGATCGGGAAGCGATGTTGTAGCACCGGGATTGGTGTTGCAGCAACGGAAAATTGTTGTTGTGGCACAGGGAATGATGTTAGACGTTTGTAAAAACGGGAAATGTGCTGGGGCAATAGGAATGGTGTTGCAGCAACAGAGAATGGTGTTGCAGCAACAGAGAATGGTGTTGCAGCAACGGGGGTGGTGTTGCAGCAACGGGGGATGGTGTTGCAGCAACAGGGAATGGTGTTGCAGCAACAGGGAAATGGTGTTGCAGCAACAAGGAAATGGTGTTGCAGCAACAGGGAAATGGTGTTGCAGCAACAGGAGTTCCGAGTCGGCAAAATAATTCCTTTGAAACTTTTGTTCTCAGCTACTTCCCAGGCTAAAATCTGCAAAATATTGAAATGTAATATCGCAATCCTTGGCAGGATTTATTAGTTTCTTAAAAAGAAAAAAGAGAATATCTAACCTAAAAAAAAAAAAAAATTACATAAATAATAGAAACTCAAGTGCTTTGAGGGACAACAAGTTCCCCTAGAAAAGAATACTGTTTTATTGCCATGCAAGTGGCTTTAAAATCTTTTTTGGAAACCGGCCGCTAATATAAACGAAGTCGGTAGCCATTCACTAACAGTGGTGTTCTGCTTCCATCAATTGTTAAAAGTCTAACTGTTCCATTTGGAAAAACAACATCCACTTCATACGGCCCTAACCACCTTGTTCTTAGCTTCCCTTGGAAATTCTCGAAACGAGAATCATAAAGTAAAGCCCAGTTACCTTTCTGGAACTGCTTTTGCTTGATGGTTCTGTCATGCCATCTGCTTCTTTGTTGCTGTATCATAGTTGTTTGATGGACGGCATCCAGTCTTTTCTCATCCAATTCCTGAAGCTGTTGCAACCTGGCCGTCTGTGCATCAGTTAAATCAAGGTTAGCAGCTAAGGCAGTTCTTAAGGTTTTAATCTCAAACTCTACAGGGAAAATAGCATTCTTTCCAAAAACTAATTCATAGGGTGAAAAGCCTGTTGTATTCCTCCAAGTGGTTCTATAGGCCCATAGAGCCTCGGGCAACCTCTGAAACCAATCCCTTCTATTCTCCTTTATCGTTTTTGTTAAGATGGCTTCTATGACCTTGTTGGTACTTTCCACCTGCCCATTTGCTTGGGGGTGGTACGGTGTAGTCATTTTGTGCTTGATATGATATTTTTGGAGCGTATTTTTGAAGCCATGAGAATTAAAAGGAGGTCCTCCATCAGTGACTAATTCTCTGGGTAGTCCAAATCTAACAAAGATTTCTTCAAATAAGAATGTTAGTACCGCTTCTTCATTAGCCTTAATGAGTGCTTTGGCTTCTACCCATTTAGTCATATAATCTGTGCATACTAATATGTACACTCTTTGATTAGATGGAGGATTAATGGGACCTATAAAATCTAGTGCCCATTTCGCAAAAGGTTCAAGAGTTACCTGGGGATTAAGTGGCATTTCATCCCTGTGGTTAGGCTGGCCCATTCTTTGACAGCTGTCACAAGCCTTCACATATTTTCTAGCATCTTTAAAAAGTGATGGCCAATAATAACCCATTCTAAGTACCTTGTGTGTTGTTCTTTTGTTTGCAAAATGTCCTCCACAAGGGCCATCGTGACAAGCTTTTAGTATATCATAAATCTCGTCTTCCCCAACGCATCTCCAGATTTCTTGATCTATTCCTGTGTGGAACAGACACCCGCTTATCCAGCTGTACCTAGCACTTTGCTGGATGATCTTTCTTCTTTCTCTGTGTGATAGGTGTGATGGTAATTTCCCTGCAACTAGATAATTGGCAATGTCTGCATACCAAGGTGAGTGAGCAGATACTGCAAATAAATACTCATCAGGAAAAGAATCATCTACTGGAGCATTTTCATCAGTTTTTAAACGAGAAAGGAAATCAGCAACTACATTTTCTTTCCCTGGCCTATCTACGATTATGATATCAAATTCTTGTAATAGTAATAACCATCTGGTAACTCGGGCATTTGTAACTGATTTATTCATTAAATACTTGATGGCCGAGTGATCAGTATGCACAAAAGTAGTGTAGCCAGTAATATAATGTCGAAATTTATTAATCGCATAAATAACTGCTAGAAATTCCTTCTCAGTGACTGTGTAATTTAGCTCAGCTGGTGTCATGTTCTTGCTAATAAAATAGATGGCATAGGGGAGACTGTTTTCTTCCTGACCCAGGACAGCTCCAATTGTCGTTTCTGAGGCATCAGAGGAGATATGAAAGGGTAATGCCCAATCAGGTCCTCTCAAAATGGGGGCTGCGGACAACTGATGTTTAAGTTTATTGAATGCATTTTCACAATCATCAGTCCACTTAAATTCAGCATTTTTCATTAACAACACAAATAAAGGAGAAGCTATTTTGGAAAAATCCTTAATGAATCTTCTATAGTATCCGGCATGTCCTAAAAAGCTTCTTACATCAATTTGTGTTTTGGGGATAGGAAGGTTCTGAATTACCTGTATTTTAGCTGGATCGACTTGAATTCCTAAGAATGAAACAAAGTGGCCCAATACAATACCTTGATTCATCATCATATGGCACTTTTCAGTGCTTAAAGCAAGGTGTGCTTCTATACACCGCTTAAGTACTTTTTCAAGATTCTGCAGTGCATCCTCAAAAGTCACTCCATAAGGGGTAAAGTCATCCATAAATATTTCTAATGAATCATTTAACATATCAGAAAAGATCCCTATCACCACTCTTTGGAATGTTGCTGGAGCGTTACATAGCCCAAATGGAAGTACTTTGTAAGCAAAGGTCCCCCATGGGCTAGTAAATGTGGTCTTGTCCTGGTCCTGGGGTGTAATCTTAATCTGATTATATCCACTAAACCCATCCAAGAATGAAAAGAATTTCTTACCTGCTAAATTATCCAATACCTGATCAATAAATGGTAAAGGGAAATGGTCTTTTTGGGTGGCTTTATTCAATGCTCTGTAATCCACACATACTCTCCATTTCCCATTTTTCTTGGGTACAATTACAAGTGGGGAAACCCACTCACTATCAGATATAAGGTATATAAATCCTGCATTCAAGAGTTTTTGAAGTTCCTCCTTCACAATTTCTCTAAGGTTGGGGTTCATTCTTCGCTGGGGTTGACAGACTGGCCGGGATCCCTCCTTAATATAAATACGGTGAGTGCATAGTTCAGGGGAGATCCCTTTCATGTCTGTGTAGTCCCATGCAAATGCCTCTTTATTTTCTTGGAGTAACTTTATTAATTTCTGTTTTTCATTATCAGTCAAGTCAGGATTTATATTTAATGTTTTGCCAGGCTCAATTTCAATTGTTGTACTTTTGGAAGGGCTACCTACTGCTGTCTGAAATAAGTTTTCATCTTTCATGTTTTGTTGGGATTCAGATTCTAAGATTGCAGTGAAGTGATTATATGTTTCAGGGCTAACCGAAGAGGGTTCAGAAATAAAGCTGCTGATTAATTCATCTTCGGTGGAGTCCTTAAAAGTCAAGGCTTGTCCAATAGTCAATATAGGTTGGGTTTCTTCATCCTCATAGTCTACCCATACAAAATTGTCATTATTAATCATGGGTGTAGCATGAGGATAGAGGGTAAGCTGTTTAGTTTCCTGCCCATTAGAGATGGTCATTGATCCTGATCTACAGCTGATGAATGCATCTGCTGTAGCCAGCCAAGGTCTCCCTAGAATCAACGGATGACCCCCCAACTTTGTTTTAGTTTGTAACACCACAAAGTCAACCGGGTAATTCCAAGATTCTACAGAAATTATAAGATCTTCAATGACCCCTTCGGGTTTAATTGTAGAGCGGTCAACCAACTCTAAGATAGTTGGAGTTTCCCTGATAAAGTTTTTTAACTGAAGCAATTGTGCTGTTTCGAGTGTCATAATATTTATTGCAGCTCCTAAATCTACTAGAACTTTAGAGATAAAGGTTTTTCCAACCTGGACTGTTACTGTAGGGTGACCAGGGTCACCATACTTCACAGGATAATCTTTTTCGGTCATTAAAGCAGTTAATTCTCCCATCACATGAACTGTGAGGGGATCCTTAGCCTTTCTTCCTGGCTTTTTTATACAAATGTCTCTAATAGTTCTAGCATAAATAGGAACATCCCTTAATGCTTGCAATAATGGGATTTTAACATACAAGTTCTGTAGTTCTCCTAAAAGGTTAAAGGTAGGTTGCTCAAGTGTTTTAGTGAGAGCCAGCCGTTCAGGGAATGGCGGATCTATTGTTTGATCATTATTATTAGGTGCTAATTCTGCTGTTTCAGCATTATTGTTAGCTAATTCTTCTTTTCTAACTTCTTCTTCGTCAGAGTTAGTGATATCATCTATAATGGGTTCAACAATTCTCCCTGAGCGAAGATGGATATCGTTACATTGCAGGGGAGAAACAGGTTGATTTTGAATGCCAATTACTTGCAGGGTTTTATTGTTATTTGGATTGGGGTTAGGTTGCACAGGCAGCTGTGGTCTTACTGCCTAGTTATTTGGAGGAGTATTGGATGGTAAGGAAAGAGACTGTTGTTGTTGAGGAAATGGTATCTGTTGGGCTACCCAGTTTGGACTCCATTGATTAAAATACAGTTGCTGGGGAGCCCAAGGATTCCATATAGTAGGATCAGGAAAAGGAAGATTTGGTTGCTGAATAAGTGGAAAATTCATTGTATTAAAGGGTGGGTACTGCATTTGGTTCATCGGTGGGTAGTTTGTTTGAAAATGAGAGTTATTATTCCAACGACTGAATGCTGTGTTAGAGTTCATACCTTGTCTTTGTGGCCATTGCCTCCTCTGTGTCATCAGGTACACTGCTTCAGCCTCTTCTTCAGTTGACTGCAATGCTGCTTTGATTCCGGGCAGAGAGGGGCATTGCTGGGTTTCATGGTCCTTCTCGCAGATTGTGCAGATAGGTATCTTATCCAGTGGGCATTCCCTGAGTGGGTGTTTTTCTCTGCATTTGGAACAGAAAATAGCTAGAGCAGCTTCTGCTTCCGCCTGTTTCTTCTTAACCTGCAGAGCATCAATTTGTGAAGCAAAAGAGCTTAACATCTCAGTTTTAAATTCTTCTAATAAATTACCTATTTCAGCCCTTGTTGCTCCTCTGCTTGCTGACTTCTGAACTCTTGAATATACATTATCTCTGCTTTTTGATCTGCCTACTGCTCCCCTTGAACATCTCATGCAGAGATTGATAATTTCATCAAAGGGTTCTTTGGAAATGTCCCCTTTTCCCAGCATGTTTAACATGTCCAGGCAGTCATCTCGTACTCCTTTCAGCAATATAGTCTTCAGAATATCTTTACTCATATTAGGATGATCAGACCGCTGCAGATTATACTGTAATCTTTCCACAAAATCTTCCAAATTCTCGTCCTCTTTCTGAACCATTTTAAACAATTCTTCCTTCCTTTCTCTCGTCCGGCAGTAGTCTTGATACTTAGCCAGAAAGCTTTCTTTCATCTGGTCCCAGGTAGTGATTGCCTGAGCTCCTAGGCTCATAAACCATCTTAACGCATTCCCTTTCAGTGTTGCTGGAAATAGTTTTAGTTTTTGATTAGCGCTCACATAATCGTAACTTCTACATAGTATGTCGAATTCGAAGAGGAATTCATCCGGGTCTTCAGAGGATAACCCATGAAAGTTGGGTAATGCTGAGAGTGGAATGTTTTTCATGGGGGTGGTTCCTCTTGGGAGCTCCCCAATAGGGAATTCCAGGGTAGAGAGCGAATTTTCCCCTCTTCCTTCTGTTCTGTTATCCTCCATTGGTCTTTTTCCTGAATCACTTGCTTTATCTTCTGTGTCTTCTGTTTCTTCAGGTTCTTCAACTGGTTCCTCGGTGTATTCTGGTACTTCCAGCTTCCTTTCAGGTCCTATTACTTCCTCCGTCTGTCGGTCTGTTTGTGAGGAATACTGGATCTGAGGTCTCCGGGAACTTGTCCTCTGTGATGTTTCAGCCTTTGAGATGATTTCTTCAATATAAGTTTTTCTTCCTCCTTTGCCGCCTGTGAAATTAGGTTTCTTGCGTCCTCTCATGCATCTGTTATTCTCAAAAAGAAATCATTAATGCCTTTAGAAATCTCTAGTTGCCTTCCCCAGCAACGGCGCCAAAATGTTGGCTAATTGAATTGTTTATTGATTAAACAATCAAGTACCACATTAATTGTCGACCTGGGAAAGTATTTTTATTCCAAAGGCTACCGCATACTGTATGTACTTAATCCTAAAAGCATTAAAAAGCTGTAGTATACGTGATC
This sequence comes from Pinus tabuliformis, assembly GCA_031772625.1. Taxonomy (NCBI): domain Eukaryota; kingdom Viridiplantae; phylum Streptophyta; class Pinopsida; order Pinales; family Pinaceae; genus Pinus; species Pinus tabuliformis. Next base: position 761,227,789 of record CM062815.1, on the reverse strand, counting down.
TTTACGCTAGGTTATCATAGTACTGATAAAATGAAAGTAATTAATTAAGGTTACAAATCTGAAAAGTAAAATGATGGATGCTCTGTTGGCAGAGGATCAGGACCCTATCCTCCAGGTGAGGACGTTCAACACCTGCCCCTGTAACCAGATTGCCAACACACACTGCACTCAAATTCACCGGTGAAATATCCTTGCACAACTTCAAGCAATGAATGAAACAGAGTACTAGCAAAGCGGAAATACCAGAGGTAATGCTACAGAATCCAAACAGAGTACCAGCGGAAAGAATCTATCACACACTTACACACTTTGACAGAAAAGTAAATGGGTGAATCTTGTGAGGAAGGTGGGCCCAGTCCCTCTCACAAGATTCCCCAGAACACAAAGGCTAGATTAAGTGCTCAAAACAATCTTCTATTCATCTGCCAAAATATTCAAGTACAATAAGGTTCAGACTTGCTGATGTCTCTCAAAATCTCCTTTTCAGATCACACATTAACCCCCCCTTCTAATGTAGATGTCTCCTCTTTATAGAGGAGACATCTATTACAATAGATTATTACAGTTCATTCAGTTAACCCATTCTATCAAAAATAAGAATTACAGACCGTTGTTACAACAGTATAACAACATATTCTTTCTTAAGTTCTGGCTGTTACACAGCTGGTAACTGTCTTCGACCGTCTTCTTGGGATCTTCGCATTCCTTTGCCGTTTCCCCATGCTGTTCTTGATTTAAGCAATGGTGACTGTGTTCTACCCGCTTTAGATAGCTGCAGATCATGCCGCGTTAGCGTTCTTCAGATAGTTTCCGGTTGTTATTCCCAGCTATTGCAAAATAGTCTGCTTTAGATAGTTGTTGTTGTTGACTGTAGCAACTGCGTAGTTGCTGCTTCTGGTGTTGCGGCAACTGCGTAGTTGTTGTTTCTGGTGTTGCAGCAATTGCGTAGTTGCTGTTTCTGGTGTTACAGCAACTATAAATTATAATTCCTGCAGGCTTAAGACAATTACTTGGCAACTTAGTCAGCTTTTCAAATAAAGATATAAAGATACTCACGAATATGCAATGAACAATTAAACATATAGATATGTGGAAAGTTACTTCGTACCTTGGGGTGATTAAGTCATTATGTGATCAAAGCTTACAACTTATGACTGAAAAGGATAATATTATGGCAAAAATATAAGGTCAAAATAGGTCAATTCTGAGTCCTAACACTGGCAGCAGAGGCTCTGGTTATGGTATTGAAGTTATATCTTATCGTCAATTATTACTATAATACCCTTTTCTTATTCTTTCTTTTTATCAGAGAAGTTATTTCCTTAATTTTTTCCCTGTTTTGAACCTTTATGCATGAGAAACTGTTTTATGATCAATCGCATCATTTTCAGCTAGAATACTGTCAGCAAAGCATCTTTTTGGCATATTGTTGTCCTTTTTTCTTCTCGCATAACTTATCATCAATCCAAAGCGTCCTATCTCTTATTCATAACTATCTCTATACATTTTGATCTCATTATAACCATAACTCTTGCCGTCCTACCATTGATTTGTGTACTCTGCTTCATTTACTGTTGTATTGTTCATTCCCTTGCCTTGCCGTCAGCACAACACCTTTCATATGCTTTATGGTCATGGAATCCCTTTTCCAATTGGAGGGGGGAATGTATGCATTACATGATAGCATGCGATATGCTTACTGCACTCGGCCATAACTTGTTGATTTGACAACATATTAGTATTGCATGTATACATAAGCTTTCTGATTGAAATTTTTGCATGCATCTTATCTGTTGTTATTCAAAACTAACACTATGGATTCAAGAACATTGTATGAAAAATAATGATTTGTTTACAGGAGAACAACAAGTATGGGGAGACACTCTATTCACAGCATGACCACACTATTGCAACTAAAGCGGCTTGAGCAACGCGCGAACGTGAACAATTCTTTCAACATGATGTGCTTGCCTGGATTACACACCTTTTGCATCACTTTCAGCACCAACTCTGTCTACATCAGCTTCAACAAATGCCGGTACATATATGTCATTCCACATTTTTCTTTTGGAGGTAAAACTTGAGGTAAAATAGCATAATTTTCTGATTTATTACGAATTTTGGAGAATTTCACAAAAATCCATTTTGAGCATTATTTATCATCCTTCAGTCCACATCTGTACCACTTCCCATTTTTCAGCGGCATATCATCTTTCAATTTGGGGGAGTGTTGCTTTCATTCGTTTCTTTCTTATGACCATGTCATCCATATTCTTTATCATCCATTGATATTCTTATTCATTCTCAACACCTCCCTTATTCCATGTTGTTTTACACCAAGCATAGCATTCAACAGATGGTAGAAACCACCTCAATTTTTTTCTAGCATCGCATGAGGGCATGCTAATTTTTCAAAGGGGGAGGAATTGCTACGCATGATGAATGTTTTCTAATTTCTTTCTCATTTAAGGCATACAATTTCAGTGCAGAAATTGATTTCCATAATATTTTTAAAACTATGAACTCAATTCTTGTGATTTCTGGAAAACACAGAGGTATCATTAAAATATACAAACCCAGACAATTTCAAGATAAATTGGTTCATAAAATTTTGGAAATCATGCACTCTCACCTACAACCATTTTTTTTATATCTCATGATCTGTGCATCAAAACGATTTGATTTTTGGATCATAAAGACATTTATATATTATAAGTTTACTTGCAACATTTCAACAAAATCTGGTTTGCAGTTTTTGAGAAAATGGTTAATGAAGTTTGCTGTTACTTATATCATATTTTGTTGCAACTTCATATATACATATAGTTGAATGTCAATATAAAAATTGTTATGCCTTCATCAAGATTGCTAAAATTGAATATTTATTAATTGAGGAAGAATTCATTTGTTCTATGAGATGGGATGAACAAATTTTTTATTGCTTGGTTAACACATGGGTTTTGTCTTTGGTTGCATGAGGACATGTAATAGATTCAGTTTCTTGTTGCATGAGGACATGCAATATATTCGGTGTGGGGGTGTGTTGGTTCGTGAATACGACCACTTTTTAAACACTTATTTTATCCATTTTTACTCTTCTTTATCATGTCATTTATTATAATTATTTATATAAATCCATTTTATAATGATTTATGCTCTTTTGAATGAATATTACTTATTCTCCTTTATTTCTAATAAATTGATGATTATGCATGATTTTATCAATGATAGTTTTAATAAATTGGTTGTAACATTATTCACCATTTTTATCCTCCAAGATAATTTCCAGATTGAAGATTTGATCATTAAAAGTACCAACTTAGAAATTCACTGGAATAAGAAGTGACCGTTTTGCGTTTGAGATTTTGGGCAAAGGAAGAAGAATCTGGAAAATCCGGGACATGGGTTTTGTCCAGAACAGACCAAGTTAACTTTAATAAAGAATGGTTTTCCCAAATTCGGCTTGTATTGAGAGAAACACATGGTTATTTGAGAACGATTTTCTCAGATTTATTGTGTCGTCGTTTCCCAAATCTCAGCTGCAAAGACAAATTCGGCTTGCTCTTGTTGAAGGATAGATGGAACTATATTTTCTTGTTGATCAATTGGTTGGAAACAATCCAATTTTGTAATAGAAATCATGTTCTAATTATCTTTGTTGTAACTTCTCTCTGATCTCTCTCTATTTAAATGAAAACAGAGATCATAGATGATGATGGAAAAATGATGAAGGATTAGAGATTTAGAATTGAGGATGGTTGAGAGAATGTAGAATTGGGAATGATGGATTCAGAATTATGATTTGAGAATTAGATATTCAGAATTAATTATTCATGATAGGATAGAATAGGAGGAGAAGGAGTTTGTTGCATTACCATTGTAATTCTCAAGCTTTTGTTGTTGTAATGATTTCACAATTTAATGATTAATATATGATTTGGGAGTTGCTGTTCATTCACCTTATATGAAGTAGCCCAGCAGCATCCGCTGGCGGCTAAGGGCCCAGCCTCTGGTGGATTGTGCTGCTGCTGTATATTATATCTGTAGTTCATGTGTGGTTTTCATTATCAGCTTTATTTGGTAATCTGGTATGTTTTGTTATTTTACATCACAACTTTGTTACGTTTGATCTGTTAAGTGATACCGTTTCCTGAGACAGAGACATCATAACTATGCAACGCATTGCTGATTCCTTAAGTGCTGATATGAATGGCTTTTATAGGATACCGTTGTTGTCCAATTATGGAATGTCTGTGTTGTAACACTTGACCATTGGTATTAATGAATTCATCTTAGAGATTATATTTCCTTGCGATTGTTGAATCTATGAACGTTGTTGTTCCATTCTAAAATACAGTCATATTGTTTATAACTAAGGCTGACGATTGGATTACCAAGATCAGATTACTATTGAGGTGTGCCGTGTGTTAAGTTACTGTTTGACTTTCTAGCGATGTTCCATATTCTATCATTAATCAGTGTTGTTCTATTTACCGTGTGCTGTCTGATTTATTCTTAGAGTAAAGATTGCTATCTCATTTCTATAGGATACACTTGCTACACTTATTTTTGTAGATTAAGGTGGTGTTGTTTATAAGAATTAATTGTCGTTACATTTCCTAGTTGTTGTTCCATTTCCTGTTATTCGCATTATCTTTGCTTTGGTGTAAAGAACAATCTGAAACTGTAGTGGGCATTGACATTTGTTGTATAGTTCCCAGATTGACGATCTGTTCCTTGATTATCTTCAGTTACATCAGTTTACAAAGGGATGAGTTACCGTTACTGCACCCTTGACTCATAAATTGCTGTGGTTTCCTGAATGCATGATTTAAGTTTCAGAGTGATAAGTTTCTTTTAATTGTAAGTAGATTTTATTTCCAGCTTTCATTTACTTTTGGATTTGAAGCACTATACTGCAAAACATTACTCTTGAGTAAATAGCCGCCTCAGACTGAGTACAGTCTTGAAATAAAAATTCGTCCCTGGGTTGACAATTAATGTGAAGGTAATTAGGAGTTAAAAAGACCCTTTTTATCACTCGACAGTTGGTAACTTCAATTGTATAAATAAGAATGCCTAAAGCCTCATTAGGATTTGAATTTTTTTATTGTAGCCAAGAGGCATTTTCAAGCTAAGACATTGTGACTGATGAATCTGATTTACTTTTGATATTTTAATGAAAATGAGAAGCATTCCCTTGATCCAGCACTAAGTTGACTTAGAGGGTTGAAGCTCTTGGGTTAGGGCCCAACCCTAGCAGTAGAGGTTCCTCTTTTTGTACATGTATGCTTAGATTACATTCATAGTTAGCTGCTGAAGTAATTTAGGTTTTGTTAATTTGAAAGTATTTGGATGATTAATTAGTTTTCTTCCATTTGTGGATAGTTAGATCAGTGGTATCATAGTGACAGAAGACACTCCAGAAAATCTGGTGATAGTGGCTTTCACCTCATCTCCCTTATGGGATCATGACTTGAGGGTTCTATTCATCCAGCCCAAAAACAAATTTCTTGCTTTGCTGCATAATCTAGGATTTCTTGATGAGTAGGTCATTGTCTTTGAGTTTCTTAGGATGAGTACAATTTTCATTTTTGATCTCTTAAGTTTTGCATTGTTTTCAAAGCACTTCCATTCATGAAATTAGGCACTAGATGGTAATAACTTTGTTTTCTTCCATTTAATAAATCATTCCCATGTATAGATAAATTTATGCATAAATGCAGACATGAATGTATGTTGTTTCAAGAGCTTCTAAATTGTAGGGAGACCTCATCTCATTTGCCCCATCCAAGCCTTATCCACCCATGTCTCCAAATTCCATTAAACCCTAAATTTGAATTGTTGTTTTCTCAGCAAAATTTCCATATCCATTGAGAAAATCCAACTAGCTTAAAGCATTTGATTGAAGCCTGGGTAGTTTTCACCTCCTCCATACCTTATTCCCCCATCATATACCTTTCCCACACTTCATTTTATCTTCCCTACCATCTCCTAAGATTTCAGCCTGTTTCTTGTAGTAAAATAGGGCATCCTGTAGTAGAACTAGGACAGCTTGTAGTAGTACTACATGATACCCTCTAGCAGCTTGTTTCAAGCCCATGCATGTAGCAGTTATAATACTCCCTAGATCATATTCCATGATTAATTAGTTTAGATCATCACATGTTATAAATAAGGATAAGATAGGTTTATTTCACAAGAAAAATGTGTCAATGAGTAGCTAAAGGATTTCATGTCGCTTTACAAGCATCTTCCAATTCATTCTCTTTCATTCCTTAAAGTAGGCAACATTCCTTTTCTTTCATTAAGGATAATTTTCCCTTCTCCATTTGGTAGTCAGACTTCTTCTAGTCAATAGAACACTGGTTTGAGAAACCCTAGTGGTCTATCGCCCTAGTTGAAGAGTGACAAAGAGTATATCATTACATTTATTTGTGTATACATCACTGTCACCTCCAAGTTTGTACAAACCCCGGGTTGATGAAGTAAAGTTGGTAGTCCCAAAAGTTGCAGCATTCTTGCTGCAATACTGTCGCTCATCACCTTTCGGCGCCGTTGTGGGGGAGGTGTCTAAGTCTCATTCTGCAAATATTTCCATTCTCTAGACAGTTGCAATCTAGTTTTGCTTTCTTTCCAATTATGAAATTAGTTCCATTCAACAAGTAATTGCAATTTGGTTTTGCTTTCTTTCCATTATGCAAGAAGTTCTAAAAAAATCGTAAAGAAACAAAAAAACTCCTTTCATGCCTCTTAGGAGTAGATACAATTTAGGGAAATGTTTTCCAAATACCCCCACCACATCAAACAACCAACCTTCCCTATTCTTCAGTGGATGTGAGCTAGAGGACCCATTAAGCGAACAACTAGAGATTTTTGAAGAGCCTATTGGGGAATAAGAAAAGACCATTCCACCAACTTACACCATGGATGAAAATAGAAAAGGGATTGAAGACAAAGAAGGAGTTGAGAATAGAGATGAGGGTGCTTTTCCCATCAGAGAAGCTAATGGGGATGCTAGGATGAAAAACATAGCCCCTCTACTCTTCTTCACTTCCATGGCTTGACCTCATAAGAATTTTATACCTTTTTTTTTCGAGTTTTTTTTTCATATGCAGAACTTATGATTACACCTCTGATGATCAGAAGTTGAAATTATTCCCATCCACTCTCAAAGATGCAACCTTGTGTTGGTTCATGGGTTTACCTTGGGATAATATCACCACTTGGGCTTAGATGTAACAAGCCTTAAACAATAAGTATAGGGACTACTATAGGTCCAAAGATACCAAAGAGGAAATTTTTAGGATGACCTTGGGACATGATGAATCCTTAGAAGATTATGAGGAAAGATTCCAACTCAACTACAAAAGGGTCAGGTGCACCCTTGATCCTGAATTGCTTAATCCTTCTTAGGGGGATTAGGGAAGATCTCCTAGAAACCTTAAACCTGCTGTTAGGAGGGGACATCTATTAGTTACCCTATGATCATATCAAGACAATTTTCAGGAATCATTCTAGGGAAGCTAGAAAGAAGGGTAGGGCTAGTCAAGATTTGGCCAATTCGTCCTCCTCCAACACATCCATAAAAAGTGAAATAGGGAACATGTTGGAAGATTTTAAGAGTGAAATGATGCATACCCTTTCTCTGCAAATGGACACCATGCAGATCAAGAGGAAGCAAGAGGAATCAGAGAGAGACTTAGCTATCTTCTTCTCTAGATGCACTAGTGTTAGGATATTCCGACACATAGGAAATAGTTAAGCATAACTTGGTCTAGTGTAGAGTTAGGTAAAGTGTGTTTCTTCACTATGTACATTTGTAACTTACAATCCCACACCCATGATATGTTCTAGACATCAAGTGATCCGATGGTTCATTCTCTCCTCGATATTACCGACACTTGATCCGTGGCTTAACAACTGATTGGTCCATGATCTATATTTAAATAGCATGAAGGGTCATTTGTAGGGTGACCATTCATGAGAGAAGCTTATGTAAATTTTCATTCTTTTATTAATAAATTACTTGAAGTGGCCGCGTTGGCTCAGGTTGTGGATTGTTTCCCTCTTTGAGGGTTTTAACCACATCAAGCATACTGGTGTATTAGTCTCTGATGTGTTTGTGAGCGGTGTCGTCTGGTGTTCTATCTGAGGAACTTAGCCTATAAATTCCTACATAGTATCAGAGCTATTTGAGGAACGCATCCATTGGTGATCCAAATTTGAAGACGGTACAACTACATCCGAATGTCATGTCCTAGATCTATTGTTTTTGACCAGTTTCAGGCCAAGAGAACTACTCCATTGTGTTAGGAGCATATGTTCTAGTGAGGAACCCCTTTCGTTTCATGCAAAAAGGTTTCCGGTAGCCCTTGCTACGTCATTTTTAAGATATGGAGGTATACAATCTTTATTTGCAGTTTTAGTTATTCATCTCTCTGTTTATTTCGGTTTATTTAGCTCTTTGTTTTTTTTTTATTACCGGATATATACCTTTCATTTATGCATATTCTCTTTTCCCTGTGACTTTGTGTGATCTGGACAAATCAGAAACAGAAAGGAAGGATTTTTCTCATGTGTATGCTCTTTTCTGCCGCGCCTTAGTGTGATCTCGGAAAATTAGAAACATTTAGGAAAATATTTAGGTTCTGTCAAAAGCTAACTTCAAGCAATAAAGTTTGGTTTTTTTGTATGTTCTTGTTGGGTTTTGTGGTTTTTGTTTTGTAGGAAAAAACGACTTTTTCAAGTAAAAACGCACCCCAAAGCTCCAGTGACTAAAAAAAAAACCTTCCTCTTTTCAAAAAATTACTACCCTTTTAAACTAGCTCACTTGGTCCGAAGTTACTTTATGAGAATAGAGGTTTTGAGTTCAAGTCTTTCTTTTTGCTGAGTTACTTTTTCAAAAAGCACATGTAACTTATGTTTTAAAGCTACTTTATATAAAAGCATTCTCACCCATTATAAAAAGTGAGTCACTTATAATTCTAAAGTCTCTTTATCTTTTATTTAAGTTACAATTTACTCGGTAGCTCATAAAGTAACATTGTAAAATTGACTTTCACTAATTTAGAAAAGTGGGTCACATAAAATATTTTTTTTAAGTGATCTAATTAGATTAAGTTTGGAAAGGGGGGATATTTAAAAAAAAAAATATGACATTATTATTCACTTCCACACATTCACGCACTCCATCGGCATCTTCAACATTTTTTTTCAAAAAGTTAACTTCTTCATCCGAAAGCCGTTTTAAGAGCCGTTTTTTTTTAATTGGCCTAATTTTTCAAGATCTTTCCATTGGAACACTTAGTTTCATCATCTACAACCTAGTTTTTGTTAAAATGGAAATTCCATGCCAAGTTATTCTTGACAACACCAACTACTTCCAATGGTGGTCCTACAATGTGGATTTACTTAGAAGTAAAGGTCTTTACAGAATAACCTCAGGCCAAGAAACTAAATCTAAAGATGAAGATAAGCCAGTCAAATGGGAAAATAGGCGAGATCAAGCACGTGGGTTGATAGGGATGTCTATTTATACAGACCTTAGATTCCTTATCGCAGAACTTGATACCCCTAATGAAGCAATGAAACAGCTCACTAAATTTTTTGGAAGTAAAAATGAAATTAGATCCCATCAAGTTGAAAATGAGTTGCTTGGTTTGGACCCCAATAATTTTTCTTCCATTGAATATTTTCTATCCAAGTTCAATACCCTTAGACTTCTCTTGGAAGGTGTTAAGGTTAAGAAAGAAGATGGTAGCCTTATCTATTCCATTCTTACTAAGTTGGGACCAACCTACTCTATGTTTGTTTCCACCTCCCATTCTACTAGAGAAGCCTTTATTTCTCAAGGAAAAGACTACAAGTTCCCCTCTTTTGATGCTTTTTGTGATTATTTAATAAGAGAACAAGAAAAAATCTTATATCTTGGTCTTCTTAATCTTGGAAAATCTTCTAAGAAAGCCTTAGCCACCCAACAACAACCAAATTCAAAGAATCCTAAGAAGTAGCATCCTAAAAAGAATGGTCCTAAACCAAACAAGGGTCCTAAGCAATTTCAGTCTCAAAATGAAAAATCATTTCAACAAAATGATAAGGCAAATAAAAACAAAGGGAAGAAGATTGATAGACATTTCCACTTTTGTAATCGAGATGGCCACTTAGAATCCAAATGCTTTAAGAAGATGGAAGCCTTGGAAGCAGTAATGAAGAAGCATAACATCCATTTGGAGCACTCTTCAACTTCAACTTCATCTTCAGGAATAACACTTTCTGCATGTGGTTTTCAAGCATCTTAGTCTGGTTATGCACTAAATGTGTCTTCTTCTTCTCACTCTCATGAGTGGCTCATTGATTCTGGAGCTTCTTATTACATGGCCAAAAACAAAGCCATGTTTTCTTCTTTAAATGATTGTAACACCAAAAATATATATGTTGGTGATGATAAATCTCTTAGTGTTGTAGGGACTGGAACTGTTCATCTAGACAATGGTCAATTTAATTATGTATTATGTGTTCCAACCTTATCCTACAACCTTCTATCTATATATCAGATAACTCATTTAGGTGAAGGTAAAACCGTTGAATTTTCACCTCATGATGTTGTAATTAAGGACCTAAGAGATCCTAAACAGATTTTAGCTACTAGAATTACTGATGATTCTACAAGGTTGTATAAGTTTAACAACTTTGGGTCATCAAATCTTTCCTCGGTATTTGTTGCTCATAATGATGAAGTGAGCAAACTTTGGCATGAGCGATTTGGTCACTTAAACTATCGCTCCTTTCAAAATCTATGTAAAGAAAATATGGTGACAGGTCTTCCTATGGTATCTTGCAAAAATGGTGTTTGTTTCGAATGTGTACTCAGAAAACATCATCAGGATAGTTTTGAAAAATGTGCCTCTTGGCACGCCTCATCCCCTTTACAGCTTGTGCATAGTGATTTATGTGGTCCACTTCCAGTTGTTTCATTCTCTGGCTACAGGTATTTATTAACTTTCACTGATGATTTCTCCACACACACTTGGGTATACTTCTTAAAACTCAAGAGTGAAGTATTTAACATGTTCGTGGCCTTTAAGGCCTTTGTTGAAAAAAAATATGGACATCAAATTCTTAATCTAAGTTCTGATAATGGCAAAGAATTTGTTAAAAACAAATTCATCAACTTTTGCACTGAGCATGAAATTCAAATGGAACATACTATTCCATATACTCCACAACAAAATGGTGTAGCTGAAAGGAAGAATTGCACCTTAAAGGAAATGGCTAATTGTATGCTTCAATCTAAAGGACTTAGTCTTAATGTTTGGGCAGAAGCAATTAACTATACAAATTACATAGTAAATCACACTCCTACTAAGGTTTTAAATAATATCACTCCAGAAGAAGCATGGAGCTCAATTAAACCAGATGTAAGTCACTTTCGTGTTTTTGGAAGTGAAGCATTGGCCCATATTCCAGATGAGGAACATAAAGCTTTAGAACCTAAGAGTGAAAAATGTATTTTTGTTGGATATTCTGAAGATGTCAAAGGATATAGACTTATTCAACCTAAGTCCAAAAATGTTATCATTAGAAGAGATGTAAAGTTTGCTAAAAATATATCGGCTTATGAGCCTAGTTCAGCGGATGTGCTACGTATCTCTATCCCTTATACTTCTAAAAATATTTTTTCTTTAGATGATGACAGCGAGGATGACAATCCTCCCCCACCTTTGAGGATCCTCCTTCTTCCAAAATGAGTCTGTGCTATTCAGGATGCAACAGGTGCTCTTGCAGGTGATCCTATAGATAAATGATGTACACTTTCTCAGTTCGATAGAGCCTCTTCTTTACTGGCTCAAGCTTCAGTGAATTATGATCCAACACCTTTGCAGAAGCTTTAGGCCATCCATATTGGGACACAGCTATGAATGAAGAATATTGTTCATTATTGGCAAATGATACATGGGATCTTGTTCCTCTTCAAAAGGGATGGAAACTTTCTAGATGAAAATGGGTTTATAGAATGAAGTATGGACAAGATGGAAAAGTTGATAAACATAAAGCTCGTCTTGTTGCTAAGGGTTTTTCACAAGTTGAAGGCATTGACTATACTAAAACCTTCTCCTTTGTTGCCAAAATGAACTCTATCCACCTTGTTCTTTCCCTCGCTTCGTCTTTCAAATGGGAAGTCCATCAGATGGATGTTAAATCTCCCTTTTTTCATGGGGACTTGCATGAAGAAATCTATATGGAACAACCTCCTGGATTTATACAAACAGACTCCAACCTTGTATGTCGGCTTAAGAAATCCCTTTATGGTCTCAAGCAAGCCCCTAGGGCTTGGTATGCCAAAATGGATAGCTTTCTTTTAGATACTAGCTTTTCTAGGTGTCATTCTGACAATATTGTCTACACCAAGAAAGTGGGTAAGTCTCTTATCATTCTTGTTATTTATGTTGATGATCTTGTCCTCATTGGAAGTGATCCCAACCTGATAAACCATGTGAAGTCTAGCCTTAAAAAGAAGTTTGAAATGACAGACTTAGGACACTTGCATTATTTTCTTGGTCTTAAACTCTTGCAATCCAAGGAAGGTATTTCCCTTTCCTAGTCCAAGTATGCATGCGATCTTCTACGCCACTTTCACATGGAAGATTGTAAGTCAGCCCCTTCTCCCTTTCAGTATGAAGTCAAACTTTCAATCACTTGTACTTCCCCTAAAGTTGATGCTACTGATGAGTCTCATCATTGAGTAATTACTGTAGAAATTTTGAATAATATGACACTTATTCACAGAGATTATCTTGATTATACACTATTGTGGAATACATGCATAATACATAAGCTCCTCTACGTTGATCATCAATTTAGCAGCATCAAAAACAATGAAACATCAATCGCATGCACACATTAACACAATATGTATCCCGGGGAAAGCATACAGCTGAAAACCCCACACTATCTGTATATTATAATGATTGAGAACATGTAACAATACATAGTACAATACTCCTCACATGTACTCAGTACTATCTCCACCTGTTACACATAAAACTAGTTCAGATCCGAACAAGTCACAGGTTCAAATCTCCTCCGTTGCTTTGCCTGCCTATACTGCACAATGCTGCAAGAAATCACTCACACTGGACATCACGTGAGCACAAGCTATATTTCACTTGGTATTGGCCAACACTACACAATACTCATTCGCATAACTTAATCCCTCTGATTGTGCAAGATCCCATGCACAACTATAGTCACAACTGATAGCAATCTCAACCTCTAACACCTATCTCCACTGAACTGTACATGAACTGAGTTAACTGATGTATTCTTTAGTTTTTTTGAGTTAATAATTAATTCACACAACTCATCATTAGTCTATTTGCAGTTAGACTAATTACAACTAGTTCAACCAAGTCAAACTGAACACAACTCCATCAACTCCACATCCAACTCCACCAAACTCAACTGCTTGAGTTCTAACTAAAGTCATGCATGCAATAGCTCAACTGAATCATAAGAAAAGCGTATTTCCTTCTGACAGCTGCATGTGCCACATTTGTAGCTCAAACTGAAGTGCTCCAAGAGGATAAGATAATGTTTATAGTCCAAATATTATTATGAGACAATAATATTCGACTGTTTCTATTTTTAGCCTGGCAGTCTAAAAATAGAAACCTGCCCATATGTCTAAAAATAGAAGTCCATCTATTTTTACCAACATGACCAATCATCCAAAAAAAACATACTGCAACTCATAGACCATGATCCATATGTCTAAAAATAGACATAGTCTAAAAATAGACTTTGCGCCATAATTTGCCTGCGGGCCCACTTAGTGAAGGCGACTCCTTTCCACTAAGCTCCATCATCTTGTTGCATTCTCAACACTCCCTCTCAACAAATATGGATTATCAGCAACCCCTATCCTACCTCGGTGGTATTCGAATTTGCTCCTGGTAAGAGCCTTCGTCAAGATATCAGCATCTTGATCCTTCGTTGGAATGTATGAAAGTAACATGATTCTCTGCTGCACACAATCTTTGATATGTTGGTACTTGATGTCAATGTGCTTAGATCTATCATGAAATACAAGATTAGCCGAGAGTTTAATGCAACTCTGGTTATCACAGTAAATCACAGTAATCTCTAAGTAAGAACCGAACAACCCGACCAGGATCTTCCTCATCCATATAGCCTCGCATGTAGCCAAACTTGCTGCCATATACTCGGCCTCTGCTGAAATGAGTGCCACGGATCTCTGCTTCCTACTATACCAAGAAACTGCTATCGACTTGATACTGAAGACCCCTCCAGATGTGCTCTTTCTGTCCGTTGGGCTCCCTGCCCAATCTGTATTTGTGAAGACACATAGCTTCACCTCATCCTCTTATCTGTACCACAAACCATATCCTGATGTGCCTCTCAAATAACGTAGTACATGCTTGCCTACCTTCCAAAAGAGCTTGGTTGGCTTAACCATAGCTTGTGAAAGCTGGTTAACAGCATAGCATATATCGGGTCGTGTATTGACCAGATACATAAGCGACCCCACCAACTGTCGATAAACAGTGGCATCCACTACCTCTGCTGAAGTAGTATCCTCCTTCCTCCAACCTCCAAGAAGGAATGCAGTCTTCACATCCATTTGATGGATGTGCCATCCCATCTACGCTGAGAGAGCAAGAATCGTCCGTATGGAAGAATACCTTGCGACAGGTGCAAAGGTTTCCTCATAATCGATCCCCTCTATCTGGGAGAAGCCTTGAGAAAGAAATCTTGCCTTGTACTTCTCCACACTCTCATCAGTTGCCTGCTTAACTTGTAGATCCATCTCGAACCCACCACTGATTTCCCTTCTGGTCTTGGGACAATCTCCCATGCACTGTTTCTGACAATCGAATCATACTCTTCCACCATGGCGTCAACCCATGCGGGATCCTCCACAACTTCCTCAAAAGAGGATGGCTCAGTCATGACACATTTTCTCACAAGAGCCATGTATCCAGTGTACCAATCAGGTGACTGTCTCTGTATACGTTGAGCTGTAGGTGGTCCTACAACTTTCTCTGCATCTTGAGCCAGTCGCTCATCTTTTGTCAGGCGCTTTCACCCTCTGATGGTTGGCGCTGCATGAGTGGTCTCTTCCACTCCATGAACTTCGTCCTGTGGCTGATCCACATCCTGAAGCTCATCCTTAGGAACTAATAGCTCCTCATCTGCATGCAAGTGTGGCTCCCTCTCAACAAAACACTTCATGGCTTTCTCCTCTTGAAATTTTATATCCCATCGCACAAAAGTCTTGCGACTGTCTGGCAAATACACATGATAGTTGTGGGGCATATCAGTGTACCCCACAAATATCCCAAAATCTGAGGTTGGCTCCAGCTTCTTCCTGGCATCCTTCGTTACATGCATGTAAACATTAGAACCAAAAATCCTCAAATGAGAAAGATCAGGCCTCTTACTAGAATAAGCCTCCTCGGGTGTACTCATGCCAAGTATCCTGTGAGGACAACGGTTCTGCACATATACTGCAGTATTGCATGCTTCTGCCTACAAGTGAAGGGGTAGGCCCTGATCATGCAACATCGCCCGTGCAGCACCCATGATCATTCTGTTCTTCCGCTTAGTAACCATGTTCTGCTGTGGGTTATGGGGAGCTATGAGCTCTCTTTGAATCACTTCTGCACTACAGAAATCCTTGAACTCGCCAGAGATGTATTCACCACCATTATTGCTCCTAAGAGCCTTCACCTTCTTCCCCAACTCCTTCTCGACCAGTGCTTTGAACTCACAGAACTTTGAGTATGTCTCGCTCTTCTTTTGCATTAAGAAGATCCAACACTTTCTAGAGAAATCATCAACAAAGATCACATAATACCTGTGTTTTTCTGTCGAAGCAACTGAGAAAGGTCCACACATGTCTGTGTGAATACTCTCAAGGATTGTTGTGGCACGACTATCCTTCTCGTGAAAGGTGGCTTTCACAAACTTTCCCAAAGGACACCCCTTGCACTGATCTGACTGCGCAAGATTGCCTTTAGGAAGCCCTGTAGTGATCAATTGAAATATCTTCAAGGCTCCATGGTGAAGGTGACCCAATCTCCTGTGCCACAGCTCGCCATCATCCCAGCTCACCAATCCTTTTGCCCCGCATGCCATTGCTGCATAGCCATCTACATGCAACTGATAAAGGGTCCTCACTCAAACCCCTATCTTCCGGGTTTCTCCAGTTGTCTTACTGCGCAGGAAAGCTTTTCCCTCGCTGAAAACAACATCGTATCCCTTGTCTTCTAACATCGCCACAGAGATAAGATTCTTCTTCAATCCTGGAACATGCATCACTTCCTTCAATACGAAGGGTTTACCAGACTCCCTCTCAAAGGAAATGGTACCGCTACCGGTCGCACTGTATCTACCATCATCGCCCATCTCAATGTGCACTCCAAGATCTTTCACCTCCAGATCAGAAAATAAATCTTCATCTCCTGTCATGTGAAAAAATGAACCACTTTCCAAGAACCATATTGATCCCATCACACTTGAAACCAAGCATGTGATCAATGAAAAATCAAGCTCAAACTGCGAGGCTAAATCCTCTCCCGCTGCAGATCCAGCAGCTTGCTTGTTCTTCTTCTTCTGTAGACAATTAGTGGCATAATGTCCATGCTGGTGACAGTGAAAGAACTTCACCTTGGACATGTCCTGCTTCTTGCCTTTCGCACTGGAATGAGAAGACTTCTTGTTCTTCCCCTTCTTTGCTTTGGCAGCCAAAGTGCAATTTTCTTCTTCAGTTCCCTTTGATGAAGATCCGTCCTGGGTATTCCACCTAATCTCCTCTTGCACAAGATCTGACCAAAGTCTCTCCCATCCTGGCAATTTCTCCCGACCATTGACAGAGTCCTGATAGGAATGCCAACTCTTCGGAAGACCAAGGAGAGCCAAGCTCACCAAGTCCTCATCATCGACAGTCACCCCCACACTTCCCAGCTCATCCCTGCACTGGGTGAACTTCGTGAGATACTTGGGTATATTATCGCCTTTCTCACATTTGATGTTTCTGAGTTTATCCCTGAGCGCCAGCTTCCTCTGATCGCTCTTGCTTTGGAATAATTCTATCAACGCTTTCCACATCCAGAATGGAGAAGCCTTTCCATGCAGGCTGGACACAATGTGATCCTTCACTAACAGAATCCTTCGACACTTTGTTGTCTTCTTTTGCCAAGCATCAACTTGAGCAGCATTAGTAGTCATTGGGACATCAGCATTGATGAAATCCTTCAGCCCATTATCATCTAACACCGCCTCCATCCTGTCTTTCCATGAAATATAATTCGAGCTGCCCTCAAGAGCATACTCCAATCGAAATCCGTTGAAAGACATTGCAACTTTGACACCAAGAAAACACAGCTGCAATTTGAATTCCACCAGCTGAAAACTCAACCGCTTCTAATCTAAAATTCGTGAGAACAAAGTATTTCTTGTACAGAGATTGACTGTATGGGCATTCATCCGATATCTCACCTTCCAAAAGAAGGATGAATCCAGAGGCTACCTGGCCCGATTATAGACTCTGCCTGAAGAAATAAAATGTAAACACTTTCTGAATAATAGATCTGATGATCAACAGCTCCAATACCATGTAGAAATTTTGAATAATATGACACTTATTCACAGATATTATCCTGATTATACACTATTGTGGAATACATGCATAATACATAAGCTCCTCTACGCTGATCATCAATTTAGCAGCATAAAAAACAATGAAACATCAATCACATGCACACATTAACACAATATGTATCCCAGGGAAAGCATATAGCTGAAAACCCCACACTATCTGTATATTATAATGATTGAGAACATGTAACAATACATAGTACAATACTCCTCACAAGTACTTAGTACTATCTCCACCTGTTACACACAAAACTAGCTCAGATCCGAACAAGTCATAGGTTCAAATCTCCTCCACTGCTTTGCCTGCCTCTACTGCACAATGCTGTAAGAAATCACTCACACTGGAAATCACATGAGAACAAGCTATATTTCACTTGGTGTTGGCCAACACTACATAATACTCATTGCCATAACTCAATCCCTCTGATTGTGCAAGATCCCATGCACAACTATAGTCACAACTGATAGCAATCTCAACCTCTAACACCTGTCTCCACTGAACTGTACATGCACTGAGTTAACTGATGTATTCTTTAGTTTCTTTATGAGTTAATAATTAATTCACACAACTCATCATTAGTCTATTTGCAGTTAGACTAATTAAAACTAGTTCAACCAAGTCAAACTGAACACAACTCCATCAACTCCACCAAACTCAACTGCTTGAGTTCTAACTGAAGTCATGCATGCAATAGCTCAACTAACTCATAAGAAAAGCCTATTTCCTTCTGACAGCTGCATGTGCCACATCTGTAGCTCAAACTAAAGTGCTCCAAGAGGATAAGATAATGTTTATGGTCCAAATATTATTATGAGACAATAATATTCGACTGTTTCTATTTTTAGCCTAGCAGTCTAAAAATAGAAACCTGCCCATATGTCTAAAAATAGAAGTCCATCTATTTTTACCAACATGACCAATCATCCACAAATAACATACTGCAACTCATAGACCATGATCCATATGTCTAAAAATAGACATAGTCTAAAAATAGACTTTGTGCTATAATTTGCCTGTGTGCCCACTTAGTGAAGCCGACTCATTTCCTCTAAGCTCCATCATCTTGTTGCATTCTCAACAATTATATGGGCCTTAATTGGCCTTAATTCACCTCCTAGCTTAGTCAAACCAACTATTCTCACAACCTATTGCATGCTTTTGATTATATTTTGCTTATGAGGCGAGTTAGAGTTGGATATTTTTGCTTTGTGGTCTAATGTACATGTAATGCAGGAATAAAGGATAAAAGCAAGCGAAATGCAGGGATAAAAGGTAAAAGCAAGGAACTATGGTAAAATACCTTGGTAAAAACTCAAATGGGACAAGGGAGAGGAATTATAGGAGGTATTTCCTCATTTACTGCCCATCCATTCAAATATCCCTCAATTAGCTGAGAGTAAAAACAACCAAATTTGAAGTACTAAAAGATAACCAAGCAAGTTGAAGTACAAGCAGCCTCCCTACTAGAAGGAAACTGGGCTAGTGAAAGTGAAAGGACAAGTTACAATTAAGTTGGGAGTTGTACCTCCCTAGTTTTGAGGGAAGTCATTGAGACTTTAGATGTATAAATAAATAGGCTCAGGACCTCAATTTTTTAGCTATTTAGTTAGTTACCAGTTAGCTAGATAGTCAGTCATTCAATTAGCAAGGATTCGAACATCTACTTTGTAATAGTTTTGATGTAGTACAATTTTTGATAATGAAGATGAGTTTTGATTTGAGCCAACACTGAGTTAACTCAGAAGGTTGATCCTCTTGGGTTAGGGCCCAACCCTAGTAGCCTAAGCTCCTCTTTCTTGTATTGTATTCTAGCATAGCTTCCTGCTTTCTATTCATTTGTTTAATCAAATGCATTCTCATCACAACGATAGTATAGATTCATGCTTTCTGTTCATTAACTTAAGCAGTTCATTTCCATTAAAAGACTAGCGTAGATGCATGGTTTGGTTATTCATTTGGTTAAGTACATGCATGTTCATTGTAGTGGTTCAACATAGATTCATGGCTTTCCTGTTTATTTATTGAGTGGTTGTAGTTTCATTACAGCAGGGTAGAATAGAGTAGTTGTGTTTCAATTTTTTCTCTTCATACTTTCATCTAAGTAATAGGTTGGCTAAGAAAAAGGTCTGCCAGGTTGTTCATAGGTGTCTCGGCCTCACTTCCTCCCTCTGGGACTATGGTGTGGGGAAGGAACCCTGCAACAACCCCAAAAACACAAGGTTTTTATTTTTCATGGAGTTTTTTCATTTAATACAGTACCGAGGTTAATTCATAGCGCTCTACCCCTTTACTGGTCATCATCTTGTTCACTCTCCTTCTGTCTCAGGCCTTAGCCACATTCCCATCTCTTTCGATTTGAGCATGAAGTGCTTGCGCAGGAGCTGATAATTCATGTTCAAACGGTTTTTAACTATCAATCACCTTTCATACGCAAAACTGTCCACTCACTACTCAAATCAACTTTTCGCATTTGAATTTCTGCCTTCTAAATCCCCACTGTCGATATGCCTTATCAGATCTGACGGTTATCGCACACTCGCTTACCAACTTGCTCGGTCACATCTCTGTCATAGATCTACTTCGCCAAATACGATGGCCCTCACGCCATATCGTGTGGATTTCCTTCCGATGGTTATCGGGCTGAGAGCACGCGATATGGACAGTTTCCCCATTCTATGTGTCAGTCAGGGAGGCTAATTGCATGAATTTTTTTCAAAATACAACTTATGGTTTTGAGGGCGTGCAAGATACAGCTTACCGCCCCCCCAAACCCGCTCGTCATTTTTGCACATTTCTTTTCGTGCTTCGCTCTCCACTGTCAATATGCCCTGCTAGATTTGATGATTGTCGCATCACCCGATTGCTTTATCGCCTTGAACTCTACACCATCGATCTGTCTCTTGATCCGATGGTTGCCTTTGCTTTTGATTGCCAACTGGCTTGGTCGATCTCTGTCATTCATCTGTCGATCACCTCTGTGATATAATCCCAGCCATCCATCCTGTTAGTCCACCATGTCCACTCATTTTTCTATGTACCCTCCTACTGTTAGATCTCAACCGTTCATTTACCCTTCACCTGCCTAATCCAACGGTCCTCATGTGCTGTTGCTCATTACGTCCTATTTTCAGCCTTTTGACCTCTGACTGCTTCTTCCGCTCATTCATAGACTTAGCATAATTCCGTTTCCGACCCCCTTAGTCTAGTTTTATGCTCTTTTACTTCTGAAACTTAGATAGTTAGCATCATATTAGTGTTTTTTTGATCCAAATGGATCCTAGAACACTCTCTAAGTTTTCATGAACTCTTTGAAAATCATGCCAAAGATTCAAAGTGTTATAAAGATCAAGCTATTGGAGGGAATCCTTAGACAGTTGCAATGGCAATCAGCGCAGATCAACGAGGGCCGTCGATCTAGTGTGCAGAGCGACACACCATGGTAACACATGCTGACACCAACCAGGAAATGAAAGGACAAATTTAAGCAGTGGAGGTAGTTTCCGATATGCGATTAGCGACATGTTGCTAATCACATATCGCAGGGCAAACCTCTCAGTGAAGAGAAGCCATGAGCACATGGACCCGAAATAATTATAAAATGTGGAAAATATTGCTTCGGTTCCATCAGAGCGGGATTCCACAAAACCAATAGGATATCGGATGGGCTTCGAGCGTTAAGCGGCTTCATCCGAGTTCTGCCCGATGCCATACATCGATTGCCACGTGTATTGGCAGAAGAGAGATAGAACCGCTCACATCGAACGGGTAAACATCATGCTACTTAGCCGCCTGATATGAATGACAACCGTAGGCTTTGGGGCCCCTAGATCAATGGCGGAGATGGGTTCCGATAGATGACCAGATTTGACAAGATTATAAAGCAAGATCACATAGGATTTGAAGTCTGATATGAACGACACGCTTGTAGAAGGTCGTGTTTCACAGGCATTCTTGGAGTTAACAGAAAAAACGGCCGTTTCAAATATGTCCAAGAGAACTGACACTCATCCGTTATGAAATAGGTGGCCACTTCCCTATGAGGCATTACACAGTGACTGATTATGTAGGACAGAGGGATTCAAACAGACAGAGGTAGGGGAACCAAAAAGTCGGGAAGCGGAAATGAACAGTCAGGAAGCAGATTGGCTTTAAAGCCACAAACTGAGAGAGAGAGAGGCAAAGCAGTAGGCAGTAAGCCAAAAGTAGAGAGAAGAAGCTGAGTGGACCTATAGAAGCAAAGGCAGCATCGAGCCAGGATTAGGACAGAGACAGAGAGGGTCAGAGAGTCTGTGTACTCCAGAGAAGGCTTGAGAGGTTTAAGCGAATTCCTCTACATGCCTATCATGTATTGAGTCTCAGATTGGGCTCATACTATTGTAATCAACAAAGACCGAGAGTCAGTGAGGAGAGTCTATGTACTCAAGAGAGAGACTTGGGGGATCCAAGTACGGTCTTACTGATTTGTACCTGTTGTGTGAGACTAAAATCAAGCTCACTGTTGTAAAAAATCTGCTATGAAGACATAATAGAGAGGCCACCACTGAAGGCTAGACCAGGAGACGTAGCCCAGGATTATTAGGTGAACTCCTTATTAAACTTGTTGTGTTTATATGTGTTGCCTATTATGTTTTCTTTTACTGCTTCATTGCCTATGTATTTCACAATCTTATCGATCCATTTCACAAAATAACATAGGCACATCCATGCACATGAGTATGTAATACCTTATTAATTATCTTAGATCAAATATCAAATCAAGTGGTATCAGAGCTCTAAGTTGCTAAGGTTAGAAAAACTTGTGCTGGACTGTTTGTGAATGATAATTAGATCAAGGCTTAAACTAGGAGGAGGAGAATTGGCTGAATTTAACCCAGAAATTGGTAGAGTCTATACTAGGAGGAAAATGTTAGAAGAGATTCCCTTGGAATCAGACCGTTAGTTTATGGACAGT
Organism: Pinus tabuliformis; assembly: GCA_031772625.1. NCBI lineage: Eukaryota > Viridiplantae > Streptophyta > Pinopsida > Pinales > Pinaceae > Pinus > Pinus tabuliformis. Next base: position 761,205,155 of record CM062815.1, on the reverse strand, counting down.
TTCTTGACTATGAGAGCCATGGTAGAGGAAATGTATAGATAATTTAAGAAAGGTCGAAGTGAAGATTCTTCAACTTCCCAGCATAACAAAGGAGTAGAAGAATCTCTCCTCAATGACCATTCTAAAGGCAAAGGGAAAGAAGAAAAGCTTCCCACACCTCCTAATAGCCCTGAAAATAAAAAGAAAACATCTTTGATCAAATTAGATGTTAAATTTGATTTGCCGATATATGATGGAGAGTTGAATGCAGAGAAGCTAGATAATTGGATTAGACAAATTGATGTGTATTGTAGGGTGCAGAGCATTGATTCAGACAGAAGTAAGATTCAGTTGGCCAGCCTATGCCTTGGAGGAAATGCCTTGGTATGGTGGGAAGGCAGAACACAAGATGACATGAAGAAGCATGGTAAAATCCTTTCTGTCTGGAGTGAATTTGTTTCTGCAATTAAAAAACAATTCTATCCACTAGCTTATATGCAACAAGTTATTATGAGTTGGAAAACTCTTTGCTAATTGAAAGGGAAAAGTGTACAAAGTTACACCCAAGAATTTAGAAAAAGAGCTTTTATTCTAGGCATTTCTTTAGACTCACCTGAAACTTTGCTGAAGTATATAGGTGGTCTACACAGCTATTTAAAGCACACCATTCTCATGTTTAATCCTACTAACATAGATGAGGTGTTTGTTCAGGCTACACATCTGGAGGCTAGAGGCAAGAATGTGAACCCAAAGATTGGGGGATCATCAAAACCCACTGCAAGCAAGAACAAAGAAAAGATAAAGCAGAAATGGAAACAGAGGAAGGCAAATGCAGTACAAAAGACCAAACCTTCATGCACTCACTGCAAGAAGGAAGGGCATGATGATGAAGACTGCTGGATTTTGCATTCAGAGCTAAAACCCAATAAGTTCGGTGGAAAAAAGAAGAAAATTGCTGCAGCTATTTATAAGGATTTGGGGTCAGACTCGGGGGATGAAACAACAATCACATCCACATGTATAAAAGGTAAAAATTATGAAGCATCTACTAGTAATTCTGCACAAACTATTGATAGTGAAGAAAATGAGAGAAGAAGACATGAGCTTTTTCATATTTAGAGTTATTTTCAAGCATCAAAAGATTGATACTTTGTTTGATAGTGGCTCACAAGTAAACTTAATTTCTGAAGCAATTGTAAAGAAACTGGGATTACTAACCACACCTCACAAGAAGCCATATCCAATGGGTTGGTTATGTGATAAAGCAAAGTTACAAGTGATTAGACAATGTAAACTCAGGTTTGCCATTGCTTCAGCATTTGTAGATGAGGTTGAGTTAGATGTAATTCCCCTGGATATATGTGGAATTTTTTTGGGAAGTCCTTACTTGTATGATAGAAAAACAATTTTCTATAGAGCTGAGAGTAAGTATAAACTCCTTAAAGATGGAATTGAATATATTTTAAGAGCTCATAAACTCAAGAATAATTATACTCTCATAAACTCAGGGCAGATGAAAAAAATTGTAAATTCATGCAAACAATTTTTACTAATGGTTGTAAAGGAAAAGAAACATGATAAAACCAATGTATTTGAAGCCTGTGATGCTAAACAACAAGCTGATTTAGAAAACGTTGTTTCAGAATATGATATGCTATTTCAAGAACCTAAAGGTTTGCCACCCAAAAAGGAAATAATACATGATATTAATTTGCAGCAAGATGCTCCATTGCCTAACATCGGAATGTACAGGTTATCAACTTTAGATAATGCAGAAATAAAGAAGTAGGTACAAGAGCTGCTCGAGAAAGGGTTCATAAGACCTAGCACATCACCATGTGGGTCTCCAATTATCTTAGTGAGAAAGAAAGATGGCTCATGGAGAATGTGCATTGTTTACCGAGCACTAAATAAGATAACGATAAAAGATCGTTATCCCCTTCCTTGCATAGATGATATATTAGATCAGTTGAAAGAAGTTGTTTACTTTTCCAAGTTGGAATTGCATAGTGGCTACCATCAGGTCATAGTGGCAGAGAAAGATGCATGGAAGACTGCTTTCAAAACAAAGCAAGGACTGTATGAGTGGTTAGTTATGCCTTTTGTCTTAACTAATGCTCCTGCTACTTTCATGAGAGTAATGAATGATGTGCTCAGGCCTTTTATTGATGATTTTGTCATTGTATATCTAGATGACATTCTTGTATTTAGTAAAACATGGGAAGAACATTTGAAGCATGTAAAACAGACTCTAGATGTTTTGAAAAGAGAAAATCTTTATGTTAATCTATCAAAATGTGAATTTGGCAAAACATCTTTGAATTATTTGGGTCATATTGTAGGGGGTGGTGAATTGAAGATAGGTCCCTCTAAGGTTGCATTCATTATAAACTAGCCTAAACCCAAATCTGCTACAAAAGTTAGAAGCTTCCTAGGAGCATCACAGTATTGGAGAAATTTTATTGTTAACTTTTCCTTGATCGCAGCTCCCTTACATGCTTTAACGGGATTGAACAAGGTGTTTCAGTGGGGAGGCAAACATCAGAAAGCCTTCGACAACTTAAAAGAAAATATTAGTACAACACTAGTACTAGCACTGCTCAATCTTCAAAGACCCTTTGAGATTGAAACGAATGCTAGTGACTATGCCATGGGAGCAGTGTTGATGCAGCACGGTAAACCCATATCAAGATCTCCTTTTGAGACCTGTTTTGGTTTCATACCAAGGTCTCCCTTGGATTTTGTCTTTCGTAAAGACATAGTAGTTGCTGGACACAGTGATGTGGACAGAACAACCCGATTCATTGAACAGATCCAAGAAATTCACCAGGCAGTGGAGGAACAGCTGGAAAAGAGCCAAGCCAAGTATAAGGAAAGGCATGATAAGCATGGGATTGAGCATAGTTTCAAACTTTGTGATCAAGTCTAGTTGTATATTGGCAAAGACAGAATGCAAGGTGAATGTAAGAAGCTGAAGCCAATAAGGTATGGACCTTTCAAGATAATTGAGAAAATCGGTGAGAATGATTTTCTCCTCGATCTGCCAGCTTACATGCACATCTATTCAGTATTTAATGAAGAAAGCTTGAGACTGTTTGAACATTCATTGATTGAAGATCCTGAAGAGCAGAGTCAATTGCCTTCTATTGATGATCTATTGCCTGAATATCTCAATGAATTGCAGGAAGATACAGTTATGGACAAGAAGGTGAGAACTACGTGAAGAGGGGATGTTGAGTACCTCATAATTGGACTCAAAGGTTCAAAACCAAGCAGTGCAAGTGTTGAAAAGTGTGCAACAAGAAATGCTAAACTAAAAATAGAACTGCTAAAAATAGCACTTCTAAAAATAGCAGTTTGGCCAATGAGCATTTTGGCCACCTTGGGTGAGAGGTGAAACTGCTAAAAATAACATCTTCTAAAAATAGCATTTCTGGGTCCCTTCCTATTTATAGTAGTCCTTGGTCTATCTATAGGAAGTAAATTCGAATTTGGTCTTACCAGTAGTTTGGAATATTAATTAATTAATTCTCTATGAGTTAATTAGTTAAGGAAAAGCAAACTTGAAGTCTTTGTGAGAACATGCAATTATTTCTCCACTAATTGGGGAATGTGTCCTTGATTTACTTTACTGATTGAGGAATTAAGGATGAGTTTTATATTGAGAGGATCAGTTGACTTAGTTTAACTTAGTCAAGTTCAGTTAGATTAATTTAACAAGTTGTTAAATTAATGAGATATAGTTTGTTGATGCTTGCATGCATGTGACAACTATTATTTTCAGATGACTGTGTATTCACTCATGGATAACTGATGCATGTCAGTTATGTTAGAGACCCAATTGAGATCAGATGAGGGACAGTGTACTATTAGATGCTAGGATATTTCTATTAAGTATTCTTTGCATGGGGAAGGAAGCTTCTTCCTTCTATGATTGCGTAGTTGGACCTGAGGTGACAGTAGGTATGATCAGGCCAATTTACATGTGTTTTGTAATTAGACCCCAATCAAAACTACGCAAGGAAATAGGAGCTTGGACTTGAGGTGAAGCCTTTATATACAAGGCTAGGTAGTCCATGAGCTACATCATCAGAGTATAGAGAGAGCAGGATAGCTTTTGAGCTGATTCTTTTTGTATGTTGTTGAGGATTTCCACTTGATTGATAATACAGAGATGGGGTTTTAGGCTGGTGCTTTTCCTGGATAAATTCTTCTATGTTATGTGTGATTGATTCCTTCTTATCAGTTATATGTGTTCATGCTTGATGTTGCTCATGGTTGATTAGCTTCCGCAAAGTTTATGGTAGATGTAGATCTAGTATTATGCTTTAGTACATTGCATATATCAGTTTGATCTGCAGGTGAAATTTCTACATGATATCAGTGAGCTAGCTGATTTGTAGAGAAAATTTTACATGGTATCAAAGCACAGGTGATCAAGGAAGAACATTATACAAGAAGGAAGAATTTTGTGGTTTCTGAATATTGAATTGAGTTCTTATCACATCTATTTCACCGATGGTGTTCTATGGTTTGAGACTCAAATATGCCCTTGATGGCAGTTCGAATTATATAGCCTCGAAGGATCGCATGGAGGTAGTATTAGAAGATAATGGCCTTAAGGACTTCATTGATCAAGAAGTCCAGAAGCCGACTGATGCTACTCAACTGGAAGAATGGAAGAAGTGTGTGGCTAGAGCTAGGAGAATCCTCGTGGAGGGAATTCGAGATCACATTGTCTTGAGCCTCCATGGGAAGGAGACTCCATTTTCGATGTGGAAAACATTGAAATATTTATATCAGAATAGCAGTGATTAGAGGAAGCTGGCATTGAAGGACAAACTTTGAAAGATCAAGTGTGAAAAGGATGAGACGATCTCTATGTATTTGACCAAGCTCATCACATGTAGGGATGAGCTTGCAAGTGTAGGGGTTGTGACATCTGATGATGATATGGTGATTCTAACACTCCTTGCCCTTCCCAAGAGCTGGCATAGCTACTAGGACTCGGTTAATGGAAGGGAGAAACTGCCAGATTGGGAACAACTATGGTCAGATTTGATGCAGGAGGAGATCAGATGGAGCACCAGAGACGGTTCTTCATCCATGGAGGATGAGGAGAACTGTGCCTTAGCGAGTAAGGAAAAGAAGGGGAAGGAGAAGGTTTCTCTTTCTGAATCTAGTTCTTCCAATGGTGGGAAGAAGGTTGACAAATCGAAAGTGCGATGCTTTCATTGTCATGAGGTGGGCCATTATGCTACAAATTGTCCATAGAGGAAATCCAAGAAGGGATCCGGGGAAGGATCTAAAGGTGAGGCACTTGCTTCACAGTTTGAGTTGGATTTCACACTCTTCGCATGCATGGTTTCATCCATGGTGGGAAGTGGTTTGTTTCTTGACAGTGGAGCTTCTTTCCACATGACCAGCGACAAGAGTTTTTTCAGTACTTTGGAGGAGAAAGATCTCCAGATACTCATAGCGATGGGTAATGATGAGAAATATAATGTCTCAGGTGTAGGCATGGTTATTTTTTAGAGGGAGCATGGAGCTCGCCTTACCTTGACCGATGTCAAGTATGTGCCAGGACTGAAGAGAAACTTGGTGTCGATCCCGATGATGGAAGACAAAGGCTATGATGTAGTCTTCAGTAAGGGAAAGGTTTTCCTTAGACACATCATCACTAGACAGGTGAAGGAGATTGGTTCATGGGTCAAGAACCTGTATGCTCTTGAGGTTCAAGATGCATGCAAAGCCTTGAGTAGCAAGGAAACTGATGGAGACTTGGTGGTTGAGAGGGAGAGTATATTACCTCTCAACATGCAGCACCAGAAGAAGTCTCAGACAATTGTGGATGAGCCATGATTGGTGCAACAACTTCAGGAGGTGGTGGAGCAGCCATAATAGGGGAAGCTGAGTGGAGATCAAGTAGAGACATCTACTCATGAAAAGACCTCCAGTAGGGGGAAAATTCAAGCTAGGTGGGTAAAGGGATCACATGCATCCACACCTCCAGGTAGGAGGTGGGGTGATATAGAATGATTGTCCCAAGGAGGAGGGGCAATATCCTTGAGGTACCCAACCTCTTGGATGATACCTTGCTACGAGAGCCCGGATGTGGAGCGAGATTCCACAAAACTGGCAGGATATCAGACGGTCTTCGAGTGGTAAGTAGTTTCAACCGAGTTCCGCCCGATGCCATACAACGATTGCCATGCGTCCTAGTGGAAGCGAGAGAGAACTGCTCACATCGGATGGGTAAACATCATGCTACTCAGCTACCCAATATGAATGACAATCATAGGATCTGGGGCCCCCAGATCAACGGCGGAGATGCATTCCAATGGATGACTGGATTTGACAAGATTATAAAGCAAGATCACATAGGATTTGAAGTCTGATATGAACAATGTGTTGGCAGAAGGTTGTGTTTCGTGGGCATTCTCGGAGTTAACAGAAAAAATGGTTGTTTCAAATATGTCCAAGAGAACTGACACTCATTCGTTATGAAATAGGTGGCCACCTCCCTGTGAGGCGTTACACAGTGACTGATTACATAGGATAGAGGGATTCAAATGGATAGAGGTAGGGGAACCCGAAATCTAGGAAGCGGAAATGAACAGTCAAGAAGCAGATTGGCTTTAAAGCCACAAACTGATAGAGAGAGAGGCAGAGCAGTAGGCAGTAAGATGAAAGTAGAGAGAAGAAGCTGATCTGACCTACAGAAGCAAAGGCAACATTGAAACAGGATTAGGACAGAGACAGAGAGGGTCATAGAGTCTGTGTACTCTAGAGAAGGCTTGAGAGGTTCAAACGAACTCCTCTACATGCGTGTCATGTATTAAGTCTCAGATTGGACTCATACTATTATAATCAACATAGACCAAGAGTCAGAGAGGAAAGCCTGTGTACTCAAGAGAGAGACTTGGGGGATCCAAGTACAATCTTACTAATTTGTATCTGTTGTGTGAGACTCAAATCGAGCTCATTGTTGTAAAAACTCTTCTATGAAGACATAATAGAGAGGCCACCACTGAAGGCTGGACCAGGAGATGTAGCCTAGGAGTATTGAGTGAACTCCTTATTAAACTTGTTGTGTTTATATGTGTTGCCAATTATGTTTTCTTTTACTGCTTCATTACCTGTGTATTTCGCAATCTTATCGATCCGTTGCACAAAATAACATAGGCACATCCATGCACATGAGTCTGTAATACCTTATTAATTGTCTTAGATCAAATATCAAATCATTTTTAGCAATTCTGCTTAGTCTAGCTATTTTCATGATTAATTAGGTTATGGTGATTTAGGTTTGCATGTTGTTTTCTCCATTTCTACAATATAATAGCTCTCCCCTAGACCAGTTTTTCTCTCCTTCCATCAAAATCAAGCTTCTTCTGACCCTATAGAAGCCTAGCTTGGAACCCTTGGGGTCTCTTTCCAGATGAGCAGTGACAACAGGCAATAATTTCACTTCTACTTGTGTATATAGCATAGTCGCCTCCAAGTTTGTACGAACCCCGAATTGATAAGTAAAGTTGGTAGCCCTGGAAGTTGTAGCATTCTTGCTGCAATACCTAGGTTCATCACTTTTTTGCACCATTGCCAGGGAGGTGTCAGAGTAGTAGTGCTTGCTGCTCTTTTCTTCCATTTTCTAGTTTCCAACTTTCTTCCATTAGTTTATTTCAACAAAAGTAATCTAGTTTCTTTCTTTCATTTTGTCATTTATCTTCTTTCCTTTCCATTCTGCAAGTTAATCTAGTTTCATCCAACAATTTCAATTCATCAAGTATTTTCCTTTTGTTAGTAGTTTTCATTCCATCAGCAATCTCATTCTGCAAGTATTTTCCTTTCTATCAGTAGTCTTCCATTCAACAATTTCAATTCAGCAAGCAGTTTCATTTTGTTAGGGTTTTCATTCAATTCAACAATTTCATTCTGCAAGTAGTTTCCATTCTGCTAGTTGTTTTTCATTTAATCAACAATTTCCTTTATGCAACTACTTTCCAGCTTTTAAGAAAAATCTCACAAAAACCCAAAAAAATTTCCTTTCATGCCTCGTAGGATTAGGATACTTTAGGAAAATTCTTGCCAAACACCCTCACCTCATCCAACAGTCAAACTCCTTTCTTCTTCACTGATGGTGAATTGGAAGCCCTTTTGGTGGAGTAACCTGACATATTTCAAGAAGCTATATGGAAAGAAGAAGAGGAAGAACCCATTCCTACTGAACCAATGGCTTAACACTTAAATGACAAAGGAGATAGAGGGAGAATTGGGAGTGCCTTCCCCATTAGGGAAACCAACGGGGACACTAAAATGAAGAACATACGCCGCTCTGATCTACCTCATTTCCATGGCTTGACCATAGATGACCCTTACAGTTTCCTATTTGAGTTTTCTGTTGTCTGCCAAACCTATGACTACACAGATGATGAGAAGAAGTTGAAATTGTTTCCATCTACCCTCAAGGAGGCAACATTGCACTTGTTCATGGGTTTACCTGGAGATACAATAACAAATTGGGCTCAGATGCAACAGGCCTTTAATAACAAAAATAGGGATTGTTGTAGGTCAAAGGACACTAAAGATGAAATTTTCAGGATGACCATAGGCCATGATGAATCCCTAGAAGACTATGAAGAGAGATTCCAACTCAGTTACAAAAGGGCTAGGTGCACACTTGACCCTGAGTCACTGAAGCTGGTCTTGCTTAGAGGAGTGACGGAGGATATCCTAGACACCCTACATATGTTATCAGGAGAATATATTTACCAACTACCCTATGATGACATCAAGAATGCCTTTAGAAACCATTCTAGGGCAGCCAGAAACAAGGGTAGAAGTAGTGAACCTATGGCCAGTACATTGTCCTCTAACTCATCCATCAAGGGTGAAACTAGAAATATGCTAGAGGACTTCAAAAATGAGATGTTGCGAAACCTTGCCTTAAAATTGGATACCATGAATATCAGAAGAAAGCAAGAGGAAGCAGAGAGAGCCCTGGCCATCTTCTATCTTAGGTGCAGCAGAAGGCATCCTAGGAATGAATGCCCATTAAACTGTATTGAGGTTTTCTCAGTCTGTGAAGAAAAGCACTCCACAGATAAGTTCTCAGTCTGTGAAGGAGCTGAAGGGGTCACTAAGAAGCTTTGCTACATTAACCAAAGGTGACCTCTTGGGCCTATACCATACCAGTAGGGTATGCAAGGATCATCCCATGCATATTACAGACCCAACCAAAAAAAAGCTACACCTTCTTGGGGACCACCTACCAATCCTTCCTGCTCTACACCCCCCCCTTGGTCCTATGCATCTCAATATCATTCCCAACCACCCAACCAGTCATTTCAACCTTACAATCAACCACAACATCAGTGGAATAACTCACCCTACGGGTGGACGCCCCAATTCAACAATGTTCCAGCTCTATTACTTCCATCACCTACCCAACCACAGCTCCTGCACTCTATTCCACCTAGGAAACCCCAGATGCCTGCCCAGCCAAATCCAAACCCAAACAATAGGTAGACTTAACAACCATACGGCAGAGAGAAATCATACCCAGCTTATGTTGTTGAAATTCAAGAGACCAACTTGAGATATGGGAGAATTCTCCTAGATAACCAACCTCTCTCCCCACAAAAGGAGGTTGAGAAAAAAAGAGTGGAAAGCAACTCTAGATCAAATCCACCCTTTCTTGAAAGATTAGCCCAACCACACCAGCCAACCCTAGAAGAAACTGAACTTCTGGGAGAATTGAAAAACCTATGTGTAAAGATTCCCCTTCTCTAAGAAATCAAAGATGTGCCTATTTACAATAAATTGATTAAGGAGAAGCGCTTTAAGCATCCAGGAAGAAGAAAAATGGATGGCCCTACCATTAATGTCATTGGGCAGTTATCTGACTTAATACTGGGATAGGAAATATGTCCAAAATACTTAGAACCTGGAAGTCATGTAGTCGATGTCCACATCAATGGCACCATTATCCCACACACTCTGATTGATCTTGGGGCTACCATTAATGTGATGAAAAAGGACACCATGCTCAAGATTAACCTCCAAGGGTCATTAAGGAAGACCACAACATTGCTGCAACTTGTAGATCATTCCACAGTCACCCTTGAGGGAATTGTGGAGGATGTGATGGTCTCCATTGATTCCTGGGAGTACCCAATATATTTCCTAGTTCTCCAACCGAAGGCTAAGCTAATTGGCTACCCTCTCATCCTTGGGAGGCCATGGCGAGCTATAGTTGATGCCTACATTAGCTGCAGAGCTAGGAATATGACCATCAAGAATGGTCTCATGTCCAAACAATTAGTCCTATACCCTCCTATTCAATCCTCCCTAGAACATGACTTACCTTTATTGTTGGAGAGGAGGAAGAAGATGAGCTTTATTCTACCGAAATGTATACTTTGGAAGCCATCAGAGGAGGAGGACAACAAGATGAGGACGATTTAATTGAACACCTGCTCCAAAGTCCAACTCCTAGTCCATTATCACTAGAAGAAGAAGTGAAGGAAACACTAAACAATCATCCAATTGACCTATGCTTGGCTGATTCCAACCCAATCTGAGTCAAAACCATAGAATTTGGGCCAGAAAAAACCTTGAATATTAATCCATCTCTCTCTACTTTAGAGGAGGAACAACTATGTAACTTGTTGAGGGAGAACCTAGAAGCCTTTTCATGGAACTACAAGGAAATGAAGGGAGTACACCCCTCTGTGTGTACTCACCACATATACATCAAGGGAGGTTGCAAGCCAGTCAGGCAACCACAAAGGACGATGAATCCAACCCTCAAAGACATAGTCAAAGAAGAACTGCAGAAAATATTAGATGTAGGGTTCATTTACCTTATCTCTGATAGTGAGTGGGTCTCTCCTTTAGTGTTAGTGCCTAAGAAAAATGGGAAGTGGAGGATTTGTGTCGATTCTAGGGAGTTAAACAAAGCCACCAAGAAGGATCATTTTCCCTTACCGTTCATTGACCAAGTGTTAGATGGCCTGGCAGGGAAGAAGTTCTTTTCTTTCCTAGATGGATTGAGTGGGTACAACCAAATCCAAATCTGCCCAGAAGACCATGATAAGACCACTTTCACCTGTCCATGGGGTAATTTTGCCTATAGAGTCCTTCCTTTTGGCCTGTGCAATGCTCCTGCCACTTTCCAAAGAGCAGTCCTAAGCATTTTTGTTGAATTAGTTCATGACGCTATGGAGATCTACATGGATGATTTTACACCTTATGGCTGTGATTTACAAGAGACACTGACTAACTTAGGAAAAGTATTATATAAATGCATTGAGATGAACCTGTCCCTTAGTCCAGAAAAATGTGAATTCTTAATGACTGAAGGGACTGTGCTAGGTCACTCAATATCTTAGCAAGGACTGCAGGTGGACCCAAGTAAAGTAGCAATCATTCAAAAGGTCCCTCCTCTACAAAAGAAGAGAGATGTTAGGAGTTTCCTATGGCTAGCTGGATGACACATAAGATTCATAAAAGACTTCAACAAGCTAGCCTCTACCTTGTTTGGATTATTGGCCAAAGATTCTGAATTTATATGGTCAAAGAGTTGTCAAGAGGCCTTGGACATTTTAAAGGGTAAGATAACCACTGCACCAATCCTTAGAGGCCCAAACTAGGCCCTCCCTTTTCACATTCATGCTGATGCCTCACATAGAGCCATAGGAGCAACCTTAGGACAGGTAGAAGAGAAATTGCCTTATGCCATGTACTTTACCAGTAAAAACATGTCAAAGGTTGAACTAAACTGTACTGTGAAAAAAAAGAACTCCTTGCTATTGTGCATTCATTGAACAAGTTTAGGCATTACATTATAGGCTATTAGACATTTCTGCATATTGATCATGTTGCAATTAAATATTTAATGAACAAACCAGATGTAAATGCTAGAACCATCAGATGGATACTTTTATTGCAGTAGTTTAATTTGATAAGCCTGGTAAAGAAAATGTTGTTGCTGACTTCTGTCTAGAATGAATCTGCCTATAGGTGAAGAAGGAATGGTGGATGATTAGTTCCCATATGAGAATTTGTTTGCTATTTCAGTGCTCTCCCCATGGTTTGCTGATATAGCAAACTATTTGGTGTCAACACAGTTCCCACCAAACCTGCCCTCCAGAGAAAAAAATAGGATAATCAGGAAAAGTGCCCCCTACACTTGGATTGGGGTTAATCTATTCAAACTTGGCCTAGATCAAATCTTGAGAAGATGTGTAAGGGAAGAGGAGGTCTTTGACATCCTTCTAACCTGTCATGATGGGCCTTGTGGAGGTCACTTTGCAGCAAAAAGGACAACATTCAAGGTGTTGCAAGCAGGATATTATTGGCCTACTCTTCATTAGGATGTGAAGAAATATGTTAGTCAGTGTGATCGGTGCTAGAGGATGGGAAAGCCAACTCCAAGGGATGAAATTCCCCTACAACCTCAAGTGACTTTCGAGCCATTTGACAAGTGGGGCATTGACTTCATTGGGCCTATCAACCCTCCTTCAAAGCAAAAAAAACACATCATTGTGTGCATTGATTATCTAAATAAGTGGGTAGAAACCAAAGCAATCAAGGCAGCAAAAGAAGAAAATGTGGTTGAGTTCCTAAGGGAGAACATATTCTACAAATTTGGGTACCCTAGAGAACTAGTCATAGACCAAGGCAGCTAGTTCACCTCTAGCATGATCGAATAATTGCTCAAGCATCACAAGATGAAACATAGGACCTCCACTCCTTATCATCCATAAGCTAATGGGCAAGTGGAGGTGACCAACAAAGCACTGGAGAACATCCTGACCAAGGTAGTGAACAACAACAGAAAGGACTAGGCTGAGAGACTAGTTGAGGCCACCTAGGCCTATAATACAACATGGAAAACCACCACTATGTTTACACCCTCTGAGCTGGTATATGGGAAATAGGCTTTGCTTTCCATTGAATTTGAATATAAAACATTGAGGATGGCAACCCAACTAGATCTAGAACTTAGTCATGCAAAAAAAGAAAGGTTGTTCCATTTGAATGGCCTAGATGAATTCAGAATGCAAACCATCCTTCATACAGAGATAGTTCAGCTTCAAAGGAATATCTCGCATGACAAGAACATTAAGGAAAAACTATTTCAAGAAGGAGACTGGGCACTATTATATGATTCAAGGTACAAGGACTTCAAGGGCAAGCTAAGAACAAGATGGCTAAGACCATATGTGGTGGAAAGATGCCATGACAATGGTTCAATGTAGATTATAACTATAGATGAAGAAGCCATTCCATTACTAGTTAATGGACACAAACTGAAAATGTACAAGAGGCCTTCATCTAAAAAGGATTTCACTGACAGCATCAATAAGGTAGTGATGACGATGGAGCAAGTTGCAGATCCTCCCTCATCAGGTCACTGAAAAGAAATAAAAAGAAAAAACAAAATAAGGATTTAGGTGAAAACCTCCATGAGGTGCCTAAGTCCCATCTTTGGGTTGAAAACCTCCATGAGGTGGCCCAAGGATGAGAAAAAGGAAAGAAAAAGAAGATCCCTGGGTGAAAACCTTCCTTGAGGCGCCCAGGGTAGATACCTAGGGTGAAAACCTCTCTCAGGCAGCCTAGGTGTCTTTTAAAAAAATATAATAGGAAAAGAAAAAGAAAAAAGAAAAAAAGCATAGTTGTTGGTTGCAGGAGGATGAGAAAGGCAATCAAGGAGTAAAGAGAATATCCAAAGGGGGCCTTGCCTCACATATGTTCATCTCCCCCACTCCTTACCATGCATCCCTCCATAAATTCCATTGTTTTTTTTACTTCACTACTTCAATTAAGGAGAAGATTGTGTTTTGCACAACATCACCTCATCCATTACCATCATCCCTTCCTCCACACACACACTCCTACTCCCTCTGTACATGCAGTAGCATCTGATATCGAGTCACAGACACCATCAGTAGACAACAGAGGAAGAAGAAAGAGCTACACAGCAGTAGCAACATCCGATCTACATTTAGGAAACCATCAGCAGACAACAGAGGAGGAAGAAGAATGGTCATCAACAACACCTCTAATATTTGACACTTGCAGCATGACATTAAGGCCACATGCAAGTATCCTACTCACTCACTCATCTACATCATTTGATCAAGGGTTGTAAATGTTAAGAGGTAGTTGGTTTGAAAGTAAAAAGGTGGCTAGTTTCCTCTGAAAAAGGCTACTGGATTAAATACACAGGAAACCCTATTTCTTAAAGAAGCTGCTTATTTCCTCCTTAAGCCTCACAAGCAAGATACTCATTCATGATGTTAGTCCTTCTATCAGTAAGGAGGTGACAAAACAAGAAACAACAAATACAGAGCTAGATGGGGATGACATGGTGAAGGAGAACACAAAGAAACATGATGTTGAAACAGAAGAGAAAGAAGGAATTGAAAAAAGAGTAGCAAGAAACAAAAGAGCTAAGTGGCCTCAGGGACAAAGAAGCAACTGAACAATCAAACCCCATGGTCCTAATCAAAATTTAATTTCAAGTAATCCATAACTAACACTTAGATATCTTGCTATCCAAGGGCAAGCAAGTACACATTATGAGGACCTGTTTAGGCTACTAAAGAAATGATAATATGCATGCCTACCAAAATAGATAACACACTACCACATAGCTTGAAGATCAAAGAATATCATGGGAAGCAGAAGAAAAGACCACAGCAAAATAATGAGATGCCAGAGAGGCTACCAAGAGCCACTAAGTTGCTCAGAGGATAAGAAACACTTTCAGCAGGGGGGTGATGATGAGTCTCATCATTGAGTAATTGTATGGGCCTTAATTGGCCTTAATTGACCTCCTAGCTTAGTCAAACTAGCTATCCTCTTAACCTATTGCATAATTTTGATTATATTTTGCTTATGAGGCGAGTTAGAGTTGGATATTTTTCTTTGTGGTCTAATGTGCATGAAATGCAGGAATAAAGGATAAAAGCAAGGGAAATGCAGGGATAAAAGGTAAAAGCAAGGAACTATGGTAAAAGACCTTGGTAAAAACTCAAATGGGACAAAGGAGAGGAATTAGAAGAGGTAAATCCTCCTCATTTACTACCCATCCATTCGAATATCCCTCCATCAGTTGAGAGTACAAAAAACCAAATCTGAAGTACTAAAAGACAACCAAGCAAGTGTAAGTACAAACAACCTCCCTACTAGAAGGCAGTCGAGCTAGTGAAAGTGAAAGGAAAAGTCACAATTAAGTTGGGAGTTGTACCTCCCTAGTTTTAAGGGAAGTCGTTGAGACTTCAGATGTATAAATAAAGAGTTGTAGGACCTCAGTTTTTTAGCCAGATAGTTAGTTACCAGTCAGCTAGATAATTAGTTAGTCAATTAGCAAGGATTTGAACTTCTACTTTGTAACAATTTTGATGTAATACAGTTTTTGATAATGAAGATGAGTTTTGATTTGAGCCAGCATTGAGTTAACTTAGAGGGATGAAGCTCTTGGGTTAGGGACCAACCCTAACAGCCTGTTGTGGCCAGCAACAACCCCCCCTCTTATTTGATGTTATTACTAATACCAAATAAGTGGGGACCCTTAATCAAAAAATTTAAAAAATTAATTAGTGTGTGTATTTCCTTTTTAATAAAACTTACCATCATAAACTTAGGAAAATACCCTTGAAAAATCTAAAAAGTTTAAGTTTCATGATAAGGTAAGACAAAATCTTTCTTTAAGAAATATCGCATTGCAAAAAGATAATGGATACCTCCTTACAAGCAGAAGTCTAAGATTGTGAGATCGCGATGCAAAGCTACACATTAAGTAAACATTTATCGCATCGCAAGAATCAAAGACCGCTTACGCTGAAAAATATTAAATCATCGATATGCGATGGCGCTTATTGCAAATCACATTTCGCAGAAAACGGATTAACGAATGATTGACATATATTGTGCTCCAGCGATTTGCAATATTGTGATATAGCGAGCTAGCAACCTTGCGATGTTGCGATCTGCGATATTGCAAAGCAAATCGCAAAATCACTTCATCGCAGATCTTTCGAGCTTGTTGTTCAAAAACGTATTTTCCATAAATTGATACTTGGTTATGCACTTTAATGCTAATTAATGAGTTAGTTGCTAGTCATTAATGGAATATGGTTTTGTGCTTATCAAAAAGCCAGTTCATGTAAGGTGATATATTTTATATGTCTTCAGCTTTTAGAGCTTTCCCGTCACCTTCCCTTATCATTACTCTCACCTTACTTGTAAACTGCAGGAACGAAGAATAGAGAAATATACAAAACAGTACACAGGGTATTATGGGGAAGAAAGGCAAAGCTCCGAGCTCTGACGACAAAGAAATGACGCCCCTATATACAGAAACTGCCTGTAACAGAGACACTGGTATTACTACTTGGGAAGGCATGTATAATCTACTTGAAAAAGAGAATCCCAAGGTGATGGAGGTTACGGCTACTGCAGGTTCACAAGGTTCTTCTGAGGCATCAGTTGCAGATTTAGCTTGTTCGTTTTTGCACATAATAGCGGTGAGGCCCAAAATTATTCCATACACAGACATGGTTAAATGGGTACTGGACAATGCTGACATCAAAAACAGACAATTTAAAACTCAGGGACAAGAGCTTACGGAATCATTATTTTCACAAAATTTGAGCTTTATATCCGCTAAAAGAAAATGCACAAAAGGCGAGAAATGTACCAAGAAAGCCCGGATCAAGAAACGAAGGTAGTTTCCGATGCGAGATTAGTGCCACCACAGCCAGTGCATGACTCTCAAATCACGCATTGCTAATTGTGCATCGCTGGGCAAAACTTCTTGAAAAGGAAAGCTTCTAATTGCTCAATTACTTGTAAGCCTATAAATTTGTAAAAAGAACACTAGAGGTTAAATAAAAAGTAAAACTTGAATCCTAAAACAAGTAGTAATTGTCTGAAACATCTTCAATATGGTATGTACATATGAACAACAATTGCAGACAGGCTGGAGACAGAAAGCTCAAGAAAAGGCAGAATCAATCCAAAGGTTAACCAAGTTGAATTGGGATTCTTACTGGGCATACTTGGTAAAACCACACAGCCAGTGCATGACTCTCAAATGCATCATCAATTCTGCCGAGAAGATGGCGCCAGCTCTCGCTGATTCCGTTTTTGCAGGACAGTTAAAGTCTGAAGTCGGTCAGCCGACTCTTCTCAAGCAAATGTTGAATGCTTGCGATTTCAAGGATCAGATACAGAAATAGTTAGTTGTTAATTTTAGATTCAGTTTTAGTTTTAATTTTGTTTTATTTTTGCCTGAAATGAGGACGGTCATTTAAACCGCATCCTACATTTTTGTAATAAGTTATTTTTAGATTTAGTTATTAGTATTTAAACCCTTCTCATGCATTTAGAGAAGGGTCCTAAAATTTGTCAAAAACTTATCCCCAGGGCATGTACTTCTGTACCCTCTGAGGAGGTTTTGATGAATGAATGGAACAGGATTTATTGATATCTGCATTTAATATCTGCTACTGATGTTGCACTTCTGTACTCTTAGTGGATGTTGGATTAAGAAGAGATAAATCATTATTGCTTGAAGCTCATGAGTAGAACTAGTTATAAATGGTACTTCTATCTCTTAATTATTTCTGCCTTTGTGTTAAAAGTGATATTCATGTTCAGTTGTTTATATATTGATGCGTGAATGCTTGAGTTATCATTTGGCACTTTTGTACGGTGATAGCTATTTATTTATGCTTAATGTATGAGTAGCTTATTATGTGATATGCCTTTCACAACTGTTTCATATAACTTTTTATACGAAGTGGTTCATCTGTATTGAATTATCTTCTCATAATAGTTGAATGATATTTATTACCAATTGTTATTTGAAATAATTTTGGATCACATAATGGAAAGATTACATCTTGGGTTAGTATAGAATTAGATATTTCTGTTTATTAGAATACAATTTGCATGTTATTAGATTAGAGTTAGAATTAGAGCATCTCACTTAGGAACTTTTAGAAAGGAAATATCAATTCTTCACACACACACACATAAATTGGGAAACTGGTCCCATATCCCCAGTTGGATCCACTATACCAAACGGAAAAGGATCTTCTAACCAAGGTCCGGACCGGGTGGGTATCCTCCTTGTTGTATACCCGATTTTCGGGGCTTCAACATATTTGGCGCTAGAAGGAGGGCCTGAACTGTGAATGGCAAGTAAGTCTAAATCTAAATACCATTCTGACAGTAAATCACCCTCGCCATCTCCCCCGACTTCTCCATCGCATTTAGAATTTCCAAATTTAGAGCTAGAAGTCTCAAAAGCAACAACCGTTGCTACAAACCTTGACATTTCAGGACAATCTACTATTGAACCTCCTGAAGTTGAATCTTTGATTCACAAACTTTAGTGATTTTCTATATCTCCTCAAAGATCTGATAAATCTCAAGGCAGTGTGACTTCGTAATATAACCATGCTCATCCTTTTACTAGATTAAAGAGTGAAAAATTTGGCGTTCACCCAACCGAGTTACCTCTACCCACAAGGAAGGGTGCAAGTAAATCTCCTAAAGGGTACGATAGCGAGACTCTTTCTTCATCATCATCCATCTCAACCTCTCCACCGTGAAGTCAACCATCCACTCCTCCACTTCACATCATTGTCCATCAGTCCGCTAGAACTTCCACATATCCTTCTCAATCATCTGGAGTCGTAATATCCTCATCTTCTCAACTGCAGGGATCATCTTCCACACTTTCCTCTGTTAATAGATCAGTGATGGCCCAATCTCCATGTAAAACCCCAGGGGCAGTCTTAATGCCCATCTTGAAAAATCGCTACCTAAGTTTAATCTTGAGGCAGGCATGCTAGCAGAAGAACATATAAATAACTTTATGTTATCCATAAATCTCAATGGAGTTACCAACGAAGATGCCATCGCCCGACTTTTCCCTTATACTCTGCAAGGAGCAGCCGGATCATGGTATTTCTCATTACCATCTGGATCTATTACTAGTTGGGAGATTTTCCAAGAACAATTCCTAACCAAGTTCGTTGATGACAGGTCTACGGTGACATTGATCAACGACCTGTCTAACCTTAGGGCCGAGTCAAAAGAACCTATCAAAGATTTCAATTCACGTTTCAATAAACTGTTAAACAAAATTCCTACTGCTTCCAAGCCTAGCGAAGAAGTGCGAAGTGAATGGTACATCACTGCTTTACCATCAAACATAGCAATCTTTGTTGATAGGGCTAACAAAACAACTTTAGCCGAAAATATGAAAGAAGCAATAGCAGTAGAGAAACGTATTATAGCCCTAGAAAAGAAAAATGCAATAGAAGAACGAAAATCCAAGAAGGTTACTTTCAAGGAAGATCCCAAGAAAAAACAATCGAAAGATCCATTCGATTTAGAAGGATTACAAAAAGTTTTGAAGACCATGTCTAATGAGATGGTCGACATTAAGAAACAAGTGGTAGAAACTTCTTCTAAAAAGCCGTACAGACCTTTTAAAAGAAACCCTTCGACCGATTCCAAACCCCCTAATGCTATTACAAGTGTTGAATCTGAAGAAGAAGAAGAGGAAATCGCTACTGAAGAACATACTGATGAAGAAGAAGTTGTAGAATTACAAGGTATGTGGGATTTCATCCTCCCAGATGAAGAGGATTAAGAGGCATCCTCGGTTAGTACTCGCAATAGAAATCAACTTGATCCTCCTCAACCTACCCCTAAGCCAAAGAGCACAAGCTCGATGACTAAGGATAAAGTCGCAGCCAAGAAAACGACACCTAAAGTGACTCAAACCAGCCCAGTCCAAATAGACCCATCAACTCCATCTAAAACGCTGATCGTTTTGGATGAAATGGAGTATAATATCATAGAAGACATGAAAAATACTAGGGCCAATATCACTTTCTATGAATTGAGCAAGTTAAAACACCAGTAAAAGATACTTTTGAAAGAATTACATGCTGTACCAGTTGCACCTTTGCCCGCTGCTGTAATCTCTCAAGCTTCCCATGACATGGGAAGACCTCCAACTAATGCGATTAATAAATTTGATCCAAACGATATCGCCTTAATTGGAGGAAGATCAAGATCTCATACTCCCCCGTTTCTTCTTACTTATGAAATTTTCAATAAAAATTTGCATAATTGCTTAGTGGATTATGGAGCTTCATCGAATATTCTACCAAAGTCAATATGTGCAAAATTGAATGTTCAACCACAAAATTCCATTGTGCGCATAGTTCAATTAGATCGATCGCAAGTCGAAGTGATTGGCGAATTAAATCATGTTACTGTAAGGCTGTCATCAAACCCAAAGGTATGGCAAGTTATCAACATTTTAGTTGTTGATATTCTGGAATTTTATGGCTTAATTCTTAGTAGAGATTGGTCAGAAAAAATTCGTGGATATTTTGCAACTGACTGGTCACACATGTTGCTCCCTTACAATGGTAAACCAAATCAAATAAAAGTTGAGCGGGAAAGACATCAGAAATACATTGTAACAGAACTGGAAGGAGAAAATGAACCAGTAGCATTCAGCAATAACATCATTGGCAACTACTCAGTAGATTCTTTCCTAGGAAATTTTAATGCTCATACTTCACCATACTTAGAACATTCTATTTTATCTCAAGTAGAAAATTTCTCTCAAACAGATAGTTCTAAATGTATTAATTTTATAGATAGTTCTGTAAATAAATCTTTATTTTGGAAATTATTTTTTGACGGTTCTAAGTCTAACGAAGGAGCAGGAGCAGGATGCGTGTTAATAAGTGTAGAGGGAGATAAAACTATGATAACTTGCAGACTCGAATTTGATTGCACCAAAAACACCGTAGAATACGAGGCTTTAGTCCAAGGGTTATACAAAGCAATCGGATTAGACGTCAAATACCTTCAAGTTTTTGGAGATTCTGAAATTGTGATCAGACAAGTACGTAATACTATACATTTTTTATCAGGTCATTTGAAACATTACCAATCTCTAGTTCAAGATCTGACTGAACACTTTATAGCATTTAATATTTCATCAATTCCCAGACTCCAGAACGCTAGTGCAGACCTCTTAGCTAACGTAGCTTCCAAGCTCATTCCTTCAGAATATTTTAGCCCTAATCGATTTTCAATTGAATTAATTTTTAGACCATATATTCCTGAAAACATTACCAATTGGAGGATTTTCAACGAAAATCCTGATATCGTGAGTTTCCTCAGATCTAAAGGATCCTACACCAATCAAATAATTGACGAAGACCAACATGACCGACAATTGCAACAAGATAGCACTAACAACGCCATACCTAAGTCAGTAGTCAAGTTGGAAGACCTTTATGATTTGAAAGATCGTTTTAAAAGATCTACCAATTCAAAACTCCAAAGTTCAAATTTGAACTATGAATTAGTAAATCTAGGAACTGATACCAAACCACAAAATATCAATCTAGGCCTTGGTCTAGCTCCTGAAGAAAAATTAGCGTATATTCGTCTCTTGAGACAATACAAAAGTGTCTTTGCTTGGAATTACGATGAACTCAAAACATATGACACCTCCATCATCCAACATACTATTCCAATGATTGATGATGAAAAACCTATCCAACAAAAGTTGAGAAAGATCCATCCCAATCTAGAAAACCAGATCAAATTTGAACTCAATAAGTTATTGAAAGCCAAAATAGTTTTTCTCGTTCGACATTCCAAATGGGTTTCCAATATGGTCCCTATTAGAAAGAAAAATGGAGACATTAGAATCTACATTGACTTTTGAAATCTTAATAAAGCTTGCCAAAAGGATAATTTTCCTTTGCCTCCCATGGAACAAATACTGCAGGCAGTCGCAGGGTCAAAATTAATGTCATTCTTGGATGGATTCTCAGGATACAATCAAGTGTTGGTACATCCCGAAGATCAATTAAAAACCACGTTCAGAACTAAATGGGGCACATACGCATATCAAAATATGCCATTTGGTCTGATTAATGCTGGTGCCACATTTTAGAGAGCCATGGACATCGAATTCAAGGGTTTAGTTAATAAATCAGTGGTAATCTATTTGGATGATATAACTGTATATTCCAAAAAATGAAACAATCATCTTAGAGATTTAAAACAAATCTTCCAACGTTGTCAAAGGTATGGAATTTCACTTAACCCGAAAAAATCCTTTTTCGCATTAAGTGAAGGAAAACTTCTTGGATTCATAGTGTCAAAATCTGGAATTCACATTGATCCTGATAGAATCAAGGAGATTTCCAAAATACCCCTACCTCACAGCAAGAAAGCCATGCAATATTTTCTTGGCCAGATTAACTTTGTAAAGAGATTTGTTCTAGATTTTTCAAGAATCGTGTCTCCTTTACAAGCAATGATTAAAAAGAATTCAAACCTTAAATGGGGCCAAGATGAACATGAGGCATTCAATCTGATCAAACAAGCAATTGTTAATGATCCATCTTTAGCAACTCCAAATTTTTCCAATCCTTTTATTTTATATACATTTGCCTCTGATAGATCATATGCTGCGATACTCACTCAAGCAAATCAAGAAAAGGCAAAAGCCCCAATTGCTTTTTTCAGTTCCAATTTACAAGGGGCTGAGTTAAATTATTCAGATGTGGAGAAACAAGCTTATGCTGTTTTCAAAGCAATTAAATATTTCAGACCTTTTTTACTCAAAACACATACAAAAATCATAGTACCGTTTCTAGCGGTAAGAAATCTTCTAGTATAGAAGGATGTGGGTGAGAAAAGAGCCAATTGGGTTACTGCCTTACAGGAATATGACGTAGAAATCAAACCAACAAGTATTGTAAAAGGTCAAGGCTTTTGCAAAATGCTGGCCGGATCATCGCTTATGTCCGAAATTCCATCTGTAGAGATACAAATGTACAAGGTAAGCCTAAACGATGTTGAGTCATTATACGCTGATATCATTTATTATCTAAAGAATGGATATGCTCCTTAAAACCTCGATCATACCAAGAAAAGAGCTCTAAGGTTGAAAGCCAAACAATATCAGCTCGTGAGCAATGTTCTTTTTAGAATAAATTATGATTCCGTTCTCCTTAGATGTCTTGAGAAATCTGAAGCTGAAAAAGTCTTGCAGGAACTCCACGATGGGCCAGTAGGTGGACACTATGCTGGAGACGCTATTGCTCATAAAATCTTATGCGTAGGCTATTACTGGCCCACATTATTCAAAGACTCACATAACTACGTGAGGAAATGTCAAGTCTGTCAAATCGCTGCTGGGAGACAAAAGAAACCATCCTTGCCACTACAACCAGTTAACATTGAGCAACCTTTCTATTAGTGGGGATTGGACATAATAGGTGAGATCGTTCCTCACTCTTCGAAACAACATAGATATATCCTTACAACAACATATTACTTTACTAAAGGGGTAGAAGCAGTTCCACTCAAGACAGCTAATGCTGAGCATATCATTGAGTTCATAGATCAGTTCATAATTGCCAGGTTTGGGTTGCCTTTTGCTTTAATGTTTGATAATGCCTCATATTTTTCTGGTAATGCAATGATTGAATTTGCACTCAAAAGGGGTTTCAAGCTTAAATACTCCACCAATTACTATCCACAGGGGAATGGATTCGCTGAATCTACAAATAAAAAATTAATCAAAATTATTAAGTGAACCATTGACCAAAATCATAAAAATTGGCACAAGTCTTTAATATATGCTTTATGGGCAGATCGGATAACGTAGAAAGCCTCCATTGGCACTTCTCCCTTTAATTTAGTTTATGGGAAAGAATTGGTTCTTCCAACTCATTTAACAATCCCCTCTTTGGCCTTAGTTCAATATATTGATGAAGCACCAACTTCTTCCTTACAACTAAGGCAGCTAGAAATAATTAAGTTAGAAGAACAACAAGAACAGGCCAAAAAAACTACGCTCATCATCAAGAATTAGTAAAAGCCTCTTTTGATTCAAACATGATATCCAGAAAAGATTTTTAGATGGGAGATTTAGTTCTAAAATGGGACAAGGCTCATGAGGAAAAAGGGAAACATACAAAATTTCAAATAATGTGGCTTGGCCCTTTTCAAATCGTAGAAGTCATAGGTCCGTCCACTTTTATGTTACAGGATTTAACAGGAAAAAGAGATTCTTTACCTATTAACAGATAGATCCTCAAAAAATATTTTCCATAGGAGATCATCCTTCTATTTTGTAGATTAGTTTTTGTTTCCATAATAAAACTGGTTGTAAATGGTTACATTTGAGATTTACGAAAAAGACACAAATTCTCTTTTAGATTTTGTTTTTTCACTTGTATAAATAGAATTCTTTTAGGAAATTGATCATTATTATTGAAAGATACAGTTAAAAACTCTAGGCCTAGAAATGATACTAGTTTCAACTTTGTAAATTTTGACAAAAAATGACCTTTAGTAAGAAATTGTTTTATATTAGTCCAATGAAAGGTATCAATAACAAAAATGAAGATTCTCTGTAGAAAATCTCTTTCCAAAAACTCTACCATTGTCATCCAGAGTTGTCTTAAGGAAACAATGACTTCCTCCCCACCTAGGAAACTTCAATGTTCAGAGAATAATCCAATGATACACTTTAACTTAAAGAGTAAGAGGTCTCATCACGAGCCGGCTTATCATGATCATAGATATTATAGCTTGTTGACTTTGCCAATACTGCATACCACAACATGGCAATGACTCAAGATTGTTGCAATCAAAAGACAAGGGGTCTCATCATGAGCCAACTTGTTCAGCAAAGCCATAAATCAAGTGAATGTCTGTGTCATAAATTGGCTATCAAACCAAGACATTTTTCTTTAAGGGTAAAAAAGAAAATGAAAGCAATAAGTGTGGATATGGATTTCTCTTTGAAAGTTGTAAATTTCTCTAAGTAGGATACAGGATCATTGCTGGGTAACAGGTAACCCTGTTGAGGCTATAAACGCCTGCTGGCAACAGAGGCTCTACCTACGACAAATGAGCATATTCAAAACCGATTTACAAATAAGGCTTTGTTTTTATCTTTATAAACCAAGTAATGACTAATGTAGATACAAGGACTAGCTTACGGGAGTAAATAATCAAAGTTGAAAATAGAAAAAACAAAATATCATTGATAGGTAAAAGCATAATGTACTTTGTCTTTCTATAATAAAGTTTAATTTTCTGGAAAATTTTCTGTTTTAGAAGTTTAGAAAATCTAAAAGAAAAGCAGAGATAACTGGTTCTTCCAAGTGAATCGCCAATTTTTGTGGCCAACAACAACCCCCCCTCTTATTTGATGTTATTACTAATATCAAATAAGTGGGGACCCTTAATCAAAAAATTTAAAAAATTAATTAGTGTGTGTATTTCCTTTTTAATAAAACTTACCATCATAAACTTAGGAAAATACCCTTGAAAAATCTAAAAAGTTTAAGTTTCATGATAAGGTAAGACAAAATCTTTCTTTAAGAAATATCGCATTGCAAAAAGATAATGGATACCTCCTTACCAGCAGAAGTCTAAGATTGTGAGATCGCGATGCAAAGCTACACATTAAGTAAACATTTATCGCATCGCAAGCATCAAAGACCGCTTACGCTGAAAAATATTAAATCATCGATATGCGATGGCGCTTATTGCAAATCACATTTCGCAGAAAATGGATTAACGAATGATTGACATATATTGTGCTCCAGCGATTTGCGATATTGTGATATAGCGAGCTAGCAACCTTGCGATCTACGATATTACGAAGCAAATCGCAAAATCGATTCATAGCAAATCTTTTGAGCTCGTTGTTCAAAAAAGTATTTTCCATAAACCGATACCTGGTTATGCGCTTTAATGTTAATTAATGAGTTAGTTGCCAGTCATTAATGGAATATGGTTTTGTGCTTATCAAAAAGCCAATTCTTGTAAGGTGATATATTTTATATGTCTTCAGCATTTAAAGCTTTCCCATCACCTTCCCTTATCATTACTCTCACCTTACTTGTAAACTGTAGGAACGAAGAACAGAGAAATATACAAAACAGTACGCAGGGTATTATGGGAAAGAAAGGTAAAGCTCTGAGCTCTGACGACAAAGAAATGAATCCCCTATATACAGACACTGCCTGTAACAATGACGCTAGTATTACTACATGGGAAGGCATATATAATCTACTTGAAGAAGAGAATCCCAAGGTGATGGAGGTTACATATACTGCAGCTTCACAAGGTTCTTCTGAGGCATTAGTTGTAGATTTAGCTTGTTTGTTTTTGCACAGAATAGCGGCGAGGCCCAAAATTCTTCCATACACAGACATGGTTAAATGGGTACTATACAGCACTGACATAAAAAAAGACAATTTAAAACTCAGGGACAAGAGCTTATGGAATCATTATTTTCACAAAATTTGAGCTTTATATCTGCTAAAAGAAAACGCGCAAAAGGCGAAAAATGCACCAAGAAAGCCTGTATCAAGAAATGGAGGTAGTTTCTGATGCACGATTAGCGCCACCACAGCCAGTGCATGACTCTCAAATTGCGCATCGCTGGGCAAAACTTCTTGAAAAGGAAAGCTTCTAATTTCTCAGTTACCTGTAAGCCCAAAAATTTGTAAAAAGAATGCTAGAGGTTAAATAAAAAGTAAAAATTGAATCCTAAAACCAGTAGTAATTGTTCGAAACATCTTCAATATGGTATGTACATATGAACAACAATTGCAGATAGGCTGGAGACAGAAAGCTCAAGAAAAGGCAGAATAGTTGAATTGGGATTCTTACTGGGCATACTTGGTAAAACCACACAGCCAGTGCATAACTCTCAAATGCATCATCAATTCTGCCGAGAAGATGGTGCCAGCTCTCGCTGATTCCGTTTTTGTAGGACAGTTAAAGTCTGAAGTCGGTTAGCCGACTCTTCTCAATCAAATTTTGAATGCTTGCGATTTCAAGGATCAGATATAGAAATAGTTGTTAATTTTAGATCCAGTTTTAGTTTCAATTTTGTTTTATTTTTGCCTGAAATGAGGACGGTCATTTAAACCGCATCCTACATTTTTGTAATAAGTTATTTTTAGATTTAGTTGTTAGTATTTAAACCCTTCTCATGCATTTAGAGAAGGGTCTTGAAATTTGTCAAAAACTTGTCCCTAGAACATGCACTTCTG
This sequence comes from Pinus tabuliformis, assembly GCA_031772625.1. Classification (NCBI taxonomy): domain Eukaryota; kingdom Viridiplantae; phylum Streptophyta; class Pinopsida; order Pinales; family Pinaceae; genus Pinus; species Pinus tabuliformis. The sequence continues at coordinate 761,178,018 of CM062815.1, read as the reverse complement.
TACCCTCTGAGGAGGTTTTGATGAATGAATGGAACAGGATTTATTGAAATCTGCATTTAATATCTGCTACTGATGTTGCACTTCTATACTCTTAGTGGATGTTGGATTAAGAAGAGATAAATCATTATCGCTTGAAGCTCATGAGTAGAACTAGTTATAAATGGTACTTCTATCTCTTAACTATTTCTGCCTTTGTGTTAAAAGTGATATTCATGTTCAGTTGTTTATATATTGATGTGTGAATGCTTGAGTTATCATTTGGCACTTTTGTACGGTGATAGCTATTTATTTATGCTTAATGTATGAGTAGCTTATTATGCGATATGCCATTCAAACCTGTTTCGTCTAACTTTTTATACGAAGTGGTTCATCTGTATTGAATTCTCTTCTCATAACAGTTGAATGATTTTTATTACCAATTGTTATTTGAAATCATTTTAGATCGCATAACGGAAATATTACATCCCGGGTTAGTATAGAATTAGATATTTCTGTTTATTAGAATACAATTTGCATGTTATTAGATTAGAGTTAGAATTAGAGCATCTCACTTAGGAACTTTTAGAAATGAAATATCAATTCTTCGCACACACACACATAAATTGGGAAACTGGTCCCATATCCCTAGTTGGACCCACTATACCAAACGGAAAAGGAGCTCCTAACCAAGGTCCAGACCGAGTGGGTATCCCCCTTGTTGTAGACCTGATTTTCGGGGCTTCAACACAGCCTAAGCTCCTCTTTCTTGTATTGTATTTTAGCATAGCTTCCTGCTTCCTTCTTTTCGTTCATTTGTTTAATCAAATGCATTCTCATTACAATGACAATATAGATTCATGCTTTCTATTCATTAACTTAAGCAGTTCATTTCCATTAAAAGACTAGCATAGATGCATGGTTTGGTTATTCATTCGGTTAAGTAGATGCATGTTCATTGTAGTGGTTCAACATAGATTCACGGCTTTCCTATTTATTTACTGAGTGGTCGTAGTTTCATTACAGCAGGGTAGAATAGAGTAGTTTTGTTTTAGTTTGTTCCCTTCATACTTTCATCTAAGCAATAGGTTGGCCAAGAAAAAGGTCTGCCAGGTTGTTCACAGGTGTCTCGGCCTCACTTCCTCCCTCTGGGACTATGGTGTGGGGAAGGGACCCTGCAACAACCCCAAAAGCACAGGGTTTTTATTTTTCATGGAGTTTTTTCATTTAATACAGTCACTGAGGTCAATTCATAGCGCTCTACCCCTTTATTGGTCATCATATTGTTCGCTCTCCTTCTGTCTCGGGCCTTAGCCACGTTCCCATGTATTTCGCTTTCAGCTTGAAGTGCTTTCGCAGGAGCTGATAATTCATGTTCAAATGGTTTTTAACTGTCAATCGCCTTTCATATGCAAAACTATCCACTCACTACTCAAATCGACTTTTCGCATTTAAATTTCTGCATTTTAAATCCCCACCGTTGATATGCCTTGTCAGATCCGATGGTTACCATGCACTCGCTCACCAACCTGCTCGGTCACATCTCTGTCATATATCTACTTCGCCAGATATGATGGCCCTTGCACCATATCGTGTGAATTTCCTTCCGACGGTTATCGGGCTGAGAGCATGCGATATGGGCAGTTTCCCCATGCTATGTGTCGGTCGGGGAGGCTAATCGTGTGAATTTTTAAAATACAACTTATGGTTTTGAGGGCACGTGAGATACAAATTATCGATCCCCCAAACTTGCTCGTCATTTCCACATGTTTCTTTTCGCGCTCCGCTTTCTACCATCGATCATCCTTGCCAGATCTGATGGTTGTCACATCACTTGATTGCTTTATTGACTTGAAATCTCCACCGTCAATCTATCTCTTGATCTAATGGCTGCCACTTCTTCCGATCACCAACTGGCTTGGTCGATCTCCGCCATTCATTTGCCAATCGCCTTCGCGATATAATCCTAGCCGTCCATCCTATTAGTCCACCATGTCCACCCATTTGCCTACTACCCTCCTACTGTTCGATCTCAACTGTTCATTTACCCTTCACCTGCCTGATCCAACAACCCTCATGCGTTGTTGCTCATTACTTCCTCTTTTCACCCTTTTGACCTCTGACCACTTCTTCTGCTCATACACAGACTTAGCCTAGTTCTGTTTCCGACCCCATTAGTCTAGTTTTATGCTCTTTCACTTTTGCAACTTAGATAGTTAGCATCAGATTAGTGTTGTTTAACAATTCTTCTTAGTCTAGCTGTTTTCATGATTAATTAGGTTATGGTGATTCATGTTTGCATGTTGTTTTCTCCATCTCTACAGTAGAATAGCTCTCCCCTAGAACAGGTTTTCTCTCCTTCCATCAAAATCAAGCTTCTTCTGACCCTATAGAAGTCTGGCTTGGAACCCTTAGGGTCTCTTGCTAGATGAGTAGTGACAACAGGTAGTAATTTCACTTCTACTTATGTATATAGCACAATCACCTCCAATTTTGTACTAACTCCGAGTTGATAAGTAAAGCTGGTAGCCCTGAGTTGCAGCATTCTTGCTGCAATACTTAGGCTCATTGGCTACCTTATACCATCAGCTTGTAGGAAAACATTTTTATCTGACCCATACCCATCCTGACCTTTCCTTTGTTGTTGGCCTTATTGCTCGGCTTATGCAAAACCCACATGAAAGTCATTGGAAAGAAGCTAAAAGAATACTTCGTTATGTTTGAGGTACAATTTAGTATGGGATTCATTACAGTGCATAAGGATCTCCTCTATTGGTTGGTTTCACTGATTCTGATTGGTCTAGTGACCCTAATGGTCAAAAGTCTATTGCAGGTTATGTCTTAACTCTTGGTTCTGGACCTATTAAATGGGGTTGCCAAAAGCAAAGTTCCATTTCTCTTTCTTTAGTAGAAGCAGAGTATCATGGCGCCATAGAAGCTAGTAAGGAAGCCCTCTAGCTTCGTCAGATCTTGTCAGAGTTTGGCTTTCAACAGCAACATTTGACCACACTTTGGTGTGATAATCAAAGTTCCATTCAACTATGCAAAGATCCAATCGAACATCAGCACATAAAACACATTGAACTACACATGCACTTAATCAGAAAGCTCATTCATGATCATGTTCTTGAAGTGAAATACTATTCAACCGATGATCAAGTTTCAGAGATCTTTACAAAGGGTCTCACATAGGAAAATTTTACTAAACTTCTATTATGGTCGGAGTTCAGGAAGTTGTCACTAAGGGGGGATAGGCTCTAATGCCTCCTTCCTTCTCCTAGTGTGTCATATTTGTACATCCTTTAATCCTATCCCAAGTTGTTCTTAATGGGGGATGTTAGGATATTCCGACACATAGGATAAAGTTAAGTATAACTTGGTCTAGTGTAGAGTTAGGTAAAGTGTGTTTCTTTACTATGTACTTTTGTAACTTACAATCTGATGGTCACGATATGTTCTGGACATGAATTGATCTGACGATTCATTTGCTCCTCAGTATTACCGACACTTGATCCGTGGCTTAACACCCGATTGGTCCATGATCTCTATTTAAAGAGCACGGAGTCATTTGTAGGGTGACCGTTCATGAGAGAAGCTTATGTAAATTTTCATTATTTTATTAATAAATTGCCTGAAGTGGCCACGTTGGCTCAGGCCGTAGACTGTTTCCCTCTTTGAGGGTTTAACCATGTCAAGAATACTGGTGTATTGATCTGTGATCTGTTTGTGAGAATTTACCTCTAGTGTTCTATCTGAGGAACTTAGCCTGTAAATTCCTACAACTAGGAGGCACCCTAGGAACGAATGTCCATTAAATATTATAGAAATCTACTTGGTCTATGAGGAAAACCACTCCATAGACAAGTGCCTTCTCTTCCTATATTAAAGTTTGTGTATCAGGGAACTGAAGGGGTGACTGAACAACTCTGCTACATCAACCAAAGGAGGCCTCAAGGACCTCGACCATACCAGAAAGTCATGCAAGGGGCATCATATTCATATTACAACCCTAACCAAAATATATCAATTCCCCCTTGGTGCCCTCCTGTTCATACTTCGTGTTCCACACCATCTCCCTTGTCTTTTGCACCTCAATACCATTCCCAACATGTCAATCAATAATTTCAACCATATGCTCCTCCACAACCTTAGTGGAATGCACCATCCCAAGGGTGGAGGCCCCCATACAACCAAGTTCCAGATTTACTACCTCCACCTCCATCTCAACCACATCTCCTACACCCTGCTCCACCTAAACAACCTCAAATGCCTGCCCAACCAAATTCAAACCCGAACAAAAGGAATTCAAAATAGGTTTACAGTGGAGAAACATCCTACCTTACCTATGCTGTGCAAAATTCAAGAAATTAACCTAAGGTCTAGAAGAGTTCTTCCGGATAATCAACCTCCATCTCCATTTGAGGAGCATGAAGAGTAAAGGGAGGAAAGTTTCCCTCAAGAAAATCCACCTCCTTTTCTTGAGACATTAACCCATCCCATCCAGCAACCCCAGAAGAGGCTGAAATTCTGGGTGAGCTAAAAAATCTCTGTGTTAAAATCTCGCTTCTCCAAGCTATCAAAGATGTCCCCATCTACAATAAGTTAATCAATGTGAAGTGTTCCAAACATCGGGGAAGGAGAAAGAAATACACCCCTACCGTTAATGTCATTGGACAACTGTCTAACTTAATGTTGGGGTGGGTGATTTTCCCAAAGTATCTAGATCCTAGAAGTCCTATAGTAGATGTACAAATCGATGGCACCATTTCCCCCATACCTTGATTGATATGGGGGCTAGCATCAATGTGATGACTAAGGAGACTATGCTTAAACTAATTCTCCAAGTATCATTAAGAATGACCACAACGGTCCTGCAGCTTGCAGACAGGTCCACAGTAGCTCCCGAGGGAGTTGTTGAGGATGTGATGGTCTCCATTTATTCCTAGGAATAACCTACTGACTACTTAGTTCTCCAACCTAAGACCAATTTCAATGTTTATCCTCTCATCCTTGGGAGGCCATGGTTAGCCACCGCCAATGCTTACATAAGTTGCAAGACTAGGAATATGACCATTAAAAATGGGCATCTATCCAAGAAATTGGTCTTCTACCTTCCTGATCAACCATATTTGGAGCATGACTTACCTTTATGGTTATAAGAGAAGGAATAAGATGAAGTCTACTCTTCCCCAATATGTACCCTAGATGCCACTATAGGAGTGGGGCAATCTGATGAAGATGAATTGATTGAGAAAATCCTCCAGAATCAACCCCCCATTGTCATGTCTCTTGAGGAGTTAGTGAAGGAATCCAAATATAACCCTTGGATTAATCTATGCTTAGCTGACTCAAGCCCTACTCATGTCAAGATGATATAATTCGGCCTAGAAATAACATTGAAAATCAATCCCTTTCTCTCTGTACCTCACGAAGAGGTGTTATGTGACATGCTAAGAAAGAATTTGGATGCCTTTTCCTGGAGTTACAAATAAATGAAGGGAGTGCACCCTTTGGTGCGTACTCAACACATTTACATCAAGGAAGGCTCCAAGCCAGTTTGCACACCTCAGAGGAGAATGAACCCAGTCCTCAAGGATATAGTCAAAGAAGAACTAAAAAATTTGTTGGATGCAGGGTTCATTTACCCCATCTCAGATAGTGAGTGGGTGTCTCCTCTGGTTCTGGTTCCAAAGAAAAATGGAAAGTGTAGGATCTGTGTGGATTACTGAGAGCTAAAAAATCCACAAAAAAGGACATTTCCCTCTACCTTTCATTGACCAAGTATTAGATGGTCTGGCATGAAATAAGTTCTTCTCTTTCCTGGATGGATTCAATGGTTACAATCAAATCCTGATCAACCTAGAGATCCAGGATAAAACCACCTTCACCTGTCCCTAGGGTTACTTTTCTTATAGGGTCCTTCCTTTTGGTTTATGCAATGCCCCTGCAACTTTCTAAAGGGTAGTCCTGAGCATCTTTGTAGAGCTAGTCTATGATTTTGTGGAAATTTATATGGATGATTTCACCCCCTATGGGTGTGATTTCCTAGAGGCTCTCTCTAACTTGGGAAAGGTATTAAGAAAATGCATTGAAATGAACTTATCCCTTAGTACCGAAAAGTGTGAGTTCTTAATGACTGTAGGGACTATTCTATGTCACTCAATATCTCAGGAAGGACTGCAAGTAGACCCAAATAAGATAGCTATCATAAAGAGGGTCCCTACTCCTTAGAAGCAGAGGGATGTCATAAGTTTCTTAGGCTTAGTTAGATACTATAGGAGATTCATAAAGGACTTCAACAAGGTAGCCTCACATTTTTTTGGACTATTGGCCAAGGACTCTGAATTTTTATGGTCAGAAAGCTGCCAAGAGGCCCTATAAACCCTAAAGGACAAGTTGACTACAACACCTATACTCTGAGGCCCAAATTGGTCTCTTCATTTTCACATACATGCTGATGCCTCTCATAAAGTGTTGGGCATGGAACCCCCCCACAGTTACGTTTGGGGCTCAGAGCCCATGTTTTGAGTAATATTATTGTAAAAACTCCGCGAATTGCGGGCATGGAGCACGAATTGCATGTTAGAGTCATAGGGCTATTTGCCCTAAGTTTTGAATGTAGTGTCGGCCTACCCATGGTCCACAGACCATGGGATTGTATAAATAGAGCGAGGCTCTAAGTTGTAAAGTAGTTAAGCTAACCAACAGATGGAGTCAAAAGGATAGTGAGCATAGAGCAAGAGTCTAATATCTTGGGTCGTAGTAGTAGGAAGAGGCTCCGCAGTTGAGTGTGCAGAGGCCTAGTAGAGTCTGTAGCTGAGTGCACGGACCCCTGCAGCTGAGTGTGCAGGGTGGAGTCGAGTCTGTAATCAAGGAAGAAGAATAATAAAGAGAAGTTTATCTCAATACCATGTATTTGTTCTTATGTTATTACATGTTTGATATCAATTGCAATTATACTGTTTATTTACTGTGCATTGTTGTATGAATGGTGAATATTGGTAAGTATAAATGAAAGCATACAGATAAGCTAAGTTAATCAACTAATATCAAGTTACTAGTAAGGATTGGGTAATAACACTATTCATCCCCCAAGTAGGACTGCGTGAACACATCATCACCGACTGCGAAGTACTGATAAGTGCGCATAGTGATGTGTGTGAAGGGTCAAACTGCAGACCACTTGGAACCCATAACACATCCCCAGGGTGGGGAAACCTGGTTCTAGCACCCTCCCATACTACTTCGGGTGAGACCTTTGTCCGCGCTCTACGGACTGCTACCGAAAGGGCCAGTAGTACTGGGATTTTTTTGGCTAAATCATCTTTGAACCTGGGTCACACCCCAACAAGCCAACAAATGGTTCTGTTGCCAGGATCGAGATCTGCATAAGGGATGTCTGATGTCATGTCAGTGGAATCCAACGAAGAAATAAATTTAAGGGTGGTTAGACAAAAGGATTTAAGAGTTCATAGCACAGGAAAACAAGAATCCGTGAGTATTAGAGGAACAGTGGTTGGAACACTACTTATATATGGAAATCCATGAAATTTTCTTTGCATCCATTCCATCTGAGTTGTATGAGTGGATCATGAAGCTAGCAGACAGTGAGGGAAGGTGTAGGCTCAATAAACCAATTGTGTGGACTCCAAAATTAGTGCGCAGACTAGAAGCATCAGAAGATAAGATCACGCGCGCTGTGGACCATTGTCTTGATCGAATTATAGGGGGGTTTATCACCGAGTTTGTGGTAGACACAACAGTCAGCTACCGCTAGGCAGAACAATGCTTCCTCAAAGGACCGCGAGGTAAGTACATTAAATCTCTAAACACTTGGATTAAGATGTTATTGTGTGAAAAGTGGGTTATGTGAATAAATTGATGTTTGGGACTACGCGAAGTGGGAGGATCTATAGAAACGAAGGTAGCGCAGAGATAGAAAACAATCCCTTTATTTCGTCACGATGGGAAAGTGAAGAAGAGCTAGTGAAAGTTTCTGCGAGAAGCGTGATCAGTCTAATAAGGCAGCGAATTCCACGCATACCACCCCCACGTACACCACCACCAGTCTCACCACAGTTACCTCTATCTCCACCCACACCACCTCTGCCACCACCACAGTTCAATATGGCGAGCGCGATAAAATTTTTGGTATTCAGAGGAGTAGGGAACGAAGATCTAGACCAATTTTGGTTCATCGTAAAGGCTGTATGGGAAGCACAAGGAGTTGTGGATGATAATATAAAGAAGGCAATGTTGGTAAGCGCATTGTAGGATCGTGCACTAACATGGTACATTAAGAATTCTAATGACCATCCAAATGCAGGGATCACAGATATCCAGGTTGCACTGAACAGAGAATTTAGCAGGCCAATGTTGGAAATAATACTGAGATGGGGGGGTGAATCAGTATTAGTCAAGTCAATAATCTTTTTCTTTTCTTACTCAATTTCATATACGCTACTTCAATGAAGGCAACCCGCATGTGTATGCAACTGTGTTTAAGGAAACAAGCGTATATCCAGCAAACTAATGATTCTATTAATTCATCATATGTTGATCTTTAATCTGAGTATCAGTACTTTATTAAACATTAAACAGTAACCATGTGCAGTTAATAACAGAAAGAACCATCACACATAAGCATCACACATGAACACCAAGATGTAAGGTGGAAACCCAATGTGGGTAAAAACCACCTGCTGCTATCATCTCTGTCTTCTTTTAATAATAAGAAAATCTATTTACAACAATGTATTGGTGCAGACTCATACCAGTACGCAGGCTTCTACCTGCAGAAGGCTACAACCTTCTTTCGTTCTCTAGCTTCTACTGGAAGGGAGCTACAACCCCCTAGCTCTTGTACTAGCCGATATATTTACTAGTACATAGGTGCCAACCTACAGAAGGCTACGACCTTCTTTCTTCCTCCAGGTACCACGTTTCATAAATTTTCAGATTGGATACTCTTGGAACATAACACCATAATATGAAAGCCACGTTTCATCCAATTTTCATACTGGACCCATCAACAACATTGAAGCTCAAAATCAATCACCACTGTAATACAACTATTGCATTACCCATTCATTGATTACTCAATCATTACTCTCTGAATCACCCAACAACTTAATCACTGAAACACTATCATCAAAACACAGTCACCATAACATAGAGTAGAACCTAGAATTCTGCAACAATATTCAAAGCTAATTGTATCATCAAAAACCATGCATCAGAGTGCAAATGCTACTTGGAAGAGCCGAACTAGCGTGTATACGCAACTTCGCCAAAGCGAACCAGTGTATATGTCATCAAATACTTACTTATAACTTCGCTACACTTCCCGACTTCAGACATACCTAGATCATTACATACGAAAGGATAATACGTGTGTTAGCAACCATATCTAGTCCATCATATCACATAAAGATAAGTTTGTATGATCCTGATCCATTATTAGATCTCATCCATCAACACTGAAGTTAATCACAATCAACCAATCTGAATATGCAAAATACTGTCACCAGTAAACAGTCACCAGAACTCAGAACTTTGCATTAACAACCAGAACCACTTGTAACTTCAAACATCATAGTTCATATGGTATACGCTACTTAGATGTGTCTAACCTGCGTGTGTACGTGCTTTTATCAAAGTCAACTAGTGTATACATCTGTAAATATTCATTCATAATTTTGCAGCTATTCTAGACTTTAGTTATACCTAGATCATAATATTTACAGAACATCACATGCGTTAGTATACAGATCTAGAATAAGCATGATCAAACCATATAGAGATGATTCATTCCAAGCCATAAGATCTTGATCCATCATTAGATCTTGTCCTCCATCAGCCGCTGAGATTCCTCCTTGGCTCAGATCAAGCAAAGCATCTTAAACCCATAACCTGCATACTGAATCTCACACTACCTCAGATATTCTAGACTTTCTTATTGGCCTAATGATCTTCTCCTTTTATAGTCTTGGGCCTTTCTCCATACCATGGTCCAAAACCATGTAGGACCAATACATTGGACCCAATACTTGGGGTCAATACCTTGGACAAAATACCATGGATCAATACCAAAATACCATGGAACAAAACTTAGTTTTCCAACATCTACATGCCTTTCCTTCTGTGAAAGTGCACACCTTTGTATATTGTGAACCTGCGTGTATTTTCATCTTGGTATATAGTGAACCTGCATATATCTTTCTTTCTTCATTCTTGCTGTTTACCTGCTATACTGTGATATTTCATCTGAGAGAGTTGCCTTCTGAACTGATTCCTTGAAGCTGCCCTACATTTCATCACATCTATAAATACTATTATCATGCATTCTATCACATCTGATATCTCTTCTATAGATTCATCTAGTTACCATGTACAAGTGAGTTGTTCTGCTACAAGTGGGTTGCCATCAAGTACAAAACATTCATCATAATGCCAACAATCTCCCCCTTTGGACTTGATGGCAACAACAACACCAAGTCACTCTCCCCCTTTGACATCAAGGGCAAAGGGTGGACCAAGATCTTCTCCCCCTAAGAGCAGAAGACTTTCATATCTGAATAGCTGAATATTAATCATGCTCCCCCTAGGCACATGCTGAATTCTTTGATTGAACTCCCCCTTTGTTCATGTTGAGATGTACTGTATCATCCATGCTCCCCCTGAGCACATGCAGAGTCTACAAATATTTTCAAGAAAATAACATGACTCTATAACTCAACTATGTGAGTTTGACCTTCCTATCACCAATGACTTATACATACATTCATTCTCCCAACCAAGTGGGGATAAACTTGACTCATCCACCCAACCAAGTGGGGATATACTAGATACCAATTGTTTATACATGACTGAAATATTGCATCATCCTTCCCATGCATAGTGCGGGTACAAATTACATCATATGAACAAAAGGGATTCATCAAAAGACTACAATAGACAAAGACAAACTATTACATCATGGGTCTTGATATGACCTTTACATCGAATGATATACATGACATTTATAACAGAGACCAAATATCTAAACAAGACCATGATAGTCATCAACAACTATCATACACCATGTATGTTTTATGTTCCATAAGCATCTGTCAATAGCATCTAGACCAGCAACCTGTATATGTCCATCATTAGTCCCCAAGATATGACAGTGTAAATCTCATCAACCTGTGACAAAGTATGTCTGCATATAGATATCAACTCATCCTCTTGATTTCATCAAGATAAACTTGCTTTGTTTCCTTAGTAGAAAGAGACTTGTCATAACCTCAGCATATGTCATATCTCCAATCATTCACATCATATCATCTGTATGTGAAAACACCATAGTCATCATCTATGATTATAACATTGTCTTTAATAACAGTATGATCTTTCCACAAAATCCTTCAATATATCAACCATTTATCATCACTAGGGAACGTCCCACATCTGATAAGCATCAACCATGATAATCAACATATGTGAGTATCAACCTATCATCATAAGGTAAGAACTCAAAGTCATTAAGTAATCCATGTCTTTGAATATCCATGTCTTCAAATAGCTATGTCTCCATGCGACATGTAATAACACCATTCTCTTTGCCAACCAACAATATGCAACTTAAGTAATCATCCATGTATCCATCATATTGCATATCCATAAAATGTATATCAATATGTATCTAGCAAGCCATGATCTTATGGTCATTTGTCAAGATTTCTTGATGTCATCAACAACAACAATCCTCAACCATATGAGAGCCAAGAAGTATAGGAATCTTGCATCATAACTGTACTATATGATCTTTATCCATCTTTGAAGGCATGACAACAGCATAAATGAGTGACTCATCATCAAATAATGAAGTTGTGTATATATGCATCATTAGAGAATCATCCATAAATCTGATTTGAGCACCAACTATGTGACCCCAAGAATCATATGAGATTTTGTCATGGGAAACTCATAACCATATCATAGCAAGATGTATCATTTAGCCATATAACCATCATCATCATTGATTAGGTACTAAAGACTTCTAAACATAATGCCAACAATGCCTTATTGGAAGCATAGCATGTTCTCCCCCTGAACCTGTTCCATCTATTCACTGTCAGATCTGATCATGCATATATCAGCAAGAAGTATCAAGGCATCATCATTAATCAGATATACATCAAGTTAATATTGTGAGGATAAAAAACAACATCTTATGAGTATCAATACATTTCCACACGTTATCAGCAGATTGTAATCATCATCAAACAGAACAAATAATTGACTGAACCATATCAGACCCTTTTTCGTGAGTCTGTCCCATTTCTTTTCCTCAAATTAACATATACGTGACTGTGTAGTGTCTAACTCGCATATATACGTGACTTCTCTTCATGAAACTTACGTATGAGATTTAGAACACTAAAGTTTCACACTTGGAGCTCCCTCTAAGTCTGTCATGTATGTACATTGTGCTGTGCCACATCTTTCTGACTGTACTTCCTTCTTATTCGATATCTTCAAGTGTGATGAAGTTTTCTCCTTTTGGTATGGTTATCGTAATTTGTTCTTTCATTCCTTTGCTATATGTCCAAGCTTGTTACATGCATAACATCTCATATGTTTCATATTTCTTCTATAACAGTTAATGGCTTTGTGACCAAACATATTGCAAGCAAAACAATATCCCTTAAAGTACCTGGAACGTGATGATCTTTCTGTGTGATGGTCTTGAACCATTCTTCTTCTCCATCTGGCTACACTATGTCCAAAATTATAACATTCAACATTATTCATTTGAGGAAATAACCAACTATCACTTCCATAGCTAGGAGTAAAATATTTTCTTTGAAGAATTTCTTTCCTTGGTTGTTTATGGGATTGACCTCTCATCTCCTTGTTGAGCATTTCAGATTTTACATTAGAGTTCCTTGTCTTACTTTGTGAACTAGATTCACCTTCAATAGATTCATGAAAACCAAGACCATTTTTGATAGCAGGAGACCTTTGACTACTAAGAATGTCATCCAAGATCTTAGTACTAACTTGAAATCATAAGATCTTATCCTTTTCTTCTAATTTATCTTTTAGAATATTTACCTCAACCTGATGTTGCTCTTCCTTTTCAAGATACTACTTCTTCATGATCCCTTCAACTTTTCTTCCTTTTTCCAACTGATGTCTTAATTCAACAACTTTGTTTTCTTGTTTTTCAAGAGCTTGGAGTAGTTCTTTATTCTGCTTATTTGATTCTTCAATATCTTCTTTTAGCGAGAGGATCTTAGCTTCAAGACTTTCATAGTAACTGGATCTATCTCTGAGTTTCTTGATTGTTGTGCTTCTTTCATTAACTTCATTTCTTAATTATGTCGCTTCATCCTGTAGCTTTTGACATTGATCTTCCTCTTCCTTGAATTGCTTCCTTACCTTGTTTCCTTCCTCTAGTTGAGCTTTTAGTTTGGTAGCTTCTTCTTTGGAGGCACATTCCCTTTTGTCCAATAGATCTTGTTGATCTCTAACTTTGTCCGTAAGCCTTTTAAATTCTGCCTCTATTTGACATCTTACTTCCTCACCCATAAGATAAAATTCAGTTGTCTCGCTATCACTTTCATCATCTTCAAATGGATGGAGAAATGTATCACTAGAGGATAAAAAATTCATCCCTGATAATTCTTTTGCTTGTTCATCTTCATTCTGAGGTGATTCTGAATTTGAAGTGTTGCTTCCACATATTCCCCAATCGATTCTTCCACTGTCATAGTTCCTCTGAGATGTCTTCTTCTTCTTATGAGCTTTCTTCTTTAGCTTCTTTCCCATTGTTCTACAGATCTTCTTCAAGTGATCAAGCTTCTACCAAAGGACCTGCTATGATACCAATTGTTGGAAATAATACTGAGAGGGGGGGGGGGGGGGTGAATCAGTGTTAGTCAAGTCAATAATATTTTTCTCTTCTTACTCAATTTCATATATGATACTTCAATGAAGGCAACCCACGTGTGTACACAACCGTGTTTAAGGAAACAAACATATATCCAACAAAATAATGATTCTGTTAATTCATCATATGTTGATATTTAGTGTGAGTATCAGTACTTTATTAAACATTAAAAAGTAACCATGTGCAGTTAATAACAGAAAGAACCATCACACATAAGCATCACACATGAACACCAAGATGTAAGGTGGAAACCCAATGTGGGTAAAAACCACCTGTTGTTGTCGTCTCTGTCTTCATTTAATAATAAGAAAATCTGTTTACAACAATGTACTGGTGTAGACTAATACTAGTATGCAGGCTTCTACCTGCAAAAGGCTACAACCTTCTTTCATTCTCCAGCTTCTACTGGAAGGGAGCTATAATCCCCTAGCTCTTGTACTAGCCGATATATTTACTAGTATGTAGGTGTCGACCTACAGAAGGCTATGACCTTCTTTCTTCCTCCAGGTACCATGTTTCATAAATTTTCAGACTGGATACTCTTGGAACACAACACCATAATCTAAAGGCCACGTTTCATCCAATTTTCATACTGGACCCATCAACAACATTGAAGCTCAAAATCAATCACCATTGTAATAAAACTATTACATTACCCATTCATTGAATACTCAATCATTACTCTCTGAATCACCCAACAACTTAATCACTGAAATCCTGTTATCAAAACACAGTCACCAGAACATAGAGCAGAACCCAGAATTCTGTAACAATATTCAAAGCCAACTGTGTCATCATAAACCATGCATTAGAGTGCATATGCTACTTGGAAGAGACAAACCAGCGTGTATATGCAACTTCACCAAAGCGAACCAATGAATATGTCATCAAATACTTATAACTTCGCTGCACTTCCTGGCTTCAGACATACCCAAATCATTACATACAAAAGGATAATACGTGTGTTAGCAACCAGATCTAGTCCATCAGATCACATAAAGATAAGTCATTATAATCCTAATCCATTATTTGATCTCATCCATCAACACTGAAGCTAATCACAATCAACCAATCTGAATATGCAGAATATTGTCACTAGTAAACAGTCACCAGAACTCAGAACTTTGCATCAACAACCAGAACCACTTGTAACTTCAAACATCATAGTTCATATGGTATACGCTACATAGATGTGTCTAACCTATGTGTGTACGTGATTTTATCAAAGTCAACCAGCGTATACTTCTGTAAATATTCATTCATAATTTTGCAGCTATTCCAGACTTCAGTTATACCTAGATCATAATATTTACAGAACATCACATGCGTCAATATACAGATCTAGAATAAGCATGATCAAATCATATAGAGATGATTTATTCCAAGCCATAATATCCTGATCCATCATTAGATCTTGTCCTCCATCAACCGCTGAGATTCCTCCTTAGCTCAGATCAAGCAAAGCATCATAAACCCATAACCTACATACTAGATCTCACACTACCTCAGATATTCGAGACTTGCTTATTGGCCTAATGATCTTCTCCTCCTTTCATAATCTTGGGCCTTTCTCCATACCATGGTCCAAAACCATGTAGGACCAATACCTTGGACCCAATACCTGGTGTTACAAAGTAATTTGTCACCGTTGGTCACCGTCCCTATCGCCCCGTTTCCATACATTGGAGGATGCATTCCGGGATCTGTGAGCAGTGACATAACCCAAAAACACTTGCATTATGTTCCCCTGAGTATGTACTTCATGTCCCCTGAAGACACCTTCTGCAAATTATCCCTGAAAAGTGCTCTTTTTCCATTGGCGCAGGTCCATAGTATCTTACCCGCGCCAATCACTGAGATCCTCAAAAGAGGGCGCGACCATTGGCGCTCTGTCACAGAACAACACCCGCGCCAGCCCAGTTTAGTAATGATTTTTGCCAAAAGCACGCTAATATGATTTTTTCCCTTCAGATCACGAAGCCTTTTGAGGGAAAAATCCAGTGGATAGAGGTCGAGACTCATCATCTATCCTTGACAACTATCCACAGTAGCTTTTCCGAGATAATGCTAATCCACAATGGGTGTCCTGGTTCATCGAATCTTTCTACCTTCTCCATCTATAAATATTTGTCCTCATGCATTAATCATGGAGTGCTAGTTGTTGAGTTCTTGAGTTCTTGGAGGAATGCTAGTTGAGATTATCATGAGTGATAATGAAGTATGGAGAGGTTATGCTGCTGGAGAGGAGATACATTGCAAGACACATATAGTTGCTCGCCCAGCCAGAGGAGAGGTTTCAACGTCAGAACCTTGGTTGTAACTTTTCCTGTCTATTGTTAATTAATGAGCGACTGCTATTATAGTTCCAATCTCATTGTCTATTATAGTGATGTTGATTTATTTCCTTTCTGACTGAAATATAGTTGTGCCTTGGTGAATTTTATGCTTGTATCTGTTTCTTCCTTTGCATGTGCAGGGGTCCGTTTGCAAAGATCGCAAGGATTGTGACCTGCCGGAGCGAGGGAGCAGGAACACCAACTCTGCTTCGACTATAGCATTGGATTCCAGGTTGGTCTTCTTAATTCACCTTTACTGTACAACTAGGAACTTGCGTAGCAGCGTGGATTGATTGTGGCTAGTTCTGTTTTAAGCTAGTGGGATCGCCTCTGTCCGCAGAGGGGATTTACCTCACCAATAATTTGGCGACTCCACTGGGGAGAAGCTATTTGGAGTTTGTCTTGCATGTTAATTTTCTCTTTCTTGCTTGAGTGAATGAGCTTTCTGGGTCAGTTTTGAGATTATTCTTTACTGTTTGATCCATCTGAACACTGTCAACCCGACCTGGGGTCGTGTTATTTATTTTTTAGCCAGCAAGCTTAGTTGGCGCGGTTTTTACTCTGACAGTCGTGCCAGTTGGCACACGTTGCTCAAAAGCAACTCGCGCCAACTCTTTGGTAGCGCAAGTTGCAGGCTGACAGTCGCGCCAGCTCTGTAAATTTTGCCTGTGTATGGGTGGAAAGCTCTTTCAGCCTCTTTTTATATCTCTTACAGCCTCTGGAAGTGTGTTGAACCTCTGTTTGACTGGTTTTAGCCTTTATCCTTCAGTTGTTTGCTTATTTCTATTGATTTTCGTCTCAGCCCTAGAACATCTAGTGACTTTGCATGTCTAGCCTTCTGTGGGAAGTTTCGATCTCTTGATTATCCAGTCAACTTGTTGGTGGTGTTCTGCATCTATCCAGTGATTTGTCAAAGCTTGATCTTCTATACTCTAAGTGATTCATTTCTAGCCTCTTTGGATTTTACTTGACTTCATTCGAACTTAGATTACATAGTTCATTGAAAGTCTTGGTGTTTTTCCTTGCTTGCATAGTTCATTCTGGTGTTTCAGGATTGGTTCTATTTCATTGAGTGAACTTGGATTGTGCATATCTCTTAAGATTTGTTTAAATGCATCATGCCATCTTAAAGGAGAGAAAAACAAACTATCTTTTGCATCATATTAGTTAGTGTTTATTGTTATTTGTTGCTATTAAAAAGAAAAAGAAAAATTTCATTTCTTGTTATTAGCTGCATTAGGATCTTTGTTGTTTGTTGAGTGATCATTTCGTTTGTGTAAATATCTCAACCCTCCTATAGATAGAATTCATCGAATCAAATGATATAGTTTTGGCATATAGTTTGCATTTAAGAAGTTTTTGAGATATCACATACGGTAGGACCAAAAAACTGAAACATAATCGAAGATAAACTTTAAAATAAACTCAATGAACATAACAACACATTGGAACATAACGCAAATACTCTAGAGGTCTAGGTTAGAGACGTGTCCCGGCGTCTTTAAACCTGGTAGTTTATCGTCGAGTGGTTGGGTGATTCCTCCACGGTGAAATGATAGGTGCCAATACGGACTGAGCTCCCACGTACCGTCGCGTATATACGGGAGACCCCACTAGGCTACCATCCTTTATCCATAGGAAGCCGAGTCTGCCGCCTTACAAGCCGTAATGCACTGAACACAACATTCGGGAAGATTGACTGCAGTACAGGAAGTCCTTGGTTTTCATCTGATTGCCAAGGTGTATAAGCAGTTTTACGGATTGTTTGGTAAACCCTTTACCTAGAGTCTCCAGAGTAGTCACTTTTGATCCTTTTCGGACTCCCTAAAAGAAAAGGTGCCTGTGAGCGTCTTGTCACTTCGTGCTCATTAAATATTCGAAGGAGACTAGAGTCATCTTTTATCCTTTTCTCGACTCTTAAAATATGAAAAGGTCAAGTTCAGTGTCTTAAAATTTATTGGCCACGATAACATTTCCCAATTAGATTTTGTTTGTGTTAGCTTGAGTAGGATTCTTTCTCGCTCAATGGCATCCTTCCCCTTGATGGAAACCCTAGTCCATTTCCTTCTGTTGGAAATGTCGGTGTTCAGTATATCGCAACTTTGTCTTTGCCTAGGTTAACCATCGGTTTACCCGTATGGTTGTTTTCAAACTCGGTGGTCTCGAGTGTGATAACTTCTGCTCCGAATGAACCCACCTCCCAGGTAATACCCACTTCGAATGTTACTTCTGAAGTCAATGCCGTCCAAACCACCACGGCAAACAAACCCTCGAAAGCAAAGAAGAAAGGGAAACCGAAGAATAAGCCAGATCAACCCAAGCAGGAAGCCCCTAACCCTCCGCCTGAGGATGGTGCCAAACGCAAACCCAAGTATCCTTGTCTTATCTGTGATGAGGATCACTATACAAAGGACTGCCCCAGGCGGTCCGAAGTTAGTCGTTTGTTGAAAGGCACTCCCGGGACTCCTGCGGTGCTTAAAGAACCCTTTCCCTCACAGTAAACTCAAAAAACTCAAATGGTGGCTGACCCATCTCAGCCTCCCTCTTCCTTTGGTTCTCAAGTGTTTATGGCTGGAACGATACCCATCAATATCAGTACTCGAACAAAAGATTACCTGCCATCTACCGGGAAGGAGCTTGAGATACCCTCTAGTGCTCTTCCGTTCAGTTCGGGTCCACCACCACCTCCTCCACCCGAACAACGTCTTGCTGATTCCAAGGTGGACCCTTCCCCTTCTTCGCCTACTGCTGCATCCTCATCTTCTACTTCGCCTGGTGAAACTCTGGATTCAAGTAACCAGGTGGCTAAGAAGAAGAAGAAGAAGACAAAGAAGAAGAAGACTCCTAAACCAGAGGTTAAAGGTATAACCCAAGTCGAGCCACCTTGTGCTCCTCCGCGGAAGGTCAAATTTCCTTATAAGTTGTGCAAGGAAGACCACCTTCTCTGCGATTGTCCTGGCATTCCCAGGGTTTTAGAAGTATGGTCTCATGATTCGGACCGCCCTGCATCGTCCTCTGTAGATCATGGCGATGTTACCTTATCACCTGGAAACGGTAAGGGAAAAGAGAAGATTCGAATCCCTTGTAAACTTTGTGAAGGCAATCATCCCCTTCACCTTTGTCCATTCATGGATAGAGCCTCTATTGTATTGGAAATTCTTACAGATCCCTCAACCCAACTTCCTACTGGTTATCAACGTCTTTTTGCAACAGCAGAACGTTCCCTTGCTGACAAAGAAATCAACCAAGATTCCTCTCTTGTACAGCCTCCTCTTCCTGAATCTGGCTCTGGCAAGCCTGTTCCAGACCAACCATTGGTCGGAAAGAGTGTCGACTCGAGTTCACCACTCGCCGACCACTCTATTTCGGAAGAGCATCATTCTCATGTTCTTCTCGTCTCTTCAGATTCTTCTACATCTGAGAGTCCTACGACACTCTCTCCCGAGCAGGGGGGCAATCATACGATTCCCCCACCAAGTAGTTCAGTCGCTTCATTCGACTGGAGACGTTTGACTACCTTCCGCCTCCCATCTCATGTGCCTTTTTGGGTCACGGTACACGCCTATGACAAGGCAATACCTGGCACTGTTTTGGATGAGGGTGCATCTGTTAGTCTTATGTCTGCCACTACTTGGCAAGCTTTGGGTTCCCCACAGCTTGTGCCCGTAGCATCGAATCTGACTGCTTTTGACGGAGGAACTTGCCAACCATTAGGGCTCCTTCCACAGTTCCCTATTACTTTGGGAGGCAAGACCGTCTATATAGACGTATGGGTTACCCAAGGTGCTTCAAATTTCAATCTTCTCCTTGGTCGCGACTATGTTTATGCCATGGGGGCCCTCATTTCTTCACTTTTCCATGTGGTTTTCTTTCCACACGATGGAAGAATTGTGACTATCGATCAATTATCGTTCGTTAGTCCATGGGTCCCCCCTGCGTAATTGTCATCCCCTCCTGGTTGTCATCCACCAGTTGCATCTGCCCCACCACAGATCAACTACGTGGCCACCTATCCCGTGCCCGTCTCCAGTGATGCCGCCGTCGTGCATAGTGTCCTGGGGGCATTGGGTCCTGACTTCCGAGATGTTGACCTCCCACCGAGAGAGGCACTCTTGGAAGCCCCGACTTCCTGTTCATTATGATGAAGGTCGGTTGGAGCATAGTTCGTTTTCCTATGTCAAGCTCCTTAAAAAATGAAACTAGGTCTGGCCGAGGATAGTTCTGATCTTGTGTCGACCTCGTTAAAAAATGAAACAAGGACCGGAGCATAGTTCCTTGTCTTGTGTCAAGCGCGTTAAAAAATGAAACAAGGGTTATGAGGATAGTTCTTTTACTGTGTCAACCTCATTAAAAAATGAAACAACTCCCTTTCCAAATCGAGTCTTTGATTAAGATCTCGTAAAATACAAGTCGAGTCTTTCCTATATCTCGAGAGTGAACCTTCATTTCATCCACCTCGTTGAATGCAATGAAGCTTGGGGGGCATGTACCTCGATTTGCATTATCATGCTGGGGGCATGCAAATTTATAGCAAGCATAGTTTTTTCATTTCAAGCTTGTGTAAACATGAAACCGAATCCAAGCAGAGTTCTCCATGGTTCAAGCTTGTGTAAAAATGAACCCATACCTGATTTACATCCCGTGATTGCCTTTTATCTGCTATATTCTGCTAGATGAGCCTTGGTTGTTTCATTCCATCGCCACCATCTCTTTGGCCGATCATATGCTTTCACCTGGTTGTTTATCCTTTCCTGAGGAACCGCAGCGATGAGTGGTTTTATTAGCCAGCCTCTTGACCTTTACAAGTTTTGAGCAAGTTCCACCATTACCGGAACCAGTTGCTACCCTTTATACCACTCGTTCCTTCGGGACGAGTCGCCTTTACGCTCTTTTCTGACTCGTAAAATATGAAAAGATTGCCGAGTATTTTTCCTTTTTGACTCGTTAAAGAAAATAAAAATGGAGGTCCGCTTCTAGCTCTTTTTCTGACCGTTTAAAGACGAAAATATTGCCGAGTTACTCCTCTTGACTCGTTAAACGTTAATAAGGGGCGGTCATTTTAAGTTCTTTTTATCGACCGTTAAAACATAAAAAGATTACCGGGTTTTTGTCGTTTCAAACTCGTTAATGGTTACGAAACGACGTGGTTTTGACCGCTTTTTTACTTTTTCAGGTCGAAATCACTAATTATGAAAAGTACTCCTCGATCGTAATGGTCGGGTGGTTCTTTCGAGCATTGTTTTATACTTTTTCGGGCTCGGGAGACACAAATTTACGAAAAAGGACACCCCTGGAGTTTTCTTTTCTGCTGTCTTTTCAAACTCTCTAAACATGAAAAGACGCCGAGTTCTTCCTTTGTCAGACTCGTTAAAACCTGATGACATCGGATTTTGTCGAAATGACACGCCGCAAGCATATGCTATCCCCATCAAGCTTGTTAAAAATAATTGGGGTACTCGCCAGAAATGGTGGGCGAAAAGAAAATTTTGGAACCATAATTATTATCGTGTCGGCAGTATGTCGCTCTTGAACATGGCACTTGTCTGGGTGGGGATATCTCATCTCATTTTTCACTGGCCTCCGTGGATTTGGGTGATCCTATTTGACCTCTCATCTACTCATTGCCTCGTCATCATGACCTTTGATACATTGATGTCAAATACTGCCAATTCCATTAATGTGCCGCCGATATGTTCAAGAGAAGTTGACCTCTGAAAAGAAACAACCGCCATCTGATAGTAAACATAATCTTGATTCACAAACATTATCTCCCTGTCTCGTGTCGATGATGTGGGAAACCTTCTGGCCCACCTTCGATCAAGGTCACTTCCTGTCGACTTCAGCTCATTATCCAGGAAGCTGATCTAGAGACTCCCTTCTGGTGCCTTGGAGCCTGCATGCCTCAATGGCAGGTTCTTCGTGTTCGACGTGAGGTTTTCATCATTGGCCTCCGATCGAATGATTCTACGGGTGTTCGACTTCAGATCATTAATTCACATGCCGTAGATTGCACCTATAGTACCTTGAGGGCCATTGTCATTATTGGTGGTACCTCTCGCGTCTGTTAACAGTTTCCAGTATTGACTGGTAATCAGACGATGTTCATGCGTGTTCGACTTCAGCTCATATATTCACATGCTTGAACTTGTACTCTTGTTCGGGTCGAGATGGAGCGCAAGACCCTGGATTGTGTCTGTTGTAATCCAGGCGTGATTCTTGATACTTGACTCATTCACTGGATGGCTGCGACCATACCTGAGTCAATTCATTGATCCTAACCAGATGGCTGTGTCCATACTATGGATCTAGGTTATTTATGTACTCTCTTATGGATGGCTGCGACCATACCACGTACATCATGTAATTGAACTATCAGTCATGTCTCTTAACACAGATCCTCGGCGGCAACTCTATATATGTGTTCTTGTGTGTTCTTGTAAAGCATTTCACCCCTCTCTCTACCTCTCGGACTTCATGCTTTAGGGGGCATCTGTTACACAGTAATTTGTCACCGTTGGTCACCGTCCCTATCGCCTCGTTTCCATACATTGGAGGATGCATTCCAGGACCTGTGAGCAGTGACATAACCCAAAAACACTTGCATTATGTTCCCCTGAGTATGTACTTCATGTCCCCTGAAGACACCTTCTGCAAATTATCCCTGAAAAGTGCTCTTTTTCCATTGGCGCAGGTCCATAGTATCTTACCCGCGCCAATCACTGAGATCCTCAAAAGAGGGCGCGACCATTGGCGCTCTGTCATAGAACAACACCCGCGCCAGCTCAGTTTAGTAATGATTTTTGCCAAAAGCACGCCAATATGATTTTTTCCCTTCAGATCACGAAGCCTTTTGAGGGAAAAATCCAGTGGATAGAGGTCGAGACTCATCATCTATCCTTGACAACTATCCACAGTAGCTTTTCCTAGATAATGCTAATCCACAATGGGTGTCCCGGTTCATCGAATCATTCTACCTTCTCCATCTATAAATATTTGTCCTCATGCATTAATCATGGAGTGCTAGTTGTTGAGTTCTTGAGTTCTTGGAGGAATGCTAGTTGAGATTATCATGAGTGATAATGAAGTATAGAGAGGTTATGCTGCCAGAGAGGAGATACATTGCAAGACACATATAGTTGCTCGCCCAGCCAGAGGAGAGGTTTCAACGTCAGAACCTTGGTTGTAACTTTTCCTGTCTATTGTTAATTAATGAGCGACTGCTATTATAGTTCCAATCTCATTGTCTATTATAGTGATGTTGATTTATTTCCTTTCTGACTAAAATATAGTTGTGCCTTGGTGGATTTTATGCTTGTATCTGTTTCTTCCTTTGCATGTGCAGGGGTCCGTTTGCAAAGATCACAAGGATTGTGACCTGCCGGAGCGAGGGAGCGGGAACACCAACTCTGCTTCGACTATAGCGTTGGATTCCAGGTTGGTCTTCTTAATTCACCTTTACTGTACAACTAGGAACTTGCGTAGCAGCGTGGATTGATTGTGGCTAGTTCTGTTTTAAGCTAGTGGGATCGCCTCTGTCCGCAGAGGGGATTTACCTCACCAACACCTGGGGTCAATACCTCAGACCAAATACCATGGACCAATACCAAAATAGCATGGACCAAATACCACAGACCAAAACTTAGTTTTCCAACATGTACACGCCTTTCCTTTTGTGAAAGTGCGTGTGTATGATATATGTGCCTTTGTATATAGTGAGCCTGCGTGTATACATGGCTTGGTATATAGTGAACCTGCGTATACCTTTCTTTCTTCATTCTTGATGTTTACTTGCTATATTGTGATCTTTCATCTGAGAGAGTTGCCTTCTGAACTGATTCCTTGAAGCTGCCCTGCATTTCATCACATGTGTAAATATTACTGTCATTCATTCTGTCACATCTGATATCTCTTCTATAGATTCATCTAGTTACCATGTACAAGTGAGTTGTTCTACTACAAGTTGGTTGCCATCAAGTACAACACATTCATCATAATGCCAACAGCCAAAGTCGGAGACATAATCGATTATCGGGTTTAAGGAAATCATGATGCTTCTAGGCGAGACCCCATGGGATCTGGATCAAAGACTGAAGAGTATGATCCGTGAAGCCAACATGACCTTAACAGATGGACAATACCCCACATGGTTTGTAGCATCACTAACACCGAATCTAAGGAAGGCACTATCGTAGCAGAAGTTATCCACATAGGCCAAGGCTTTGGAGATTGCAATGAGACTACACAAGACTCTAATACAAGATCTTGGCCTGGGAGTTCAACAAATCCACGCGCAACTGCAAAATTTGCATCTAGAAATGTCGAGTTTGAAACAAGATAGGACAACTTTCCCAAAAGCACACGAGGAAATATGCTGCATAAAATGCAAAGGCCAGGGGCATGAAAATGACCATTGTCCAGTTTTCACGAATTACTTGGAGGGAGGAGGGCCGATTCCCTTAAGACCAAAGGCACAATCAGGATAGAGCATGGTGCCCACATTATGTTGTGCGATTTTTCAGATAGGAGGAAAACACACTATAGATAATTGTCACCTATTATAGAAGTATACACAGACGTCCCAACAATTGTTCTGTAATTTCTGTAGATTGGTAGGCCATGATGAACGCACCTACAAAAGTTACGAGCTGATGATGGATCGGACTTCTGCCTATAGAGTGCAGACCGAAATGCGAGCCCTTGATCCAAACGTAGGGATGGTGCACGCTGGATTTCAGGGGCACGAACGAGGTCGAGGTGGAATGGGACCAGGAAGGGGTCGCAGACAACTAATTTGTTACAATTGCGAGGGCCAGGGCACTATGCCCATGATTGTACAAATTTGATGAGAACATCATGTTTATATTGTACTCAGTTTGATCATGAGGCAGAGACTGCCCTACACTGATAGCGAGGTTGGGTGAGAAAGTGGTACTCCAGCCTCCCTCGACTTAGAATTTACAAATGATGAGGTCTGAGCCGCGCGAAGAGGACCCGAATGTAAACATAGTGCTCAGAAGCGGTATCATGACAGGAGAGGACAAAGGTAAGTAGCTTGAAGAAAGTGCATGGGTTCACAAGGCTCCTAGAAAGAAACCTGAATTCGATGTAGAGCATGCGAAGGAGACATTCATGGAAGTTAAGAAGAGCTTCACAGAGGCCTCCACTTTAGGTAGTAAGGATCAACTAGAACCGCGGATGGATCCTTCAATTCTCACGATGGATCCTTCAATGCTCACTACCTTTCTGGAGCCATGTATGAAACTGCTACGCGACAGCAAAGCTGTGAAAGGGCTACAGGAACTTATCACTAGGTGCGCTGGGTTAGGAGAACCGCGCGTAGTCTGGAAACTTGTAATGAATGCATTACGAACAGGGAGGGAAATGAGATTGACTGCGCAAATAAGGGAATATGAAATGGATCAAGTAATTCTAGATCTAGGATCAGACACAAATGTGTTGCCAAAGAAAACATGGGAGCATATGGGTAGGACCATGTTGCAATGGTCCCCTATTCAATTATGAATGGCAAACCAGCAGAAGATCCTACCGATGGGAAGATTGTAGGGGATAACAGTAGACATCGAAGGAACGAGCATGTTTGCAGATTTTTAGGTGATAGAAATTGTCGATGACAGCAATCGCTATCTCATGTTACTGGGCATAGACTGGGCCACTGATATGAACAGAGTAATAAATCTAAAGAAGCGCAAAATGATTTTTGAGAAAAATTCACTACGCGTAATGGTACCTTCAAAGCCTGCGGAAGGCTCGCGCTACACGGAGCTAGGTTGCGATGATGAAAGCAATGATAAGCTAGATTGTATCTATAAGATAACAGCTCAGGAAGAAAATTCAGTGAATCCAACAGCAGATGGCAGAATTTATGGGAGCGCAAAAGCTCCTCCACATTAGATTCGGATGAGGAAATAAAATGATGGCAGAACAGGTTACATGAGGTAACCACACTCAATTGCAACATGATGGTAAGATCACTGCATTGCGTGACA
Organism: Pinus tabuliformis; assembly: GCA_031772625.1. Classification (NCBI taxonomy): domain Eukaryota; kingdom Viridiplantae; phylum Streptophyta; class Pinopsida; order Pinales; family Pinaceae; genus Pinus; species Pinus tabuliformis. Next base: position 761,151,760 of record CM062815.1, on the reverse strand, counting down.
AACGAGGCAAGGAATCTTCCTATGTATGACGGGTTACCAGCGGTGGATGAATTCCTGAACGTGTTTGAATGCGAAGTGCCAGAACAACAACGGTTCGATGCTCTGAAATGGGCACTGTGCACTACGCCCACAAGGTGGTGGGGTACGCACCAGTAGCGTTTCGAGGACTGGCACAAATACCGAAAGATGATGCACTTATGATTTGGGAAGCTTCAGAGGAGGATGGAAGCCAGGAAGGATGGATGAAACAGCATGCGCGCCCACCTTTCTAGATGGGTACAGGTGTATGGTACACAGCTCGCACGAATGCACACTGCTATCATGATAGGAAATAGTTCCAACAAGCAGAAGTAGGCAAGACAAGTATGCGAATGACGAAGCATGATAAAACCTAGTGCACCAAAAATCATACACGGGGAAGCCTTTGACAAGGTGTACGAAGTGCTGAATAGGGTCCACCATGTGAGATGCACCGAATGCGACCTGTGCATACCAGTGATTGTATGGGCTTATAGGACCATGTGAAAAACTCTGATTGCACAAGCACTTCCAAAGCTGAAGTATGAAGCAGGTTCTATAGTTCCTGTGGAGCATGCATAGATGAGTCCGTGCATAACAACACCCGTAAATATGATGGTCTGCATAGACCGAAATGAATAAATCACATAGCTACGCGAAATAGAACATCTAAGACTTAAGGAAGAAATCATACGGGAAAATTTAGACTTCGCAAACTTGAAAAAGACTGGGTATGACTAAGGGAGAAAAGTTCTTTAATGGACGTAGAGGTCAAGAAGCTGGAAAACGAAATAAAGGAAGAATTTCTCGTTGAAAAACCGAGGATGGAAAGGCAAGGTGCGTACGATCATACTAACGAGTTGGAGGACTATTGCCGTGGACTGGTTAGTCTGCTGCCGTGGCTGGGACTGCATATCGCCAAACAGGGTAGCACATTGCCAATAGGAGAGTACGCGATGCCGATCATCACAGTGGAAGATGGGGATTCTCCACGAACCATGCTGAAGGACGGGATGGAGCCCTACAAGGGTGGTGCGACCACCTAACTAGCCATAGGGAGAACAGTCTTAGCGCTCTAGGCAACTGAAAGGGAGCGCAGGACTATAAAATATTCTGCTTGGGAGCTGCGCGATATTGGAGATGCACACAGAATCATAATGTGGCAAGGTTCGCAACCACACATGGAGGGCTACACTGTCATGTAGGTTGGCTAGGAAGTGGCCGTTGGTGTCACTATTCATGATGGGATGTTCGATTTGAGACCAAATGGAGCAGATGGCAGGCATTTAAGATGCGAGTTATGGGCAAGATTTAGGAAAATCTGCCACCAAGAAAGCATTAATGGCCCGAAATTGGGGGGAATGGTCGAATTCGAATTTGGAAGGCACTATAAAACTCACAGGGCTAGCCAACGAATAAAACTTGGTCATTTAAGAATTGAGCGCTTGAGTAGAGCACAAAGTGTTGAGAGTTGAGTGATAATTGAGCCCCTAAGTTCATGAGAGACAGAATATAGCCCAGAGAGGATGACGGCCACGAAGGATGGGTTAGGAAGTGAGGAGGTAATCACTGGAAAGGCCACACAGACCCACAGGGTGGAGGATGTTCCAGAAGGTGCCGAGGTGTTAACAGGAATCCACAAATCACTGTGAACACCGAGGCCCAAGAAGGATAAATAGGCAATGGGCCCAATACGCATGTCCCCAAGGAATCCGTGGCATAACAAGTTATCAGTGGAAGAAAAAGGGAAGGCAATCGTGATTGAAATAGATGAGGAGGAGGAAGATTTGCATGCCCTGATTGCCACCAAAGAAGAATAAGAAGACATGGAGGAGGACATCCAATCGTTGCACTCTGTAGTGGAACTACCTGCATATGTCCCTCTGTGGAAAGGGAAAGCCAAAGTACCAAAGGATCTAGATGCAACAAAGAGTTCACTCCAGACCCCGCTCCTCCCCGATGAACTTGTATTTGAGGGCTCACACTTAGGCCGCGTGCCCACCATGAAATTTGAAGACTGTGACCTCATGGACAGCGAGAAGCTCCTGCACTTGGAGACAAACAACTTGATGAAGCAGAATACGGAGGGGGCAGTGACAACATTAGAGCTGCGAAAATGGCTGCTCAATGTGGAAAAGGCTGGGTTGCTGCACTTGTTATGGATTCCACATTTCCACCGCATGCCCATCACAATTTTCGTCATCAGGAAACTACTCTACCTGGTGCATGATGGGTATCTATGGTTGGAGGAGACTATTCCCATCATGCAGACCTCATCCACCAGATTTCTCAGCTTCCCTGTAAGGGAAAGGACCTGTCAACAATAGCTGAGAAAAGTAGCGATCTAGCTCTCACAGAGGTCGTGAAGGCAAAGTATAAGCTGGAGAAAAAGAAGAGGGGCTACATCATCTCTAGCATCAAGGATAAGGGGGTGTGCGTAGCCACCCAACTCCTAGCTGGAAAAGTGATGAGGAAGTTCCACACCGATGAGGTACCACCACCGGTGGTCGTGCTAGCCGAGCAGTGCGCAAAGGGGATTCAATTCAACTGGGTTGAATTCCTCTACGAAGAATTTTTCACAAAATATCACGAAGCCGAGGAGCAAGGTAAGACCTTCCACTACGCGTGCTTGCTCTTATCCATATTGATGGCAGCAGGAGAACTGTTGGAGGGCAGTTAGTTCCCCCACATTGACAAAGAGTTACCAGAGGCCATGAAGTACGCTTCGCTCTAGGCCACCAAGGATGTGAAACGGATTCACGACATCAAAATTTTCTGGGTGCTCATGGAGGCAAGCATCTAGATGTGGATCAATAGGAGGCCATGCCTATCACCGACAATGTACAATAGTCTGAATAGTTTTGTAGAGTTTAAAGCCGATATGCACCACATTTATATTAGGGCGTGAAAGGATCTAGCGAAGTAGTGGATGAAGCTACCCTTTGTAGCCTCTAATGACACAATTTTTACTATCTTCAAGATATGGCTTCCTGAATGGCGCGCTCCAGACCTGGCGGAACTAGAGAAGGTAGTAGCCCAGAAGAAAAAAAATGATGCTAACCTATGCATCACTCAGTTAGCAGAGAAAAGGCAGAATGAAAAAGCAGCAGCTGAGGAAAAGATAGCACGGGAAGCCACAAAAGCAGAGGCATCAGCAGCATAGGTAGACAAGGGCCAAGCAACATCCTCGGTACAAGAGGTAGAGGAACTAGAAACATCAGAAGGGAGAGCAGATCCAGGGGCCACGTCCACATAGCGCAAACGACCACACATCACAAAGAGATCTAGTCCAAGGAAGAAGGTCAAGGACTCTGATGAGCCCTAGAAATGGGTAGTTATATGGGCTCATTTGGCCTTCTAACTCAGATTAATCCACCATTCTCATTAGGTTATTGCATTTTTTTTATTATATTTATGCTAATAGAGTGAATTGGGTTAGTCATTATGCCATGAAGTCTAATGTGTGCTTTATGCAGATGTTTGGTCAATTTTGGGACAAAGTCAAAGGATTAATGAGCATTTGGCAGCCAATATTTGAGAAAAACAATGGAGAGGATTTGTAGGAGGGTGTCCCCCTTAATTATGACCTCCTATCTCGGATCCTCCTTAAGGAAACTCAGAGCACAACAACCACATTGATGCATCAAAGAGGCAACCGAGCAAGTGAAGAAGAACTGTTGTCTATCTCTAGTCTTGGGAGCCGAGCCTCCTTGATTTTAGGAGAGCTGTTGGAGGCTCCAGTTGCATAAATAGGAGGGCTTAGGTGCTTAGTAGTTTACTTGGTTATTAGTCATATTTTTGCACTTTTGTTGTAGCTCTTGCTCAGCTCATTTTCGAGCTTATTTTTGTGAACAATTTATGTGATGTGACTTTTATTTTGATAATGGAGATGACATATTTTCTAAGCTAGCACTGATTTCTTTCAGAGAGCTAAAGCTCTTGGGTTAGGGCCCAACCCAAGCTGCCCAACACCTCTTGCTTTGTACTTATATGTTTTTGCTTCAGTTCATGAATTAAATTTATGTTAGATAGATTCATTTTTCCTTGGTAGAATAGGTTGCTTTTGGTGGTTTACATAGTTGTTTCCATTTCAGTTGCTAAAGTAGGTTAAATAGTGGTAGATAAAGGTACCAAAAAGGCTATCAATGGGACCTAACATCCTTTCCTCATTCAGGGACCATGAATTGAGGTCAAGGTCTGCTTGTTGTCATAAAAACACAATTTTGCTTTTCCCATGCAATCTCTAGTGTTACTGTTTGATTCAAAGGTTAATGTTTTGGTTCAGATCCATTCTTCTATACTCATTTATGTTTCTGCAATAGATATTTTTACAAGCTTTCCTTTCCATATAGCATTTCTCAGCATTTTATGTTCCGAGGTCAGAATTTAGGTTAACATAAGAGATAGTTCTATTCGTTTGGTACAGCTAGTTCTTTTCTTGCTCAATTTTAGTATTTTGAATGGCAGCTCTCTTACAACACACCCCTACTCATAATACATCAATAAATCAGCCATCATCACCCCCTTTTTCACAGGTTTCACAAGTCATTTACCGCCCTTCACGAATATGCCCTAATTTATGCATTTTCCTCATAAGATTTACTCTTGCCTCTTGAACAAATCCAACCATCATTTCTTTCCTAATCACCCTTGATGAGCTTCAGACATCTTAACACCTACCTCTAATCTTTAGCTACCCTTTCCCACCATTTTTCCACCTTTAAAACCTCTAAAACCCGCTCTCGGCATCCTCCTGTAGATCCTCCTATAGATCCTCTTGTAGATCCCCTGCAGCGTCCTGTAAAATTTCCTGAAAGTGACCTTTCGAAGTCTGATTGTAGAGGAAGTCTCTAGAATGTTACTAGAGGCTTCTTAGGACTCCCCCACACCTTGCTATACCTTTCCAAACCCCAAGGCCACTTTCCTTCACCACCGAATCTCTGTCACAACCACAAGCAGATAAATTACAAGCATAGCAATTTGACATAAAATACATAAAAAATCCAAAAACATGTTTTTTCTCATTTCCTTTCAGAAGTAGCTTGAATAGATGTAATTTACCTCCTCAATAGTGAATGACACTCATTTCATCAGTTTTCATCTCTTTTTTTGGAAAAGTAGGGTTAGTTGGAAGAATTAGGGGTTTGTTAGGGTTTGCATTACACTCTAGTCTTTTTTCTCTTTCTGCAAGTAGAATAGCCTCTTTAGAGTTAGCTTTCTTTCATCACAACTAAAAGCTTCTTCTGGGAATTCATAGAAGTTGGCTTAAGCTCCTAGTGAACTTGCACCAGCTGACCAAGTGACAACCTGCAGTAAGAGCTGGTACTTGTGCATACAGCATCGTCGCTTCCAATTTTGTTACAAACTACCAGGTTGATAAAAGTAAAGTAGGAAGCCCCAGGAGTTGCAACATTCTTGCTGCAATACTAGTGCTCACCACTTTTTGGCGTCGTTTCTAGGGAAGCGTCAGAGTATTTTGTGATTACTGCTTTTCTTATATTTTCTACTGCAACATTCTGCCAAGTAGTTCATTTAAGCAAAAGTAGAGTAGTTGTTTCTCTCAAATTATGCATTTCCTTGCTTTCATTTCAATTCTGCAATTTCCATTTCAACAAAAGTAGAGTAGCTGTTTCTCTCAAATTTTGCATTTCGTTTCTTTCATTTCAATTTTGCAATTTCCATTTCAGCAAAAGTAGATTCATTCTTTCAATTCTACAATTTCCATTTCAGCAAAAGTAGATTAGCGCTTTCAATTGTGAAATTTCCATTTTAGCAAGTTCATTTCAGTAGTTGCAATTTGTTTGTTCAATCAATTTCAGTTTTGCAGGTACAAGCAGTAAAAAAAACAAAAATCACCCAAAAAGGATATTCCCTTTCATGCTTCATAGGAACAGAGATAATTCAGGGAGATTCCTGCCCAACACCCCCACCACATCACAAAGCCACCCTTCTCTCTTCTTCAATGGCAGTGATCTAGAAGATCCTTTAGGGGAACAACATGAAATATTTGAAGAACCTATAGGAGAAGAAAAGGAAGAAACCAGCCCTCCTGAGACAATGGCTAAGAACAGAAATGCTAGGGGGAATGGAGAAAGGGTAGAGGGTACTTTTCCCATCCAAGAGACCAATAGGGACACTAAAATGAAGAACATAAGCCCTTCATCCCTACCTCACTTCGATGGATTAACTACAGAAGATCCTGACACCTTCCTATTTTAGTTTGTTGTTATCTGTCGGACCTATCACTATGCAGAAGATGAGCAGATGTTGAAACTGTTTCCTTCTACCCTCAAGGGTGCAACATTGCGCTAGTTCATGGGGTTACCTGGAAACAACATAAAAGCTTGGGCTTAGATGCAGCAAGCCTTTAATAACAAATATCGAGACTACTGTAGGTCAAAAGGCACCAAGGAAGAAATATTCTGAATGACCATGGGAAGTGATGAATCCTTAGAAGATTATGAAGAGAGATTCCAGCTCAGTTATAAGAGGGCTAGGTGCACACTTGACCCTGAATCTCTGAAATTGGTCTTGCTCTGGGGAATTCCGGAGGACCTTCTAGACACCCTCCATTTACTGGCTGGGGGAGACATCTACCAACTACCTTATGAATACATAAAGACTGTCTTTAGAAACCATTCTAGGGTAGCCAAAAAGAGAGATAGGGGGATTCAACCCATGGCCATTACCTCCTCCTCCAGTTCATGCCTCAAAGGTGAGTTTGGAAACATGTTGGAAGATTTCAAGAGTGAGATGATGTAGAATCTTGCTATGCAAATGGATAACTTGCATATCAAAAGGAAACAAGAGGAGGCAGAGAGGGCTTTGGCTATTTTTTTCCTAGGTGCACCAAAAGGCATCTTAGGAATTAATGTCCGTTGAACTCTATAAAGGTGTGTTCAGTCTGTGAAGAAGATCATCGTAAAAATAAGTGCCCTTCCTTGCCCAGACTTAAAGCTGTATACCAAGGGGTCGAAGGAGCCACTGAACCACTCTACTTCATAAACCAAAGGAGGCTGCATGGACCTAGACCTTACCAGCAGGGAATGCAAGGGACATCCTAGGCATACTACAACCCCAATCAAGCCACTTCCATGCCTTCTTGGGCCCCCCTGCTCATCCTTCCTGGTCCACACCTCCTCCTTGGTCATATCCATCTCAATATCATGCTCAACCAGCTGCTCATTCATTTCACTCCTATGCTCAGCCACAGCCTTAGTGGAATGCACCTCATCAGGGGTGGAGGCCCCAATACAACTCTCCTCCCACTCTTTTTCCTCCACCACCTACTCAACCACAACCATTACCTCCTGCTCCACCAAGGCAACCCCAAATGCCTGCTCAACCGAACCCGAACCCGAATAACAGACAGGCTCAGCAAGTATATAGTGGGGAACCATCATGCCCAACCTATGCTATGGAGATTTAGGAGATTAACCTATGATCTGGGAAGGTTCTCCTAGATATCCAACCTCCCCCTAAGGAGGATGAGGAAGATAAAAAGGAAAGTGAACTGAAAGCAATTCCACCCTTTCCTGAGAGATTATTTGGAACAACACAACCTACCCCAGAAGAAACTGAACTTCTAGGAGAATTGAAACAATTATGTGTAAAGGTACCACTTCTCCAAGCCATAAAGGATTTGCCTATATACAACAAGATGATCAAAGAGAAGTGCTTCAGGCATCCAGGTAGGCGCAGGAGAGATGCCCCAACCATTAATGTCATAGGACAACTGTCCGACCTAATGTTGGGGTAGGTAATCTGTCTGAAGTATCTAGACCCTGGAAGCCCAGTAGTCGATGTCCACATCAATGGCACAGTGATCCCCCATACCCTGATTGATTTGGGGGATTGTGATGACCAAGGACACTATGCTCAAGCTCAACCTCCAAGGCTCCCTAAGAAAGACCACAATAGTACTGCAATTAGCAGACCACTCCACCATGACCCCTGAAGGGATTCTGGAAGATGTAATGATCTCCATCGATTCTTAGGAGTACCCTGCTGATTTCCTGGTTCTTCAGCCAAAGGCAAAGCTCACTGGGTATCCTCTCATCCTGGGAAGACCCTAGTTGGCTACTGCAGATGCCTACATCAACCGTCGAACTGGGAACTTGACAATCAAGAATGGGCATATGTCCAAGCAGCTAGTCCTATACCCTCCTACCCAACCTTTGTTAGAACATGATCTACCTCTTTGGTTGTAGGAGGAAAATGAGGATGAAGTCTATTATGCACCACTATGTGTAGTAGAAGCTGTCATGGGGGGGCAACCACAAACTGAGGATGATATCATTGAAAAATTGATTCAAAATCCACCCCCCGGTATGTTGCCATTAGAAGAGCTAGTGAAAGAAACCCAAGACAATTATTTAGTTGATTTTTGTCTGGCCGACTTGACCTCTCTCCGAGTTAAGAATATAGAGTTCAGCCCAAAAAGAACCTTGAAAATCAACTCATCCCTATCCACCTCTCAAGAGAAGGAACTATGTAGCTTATTGAGAAACCATTTAGATGCCCTCACTTGGAGTTATAAGGAGATGAAGGGAGTGCACCCTTCAGTCTGTACTCATCACGTTTACATTAAGGAAGATTGTGAACCAGTCAAGCAGCCTCAAAAGAGGATGAATCCAGCCCTTAAAGACATTGTTAAGGAAGAATTGCAAAAGTTACAGGATGCAGGATTCATCTACCCCATCTCTGATAGTGAATGGGTCTCTCCTTTGGTGCTAGTGCCAAAGAAAAATGGTAAGTGGAGAATCTGTGTCGATTATTGAGAACTGAACAAGGTCACCAAGAAGGACCATTTTCCTTTTCCTTTCATAGATCAAGTGTTAGATGGTCTGGCGGGGAAATTTTTTTTCTCCTTCCTAGATGGGTTTAGCGGGTACAATCAGATCCAAATAAGCCCGGAAGACCAAGATAAGACCCCTTTCACTTGTCCTTGGGGTACCTTTTCATATTGGGTCCTTCCTTTTGGTTTTTGCAATGCTCCCACCACTTTCCAGAGAGCAGTATTGAGTATATTCTCTGAACTGGTTCATGATGTAGTGAAAATATATATGGACAATTTTACTCTTTATGGTTCTAACTTTCAGGAAGCTTTACCCAACCTGGGAAAGGTCTTTGACAAGTGTATTGAAATGAACCTATCCCTCACTCTGTAAAAGTGTGAATTCTTGATGACTGAAGGGACCGTACTAGGTCATGCAATCTCTCAGCAAGGATTACAGGTGGACCCCAACAAAATTGCCATCATCCAAAGGGTCCCAACTCGTCAAAAGGTGAGAGATGTTCGAAGTTTCCTAGGCTTAGCGGGATAAAGATTTCAGTAAGCTAGCCTCTCCATTGTTTGGTCTTTTGGGGAAAGATGTCGAGTTCATATGGACTGACAACTGTCAAAAAGCCCTAGATACCTTGAAAAGTAAACTTGTGATTGCCCTAATTTTGAGAGGTCCAAACTGGGCCCTACCTATCCACATTCACACGGATGCCTCGAACAATGTGATAGGAGCATCCTTAGGCCAAGTTGATGAGAAGCTACCTTATGCCATATACTTTATAAGTAAAAACTTGTCAAAGGTAGAGTTAAACTACACTGTAACTGAGAAGGAACTCCCAGCTGTAGTCCATTCCTTAAATAAATTCAGACATTACATCACAAGCTATCAGACCTTCGTACAGACTGATCATGCTACAATTAGGTATTTAATGAACAAACCATATGTAAATTATTGCATCATTAGGTGGTTGCTTTTATTGCAGCAATTTGATTTAACCATTGTTGATAAGTCGGGTAAGGAAAATGTTGTTGTTGACTTCTTGTCTAGAGTAAATCTACTTGCAGGTGAGGAAGGAATGGTGGATGATCAAATGCCAGATGAACACCTATTTGCTATCTCAATACTCTCTCCATGGTTTGTTGATATAACAAATTACTTGGTTTCAGCATAGTTCCCACCACACCTGTCCTCAAAGGAGAAGAGTAAGGTCATGAGGAAAAGTGCTCCTTTCAATTAGGTTGGGGGAAATCTCTTCAAACTTAGCCCAGATCAGATTTTGAGATGATGTGTCAGGGAGGAAGAAGTTTTTGACATTCTCATGACCTGTCATGATGGACCGTATGGAGGCCATTTTGCAGCAAATAGGACTGCCTTCAAAATTCTGCAAGCAGGATACTATTGGCCCACTCTCATCAAGATGTGAGAAGATATATCAGTCAATGTGATCGGTGCCAAAGGATGGGGAAACCTACTCCAAAGGATGAGATGCCCCTACAACCTCAAGTGACTTTTGAACCATTTGAGAAGTGAGGCATGGACATTGTGGGTCCTATCAACCCTCCTTCAAACCAGAAACAATACATCATTGTGTGCACTGATTATCTGACCAAATGGGCAGAGACAGAGACAATCAAGGCAACAACAGAAGAAAATGTAGCTGATTTTTTAAGAGAGAACATATTTTATAAGTTCGGGTATCCAAGAGAACTGGTTATAGATCAAGGCAGTCAGTTCACCTCCAATTTGATTGAAGACCTGCTCACACATCATAAAATCAAGCACAGGACCTCAACCCCCTACCATCCAAAAGCCAATGGACAGGTGGAAGTCACCAATAGAGCTTTAGAGGGAATTTTGACTAAGGTAGTGAGTAGTAGCAAGAAAGATTGGGTAGATCGATTGGTTGAGGCCACCTGGGCCTACAACACCACATGGAAGACCACCACAGGGTTCACACCCTATGAATTGGTCTATGGGAAGAAGGCTTTGCTGTCAATAGAATTTGAATACAATACACTAAGGATGGCAGCTCAGCTGGACCTAGATCTCAGCCATGCACAAAGGGAAAGGTTACTCCAGCTTAATGGATTGGATGAACAGAGATTGCAGGCCCTTCTCCACACAAAAGTAATCCAGCTTCAGAGGAAGATATGGCATGACAAAAACATCAAGGAGAAGCAATTCCAAGAAGGAGATTGGGCGCTGCTATATGACTTAAGGTATAAAGATTTCAAGGGAAAACTGAGGACAAGATGGCTGGGACTGTACACAGTAGAAAAGTGTAATGACAATGGTTCAGTTCTGATTAGGACCATCAATGAAGAAGCCATCCCCGGGCTTGTTAATGGGCATAGGTTGAAAATATACAAAAATCCCCTCTCCAAGCAAGAATTTACTGAAGATCTGAGTAAAACAGTGTTTGTAGTGGAGCAAGTCTCTGCCTCCACTCCACCCGCTCAATAAAAAAAATAAAAAACAATAATGAGGACTCCAGTGAAAACCTCTATGAGGCGCTTGATTCCCATCATTAGGTTGAAAACCTATTTTGAGGCGGCCCGATGATGACCAAAAAAAAAGAGAGAAAAAAGAAGTGAAGAGAATAAAGATCCCTGGGTGAAAACCTCCCTTGGAGGCACTCAGGGTAGGCAAGTAGGGTGAAAACCTTCTGGAGGCACCCTGATTTTCTTTTCAAAAAACAAAAAGAGAGAAAAAGAGAAAAAGAGAAAATTGATTGTTTGAGTGCATTGCATGTCACAAATGGACCCCAGGAAGCAAAGGGACATGCCACCAAGCCTATTCCATATCCTCTAGACTCTTCTCCATCATCTTTGATTCTTTTTTCCATCTCTTGGTGTTCTTTTCTGAAGACTGTGCATCCTACAGGAAGCCTTGTCTGTTCTATAGGAGGCTCCTGTAGAAAACACAGAGAGCTCGAAATAAAACTAAAAAGGAGATTAAAGAGCTGGGAATTTCCACAGAAAGTTGGTAGACCATCCTATAGCCATCTTCCATCCTAACCCTCCATCCCACACCTACACCACCTCATTTCATTTATTTCTTTTCTTCCTGCAAATAAAACACAGAAACCGGTTTTTCAAAAAATTGAGGAAATAAAAAAAAAAACAGTACCCCTAAAACTCACCTACAACCTACTAGATTCTTCTCCATTACCATCATATTCTTCAAGAAGCCTCCTCTTAGCCCCTGCATAAGCCTCAGCTAAAAATTTTATAGGGAGAAGCAGCTACAGGAGTTTCTGTAGAACTCCTATAGCAGCTGATCCCCTTAAAAATCAAGCTCCAACAGCAGAATAGGTGCAGCCACAGGTATGTAGAAGATGTCTGAAGCAAGATCCAGCAAAGAAGCACCTATAAAAATCAGTTAAGCCACATATCAAGAAGCCACTGGCATATGGCAGCAGGAATAGAGATATGTAGCACCGAGGTCTGAGCATGCAACAACATCAAACCCTCGCAACATTGTAGCACAAACATTTCGACTTCCAGGTAAGTGTCTAAAACCGTTCCTCTGTTGCATCTGTGTAATTCGAAACTGAGTAAATGAATGAAATGGTTGGGATTAAACCAGAAAGGTGGCCAGTTAACTGGCCACCCTCATCTAGTTCAATTGTGCTCATCCGGAGATCACACTTCACTTGTGTCTAGTCAACTCATAGAAAAATCTAAAAGTCAGGTAGTGGCAGCTGTTTTGAACTCAAGCGCTAATGATGGCAAGTGATTTTGGGTAGAAAGCATAAAGTATCATGATGACACTGCAGTGGGGGCCAACAGTTTGAATAATGGTAATGCACCCTTTTCACCACCTCACCTCGTCGCCGGAAACCTCTCCCGTAAGCATAAATATGCTCTCTCGAGCTTGTTCACCACTTTGTTTCCATTTTTATTGTCATGCCCTCGACTTCAGTGAGCTCTCTATCACCTCCAGAGCCTCGAAACCATCTCTCTCTATCATTTTCAGAACTCCTCCACTTGTCGGGTTCTATAGGAACATTATCGGTTCTACAGGAGTAGTAATAGGTCCTACTGGAGCCCTTTCTATAGGACCAGTGAGCAGTCCTACAGAAGAAAAAACATGATTTTCATCCAAATTTGGGTTCGAAGAGGTAGGCTCGGTGCAAAACCACCTTGCATTTTCATATATACAGGGGGTGATGTGATTTTAAGAAAGAATTGAGCCTGAGAAGGAAGAGGAATTGTATTCAAAAGTCTGCCTATTTTTTTAAGAGAAAAAAAAACACAGTTTTTTTCCTATTCTCTGTTTTTGAAGTATTGACTCCTTCTCCACCTTGGTACTCATGTATACGAGGAGTCATGCAATTTTAAGGAGAATTAAGCCTAAAAGAAAGAAAAATTGCATCAAGAAAATCTTCCTGTTTCTTGGAGAAAAACACAATTTTTCCTCTGTTTCCTGGTTTTTTAGAATTGTTGTCTCCTTCTCCACTTGAGGTATCCCAAAGATTCTAAACATAATGACAGGGGGATTTATGTGGAAGGAACCTCTAAACTGAACTAGGCTACATGAACACCCCGGGGTAGTAGCCCTTTTCACTAGAGCCAATTGGATGCTATTCTTTGAAAAACTTCACGGGTATGATGAAGAAGTAACTTAGGAGTTTGCCCTGTCCTTGATACCTCACTCAGAAACCCATGCCACTGTTAGTTTCAGGGGTCTCACCATGGAAATCACCCTAGAGTTCATCAGTAGGGTTACCAGTCTCCCACCTGGACTACCCTGGAGCAAGGAGGAAAAACCACTGGGTCAAGCTTCCAAGAGGACCTTCTTCCAGCTAGATGAGCATCATGTAGAGGACAAAAATGGCATCAGGGGAACAAGTATACCTTACCCCTAGGATGAGGTCAGTTATCAAATTATTAAATACATCTCCTGTGAAGGAAGAGACAACATAGTTTATGGGTACCATTTTAGACTGTTGCATGAGTTAAGATATGGCATGGATCTTCCTGCACCCCAAAAACTCAATGATCCCTATTTTATCCTCCAGTCCTTGATAGATTCCAGCATCAAATTGAAGGCAGGAGTTCCAAACCAATTGACTCACCATGGGCTAATTAAACTGCTAGTGGAAGAGGCCCTCCACACCTCCTTCACAATACCCATAGCCTAGGATATTTTTAGAAATATGACAAGGGAAGATGATCTGAAAGCACTCACATATGACCTCAGTCCATCTGAAAGTGAGGGAGAAGAAAAAAAAAAGGGGAAGATGAGGAGGAAACCAGAGAAGAGGAAGAAAAACCTGAAACAGAGAAGGATAAGACCACAACAGAGAAGAAGAAACAACCTAGGACAAGAGGAAAAAGGACTAAAATAGAAAGGAAAAAGACTAAATCAGTGAAGACAGAGACTACAGCAGAAAGGGTAGAAACTAAACAAGAAGAGAAGGAAGTTAAAACACGGGTAGAAGAAACAAAATCTGCAGAGGCATAAAAGACAAAGGAAAAAGACACAGAAGCAATGAAGGCAGAGGTGTCCTCTGAAACACTGGAAAGGGAGGCATAAGCTGTTCTTGCTGCACTCAACCCCCCAGTTAAGCCCAAACCAAAGAGAAAAAGGCAACCATCCATATATTTCAAGGCTCTAAAGAGCACCATGATAAAAAGAGGAAAGCCACAACCACCCTCAAAAGAGCCTATCACCATTGAAGATTCTCCTACTGCCAAAAAGGAGGAATCTCCATCCAAAACTCCCATCACCTATGAAAGAGGAAGCCCTAGATCTTCCACTTGGAGGGAAATGATAAAACTACAGGACTCTAAAACTGTCCTACAGGAGGTGCAGTACGCTCTATAGGAGACCTTGAAAAGCTACAGGAGACTGAGAAACTTGAGAAAAGGCCAGAAGAGTAGATCAAGGGGAAGGATGAAACAACAGGGATACCAGAACCTGACCCACAACCTATTTTAGGTTCTTATTACAACCTTCTAGAAGGGGGAAAATCATCCCACAGAAGTTTGCAGTCCCTTTTTTCTTTGATATGGAAAACGAAAGAGTAAGAAGCCACAGATGGATGCAAATTGCAAAGTCCAAAGGGGTGGAAGACATTGGCCACATGGAGAGCAAGCTTAGAGAGATGGGCAGAGAGATGGCCACTGTAAAACATGTAGAAGCAATCAAAATATCTCACTTGGAAGCAGAGAATGAAATGTTAAGAAAATAGCTGCAAGAAAGGGGAACCCCGGTAGAAACTGAAATGTTAAGAAAATAGCTGCAAGAAAGGGAAACCCAGGTAGAGACTGAAATGTTGAGAAAACAGCTGCAAGACAGGGAAACCCAGTTAGCATGCATGGCCAGCTGGGCTATGGAAGCACTTTAGTGCAGGCAGCCAGCCAAATCATATGGAGTATACCTCAAAGATCAGTGGCTCCAGTTCTAGATCAAGACTCTGGCCCAGAGAGGCACCACACCTTTTCAGGATTATGGAAAATTCATGGATTTATGTGATCATAGTTCAGCAAAGGACAAGGCAAAGTTGGCAGAGTTTTATTTACATAACATGGTCCTTACTGATATGAACCTATGGGACCCTAATACTAGGTTAGGAGACTTGCAGCTGATGGCCATGGCATCTTGGATGAGCCATGAGGAGAAAAGGGCAACAGAAATCAAGAATTTGATGGAAAAAGAGCTAAATGAACCCTTAATGATCCGAGCTGAGCCAACAGACCCCATGGCTCTCATCAGTGCCCACCAACACCTTGCAGATAATCCTCAAAGTGTCCCTAAGTATATCAATGAGCAGGCCCAGACTATTGCACATTTTGAGGACATGGAGAGATTATTTGGAGATCACTGCCTTCATGCCTACATGAGAAGGTGTAACACATTGCCACACAACCTATAGATCAGGGAGTATCACTCCCCAAACAAGACGAGATAAGCCTTGAGGAGAGTGCCACTGTATAAGCACTCTATGCAAAGTTTGAAGGCCAATTGGATTGGCCTCAAATTCAGTCCTCCACTATTGCTATGACTTCTGGAAAGTGTAAAAGAAGAATAAGAACAAAAACAGTGGGAAGAGGTGGATAGAAAGGTAGGATTCCATGATAAGGAGGAGGATATCACATCAGAAGGATGGGATGTTAGGGAATCCATTAGAGCCATCAAGGATGAGGAGATAGACTAGTTTCTCAGAGGATGAGCAACCCATTCAGTAGGGGGTGATGATGAGCCCCAAAAATGGGTAATTATATGGGCTCATTTGGCCTTCTAACTCAGCTTAATCCACCATTCTCATTAGTTTGTTGCATGTTTTTGATTATATTTATGCTAATACAGTGAATTGGGTTAGTCATTATGCCATGAAGTCTAATGTGTGCTTTATGCAGATTTTTGGTCAATTTTGGGACAAAATCAAAGGATTAATGAGCATTTGCCAGCCAATATTCAAGGAAAAAAAGGGAGAGGATTTGTATGAGGGTGTCCCCCTCAATGATGACCCCCTACCTCAAATCCTCCTTTAGGAACGTCGGAGCACAACAGCCAGAGTGATGCATCAAAGAGGTAGCCGAGCAAGTGAAGAAGAACTGCTGTCTATCTCTAGCCTTGGGAGCCAAGCCTCCTTAATTTTAGGAGAGTTGTTGGAGGCTCTAGTTGTATAAATAGGATGGCTTAGGTGCTTAGTAGTTTAGTTGGTTATTAGTCAGATTTTCACACTTTAGTTGTAGCTCTTGCTCAGTTCATCTTTGAGCTTATTTTTGTGAACAGTTTATGTAATGTGACTTTTATTTTGATAATGGAAATGACATATTTTCTGAGCCAGCATTGATTTATTTTAGAGGGTTGAAGCCCTTGGGTGTTGCCCAGCACCTCTTGCTTTGTACTTATATGTTTTTGCTTCAGTTCATGAATTAAATTTATGTTAGATAGATTCATTTTTCCTTGGTAGAATAGGTTGCTTTTGGTGGTTTGCATAGTTGTTTCCATTTCAGTTGCTGAAGTAGGTTAAATAGTGGTAGATAAAGGTACCAAAAAGGCCATCAATGGGCCCTGACCTCCTTTCCTCCTTCGGGAACCATGAATTGAGGTCGAGGTCTGTTTGTTGTCATAAAAACATAGTTTTGCTTTTCCCATGCAATCTCTAGTGTTACTATTTGATTCAGAGGTTAATGTTTTGCTTTGGATCCATTCTGCTATACTCATTTATGTTTCTGCAATAGATCTTTTTACATGCTTTCATTTCCATATAGCACTATTTAGCATTTTATGTTCCTAGGTCAGAATTTAGGTTAATATAAGAGATAGTTCTATTCTTTTGGTACAACTAGTTCTTTTCTTGCTCAATTTCAGTATTTTGACTAGCAACTCTCTTACAACACACCCCTGCTCATAATACATCAATAAAGCAGCCATCATCACCCCATTTCTCATAGGTTTCACAAGTCATTGACCGCCCTTCACCAATCTGCCCTAATTTCTGCATTTTCCTCATAGGCTTTCCTCTTGCCTCTTGAACAAATCCAACCATCATTTTCTTACCTAATCACCCTTGATGAGGTTCAGACATCTCAACACCTCCCTCTAATCTTCAGCTACCCTTTCCCACCATTTTTCCACCTTTAAAACATCTAAAAACCGCTCTCGGCATCATTATGTAGATCCTCCTATAGATCCGCTTCAGCCTCCTGTAGAATTTCCTGAAATTGACTTTTTGAAGTCCGATTGTAGAGGAAGTCTCCAGAAGGTTACCAAAGGCTTCATAGGACTCCCCCACACTTTACTATACCTTTCCAAATCCCAAGGCCACTTTCCTTCGCCACCGAATCTCTGTCACAACCACAAGCAGATAAATTACAAGCATAACAATTTCACATAAAATACATAAAAAAATCCAAAAAGAAGTTTTTTCTCATTTCCTTTCAGAAGTAGCTTGAATAGATGTAATTTACCTCCTCATTAGTCAATGGCACTCATTTCATCAGTTTTAATCTCTTTTTCTACAAAAGTAGGGTTAGTTGGAAGAATTAGGGGTTTGCTAGGGTTTGCGTTACACTCCAGTATTTTTTCTCTTTCTGCAAATAGAATAGCCTCTTTAGAGTTAGCTTTCTTTCATCACAGCTAAAAGCTTCTTCTGAGAATTCATAGAAGTTGGCTTAAGCTCATAGTGAACTTGTACCAGGTGACCAGGTGACAACCTGCAGTAAGAGCTGGTACTTGTGCATATAGCACCATCGCTTCCAAGTTTGTTATGAACTATCGTGTTGATAAAAGTAAAGTAGGAAGCCCCAAGAGTTGCATCATTCTTGCTGCAATATTGGTGCTCACCAAACTCGAAGCTGCTCGTTGACCTGATCACCTTAACTGAAGCTAATCTCTATGACATTGGCAAGACGGTCCGCGATGTCACCAATGAAGTGCTCCAAGAGTTTATGACGGAGCAACAAAATGTGTTGGAGGCCCTCAGGGCATAGCTATAGGAATTATAGGTGTTGGCCCCTCAGGAAGGTACCCTGTCTACCCACGTAACAACAGGTACTTTAACAGTAGAGAAAACATTGCGCGCAAGGATGGCTAACACAATAGTGTTGCCAGAGGGAGCATTAGTATCATCAGATGCGATGGACCGAATGCCGATTAGCATGATGAAAGGCCTTGGCCTTAATCTAGTTGGCCTTTCCTGGGAAATGCTCTATCAAGTACAGGATGGAATAACAACAGAGTTTCACACTAGGGAGAGCCGCACGATCCAATTTCTTGGTGAACAGAAGATCAATATGGAGCATCTTAGCTTACAGCATGACGAGTTGGTGTCGTAGGACCAAAGGTTGGTGCAGATGGTAGATGATGCTTGTTGACACATCCCAAAGCTGGCTATCATAGTAGATCTACCGGTGGAAGTACACATCCACAGTTTGGCCAGTGGAGTCTACGATGCGCAAACAAGGGTGTAGCTAGAGCTAAATCTCCAGATCGCCGAGCTTCAGTTGAAGGTGCAACCTTCCATTCCCCCAAAAATCAAAGAACAGTGTGCCAGTGCTATTACAATAGGGTTGGAAGAGATTGGAGGTGCATTACGCAACTGTACCAACATGTTGGAATAGGAACTTGAGGTCTTCACGATGTTATAGGAGGACCCCAACATCTAGCGGTTGGATACAGAGGCACGCGAACTCCAACAGTAGTATGACAACATCAGAGGCACTGCACAGACAGTAGTCCTCACTCAGTGGCTTGTGAGGATGCAGCAAGCCAAGGCATTAAAGGAGCAGGTGGATGTGGTGTGCCATAAGGAAGCAGTTCTCAAAGCGCAAGTTCAACCATGGATTGACGAGGCCATCACAATAACGACAAATATTGAAGGGAAGCTTGCACACATTTAGGGGATGCATGCACAGATATAAGGCAACACATTAGAAATAGAGGTCTTAGAAGAACGGATGCAGCATGTTCAGTAAGAAACAGTTGAGTGCGCTGCTGACATCAGTACAGTTCGAGAGCAGTTGGAGGGACTCTGCCCCAAGATCGCCGCACAGACTGAGTGACTCAAGGGTGAGTCACGATGTTTGTGTTGGGGGCCTATTTGGCATGGAACCCCCCACAGCATGGTTTGGGGCTCAAAGCCCAAGTTTTGAGTAATATTATTGTAAAAACTCCGCGAATTACGGGCGCGGAGCACGAATTGTATGTTAGAGTCATAGGGTTGTCTGCCTTATGTTTTGAATGTAGTGTTAGCCTACCCATGATCCGTGGACCATGGGATTGTATAAATAGAGTGAGGCTCTAAGTTGTAAAGTAGTTAAGGTAACCAACGGATGGAGTCAAAAGGATAGCGAGCATAGAGAAAAAGTCTAGTATCTTGGGTCATAGTAGTAGGAAGAGGCTCTGCAGCTGAGTGCGCAGAGGCCTAGTAGAGTCCGCAGCTGAGTGCGTGGACCCTTGCAACTGAGTGCGCAGGGTGGAGTCGAGTTTGTAACAAAAGAAGAAGAATAATAAAGAGAAGTTGATCTAAATTTCGTGTGTCTGTTCTTATGTTATTACATGTTTGATATCAATTGCAATTATACTGTTTATTTACTGTGCGCTGTTGTATGAATGGTGAATATTGGTAAGTATAAATGAAAGCATACAAATAGGATAAGTTAATCAACTATTCGGGTTACTAGTAAGGATTTGGGTAATAACACTATTCAGCCCTCGAGTAGGATTGCGTGTAGGTAGCATCACCGGCTGCGAAGTACTGATAAGTGCGCGTAGCGACATGCGTGCAGGGTCAAACCACGGACCACTTGGAACCCATCAGACATCCTTAGGGTGTGGAAACCTAGTTCTAGCACCCTCCCATACTACTTCGGGTGATACCTAAGTCTGTGCTTCACGAAATGTTGCTGAAAGGGCCAGTAGTACCGGGATTTGTTTGGCTAAATCATCTTCGAACCTGGGTCAGTCCCCAACAAGCCAACACAAAGCTATAGGAGCAACTCTAGGCCAGATATATGACAATCTACCTTATTCCATTTACTTCATCAACAAAAATCTTTCCAAAGCTGAGTTGAACTACATAATAACTAAAAAGGAGCTCCTAGCTGTTGTCCATTCCTTGAATAAATTTAGACATTACATTACTGGTTACTAGACCTTTGTACATACCGACCATGCTACCACTAAATATTTGATGAACAAACTTGATGTGAATGCCCAAATTATTAGATGGTTATTTTTTTTACAACACTGATCCAATTATTATTGATAAGCCTGACCGAGAAAATGTGGTTGCAGATTTTTTGTCCACATTGACTGTGACTACAGGTAAGGAAGGAATGGTCAATGACCAGCTGCTAGATGAGAATTTATTTTTCATTTCAGTTCTCTCTCTGTGGTTTGCTAACATAGCCAACTACTTAGTAGCTACATAGTTCCCTCCAAATCTATCCTCAAAGGAAAAGAGGGGAATTATAAGGAAAAGCATCCCATTCACTTGGATTGGGGACAATATTTTAAAGTTGGTCCCATATAAAATTCTGAGAAGATGTGTCAAGGAGGAGGAATTTTTTGACATCATTCTGGCCTGTCATGATGGCCTTGTGGAGGTCACCTTGTAGCCAAAAGGATAACCTTCAAGTGACTACTAGTTAGCTATTACTAGCCCACTCTCCATAAGGATGAAGGAAGGTATACAAATCAGTGTAGTCGTTGCCAATGAATGGGGAAACCTACTCCTAGGGATGAAATTCCTTTGCAACCTCAAGTGTATTTTTAGTCATTTTACAAGTGCGACATGGATTTCAATGGGCCCATTAATTCTCCATCAGGACAGAATAAACACATCATTCTGTGCACTAACTACTTAACGAAGTGGGCTGAAACCAAATCTGTCAAGGTAGGCGCAGAAGAGAAACTGGTTGAGTTCTTGAGGGAGAATGTGTTTTACAAGTTTGGATACCCTAGAGAGATAGTCACTGATCAAGACACTCAATTCACCTCACAAATGATTGAGAATATATTAAGCCAGAATAAGATCAAGCACAGGAAGTCCACTCCTTACCACCCTCAGGCCAATGGACAAGTGGAAGTCACCAATAGAGCATTGTAAAGCATTATAACAAAAGTGGTTAGCGACAGAAGGAAGGATTGGGCTGACAGACTAGTGGAGGCCACTTGGGCCTACAATACAACTTGGAAGACAACAACTTGCTTCACCCCTTATGATTTGGTCTATGGGAAGAAGGCTCTGCTCTCCATTGAGTTTGAGTACAACACTTTAGGGATGACAACACAATTGGATCTATATGTTACAAGGGCACAAAAAGAGAGGTTGCTACAACTAAATGGGTTAGATGAATTTAGGGTGCAGGGCCTCTAGCACACAAAGGTGACTCAAGTATAAAGAAAGGTCTGGAATGAAAAAAATATCAAAGACAAACTATTTCAAGAAGGCGATTGGGCTCTGCTGTATGACTCAAGGTTCAAATATTTCAAAGGCAAGTTGATGACCAGATGGTTGGGCCCATATGTGATAGAAAAGTTCCATGACAACAAGGATGTTCAGATAAGAACCATTGATGAAGAAGGTATCCCTTTTCTTGTCAATGGGTATATGTTGAAAGTCTACAAAAATCCTTTGTCAAAGAAGGAGTTCATTAGTAGCATCAGTAAGGAAGTAATGGTGATTGAAGGAGTCTCAACCTCCACCTCACCAAGTTCTAGAGGACCGTTGAATCTTTGAAAAAAGAAAAAAACAATAAGAGAATAAATAAGAGTATCTGTCTGTCCTTGTATTTGGGTTGTTGCCTTTCCTTCCCTTTTCCTTTTCTATCCTTCCTGATCCTCTTTCTGTGTTTCATGTAGTTTTGACAGAGTTTCCTGTAGGACTGTCTTTGTTTCCTATAGGTTTGTTTGTGTTACCTATATGAGAACTTTCCCTTTTTGAAAAGGAGTCAAAGGTTCTTTAACTTGTTTTACTGAGGTTGACCTAGTGACAGGCCTCCTAACATAGGTGATTGGTGAACTTGGGGAAGACTATTGTGTTGTACCTTCTTCACCTCTCTTTCCTTGACGGACTAACTTCTCTTGTTATTTTAGTGAGTCCTCTATGATTATAGGGATCTTGGTAGGTGTTTGAGGTCTCCCTTGTTTTATCCTGGTGCTACTCGTTCTGAAGTATAGGGGAGTTTTCCTCTGTCTCTTTCCTTTTGATTTGATAGGTGTACTTAGAGCAGTTAAGGCAGTAGCTACCTCCTTTTGTGTGGGCTCCGGAGACACCCTTGGAGATTCCTCTCCTTCCCTGCTATGTATTTCTGGACTTGGTTCATCCTTTTGTGCTTCTTCCCTGCTGTGTTTTTCATCCTTTGTCTCATTTATTTCTGCCTCCTTTTCTTCAGCCTCTTTTCCTTCTTCTTCATGCTCTTCTTCTCCAGGCTCTTCTTCCTCTTCTTTGGGCTCTTCTTCCTCATCTTCACCACAAGAAGTAGGGTCTCTTTCATACTCAATGGCTTGAATTACATCTTCCTTGTTCATGTCTGCAAATGTTGACCACATAATAGTGATTCTTAAGTTGTTTAGGGAATCCTCTAGTATGAGTTTGATCAATCCATGATATGTCAACTTCTGATGCATCCCTTCTTGTACTTTGATTTTCATCTATATTATTGACTAAAACAAAAATTAAGGCACACTAAGTCTTCTATTATTGATTGGAAATTTATATGGATGATTGCACCCCCTATGGGTGTGATTTCTTGGAGGCTCTCTCTAACTTGGGAAAGGTATTAAACAAATGCATTGAAATGAACTCATCCCTTAGTCCTGAGAAGTGTGAGTTCTTAATGACTGCAGGGACTTGTTTAGGTCCCTCAATATCTCAGGAAGGACTGCAAATAGACCCAAATAAGATAGTGATCCGAAAGTCACCCTTGAGTGACCTCAGTTAATTAATTAAGGAATGAAGGTATTAGAGACTCATGTGTTGGTGTGTGTCTATGTCATTTTAGGCAACGGATCAATCAGATTGCAAAATACATAGACACTGGAAATGTGGAAAACAACAGAGAAACACAGCAAGCAAATACAAGAACACAACAATTAATAAGGAGTTCACCCTATCCTCCAGGGCTACGTCTTCGGTCCAGCTTTAAGTGGTGGCCTTATTTTATTGTGTCTTTAAAGTAGATAATTACAATGAGGAGCTCAATCTGAGTATTCTGAAACAGAATTGCTTGGCAGGGTGGTTCTTGGATTCCCCAAGCAACTAGAGTGCACAGACTCTTTTCCTTACCAGCTCTTGACCTCTCTGGTCTTTAATGGGAGGAGCCCATTGTGGTGCTCAGTTCCCCGATAGATCCTCTCAGGGATGGGTCAATGCTGCCTTATGCCACAGGTAAGCTCGGCTCTCTATCTTTCTGCTCTTTGCTTCACTGTCTCTTCATTCTCTATCTTCGTCTTCTTCTTTCCTCTCTTCTCTATTCTATTATTTGTGTGTTCATGGCTTAAAGCCACTCTTTCTCATGACTGCTCACTTCCCCTTCCTTCCCCTGTCAGATTTCCTGCTGCTGCTCGCTTGGAGTTCCCTATCGCTGCGTCTTCATCAATGGCTGACAAGGAGTGGCCACTTTTCCTCCTACGAACTGTGCCAGCTTTTCCTCGTCGGTTCGGTTCTTTGGTTACATCGAGAAATGACTCGTCCACCACCTCAGCGGTCAAATCAGACCTCAAATCCTTATACATCATGGCTCAATCCCTTGTCAAATCCAGTTCTTTCATTGGGCGCGTTCTCAGCCGTTAGATCTGGAGCCCCTAGATCTAATGTCATTCGTTCATTTTGTGCAGTTGACTTGCTCGATCATGAGCATGCGATAAGCGGCGGTTTTCTCTCTCCTCCGTCTGTCACGCGTCGGGCATTGAATGGAATCGCTAGGCTTCAGCCAAATCCACTTACCACCCAAGGTTGCCCCCAATAAATATCACCGGTTTTGGAGCACGGGTCCCACCTTTAGCCTTTAGTGCTTTTCCCCACGGTTTTCCCGGCTTCCGTGCGACTGAGTGCTCAAGGCCCTTCCTTCTCGATGGATTTTTCCCAGCATAATCATGCATTGGGAACTACCTCCTTTGCCAGATCGGGTCTTCCCAGGTGCTTGTTTCGCCTCCTGCACGGTCTCCATGGGCCTCGGTCAGCGCGCTTTGATCGAGGTCCTCGTCATTCCTCACTGGCTACCAACTACCATTGTTCAGAGGTCTTCCTAATCGCTCTGTGCTCATAATTCTTTGAAGTCTGTCCTATTCTGGTACAACCATGGTGCTTTGATTATTTTTCATGGATCCAATTCGAATCATGGCCTTCCCACTAAAAAAGCGTTTGGACCACCAAAATTTGTTTTTCAAGCATCAACTAAGTGAGGGTACAACTATCTCACCTGTCCTATCTCTATCCACTTTGTACTGCTCGGCTTTGAACCCTTGAGTCCAATTATGAGGTACTCAACATCTCCCCTACACATCGTCCTCACCTTCCTGTGTAAAATTGTGTCTTCCTACAATTCAGTAAGATATTCAGGTAGCAGGTCATCAATAGAAGGCAATTGACTCTGCTCTTCAGGATCCTCAATTGGAGAAGGTTCAAACAATCTCAAGAAATCTGCATTTATGACTGAGTAGATGTGCATGTAAGCTGGTAGATCAAGGCGAAAAGAATTCTCACCGATCTTCTCAAGTATCCTAAAAGGTCCATACCTGATAGGATTTAGCTTCTTACCTTCACCTTGCATTTTGTCTTTGCTAATATACGGACAGACTTGGTCACCGACCTGAAAACTATGCTCCATCTGATGCTTGTCATTCCTAGCCTTGTATTTGGCTTGGCTCTTTTCCGACTATTTCTGCACTACCTGGTGGATCTCTTGAATTTGTTCAATGGACCTAGTTGCCTTGTCCACGTCACTATGTCCATCAACTATGGTATATTTACCAAAGACAAAATCCAAAGGAGACCTTGGTGTGAAACCAAAATAGGTCTCAAAAGGAGATCTCTGGGTAGAAAAATGTTTTGCTCTGTTGTAAGCATGCTGCACATAACAAAAATGTTCATCCCAAAGCTTAGGATGTTTGTTGCAATATCCTCTGAGTAACTGGATCATTGTCTTGTTAACTACTTCTATCTGGCCATCAGTTTGTGGATGAAAAGCTGTGCTTTTCTTCAGTTTGGTGTCCATCAGTTCCCACAGACTTGACCAAAACTTTCCCACAAATCGGGTGTCTCGATCAGATACAATGGAAATGGTTAGTCCAAAATGAACCCATACATGTTTAAAGAACAATTTTGCAGTTTGTTTAGCTGTAATTTGTTTGTTACAAGGTATCAAAATACACATTTTTCTGAACTTATCCACAACAACATATAGATAATCATGACCTTTCCTAGATTTAGGCAATCCTCCAACAAAATCCATGGAAACACTTTCCCAAGGGTGAGAAGGAATTGGTAGTGGAGTGTACAAGCCTAGTTTTCTATTGCTGGGCTTTCTTTTAGCACACATAGTACACCCTCTTACATATCAAGAAACCGTCTCATTCATTTTTGGCCAATAACAAAATCTTTGCAGCTGTGCAACCGTTTTACTTACCCCAAAGTGACCTGATATCAGAGAAGTGTGTGCTTCTCTAATTATCTTTACTCTTTTAGTTTGTGGAATGCATAACTTCCCACAATGGTATAAGAGTCAGTCCTTCACATGATAGTCAAATTCTTCTACTCTTCTGCCCTGACTTAAAGTTGCATATACATCTTTAAAGTCTATATCTTGAGCATATTGTTCAATGTAGCTTTCATGTAGCACAGAATTATGCTTAAGTATAGTAGATGCATTTATAATGGGTCTAGATAACATGTCTGCAACTTTATTATGTATGCCCTTTTTATATCTGATGACTAAATGAAACTGTTGTAGAAAACCCATCCATCTGTAGTGTCTTGATTGCTGCAACTTAGTTTGGGAGTGTAGATATTGAAGTGGTTGATGATCAGTATGTATTACTGTCTCTTTGCCCATTAAGTAATGTTTCCACTTTTTCACACTCTGAACTAATGCATACAATTCTTTATCATATGTAGGATAGTTAACTATTGCAGGAGTAAAAGTCTCAGAATGATAACATATGGGTTTACCATGTTGTGTCAACACTGCTCCCATGGCATAGTCATTGGAATCTGTTTAGATCTCAAATGGTCTTTACAGATCAGGCAGTGCTAGTACAGGTGTTGTACTAATCTTTTCTTTCAAGGTGTCAAAGGCTTTTTGATGTTTGCCTCCCCACTGAAACACCTTGTTCAATCCTGTTAAAGCATGTAAGCGAGCTGCAATTGAAGAAAATTTAGAAATGAACTTCCTCCAATATTGTGCTTCCCCTAAGAAGCTTTTCACTTCCGTAACAGACTTGGGTTTAGGCCAGTTTACAGTGACTACTACTTTAGAGGGATCTATTTTCAATTCACCACCCCCTACTATATGACCCAATAATTTAGAGATGTTTTGCCAAATTCACATTTGGAGAGTTTAACATGAAGTTTTTCTCTTTTCAAAACATCTAATGTCTGCTTAACATGATTTAAGTGTTCTTCCCACGTTTTACTAAAAATCATAATGTCATCCAAATACACAATAACAAAATCATCACGAAAAGGTCTGAGTACATCATTCATTAATCACATGAAAGCAGCAGGAACATTAGTTAAGCCAAAAGGCATAACCAACCACGCATACAATCCCTGCTTTATTTTAAAAGCAGTCTTCCATGCATATTTTTTTGCAACCCTGACCTGATGGTATCCACTGTGCAATTCTAGCTTGGTGAAATAAACAACTTCTTTCAATTGATCCAAAAGATCATCTATGCAAGGAAGGGGATAACGATTTTTTGATTGTTATCTTATTCAGTGCTCGGTAGTTAATGCACATTCTCCATGAGCCATATTTCTTTCTTACCAAAACGATTGGTGACCCACATGGTGATGTGCTAGGTCTGATGAACCCTTTCTCGAGCAACTGCTACACCTGCTTCTTGATTTCAACATTCTCTAAAGCAGACAACCTGTACATTCCAATGTTAGGAAATGGAGCATCTTGCTGAAAAATAATATCATTTACTATT
Organism: Pinus tabuliformis; assembly: GCA_031772625.1. Classification (NCBI taxonomy): domain Eukaryota; kingdom Viridiplantae; phylum Streptophyta; class Pinopsida; order Pinales; family Pinaceae; genus Pinus; species Pinus tabuliformis. The sequence continues at coordinate 761,124,341 of CM062815.1, read as the reverse complement.
TCCTTTTTGGGTGGCAAACCTTTAAGTTCTTGAAACAACATATCATACTTTGAAATAACCTTTTCTAAATTAGCTTTTTGTTTAGCATTACAACCCTCAAATACATTGGTTTTTTCAGGTTTCTTTTCCTTTACAACCATCAGTAAGAATTGTTTGGATGAATTTATCATTCTTTTCATCTACCCTGAGTTTATGAGAGTATAATTATTCTTGAGCTTATGAGCTCTTAAAAAGTATTCGATTCCATCTTTGACAAGTAGATACTTGTTCTTAGCTCTATAGAAAATAGATTTTCTATCATACAAGTAAGGACTTCCTAAAGCAATTCCACATATATCCAAAGGAATTATGTCTAACTCAACCTCATCTACAAATGCTGACCCAAAAGAAAACTTGAGTTTGCACTGTCTAGTCACTTGTAGTTGTGCTTTATCATTCAACCATCCTAATGGGTATGGTTTCTTGTGAGGTTTAGTTGCTAATCCCAATTTCTTTACAATTTCTTCAGAAATTATATTTACTTGTGAGCCAATATCAAACAAAGTATCAATCTTTTGATGTTTGGAAATAACTCGAATATGGAAAAGCTCATGTCTTTTTCTCTCATTTTCTTCATCAGTAATAGATTGTGCAGAATTACTAGTAGATGCTTCAGAATTCTTACCTTTTATACCTGTGGCCGCAATAGTTGTTTCATCTCCTAAGTCTGATCCCAAATCCTTCTGAATAGCTGCAGCAATCTTCTTCTTCTTTCCCTCGAACTTCTTAGGTCTTAGCTCTGGATGCAGAATCCAACAGTGCTCATCATCATGCCCATCCTTTTTATAGCGAGTGCATGAAGCTTTGCTTTTCTGTGCAGTGTTATCCTTCCTTACTTTCCACTTCTGCTTTCTTTTCTCCTTGCTCTTGCTTGCAGTGGGTTGGGATGGTCCCCCAACTTCTGGATTTCCATTCTTTCCTCTAGCTTCTAGATGAGTACCTTGTAGATATACCTCATATACACTAGTGGGATTAAACATGAGGATGGTATGCCTCGTGTAGCTATGTAGACCACCAATGTACTTCAGAAGAGTTTCTAGTGAGTCTAATGAGATTCCTCTAATCAATGCTCTCTTTCTGAATTATTGAGTGTACCCTTGCACACTTGCACTTTCAACTGCCAAAGAGTTTGTCAACTCATCATGGCTTGTTGCATGTAGGCCAATGGATAAAATTGCTTTTTGATTGTAGAAACAAATTCACTCTAGACATAGATGGTCTTACCATGTCTTTTCATATAATCTTGGGTTCTACCTTCCCACCAAACCAAGGTAGTGCCTCCTAGGTGTAGGCTTGCTAGTTGAATCTTGCTCTTGTCTGAGTCGATGTTTTGTACTCTACAATAAGCATCAATTTGTCTAATCCAATTGTCCAACTTTTCTGCATTTAACTCTCCATCATATATAGGCAAATAAAATTTAACATCCAATTTGATCAAAGATGCTTTCTTGTTATCCACAAGGCTATTAGGAGGTGTGAGAAAGCTTTCCTCTTTCCATTTTCCTTTGGAGTGGTCATGGAAGTGAGACTCATGTTCTTCTTTGTCTTGTTTAGACCTTGATGAGTCTTCATCCTTATGTTTTCTGAAATCCCTATACATTTCTTCTACCATGGACTTTATGGCTAGGAAACTTTCTAAGAATTGAGGGTCTGGTCCCATAGAACCTTCCTCTGACATTGTCTTATGAGGATAGACTCTCCCAATTTCAAGATTAGTTTCGACCAACTCTCCTTCTCCTAATTTGAGCTTTGATCTAGTGAGCATTCAACAGCTAAACCAACACAAGATTGTCTAACCTTTACAACCTAGAGCTCCGATGCCACTTGATCTAACAATCACCCTTGAGTGACCTCAGTTAATTAATTAATTAATGAAGGTATTATAGACTCATGTGTTGGTGTGTGTCTATGTCATTTTAGGCAATAGATCGATCAAATTGCAAAATACACAGACACTGGAAATGTGGAAAACAGCAGAGAAACACAGTAAGAAAATACAAGAACACAACAATTAATAAGGAGTTCACCCTATCCTCTAGGGCTACACCTTCAGTCCAGCTTTCAGTGGTGGCCTTATTTTATTGTGTCTTTAAAGTAGAGAATTACAATGAGGAGCTCAATCTGAGTCTCTTGAAACAAAATTGCTTGGCAGGGTGGTCCTTGGATTCCCCAAGCCACAAGAGTGCACAAACTCTTTTCCTCACCAGCTCTTGACCTCTCTGGTCTTTAATGGGAGGAGCCCAATGTGGTGCTTAATTCCCCAATAGATCCTCTAAGGGATGGCTCGATGCTGCCTTATGCTGCAGGTCAGCTCGGCTCTCTATCTTTCTGCTCTTTGCTTCACTGTCTCTTCGTTCTCTGTCTTTGTCTTCTTCTTTCCTCTCTTCTCTATTCTGTTATTTGTGTGTTCATGGCTTAAAGTCACTCTGTCTCATGACTGCTCGCTTCCCCTTCCTTCCCTCGTTGGATCACCTGCTGCTACTCTCTTGGAGTTCCATGTCTCTATGTCTTCATCAACGGCTCACAAGGAGTGGCCACTTGTCCTCATACAAACTATGTTAGCTTTTCCTCGTCGGTTCAGTTCTTTTGTTACGTTGGGGAATGACTTGTCCGCCACCTCAGTGGTCAAATCAGACCTCAAATCCTTATACATCATAGCTCAATCCCATGTCAAATCTTGTTCTTTCATCGGGCGCATTCTCAGCTGTTAGATCTGGAGCCCCTAGATCTGACACCATTCGCTCATTTCGCACGGTTGACTTGCTCGACCGTTAGCATGCGATGAGCAGCGGTTTTCTCTCTCCTCCGCCTGCCATGTGTTGGGTGTTGAATGGAATCACTAGGTTTCAGCCAAATCCGCTTATCGCCCAAGGGTACCCCTGATAAATACCGCCGGTTTTGGAGTGCGGGTCCCGCCTTTTACCTATAGCGCTTTTCCCAAAGGTTTTCTCGGCTTCCATGCGATTGAGCACTCGGGGCCCTTCCTTCTCGAGGGGTTTTTCCCAGTGATGCATGATAAGTGCTAATCGTGCATCAGAAACTACCTCCTTTTCCCGATCCCATCTTCCCAGGTGCTAGTTTCACCTCTTGCGTGGTCTCCATGGGCCTCGGTCAGAACAGTTTGACCAAGGTCCTCGTCGTTCCTCACTGGCTTCCAACTGCCACTGTTCAGAGGTCTTCCTGATCGCTCTGTGCTCATAATTCTTTGAAGTCTATCATGTTTTGGTACAACCATGGTGCTTTGATTATTCTTCATGGTCCAATTCGGATCAGATAGCTATCATAAAGAGGGTCCCTACTCCTCAGAAGCAAAGGGATGTCAGAAGTTTCTTATGCTTAGTGAGATACTATAGGATATTCATAAAGGACTTTAGCAAGGTAGCCTCGCCTTTCTTTGGACTATTGGCCAAGGACTTCGAATATTTATGGTTAGAAATCTACCAAGATGCCCTAGAAACCATAAAGGACAAGTTGACTAGTACACCTATACTCTGAAGCCCAAATTGGGCTCTTCCTTTTCACATACATGTTGATGTCTCTCACAGAGCTATAGGAGAAGATCTGGGCTATATAAATGAAAAGATACCTTATGCCATTTACTTCATCAACAAAAATCTGTCCAAAGCTAAGATGAACTACAAATTGACTAAAAAGGAGCTCCTAATTGTTGTCCATTCCTTGAATAAATTTAGACATTACATTACTGGTTACTAGACCTTTGTATATACCAACCATGATGCCATTAAATATGTGATGAAAAAACCTGATGTGAATGCCCAAATTATTAGATGGTTACTTTTGTTACAACTGTTTGATATGACTATTATTGATATGCCTAGCAGAGAGTATGTAGTTCCAGATTTTTTGTCCATATTGACTATGCATGCAGGTGAGGAAGGAATGGTCAATGACCTACAATCAAATGAGAATTTATTCACCATTTCAGGTCACTCTCCATGGTTTGATGACATAACCAACTACTTAGTAGCTGCACAGTTCCCTCCAAATCTATCCTCTAAGGAAAAGATCAGAATTATAAGGAAAAGCACTCGATTCACTTGGATTGGGGGAAATATCTTTAAGTTGGTCCTAGATCAAATTCTAAGATGTGTCAGGGAGGAGGAAGTTTTTGACATACTTTTAGCCTATCATGAATGATCTTGTGGAGGTCACTTTACAGCCAAAAGGACAACCTTCAAGGTACTACAAGCTAGCTATTACTCGCCCACTCTCCACCAGGTTGCAAGAAGGTATACCAGCCAGTGTGATCAATGCCAAAGAATGGGGAAACCTAATCCCAGGGATGAAATTCCTTTGCAACCTCAAGTGACTTTTGAGACATTTGACAAGTTGGAGTGGATTTCATTGGGCCCTTTGATCCTCCATCAAGACAGAAAAAGTACATCATTGTGTGCACTGACTACTTAACAAAGTGGGATGAAACCAAAGCTATCAAGGTAGCTACAGAAGAGAAAGTGGTTGAGTTCTTGAGGGAGAATGTGTTTTACAAGTTTGTATACCCTAGAGATATATTCATTGATCAGGGCACTCAATTCACCTCACACATGATTGAGAATCTGTTAAGCTAGCATAAGATCAAGAACAGGAAGTCCACTCCTTACTACCCTCAGGCCAATGGACAAGTGGAAGTCACCAATAGAACAATGGAAATCATTTTGACAAAAGTGGTTAGCAACAACAGGAAGGATTGGGCTAACAGACTAGTGGAGGCCACTTAGGCCTACAATACAACTTGGAAGACAACCATTGGCTTCAGCCCTTATAATTTGGTCTATGGGAAGAAGGCTCTGCTCTCCATTGAGTATGAGTACAACACTTTAAGGATGGAAGCATAATTAGATCTAAATGTTACAAGGGCACAACAAGAGAGGTTTCTCCAACCAAATGAGTTAGATGAATTTAGGATGCAGGCCCTCCAGCACAAAGAGGTGATTCAACTACAAAGAAAGGTCTGGTATGAAAAAAATATCAAAGACAAAATGTTTCAGGAAGGTGATTGGGATGTGCTGTATGAATCAATGTTAAAAGATTTCAAAGGCAAGCTGTTGACCAGATGGTTGGGCCCATATGTGATAGAAAAGTGCCATGATAATGAGACTATTCAGATAAGAATCATTGATCAAGAAGGTATCTCTTTTCTTGTCAATGGGTATAGGTTGAAAGTCTACAAAAAGCCTTTGTCAAAGACGGAGTTCATCAGTAGCATCAGTAAGGAAATAATGGTGATTGAAGGAGTCTTGGATTCCACCTCACTAAGTTATTGAGGACCGTTCAATCTTTGAAAAAGAAAAAAAACAATAAGAGACCCAAGTGAAAACCTCCATGAGGCGCTTGAGGCCCACTCTTAGGTTGAAAACCTCTTTGAGGTAGCCCAAGAGTTAAAAAAAAATAAAAAAATAAAAATAAAAGACCCCTAGGTCAAAAACTCCTTTGAGGCGCTCAAGGCAGGAAACCCGGACGAAAACATCCTTTGAGGCAACTTCTTTGTCTTTCAAAAAAAAATAAAAATAAAGAGAGGAAAAGCACAAAAATAATGGCAGGGACCTCAAACCTTCCCACTCATAACAATTCTAGTTTTTATAGGTTTTCAAAAAGATAATGAACACAGAGATCAGAGGGAAAAAAATCCATGCAAAACCCCATGTTTTTCTTCATCCATTTCATCTCCTCTATGACCCCCATGTTCATTCATCCATACTCATCTCCAACAAGAGAAAAGTCTAAATTTCAAGCAATTCTCTAACTTCTACAGGATTTCTTGTAGTTACTACAAGAGGTTCCTGTAGTACTACAGGAAGTCCTGAAAATCTACAGGAAATGAAGTCCAATGGAAAAATTGTGACGCATGCCTATTTTGGATGAAAAGAGGAGGCCATTGAATTCATCACATCTCAGCAAACACCCTTCATGACCATGTCACCCTCTGTGTCCATCAAAAAAATCTACTTAGAAGAGATAAAAAAAGATAATAAAAAAAGAAAAGAAAAAGAAAAAAGAAATATCAAAACGGCATACCAACAGCAACCTACCTCACCTACCACTCCATGGCCACACCTTCCACTCATTCCAATACCTATTCACCCTCCAAGCAAAGAAAGGCCACATAAATTCAAAAAAAAGGCAGCTACAGGATTTCTTGTAGTAGTACTACAAGAAACCCTGTAGCAACCTATTTTGAAGTAGCAGCAGGCTCCAAGCCTAACCTTCAACACCCATGCACTAGAAGAGGAGAATCACAATTGCAGGTACCATGACACCTCTCCAAATGTCAGCATCAATAGAGGAAGATAGAACATGCACATCAACAAGAAGACAACCTATCAGCAGAATAAAATCAACAAAATGAGCACAGCAAAGCCACCCTCCAACATGCATCAGCAAGGAAAAAGGAGCCACAGGTATGTCACCTCATCCAAGCTCTCTCATAAGTACGAATATGATCAAAACTATTGGAATATGTAGAAAGTTGGTTTTATAAGCAAATGTGGCTAGTTAACTTGGCCGCCCTCAGCCCGATAACAAAAATTTAAAGTGCTAGTCAACTGGACACATGGCAAGGTCACATCAAAGGGAATAAATCAGAAAGGTGGTCGAGTTACATTCAACAAGAGTGGGTGATGATTATGAGGAAGGGTTGCATGATAAATAATAGTGGGACCATTAACGATCTGAAAGGAGAAATACGTACTCAGCCAACCATCACATCACTCAATGAAATCGACCATAAATAGAAATATTCCCTAACTTTCATGCAAGGTATTGTTCATTTCGATTTTTTAGAACTCAGACCACCTCGAGGAGCCATCGAAAGGAAAAGTTAGTCCTATCCATCCTACAGTGAGAACCTATAGGAAACATAGAGAAACTGCAAGAAACAGTGAGGAAAGCTAGTCTCGACATCCTACAATGAGAACCTACAGGAAGACTACATAAAATAAGAAAGATTGTCAAAAACTTTGTGAGGGGGTGCCTAGGAACTCATCACCTGGGGAAGCTCATAAGCTATAGCCACCAAAAATTCATACAAAGATAATGATAGGGAGAAAAGATGACAGGGGGTTTTGACAGAAGGGAGCCCACAAGAACAACTAGAATACCTCAACATCCTCCTATGGTAGAAATCTTTACAAGGCATCAATGTTTGGGATTATTTGAGCTAACTAGGGGATATTATGATGATATAGCTATGGAATTTGCAATGTCACTCATACCTCTAGCTAGAGTCAGTGCCACTTCTGTAGTGAGGGTATTTTCAGTGACAATTACTCCTCAAAGCATTAGCAGGATCACTACACTTCCTCTAGGGTTGCAATGGAGAAAAGAGGATAAAGCTAGCAACACTCTTGCCAAGAAGAAATTTTTATTGGAAGGAGAGGAACCAATTGAGGAAAAACGTGGGATTAGAATGGGAAGTATTCCATATCCTTGGGATGAAGTAAGTTATCACATTCTCAAGTATATCTCTTGTGAGGGTAGACTCATTATAATCTATGGTTGACTCCTCCATGACCTAAGATTTGGAGAAGAGTTACCTCCTCATAGAAGACTTAGTGTGCCTTACTTTTGTTGCAATCAATAATAGACATGAGCATCAAAGTACAAGAAGGGAAGCATCAACAACTGGCACATCATGGACTGATCAAACTCATACTAGAAGATGCCCTAAACAACTTAAGAATCCCTATTATGTGGTCAAAATTTGCAGACATGAACAGAGAAGATGCAATTCAAGCCATTGAGTATGAAAGAGACCCTACTTATAGTGGTGAAGAAGAGGGAGAAGAGCCTAAAGAAGAGGAAGAAGAATATGAAGAAGAGGAAGAAGAGCCTGAAGAAGAAGAGCATGAAGAAGAAGAAAAAGAGCTTGAAGAAGAGGAGGAAAAAATAAATGAGACAAAGGATGAAAAACACAGTAGGGAAGAAGCACAAAAGGATGAACCAAGTCTAGAAATACATAGCAAGGAAGGAGATGAATCTCTAAGGGTGTCTCCGGAGCGCACAGAGAAGGAGGCAGCTACTACCTTAACTGCTCTAAGTAAACCTATCAAATCAAAAGGAAATAGGTAGAGACAAACTCCCCTATACTTCAGAACAAGGAGGAGCACCAAGATAAAGCAAGGGAGACCTCAAACACCTAGCAATATTCCTATAATCATAGAGGGCTCACTAAAATAACAAGAGAAGTTAGTCCCTCTAGGAAAGAGAGGTGAAGAAGGCACAACACAACAGGCTTCCCCAAGGTCACCAATCACCTATGTTAGGATTCATGTCACCAGGTCAACCTCAGCAAAACAAGTTAAAGAACCTTTGAACCCTTTTCAAAAAGGGAAAGGTCTCCTATAGGAAACACAAAAAAGACTACTGGAAACAAAGACAATCCTATAGGAAACTATGTCAAAACTATAGGAAACACAAAACAGGATCAGGAAGGACAACAAAGGAAAAGGGAAGGAAAAGAGGTAGTAACCCAAATACAAGGATAGACATATACTCAAGAGACAATAAAGGGAGAGTCCCAGGAGCTGAAGCAACCTAGCCCACAGCCAAAGCTCAACTCCTATTAAAGATTCATTGAGGGGGGAAGATTAATACCACAAAATTTTTCCATCCCTCTATTCTTTGCACTTGAAAAGGAGAGATAAAGGACATATCGTTGGATGAAAATTGATAAATAAAAAAGTATATGGGATGTGGGCCATATGGAAGAAAAGCTTCTAGAAATGGATAGAGAGTTGAGTAGTATAGATACAGGGAAAGAGTGATGAAATCTCAAATAGAGGTTGAGAACACATGGTTGAGGGGGAAAGTATAGGAAAGGAGAACCAATTGGAAACTATGGCAAGTCTCTCCATGGAGGCACTCCAGTGCAGGATGCCAGCAAAATCATATGCCTTATACCTCAAAGAACAATGGCTACAGTTTTAGATAAAACCCTAGCACAACGAGGAACTATGCCTTTCCAAGACTATAGGTAGTTCATTGACCTCTGTGACCAAAGAACCCTAGAGGACAGGGCCAAGATATTTGAATTCTACCTACATAACTTGGCCCTAATAGATTTGAATGTGTGGGACCCCAATCCAAAGCTAGGGGACTTACAACTGATGGCCTTGGAATCATGGATGAATCATGAAGAGGCCAGGGCTAAAGAAGTAAAAAGGGTATTGGAAAGAGAAGAAACATAACCCCTTTACATTAGAGCAGAATAGAACAACTCCATGGCTGTCATTAGCACCCACAACCTCATTACCAATGATCCCCAACTTGCACCAAGATACCTAGCTACACAAGAGAAAGTAGTCACTCATTTTGAGGACACTTTGAGATTGCTAGGGGATGAAATCTAGAAAGCATGCCAAAGGATATGGAACACCTTACCCTACAACCTAAAGATCAGGGAGTATCATTCCCCTGAAAGAATGAGGGATGCACTAGAAAGGACCCCATTGTATAAGAAATCATTGCAGAGACTCAAAGTCAACTGGATTGGCTTGAAACTTAGTCCACCATTGCTCTTGGGTATGTTAGAAGGAAGAAAGGAAGAAGAAGAAAGAAATCAGTGGGAGGAAATAGGGAAGCATGCAAGTTTTTATCCACAAGAGAAGGATACTACAATAGAAGCTTGGATTGTTAGGGAGGCAACTAAAGAAATGAAAGACATGGATATAGATTGAGTTTCTCAGAGGATGAGCAACACTTTCAGTAGGGGGTGATGATGAGGCTCATCAGTGGGTAAATTATATGGACCTTAATGCCACTCTCCAACTTACTAAAATCAAGTTTTCTTACATTTCTTTACATGTTTTATTATATTTTGCTTAATGAGAAGGGTAAAGATGAGATGTCATGTCTCGTGGTCTAATGTCCATGAATTGCAAGTTTTGGAGAAAATTTTGTTGGAAATAATACTGAGAGGGGGGTGAATCAGTACTATCAGAACTATAAAACTTTTTCAATGCTCAGAAACATATACACTACTTTCGTTAAGTGAACCAGCGTGTACACGCAACTGTGTATAAAGAAAACAGCGTATAACCAGAAATCTTATATTTCAGTCAGTTTATCTTCAGTTAAGTGCATAAGGACATTATTCACCATATTAAGAGTAAACAGATGCAGTAGAACAGATCACACAAAAACCACACACATGAACACCATGATATAAGGTGGAAACCCAATGTGGGTGGAAACCACCTGCTGCAAGTTGTCTCTATCTTTCTTTAATATGAAACTTCAGTTTACAATCTTTTTGTACTGGTGCAGCCTTATACCAGTACGCAGGCTACAACCTACAGAAGGCTACAACCTTCTCTCGTTCTCCAAACTTCCTTGGAAGGGAGCTCCAACCCCCTTTGCTCTTGTACTAGCCAAGATACTAGTACGTAGGTTCAGGCCTACAATCTTCTTTCTTTCAGGTATCACCTTTCATACATTTTCAGACTGGATATTCATGAAGCACAACATTACAATCTGAAGACCACAATTCATTCAACTTTCACAACAGATCATTGAAGCACAAAACATCCAATACTAGCATCATCAATCACTGAACCACTGAAACCCTGTCAAACACCAGTTACCAGAACACAGAGCAGACTACAGGACTTTGCAATAACAGTCAGATCCAACTGTAAACCCAAAAATCAAGCTCCAAAAGATATACGCTACTTCAATGAGAGAAACCCACGTATACACGCTCTTTTACCAAAGCCAACCTGCGTACAGATCTAAAAATAAATTCTCTCAACTTGCAGCTGTACCAGACATCAGTTAGACCCAGAACATAACATTGCGTCAGTATGCAGATCTAGAAATACGCATGATCAATCATATCATAATAGTGCATTTCAAACCAATAGATCTCGATCTATCCTTAGATCTAGTCTTCCATCAACCGATGTGATCTCTCCTTAGCTTAGAACAAGCAACCCAGAACCTGCATATCAGATCTCTTTCTTTTTCAGATATTCAAGCCTTTTCAAAAGATGATCTTGCCTAATGATCTTCTTCTCCTTATATAGCCTTAGGCCTTGCTCAATACCAAGAGCCAAAACCATAGAAATCCAAAACCATCAACTTCAAAAACTAGAGATCTACACGTCTGTCGAGGTACTTTGGTCCAAAGACATGGGCACAAGTACCGAGGACTAACTACCATGGACCAAAAGGAAACTTCCCGACATATACGCCTTTTCTGTTCATGCGTCTGCGTGTATACGCGCCTTCGTATACAACTCTCCTGCGTATACGCGATTTAGTATGCATATCACCAGCGTGTATACGCAACTTTGACTTAATTAACCTGCGTATATGAGATTTCTCTTCATTCTGTAGTCTGAACGGAGATCTGTCACCAAATAGAGTTGCCATCAAGGACAACACTTGTATCATAGTGCCACACCTGAACCAAAATGCCAACAATTTCCCCCTTTGGACTTGATGGCAACCTTCAGATCCTTAGAATCATTCTCCCCCTTTGTCATCAAGGGCAAAGGGCTGTGCTCCCCCTGAGGACATGCTGATACCTCTGCTTGACAGTGCTGAATCATGCTCCCCCTGACTGTAGGCCAGATCTGCAAAAGATGTTCTTCAACAAGAACCAAGACTTATACACCATAAGGGACCTTCCTATCACCAAAAGACTCAATACATACATCCATACTCCCTACCAAGAGGGGACACATCCGAAATAACCAATTATATTACATCATTCATCCCAGGCATAGTGGGGAAACCAACATAGGCCGTTACATGACCTTGACACCATAAAAGAGATATCACAAAAGAGAGACATGACATAGAGACAACAGATCTAGACCAAGACTTATGAAAGTCACCAGCAGCATTTGATAAACATCTTTTAGATCAGCAACCAGGATTTCTTTCTGAGCTCCTTCTCCTGAAACCAACAACCAAAACATCTAAATGCCAACAATGCTTAATGAGACTTTTAAGCTGCTCCCCCTGAACCTGTGCCTGCTGCACCCCCTGAAACTGTGTCTGATGAATTCTGACATACCCATCTCAGACCTTTTCAAACCAGAGTTTTCCCTTGCTGTTCAGAACTCCATATACGCGATTTCTCCTGCATAAACTAGCGTATGTACGCGGATATACTTTCTGCAACGTGCGTACAACATACACGCGACTCACTCGGCACAAATCGGCGTATATACGCGGATATATTTTACGTAACCTGCGTATACCAACTTTTCTGTAGAACAAACATGCTTCAACAGCAGGATGAAGCATTAACTACTCCCAGCTTTTGTCTGAGATATTCAAAAGTTTCCCTGGGCAGTGGTTTTGTGAGAATATCGGCAACTTGTTCCTTAGAAGGAACATACTCCAACTTGACCTTCTGCTCAAGCACTTGCTCCCGAAGAAAATGGTACTTGATTGGTATGTGCTTGGTCTTTGAGTGCATGACTGGATTCTTTGAAATGCTGATTGCACTTGTATTATCACATAAGATAGAGACTGGTGGAGTGCAAGTGATTTGAAAGTCCTGCAAGGTCTGCATCATCCAAAGAAGTTGTGTGCAACAAGATGCCGCAGCCACATATTCTGCTTCAGCTCTAGATAAGGCAATCGAACTCTGTTTCTTGCTGAACCAAGATACTAATCTGGAACCCATGAAGAAAGCACCACCACTTGTGCTTTTCCTATCATCCACACTTCCAGCCCAATCTGCATCTGTGTAAGCATGAAGAGTGAGATCTGTATTTCTAGGATACCATAAGCCATAGTTTTGGGTCCCTTGAAGATACTTGAAGATTCTTTTGACTACCTGAAGATGAGTTTCCTTTGGGTTGGCTTGAAATCTTCCAACAATTCCTACTGCATGTGTAATATCTGGTCGGGTACCTGTCAAATAAAGCAAACTCCCAATCATGGATCTATAAGTGGGTTGGTGAACTACTGCTGATTCATCATTTGCACTGAGGCTGCATCCTGTAACCATGGGTGTACATACTGGCTTTGACTCTTCCATGCCATACTTCTTCAAGATCTATTTGAGGTATTTGGTTTGAGACAAGAAGATACCTCCTTCATTTTGTTGAATTTGCAATCCAAGAAAATATGTCAATTCTCCAAGTAGTGACATTTCGAATTCTTTCTGCATAACCGAGGCAAAGTTTTGACTCATAGTCTCTTCATTGCTGCCAAAGATAATATCATCTACATAAACAACAAGAATTAGCAATTTGTTATTTTCAACTTTTATATAGAGATTGCTATCTGTTGATCCTTTTGAAAAGCCTTGTTGGTGAAGATATTTGTCCAACCGATAGTACCAAGCCCTTGGAGCTTGTTTGAGTCCATAGAGAGCCTTTTTCAATCTGCATACAAGGTTTGGATCATTCCCAAGAATGAAACCATCTGGCTGCTCAATATATACTTCTTCTTCTAAGTCTCCATTCAGAAAGGCTGATTTCACGTCCATTTGAAATACCTTGAAGTTTTGAAAGCTTGAGAGAGCAAGGAACATTTGGATGGCCTCAAGTCTTGCCACAGGAGCAAAGGTCTCTTCAAAATCTATTCCTTCTTGTTGTGCATACCCTTTACAAACAAGTCTGGCTTGTTCCTAATTACTTCTCCATTTTCATTCAATTTATTCTTGAAGACCCATTTTGTTCCTATTACATTCTTATCTTTTGGTCTAGGAACTAATTCCCAAGTGTTGTTCTTTTCGATCTGCTCAAGTTCTTCATCCATTGCTTTGACCCAACATTCATCTTTGCATGCCTCTTTCACATTTTGTGGTTCAGTGGAGGAGAGTAATGCCAAATAGCTTGAAGCTTCTGCAAGTGTCCTTCTTGTTTGTACTCTTGCTTCTTTCTGTCCTACAATCTGAGATTCCGGATGATTCTTTTGAACATATCTGGATGGAGTCTTCTCTTCTATTCTTGTCTACTCTTCTGGTTCTTCTTGAGGTTCTTCTTCTTCTTGAGGTTCTTCTTCTTCATCATTCCGTCTTTGAGGGTAGCCTTCATCTTCTTCAATGTCTTCATGATGAACTTGCCTAGGAATATATCCCTTCTCATCAACCACTACATCAATGCTGTCAACAATTTTGCCAAGTCTTTTATTGTAGCACTTGTATGCTTTGCTATGTGGAGAATAACCAAGAAGAATGCCCTCATCTGCTCTTGGTTCAAGTTTGCCAAGTTGCTCATCAGTATTCTTAATATAACATTTGCTCCCAAAGATTTTGAAGTGCTTCACCGAAGGAGTCTCACCACTCCAGAGCTCATGAGGAGTTTGAGTGCTATTTACTCGGACATTTGTTTTGTTAAGAATAATAACCGCAGCATGTGCAGCTTCACCCCAGAAGGTTGCGGGAGTACCTGATTCATCAAGCATAGCATGAGCCATTTGTTGGATTGTTCTGTTCATTCTTTCCACAACCCCATTTTGCTGAGGAGTTCTAGCTGTAGAGAATTCTCTTCTTATCCCATGTTCTTCACAGAAATCGAAAAATTCGTTTGAGGTAAACTCCCCACCTTTGTCAGATCTGAGGCACTTAATTTTGTGCCCTGATTCATTTTCAACCAAGGCTTTGAAGGATTTGAATTTTTCGAATGCTTCATCTTTGTGCTTCATGAGCCCTAACCAAACAAATCTGGAGAAATCATCAATGAATAATATCAGATATTCTTCTCCTCGAGGTGTCCTCTTCCTAAATGGACAACATACATCTGTATGGACTAGCTTGAGAGGCATGCTAGCTGATCCTTCCTTCTCTGGAAAGTTAGTTCTGGTTTGCTTTCCAAACTGACAAGATTTGCATATGGTATTGTCTGGAATTTTGATATCTGGAAGACCACGAACTGCCTGATATTTGCATGCTTTCCTTATTTGTGAAAAGCTTAGATGCCCCAACCTCCGATGCCATAACCAATGTTCATCATCCTTGCTTAAGTAGCATTGTTGTCTTTCCTCAAAGATATATAGATTATTTGGAGTCCTTCTTCCTTTGATCACTGTTTTACCTGTATCAAGATCGCGAACACAACATCCATTTGATCTAAATATTACCTCAGTTCCTTGATCGCACATCTGACTGACACTCAGAAGATTATGCTTCAATCCATCAACATATAAAACATTTCCTGCTTTGACCTCCTCTTTCAACGGAGCAACACCTTTTCCTTTTATGGCTGCAGAGATATCGTTCCCGAAAGAAACTTTCTTCCCCTTTTCTAATGCGGTATATGACTCAAGCTTTTCTTTGTCCCCTGTCATATGCTTCGAACATCTGCTGTCAATGTACCATAGACTTTCTTGACCTTTTGCATAAAAGGCTATCCCACATCTTTCTGGTTGTGATTCTTTTATTCTCCATGTTCTAACATTTGAGGTTTGTTCCTTCTGAGTTGTCTTCTGGAACCTTCTCTTGCATTCAGAGTCTTCATGACCAAAGTTATTACAAATAGAGCATTCAACTTCATTTTCAAGAACCGAAAAGTTGTTATAAGTCCTTTTCATGGTTCCAGTCATTCTCCCTTGTTTTTGAGCTTCTCTAGTCATGATCGTTTTGTAGGCAACACATTGAGCTGCTTTGTGACCGAAGTTATGGCAAGAAAAGCATTGGCCATTAAAGAAACTTCTGCGATAATCAGATCTATCATCCAACCGATTGTAGCTTCTATTCATTCTTGGAGCAAATTGGGAAGATTTTACCTGTGGCTGATTGTAGCTTTTGTTTAAGGCAGTTTGTCCCTAAATTTCTTGATGGTCTTTATTTGTTCTTGAGGTAAACTGTCCCTGATTCACCTGATGACTTTTATTTGGCCTTTGCTCGCTTCTCCTTGCTGCATCAAGATAACTTTTAGAGGTAGAGGCTTGATATGTTTCTCCATTATATCCAAGACCTGTCTTGATCAGAGGAGATCGTTGCACATTGATAATCTCATCCAAGGTTTCAGATCCTTTAACAAACTTAAGATTAATTGCTTTGGTTTTCTCAATCTCCTTTCTAAGACAAACAATCTCACATTCCAATTTTTCAAGATGTTTTTCCTTTTCAGCTAGTTGACATTGTAGAGAATCAATAATAGCACTCTTCTCTTCTAAACAAACTTTGAGATCTTTCATTTCTTCATAAAAGCCTTCTACATCTAGAGCATCCATGTAGTCATCATCTTCACAAGCCATTAAAAGTTTATATCTATTACCTTGTTCATCTTCATCACTATTTGAAAGTCCATCACTATCTTCATGAGTGTAGTAGCTTTTCTTCTTTTCATATTGTTTCTTGTTCCATTTAACAGGTTCCTTTCCCTTGTCATTCTTATCTTTGTGAGGACATTTGGCAGCATAATGACCTACTCTTCCACAAGCAAAGCATTTAAAAGGTAACTTACCTCTGAACCTTCCAGAACCCCTTTGAAGATTTCTGACAAAATTTGATTCCTCTTCTTCATCTTCTGGCAGGTGACTTGCTTCATAATAATCTTCTTTGCCTGGAGCCTTGAAGGCAGCTTCTCTTCTATCTGATGGACCTCCCTTTCTCATTTCGTAAGCGGTTAGAATTCTGTGAAGCTGAGACATAGTAAGAATTTGAAAATTTTCTTTTTCTTCTATGGCAGACACTTTAGATTCAAACTTGGGGGACAAAGATCTTAGAACCTTTTCAACTACAATAGCCTCTTTTATTTCTTCACCCAAGTTTTGCATGCAATTGACAATCTCATCTACCCTAAGGAAGTAGTTAGCCACACTTTCATCATTATACATTCTGAGAGTCTCATACTTAATCCTGAGAGTTTGAAGTTTAGCACGCTTTACCTGATCGTCTCCTTCATAGCTCGTGACCATTTTGTCCCATATTTCTTTTGCAGATTTATAGTGCATTACCTTCATGAATTCTGATTGAGAGATGCATCCCAATAGAGTATTGACTGCTTTCGCATTTGTTTCATATTTCTTTTTCTCGACTGGATCTGTAGGAGTAGCTGAAGGAAAAGTGTAGCCTATCTCTACGATGTTCCAAACTTCTGTACCAAGAGATTGAAGATATGCAGTAACTCTTACCTTCCAATAATTGAAGTTTGTCCCATCAAAAACCGGTGGCCTGATTGATGCTTCTTTCTCGTAGTTGCTCATGATGAACGATCTACCTTCAAGCGGTCAAGCTTCTCTGAAGGACCTGCTCTGATACCAATTGTTGGAAATAATACTGAGAGGGGGGGTGAATCAGTATTATCAGAACTATAAAACTTTTTCAATGCTC
This sequence comes from Pinus tabuliformis, assembly GCA_031772625.1. Lineage (NCBI taxonomy): Eukaryota > Viridiplantae > Streptophyta > Pinopsida > Pinales > Pinaceae > Pinus > Pinus tabuliformis. Next base: position 761,107,042 of record CM062815.1, on the reverse strand, counting down.
AGAAACATATACGCTACTTTCGTTAAGTGAACCAGCGTGTACACGCAACTGTGTATAAAGAAAACAGCGTATAACCAGAAATCTTATATTTCAGTCAGTTTATCTTCAGTTAAGTGCATAAGGACATTATTCACCATATTAAGAGTAAACAGATGCAGTAGAACAGATCACACAAAAACCACACACATGAACACCATGATATAAGGTGGAAACCCAATGTGGGTGAAAACCACCTGCTGCAAGTTGTCTCTATCTTTCTTTAATATGAAACTTCAGTTTACAATCTTTTTGTACTGGTGCAGCCTTATACTAGTACGCAGGCTACAACCTGCAGAAGGCTACAACCTTCTCTTGTTCTCCAAACTTCCTTGGAAGGGAGCTCCAACCCCCTTTGCTCTTGTACTAGCCAAGATACTAGTACGTAGGTGCAGGCCTACAATCTTCTTTCTTTCAGGTATCACCTTTCATACATTTTCAGACTGGATATTCCTGAAGCACAACATTACAATCTGAAGACCACAATTCATTCAACTTTCACAACAGATCATTGAAGCACAAAACATCCAATACTAGCATCATCAATCACTGAACCACTGAAACCCTGTCAAACACCAGTTACCAGAACACAGAGCAGACTACAGGACTCTGCAATAACAGTCAGATCCAACTGTAAACCAAAAAATCAAGCTCCAAAAGATATACGCTACTTCAATGAGAGAAACCCACGTATACACGCTCTTTTACCAAAGCCAACCTGCGTACAGATCTAAAATAAATTCTCTCAACTTGCAGCTGTACCAGACATCAGTTAGACCCAGAACATAACATTGCGTCAGTATGCAGATCTAGAAATACGCATGATCAATCATATCATAATAGTGCATTTCAAACCAATAGATCTCGATCTATCCTTAGATCTAGTCTTCCATCAACCGATGTGATCTCTCCTTAGCTTAGAACAAGCAACCCAGAACCTGCATATCAGATCTCTTTCTTTTTCAGATATTCAAGCCTTTTCAAAAGATGATCTTGCCTAATGATCTTCTTCTCCTTATATAGCCTTAGTCCTTGCTCAATACCAAGAGCCAAAACCATAGAAATCCAAAACCATCAACTTCAAAAACTAGAGATCTACACGTCTGTCGAGGTACTTTGGTCCAAAGACATGGGCACAAGTACCGAGGACTAACTACCATGGACCAAAAGGAAACTTCTCGACATATACGCCCTTTTCTGTTCATGCATCTGCGTGTATACGCGCCTTTGTATACAACTCTCCTGCGTATACGCGATTTAGTATGCATATCACCAGCGTGTATACGCAACTTTGACTTAATTAACCTGCGTATATGAGATTTCTCTTCATTCTGTAGTCTGAACAGAGATCTGTCATCAAAGAGAGTTGCCATCAAGGACAACACCTGTATCATAGCGCCGCACCTGAACCAAAATGCCAACAAATTTTGGCTAATTAAAGTGGAATAACTTGAAGTAGACAAGCAAGAGGGATTTTAGGAGATTGGATCTCCCTCCTTAACTCCTTACTCACTTGAAGATTCCTCTACCATATCTCATCAGCTCGAAGTTACAAGAAGCCAAGCCATTAAGATCATTGGCAGCCAAGCTAGTGATAGTTGAAGACCATTTGATCTCAAGTTTTGGAGCCAAGCCTCCTTAAATTTAAGGAAGTTGTTGGTAACTTCAATCATATAAATAAGAATTCCTAGAGCCTCATTAGGATTTGACTTTTTTTATTGTATCCAATAGGCATTTTCGAGCTAAGACGTTGTGACTAATGACTCTTATGTATTTTTGATATTTTAATGAAAATGAGAATCATTCCCTTGATCTAGCACTAAGTTGACTTAGAGGATTGAAGATCTTGGGTTAGGGCCCAACCCTAGCAGCAAAGGTTCCTCTTTTTGTACATGTATGCTTATATTACATTCATAGTAGGTTGCTGAAGTAATTTAGGTTTTGTTAATTTGCACGTATTTGGATGATTAATTAGTTTTCTTCCATTTGTGGATAGTTAGATCAGTGGTATCGTAGTGACAGAAGACACTCAAAAAAAGCTGGTGATAGTGGCTTTCACCTCATCTCCCTTATGGGATCATGACTTGAGGGTTCTATTCATCCAACCCAAAAATAGATTTCTTGCTTTGCTACATAATCTAGGGTTTCTTGATGAGTAGGTCATTGTCTTTGAGTTTCTTAGGATGAGTTACAATTGTGATTTTTGATCTCTTAAGTTTTTCATTGGATTCAAAGGACTTCCATTCATGAAGATAGCCACTAGATAGTAATAGCTCTTTTTTCTTCCATTTAATAAATCTTTCCCATGTATAAATGAATTTGTGCATAAATGAAGACAAGAATGTATGTTTTTGCATGAGCTTCTAAATTGCAGGGAGACCTCATCTCATTTTCCCCATCCAAGCCTTATCCACCCATGTTTCCAAAGTCCACTAAACCCTAAATCTGAATTCTTGTTTTGTAAGCAAAATTTCCATTTCCATTGAGCAAATCCAACCATCTTAAAGCATTTGATTGAACCCTGGGTAGTTTTCACCTCCTCCATACCTTATTTCCCCATCATATACCTTTCCCACACTTCATTTCACCTTCCCTACCATCTCCTAAGCTTTCAGCCAGTTTCCTGTAATAAAACAGGGCATCATGTAGTAGAACTAGGACATCCTGTAGTAGTACTACAGGAAACCTTGTAGTAGCCTATTTTGAGCCTGAATTTAGAAAAATTGTCATTTAATCTTGGATTAGGCCTCCACTTGGATTCCATACCATGAAGATCAATCCAGACCTCTTCCTCCATACATGTCTCCCTGCCAAAGAACAATTAAAGTTTAGCATTTTCATTCATAAAATGAAAACATAAAAAAAGACTTTTTCTACAATTTCTAAACTGGCACATGCATGCAACAATTATAATAATCCCTAGATTGGATTCCATGCTCAGTTAGTATAGATCATCACATGTTATAAATAAGGATAAGCTATGTCTATTTCGCAAGAAAAAGGCGTCAATGAGTAGATAAAGGATTTCATGTCACTCTACAAGCATATTCCAATTCAGTCTTTCATTCCTTAAAGTAGGAAACATTTATTTTCTTTCATTAAGGATAATTTTACGTTCTCCATTTGGTAGTGAGACTTCTTCTAGTCAATAGAAGACTGGTTTGAGAAACCCTAGTGGCCTATCACCTGAGTTGAAAAGTGATAAAGAGTAGACCATTACATCTATTTGTGTATACAACACTTCCACCTTCAAGTTTGTATGAACCCTGGGTTGATGAAGTAAAGTTGGTAGCCCCAGGAGTTGCAGCATGCTTGCTACAATACTAGCACTCATCAACAGGTTCCACTTCAGCCCACCTAATAAGGTAGTCTATCATATTTATTATATAACAAAGTACTACATGCAAGATCTTCTACATAGTAGCTTTTCCTACATAGTGGCTTCCTACAACTCCTTCATGTGCCTATGATAATATTAAAGTTCTTTCATGCTCTAAAATACATTTAAAAAGTATTCCATATGTGCCTAGATTATATCAGAAACTTGCAATGAGTTGATAACTTTTCGAATTCACTACCAATTATTTCTTCTATGTTACTAGACATCCTACTGGGGCTACTCCTATGCTTAGGAATTGGACTATTTCGGTGAAATAATAGTCAACCATATTTACTACAAATAAGTGTGCATTTGGTTGGTTTTCATCAATATTTATTTCATCTTCTCCAATCAATATGCACTATATGATTTGGTTTGGCATTAACCCTTCCTGGTTTTACAACTACCTCAAAATCATATCCATGGAAGAGTAGCAACCACTTGTATATTCTATTCCCCCAACACCAGCTTGTTGACAAGGCACAGTAGTGCAGAATTGTAATATACATCTTGATGTGTGACCCATGAAGGTATTGTCAAAACTTTTGTAGTGCATACACCATTTCCAATCTTTCTCATTCTGTAGTGATATATTTTTGTCCAACAGTTAGTTTCCTACTAGAAAATGCAATGGAGTGATCTAGTACCCTTCTCCTACCAGAGCTAAAACTACACCCAAAGCTATGTAAGATGGATCCACATGAATTTGAAACTCCTTCCCCCAATCTGGAAAAACCAAAATTGAAATAGTGACCTTTTTTTCCTTGAATGTACCTAAAGCCTATTAGAACTCTTCATCCCATTGGAGCTTAATCTTCCTTTCCAGAAACCTTTCTATAGGTGGTATAATCCATGGACATCCCCTTATGAATTTCTTGTAATTACGTGTAGGACCTAAAGTTGTGTGCAATTTGTGCACTGACGTATGGGGAGGTAAATCCCTTATTGTTGGCATTATGATACAGGTATGACACAAGTGTTGTCCTTGATGGCAACTCTCTCAGATGAAAGATCACCGTATAGCAGGTAAACAACAAGAATGAAGAAAGAAAGGTATACGCAGGTTCACCATTGACCAAGTCGTGTATACACGTAGGTTCACTGTATACAAAGGTGCGTATAACGTACACACGCACTTTCACAAAAGGAAAGGTGCGTACAAGTTGGAAAACTAATTTTTGGTCTGTGGTATTTGGACCATGGTATTTTGGTATTGGTCCATGGTATTTGGTCTGAGGTATTGACCCCAGGTATTAGGTCCAAGGTATCGGTTCTACGTGGTTTTGGACCATGGTATTGAGAGAGGCTTAAACCTATATAAGGAGAATAAGATCATTAAGCCAAAGGGCAAGTGTGCAAGTGATGAATATCTGATGAAGTATGAGATCTAGTATGCTAGTTATGGGTTTGTGATGCTTTTCTTGATTTGAACCAAGGATGAACCTATGCAGTTGATGATGGATCAGGATCATAAGGCTTGGAATGTATTATCATTATGTGGTTTGATCATGGATAGACTAGATACAAATTATTGACGCATGTTTTATTGTATAAATGTTATGATCTGGGTATGACTGATGTCTGGAATAGCTGCAAAGTTATATTGGTAGATCTGTACGTGGGTTTACTTTGGTAAAAGTGCGTATACACGTTGGTTTGGCTCATGAGAGTACCGTATACAATATGAAGTATGATATTTGAAGTTGCAGTTGGATCTGGTTATTGTTGTAGAATTCTATGGTCTGCTCTGTGTTCTGGTGACTGTGTTTTGTTGACAGGGTTTCAGTGTTTCAATATTGGGTGATTCAAAGATTGATGATGCAGGTGTAGTTGATGGGTGTATTGCAGTGGTGATTAATTTTGTGCTTCAATGTTGTTGATGGGTCCAGTATGAAAATTGGATGAAACGTGGCCTTCAGATTATGGTGTTGTGCTTCAGGAGTATCCAGTATGAAAATTTATGAAACGTCATCCCTAGAGGAAGAGAGAAGGTCGTAGCCTTCTGTAGGCTGGCGCCTACGTACTAGTCAACATATTGTCTAGTACAAGAGCCAGGGGGTTGTAGCTCCCTTCCAATAATAGCTGGAGAACAAGAGAAGGTTGTAGCCTTCTACAGGTGGGTGCTTACATACTGGTATGAGTCTGCGCCAGTACAAGATTGTAAATAGGTTTTTCTTATATTAAAGGAAGACAGCAGCAGGTGGTTTTTGTCCTGCATTGGGTTTCCACCTTATATCATGGTGTTCATGTGTGTTTCTTATGTGTGATGATCTGTTCTATTTTACTGCACCTGTTTACTATTTATATGGTTAATGAAGTTCTAATGCATTGATTAAAGATCAACATATAATGGATTAACTAAAACATAAGTTTACTGGATATATGCTAGTTGCATTAAACATAGTTGAAGTAGCGTATATGAATCTGATTATGGAAATGAAAAAGTTAGTGATTTGCTAATACTGATTTACCCCCCCTCCTCTTAGTATTATTTCCAACAATTGGTATCAGAGCAGGTCCTTTGGTAGAAGCTTGATTGCTTGAAGGAGATCCGTAGAACAATGGGAAAGAAAGCGCGTCAGAAGAAGAAGACAACTTAAAGGAACAATGACAACTTGCCATTAGGTGGAAGCAAGTATTCATATTCTGAATCACCTCAAATTGAAGATGAATAAGCAAATGAAGAATCAGATAAAATCATAGATCAACAAGATCTATTTAACAAAAGGGAGAGTGCCCTCAAAGAAGAAGTTATCAGCTTAAAAGCTCAGCTGGAGTGTGCCTTCAGAGTATGTCAAATGTTGCAGGAGTAGAATGAAGAACAAGAAAATGAGATTCTCAAACTAAGGCAACAAGTGGAAGAAGGAAGAAAGTCTGAAGAAATCTTGAAGAAGCAATATCTGGAAAAGGAAGAACAAAATCAGGTTGAGGTAAATATCCTGAAAGTTAAATTAGAAGAAAAAGATAAACTATTACGATTTCAAGACAATACTAAGATTTTGGATGATATTCTTAGTAGTCAAAGGTCACCTGCTATCAAAACTAGTCTTGGTTTCTATGAATCTGCTGAAGGTGAATCTAGCTCACAAGGTGAGGCAAGGAACTCTAATGCAAAATCAGAAATGCTCAACAAGGAGATGAGAGGTCAAACCCATCAACAACCAAGGAAAGATAGTCTTCAAAGAAAATCTTTTGCTCCTAAATGTGGAGATGATAGACAGTTATTTCCTCCGATGAATAATGTTGAATGTTATGTATGTCATAATCTTGGACATGTTGCAGCAAGATGCAGAAGTGGAATGGTTCAAGATCGTCACAAAAAAAGAGCATCACCTTCCAGGTACTTTAAGGGGTATTGTTTTTCTTGCAATATGTTTGGTCACAAAGCTATTGACTATTACAGAAGAAATATGAAACATGTAAGATGTTATGCATGTAACAAACATGGACATATAGCAAAGGAATCATGTAGGAGAAGACTTTGGGCACCATACTAAAAGGAGAAAACATCATCACAGTTGAAGATATAGAAGAATAATGAAGTACAGTAAGGAAGATGTGGCATAGCAGAGTATACAGACATGACGGACTCAGAGGGAGATGAAAGTGTGGAACCTCAGTGTTCTAAATCTCATACGAAAGTTGCATGAAGACAAGTCACATATATACGCGAGTTTGAAGCTACAAAGTCGTGTATATGTCGATTTGAGGAAAAGTAGTGGGACAAACTCAAGAAAAAGGGTCTGAGATGATTCAGTCAATTATTTGGTCTATTTGATAATGGTTACAATCTATTGATGATGTGTGGAAATGTGTTGGTACTCATAAGATGTTGTGCTTTTGATCCTAACTTAATGATGATGATGCCTTGATACTTCTTGCTGATAGTGAATAGATGGAATAGGTTCAGGGGGAGCATATGCTTTGAATAAATGCATTGTTGGCATTATGGTTAGAAATCTTTGGTGATGATGCTTATGTGGCTAAATGATTGTTGGTTGGCCAAGAGAATGGTATTTCAGGTTACAGGTCTGGATGTTGGTGACAAATGCTTATGGTGCATATCATATATGGTGTATGATAGTTGCTGATGACTATCATGGTCCTGTTTATATTGCTAGTCATTGTTATAAAAAGTCATGTATATCATTTGATGTAAAGGTCATGAAAAGACCTAATTTATAACCCCACTTTGCATGGGAAGGATGATGTAATAATGTCTATTTCAGTCATGTATAAACTTTTGGTATATCCCCACTTGGTTGGGTGGATGAGTGAAAATGGTGTATCCCCACTTGGTTGGGAGATTGATGTATGTATGAGTCATTGGTGATAGGAAGGTCATACTCACTTAGTTGAGTTGTAGAGTCATGTTATTTCTTTGAAAAATATTTTTGCAGACTTTGCATATGCTCAGGGGGAGCATGGACAGATTGGTACATCTTAGCATGTACAAAAGGGGAGCTCTATCAGAGATTTTAGCAAGTACTGAGGGGGATTATGGACAACAAAATGTATATCAAAGGGAGAGAACATCTTGGTCCGCCCTATGCCCTTGATGTCAAAGGGGGAGAGTGACTTGGTGTGTTTGTTGCCATCAAGTCCAAAGGGGGAGATTGTTGGCTTTATGATACAGGTATGACACAAATGTTGTCCTTGATGGCAACTCTCTCAGATGAAAGATCACAGTATAGCAAGTAAACAACAAGAATGAAGAAAGAAAGGTATACGTAGGTTCACCATTGACCAATTTCATATACACATAGGTTCACTGTATACAAAGGTGCGAATAACTTACACATGCACTTTCATAGAAGGAAAGGTGCATACATGTTGGAAAACTAAGTTTTGGTCTGTGGTATTTGGACCATGGTATTTTGGTATTGGTCTATGGTATTTGGTCTGAGGTATTGAGCCCAGGTATTGGGTCCAAGGTATCAGTCCTACGTGGTTTTGGACCATGGTATTGAGAGAGGCCTAAACCTATATAAGCAAAAGAAGATCATTAGGCCAAAGGGCAAGTGTGCAAGTGATGAATATCTGATGAAATGTGAGATCTAGTATGCTAGTTATGGGTTTGTGATGCTTTGCTTGATCTGAATGAAGGATGCACCTATGGTTGATGATGGATGATGGATCAGGATCATAAGGCTTAGAATGTATTATAATTATTTGGTTTGATCATGGATAGACTAGATCTGAATTATTGACGCATGTTTTATTGTATAAATGTTGTGATCTGGGTATGATTGATGTCTGGAATAGCTGCAAAGTTATATTTGCAGATCTGTACGTGGGTTCACTTTGGTAAAAGCATGTATACATGCTGTTTCGGCTCATGATAGTAGCATATACAGTATGAATTATGATATTTTAAGTTGCAGTTGGATCTAGTTGTTGTTTCATAATTCTGTGGTCTGCTCTGTGTTCTGGTGACTGTGTTTTGTTGACAGGGTTTCAGTGTTTCAGTATTGGGTGATTTAGAGATTTATGATGCAGGTGTAGTTGATGGGTGTATTGCAGTGGTGATTAATTTTGTGCTTCAATTTTGTTGATGGTTTCAGTATGAAAATGGATGAAACATGGCCTACAGATTTTGTGTTGTGCTTCAGGAGCATCTAGTATGATAATTTATGAAATGTGTGTTATAGACATTTTTGGGCACTACAATCCCAAGCATAAATGTCCATAAACTAAGGGCTCCTAAGTCCCTAAAGGTGTTGTTCCAACCCCTAAAAGAACAAGGTCAACTGATTACAGCTTCTCCCAGAAGTTCTCCATGAAAAACTACTCAGAACTGGTCAAAACTGGATCATTTCACTTGCTCCATGGCCAGGGTGCGATGCATCGCACCTTTTACACACGAGAAGTGCGTTGCATTTCTAAAAGCCCTTCTATGGGGTGCGATGGACGGGAAAAGACAAGTGGAGGAGACAGTTTGCGAGGTGGATGATGATGGAATCTTCCAGAAACTTCTCCTGGGACACTTGCCTCTCAGAATCGCCCAAGGATGAGTAAGAGATCAATGAGATCTCCAAGTGGCATCAAGAATTATTAGAGAGAAGACACTAATCAAAAACCCAGAGCTAACTCACACCTCTGCAAATATCTATATATAGATCTCTCACCCCAGAGATCCGGAGGTTAGAGGCTGGAATTTTGCATATTGTAAGGAATTGCTGTTGGTTTCTTGAGACAAACATAAGATTTTTGGGTGATCTAAGTTTTGTTTGAGGTGAAGAGGGGCTTCTTTGCTGGGAGGTTGATGCTGGGTCAGAACAACTGGTTGTAACTCCTCCTAGCTCTTTTCTTGTTTATCAATAAAAGCTATTTGAGTTTTCCTCCATGCTTTTGTGTCATTGATGCTTGTTACATTTGTATGGTCAATTACATATGATCCTAGATTGTTTATGATTATAGATCCATGTCTTTGTATAGTGCTATGCTTCTATGATCTTACAGGCACTTTGTGAAGCTAGGCGTGCAAGGGAGCAGGTAGCTGAGGACTATCAAAGAGGAGAGGGATCAAGTCAGGAGATTAGCGCAAGACAGAGGTTGGTCTTTCTGTTCCTCTCTATCTATAATTCATAAAGGAAAAACAAAAGTAGCTTTTCTCTGTTTGTTTCTAAGGCAGCTGTCACACCTTAGTGGGATAGAGCAGTTCTTTATAGACACTTTTCCATGTAACAAAATGGTGACCATACTGGGGAGATAATTAGTTTGTTTGTTTATCATTCTTTGTTGTCTATTTCATAAACTTACAGGTAGCATTCGAACTGCATTTTCCATAGCAAATGCAAAGTAGATAACTGCTACTTCAATCCATCTACTAGATTTGTTTATGATTTAAACAACTGATTCACAAACTATATGATTTCCCTTGTGATAGCTCTTAGATCCTCCTTAGATCTACCCCTGATTGTTGTATTACTAATTGCTTTTTGCTCAGCCAAAACCCAAGAACTGAACTGCAAACTGTGACCCAGAACCTAAACAGAGTCTCGTTTCTGGCCCAACGCAGGTACTGTTCAGAGAATCTGAACTTCATCGCACTTCCCGAGTGGACAAGGTGCGCTGCATTTCAAATTCTCTGTGTTATAGGTGCGCAGATCAGACTAGGCTCTGTGCAGTTTTGGTTTCTGTGATTCATTCTTTCCAGTTCTATTCCTGAATTTTGCTACCTGTGATCAGTATATGTCTGTTTGAAACCCCTTTTCCTTGCTGTTATTCCACCTCCTTTGTACAAAAGAACTGTAGATGTTTTTGTGTGTTTGTTGATTCATTTACAGTTCTCCTTTGCAAAAGTAGCATAATCGTACTGTCGTCCTTTGATTTGAAACTGTTGCAAGTGTCGATTTCAATCGTAGGAAAGAGTTTGATTGCTGTTGATGGTTGATTATCCTGTTACTATTGTTTTTGGTCTAAATTTGTAATTTTCTAGTGTCAAGAACAAGTATTAATTTTAAAATCGTAAGGTGTTGTGATCGTCTCCATTTTTGATTTTGAAAAGAAACTTGTTGATATTTGTCGCTTGAAAAGAAATTCAGATTTGTGCATCAACTTTATTTTTAGCATTCATATACTAAGAAAGTCGAAAACAAATACATGCATGTGCATTTGCATATAGACAGTCTGATTGGCTTGATTTAGGAAAGTGCATTTAGAGTGTGCTCTTTGCTCTTTGTGAAAATATTCTGTCTTTCTTTTCCTTAGTAGCTAGGATTTTCATTGCACAAAGAAGATAAAAAGTTTGTTTATCATCTCAGATTGCATTTTAGGAATTACATCTACATCTCGTGGTGAACCTGAAAGGTAAACTTCATAAACAAGATCAACTTAAAATAAATTCAATGAATCTAACAACGCTTTGGAACTTAACGCACAACATTTAGAAGTCTAGGCTAGAGACATATTCCAGCGTCGTAAAGCCTAGTAACTGTTGTCCTCACTGATGGTTGGGTGATTCCTCCACTTTGAGATGATAAGTGCCAGTACGGACTTGTGCTCCCACATACCGTCGAGTATATTTTGGGAGACCCCAATAGGCTTAATCCTTTATCCATAGGACGCTGTGTCTGCCGCCCTATCGATCGCAATGCACTGAACACAACATTTGGGAAGATTGACTGCCATACCGTAAAAGGTATTCTGTAGTTTTGTGATTGGTTTGGTAATCTCTCTACCTAGATTTCCAGAGCAGTCCCTTTCGTTCCTTTTCAGACTCCTTAATAGAAAAGGTCCATCTGAGCACTTGTCACTTCAGGCTCATTAAAAATCGAAGGCGACTAGAGTCATCTTTTGTTTTTTCTCGACTCTTAAAAATTGAAAAAACAAGTTGTGTCAAAGCGTCTAAAATTTATTTTAAACGGAATAATTATCACCTTTCCCTCGTTGGTCTTCGAAGTTAGTCTCCCTTCATCGCAAGTTCTTGTAGAATTGCTAGGAAATATTTTGGATAGACTAGATATGTCTGAACAACCGTCGACATCTAGGACTGTGTCATCCGACACAGCAACAGCAGAACCTCCTGCTATTACTCCAACAATGTTCGCCGATATACCATCTGTCCCGACAAGTTATCAACAACAAGCTGGAGTCCAATCAGGGACTGTTTCGACGACATGGTTTGTTCCTATTTCTTCATCTGGATTATCATCTGGTATTTCTTATGTTGAAACTCAACAAATTGATCCAATGTGTCTTCAAAGGCCAATCTACCCTTTAAGTACTGGATTGCCACCATATGGAGGACAGTATGCCTTTTCATTGTTCCCCCCCGGAGAACAACCATATGGGAGTTTACAACAAAGTTCAAGTCAAACTGGAATTACATCCAGCGGTTGGGTACCAATAATGCCTCAGCAACCAAGGGTTGTATATTCAATGCAACCAGTCCACCCTGTGTCGAATATTCCCACTATACCTGCTATGGTGACTGTGTCACAAGTACAAGCGCTACTTGTTGTATGTCAACCCCAAGTTTCTCAGGTTGCAATACAACAGCCTCTTGTCTCGACGACTCAATCACGACCTCAAGTTAGTGCCTCCTTATCTGGATTGACTCAGGCTCAAACAAGTACTATGACTCCTCATCTTGGTCAATCATCCAGTATTGGACAACAGAAAATGGTCCAACAACCAGGGCTGGTTCAATCTCAACAACCGCAATTCCAGCAATCATATCAAGGACCTGAGCAACAAGTCTTTTTAAGTAATGGGCAACTGCATTTCCAAAGTGGTTATCAATAACCATACTATAATGGTTATGCCCATCATCCTTGTCAAAGTTGCCAGCATCAAATACATAATGCTGGTATGCAAAGACCCACTGCTCAGGTGATTCCATCATATCCTGGGTATGCTTCACCTAACCTGAATCAACAGTTGCCCTTTGTAGCAACTCTAGAATTACCAGATCTAAACTGGCTGACGAATGATCCAATTGCTTATGCCCCTTGGTGGCCAACGATTCTGCATAAACTTTCGTCAGATATTCCTAAATTTAATGGAAATCCGGGTGAAGACCCATCGAATCATGTGATGACATTTCATCTGTGGTGTTCATCAAACACCCTAAACGATGATTCGATTAGGCTTCGCCTTTTTCAGAGGACGTTAACTGGTCCGGCAGCAAAATGGTACATCGAATTGCCTAGAGCTTCATTCGACAACTTCAGTACCTTAGCCACAACCTTTTTAACCCATTTTCAATTACCAATAAGGTACGAAATGGGAACGGAACTCCTTACCAACTTCAAACAGACAACAGCCACTCACATATCTGATCATATACATGAGTGGCGATGTCGTCGTAGAATGGTAAAAACGTATGTTCCCGATCAGCACTTCGCTGAATGGTTTATCAAGTCATTACTACCTTCCATCACGGAAGATGTGGCAAAGGGGGGAGTCGTAACGGAAGAGCAAGTTATCGCTCGTGCGCAATATTTGGACTTGATTTACACTCAGTCCAGCACACTCTATGCTAAAATACCTGACGCCCCTAGACTGGGATTCTCAATTCCTCCTCCTAAATCAAACAATGACTCTCATGCTAGCGATGGCGTGATTGGCGCAACAGACACGAAATCGACAAAGGCTACATCTAAAATGGCTCATAAGATTTCTAGTCAAAATGCAAATGAGGAACTTCTTGCCTTGGAAGTAAATGCCGTGTCGACTGACAAGGGCAAACAATTGAAGCAACCAGGGGGCAAGAACAAAAAGAAAGGGAGAAAAAAGAAGCAGGATGAGTCATCTCCTGAAAAACCTTCTACAAACCCTTCTGGGAAAAGGAAACCCCCTGCGAGGTGTCATATATGCGATGAGGATCATCGGACGAGAGATTCTCCACATAAAGCTGAAGTTAAGAAACTCTTTAAGAGTTCAAAAACCTCAGCAGTATTGACTGATCCTTTTCCAAACCCAGGAACCAAACTGGTTGCTAATAAAAATGCTTCCCGATCCCAAGTGCTTATGTTGTCTATATCAAAGCAACAAAATGATGCTTTGACAAGGAATAAAGATTACGGGAATCCACAGCAGTCGAATAACAAGGCTAATGAACAACCTAGTAGTTCGACAACAACTTTGACCGAAGTTGTACCACCCATCATTCCTGAAAAAATGATAAAGTCGCCAAAGGGAGTAGTACACAAATCAACATTTAATCCTCGTGCAAAAATAACACAGAATTATAATATAATAGAGGACCTGGCCCAATTGCTATCCGCTATGTCGACACTTGAGGTACCGCAAAATTGCCTCTCCCAAGAGCAAGCTTTATTATTAGTAATAGATGGGATTGACCCAATGGATTCCAATCTTGTGGCCTTTGATCATAAAGGATATGACCCTTAGTTACTAGCTCAACTAGCTTTCCTTATTCAAGTGAAAGCCCTCAACAAAACTGTTCATCGAACAATTATTGATGAGGGGGTATCCACATGTATTATGTCGATGAGTTGCTGGAAAATTTTAGGCTCACCACCCTTGTCGCGATCGTCAACAATGTTAAAAGCATTTGATGGACGATCATACACTCCATACGGGATTTTAAATAACTTGCAAGTTGAACTGGGGGGTAAAATAGTAGAAATTGATGTTGAAGTAATCGACGGAAATCTCGATTACAACATCCTACTAGGAAGGCCCTGGATATATGCCATGGCCGCAGTTGTGTCGACCTACTTCAGGAAGATTGCATTTCCATTCCAAGGAGGAATTACCATCATCGCCCAACAAACATTTCTCCCCAACAGTTCACAAATTACGGGAAGCATTCCAATGATCCATGGAAGCAATCATTCACTCCAAAATATCGGAGTAGGTCTCCTAAAAGACCCTGCCTTAATGGGTACTTTTGCCCTACCACCTCCGAGTAATCTGGAGGAAGTGGCCACAGTGGAATATGAAATCTTCTATATCTAAACATTTTGTCAGCATGGATCATCGCCATTTTAGAAATATTGTAGCAATCAATTTTCTTGGCCTGGGGGGCAAACCCAAATCAATGCTCATCGAGTGTTTGGATAGATAGGTCTAAGGAATATGGCACCTCTTCAAATCTTCCATCACATGTACATTCGAAAGACGAAGGAATCATTCATTCAATGATAGGAGAGGGACCATGGGAAGATTACCACCATCGCTCCCGTCTTCCAAATTACCACGAAGATTATTCCAACAACCTTAATCATCCTTCAGTTTTTTATTCTCTATCAAATACTGTAAATATGGTGGATTTTGAGGATGGTTCTTATCTCATGTCGACCTCGATAAAAAATGAAATAAGGAGTCTTGAGGATGGTTCTTTTCCTGTGTCAACCTCATTAAAAAATGAAACAAATCCCCTTTCCAAATCTCAAAGGTAAACCTTCATTCCAACCACAGAGTTGAATGCAATGAAGCTTGGGGGCATGCACCTCAATTTGCGTTATTATGCTGGGGGCATGCAAACTTATCACGAGCAGTGTTACCACAGGGTTCAAGCTCGTTAAAAAATAAACCCGCCACGAGCAGTGTTACTACAGGGTTCAAGCTCGTTAAAAAATAAACCCGCCACGAGTAGTGTTACTACAGGGTTCAAGCTCGTTAAAAAATAAACCCGCATCGAGCAGTTTTAGCGCATAGTTCAAGCTCGTTAAAAAATAAACATAAGCCATGAGAAAATGTTTCCCCCGCGTTTAAGCTCATTAAAAAATGAACTATTTCCTGGTAAATAACCATCGTGAATGTAGTACTTCAGCCATTAAATCCTTGGTCGTGTTTGCACCATCACCTCCACTTTTGCATTGGCTAATCATTCACCTCCATTTGATTGTTTACCCATTTTGAGGAACAGCTGCGAAGAGTGATTTCACTAGCCACCCTTGTAACACTGCCGTGATTGGAAAATTCCAAACCTTACCTGGAATCAATTGCTACCCATTTTATCACTCGTTCCTCAAAAGATGAGTCTCCTTTAAGCTCTTTTCAACTGACTCGTAAAATATGAAAAGATTGTCGAGCCATTGGCCTCTCCAGCTCGTTAAAGGGACAGGAAGTGCTATCCCTCCTCTAAATTTTAATCTTTTTGGACCTGAGGGATTATTACACAAAAATATTGAGCGCTTGTTTTGTTTGGCTCGTTAAAAGTATCGAAAATTCATCCCTTTTGTATTGTTTTATACTTTTTCGGACTTAAGGGATTAGATGACGAAAAAGGAATTTTGGAGTTACCTTTATGTTCCTTTTAAGACTCTCTAAAATTGAAAAGGATCGAGTTATCTTTGTCATTAAACTCATTAAAAAGATTAATAGCGACAAGCTTGTCTATAGACGAGAACAAGTTTCACTATCGCTAGGCTCGTTAAAACATAGTGATGGGTTTGCCCGAAGGGAAAATTATAGAACAAGCATATGTTATCCTCCTCAAGCTTGACAAAAATAAAGAGGTACTGGTCAGCAATGACTGGGGAAAAATTGGGAAGAAAACTTGAAGAAACTTTGTTGGTAGCAAGTCGCTCTTGAACATGACACTTCCACTCCATGTCTGAGTCGGGTTGGGTTGTTTCATTCACCGGTCACATCACCATGGTCCCATCATACCATCCAAATTTGGGGTTAATGATACCAATCCATCACATCAGTGTCGTCGATATATTCAAGAGAAGTCATTCAGAGAATTCACCTGTGTCTCACCCACTACCATACATTTATACTCCATTCTTTCATGATCGCCACCCTAAACCTTATATCACCAGATCGTTTTCACCTCCATTAAAATCATTTGCTCTGTTCCGTGTCATCGATGTGGGATTCATTAAGGCCCTCCTGTGACGGATCACTTCTTGTCGACATCAGCTCATTATCCAAGAAGTTGATCTAGGAACACCCCATTCAGTACTTTGAAGCTTGCATGCCTCAATGGCAAGTTTCTCACTTCCGGCGACAGGTTTACCTCAATGGCCTTCGACTGAAAGATTTTGCGTGGTGTTTGATGCCAAGTCCTTTATTCACACCACATGAATTGTACTGCAGTACCTTGAGGGTCATTATCATCATCGGTGATTCCTCTTGCGCTTGTTAATAGTTTACATCATTGGCTGGTAATCAAGCGATGTCTTTCCATGTTCGACTTCAGAACATTTCTCACATGGATCGACCTGTACTTCGAGTGAAGATCAAACGAGATTGAAGACCCTGGATCTAGTTTCATCCATCCAGGCTGCGATATATATTCAGGGAAATAAAGACATCAAATGTACATCATTTCCGCACAGATAATCATCCAATCAAAAGGTTGATGGCTCTATCAGAATCATCAGTATACACTCAGACGATTGTCTGTCCTATGTACATGAAAATGAATTTATAAAGCTGAGCATGGGAATGCCCGCCTCAGCTAGATCATGAAAATATTATGAAGATAATGTATTGTATTGTATCTTATTACAGGTCTCCTCCCAGCTTGAAAGAACTTCGGATCCTCATAATAAAGCATTTCACCCGACATCAAAAAGATGAACGACCTCATGCTTTAGGGGGAAACTGTTATAGACATTTTTGGGAACTATAACCCCAAGCATAAATGTCCATAAACTAAGGGCTCCTAAGTCCCTAAAGGTGTTGTTCCAACCCCTAAAAGAACAAGGTCAACTGATTACAGCTTCTCCCAGAAGTTCTCCATGAAAAACTACTCAGAACTGGTCAAAACTAGATCATTTCACTTGCTCCATGGCCAGGGTGCGATGCATCACACCTTGTACACACGGGAAGTGCGTTGCATTTCAAAAAGCCCTTCTATGGGGTGCGATGGATGGGAAAAGACAAGTGGCGGAGACAGTTTGCGAGGTGGATGATCATGGAATCTTCCAGAAACTTCTCCTGGGACACTTGCCTCTCAGAATCGCCCAAGGATGAGTAAGAGATCAATGAGATCTCCAAGTGGCATCAAGAACTATTAGAGAGAAGACACTAATCAAAAACCCAGAGCTGATTCACACCTCTGCAAATATCTATATATAGATCTCTCACCCCAGAGATCCGCAGGTTAGAGGCTCGAATTTTGCATATTGTAAGTAATTGTTGTTGGTTTCTTGAGACAAACATCAGATTGTTGGGTGATCTAAGCTTTGTTTGAGGTGAAGAGGGGCTTCTTTGCTGGGAGGTTGATGCTGGGTCAGAAAAACTGGTTGTAACTCCTCCTGGCTCTTTTCTTGTTTATCAATAAAAGCTATTTGAGTTTTCCTCCATGCTTTTGTGTCATTGATGCTTGTTACATTTGTATGGTCAATTTACATCTGATCCTAGATTGTTTATGATTATAGATCCATGTATTTGTATAGTGCTATGCTTCTGTGATCTTACAGGCACTTTGTGAAGCTGGGCGTGCAAGGGAGCAGGTAGCTGAGGACTATCAAAGAGGAGAGGGATCAAGTCAGGAGATTAGCACAAGACAGAGGTTGGTCTTTCTGTTCCTCTCTATCTATAATTCATAAAGGAAAAACAAAAGTAGCTTTTCTCTGTTTGTTTCTAAGGCAGTTGTCACACCTTAGTGGGATAGAGCAGTTCTATATAGACACTTTTCCCTGTAACAACGTGGTCCCTAGAGGAAGAGAGAAGGTCATAGCCTTCTGTAGGCCGGCACCTACGTACTAGTAAACGTATTGGCTAGTACAAGAGTCAGGGGGTTGTAGCTCCCTTCCAGTAGTAGCTGGAGAATGAGAGAAGGTTGTAGCCTTCTGCAAGTGGGTGCCTGCGTACTGGTATGAGTATGTTCCAGTACAAGATTGTAAACAGGTTTTTCTTATATTAAAGGAAGATGGAAACAGGTGGTTTTTGTCCCGCATTGTGTTTCCACCTTATATCATTGCATTCATGTGTGTTTCTTATGTGTGATGATATGTTCTATTTCACTGCACCTATTTACTTTTTATATGGTTAATGAAGTTCTGATGCACTGATTAAAGATCAACATATAATGGATTAACTGAATCATAAGTTTACTAGATATACGCTAGTTGCATTAAACATAGTTGAAGTAGCGTATATGAATTTGATTATGGAAATGAAAAAGTTAGTGATTTGCTAATACTGATTCAAATGCCCCCCTCCCCCCCCCCCCCCATCTCAGTGTTATTTCCAACACTTACGACAACAATTTTTTAAGGATCAACTGATAGAACTTGCTCACATACTACACGACCTAACATAATATTGAATGATGCTGAAAATATTCATTTATTCAAATTTAATGAAATTTATAGCTATCTACACCTATCTAACATTAAGTACAAAATTTCAATATGCATTTTTAAAGGACGAAATACTATCTAGTCAACTAAATATACCTCAAGTAACTTGTGGATGAAATACTTAAATGTTGCAACCACAACTTTGAAGAATAGTGTTGGTTTTTTCTTTAGACCACAGGGCATGATAGTATACTAGAAGGATCCCCATTTCATCACAGAGGTAGTCTTATATATATCTTCTGGCACAATATTAATATGATGATAGCCCAAGAATCCATCAATAAATAAATAAGACTCATGTCCTCCTACATTATTCAACACCTAATCTATAAATGGGGTGGGAAATGGGTCATGTACACAAGCATCAATAAGCTTCCTCAAATCCACATAGATTCTAATTTCTCTTGTCTTCTTGTCCTGCACTACCATTGGGCTTATCTATTCTTATTCTTCTATTGGTTCAATGATTATAGCTTCCAACATCCTCTATAGCTATTTTTTCACTTTCTTCTTACAAATAGGGTCCATTATATAGGGTTTTTGTTTGAATGGCTTCCTTCCTAGTTTCAAGGGTATTTTCATCTCTTATAGTTCCCCAACAATCCCCTTCATCTCTAAAAATTAGGTTGGGAAGAGGTCCTAGTATTAATGCAATAAATCGACAACCTTTTGCACTATCTCCTCATCCCAATAGTCCCCAATAATTTTGAGCTTTGAATTATGTTTGGTCCGAATATTCACTTTGTGTGTCTCAATAGACCTTGCATAATCTGCAAGCTCCAACTCTTGACCTACTACTATGTGCTCTCCTTCAGTTTCTTAGGTCATCCTAGTGATCAAATGTTTTAGTGACATTGTAACATTCCACGAATTGTTTAATGGTCTGAGAATGTTTGTTCATGAAGCACAAGGACTGGCTTCTGCACAGTTTGGATTTCTAGCGCAAAATTTTTCTTTTTGACATTCTGCAAAGTTATATAAAATTAAGGATCCTTTGATTCAGAATTGAAGGTTACCTTAAAATTTCGAGTCATCTCTCCCCTGTCGACTATTCCTCTATGCACCTCCAATTTAGTATACCAATTATTTCTGATAGTATCCAATAGATGTACCCATTCTTCCTATGGTATCTTCTTCTTATTCCATGCTACAATGCAACCTTTAAGGTGATTGGTAAGGAAAATAACGCCATTATACCTTGATTCAGTATCTCCTGCATCCATCATGAACCTAATTTGCATCAAATGTTTGCATGTTTGTGAACTTTCCATCTTGTCATTACGTGCAACCAATCATCACACATGAGTTTCTTTCAAGACTATGATAAAGCTTGTAATCTTATCTTTTTAGGGATTGTTAGCTCTGCTAAAAAATTCAGCATTTGGAGAACCAATTTTTCAGCTCGGCCATGTGTTTATGCAGAAGGGGAGCTCGCAGCAGTCATTTACATTCCTCTCCTTCATCTTCTTCATACTCTCTTAGCCCCGCTACATGTTTTTCCTCCATTTCACCTCTATAACTCTGTGAAAATCCAAGATCTTTTAGCCCCTAGGCGCTAAGCTTCAAACCCATGTAGCTGCGCGCCTCCACCTAATCCTCATATTCATAGTTTCCTTTTCATAATAGCCAGAAACCCGTGCGATTAAACCTACACCATTTGATCATCGCATCATGATCCGATGGTCTCCGCTGCTTTCCCCACTTGTTAAACCCAGTTTATTTCCCCGTCGTCCGATCGTTTGTCGCCGCAATCCAATGGCAGTCGCTCCTCCTTACCCCGCAAACTACCCGCGCGTTAACGCGTGGGGAAAGCAGTTTCCTGCCTATTGCATCCACCACGCATCACAGTTCTATTGCATTGCGTGCCCATTGTACGATTTCCGCCTGACCCTGTAAGCGGTGTGATGCATACCGCTTACCGCCCTTGTCCTCTCGCCCGCGATCTACCCGCTCTCATATCTCCTGATACCCTCTGCAAATCGATCTCCGTCATTCGTCTGCTGGATCCAACGGCTGATACTGGTTCCCGTCGTGCACATGCCTTCGCTATATTTTCCGTGCCACCCTTGACTGTTCCGTGCTACCGAAGGTCGAAGGCGATCATCCACCAGCACTATGCACATTAGATCCTCAACAACCACATTTAACAAGTAGCATGGCCGAGGAAGGAAAGTACAAACCTCGAGCAGTTAAAGGCATTTATCAGTTATGGAGTTTCTTGCAGTCAACACTCTACCTACTCGAAAAGGACAGCGGAGTATCTCAAAAGGCAAATTTTGTTCATTGAAAAAGGCAGATCGCAGCAGAGACTCTATCAGAGAGTTAAGGTGGTTGGTGGTCCATTATGACCCCTCCACGCATAGCATAGCAGAATATCTTTGTAAACAAATTCTATATATACCCAGAAGACAGATGTAATCGAGGTTGATGGTTGTCATTTTGATGTAAGGTTCAACTTATGGAGACTGTAACTACTGTGATACTTGCAGCGTCTAGTCTTCATTTTCAGCTAATACAAGCTTATTTTGTTGTTAATTGCTCACTTTACACTTCTATTCTATTCTAGGTTGTGCTTGTATGCATTTTTCATGTGCTCTTGATATTTAGCATTTGAGGGGCTGTCATCCCACCTCTGTGTTGGAATCTAGTATGTATCATTGAATATGTTACGTAGGTTTCTGTTATCTTAATGCCAAAGAGATGTCATCCTGTCTGTGTACTAAGAAAGAGATTTGCAGACCTCTTTACTAGTTGCAGCCGACCATCACATGGTCTTGTGCATCTGCTGGTGTGGTCAGTATTCTCCACATTCACTTAATCCTCAAACTGTGAGTAATTGGTGGTCTAAAGCCTTGTAGTCTGGGGGTGTTCACCCATGTCTGGAGTTAAGCATAGTAGAAGTGGTTATTTGGCTTGAATATGCATCATTCCTTCCATTCATCCATTTCCAACATTTTGTTGAGTTTGTAATGTTCCCGAGCATCTCCGAGATACAACCTAGGAGAGTTTCTTGGGGTGATAACATTAATTGGTGCTGTTGCCAGGGAGAGGAGATTGAAGCTCAACTTCCCTGGGAGAACGACACAGTTCCAGATTTTGATGATAGACAAAGTCTGGGCACATTTCTGGTTGTAATCATCTATCTGGCGACTTCACTGGAGGAAGACCACTCTTTGGCGACTCCACGTTACAGTCCTGGCTCAGTTTGTGAGGCACACTCGAAGAAATCCTCAGAAATCACCAGCTGTTCCAGTGCCTGACCCTGAAAAGATCGTTAAGCAGAAGAAAAAATCATAGAAAGGAGCATCAGGATCAGGTAAGCCTAAAAAATCCCATGTATCTCTACTAATGAAGAAATTACCTTCAGAGATTCATAAAGCTCCTGTTCATTCATTTCCCTTTCGGTGTTCAGTCCAAAGTAAGCACCCATGCTGTCCATCATATTCCTTTGTCTCTGTCATCCTTTTCATTGATCCATACCACTCAGTCTACTAGTATCCTTTCACCTACCTCAGTCATGGCAGGCCAGCTAGCTCCTACGAAGATAGGAATAATCGTTGATGCTAGATATGGGCCCTTGGTCTTTGTTATAGACATTTTTGTGCCTTACAACTCCAAGCATGAAATGTCCATAAGCCAAGGGCTCCTAAGTCCCTAAAAGTGTTTTTCTAACCCCTAAAGGAACAAGGTCAACAAATTACAGCTTCTCCCAGAAGTTCTCCACCAGAAACTGCTCAGAATAAGTCAAAACAGGATCATTTCAGCTACTCCACTGGCTAGGTGTGTTGCATTGCACCTAAATACACTGTGAGGGTGCGTTGCATTTCAAAAGTCCCTTCTGTGGGGTGCGATGGGCGAGAAATGACAAATGGCAGTGTCATTCCGCGAGGTGGAGAGACAATGGAAGCTTCCAGAATCTTCTCCTGTGACACTTGCCTCACTGAATTCGACCAAGGATGAGTAAGAGGCCTTCAGTCTCCAAGTGGAAGCAAGAACTGACAGAGAGAAGACACTAATCAAATCACAAGCTGACTCATCCTCCTTACACATATCTATATATGGATCCCTCATCTCAGAGATCCAGAGGCTGGAATTTTGCATATTGTAAGGAATTGCTGTTGGTTTTTGAGACAAACATCAGAGTATTGGGTGATCTATGCTTTGTTTGAGGTGAAGAGGGGTTTTCTTTGCTGGGAGGTTGATGCTGGGTCAGGAACCACCAGTTGTAACTCTTCTTGGATCTTTTCTTGTTTATCAATAAAAACTATTTGAGTTTTTCCTCCACGCTTTTGTATCATTGATGCTTGTTACATTTGTATGGTTAACTTAAATCTGATCCTAAGTTGTTTATGAATATAGATCCATGTCTTTGTATAGTGTTCTTCTTCTGTGATCTTACAGGTACTTTGTGAAGCCGGGCAAGTAAGGGAGCAGGTAGCTGGAGACTATCAAAGAAGAGAGGGATTGGATCAAAGGATTAGCGCAAGACACAGGTTGGTTCTTTCTATTCCTCTCTATCTATAGTTCATAAAGGAAATACAAAAGTAGTTTTTCTCTGTTTGTTTCTAAGGCAACTGTCACACATTAGTGGGATAGAGTAGTTCTAAATGGACACTTTTCCCTTGTAACAAAATGGCGACTCCACTGGGACTGTCTAATTAGTTTGTTTGTGTCTCATTCTTTGTTGTTTGTTTCATAAACTTATAAGTAGCTTTCGAATTGCATTTGCCATAACAAATGCAAAGTAGATAATTGCTGCTTCAATCCATTCACTGGATCTGTTTATGATTTAAACAACTGATTCACAAACTATCTGATTGCCCTTGTGATAGCTCTTAGATCCTCCTTAGATCTACCCCTGATTGTTGCATTACTGATTGCTTTTACTCAGCCAAAAACCAAAGACTGAACTGCAAACTGTGACCCGGAACCCGGACAGATTCTCGTTTCTGGCCCAGTGCAGGTACTATTAAGAGATCCTGAATTTCAACGCACTTCCCGAAAGGGCAACCTGTGCTGCATTTCAGATTCTCTGTGTTACAGGTGCGCTGATCAGACTAGCCCTGTGCAGCTGTGGTTCTTGTGCTTCATTCTTTCCAGTTCTATCTCTGAATTTTGCTGCCTGTGATCAGTATATGTCTGTTTGAAACCCCTTTTCCTTGCTGTTATTCCACCTCCTTTGTACAAAAGAACTGTAGATGTTTTTGTGTGTTTGTTGAGTCGTTTACAGTTTTCCATTGCAAAAGTAGAATAGTCGTACTGTCGTCCTTTGATTTGGATCTGTCGCAAGTGTCGATTTCGATCATAGGAGAAAGTTTGATTGCTGTTGATGGTCGATTATACTATTACTATTGCCTTTGGTCTGAATTTGTGATTTTCTAGTGTCAAGAACAAGTGTTCATTTCAAAATCGCAAGGTGTCGTAATCATCTCTGTTTTTGATTTCGAAAAAGAGCTCGTTTATATTTGTCGCTTGAAAAGAAATTCAGATTTGTACATCAACTTTCTTTTTAGCATCAATACTAAGAAAGTCGAAAACAAATACATGCATGTGCATTTGCATATAGACAGTCTGTTTGGCTTGATTTAAGAAAGTGCATTTACGGTGTGCTCTTTGCTCTTTGTGAAAAGATTGTGTCTTTCTTTTCCTCTAGTAGCTAGGATATTCATTGCACAAAAGAGATAAAAGTTTGTTTATCATCTTTAGATTGCATTTTAGGAATTACATCTACATCTCGTGGTGAACCCAAAAGGAAAACTTCATAAACAAGATCAACTTAAAATAAATTCAATGAATCTAACAACGCTTTGGAACTTAATGCACAACATTTAGAGGTCTAGGCTAGAGACGTATTCCGACGTCGTAAAGCCTGGTAACTGTTATCCTCAATGATGGTTGGGTGATTCCTCCACTTTGAGACGATAAGTGCCAGTACGGACTTGTGCTCCCACGTACCATCGAGTATATTTTGGGACACCCCTATAGGCTTAAATCCTTTATCCTTAGGAAGCCGTGTCTGCCGCCCTATCGATCGCAATGCACTGAACACCGCATTCGGGAAGATTGACTGCCGTACCGTAAAAAGTATTCTGCAGTTTTGTGATTGGTTTGGTACTCCCTCTACCTAGATCTCTAGAGTAGTCCCTTTTGTTCCTTTTCAGACTCCTTAACGGAAAAGGTCCATCTGAGCACTTGTCACTTCAGGCTCATTAAAAATCGAAGGAGACTAGAGTCATCTTTTGTTTTTTCTCGACTCTTAAAAACTAAAAAAACAAGTTGTGTCAAAGCGTCTAAAATTCATTTAATTCAGAAACATACCTTCCATTTATTTTAGTTGATCGAGTAATCCACAATCGTGGAAGAAAGTCAATTGAAACCCCGTCGTTCACGGAGGCTTACGAGTCAACCGTCTTTGTCTCTGGAATCGAAACCAGTACGGACAAAGCGAACTCGTTTAACTGGTTCCAAATCTCCTATCAAAGTTAGAACAAGTGTTCCAACAACATCAGAGACTCCGGTTACTCCAAACATTTCTGGAATCCCTGCCTCTACAGAAGAATTTCAATAGCCACAGAAGGACAGTGATACTAATCCTAGTTTGAGAATAAACACTTGTGTTACCGAACCAGTTCCATCTACAATCGGTTCGGAGAGTCTTACTCTTCAAACATCTGTCGCTACCGATTTCACACCTTCTTCGGCACCAGAAATATTTTACGGACCTGACGGTCTTCCCCTTCCACCTGGTTTGATTGCAATAGAAGAAATTGTAGAAGATCCTCAAACAAGTACTCCAACGCACTTTGGGGTCGGGATCACTCTATATCCTTCTTCATCAGAAGTTAGTCTACCACCAGCGGAAGCTCCTGTAGAATCGCTAGGTAATCTTTTGGATAGACTACAAATGTCTGAACAACCGTCAATATCTAGGACTGTGTCATCTGACACAGCAACGACAGAACTCCCTGCTATCACTCTGACATTGTTCGCCAACATACCATCTGTCCCGACTAGCTTTCAGCCGCTAGAAGGAGCCCATTCAGGGGCTATTTCGATAGTATGTTCCGTTCCTGTTTGTTCATCCGGAATAATATCCGGAAACTCTTATGTTGAGTCTCAACAAATTGATCCATTTGGAGGTCAATTTGGGCAGTCCGGCCTCCAAGGGCAAACAATTCCCTTGAGTTCTTGATTACCACCATATGGGGGGTAATATACCCTTTCATTACCCCCTCCGGGAGGATATACATACGGGAGTTCACAACAACATTCAGGTTATACTGGAATTACCTCAAGTGGTTGGGTACCTATACTACCTAAACAACCAAGAGTTGTGTATTCAATGCAACAATGCGTACCTATGTTGAATATCCCGACTACGCTAGCTATTGTGATGGTGTCGCAAGTTCAAACGTTGCCTGTTGTATGTCAACCTCAGGTTTCTCAGGTTGTAGTGCAACAGCCCCTTGACCGTGCGACTCAACCACAATCGCCGACTAGTGGAGTGACACAGGTTCAGATGGGTACAACTACCCCTCATCTTGGTCAAACTGTTAGTATCAGGCAACAGCACATGGCTTCACAACCATGGCTGGTACAATACCAACAACCGTAATTCGAACAAGTATACCAAGGTTCTGAGCAGCAAATCTTTGCGAACAGTGGACAGCCGTACATTCAAAATTGTTAAAATCAACCATTTTACAATGGTCATGTCCACCAACCTTACCAAACATACCAGCATCAGATGCATTATGTCGGTATGCAAAGACCAACTGCTCAGGCAATCCCATCTTATCCTGGGTATGCTTCACCTAACCTGAATCAACAGTTACCCTTTGTGGCAACTTTAGAGTTACCTGATTTAAATTGATTAACAAATGATCCAATTGCTTACGCCCCTTGGTGGCCAGCGATTCTGCATAAACTTCCATCAGATATTCCTAAATTTAATGGAAATCCAGGTGAAGATCCATCGAATCACGTGATGACCTTTCATCTATGGTGTTCGACAAACACCTTAAAGGATGATTCGATAAGAACTTCGCCTCTTTTCAGAGGATGTAAACGGGTCCCAGCGGCAAAATGGACATTGAATGCTAGAGCTTCGTTCGACAACTTCAGTACCTTAGCCACAACCTTTTTAAACAAACCTTTTCAGTTTACCAATAAGGTATGAAACGGAACAGAACTTCTTACCAACTTCAAACAGACAACGGCCACTCACATATCTGATCATGTACATGAGTGGTGACGTCATCGTAGAATGGTAAAAACGTATGTCCCCGATCAGTTGTTAGCTGAATGGTTTATCAAGTCATTACTGCCTTC
The DNA here is from genome assembly GCA_031772625.1 of Pinus tabuliformis. NCBI lineage: Eukaryota > Viridiplantae > Streptophyta > Pinopsida > Pinales > Pinaceae > Pinus > Pinus tabuliformis. The sequence goes on along the minus strand of CM062815.1, from coordinate 761,079,559 downwards.
CATCACGGAAGATGTGGCAAAGGGGGGAGTCGTAACAGAAGAGCAAGTTATCGCTCGTGCGCAATATCTGGACTTGATTTACACTCAGTCTGGCACGCTCTACGACAAAATACCTGACGCCCCTAGACCGGAATTCTCAATTCCTCCTCCTCCTAAATCAAACAATGACTCTCATGCCGGCGACGGCTTGATTGGCACGACAAACACGAAATCGACAAAGGCTACATCCAAAAAGGCCCGTAAGATTTCAGGTCAAAATGCAAAAGACGAACTTCTTGCTTCGGAAGTAAATGCCGTATCGACAGATAAACGCAAAGAAACCAAACAACTAGGAAGCAAGAAGAAAGGCAAAGGGAAGAAGAAGAAACAGGAGGAATCATCACCTGAAAAATCTTCTTCAAACCCTCCTGGAAATAGGAAACCAAAAAATCTATGCTTTATATGCGATGAGGATCATTGGACCGCAGAATGTCCACATAGAGCTGAGCTTAAGAAATTCTTCAAGAATTCAAAAACCTCCGCAGTGTTAACTGATCCGTTTCCAAATCCAGGAACAAATCTGGTTGAGAGTGGAAATGCTTCCCCGTCTCAAGTGCTAATGTTGTCAGTTTCAAAACAGCAAAATGATGCTTTGATATCGACAAGGAACAAAGATTATGGGAATCCACAGCTGTCGAACAACAAGGATAAAGATCAACCAAGTAGTTCGACAACGACTTCGACAGAAGTTGTGCCACCCACCATCCCTGAATTGATGATAAAACCGCCAAAGGGAGTAGTACACAAGTTGACATTTAATCCCTGCGCTAGAGCAACACAGCATTATAACATAGTGGAAGATTTGGCCCAATCGCCATCCGCTATGTCGACTCTTGAAGTACTACAAAATTGCCCATCCCAAAGGCAGGCTTTATTATCGGCCATTGGTGGGATTGACCCAAAGGATTCCAATCTTGTATCCTTCGATCATAAAGGATACGATCCTCAGTTACCAGCTCAACTAGCTTTCCTTGTTCAAGTGAAATCCCTCAACAAAACTGTTCATCGAACGATTATTGATGAGGGGGCATCTACATGCATTATGTCGATGAGTTGCTGGAAAACTTTAGGATCTACAAACTTGTCGCGATCTTCGACGACATTAAAAGCATTCGACGGAAGGTCATATACCCCATATGGTATCCTAAGTAACTTGAAAGTTGAACTAGGAGGGAAAACGGTAGAAATAGATGTTGAAGTCATCGATGGGAATCTTGATTACAACATCCTACTAGGAAGACCGTGGATATATGCCATGGCAGCTGTTGTGTCGACCTATTTTAGAAAGATTGCATTTCCCTTTCAAGGAGGGATTACAATTGTCGATCAACAAAACTTCCTCCCCAATGGTTCTCAAGTTACTGGAAGCATTCCTATGATCCATGGAAGCCCCCATTCGCTTCAGAATATCAGAGTAGGCCTACTAAAAGATCCTATACTAATGGGAACTTTCGCTCTTCCACCTCCAATCAATCTGGCAGAAGTAGCGTCGATAGGAACCTGCAACATGATATCTTCTACAAAGATCTCAGAAAACGATATCGACATGGATCATGCAGTGGTTTTTCCCCCAAGCCCAATGGAAATATTATAGCAATCAATGTTCCTAGCATGGGAGGCAAACCCAAATCAACGCTCATCAAGCGTTTGGATAGATAGGTCTAGAGAATATGGTACTCCTTCAGATCCTTGGTCATGAGTGCATGTCACCGACGAAGGAATTGTCCAATCTATGGTAATTGAAGGGACACCATGGAATGATTCCCACCATCGTTCCCTTCTTCCAGATTATGGAGAAGATAATCAAGATGACCTGTATCATCCTTCAGTTTTTGAATTCCTATCAAATACTGTAAACACGGTGGATTCAGAGCGAAACTTGTCCAATATATAAGAGACTATCGCCATAAATATCTTGACTAAAACATATGTTGTAGAAAATATTTATGTTGGCAAATATTGTTCTCCTTCAGAACTGGAAATATATAACGCTCTTTTTCGAGAATTCAGAGATGTCTTTGCTTGGTCATACAATGAAATGCCAGGCATTGACTCGAGTATCATTGAACACGAAATTGAGATGTATCCAGATGTCAAACCAGTACGACAACGGCTAAGACAGGTGCACCCCAAGAAAGCCGCTGCCATTAAGGTAGAAGTTGAAAAACTTCTCCATGCTGGTTTCATCTACCTGGTTCCTCTAACTGATTGGGTATCGAATATTGTCCCTGTTATGAAAAAACAGGGGACAGTTAGAGTGTTTGTCGATTATAGGGATGTAAATCAAGCTTGTCCAAAAGACAACTACCCTACAACCTTCATTGACCAGATAATTGATGAATGCGCTGGATGTGAAATCTTTTCATTCATGGATGGATTCTCCGGTATAATCAAATAAATATCCGCCCACAGGACCAGTCAAAGACTGCATTTATTTGTCCGTGGGGCACATTCGCATATCGAAAATTACCCTTTGGTTTAAAGAACGCAGGGGCGACATTTCAGAGGGCAATGAATTATTCCTTCCATGACATCAAAAGCATCATTCAACTGTACCTCGACGACCTTCCGGCTCATTCGCGAAAGCGGACTGATCATCCGCAGCATTTAAGAGCAATATTTCTACGTTGCCGACACTACAAGATACGACTCAATCCGCACAAATGTGTATTTTGCATTAGTTCTGGTCATTTACTTGGCTTTCTAGTCTCCAAGGATGGGATTCGTCTTGACCCATGTAAGGTCTAGGCAATCATAAATTTGCCTCCACCTTCGAATTTGCTTCAGATTCAGAAACTCCAAGGGAAAGCGAACTTTCTGAGGAGGTTCATTCCAAATTATGCCGAACTTGCTAAAGGTTATACACGTCTTTTGAAAAAGGAGGTACCCTTTGTCTAGGATCAGGTTGCGCAAGCTTCCTTTGATGCTTTAAAAGATTCCCTAATGAAAGCATCATTAATGTACGCCCCTGATTATCAAAGGGATTTTAACCTGTATCTGGCTGCAGCAGATACGACCATCACAATGGTTTTAGTTCAAGAAGTCGATGGAATTGAGCATCCTATATATTATTTAAGTAAAAACTTAAATGATACAGAAATCAAATATTCTTACATTGAAAAGCTAGCGCTTGCAGCTGTTCAAGCGATACAGAGATTTCGACACTATGTCCTCTTTTGGAAAACTACCATTCTGTCAGATTACAACCCCATGACTTATATATTGTCGTGACAGTTGCTGGGGGGCAAATACTCAAAATGGATAGCAATCCTACAAGAGTTTGATCTGGAATTTGTAAAATCCAAGTCAAAGAAAGCTCTGGTTTTCGCATGATTATTGTGCGATCTCCCATCGTCGTCCAACGATGAAACATCCGAAGAATCAATCGTGGATGAAAGTTTGTTTCTAATATCTAAAAGCAATGAGTGGTATGGGGATATAAGCATTTATCTCCAAACCCAAAAATTTAGGCCAAACACCTCCCACTCTAAACAAAAACGTATTTGATACCAAGCAAAAGACTACATGATCATCGGTGATACACTTTACCGTCGCGGTATCGATACAATTCTGAGGAGGTGCCTCACCCATGAAGAGGCCGAAAAAGTCTTGAATGACTGTCATTCAGGCGCGTGTGGGGGGCATCAATCCGGATATGCTACAGCGCAAAAAATCTTACGAGAAGGATACTTCTGGCCAACAATATTCAAAGATTGCATAACCGCAGTCAGAAGTTGCCATGCTTGTCAAATTTTCGATAGCAAAACCAGAAGACCACTCGCACCTTTACAGCCAATAGTGGCTGTTGGGCCATTCGCCAAATGGGGCATCGATTTCATGACATGTAACCCCACCTCGACCGGGGGGCATGGGTATATCATAGTCGCAGTTGACTATTTTACCAAATGGGCCGAGGCGATGCCTACATTAGATAATACTGGTGAAACAGCTGCCCTCTTCTTTTTCAATCATGTAGTCGCCAGATTCGGCGTACCACAGGCTATAGTCACAGATCATGGATCGCATTTTCGCAATCACATGATGGTCGAATTAGCTGCCAAACTAGGGTTGTCTCACGATAGCTCTACTCCATATTATCCGCAAGCCAACGGACAAGTTGAAGCAATCAACAAGGTCCTGAAACACATGCTGCAAAGGATGATCGGAGTTCACAAAAGAAGATGGCACCTAATCCTGTACTCAGCTTTGTGGGCTTACCGAACATCGGTAAGGAATGCAACCGGGTTCACACCCTTCCAACTGGTATATGGCCTGGAAGCAGTCTTACCAATCTAGTGTGAAATCTCGTCTCTCAAACTCGCAATTGATCTCCTCCCCGGAACTTCAGAAGAAGAGGCTCATTTCTCGGAATTAATCCAATTGGATGAAACTCGTCGTGACGCCGCTTTGGCTAACAAAGCCCATAAGAAACGAGTCAAGGCGCAGTTCGACAAAAATGTCAAACCCCGTGTCTTCTCAGAAGGTGACTTGGTCTTGCTTTACGACCAAGAATCCGATAAATTGGGAGCAGGTAAATTTAAGTCTTTATGGATGGGCCCCTATATTGTTAAACTAGTGTTAACAAAAGGATCCTACGAGTTAATGGATTATGACGGAATTCCATTGGCGCAACCTCGTAATGGGTTGTACCTCAAGCGTTACTATGCGTAATGGTAACCAGTATGCTTTTGTTATGTTTTTGTTTTCGCTAAAGTGTTTATTTTGGTCAAGTAATCCACTTTTTACATTTATTGCAGATGTCAAACCTATTGGAGTCATGTGTTGGATATGCCGATGGAGCGAGTCGTAGTTCGCGGAACCTGTCCTCCGCAGCCTGGGCCATTTTTGATCCAAGCGGCGAGTTAGTAAGTTTCAGAGGTGTATGTATTGGTCGATCAACGAATAACATCGCTGAGTATAGCGCGTTGATAGAGCTTCTCTCTGATGCCATCACTCATGGTATACGCCGACTAATTGTCAGGCTAGACTCACAACTCGTAATACTACAACTCAATGGTATATATTCCGTCCGAAACCCAGCTATTTATCGCATGTTCCTAAGGGTTAAGATTTTGGAAAGACAATTTGATCTTATTCAATATCAACATATTTCCAGAAACTTAAACACATTAACTGACTCATTAGCAAACTATGTGTTAGATAGACATTTGCAACATTTATAAAAAAGAAACACATCATCAATGTTTTGCATGTGGATCATGTAGCTCAACCAAAATAAAACTCCGAAAATAAAAAATATATATAACTGTTTATGGTTTACACATAATGTTCTGTAACCAAGACAAAATCGGTAAAACGACCCAAAAACTCAAAATGCTAGGGGGCACCCTAGTCTAATGATGCTCGTGATAGCAAGTCACAGCCTGTGCGATCATGCGTAAGAGACGAGTCCATCGTCTGAGAACACCAGTAGGATGCCGCTGTAACCGTAAAGGTAGCTCGTCGGTCCTCACATCTGGAATACCGAGAGCGAGGCCCTCAACCTGCTCCTGCAAGGCTGTGAGAGTCTCGGCCACATTGAGGTCACGAAGAATAGCCCTTCCGACGGCCTCTCCTGCTGGGGCAACAGCTGGTACACTCAGGCGAACTACTGGACGAACTGGACCAACATCTGCATGTACACATGAGTTTGATTAAAGTCTTGATAGAATAAAGCACAATGACATTATAAACAAAAAATGATAAACAGGAATATGGTCAAAGATTTTACCAATGGCGCCCCACTGCTCGCCATCCGGCAGTACTAAATCTGGATCACCCCGGAAGTCCATGCCAGCATATGGATACTCAGAATAAACCATCTCCTGACGATCAAACCACCTGAAGAAGGTATCAAAAAATGAAATCTAAGACTGGCCAGCATGCCTAGACATATCGTCAACCCATCTCTGCATATGTGGTTCAGTAGGAGAAGGTAAATCGAGTGCAATATACTGCGGCTGCATCAGTGGTATCTTCTCCAAGGCAAAGGCGGTCAAAATAGAACCATACCCAAAGTTCTTCAACCTCCCGCTCTTTATCTTGGTCAGCTGTTCTTTCATCACAAGAAGTACTGCGTCGCACCAGTTGAACACCTTCAGTTGGAGGCATTCCAAGGCATGCTGCATGTAAGATTGATTGGCTACATGAGGAGTCGCACCACCGGCCATCCTACCAAAAGTAAACAGAATAGTCCTAAGGGACCTGTCAGTGACATCACGGATGATGATCTTGCCGTCTTTACTCGGCTGAGATCATTCTCTGTAGTACCAGCGGACATAATCTCTCATAGAATCGCCTCCTCGAGCCGAACCTGACAAAGAGATGGGGGCACCCCGCCTCGACAAGCCAGTCAAGAAATAGATGTCTACTACAGTCAAGGGGATAGATTTGCCCCTGATCTGGAAAACCTGATTGGTAGTATCCCAAGCATCGAGCAAATACTGCAGTAAGTTGATCTGCTGTCTCATGCTAGAAATGTGGAAGAACTTCAGCAAGCCACAATTCCACAGCGCGTTCATTGTAACTGGATCATGTAGGGCAAGCATGTCCTCTTCTTCATGCTCACATTCTCGCCATGTAATGGTCATCTTACTCCAAAGATCTCTGAAAACAAACAAGAGAGGAGTTAGGTCCTAATTTTGGTGAGAAACAGGGAAAAATGCCATCAAAAATTGTGCATCAAATTCCCTTTTTGTACCCAACGCACCTGCCACAGTGTTCTAGGTGCGTTGAATGTCAGATAGCCTTTAGGCAAGCCAACATTCAACACAGTTTTCGATACACTGAGGGTGCGTTGATGGCAGAACGAGTTCTGTAAACCCCAGGGACTCAGAAAAGCTAGGAATCAAGCTCAAAATGCAAAATGGAAACCATGAAATGAAAGAGCTCAGGTTTAGCTCCTACTTGGTATAGACGATGCCGAGAATCGTCCATAGAATCTCCCAAAATCAGCGGATGAAAATCGAGGGGGAAAAGCACCTCCAAAGCTCCAACAAACCAAGTTCAAATGAAATGGTAAAATGAGAGGTAAAAAACACTTTTTCATTACTTTTACGCAGTTCAAAGTAAAATATTGGTGTTCTAACTCGTTTTCAAGCATATATTGTTCATTTCTGACTAGTTTGATGAAGCAGTTGAAAATACAGTACGATCCTTGAAAGGACAAAGCTATTTATGGTAAAATCAAAACGAGACCATCTAATCGAGCAGTGTTACCGCAAGGTTCAAGCTCGTTAAAAAATAAACCCGCATCGAGCAGTTTTAGCACATAGTTGAAGCTCGTTAAAAAATAAACATAAGACATGAGCAAATGTTTCCACCCGCGTTTAAGCTCGTTAAAAAATGAACTATTCCCTGGTAAATAACCACCGTGAATGAAGTACTTCAGCCATTAAAGCCTTAGTCGTGTTTGCACCATCACCTCCACTTTTTCATTGGCCGATCATTCACCTCCATTTGATTGTTTACCCATTTTGAGGAACAGCTGCGAAGACTGATTTCACTAGCCATCCTTGTGACACTGCCGTGATTAGAAAATTCCAAACCTTACCTGGAATCCGCTGCTACCCGTTTTATCACTCATTCCTCAAAGGAAGAGTCTTCTTTAAGCTCTTTTCAACTGACTCATAAAATATGAAAAGATCGCCGAGTCCTTGGCCTTCCAGCTCATTAAAGGGATAGGAAGTGCTATCCCTCCTCTAGATTTTAATCTTTTTGGACCTGAGGGATTATTACACAAAAAGATCGAGTGCTTTTTTTGTTCGGCTCGTTAAAACTATCGAAAGTTCATCCCTTCGGTATTGTTTTATACTTTTTCGGACTTAAGGGATTAGATGACGAAAAAGGAATTTTGGAGTTACCTTTACGTGCCTTTTCAGACTCTCTAAAATTGAAAAGGACTGAGTTATCTTTGTCGTTAAACTCGTTAAAAAGATTAATAGCGACAAACTTGTCTTTAGACGAGAACGAGTTTCACTATCGCTAGGCTCGTTAAAACATAGCGATGGGTTTGCCCGAAGGGCAAATTATAGAACAAGCATATGTTATCCTCCTCAAGCTTGACAAAAATAAAGAGGTACTGGTCAGCAATGACTGGGAAAAATTGGGAAGAAAACTCAAAGAATCTTTATTGGTAGCAAGTCGTTCTTGAACATGACACTTCCATTCCGTGTCCGAGTCGGGTTGGGTTGTTTCATTCACCGGTCACATCGCCATGGTCATGCCATACAATCCACATTTGGGGTTAATTCTACCAATCCATCACATCAGTGTCGCCGACATGTTCAAGAGAAGTCATCCAGAGAAGCCACCTGTGTCTCACCCACTACCATACATTATACTCCATTCTTTCATGACCGCCACCCTGAACCGTATATCATCAGATCATTTTCACCTCCATCAAAATCATTTGCTCCGTTCCGTGTCATTGATGTGGGATTCATTAAGGCCCTCCTGTGACGGATCACTTCTTGTCGACATCAGCTCATTATCCAAGAAGTTGATCTAGGAACACCCCATTCAGTACTTTGAAGCTTACATGCCTTAATGGCAAGTTTCTCACTTCCGGCGACAGGTTTACATCAATGGCCTTCGACCGAAAGAATTTGTGTGGTGTTTGACGCTAAGTGCTTTATTCACACCACGTGGATTGTACTGCAGTACCTTGAGGATCATTATCATTATCGGTGATTCCTCTCTCGCTTGTTAACAGTTTACATCATTGACTGGTAATCAAGCGACGTCTTTCCATCTTCGACTTCGAAACATTTCTCACATGGATCGACTTGTACTTCGAGTAAAGATCGGACGAGATTGAAGACCCCGGATCTAGTTTCATCCATCCGGGCTGCGATATATATTCAGGGAAATAAAGACATCAAATTTACAACATTGCAGCATAGATAATCATCCTACCAAAAGGATGATGGCTATATCAGAATCATCAGTCTACACTCAGACGATTGTCTGTCCTATGTACATAAAAATGAATTTATAAAGCTGAGCATGGGAATGCCTGCCTCAGATAGATCATGAAAACAGTATGAAGATAATGTATTGTATTGTATCTTATTACAGGTCTCCTCCCAGCATTGAAAGAACTTCGGATCCTCATAATAAAGCATTTCACCTGACACCAAAAGGTTAACGGCCTCATACTTTAGGGGGCAACTGTTATAGACATTTTTGTGCCTTACAACTCCAAGCATGAAATGTCCATAAACCAAGGGCTCCTAAGTCCCTAAAAGTGTTGTTCTAACCCCTAAAGGAACAAGGTCAACAGATTACAGCTTCTCCCAGAAGTTCTCCACCAGAAACTGCTCAGAATAAGTCAAAACAGGATCATTTCAGCTGCTCCACTGGCTAGGTGCGTTGCATTGCACCTAAATACACTGTGAGGGTGCGTTTCATTTCAAAATTCCCTTCTGTGGGGTGTGATGGGCGAGAAATGACAAATGGCAGTGTCATTCCGTGAGGTGGAGAGACACTGTAAGCTTCCAGAATCTTCTCCTGTGACACTTGCCTCACTGAATTCGACCAAGGATGAGTAAGAGGCCTTCAGTCTCCAAGTGGAAGCAAGATCTGACAGAGAGAAGACACTAATCAAATCACAAGCTGACTCATCCTCCTTACACATATCTATATATGGATCCCTCATCTCAGAGATCCAGAGGCTGGAATTTTGCATATTGTAAGGAATTGCTGTTGGTTTTTGAGACAAACATTAGAGTATTGGGTGATCTATGCTTTGTTTGAGGTGAAGAGGGGTTTTCTTTGCTGGGAGGTTGATGCTGGGTCAGGAACCACCGGTTGTAACTCTTCCTAGATCTTTTCTTGTTTATCAATAAAAACTATTTGAGTTTTTCCTCCATGCTTTTGTATCATTGATGCTTGTTACATTTGTATGGTTAACTTAAATCTGATCCTAAGTTGTTTATGAATATAGATCAATGTCTTTGTATAGTGTTCTTCTTTTGTGATCTTACAGGTACTTTGTGAAGCCGGGCAAGTAAGGGAGCAGGTAGCTGGAGACTATCAAAGAAGAGAGGGATTGGATCAAAGGATTAGCGCAAGACACAGGTTGGTTCTTTCTATTCCTCTCTATCTATAGTTCATAAAGGAAATACAAAAGTAGTTTTTCTCTGTTTGTTTCTAAGGCAACTGTCACACCTTAGTGGGATAGAGCAGTTCTAAATAGACACTTTTCCCTGTAACAGTCTTGCCTATTCCTTTAAATGCCATGCGTGTAGGAGATTATCAAGAATATATGCCTAAGTTTATTGGTACAGAAGGAGTAACATCTAAAGAGCATCTAGAGTCCTTTTATAGCTATGCTGATAACCTGGATATCAATGAAGAGGATGTGTGGATGAGGGGTTTTGTCCAAAGCCTAGATGGGAAGGCTAGAAAGTGGTTTAGAGAATTACCCCCTAGGTTTATTGCAAACATTGAGGCCTTATATGATGTGTATTTAAAGCATTGGGGGGATAATAAAGATCTACTCTTTTATTATACTGAGTTTGGGAACTTGCAGAGGGAGAATGGTGAGATGCTATCTAACTTCAACAAGAGATTCAACCATATGTACAGCAGAATTCCATGTGAAGTGAAACCCGCCCTACTTCTTCTATGATCACTTATGCCAATGCCTTTGATTCTCAGTTCTACTTGTTGTTAAGAGAAAGAAGATGTGATTCTTTGGCTGATATGCAAAATGCAGCCTTTGAAGTAGAAGCAAACATCATTGTTGTAGAAAGACTCGAAGGTGATGCTGAAAGGAGAATGCAAGGAGGTGAGCCCTCATCATCCTCAGATCTTAAGATTGATAAAATGGATAGGATGATAGAGTTATTAGACTCTAAAGTTTCCAGATTAAAGGCTGAGCAGTATTTTGATGAAGCAGGAGCTCCTTGTGACTTTCCTCTTCCAACTCCAAATCCACATAGAGGAGCAGAGGAGCAGTTGCAGATTCTGCAAAGAAGCAGAGATACAAATGAAGACCAAAGGCTGAGGACCTTTGTTCAAAACATAGTCATGGAAGAAGAGCAGTCTGAAGAAGAGGAGGAGGTCCACGGTTTGGAAGATAAGGGCAGTGCCCTTTTCTTAACAAGAGCTACATATGAAGAAGCATTATCCAGTGGCACTGCTTGTGAGTTTGTTGTACCTGCAGAACAACAAGCTTATCAGCAGAAGTAACCAGCAGCAGGTCCTACCACCCTCCAAGAATCTAAACTCGAAGCCAGCTCATCTTTTAATGACTATGTAGATCTGCAACTTCATCAGCCTGCTACCATCCCCAACCCAATGATCAATAAGGGAGAAGAATGATCCCCATCACCTTATGTTTCTCTGTCTGCTCAAAAGAGAATCCCTCACAGTTTCCCCCTGAACACTGAGGCAGGACAATATTCAATGATCAAGGCTGATACTGATCACCCCAGTCTTGATATTCTGAAACCTGCTCAGCTGGCCTCCACACAGATTGAAAAGGTAACTTGCTAGATGACAGAGGAAGAAGATGCACAGTTTTGGGACTCCTTGGATGAGGAGTGTTCTAAAAAAGATGCAGGAGCAGATGATGTTTGTGTGTCCTCCACACAAGAATACATTGGTTTGCCACTCATATTAATTGCACAGGCCACATATGACAAAGAGAAGTACACAACAACCATAGTTATTCAGCAGGTGTATAGAAGCTCCCATGAAGAACGTCCAAGGAGGAAAACATACATAGAGGGGATGAAATTTGATCCATATCTACCTATTAAGCTCAAATGCCCTAAACTTTTTGAAGTAGATGATCAAATAAATCCATTTTTACAGCTCTATGATGAACCGGTCAAGAGCAGGAGAAACAATTTTGATGGCTCAGCAGATGGCCAATTTTTGAAATTTTATGTTGTTTAAGGCTCTCAGGCCTTAATAATTGTAAGCATTTTCTTTTACAGGTTTTAGTGTAGACATAATTAGACTCCATGCCCAATGGATACTAGGCAATGTTTTTAAGCTGGTTTTGTATGAAGGCATTGGTCTGCAGTTCTTGAGACCCCACAGGGAGGATCTCATCCCCAGAAGGAGCCAGTGTTAGCTCTGCTAAAAACTTCAGCATTTGGAGAACCAATTTTCAGCTCAGCCATGTGTTTATGAAGAAGGGAGCTCGCAGCGGTCATTTACCTTCCTCTCCTTTAGCTTCTTCATACTCCCTTAGCCCCACTGTATGTTTTTCCTCCATTTCACCTCTATAACTCTGTGAAAATCCAAGATCTTTTAGCCCCTAGGTGCTAAGCTTCGAACCCATGTAGCCGCGTGCCTTTGCCTAATCCTCATGTTCACCATTTCCCTGTCACAACAGCCGGAAACCTATGTGATTGAACCTGCATCGTTTGATCATCGCATCATGATCTGATGGTCTCTGCTGCTTCCCCACTTGTTAAACCCAGTTTATTTCCCCGTCGTTTGACCGTTTGTCGCTGCAATCCAACGGTAGTCACTCCTCCTTACCCCGCGAACTGCCCGCCCGTTAACGTGCAGGGAAAGCGGTTTGCCGCCTGTCGCATCCACCACGCATTGCAGTTCTATTGCATCACGCGCCCATTGTACGATTTCCACTTGACCCCGTAAGTGCTACGATGCATACCACTTACCACCCTTGTCCTCTCGCCCACGATCTGCCCGCTCTCATATCTCCCGATACCCTCTGCAAATCGATCTCCACTGTTCGTCTGTTGGATCCAATGGTTGATATTGGTTCCCATCGTGCCCATGCCTCTGCTATATTTTCCGTGCCACCCTTGACTGTTCCATGCTGCCAAAGGTCTAAGGCGATCATCCGCCAGCACTCTGCACATTAGATCCTCAACAACTGCATTTAACAAGCAGCATGGCTAAGGAAGGAAAGTACAAACCTCGAGTAATTAAAGGAATTTATCAGTTATGGAGTTTCTTGCAGTCAACACTCTACCTGCTCGAAAAGGACAGCAGAGTATCTCAAAAAGCAAATTTGTTCATTAAAATAGCCAGATTGTAGCATAGACTCTATCAGAGAGTTAAGGTGGTTGGTGGTCCATTATGACCCCTCCACACATAGCATAGTAGAATATCTTTGTAAACAAACTCTATATATACCCAAAAGACAGATGTAATCGAGGTTGATGGTTGTCATTTTGATGTAAGGTTCAACTTCTGGAGACTGTAACTACTATGATACTTGCAGCGTCTGGTCTTCATTTTCAGCTAATACAAGCTTCTTTTGCTGTTAATTGCTCACTTTACACTTCTATTTTGTTCTAGGCTATGCCTGTATGCATTTTTCATGTGCTCTTGATATTTAGCATTTGAGGGGTTGTCATCCCACCTCTGTGTTGGAATCTAGTATGTATCATTGAATATGTTATGTAGGTTTTTGTTATCTTAATGTGAGAGAGCTATCATCCTATCTGTGTATTAAGAAATAGATTCGCAAACCTCTTTACTGGTTGCAGCCGGCCATCACATGGTCTTGTGCATCTGTTGGTGTGGTCAGTATTCTCCACATTCACTTAATCCTCAAACTGTGAGTAATTGGTGGTCTAAAGCCTTGTAGTCTTGGGGTGTTCACCCATGTCTGGAGTTAAGCATAGTAGAAGTGGTTATCTGGCTTGAATATGCATCATTCCTTCCATTCATCCATTTCCAACATTTTGTTGAGTTTGTAATGTTCTCGAGCATCTCTGAGATACAACCTAGGAGAGTTTCTTGGGGTGATAACAGGTACTAGTAGCTCAAACCCTTTTTTGATATAATAAGAAACTAGGACTCCATCAAATTTGAGAGATACATAACCCTATTATGTTGGATAGTTCGCATTGTGTGAATGGCTAGTGGCCTTTGAGAAGGCACCTGCAAGTGTTTTGGCATTGATGTCAACAATCATGCTAAGGATTTGTGTTGGGCAGTTAGCTTGCTTAACAACTAGCAGGAGTGTTTGCATTGATATCAACCAGACAAGCTTGGTTGCTTGTTGTAGTAGATGCTGGTAGTGATTTCTCAGGAGGAATATCTTGGTTGCTCCATGCTTCATGGAGAGGATCACCTTGGTGGGTGTGATTCCTAGTTGTTTGGAGAGTTCAGGAGAAGAAGTTCGGCATGCATTTGGAGCCATATATTTAGGTATCATATGAGATCAATGGCTAATCATACCCCTTCCATTGGAAATTTATCTGTAAGAGCTTTCCGACGATATGCAAAAGCCCAGAAATTGACTTGTGGGTCAAAATTTATGACCTTCTAAAGTTCAAGGTGTTAAAGCCTTAAGCAGGGAAGAATCTCGTATATAGGAAGTCCCACAAATCAGAGGTGCCACCATATTGGAAATCAGAGATCAAAGGCTTCGAGATATCGACAATTTCAATATCAGAGGTCCTAGAATATCGCATATCGATGTTCGGAGTTTCTAAGGTGCATCACACATCGAATGCAATTCGTCAATTAGTGATTAGCGATATCAACAGTGAGACGTCCTAGAAGATCACATATCGACGTCTGGAGGATCCAAGGTGTGGTACAACAGATAACACAATTGGATCCCGCATTTGGAGGACAAGCCCATGTCAACGAATGATGTTTGACATTTTCATAGGCGACAAGCATTGGGAAATTGTCGATTAGGGAATGCCAATTTTTTTAAATAAGCTGGGACAATGCATTCTTTATTAAATTGTTGGGGAGGCCAGAAAAGAAAATATAAAGGAATTTGGTGAAAACCAGAGTAGGCGTGGCCTCTTTCTCTCTCCTCTAGGCATGACACATGGAGGCATCTAGTTGGGTCCAATAAGGACAGATCGCAGTCGCAGATGAACTCTAATGTGGACAAGTGGTAGGATTTGATTGGTTCTGATAAGGGACACATGCCTTCTGATGTCAGCATGACGTGGTGGTATCGAAGGACATGTGTTAAGCATTTTCGACTATTTTGGGTGGCCTAATGGGCCATATCTCGGTGATACATGTCAGCACTCAGGGAATGCCATGTGGCAGGTGATGACATCACATCAACGATCGATGGTCAAAGTTTGCAATGGTTGGCACATTGGCCAACTTGTTGAATCATCGATTAGAGGGATCTGGTTAGAAGGCTAGCACATGGTCATGAAGTCTTAAGGAACCAAGGAAAAGCCTAAGCAGAGGAGCCTACTGGCGATTCGCGATTGGCAGTTTGTTGTTATTGGCATATAGGCAAGAAGTGGAAATCCTCAATAAGAGAGCTCTGATAGTGTTAAGCACTTGGTTGTGGAATAAATACAAAACCAATGGCGCAATTCTTAACAAAGGAAAATGGTTTCCCACACAAAATTAAAGGACTTAGTGCCTCAGGTCATGGAAGTCGATGAGCACCATTGCTCCTATGAAGAGAAATTTGAAAAGGGGCCAGAACAGAGGGGCATATTGGTAATCAGTGATCAAAGGTTTGTGGTTTCTGGAATATGGGAAACATGTGAAAAACATCGATAAGTGGGGCTCCAATGTGATATATCCATGGTTAAGAGGAAACAAAGAAAACCAAGGGTATAGTGTATAACAAAGGAAGTATAATGCCAGACGAGAGTCTTAAAGTCTTAGCGCCTTAAGGCTAAGCCCCCGGTCACAACACTCAGTCTTATGTTTGACATATATTAGGGAGCTAAATCAGAACGAGATTGAATATCAGAGATCAACAATAGGAAATGTGAAACATTGTGCCACTATGGTGCTACAGTGAAAAGCTCTGTTATCTCACTACAGAGGTGTATTGATGGCGTGTGGATCAACAACTGTAGGAGTGAATGCGGAATAGAGGTTTGGTCACAGGATGAATGGAAACTATCATGGATCAGTCGAAGATCTCTAAGAACAAGGCAAAATGGACAATGTTCCATAGAATGTCCATGCCTGAAGTACAAAGAAGCCATGCTAAAGTGTTGTGAAGCTATGTGAGCTTTGAATAGGCATGGAGAGTCTCAGTGATGGGAAAGTTGCAGACATAGAGGATTGTGCCTATCTTGAGTAAGTAGGTAGAATAAGAATTAATTCTTAGCATGGAGAAGACAATAAGGACAATCACGTGCCCATTCTCTAGTGAATGCAGTTGCAAAAACCAAGTCTGATGTAGATAGCAGAGTGTAGGGCCATGTCAAGATACAACTTGCAGTGTGGAAATAAATTAGAGTGACAACATCGATTAGGGAGTAAATGGAGGAACAAAACCCAGGAGCGTGATTGAGCAAGTGGGGGAAAGAAACATAGTGGCTAGAGATCCTAAGAGAAAAAAGATCTACGTAAGTGCACTACTGAGAGAGGCTATGTAAGAGGCAGCTATGTGTGTAAAGGCCGAGTGTGCCTAAGCAAAAGAAAAGAGAAGACCTCGAGAAAAGCACTTTATTTGTGAGGCTAAAGTGACTGTGTGTTATGTGTGTAAAGGCCGATAGTTTCCTTTGATGTGTGTGTTAGGTAGAGATTTTCCTGTGAGTTGTGAGACAAGGCTAAAGTGCCTGTGCTCTATGTTAAAGGTGGAAGTTTCCTGAGATTTGTGAATAAGGCTGTGTGTGTGCCTTAGGGAGAAAATGTTTGAGAGCTGAGCCTATGCTGTGTGAAGAAAGGCTGAGAGTAGACTATGTGTTGTGGAGAGTAGAGAGGTTGACAGCTGAGTGATTGTTGATGATAAGTAGATTAGAGAGTTGCTAAAGGTTGTTGCAAAGAGCTACAAAGTGAAGTAGAGTTAGCTAGGATCAAAACTGAGATCAGGGAGAGTTTCTGCCAAATTATAGTGAACATTCAACTCCCATTTTGACTCTGGGTTTGCGCCTACATACATGAAGTTGGTGCTTCCATCTTTGGTGGAGCTTAAGAAGGCCTAGGGGTTACTGCCTCCTGCAAGTTGGTACTTGCATAAATCCAAGGAGTTGTAAGTTGGTGCTTGCAAAAACTCCTTAAGGTCGATGCCTCACATGGTGCTTCTGGTGAGATGGACAGGTGTCTACAAACAGAGGGAGTTGGTGCTTCCTAATAGTTGGTGCTAGCAAACAATCAAAGGGAGTTGGTGATTTCTGTGAGTGGTTGATCACAAAATAGATTGATGTAATAGAGTAGGTGCTTCTATTTACATCAATAAGAACAACAAGCTTTGTGTTTTTTTCCTGAAAGGGTTTCCATGTGAAAAACTTGTGTCTAATGTGTATTATGCTTATAGTTGATAATAATGCTTGTGTGTTGAGTTTATTTTGCTACCATATTATATATTGCTACTGGTTATATGGTTGGATGCCAAGTTTAAATAACAAAAGTAAACTGGCATAAAGAATTAAAAATTATCCTTAATACAGATTCACCCCCCCTTTCAGTATTATCATTGTTTCCATTAATTGGTATCAGAGCCATGTTCCTTTAGAAATAACTTAATCGCTAGAAGGTATATCAAAGGGAAAAAATGGGTAATGAAGTTTGGCTAGCAGCAGAAGAAGTCCCATTCTTAGATAGATCATGCCATGAGCTCTGGTATGAAATCTGGAAGGTTAGAATGGAAGCCTACTTGATGTCCCTAGATGGTGATATATGACTCTCCATATTAAATGGAGAAAAGAACAAAAAATCCAAGGAGGTCATCCTGAAAGGGCTATCTAAGTCATATGCTAATAAAGTAAGGCATTGTGAGTCAACAAAAGAAGTGTTGAATAGACTGCAATGTCTGTATGGTGGAGATAGCCATGTGGCTCAAGAAAAGGTTGAGGAGCCCTGTTGTTTTGGCAATGAACCGGAACATGGTGAAGTTGCTACTCACCACATTCCTGCTGATGAGGAATATGTCTAAGAAGAGAGACCATGCTTCTCAAAATCTAGCACCTCTTGTGGTGAAGAAAGGGTCTAGATGAAGGTATAAGGTTGACCTCAGATATAAAGGCATTCAAGGACCTATTAGAGGTAGTTCGCAAGCAAGATGAGAAAATGAAAGTTTACGAGCTTCAAAATGAGAAGTTGAGAAAAAAATAGTTGAGCTAATTTCTCAACAAGAAGAGGCTAGCAGACTGACTGGGATATTAACCCATCAGTTGAGTGAAAAGGAAGCTTGTTGTGGGAGGCTGAAAAATGAGGTAGTCTCATTGCAACATGACTTAGAGAAGTGAAAAAAAGAGTTGTCTCAATGTTAGAGGCTTGAGGGTTCTAGCAACAACAAAAGAAAGGTTGTTGGATAACAACAACAACAAGGAAAACAACAACAACAAGAGAATAAAAGGCAACAATAGAAGATTAAAGAGCAGTAACCGGTAGAGCAAGAAAAGCCCAAGAGGCAGTAGTAGCAAGTGCAACAGAAGAGGAAAAGGTAGCTATAAGGAAGAGTGCAACACAATAATGCAAACTGTCATATAAGGAATAAGAAGCAGAGGACTCCTCCTCCTCAATGAAAGAGCCTACATAGAAAAGGTAAAATCTATCAAAAGGAAGCCTTTTCATGGTTTTTGTTTTTCTTGGAATAATTATGGATATAAACCCATAGACTGTAGATGGCATGAATGGAAACAAAATGTGTTGGGTAGCAGCAACCCAAGGATGCACAATAAGGCTAGAAGAAGGCATGTTGGCCTTGAGATGATTTTTTACAACATAGATGTCAAAAAGGGTAACTCCTCTGCCCAGTGTTAGGTCATGTTTAATGCTTCAATTATGGAAACATTAGACCCAAAATAGCTAACTGCAAAAAGGAGAAGAAACATAAGTCTTCTCATCACATGCATACGAATGTAGCATCTCGGGATTTGAAGACAAGAAGAAAGAATTCCTTCAATACTCAGTGTCAATATAGAATGGTGAATAAAGGAGGAAGAAATAAAGAGAATGACCTCCTACTCTTGTAGCAGTCCCTTCTGAAAGGAAGTGAGGCTCCAAGTGGATTTGGGTTAATAAAGAGGAGTTGAAAGAAACATTTTCTCTGCCCAAGTGTAGCTGGGAAAAGCACTTCAATACTCTGTGTCAATAGAGAATGGTGAATAGAGGAGGAAGAAATAAGAAGAATTATCCTCCTACTCTTGTAGCAGTCCTTCTGAAAGAAAGCGAGGATCCAAGTGGGTTTGGGTGAATAAAGAGGAGTTAAAAGAAATGTTTTCTCTACCGACGTGCAGCGGGAAGAAGGATATGGAGTGTAATTCTTCTATCATAACTCGACCTTTAAATGTCAAGAGGAAGAAGGAGGATGACCTGCCCAGAGGGAGTAGATCCTATGTTTCTATTCAATAAAGGAAGAGAAGGGCCTCAAGGGAGGTCGAGTAAGTCATATGTAGGAGGCCAAAAATATGAACATATTGGTGCATATGATGGATGAAGGTGGAGTGCAACTAGCATGAGGAGTAAACAACAATATCTCTTGTTGTGGGAAGAAGATGGGCTGTAGTCGAAGTGTGGAATGACAAGAATCTTGCATTCATGTCAGGTCCAAAGGATTAGTCCCCACATAAAGGCATGGAAGCTTTGCAGGAGATCAGTGAGCATTGTCTCAGGGGGAGCTGCTTTGATAAGCAATAGAAGGCAATAATGGGAAGCTTTAGAAAGGAAGATGGTTTAGCAAAGGAAAGGTTTGCATCTTTGGTGAAATTATCTTATTTCATTTAAGTTGTAAGTATAATTATGCATAGCAATCTTGTGTTCATGGAACACAATTGGTGTAAGATTTTTCATGTCCCTTAACCCACAATTAGTATAGCTATGTCAATTCGTTGTAATGGGCTCATGTTGAGAAACAATGTGTGCAAATGGACATTTATTTTTGAGAAACGAAATAGAAGAGTTTTCCTGGTACAATGTTCCATTTGTATAATTTATTTTGGTGTAAACGGTATGTGTTGTAAATAAGTCCCTATTATATGAGAATGATCTCAAGGGGAGAAATGAATATGCTCAATAAAATGAGAGCAGTCTCGGAAGCAATAGTAGCAATGAAGAAGGGCGAGCTAAAATGCATCATTATACCTTGATATTTGCAGTAATAACAGTAACATGTGCAGTTTAATGGGTATCAATATTTTTGCTACAAAATATGCATTGGTGGACAGAGTGCTCAACCAATAGCCATATGGTGTCCAAAAGTGGAAGGACAAATCAAAGGAAGTATATGTTTAGGGGGAGCATATCACATTTTCCCAGTTTATGGAGAAACAACACTGACAATCCTGGTTGAAAGGTCTGTGAGGAAGAATGCACAAATTGATGGCTAGACTATGGTCCTCACAATCGGTGATTTCATGAGCAGAGAAAGGAAGCTTGTAGCCCCTTGTCATTGATTTCAAAGGGGGAGAAAATTTGTGAAGTAGATGTGATGGCCTATGGAGAAGAAAGAAGTCCATTGGTGTCCTATTGTAATGAGATGTGTGGAAGCAGATTGAGGTTGCCCATCATCTAGAGAGAAGGATGGTGTGTTTCCATCAATGCCAAAAGGGGGATATTGTTGGACAGTTGGAATTGTGTGCATGGCCAGTGGCCTTTGAGAAGGAACCTACAAGTGTGTTGGAATTGATGTCAATAGTCATCCTAAGGAGTTGTGTTGGGCAGTTGGCTTGCCTAATAGCTGGTAGGAGTGTTGGAAATGATGTCAACCAGACAAGCTTGGTTACTTATTGTAACAGATTCTGGTAGTGATGGCTCAAGAGGAATCTCTTCATTGTTGCATGCTTCATGCAGAGGATCACCTTGGTGGGTGTGATTCCTAGCTATCCAGAGAGTTCAGGAGAAAAATATTGGTAGTGAGTTTAGATCCATATTTTGAGGTATCAGTCAGGATTAATGGCTAATCAGACCCCTTCCATTGGAAAGTGCTCTTGAAGAGCTTTTGAATGATATGCTGAAGTCCAGAAATATACTTGTGAGGTCAAATGTTATGACCTGATGAAGTTCAGGGTGTTAAAGCCTTAAGAAGGGAAGAATCCCGCATATTGGAAGTCTTGCAAATTGGAGGTACATCCATATCGGTAATCGAAGATCGAAGGTTTCGGGATATCGGTGCTCCGAAGTTCTAAGGTGCATCGCATAGCGAATTCAATTCACCGATTAGTGATTAGCGATATTGGAAATCGAAGGTCCCGATAGATCGCATATTGGTGTTTAGAGGATCCAAGGTGCAGTGCAATATTTAAGGCAATTCAATCCCGCATATCAGAGGACAAGCCCATATCGAAAATCGACGTTCAACATTCTCATAGGTGATAAGCATTGGGAGACTACTGATCACTGAATGCCGATTGTGTTAAATAAGCCAGGACTATGCATTATTTGTTGAATAGCAGGGAAGGCCAAAAAGGAAAATACAAAGGAATTTGGTGAAAAACCAGAGTAAGCGAGGACTCTTTCTCTCTCCTCAAGGAAAGACACATGGAGGCATCAGGTAGGTTTCGATAAGGACATATGGCCATCACATATGAACTCTGATATGGACAAGTGGCAAGGTCTGATTGGTTCCGATAAGGGACACATGGTTGCTAACCTCAACATGACATTGCAGTATGGAAGGACACATGGCAGGCGTTTTAAACAGTTTTGGGTTGCCTAATGGGCCATATCTGGGTGACACATGTCACCACTCAAGGAACACCATGTCGCAGATGATGATATCACATCGACGATCAACGATCGAAGGTTTGCAATGGTTGGCACATTGGCCACCTTGGTGAATCCCTGATTAGAGTGCTCTGATTAGAAGGCTAGCACGTGGTTGCGAAGTCTTAAGGAACCGAAGGAAAAGGCTAAGTAAAGGGGCTTATCAACAATTGAAGATTGGTGGTTTTTTGTTGCTAGAATATAGGCATCAAGGTGAAATCCACGATAAGAGGGCTCCCATAGTGTTAAGTGCTTGGTTGTGAAATAAACAAAAAAAAATGGTGCAGCAATTACCAAAGGAAAAAGGCTCCTAACAAAACGCTGAAAGAATTAGCGCCTCAAGTCATGGCACTCGGTTATCAACCTCAGTCCTATGAAGAGAAATGTGAAAAGAGGCAAGAATAGAGGGGCCTATTGGTAATCGATTATCGGCAGTTTGTGCTTTTGGAATATGGGCAACAGGTGAAAAATGTTTATAAGTGAGGCTCTGATGTGTTGTACGCGTGGTTAAGAGGAAACGCTAAAAACCAAGGGCATAGTGCATAAAGAGGAACTATAGTCCCGTACTAGAGTCTGAAAGAATTACCATCTTAAGGCTAAGTCCTCAGTCCTATGGTTGAGATATATCAGGGAGCTAAAGAAGAAGAGGCTTGAATATCATAGATTGACAATCGACAATGTGAAACATTTCTCCACAGTGGTGCTGCGATGAAAAGCTTTGATGTCTCAATACAAAGGTGTATTAATGTCATATGGGTTAGAAACTACAAGAGTGAATGTGGAATACAGATTTGGTCATAGGATGAATGGTGACTACCATGGGTTAGTAGAAGATCTATGAGAACAAGGAAACAAGGATAATGGTCCACAAAATGTCCATGCCTGAAGTACAAAGAAGCCATGTTGAATTGTTTTCAAGCTCTGTGAGCTTTAAATAGGCATGGAGAGTCTCAGTGATGGGAAAGTTGCAAACAAAGAGGATTGTTCCTATCTTGAGTAAGAAGGTGGACTGAGAGTTAATTCTTAGTATGGAGAAGCTAGTATGGGCAATCGCATGCTCATTCTCTAGTGAATGCAGTTGTAGAAACCAAGTCCGATGCAGACAACATAGTGCAGGGCCATGCTGAGGTACAACGCGCATCGTGGAAATAGAACATAGTGACAACATCAACCAAGGAGTAAATAGAGGAACAAAACCTAGGAGCTCGATTGAGAAAGTGGGGGAAAGAAGAATAGTTTCCATCAAGACTAAGAGAAAAATGCTCTGAGTAAGTTCACTACTGTGAGAGGTTGTGTAAGAGCCAGTTTCGTGTGTAAAGGATGGATGTGGCTAAGAAGAAGTAAAGAGAAGACCCCGAGAGTAGCACTCTGTGTGTGAGGCTAAAGTTCCTGTGTGCTATGTGTGTAAAGGTCGATAGTTTATTGTGATGTGTGTGTAAGACCAAGAGTTTCCTCTAAGCTGTGAGACAAGGTTGAAGTGCCTGCGCTCTGTGTTAAGGATAGAAGTTTCCTCAACTATGTGAATAATGTTGTGTGTGTGCCTTAGGGAGCATATGTCCAAGAGTTGAGTGTGTGTTGTGTGAAAAAAGGCTAAGAGAAAACTGTGTGTTGTGGAGAGCAGAGAGGTTGAGAGCTGAGTGACTGCTGATGATAAGAATATCAGAGAGTTACTAAAGATTGTTGCAAAGAGCTGTAAAGTGTAATAGAGTGAACTGGGATCAAAGTTGACATCAAGTAGAGTTGCCGCCGAAATTACAGTGAACATTTAGTTCCCATTCTGAGTGTGGGTTGGTTCCTACATATAGGAAGTTGGTGCTTCCATCTCTAATTGAGCTTAAGAAGGCTTGGGGGTCAGTGCTTCCTGCAAGTTAGTGCTTGCAAAAATCCAAGGGGATGAAAGTTGGTGCTTGCAAAAAATTCATGAGATCGGTGCCTCACATGGTGCCTCTGGCAAGATGGACAGGTGTCTATAAATAGAGGGAGTTGGTGCTTCCTACTAGTCGGTGCTATCAAACAATCAATGGGAGTTGGTGCTTCCTATGAGTGGCTGATCACAAAATAGATTGATGTTATAGAGTAGGTGCTTCTATTTACATCAATAATAATAGCAAGCTTTGTGGTTTTTTATAGAAATGATTTTCACGTGAGAAACCTTGTGTCTAATATGTACGCTGCTTATTATTGATATGCTTGTGTGTTGAGTTTATGTTGCTGCCATATTATATATTGCTTCTGGTTATATGGTTGGATGCCAAGTTTAAATAAGAAAAGTAAAATGACATAAAGAAGTAAAACTTAGCCTTAATACTGATTCACCCCCACTCTTAGTATTATCATTGTTTCCAACATATTACAATACATCATACTATGCGGGTAATATGTGTGCACCTTATCACAAAGACTTCTTGCAATATTTGCTTCTAGTTATCAAGCGCTTTCTATGAATTTTGAGAAGAATAATTAATGTTATTATATATCAATATGCCATCAGTAGTTAGATTCACATAATCATACTCCACATAGTCACATTGTTATTTCTTTTGAAGTTAAATATTCTCTTACAGCTCCACATAGTGGCCTCCTTCCTCTGGATCGAATGGTGCAATAAGCCTCAAATATCCTGATTAAAAAATCATTTTCCTCTTCTTCAACTCAATTATAACGTGGTTATCAATAGGCCAATTAGTTTATAATAAAGTAGGATATGGATTGATATTGTCTACAGTTTCTATCACTTCAAAATTGGTGGTGCTTCTTACTCCACCAATGTTCAATTTTATACCTATCAGACTACCAATGGGAAAAATCCCATATTGATTTTCTAGTCATAGTTAGATGGACTACCATGTCAACCTTAATATCCCAATTATATCCAAAGTGTTTTTCGGGAGGATTTATAGATCTTATCCAAAATCTACAATAGTATTATCCATGTCATAATCCCTTATCTACATACTAAATTTTAATTCTCTATTTGTTCTTATTTTATTCACAACTTGTTCAATTGCACACTAGGGGGTCTGCATAGTCAGTACTTCCTTTTCTTGCATACACTTATCATTCATTCTACATAGTCTATTTAGAGTTGATTCATTCTTCATCAAATCCAAACAACCTTTTAGGAAATTCTTAATAGGACTTACCTCATCAAATGTTTATCTAGGTGGCATATCATATATAGGTGATAATTGATGTGTGATTGAGCTCAATGGCCCCATTCTGTCGCAATAAACCCCCTTCTAGCTTCCTTATAGGTTTCTTTCTTTTACTGGATCAAAATTTGGGGGTGGATTTGTAGGTTTTCTTAATTGATCAGGTTGGGTTCCTTGTCTAATTTCATCTACTCATGTCCTTTTTCATCCTCATGTAACTACTCTTACTTGTGGACAGTCAATACACTCTTCCAAAGCTATAAATTGCACATTTTGACCACTATTCGCCTTCCACTACATAATTAGTTGAGGACACTCCTCAGTATCATGATTCAACTATTGACAATATGTACGTGTTGTTTAGGGATTGGGGAAATCCTGTACAATATGTCCTGGTTGTATCTAATTATAGAAAATCAATGGATCCCTACGTATTCCAAATCCTCCATGCCCTCTACCTTAGATAACTAATCCTCTCCCTTGCATTCCTCGACCTCTACCTAGCTAGTTGTAAATTCTTGGTTGGTTGTAAGTTTGTGCCTCTTCTTTAGTCCCCTTGGCCTCTTGTACCCTATATCCAAAGGTAGTGTGCTCCCTCATCAATTCCAATGTGCAAAATGTATAGATATTATGTCCTTCTAATTTACAAAAATTATAAAGCAGAGTCTTGATTGAGCTCTAGTATTTCTACGTCATTAGACAAGCTATTGGTAAGTGACCCCATACTCTAGAAATATAGCACCACAGGTCCCTACCTTACACCAAAGGGTTGGAAATTCCTATATCCATATATATCACAATTAGACACTCATTTCTGTGGTGGCCTTCATTTATACATATAGTGCACCATACCTCCTCGCATTTTTCCTTGCCTTTGGCTAGATCTTGTAATTGTAATGTTAACGCTACCAACAATGACTGAAATTGAGTAATTCTTGCATTATTTCACTTCCTGTAGGATATGATTCTAATTTCATGGAAATATCTAATGCTTTAGACTATAACATAATCTTTTGTTGGGAAATTTGATATGTATGTAAGGAAAAAATCCCATGATGAACCATTTCTTGTGTTGTACATCCAGAATTTGAAATGTTAATTGGTCCATCAACACCTTAATCCTTTGGTTGAAGGCCCATACCAAATCATTAGAACACTTCTTGATTTCTTTAATCTTTGTAATACATTGAGACTCTCATTTTTTCCTCTTTAATTCCTTGAGCAATGCTTGCCTTATGTTTACCAATAACCTAATTTTCCTTACTGGTGTAGTAGCCTTATACTTAATACACCAAGTAAGTGTGTAGTCTTTTAAAGTGGTTCCCAACTGTGCAACTTTTGTTGGTTCATCTTGAACCTATTTAATAGTCCATATCAGCTCACAAACAAATAATTGTTTTTTATGAATTTCTATGCTAGTACCATGAAAAATGGGCATTCCCAATATGTGATCAACACCAACCATTATGTATTTTGCATTACTACATTGTGATACTCTTCCTGAATACTTTTTCATACTTGGGTCCCTCCATTCCCCTACTTTGATTGTTTTCATTACTATCTTTACTTCCTTCAGTTATTAAGAATGCATGCAACAAATTGTCAAATGATCTTCCCTCTTTTATATGAGACACATGTGGGGTTGTGGATTCGATGCACGTTATAGCCTAAGTAGAGTAATTGGGATACATTGGATCTTCCTATCCTGAGATGGGTTTTGGCCACTCAATATAATCCCCTCTCATTTTTCAAATGAAATTGGCCCCTCTTCTTATTTTCTTGTTTATTTTCGGTTTTGATACCTTTCTTTGAAATGAGATGAAGATTGTAGTTTCGAAGCAGATAATTTATTATGGACTTTGACACAATTTTCATTTCATTGGCATGTGGTTTGATGATGATATCTAAAGAACTCAAGGGAAGATTCCAAATCCTAATAAAAACTAGTTGGTGATTGTGATACTACATAAATAATGATTCTTCATCTTTGTGTAGTTATAGATATTGCATCCCTTCAAGTAATCTCATTTTGCTGCGAACCTGTTGAATCAAGTCCACATCTAAGAATTGTGTTTTGGTTATTTTTTTACATAAGTTCCTCTTCATGTCCATGGATTAAAGGAAGGTTAAAGTCATGGTTTTCTATGTACTATATAGTACATGGATTATGAATGTTGTGACTCTTTTCAAAACCTACTATGGCATAAAACATATGCATTTATATTTTAAAGTGGTTCATACTCCATGTTCTCTAAACTTTTTTGGCTTCATGAAATTATAATATCACTTGGCACTAGGAAACTTCACAACCTATATTTCTGTGGTTGTTGTGATAGTTTAAACACAAGATATTGAATACTATGTCCTATGGTAATCAAATTGTTGTAAGAAAAATATTGATATATCATGTGATGAGTTAATACCTCAGAACAATGGAAAAATCCAATGGGATTTGGTGTGATTAAATTATAAGTTTGTCTGATGACATGGCTTAACTTATGTAAATTGTAAAGCATATAATTCAACACCTGGTTACACTATTCATAATTTCCATGTCTTGAATATTGTGGTTACAATATTTCTTTCAATGTTATCATTATTTCTCTATGTAGTTGGTACTCCTTGCAAGTTACTCATTTTATATCCTAAGTTTGCATTCTCACATTCTGTCCATTCCACTCTCGAGTCTTTGCCTCACACATCATTGTGTAATGGTTAGGGTTTGAAATTCATATTTGGCTCATTTTATCTCCCTTGTAAATGGAACCACAACTAAGTTCCATTAGATATTCGGTAATTCCTCATGTGATTCAAATAGAGATGAATGGGGGTTAAATTGTGAAGTCCTGTGGAGAATATCTAACTCTATTTTAGGATGTTGGTTAGTGGGACTTTATTCAATGTTTCCAATGATAGAACGATGGAGTGGTTAAAACTTTTGCCTCCACTTTGAATGGTATGAGATTTAGGGTCAATGATGTAGAGATATGGGTAGACATAGGATTCATCCTAAAGTAGTTCATTTATCCACAGAATGAAGGAGTTGGTCAGAAATTTGTCCAGTGCATAACGTTCCGTGGTGAGAGTTTTTAGCATCCAAGAAATGATCGTATAATGTAAAAGGTATGTCAGTTAGCTTTTTAAAACCAAAATTACAAGATTTTTTCTATTTTTTTAGGTTCTTTATTACTTGTGAGGGAAGATATGGGTTTGTTTTTATGTATCATATATTCCTGTTAATGTCCTTTCTCAGTTTCTAGCTCAATCCCCCATACTATTTACATGATAGCCCCTCCCTTATGGCTAGGGATTACCAAGGAGAGTGTAAGAATATTGAACAATATTTTTCTCATCATAGTCTGATATACATGTTTGTAAAACACTATTTGGTCAAGTCTTTTGATGCCTGAGATGTGTTCCTTCTCTAAAGCAACATTGACAAACCTAATATTATGGAATATTTGACTAGGGTTTCATCTAGTTTTGAAGAAACCGATCCAATGCTATTTAACTCTCATGGTATTGAAAATTTTGGCCCAAATGAGCCCTACCATTCTGATGGGTCAGATTTATCCGATGATGTTAGGGTTAAAACCCTTGAATCGATGCCTATTGTGTAACATGAAGTATGGAAAAGAAATAAGGGTTTCACCACGTTGAACTAAAACCCAATTTCAGGGATGATGTCAAGTTAAGTTACTTGGATGAGAATATCCATTATGAAACTACATAGGAAAAATAAATTAGTCATCCAAACCCGAACCCTCAATTCCAAGTGAAGGGTAAGAAACTAGAGAAAAAAATATCCAAAGCAAGGCATAATACGGGTTAAAATGTCCCTATTAAATAACTCGATGTTGATATCGAATCATTTGACAAGAATTTGAGGAAGAAGAATAAACCTTAGTCTGGTGATAACTTCATATTTCTAAATAATGGTGATTATAGTTAGGATGGTGACAATAACTCTGATAAACATCCCCAATGCAAGACTGACTTTGATAAGTCTATACATGACTTTTATAGGCATCATCAATATTTGATTATGGTACCTCGTCTTGAACATTGGGTTAACCAACTTATATAGGAAAATACTCAGCTTAAAATGCTTAATCAACTTAGGAATAATCAAAATGATGAGAAGTATTCAGGGTTTGAGAAAGAAGAAAATTCAGTGGAAACTCACATAATCATTAAATCACTTAATGCCAAACTGATTTAAGTAAAGATTATGTTTGTAACACCCTCCTTCCATATGTACCCAACTAATTGGCCAACTAAGGTAAACATGTGACGAAAGGCTACTTTGATATGATTCAACCTCTTAGGTATCGTTAAGGAAGTGGAATCGACAAAAACTCATCAACATACCTTCCACATCAGCAACAACACTCCTAGGAGCTATCCCAACCACAAAGGTATCATGCCTCTAGGTCCCACTGAGTTTTTAAGCTATTAAACCTTTGGACACTCCCATGCTATGAGAATGCCATTGTCCAAAGAGCTTTGTCACTCCCACAAGCCTGCATGTTTGTATCCAAGGACTATTTCCACCATACCTGTGCCAAACTATGCAGGATTTAAGGCACTTTTGAAGCCCGTAATTTCACCCACTACCTAGAACTTGTTGTAACTTTTGGAATCCATTAGACACATGATGACAAGAATAATAAACCAAACACTAAGTCCACAACTGGGCCTGGCCATGCCCAACTGGGACTGACATTCTGTCAAACACTTGGCATCAATGCAATATACATGCCTCTATGATATAAGACATAACATGAATGACTAAAAACTCTTACGAGACATGACAAGAAGAATCACCACCTTCTCCCTTGAACTTCCATGACATTAATTAGGCCTTGCATACATTATCCTTTCAGTTACAAGTAAATACATGAAATAAGCAGTCATATAACCATGCTTATAACCAGTATTAAACCATGAAAATAACAATGAGATAGAAACCATTAAATCCAGATATAAAGAGGTGCAAAAGCAACAGAGCTTAGATTTTATCAAACATAGGAAAATATGACCAGGTACAGGACTTCCACGTACCACCCAACCATAGACATGGATGAACCAAATCATTTTATAAAGCTAGTCACTCCTATGCCATCTTCCAAGCATGAATGTGGGATCTCATGGAAAAACCAATCCAAAAAGAACCAAGGGAATCCAAAGGTTAAACCACCTCCACCCTCACCAATCCATGATCACACCAAAACTATGCTCTGATCACAAAAAAAAATCAAAACTGGAATGCCATCAGGAATCCATCACCATCCTTGAGGAATTTTTGATCTCCTTATCTCTTAGGCTTTACCAAAATCCACACCCAATCACTAGGCCATAAACTGAGACACCAGTCTATCAATATTTACCACAATCCACACTGGATCACTAGGCCCTAAACTGAGATTCCTTCCCCAGGATTTACCGTGTATCCCACAAAAAATGGTCAAGGGAGTCCTAGGCATGTGGGAATGAACCTTGAGACCACCTCCACGCTGGATTCTAAAATCCATCCTGTAATTCCAAAGCTCAAAACCGAGATGAACGTCCCAACACACCATGGCATCCGAAGAAAGGAAAGGCTAGCCTAAAAACCACTGGCATAACCTGGAAGAACTATGCCACTGACATTAAGAGAACCATACATCAACATGAAAATCCATGGATTCCAAAGCCAACTAGGAAATCACACATGTAATATGTTACCTGCAAGTATTCCTGCTAAAGCTGCTTGATCCTTCTCTTCCTTGCTTAATCTTTGCTTTCCTTCCTTTCCTTGTCCTTCCTTTGCTTTCTTTTCTTCCTTGCTCTAAATCTAGAGTGCTCCAAGAAAACTCTAGGTGTCCAAGAGTGAGTGAGAGAGAGAGAGAATAATGAGAGAGATACAAAACTGAATTTACCAAAGGTTCATTGACCAAGATTGCCCGCTAGTCCTCAAAAGCCTTTTTTTATGAATGAGGCCTCTCTTTTCTTCAATTTCCATTATTTTCCTTCTTTTTCCTCCTCACATGCAAACTGTGACCTTTCCCCTTACTTTTCTCCTATTTTCCTTTATGTACATAAATAAATGTGCCAAAAATGGCTTTTTTCCTTTTCATGCATTTTCCTTTTCCTTTTCCAATTTCCTCTAGCCATAAACACATCTAGTGATGCCCACTAGGATATATTTGATCTACATTCAACTTGGAATACGTGTCCCTTACCCGTTGTCTTATTTTTCCTTTGTTAAATTTTATTACATGGAATTTTCATGAGGATGTTGCAATGTTAATTATCTATTTTTCAAGGCCAAGGATTTCAAAGGTATGCTTTATATTTGATTCAACTTGTTAATTATAAATGCTGCTACAAAACCGATGATTCTGTAGCAACCTTATTTCAATAATAAATAATGATTATTGATCTCGTTTACTTAATTTGTGAACATGTTTTCCTATTTTATAAATACTGGCATTGGTTATCACGAAGACAATTGCAATGGATATGCCTCGACAAATTCCATATCTTTTGGAATACATTGTCAGTTATTTTCTCATGCTTTTTCTGATAGTCTTGCTATGAATCAGTTAGTTGTATAGGATAGATAGGGTATGATCCAACGTCTTAGGGAACACCTTGTTATGTTTTAGAAATTTTATTTTTGCATTTAGACATGAATGGTCATATATATAAGGCCTTAATATTTTAGTAAAGAAAGGGGGCAAAATGTTAGAAAATTTTTGGTGACTATGGAACTTGTCAAACTCTAATATTTTGTAAGTGTTTTGGTTTGAGCTATTTCAATTGATTAGATAGTTCTTTAGATATCTAGATTTATCTAAGTTTTTGATGTCAAATATGAAAAAAAATCCAAATTACTTTGTTTGTTCCAAAGACTCAAGGCTTGCAATAATGCAATTTTCTATCTTTTATTTATCACATTAAGAGTTGTAAACAATTTTAAATTATAAGTGCATTTCTAATTTAGAATTAGTTAGAAATTTTGCATTAAGAATATACAATAGAGAGAGAACACAATTCATTCTTATTGTTTTGACTAGTTACACAAGGTTATGCTTTTCTTTTTGTAGGTTTTAGCCCTGTACAATAATTACCTGCAAACAAATTCTTAAAACAAAAAGTATCGAATGGCGAGAACATAAAACAAATACACAGAGATTTTTCCCTGGATTTGAAAAATGGGACTACCGGATTGAATTTTTTATTATGTCCCTTTCAATGTTACAATACATATATCCACATGTCAAAAAATTCATAAACCCCAATCCATTAACCCTAGATTAGAACATAACCATACTTCCATTTACCAGATCTACAAAATACCATGGGAAAAAAGCCATCATGCCCAAAATCATGTGCAAAACCCATGCACAAAACCATGGGTAGGTCAGCCCAACATTTTTGGGTCTGGCCCCCATCATTGGGTCCACATATATATAGATTTTCTTTTTCCAAGGGTGCTGTACCTGATGCAACAAACAAGGGCAGCTATCACCCTCTTGTCACCCCCTCGTGTGTGCGACTAGTCATGGGAATAATATAACACACACCCAACATTCTCCCACCTTCTTTTTCTTTTCCACACAAGGGGTCATAGGATATCTTAGTCATTGGTCTAGCCCTGCAACACCCATTGTTTCTCTACACCAAGAAAACTTCTCAGTTATCACATCCTTCGTCAATGCACCTGCAACATTCTTTAAATTGCCCACCTTTATCAAAAACACCTTTTTTCCTCAACCATAGCCCTCACAAAGTGATACTAAACATAAATGTGCTTTGTCTTTGAATGATAAGCATGGTTCTTTTCTAAGAAAATTTCACTTTTGTTGTCATATTCTATCTTTATAGCTCGTTGTACTAACCCCATACTTAAACACAATCTCTACAACCAAATTGCTTCCTTTCTTGCATGAGTGGCTGCCATGTATTCTACCTTTGTAGTTGAAAGTGCCATTATAGAGTGTCTCTTTCTCATCCAACTAAATTCTCCCCAAATAGGTTGAACACATACCCACTTGTAGATCTTCTCTGATCTAGATCTCCAGCCCAACCTGCATCAACAAAGCCACGAATGTCCAAAACTTTGTCCAATCCTGGTCTTCCTTGGTAGCACAGAACATAATCACTAGTGCCATGCAAATACCTGAAAACCCGCTTCACAGTTGTCCAATGATCCTTCCATGGTTTTGACATAAAGCTACTAAACACTTCGATTGTATGTGAAATGTCTAGTCTAGTACAAACCATTGCATACATCAGGCTACCGACTGCACTTGCATATGGAAAGAAAGACATGTCCTTTTCCTCTTCTTGTGTCGTGGAACACTGTTCAATTGATAAATTTACATCTACAGGAATAGGAACCTTCACTGGTTTACTATCATACATATTAAACCTCTGTAGTATTATCTTGACATACTTCCTCTAGTTTAACCAGAGCTTCCTCTTTTCCCAATCTCGTTTAATTTCCATGCTCAAAATATATTTTTCAGCACCAAGATCATTTATATCGAATTCGGAGGAAGATTGGGTCTTCAAATCCTGGAAGATTTCTTTGTCATTTCCAATCAATAACATATTGCCCACATACAAGACCAAATAAATTACATGATCACCAATTCACTTAAAATACACACAGTGATCCACTCTACTTTTGGTGAAGCCAAGTCCCCATATTTATGTATCAAGATTATGATACCACATCCTTGGTGACTACTGTCATCCATACAAAGAATTTTTTACTTTCATACCAGTTATTTCTTACCCTTCACCACAAAGCCTTTAGGTTTCTTCATGTAGATCTGTTCTTTCAAATCCCCATCAAGAAATGATGTCTTCACATCCATATGTTCTACCTCAAAATCAAAAGTAGTAGCAACAGATAAAAGTAAATATAATAGAATCTAACTTGGCAACAGGAGAAAAAATATCCCCAAAATCAATTCCCAACACCTGGGAATAACCTTTTTCTACCAACCAAGATTTGTATTTATCCACATTACCTTTTGCATTCATCTTGTCCTTAAAGACACATTTTCTTCCAATGGGTTTCCTTCCAGCCGAAAACTCCACCAGATCCTAAGATTCATTTTTGTCCAAAGATGCCATTTCATCAACCATGGCCTCTTTCCAAAGTTTTCCATCCTCTGAATCTACTACCTCCCTAGTAGTTCTAGGATCATCATCAGTAATGCATAGAGAAAATTTTGAATATAAAGAAGATGGACTATACCTTTCTGGTTTCCTTCTCTCTCAAAATGATCTTCTCAAAGCTGGATCTTATGGCTCTTCCTCTTCTGAATCTTGCTCTGTTGTAGAGTATGATTCTTCATCCTTTAGATCAAACTCTATCTTCTCAGGTTCCTTTGGTAGGACTTCATGCTTAATAAAATCTTTCACCTCTCTAAACACCACATATCGATTGTACACAACCTTCTGTGTTTGTTGGTTCCAAAGCTTATAACCTTTTAAACCATCCTTATACCCCCTCAGATGTGAAAGAGAGGGTTTCTTACCATTCCATACCTCATGTGGAGTGTTATCCTCCAATTTTGATGAAGGTGATCTATTAGCTAGGTAAAATGTAGTCTCCACTGCCTCTGCCCAGAATTCCTATCCTAACTTGGCACCATTGAGCATGCTTCTTGCCTTTTCCATCAACGTCTTGTTTATTCTTTCTGAAAGTCCATTTTGTTGAGGTTTGTATGGAGTAGTCTTTTGTTGTGCTATACCACACTTCTTATATAACTCTTCAAATTCCTTCTTGCAGAACTCCCCACCATTATCTGTCCTCAATACCTTGATCTTCTTCCTTGCCTGATTTTCCACTAGAACCTTAAATTATTTAAACCTGTCAAAGACTTCATATTTCTTCCCGAGGAAATATTTCCATGTGTTCCTTTACAAGCAATCTATAAAGGAGACATAGTACACAAGCTTACATAGTGATGGAACTGACACAGGTCCAAACACATCACTGCACACAAGCTATAATATCCCTTTGGCCCTCTTAGCACCAAAGGGGAAACTCACCCAATTCTGCATCCCATATACACAATGTTCATAGAAATAGAAATCCAAAGAGAAATGAGACATACCATATACCATACCATTACCATGTAGTATTTGAAGACCCTTATCTCCAATATGTCCAATCCTTTGATGCCATAACATGGTCTTTCTCCAGAGACCACTAGATTTTCTGATCCACTTTCAAGAACCACTGTTGTGCCCATTAATAATAGTGCTACCCAAAATCTTTTATAGAGTTCCAATCCGAACTCCCCACATCAATACCAGTGCTCCCTAAACCATATTGCAGGTATCTTTATCAAACACTGTTTTTTCACCTTCATCATCCATATTGCTTAGAAAAATTAGATTTATGGCTAATGCAGGAAAATGAAAAACACCATGAAGTGTTTTAATCCTTCCACCTTGCAACTTTAGCTTGAATTTTCTACATTTGATGATTTTGGACTTCTTATCATCCCCTAAGAAGACATCACCACCATCATATTTATCATACTTGCAGAACCACTCCCTATGGGGAGTGAAGTGAAAGGATGCACCTGATTCAATCAACCATGCCTCGTGATCTACATGTTTACTTGAAGAAGACGTTAAGTACACATCCCCACCTTCATCTGAGGTAGATTTCGCCTCTACAGAATTAGCATCATAATATCCCTTTCCTTTTTTGGGAGCTTTAGATATACAATCCTTTTTGTAGTTCCCTTCCTTTCCCCATTTCCAACATACATTTACAAGTTTTCCTGAAGATTTAGATCTCCCATTCGAGGACATATTTTTATTTCTATTCTGGGACCGTCCTCATATAGACAAGGCATATTCATTCTGGTGCTTCATATTTTTCCATCTCATCTCCTCCGAAAACAAGGATGAGAATATTTCATCAAACTTCAAGGTAGTGGTATTGCTACCTATTGCAGCAACAATATTATCCCCTAAATCTGGTAGAGAACACAACAAACTGATGCACTTATCTTCATCTAAATTTTTTATATCAGCAGATAAAAACTAGCTTACCATGGTGTTAAAGGCATTTATATGCTCTATCACCGAGTCTCCATCTTTCATCATCAGGTTATACAACTTTTTCCACAGGAACAATTTTTTCACTAGAGTCTTAGATTGGTACAAAGTCCCTAACTTGACCCACAAATCCTTCACTGTAGATTCCCTTGATACATTCAACAATACTGAATCTGAGATACAAAACTATATTTGCTCTTTACCTTTCGATCCAACTTCACCCAGTATTTTTCTGACATTTTCATTGGTTTAGTACCCATATCTACCATGATCCACATATCTTTATCCACCAGCAGATCCTCCAGCTTGAGCTTCAACAACTCAAAACTCTCTCCATTAAATTTCTTGATCTCTATATTTCCATTGCTTGCCATCTTCTTTCACCGCAAGAATTGATCCTGCAGATCTCCCAATAAACAGGGTCTACCATAGGCCTAAGAAAAACCCCTCAGAAGAAAAGGCATCCCCTTGAAGCTGAACGTGGATCTGATACCAAATGTAGGTTTTAACCATGTACATCAATGACCTGCAAACAAATTCTTAAAATAGAAAACATAAAATGGCAAGAACATAAAACAAATACACAAAGATTTTCCCCTAGATCCCAAAACTGGGACTACCAAATTGATTTTTTTATTATGTTCCTTTGAATGTTACAAGAAATATATATACATGCTGAAGAATTCATAAACCCCAATCAATTAACCATGGATTTGAACATAACCATAGTTTCCTTGACCAGATCTACAAAATACCATGGAAAAAAAAATCATGCCCAAAACCATGTGCAAAACCCATGTAGAAAACCATGGGTATGTCCACCCACCATCTTTGGGTCCATCCCCCATCCTTGGGTCTGCATATATATGGAAATCATATATATACCTGGGGCACTACCCCTGAACCCTGTGTAAGGGGGCTACTCTCCCTCTATAAATCCCTCGACTGGGGCAGATGCCACCCCCCTGTGATCCCCCTGTTGCACCTTCCATAATGAATAGGGTAGCTATCACCCCCCTTGTGACCCCCCCCGCATGTGCGACTAGTCGTGGACAGAATATAACACACACCCAACACTTTACTGTTGTATTCTACTTCCTATATAAAATATATCTCATTCATTGTATTTTTACAGTTGATTACTGACTATATTACTATATCATATCATATTAGTTACTCTATAGATTAAGCATATTAACATAAAACATAATTTTAGATTCATATATATCTATATATTATATATATATATATATTATATATATATATAGATAGATAGATAAATTTAGGATTCCCCATTCTATTTTCTTTGCAATAGGAAGATATGTATAGGTTAATGGAGCCTTTAAAACCATCAAGGGTGTCTACTCAAATGAAATAGACTATTTAAAGGGCCTTGGTCTAGGCCATATCCCCCTTGTTAACAAATGGTCCAAAATTGCACATCAACAAAATGATGTTAGAATGAGGGAAAATATGACTTTAAATGGCTAAGGGTAGTCATAAAAGATAGATTATTCTCTCCCCTATTGTCACCAAATTTCAATTAAACCCTTCCACTGATGAAACTTCCTCTAGTTCTCAGCTTGATCCTATTCCTAACTATACAACCAATGAACCCACAACTCCAACCCATTCTCAAATCTGATATGAGATTGTCGATTGTCTCTAAATATCGAAGAAGTCTTTTCAAGGGCTTAAGTGAGATTAGAGAGATCAATATTTGTTGAAAGATAATTGTCTCAATGTCTTGTTACACCCATAAACATTCATTTGGAAGAACAAATGGTGCTAAATCCCTTGGCGATAATTTCTCAGATTACCAACTCCCCTTGGCTCGATCAATATATTTTTGCTACCCTAGGTGTGAAACATCCATTAGAAAAACATACCCACACATTCCTCCCCATGTTTGAAGTAGACTCTAATAAACTAATAGAATATCACATTAAGGATTTCATGTTGGCCATTAGACAAAAGAACATATTCCATGAAGATGTTTTCTGTAGGTTAGTCTTGTATGATTTTGAGGTAAAAGCTACAACTAGGTATTTTGTGCAACCCCCTCAAAGTATTGTGTCTCGGGCACAATTTGAAATTGCCTTCCTAGAGAAGTTTGGGGAAAAAATACTCAAGAGGTATTAGTCATGGAAATATCTAATATGAAGATGGAATGCAAGGAAAGGATAATAACATTAGCACAATGTTTCTTTCATTAAAAACGATATTCCTAATGATTCTATGTGTCCTAAGAACCTGATAATTTCTTATTATGTCAATTCTAAGCTTACTAAGACCACTATGTGAGTAGAGAGTTCAAATTGCCACCTTACAAGAAACATTCGATGAAGCTTTATCGAGAAATACATACTTAACCTTAATCCTAATCCCAAAAAACATAGTGATCAAGCCTCATCCTCTAACAATAAACCTGAATCATTGTCAAAATCACCTACAAAAAGGCAGAAATCACATGTTGATATGAAAACAATTCAAAAAGTTCTTAATAAATTGAATAATTAAGTCATTGATCTTAAGAAAATTTTAAACGAATCACCATCTAATATGGTGAACTTTAAAACCTCATTTAAGAAACACTTTCAAAAAAATCCACCTCCCCCAATCAATGTTTTAGTGCTAAAGGGTTATCAAATGTTTTACAAGAAATAATCATAGGAACAGAGTCAAAATCTAATGAAAATGACATAGAGGAGGCTCAAGAGAACAATGAAATAGAATATGAAAATTAAACACCTCCAATCATGGGTCATTTTTCAAACAATATATTTAACGATGATTTTACCTCATTTTTTGAATATCAACACCAATATAATACGTGCAACAAGAGCCTAGTTGATAATCAAGATCCTTGTCCTTCAAATAAGGGAAAGAAAACTAAAAAAAGAAGAAGAGGTAATACACAAATGTTTCCTACTCTTTATATAGAATATTATATAATTGAAGTTCTTAAAAAATTAAGAGCCAATATCTCCCTTTTTGAGCTACTAAAAATTCTCATAATACAACAGAACATTCAACAACATATTGTTGAATATTCCAGTAAAAACAAATATGCTCCTAGTGGAAATGTGGCTAGTTTTGATAAATATTCAGTTGATCATGTTCGTATTATGAAGTTCCCTTCACAAAATTCTCTTCCACAAAAGAGAAAACCCCTCCTTTCTTTCTCACTTTTGAAATATTCAATCAAAATGTTCATAACTACATGATTGACTCTAGAGCTTCCTCCAATGTCATGCACCTTTCTGTTTGCAAGAAACTTAATGAACAAATGAAATTATTTGAGGCGAAAATTAAATAGCTTGATATAATTAATGTCAAGGTTGTTGGATAATTTACCGATATTTTGATTAGATAATCCTCTAATCACATAGTTCATCAAATAATTTACATGGCGATTGAAAACATAACTGAAGCTTATGGCCTATTCTTGAGTCAAGATTGGATGCAACACTTAAAAATAATATTTGGATATAGATTTGACTCATCTATGGTTACCATAGAAAGGGGAACCTAATAAGATAAGAGTTAATAGATAATTCTATATGAAACATGTTGTTACTGATATTGATGGTCCTAATGATAGGGCATGTTTAGTGATTCCTTAACCATTGATTTATTCTTTGGAAGTTTTGTTGTTGAATTTCTCCTTTTACTCATATCTAGTAGCAATATGAAATCATCTATGTCAATTGATAAAAGATGGATGGATGCCAATTATATTAAAAATAATTCAAAAAATGAACTTTCATCATTATATTTGATGGATCCAAGTCAAAATATGTTGCAGGTGTTGGTTGTTTGCCTCTATACAAAATGGTAATAATATTTTTATTGCTTGTAGATTGGAATTTGAGTGCACTAATAATATTGCAGAATATGAGGCACTCATCCAGGGACTTAAGAAGGCTATTGACCTTGGAATTCAATGCTTGAGGGTCTATGGAGATTCTGAAATTATTGTCAAGCAGGTACGAAATTCTATACATTGTGTTTGAGCACACTTACACAATTATCAACTTAATTTATGGGATCTAATTTCTAAATTTTCAGCTTTTAATATTACTTCAATTTCTATATATCTCAACCAAGAAACTGATTTACTAGCCATTGTATCATCTAGGCTAATACTTATTGAAGATTTCGAGCCATACTTTTTTCTATTGAATTAATATATAGACTGTCCAATCCTGACAATGCAACTAATTGGTATTTTCTTAATGATGATCAACAAATAATTGACTTCCTTCACTCAAAACATAGCTTTAATGATGATGTGATCGATGAATCGACTCATGAAGAGTATCTTTGCAATTTTTCACAAATACAAAATCAACGATCAATGGGTGAAGTGTTCACTCTAGTGAACCCTATCCTTAAACCTATTGTAAGGCTAGAAAAGTTTTACAAATTAAGTGATAATTTTAAAAGAGTTGTAAATTGTAAAACCAACAACTCTTCTATGAGTTATCAAGTCATAAATTTTGGGACTGACACAAATCCACAAAATATAAAGCTGGAAACAAATTGCACTCGTAAGGAAAAAGAAAATTGCATTCATATGTTCAAGGAAAACAAGGATGTATTTTCTTGTATGTATGATGATCTAAAAATATTCTACCCCAGCATAATAAAAAAACACTGTCCCCATAAAACCACAGATTAAACCCTTCCAACAGATGTTAATAAAGATGCATCCTGGTCTCAAACCCACTATCAAAAGTGAATTTAACAAGCTTTTGAAAGAAAAATTCATTTTCCCTATCCATCACACACAATTCACTGTGAACCCGATGCAAG
Organism: Pinus tabuliformis; assembly: GCA_031772625.1. Classification (NCBI taxonomy): domain Eukaryota; kingdom Viridiplantae; phylum Streptophyta; class Pinopsida; order Pinales; family Pinaceae; genus Pinus; species Pinus tabuliformis. The sequence goes on along the minus strand of CM062815.1, from coordinate 761,038,880 downwards.
TAAGCAAGAAGAATGGAAAAATTCCTCTCCTTGTTGACTTCAAAAATTTTAACAAAGCCTTTGAAAAGGAAAATTAACTAGTTCCTCCCATGGAGTAGATACGACAATGGGTTTCTAGCTCTAAAATGTCATCCTTTTTGGATAGTTTTTTAGGATACAACCAAGTCATGGTAGCTCCTATTTATCAATTCAAAAACATCTTTAGAAATTTATGGGGAAACTTCACCTATAGAAAAATTAAGTTTGGTTTCATCAATGTTGGGGCAATCTTCCAATAGGTGATGGAAATTTCCTTTCGAGGATTAATAAATGAATCTATTTTCATATATTTTGATGATGTCACTATTTAATCCAAATGGATAGCTGACCATATTTCACACCTTATAAATCTGCTTGAAATATGCATCAAATTTGGCATTTCCTTGAACCCTGAAAAGTTAATCTTTGCAGCCACTAAAGGAAAATTGTTAGCATATATTGTTTCTAAATATGGAATAATTATCAATCTAGAAAGGACTTAGGCCATTGATGGTTTATCACCCCCCAACTCTAAAATGGCCATGTAGTCCTTTCTAGGAAAGATAAATTTTGTTAGATGGTTAATCCATAGTTTTTTAGAAATTGTCAAACCAATACAAGAATTGGTGAAAAGGAACTATAACTTCAAGTGGGGAGATCAAGAAAAACAAGATTTCTACATAATCAAACATGTTATTTTTGAATCCCCTTCTTTGATGATCCAAAATTTATCCAAATATTTTATACTCTATATTTTCACCTCTAATACTACATATGCTAGTGTACTTACTCAGAAAATCGATCTTGATCATGAAATCCCAATCGATTTTATGAGGTATACCTTCAAAGGAATAGAACTAAATGATTCAACAGTGGAAAAACGATCCTATCCTTAAGGTAGTGTTGATGGTGCTTGACCCACCAACATTCAAGGGGTCACCCTGGTATGAAGTCCCAACTAGACCGCACACCGTTTGGTGTGGGAGTCCCATCCAGTATGATGGCCCGGTTTCCATTATCTTGAATATTTTCCTCAGAGCTTTCTTGCCAGCACAAGAGAGTGGTCTTCTTTGTCTTCGAGTAGTGAGGTTCTCGTACATGGTGATTGTTAGTGTTAATTGTGTCAATGGTTTCCCAATGTAGAGGGAGAGTGTGGGAGTGAGTCCCAAGTCAGTTGGAAGGAAGCGCCAACTTTGTTAGGAACACACAACACAAAAGGATGTGCACAACTTATAGAGGAGTATTCCGCATGGATGTCGCAGTCACAATACATAAGGGAAGATAACATGTACAACACATAGAAGATGAGTCCATGCGAGTTAAATGATTGTTATAGAAATTTTATGTGAAAGCTCTCTTTGATGTCGGGGAGGTAATCAACATGGGAAGGACAACGTTAACAGGTCATACAACACATTTTCATTAATATATATGTATTGCAACAATTGAATGAGTTCAAGTGTTAAAGACAGGTTAAAGCAACATGCATTACAAGTGTTCAAGATTAGTATTATAACAGTTACAATATATGGGTGAAAATGTGTTGGCTTGTTAGAAGGCTTCTGAATTAAACGAAAATTCCAAGACACATCGTTACACCATATATCACTAACCCCGTGGGCGGGTCATTAGATCCACTACTTACTCCTCAAAGAAAAGATTACAAACTCTCAAGGCTATGTGGGAGGAGCTGAGGTGAAAAGTCCTTTCCATGTACAAATGAGGGGGTATTTATAGTGAAGGGTGAAACGAACCCTTGTGGCTGTTCAACTACCCTCATGACTGTTTGACTTCCATGAATTTTCGAATTTACATGACTCTTCATACAATAAGTGGGTCTCTTGGACTTCCACTTTACATTAAATTGTTTGACAATATAGCCCACAATAGAGATGTGGACGACATGACTCATGACAAGATTCGACATGAAAGTTTTGGTACATTCGTGCTGTTGTTGGTGTGCATGTCAAGCTAGAGTGTTGTTGAGTGATGGATGTCCTCATGGTGTGTCACAACTTCATCTCTACATGGCAAAGTGCACAGGTCTTTGATGGTTGTTGGTTCGCCTCATGTTGCATTCACATATTGCTCCTTGCTTGTATGTTGGTAAGCTTGATAGGTTTGTCGTTTGTGAAAAGTGCATGTTCGTCTATCCATCCTTCCATGACCACATCTTGCATGGTTTCTCATATTTCTATCTCCAGACACATCTTTGCATGATCCTCCATTCGCAAGCACATCTCTTTGCATGCATCATTTGACCATTGTTGAACATGTTCTTCTGCATGTACTCCCTTTGTTCATCCCATCCATCGTCGCACCATGCTTGTTTATGTACCTGTATCTGTAGTCACTCATGATGAGATGACATCAAATCCATAAACCTCCAAGTCTACCATGATGCATGATAGTTTCGAATGCAGGTGATTGGGAGAGGAGACAAGGTTGTGAGCTGGGATGGAGGCTCTGAGCACTACTATTGAAAACTACGCAGCAGTCACTGGGTGATAGAGATGGGCAATCTGGATCGAAAGTGACTATCCATGGAGTCTGGCTCAGCTGGAGGAAAACATTGCGCAGTTTTTGAGAGGAACAGTCCAGGCTATGAGAAGGCTGGGTAGGCAAAATTTGCGTAATATCTAGAAGGAGAGGGAAATGGGAGCTTGGCATCCAAAACTGCACAATTCCTAGAGGGAACTAGCATCTGGCTGCTAGGCCACTGGTAATAAAAAATGCGTAATTCCTGAGGGGAACTGGCAGTCAACCGCCGAGAGATTGGTAGCAAAAACTATGCAATTCCTGGAGGGAATTGGCAACTAGTTGTGGGGTCAATGGTAGCAAAAATTGCATAATTCCTGGAGCGGACTGGTATTCAACTGTAGGGACATTGGCAGCAAAAAATGCAGAATTCCTATAGGGAATCGACAGTAGGCTACTAGGAGCTGCTGGTGGGGAAAACTATGTTGATTGTTGGGTAGGATCCCCCAAGAGCAGTTTTAGTGCTAAAAGCCCATGTTTAAGTCAAGTTTTTGTAATATTATTGTAAAGACTACACATTTTGTGGCCATAGAGCGTGAAGGTATTATATGTCACAAAGGGTAGTCCGCCCTTAGTTTTGTAAAGTAAAGTCGGTTGTAAGAGATCTAGCCATGGTCTGCAAACCATGGGATTGTATAAAAAGAGCTAAGCTCTAAGTAGTTATAGGCATAAAAGAAAGAAAGTCATAGCTTTAGAGCAAGAAGTCTAAGTCTTGTGTTGTAGCATAGGTAGAGGCTCTGCAGTTGAATGCGCAGAGGCCTAGGGTAGAAGTCCATAGATGAGTGCATGGACCCCTGCAGCTATGTGCGCAGGGTGAACATAGTCTGTAACACTTGAGAGATATTAATAAAAGGAGTTATTCTGCAATTTTTGTGTATTTTTTCTGTTGATGGGTTTGGATATCTCGGGTATGAATTTCCTTTATCATGCTTATATGATGCGTGAATGAATGAAATTAGATTAAATAATTGAATGAAATCATGAATATCTTCTTACACAGTGATAACTTTAAGTATTTGACAAGATAAGAAAATCACTAAGGATAATTGAGGAATCTGTATGACACGCTGCCATAGCAGTGTGAAAGTACCTAAGCCATAGGTTAGGGCTACGCGAAGGTCGACTGTATACTTTTGCGAAGGTATTGAAAGTCGGAATAAATGGTTTGTTTTACAAGCCCTAGAGCGATATCACCTGCGCGAAGGCAGGGATAGAAGAGGTCAAATGACATCACAACCATCTCAGGGTGTGGAAACTTGGTTCCAACATCCCCCGTACTACTTTGGGTGAGACTTCAGTTCGCGCTCCATGGGCTGATGCTGAAAGGGCCAGTAGCATAGGGATTTGTTTGGCTAATTAACGCTGAACCTAGGTCAGGCCCCCTCAAGCCAACAAATGGTTCCGTTGCCAGGACCATAATCTGCATAAGAGATGTGTGATGCTGTATCACTGGAATCCAAATAAGAAGGAGATTAGAGATTGGTTAGATAGAAAGATCCACGAATTCACAATACAGGAGAATAGGAACCCATGACTGACAAAGGAACATTGGTTGGATTGGTACCTATATACAAAGATCCATGATATCTTTTTTTTCTCTTTCCCTATTGAGTTATAAGAGTGGATCGCGAAGCTAGAAGATAACCATGGAAGGTGGAAACTTGAAATTCCTATTGTGTGGACCCCAGAGCTAGTGCAAAGGTTGGAAGCATCGGAGGATAAGATCACTTGTGCTGTCGATCATTGGATCGACCACGTCATAGGAGGATTTGTGACTGAATTCGCGGTTGACACCTCAGTTAGTGATAATGAGGCAGAGCGAAGTTTTTTCAAAGGACCACGAGGTAAGTACATAAAATATTTGAATACTTGGATTAAAATGTTGTTGTGCAAAAAATGAGTTATGCAACTACCTTGATGTTCGGGACTACGCAAAGTGGAAAAAGTTACAGGAAAGAAGGAAAAAAGGGTCTAGAGTATAGCCCCTTGATTTCACCTCCATGAAGAGACAAAGAAGGGTTAGCGAAGGTTTCTCCACAAAGTGTTATTTAGATAATAAGACAAGGATTCCCATGAATACCACCTCCACCCACACCACCTCTGACTTCACCACCCTCAAATTCACTTGTACCACCTCCACCTCCACTGAGGTTTAGTATGGCAAATACAGTGAAGTTTCCTTTGTTCAAAGGCATGGGAAATGAGGACCCGGACCAATTCTGGTTCATTGTGAGGGTTGTATGGGAAGCTCATGGTGTTACAGATGATCATATAAAGAAGGTGACACTGGTTAGTTCTCTACAAGATCATGTGCTAACCTGGTATATTAAGTACTCTAATGATAACCCAAATGTTGGAGTAGTAGACATCTAGGCAACACTAAATAGGGAATTTAGTAGGCCTAAATCCGAGGTGCAGCGATTGTGGGATTCAAAGAGATTGCGATGCAACTAGGCGAGATGCCTTGGGAACTAGATCAGAGGTTGAAATGTCCATGAAGCCAACATGAATTTGACAGAAGGATAGCATCACGAGTGGTTTGTGCCTTCGCTACTACCACACTTAAGGTGTGCGCTATCGTAGCAAAAGATAACAACTCAGGCAAAGGCCTTGGAGATTTCCATGAGACTACATGAGACTCCGATGCAAGATCCTAATTTAGGAATTTAGTAGATCCATGCGCAGCTAAAGAATTTGTGCCTTGAGATGCAATGTTTGAAGCAGGACAGGATTGTTCAGCCAAAGGTACGCGAGGAGGTATGGTGCTTGAAGTGCAAGAGTCAGGGTCATGACAAAGACCATTGCCTAGTCTTTGCAAATTACATTGTAGGAGGAGGACCGATGCCTTTAAGGTCGAAAGCTCAAGAAGGACCTAGCACAGGGCCTGCATTATGGTGCACTGTCTACCAAGTAGCCGGAAAACATGCCACGGATAAGTGTCACTTGCTACAGAGGTATGTACAAGCACCGCAACAACTGTCCTATAGCTTTTGTAGGTCGATATGACACGATGACTGTAATTTCAGGAGCTACGAATTGATGATGGATAGAAATCCCACCTATAGGGTTTAGGCCGAAATGTGGCCCCTTGACTAGAATGGAAGGATGGTGCAGACAGGATTTTAGGGGTGCAAACGTGGCCGAGGCAGAGGAGGACCTGATAGAGGTCAAGGAAAGTTGATTTGTTACAATTATGGAGGACCAGGACACTATTCCCGTGATTGCACTAATCCAACGCGTCCGTCGTGCAAGTATTGCACATTGTTTGATCATGAAACAAATGATTGTCCTACGCTGATAGCTAGGATAGATGAAAAATAGGCGCTACCACCTCCGCCAACTCAGAACTTGCAGATGATGAGATCTGAGCCGTGCGAGGAAGATCCAAACGTAAATATAGTACTCAAAAGTGGAATCACGACAGGAGATGACAAGGGGAAATAGCCAGAAGATAGTACATGGATTCGCAAAGCCCCAATGAAAGAACCTGAGTTTGATTTAGACCGCACTCGTGAAACCTTCATGGAAGCTAAGAAGAGCTTTGCTGAGGCCTCCACCTTAGGAAGTAAGGATAAGTCTGAGCCAAAGATGGACCCCTCTATGTTCACAACTTTCCTGGAAACCTGTATGAAGTTACTGCGTGACAGTAAGGCTGTGAAAGGGTTATAAGAACTCATCAATAGATGCATTGGAACTATGCCAGGTGAGCCGCGCGTAGTACGAAAGATCGGTAAGCATAAAATAAGGATGGGACAGAGATGAGACTAGTCGTATAAATAGGAGAGTATGAAATGGATCAAGTCATTTTGGACCTGGGGTTAGATGTGAATGTCCCTCCAAAGAATACTTGGGAGCGAATGGGGAGACTTGCACTACAATGGTCTCTGATTTAGCTAAGAATGGTGAATCAACAGAAAATCATCCCCATGGGGCGGCTGTAGGGGTGATCATGGATATTGAGGGAGCGAGCACACTGGTGGATTTTGAAGTAATAGAGATAGGGGATGATAACAATCCCTACCTTGCGCTCTTGGGAATTGACTGGGCTACTGATATGAATGGGGTAATCAATCTGAAGAAGTGAAAGATGATCTTTGAGAAGAAATCGCTGCGCATAATAATACCCCTCAATCCCGCTAAAGGATCACGCTATACTGAACCTGTCCGTGATTATGAGAGTGATGACGACCTGGAATGTATCTATAAGATAATAGCACAAGAACAAGATTGGGTGAATCCCACTACAGATGGATAGATTACGTGGGATCGTGAGAGTTCCGGCACTTTAGACTCCAACGAAGAAATAGAATGCTGGCAGAATCAGTTACATGAAGTAACCATGCTGAATTGCAACATGATGACCTGGTCATTGCGTTGTGTGTCATTAGAGGTAATAAATCTACCTATTTATGATGGTATAAATGAGGTAGATATCTTTTTTGATGCATTTGAAAGGGAGGTACCAGAAAAGTAGCGCTTCCAGGCATTGGACTAGGCATTGCACGCTACGCCTACAAGATGGTGGGGTACGCACAAGGGAAGCTTTGATGATTGGCACGAATGTAGGAGGATGATGAGAACATGATTTGGGAAGCCTAAGATGTGACTGCAGAAAAGTATGATGGGAAAAATGATCCACGTGCACATATGGCCTAATGGACGCAGGCTTTCGGAGAAAATCCCCAACCTGAGTGGGTGCACCTATTTTTTCATACCCTGGATGTTATCCCAATGAATTGGTATATAGAAACATAGCTCCACCATGGGATAGGTGAATTGGATATCCTGCGTGAAGGATTCACGATGACATTCAGTTTTGAGGATGAGTTTGACAGTGTTGATGAAGTACTACAAGAGGTGAAAGCAACGATCTTTAGGATGCTACGGGATCCTTTAGACCTAATTCAAACTGAATGGGCTACTCAGCTGAGTCACATGCTCAAATGTTATAATATAATTGTTGAAGCAGAGGATGAGGATCTGTAGAAGATTAACATTCTAGAAATAGAAGGCCACTGTGAGGTTCAAGGACTGCAGATTGAGAACCCTGATATACCCACGTCGGTGAAAACAAAACAACTAAACATTGGTATGGAGGCAAACCCAAATTCGCGAAGATTGGAGACTACTGGGACGACGCGATGGTGGATAAGGTCATTGAATTTCTCCACGAATACCAAGACTTATTCCATAACAAGTTTACGGATCTAAAAGGAATAATTGGAGACCTAGGAGTGATGAAGATCACGTTAAAGCTCAACATGAAGCCAGTTAAGTAGAGGCCTTACCGCCTCAATCCGAAATACAAGGAGAAGGTCCACTTAGAGCTAGACAAGATGCTAGTAGCAGGCATCATTGAGCCTATGGAAGAATCTGATTGGGTAAGCCCAATGGTGGTGCAAGAGAAGAAGCAGAAGGATGAGATAAGGATATGCGTGGATCTCAGAAAACTGAATGACGCTTGTGTGCATGATCCTTTCCTGACTCCATTCACAGATGAAGTGTTGGAAAATGTAGGTGGCCAAGAATCATATTCCTTCACTAATGGGTTCTCTGGGTACCACCAAATCAAAATCACACCAGAGTATAGGAGCAAGACAACCTTCATGACTGAGTGGGGTTGTTTCCAATACACTGTAATGCCGTTTGGATTGAAGAATGCACCTGCCATCTTTTCATGCGTGGTTGTTGTGGCATTCAAGGAATTTATTCATAAGTTCTTGGAGGTATATTTTGATCACTGGATTGTATTTGGGTTGGTTAAGTGCCATGTATCAAGCTTGTGCCTGATGTTGGATACTTGTCGAAGATACCAGATCGCACTCAATCTCAAGAAGTTTCTGTTTTGCATTCATTTTGGTAACTTATTGGGGCATGTGGTTTGCAGACAAGGACTAATGGTAGACCCCTCGAAGATCATGGTGATACTAAACTTGGAAGTGCCAAGGAGTGTGAAACAGTTACGTGCTACTCTCAGACATACAGAATATTACAGAAAGTTTATTAAAGGCTATGCCCAGATCACCACGGTGATGGAAAAATTGTTGAAGAAGGATGTCAGGTTCTACTGGAACGATGACTGTAAGAAAAGCTTGGATATATTGAAAGAAAAGATGGTTACCACACTGATTTTAGTCTTCCCGGACTAGAAGAAAGAGTTTCATGTACATGTCGACATATCATGTATAGCGCTGGGGGCAATACTAACACAAAATGGCGAGAAGGCTTGTACCATCCTATCACGTTCGTAGGCCATAGATTATCCAAAGCGAAGGAGAACTATTCTACCACTGAACATGAGGGGCTAGCTATGGTGTATGCACTCTAGAAGTACTGGCACTACTTGCTAGGAGGCCATTTTAAGATGTATATAGATCACTCCGCGCTGAAGTGCTTGGTCAATAAGCCTTTGTTGGAGGGGTGAATCTACAGATGGATCTTATTGTTCCAAGAGTATGATTTTGAAGTTGTTGTGAAGCCTGGATGATTGAACACAGGAGAGGAACCTTCTAACTTGGAAGAAGGATTGCCTAACACACATCTATTTGTAGTGGGTGTCATGGATGGTCATTTTGAGGATATAATACACTTCCTAACAACAAGGATTGCACCGGAATGATACTCTATCCAGTGAAAGAAGGAATTAGTGGTGCGTGCGGTAGATTTCTTTGTCATTTTTGGGCATCTATATAAGATGGGGACTGATGAGATATTGCAATGGTATGTACTTGAGTTCAAACGAAGCATCATCCTCGCAAAATATCATGGGGTAACCATGGGAGGACATTATGTAGGGAGATTAACCACGCAGAAGATTCCACGCACAGGGTTGTGGTGGCCAACCCTTCATCTGTATTCAAAAGCATATTACAAGGTGTGTGATGTATGTCAAAGAACAGGTAGGCCATCGTAGAGGGATGAAATGCCTTCGAATCCACAAATGACATTTCAAACCTTTGAAATGTGGGCAATAGATTTTGTAGGACCCATCCAGCCACAAGGGAAGATAGGAGCAAGGTACATTATCAATGTGACGAAGTATTTTACAAGTTGGGCAGAAAAGTAGCCGGTGAAGGATTGCACAGGTACGACGGCCCCGAAGTTCCTATTTGAGCATGTGCTGATGCAATTTGGATGTCCAAGGATGTTGATGAGTAATCATGGTATGCACTTCCTGAATGAGACGATCATCGCACTAATGAAGGAATTTCAGGTATATCACCAGAAGAGCACACCTTATCACCCATAGTCTAACGGGACAGTGGAGGCATTCAACAAAGTGCTTGAAAATGCATTGACCAAGGTTTGCAATACTTAGTGAAGTGATTGGGACCTACGCATACTTGCAGTATTGTGGGCTTATTAAACGACATGCAAGAATTTGACGGGACAAACCCCTTTTAGGCTTGTCTATGGTGTGGAAGTCGTAATTCCTATGGAATACATCGTGCATAGTCTACGCATAACCACACTCATAGGTATGAAAAATCATGGAGCCCTAAAAGAGAGGCTCATGCAACTGGATGAGCTCGAAGAAGAAATATTTTTGGCTGGATTTCACCAGCAAGTCTAAAAGCAGTGTGAAAAGGCATGGCATGATCGACACATCAAGCTGCGCACATTTAAGGTAAATGATATGGTTTTGTTGTATGATATTAAGTTTGATAAATTCCCCGTAAAATTCAGGATGCACTGGTTAGGGCCTTTTATTATTAAAGATATCACCGATGGAGGAGCAGTACAGCTGGTCAAGTTAAATGGAGAACCCTTCCCAGTAAAGGTGAATGGCAGTTGCTTGAAGCCATACACTAGTGGTTCAGCCATGTGACTAAATGAAAGTAGCACAGTCTTAGCGCTCTAGGAAGTTGAAAGGAGGTGCGGGACTATAAACTACACTGCCCAAGTTGGGTAGCTGCGCGATTGGAAGATGGTACAAAGTAAGGACATGTCACTGGGTCCATGACAACATGGAGGGAGCTGTGCTACCCAGGGATAAATCGCTCAGGTCGGCTAGAAAGTGACCGTTAAAGTCATTGTTCATGAAAATATGGCAGAAGTGAGGCCAAATGGAGTGGGCAGTCGACATTTAAGATGAAATTTATGGCTTAGATCCTTGAAAATTTTCCGCCAATCCGGCATTAATGGACCAATTTTGGGGGGAACAGTCGGATTTGAATTCAAATTTCCCTATAGATTACAAGTGGTTGTCCAGTAAGAAACACTTGGCATTTCAAGTATTCAGCTATTGCGCTCTCAGATGCCTATGGATCCAAAGTTTTTCAAAGCTCTCAAGTAGACTCCTACATTTGAAAACTTGCCTGAGACGTCATGAGTATTGATAGAGAGTGTTATGTCATCACCCCTAGAAGTTATCAGTACACAACAAGTGGTAGAAGAGTTGGCACAAGAGATGGAGAAACAGGCAGAAGAGGTTGCCCCAAAAGTAGCTAAAGTACTGGTGGAGGTCCCTAAACCCCGAGAACACCGAGACCGAAGCCAACCCCAACCAAGGATACCATGAAAGTTAAGAAGGGCAAGCCACTTTCCATCCCAGTATGCATGTCACCAAGACGAAACCCAACAAAGCCCACTGCCCAGGAGAAAGGCAAGGCTATAAACCTAGAGGTAGAAGAGGAGGATATTGAAGACATCCCCATGGACGATGAAGATGTGGGAGTGGAAATAGAAGAGGTTGAAGCCCAGGGTGCAGACCCTATTACACGCTTGTCGGAGTATGTCCCTCCATGCAAGCCTAAGTCCAAGGTCCCAAGGACATTGATGAAAGTAAGACTCCCCTGCAAACCCCATTGCTACGAGATGAGATCAGTTTTGACGGTTCACGTTTGGAACGAGTGCTGATTTTCAAGCTTGAAGACTGTGACTTGGCGGATCATGAGAAGTTCCCACACCTAGCGACTGAATAGTTGATGCGACGCATCATAGACACAACTGTGAGGATGACTGCACTGGAACCACAGAAGTGGCTTAGAGGAGTAGAGAAGGTAGGATTACTCAACCTACTCTAGGTGTCGCACTATAACTGCACCCTAGTGATGGTTTTAGTCATCAAGTAGCTATTGTGCTTGGTGCATGATGGGTGTCTGTGGCTGGAGGAGTCAATAAACATCACCAATATGTTGATTCATCGCATAACACGCCTATTGTATACAGGAGAAAATCCAGTGATGATCTTCAATGGCAAGGGTGGCGAGCTGGCGCTTGCAGAATCAGTGAAAGAGAAGTTCAAATTGGTGAAGAATTCACACAGGTACACAATCTCTAGCATATGCGACCCCGCTATGAAGGTGGCAACACAGATCCTTGCAGGGAAGGTGACGTGGAACTGCCACGCCGACAAGGTGCCTATGCCTGTCGTCGCACTCACACAGTAGTGTGAGGAAGGAGTCTAGTTTAACTGGTCGGAGTACCTTCATGGTGAGTTCCTGGCAAACTGCCGCGAAGCACAGGAGAAAAGCAAGACATTCCACTACACGTGGCTCTTGCTATCAATTGTGCTCATAGCGTGGGAGCTACTAGAAGAGAGCCAATTCCCCTTGGTCACAGTGAACCTTCCTCAAGCAACAAAGTATGCTTTGTTGTGGGAAACCAAGGATGCGGAGCGTGTTTGGGACAACAAAATCTTCTAGATCCTGATGGAAATGGATATCAGGATGCCTATCAATCGCAAACCGCAATTGTCACCAATGGTATATGCTAACCTATAGAGCTATGCTGAATTCAAAGCTGATTTCCATCGGATCTCAATCAGGGCATGGAAGGACCCTATGCAGAAGTGGTACGACTTGTCGTACCTAGCCATAGATGATGCCATTGATGCGGTGTTGGATAAATGGCCGGTGGAGTGGTGCACCTTCACAGACTTGGTAGTGGGTGGAAGCAAGTCCGTTGCACAAAAGAAGAAGGATGAGGCCAAGATGAATATGGTGCAGTTGGTGGAAAAGCAGAAGAAGGAGGTCACTGCGAAGGCCAAGCTAGAATAAACAGGGAAGGAGATAGGAAACCAGACAGGTGGCACAGAGCGGGGCTCTGAAAAAGTCGCGCTGTTGCCTTCACCTAAAACTAAAGAAGAGGACATAGAGCAGCACGACGTGGACCCTCAAGAGATGTCTGGCTGCATTAAGCGCCTGAGGGAGTTGGAAAAGGGAGGGTCCAGGAAGAAATTAGAAGCGACCAAGACCTCGCTGGACCCTATCACACTAACAGAGGGAGATTATATGACATAGGTGACACAATTAGAGGTGTCACAGCAGAGGCCCTGCAGCAATTTGAAAAGCAGCAGTAGATCATCCTAGGGGCCATCTAGATGGGATTATAGGAGTTTCAAACCTCCACATCACAAGTTGGTACAATGTCTACTAGCTTAGCTATCGACACATTAGAGGCTACTGATATGTTGTGCATGAAGGCTTCTATTGCGCTAGTGGTGCTAGATGGAGCATTCACAATAGAAAATGAGGTTGACAGGCCCACTGTCAGCACCTTGAAGGGAGTGGGATTGAACCTGGTGTGGAGCACTGGAAAGGTATGTTTTTGACAAACAATTTAGTGACTTTTCAGTAACAATTGTAACCCTTTCTGCATCATGAACTCAAAGAAATAAAGAATTTTAATAGAATGTGTGAGAATTAGTATGGAAAGCTTAATCGCTGATAATTGTTATGTTTCTATGCAGGAAAAGGTGGAAATGAGGAGCGCCCGTTCAAATAGGATAGACAAAGGAAGGATAACTGATGTCCCTCTAGAAGGGAACCAGATGCAAATGAGATCGAACAGATCGAAGCAGAACGACCTAGGAAAGAAAGAAGGGTTATCAATTCGGCGGAACAAGGAAAGAAAAGTAAAGGGTTAACGGCTTGGCGAATCCCTCAAGATCTTTGATCCTAAGGGATCGTTGTTTTGCTTATTTCTGTTACCTAGATACCTCCGTCGTTCCTTTTATAAAAAGGAATAGCATTGTTAAAGAAAGGAGACTTTGGATGTTATTTTAAGTTTTAGACAAAACTTTGATCATCAACTCTCACTGAGACTTGGCTTGCTGTACGTTTGTTGATGCATTAATATAAAAGACTTGGTGTTTATTTCATCTCTGCGTCTGGAGTAATCTAAGGCGGTGTACCATTGGGAGCTAAGGGCCCAGCTTCGAAGGACACTTGCTTTTGTATCATTATAATTTGATTTCTGCGTGATTTGCTTATCTTTATTGCTCGGTAATCTGACATGCTTTTCATATGCTATTCCATGCTCTGTTACGTTTAATTCATTAATGGTTTCTTCAGGAGATTTATGTAGTGACTTTGTGTTGTATGAATGAATCTTTTCAGAGTTAATTGCATGTTATCAGTCTAAGCCAGCTATTTCTGTTACAGAGCATTTGTACTGAATATTATTGTTATTGGATTCATTTGAAATCCCAATTATTGGAATCCGGAAGTAATGTTATTCTATTTGGAAACATAGGCATATTTTCTTTAGTCATCAGATTGCTAGAGTAGCGTGTGTTGTGTGTATATATGATTGATGCTTGCTGTTCCATAAAAGATTGCTATTTTATTGCAGAATGTGAGTTTGGTTCAATAGAGTAAGTTTAGTTCTGACTCGCGAGACTTAGTTTATTTGATTGCTGTTCCATTTACTGCCGTTCCATTTATTGCTGTTCCATTTCAGATTTTCTGTTTCATTTCCTGTTTGCTGTTCCATTTTACTTTCTACCGTTCTATTTACTTGCAATTGCTGCGTTGGTGTGAGAGAAGGTCTAAGGCTGTAGTGAGCCTCAGCAATCGCTGCCTAGATCCCAGACCTATGGTCCATGCTCTAATTTCCTTTCCATCAGTTTCTAGAGGGATGGGTTATCGCTTCCGCACCCTTGACTGATAAACTGCCGTGTGTGATTTTATTCCTTTAAAGTAATCTAGTCATAGTTTAGCATCCGTTTACTCTTGTATTTTCTGAACGCTATACTACTAAGCATTACTCTGACGAATAGCCTCGGATTGAGATACTCTTTGCAATAACAAAGCGTTCCTGGATTGACTTATTAATGTGGAATAACTAGATGTGAAAGAGACCCTTGTTACAGCTCTACATTTTGGCGCCGTTGCCGGGGAAAGAGTATAGCCATTTGTCTTTTACAGAGTAGTGTACGAGTCTGCTAGGGGAGAGTTGGATTTTAAAAACGGAAGGTAAGAACCTGCGTACGGAGCATGTAAAAGCCCTGCTCCACTGTCCACTTTCCTGGCAGAATTGTGGGTTGAGTAGGATCTAGTAGTTAATAGAATTCATGACTAAGTAGAAAAAGCCAGAAAAGAATATCAAACCTCCTTTCAAACCCGAAAAAGCCAAAGGGCCGGTGACCCTTGGCCGAACAACCTTCATAGACGAAATCTATAAGAAAACTGAATCTCAGCCATCAGTAGGGCCCAGGAAAACCAATTCTAAACAACCTACTAGCTCCCTTCAGGCCACAGGATCACCATCTGTAGCCTTCGCTGAGGTGCATAGTCAGACCGATCAACAGGACTTTCAAGAAATTGAAAATTCTATTCCAGAACGACTGCAGGAAGGGAATCTAAGCAATCTTTGTGAAGGAGAAGGGGAAACAGGGGAAGTTGAGGAGCCAAGATCTCCTCCTAGGATAATTCAGCCATTAAACAGCCCAGATAAAGGGAGCACTGCAAAAATCATTGTTGAGGGGATTCAATCTCCTCAAACAACAGGGACTCTCATTATTCCAGACAAAGGAAGTGCTATTAAAACAATCCCTGTCAAGGCCGTTCCTTCTCAGCCTAGGAATACCCTCCTAGAAATCCCGGAAGGTTACTGGCACATATTCGATCCCATGGCACAGAATCAACCAAATACTCAAACTTCTACATTACAATATCCTATAGTGGATTCTGCAACAAATGCTCCTATGAAAGCAATTCCCCTTCAACACATTCCTACATTTCACGGACTTACATCAGAGGACCCCGTTGCATTCTTATTTGAATTTGATGTGTTATGTAGGGGATATGATTACACCATCGACCCCCAGAAATTAAAATTGTTCCCCTCCACTTTGAAAGGGGCAGCCTTAAGATGGTTTATGGGTTTAGGCGATGGAGTTATAAATAACTGGGAGCAAATGAAAGAATCTTTACTAAAGAAATATCAAGATTACTGTAGGTCTAGAGAATTGAAAGATGAAATATTTCAGATGATAGCTAGACCAAATGAAACATTAGAAGAATATGTAGAACGTTTTCAGTATAATTTACAAAGATCTCCATATGCATCACTACCTCTGCCTGATAATGTGTTAAAAACAACATTGATCAGAGGCATGAAGGAACAATGGATTGAAACATTAAATATCATGGGAAAAGGGGATATTTATCAAGAGAATTTTGCTGACATCATCGATTTATGTATCAGGAGCTCGAGAGGCAGCACAAGGATAAAACCAGCAGAATATGATCGGTTTGTCAGAGATAACAAAATATCAACAGAAGGAGTAACACGTGTAGAACTTGGAAATTTATTAGAAAATTTTAAAACTGATATTCTGGGGACATTAACTACACAACTTGATATTGTGCAGGCTAAACAGAAGCAGATGGAGGCAGAACAGAATTTGGCGATCTTCTGCCCCCGATGTAGAAGAAAACATAGTCACAAGGAATGTCCACTAGATGCAGTTCAAACATGTGCTATCTGTACAAAAGATCACCTTACTGAGAGCTGCCCCTCACTTCCTGGATTGAAGGCAGTATATAAGGAAGCGGAAGAAGAGCCAGAATCAGCATACTTCATTAACCAGCGTCACCAATGGCAACCAAGGCAATCTGGTATGTTCTCAGACCCAACTTCTTCTTTCCAGCCTCTGCAGTATAATACTCAACAATATAGTATGTGGCAAAACCAATCTCAACCCCCATTTCCGAACTGGTCATCACAACCGTTTCCTTCTCCAAATCCATGGATGAATCAGACAAGCCAATTTGGTTGGCTGAATTTTCCTTACGCCCCACCATATTGGCAGAATAACCCATATCCTCCACAATGGACCCCCCCTACTTCACAAGGTTCACCCTGGCAGACAAACTGGCCAAAATCGACGTATCAGCCAAGAGGAACTATTCCGCTCCCTCAACTAACTCTGCTAGCTTTACAACAAAATCCCCAGTCTAATCTGAGACCGCAACTCCCAGCTCAACCCAACCCCAATCCAAATAATATACCGGTCCAATCCCTCCAAATCATAGAATCTTCAGAAATCGAACCTGATCTGAGGGAGTGCAATGATCTTCAGTTAAGATCTAGACGTATAATAGAAACAGAGGGAGATAAAATAGTTCACATTGAAGATCAGTTATCGATAGAACAACCATTACAACAAGAGGGTGTAAATAAAGAGCAGATTCATCATCAAGCAAGTACATCCTCTCCTCCCTTCCCAGAACGATTAGTCATACCACGACCTGTACAATATCCAGACTTTGACATTCTGGGAGAGTTACAAAACCTGTACATAAGAATTCCTTTCCTCCAAGCCATTCAAGACATCCCTATATATGCAAAAACTATAAAAGAATTGTGCATAAAAAAACCACGGAGGAATGCAACCACTAACCCAAGAGTCCAAGTAGTCGGTACTTTATCTGACCTGTTATCAGGAACACCCATTAAATATGAAGATCCGGGAAATCCAATCGTAACCGTTCAAATCTATGGACAGACTCTGACTAATGCTTTAGTTGATCTAGGAGCTGCAATTAATATTTTGACAACTTCTACTTGCCAAAAGCTCGGCATTACATCGGTAGAACCCACTTCTACTTTGTTAGAATTGGCCGACCGATCTGTACTTCGACCAGAAGGTACTCTATACGATGTCATGGTCTCTATAGATTCCTGGGAATACCCAACTGATTTCCTGGTAATTAATCCAAAAACCCGACTGGATGGACACCCGCTAATTTTAGGTAGACCTTGGCTCGCTACCGCCGATGCTTACATTGGTTGCCGGCAGGGAAATATGACCATAACCAAAGGACCAGATATTAAAAATCTAGTTCTATACCCTCCAGCACAGCCAAGTCTTACAATGATAAAAACTAACCAGCACCCTGTATCATACCTTACTGACAATATCAGATCACCATTGACTATACAGAAGGCCCTAGACTTTAAAGACCAAACAGAAGACGATGCTATCAATAACTTCATTAGTCGAACTGAATCTAGATCTCACACACAGTGTTTCATGATAGAAGCTGCATTCGATAGCGAACTAGAAGAAGATCCTTTGAAAGATGTGCATGACCAAACAATACCCGTGGCCTCTGTTGCCAATAGTAAAATAGTGGAAATTGAACCGGGAAAAACTCTAAATATCAATGCCAACCTTACACCGGACCAAGAAATAAAACTCATCCATCTGTTACGGAAGTATCAAGAAGCATTTGCGTGGGATTACCCTGATATGAAAGGGATTGATCCCCAATTGTGCACCCACCATATTTATATAGAAAAAGATGCAAGGTCTGTCCATCAACCGCAAAGAAGACTCAACCCTCATCTAAAAGATGTTGTAAAAGCTGAACTTCAGAAACTTTTAGATGTTAATTTTATCTATCCTATTTTTGATAGTAAATGGGTCTCTCCGCTTGTGGTTGTACCCAAGAAGAATGGGAAATGGAGGATTTGTGTGGATTACAGGGAGTTAAACAAAGCCACACAAAAAGATCACTTCCCTCTCCCATTCATAGACCAAGTATTGGATACTTTAGCAGGAAAGAAATTCTTTTCTTTCCTGGATGGCTTCAGTGGATACAATCAGATTCAGATTGCCCCTGAAGACCAGGATAAAACTACTTTTTCTTGTCCTTGGGGAACGTTTGCCTATAGAGTTCTGCCCTTTGGCCTATGTAATGCTCCTGCCACATTCCAAAGGGCTGTTCTTAGCATCTTTGCAGATTTAATAAATGATGGACTTGAAGTGTACATGGATGACTTTACACCATATGGAGATGATATTGATCCAGCTTTAGACACTCTAGAAAAAGTCCTACAACGTTGCATTGCTACCAGGCTTTGCTTAAGCCACGAAAAATGTTATATGATGATGACTGAAGGGCTTATTCTAGGACACTTTGTCTCAGCAGCTGGCATTCAGGTAGATCCGGCCAAAATTCAAATACTTTTGCTCATCCCCACTCCCACTACTCAAACAGAGGTACGCAGCTTTCTTGGATTTTCTGGGTATTATAGACGATTTATAGAACATTATTCACACATTGCTACACCTCTATATGCACTAACTGGTAATGTTGATTTCATGTGAACAGAAAAATGCAACCGCGCTTTCCAGGAATTAAAGAAGCTTGTATCAACAGCTCCAGTCCTTCGAGGACCAAACTGGAATTTACCATTCCAAATCTCATCTGATGCCTCGGATACAGCAATCGGTGCAGTCCTTGGGCAGGAAGAGGATAAAAAACCATATGCTATTTATTATATCAGCAAAAATTTATCCCCTGCTGAATTAAATTACACTGTCACCGAAAAGGAATTCCTGGCTGTAATACATGCTGTCAATAAGTTTAGACATTATATTACAGGCTATCCCGTTATTTTATCTACAGATCATTCTGCTATCAAATATTTAGCGAATAAACCTGTCACAAATGCTAGAATAACTAGATGGTTGATCTTATTGCAGGAGTTCGATATCACAATCAAGGATCGACCCGGCAGGGAAAACCCTGTCGCTGATTTTCTCTCATGAATACCAAAATCAATTGAGGCACCAGCAGTGGAAGATCAATTTCCAGATGAGCACCTGTTTGCTGTTGCTGTTCAAACACCCTGGTATGCTGATGTCACCAATTACCTTGCAGTAGGTAAGCTACCAAAACACTTAACCCCTAATGAACGTAAGCAGATTGTTCAGAAGAGTACTTGATTTTCGTGGATTGGGGCTATTTGTTCCACACAGGGGCAGACATGCAAATTAGGAGGTGTATTCGAGATGAAATTTTCGACATCTTGAAAGCCTGTCATGACGGACCATGTGGGGGACACTTTGCTGAAAAAAGAACAGCACATAAAGTATTACAGACAGGATACTACTGGCCTACAATTTTTAAGGATGCGAAGAAATTCGTTCAAGCTTGTGACAGCTGCCAGCGAGTAGGACGACCTGGTCAAGCCGACGAAATGCCTCTGAGGCCACAATTAGTCATTGAACCATTTGAACGATGGGCTCTTGATTTCGTTGGACCCATCAACCCATCATCAAATCAGAGAACATATATCTTGGTAGCCACATAATATGTCACTAAATGGGTTGAGGCCGAAGTGTTGCCTAGAGCTACAGAAGATTCTGTAATACAGTGCCTATTCCATTTGTTTGTACGTTATGGCCTTCTGAGGGAAATAGTTACAGATGGAGGACCACAATTTGCCGGAAATAAATTAGCTGCAACACTTAACAATTATAACGTTCAGCATAAAATTACTACCCCATATCACCCCCAGGCGAATGGGCAAGTAGAAAGTAGCAATAAGGTAATAGAATCAATTTTAACAAAAACCATTACTTCTCATAGGCGTGATTGGGCCGCCCAACTACCTAAAGCACTCTGGGCTTATAGAACCACATGGAGAAGTACCACCGGTTATTCACCCTATCAATTAATGTTTGGAAAACAACCTATTTTCCCCATAGAATTTGAAATCCAAACGTTACGAACTGCACAGGAAATTGGCCTAGATTTAAGTGAGGCACAAATTAATCGATTACAGCAGATTAATGAATTGGATGAAATAAGGCTCTCTGCATTACAGAATACAGCACTTATTCAACAGCAGCGAGCTAAATGGCATGATGCACTTATCAAGAACAAAGTCTTTCACAAAGGAGACTGGGCTCTGTTATATGACTCTCGGTTTCAGGACTTCCCAGGGAAACTGCAGACTCGTTGGTTGGGACCATACGAAATCCAGAAAGTACATGATAATGGGACCCTTACTCTGATCACAATCGATGGTTCTGGATATGCATTTAAGGTAAACGACCACCGAGTTCGTCTCTATCGCAGGCCACTCACTCGGGAATCCTTCTGTCAGCAGTTACGTCGAGACACTGATATGGAAATTTTAGGAGAGGGAGCAAAATCTCCCTCACCTACAATTCAGTAAGGAATGCATTTTTTTTCCTATAACTTGTACATAAGTTTTTGTATATACGTTTTCTTAACATTTTTTTGATCTTTCTCTTTTTTTTAACTTTGATTTTTGCATTCTGCGTGTAGCATTTGCCTGTCTTCGTGTTTCAGTTTTTGCTGTTCCTTTTCAAAAGGAACAACATTTGTGATGTTCTGCTGTTCCTTTTCAAAAGGAACAGCATTTGTGAGTTTTTGCTGTTCCTTTTTCAAAAGGAACAACATTTGTGAGTTTTTGCTGTTCCTTTTGAAAAGGAACAGCATTTGTGAGTTTTTGTTGTTCCTTTTTCAAAAGGAACAGCATTTGTGAGTTTTTGTTGTTCCTTTTCAAAAGGAACAACATTTGTGAGTTTTTGCTCTTCCTTTTCAAAAGGAACAACATTTGTGAGTTTTTGTTGTCCCTTTTCAAAAGGAACAGCATTTGTGAGTTTTTGCTGTTCCTTTTCAAAAGGAACAACATTTGTGAGTTTTTGCTGTTCCTTTTCAAAAGGAACAGAATTTGTGAGTCTTCGCTGTTCCTTTTCAAAAGGAACAGCATTTGTGAGTTTTTGTTGTTCCTTTTCAAAAGGAACAACATTTGTGAGTCTTCGTTGTTCCTTTTCAAAAGGAACAGCATTTGTGAGTTTTTTCTGTTCCTTTTTAAAAGAAACAACATTTTCTGATTGTCTGCTGTTCCCTTTTAAAGGGGACAGCATTCATGATCTTCGGCTGTTCCTTCTAAAGGAATGGCATCTTAACTATTTGTTTTGCATGGATTCTTCTCTGCTGTTCCTTTTCAAAAGGAACATCATTGCCATGTTTTTGCTCTCTGTGATGATTTATATTGAGGATGATTTTCGCCCATGTTCTCTCCAGTCTTTTAAGATACAGCTATGTACTTATGCAATGAACATAAATCACGACATACCAAAGTCAGCAGATCCTAAATCGCTATCTTTATAGGGCCTAGTATTGATAAGAGGACAAGAGGAGTGACATACTTACCTCTCATCTCCGTTGTCATTGACTTATTCCCATTGTTTTGGTTGGTTATCTTTATCATGGCGATTTCCCTAAAAATTTTCTTTGATTATTACTTAGGGATAAGAGCAGAGGATTTATATCTTCCTATTGGGATGATAAGACTTCTTCCACCATTCCCACTCTTAAGGAGTGCTGAACCATCCTTATGTGTAAATAAATAAGAAAAAGTGCTTTCCAAAAAGAAAAAATGAATATGGATTATTAATTGTCAAATGCAGGATAGGGGGTCTCATCAAGAGCCAGCCTACCATGATCATCAGGATGGAAGCGAAGTGGCATTCCCAGTATGGCCACCACACCAGGGATATGGTCCAAAGGGTACACTAAATAAACAAGACCTTGGAACAGGGGGTCTCATCACGAGCCGGCCTGTCCATGCTTCGCACCTTCCTTGTGAATGGCATTATGGCTACCTGGTTACCAAGCCAGCATAGTGGCCTGCATTTTGACAAAATACTTTTCAAAATATACATAAAGGATCATGGTTCCGGGGGTGAAATAAACAACTCTGCCAAGGTTATGAACACCTGTCGGCAGCAGAGCTCTGTTAATGGTATCGAAGTCGTAATGGTTACACCAATAGGTAGGATATTAATACTTCTTTGACTCTTATATCCTATGAATAATTCATATTTTATGTCCTGATGAATATATCGCATGAACATTCACTACCACCAATCATGGAAAAGGAACTGACAATGACCTCTGGAGATTTCGTACGAGTGGCAGACGTCCCATCCCTCGGCCTCGCATCATAATACGCAGGCTCTCATGAAAAATGCGATCCACCTTTTTGCCTCGATTTCGGTATTTCGTTGTCCATCTAAAACATGGCATAATTCTATATGCTGTTCCTTTATGACTTGGTTACACAATGGCTGCTGCTCCTCTATTTGACGGCTGGGGCAGCCTATCACATCACGGGGGGGAAGGTAATCTCATTACTCCACGAGTTACGTGTCAGCACACCACTCGGGGAAGATAGTGTACGAAGGTCTGGCATGGTTCAACGGTATGATAAGTCTATTTTACGCAAGTTGCCATCCACAATCCATTTTTGTTGCATGCTCTGTTTTTTTCGCGACGATCGCCCTCTCTGCGTCTCAAAACAGCACAGGTAGTTGTTGTTCCATTGGAAATTCTTAGTGGAACCATTGGAGGAAGGGCAATCCGAAGCGCACCTCAAGAATTGACAGTCTCCGCTGCTGCCCGGGAAATCTTGGAAAAGGCAGGATGGCTGAATTATTTCAGTCGCCTACAAGAATCAAACGAGACAGTGGTGTTGGAATTTCTGCAAAACTTGCAGGAGGACTACTCCATAGTAAGAGAAAGGCGGATAGCAGTCACTGATGATTTAATTGCAGAAGTCTCAGGGCTACCAGCCGCCGGACCAGTATGGACACTGAGTAAAGAAAGATTACAAAAGATTATGAAGATTTTCCAGGATGAAGGCCAGAGCTTGATAGTTAAGGGGAAGGGAGTTCTGCCAACAATGTTAGGAGAACCCTGGACCGAATTAGCAAAGATAGTGCATAGCTACATCACTTGCGAAGGAAGGAAAGACGTGGTAAGACCACGTCATCTTAAACTCCTAGCTGTTTTGAAAGAAAAATGTTCTGTAAATCTGCCTGCACTTTTAAATTCATTATTGCATGATGCGGCCCGAAGCCTGAAAAAGGCACAGCACGAAGAAGCAGTCGTTAGCCACCATGGATTGATTCGATTGATAGTGAGCCATAGTCTCACTCAACAGCAGAGCAGCTGGGAGGAACTCATTGCATTGATCGAGGGGGGATTGGCTGCACCATCCCCAAAACCTAAACATTCCTCTAGCACACCAGAACGATCAGAGAAACGCAGAGAATTGGCAACAGAAAAACATGTTGCTCCAAAACCTAAACATTCCTCTAGCACACCAGAACGATCAGAGAAACGCAGAGAATTGGCAGCAGAAAAACATGTTGCTCCAAAACGTAAACATTCCTTAAGTACACCGGAACGACCAGAAAAACGCAAAGAATTGGTAGCAGAAAAACCTGTTGCTAGTACACCTGAACAACCTGGGAGACCAAGAAAATCAGCCCGGCTAGCTCGAATACGAGGAAGGCTGGAAAAGATCCGAGAGAGCACCAGCCAGCCAATCGAGATTACAGACGAACCTCCGGAACCAGAAGGAGGACCTTCCGAAGAAAATACTGGACAATCTGGGGGCGAGGCTGAGCAAGCCGGAGAAGGAGTCAAGGAGGGAGATGTGCATTCCAAAACAGAAACAGAAACTGAACACTCCAAGGCAGTCACTGAGCAGGACAATCAGGAGGAGGAAGTAGAACAGCCAGAGAGCAGCCCGCTACGAGACCCTGTGGGCGAAGATGAATTGGCCACAATCCTAGCCAATATGGGGGAGTATGGCCAACCCTCCAGCCCAGCAGGTCCTCCCGATGGACCTCCAGAGGAAGACATACCTGAGAAACCACATGCGGAAAAGACAGGAGAAGAAAACCCGCCCGTTCATGAAGAAGAAATAAGAGACACCAATCGGGAACAATCTGTTCCCAAGACACCAGAAGAAATTTTAGACGGAGTAGGAGCAAATTTAAGGGCCAGTCATGAGCCCTCTACTGAGGCAAGGGAAATCAAGAAATTAAGGAGGAAACAGCAGAGGCTGTTGAACACTATAGCCCAGCTCCGACAGCAAATTCGGATTCTGAAAGCCAATCTGAGGATACGAAGGACCACAAGGAAAAGAAAAAGGGCCACTGCAGCAAAATCCCGTAGAATACGAAGACGAAGGACTTATAGCCGCCCTGTTGGTCAAAACCCTGCTGGAAGACCTATTGCTGTTCCAAATAACGTTGAATAACAGACTACTGTTCCAATTGACACTGAGGAATAGACTGCTGTTCCAAATAACGTTGAGGAATAGACTACTGTTCCAATTGACACTAAAGAACGGACTGCCTTTCCAATCAAGGCAGAGGGACAGGATGATGTTCCATTAACAGGGGAACCACAACAACCTTTCATTCGCGTTAAGAAAGAAAAGGAGAATAAGGAAATCCAAACAGAGGCACCACCCTCAGGGGTAATTCGGGTTCTGAACTCCAAACAGTATAATAAAAAGGTTCAGGTAAAACTCCCGGCCTCTACGGCTCTATGGAAAAAGGATCCAAAAACAAGAACCTTGCACAAGATGATGAAGCAAGCTCAGCAAGAAACTGAACAGCTGAGAGAACAAACAGTCCCCTGGGAGAAATATGAAGAGTTGCAACAGCAACTTTGGGATATTAGTCAGTCCGAGAGCCAGGCCTTCGAAGGCTAGCAAAAGGAGCAAGAAAAGATTGCCAAGGTAACTCGTCGATTAGATACTGTTGTTAGGCAGATGGACACTGTGTGTTCTTTGTATAATGACGTCCTGGCTTGTAGGGCCCCTGCTAAAAACTATGCTTTATTTTTGCTTGAACGATATTTACGATTAAAGATAAAAGCTGTCAGGGCAGGTGCCCCTATACAAATCAATACTGTTAATGATTTCATAGATTGTTGCAAGCATTATGGAGTTAAGGATCAAAGATTATTGTGTGAATTTTACTTGCATAACCTCGTGCTAGACCAGGAAACTGATTTAAATCCTGGCCCTTTTGTTTGGGACATACAATTGCAAGCCTTCGTTTCATTCGGGGTTAACCAGCTAAAATGGCTCAGGGCTTATAACACTTTTCAGAGACAGGAAAATAGCCTAGACTTGTGGGTGAGAGCCGAACCTAGAGACCTAGTGCTGTTATGGAGAGCACATAGGAACCTTATGAGAACCCCGGGTGTTATGGAGACATTAGGACCCATGCACGAGGACCTAATCTGACACAGTCTGGAATATTTTCTGACTATCAAAGACCTCGCCATCAATGCTGCAAAATTCCGATACCGGATTTCTAACCCAAACATCCAGCTCAGGGAACCGTTCAAATACGAAAATTTTGAGCTGGCTGCCAGCCGATTGAACCTTTATGGCGAGCGTATTTTGCAAGCAGGGCCATCCTGGTTAGGGTATCGATTTTGTAGTCCAATTATTTGGCACCCTGCACCCAAATATCAGGCCTTGTATGAAATGCCAGAAGGTCAAACAAATCAGTTCTTTGATGATCTAGTTGCTCATCACGGTTGTAGGCCTCCACACGAGGTCCCCTCTCCAGCCTATTCTCTTACCGCCTTGCATGTCAACTATAATGTTTTCATGAGGGCATGAAACAGGGTAAGCAGGGGGGTGTGTGGAGCACTGGAAAGGTATGTTTTTGACAAACAATTTAGTGACTTTTCAGTAACAATTGTAACCCTTTCTGCATCATGAACTCAAAGAAATAAAGAATTTTAATAGAATGTGTGAGAATTAGTATGGAAAGCTTAATCGCTGATAATTGTTATGTTTCTATGCTGGAAAAGGTGGAAATGAGGAGCGGCCGTTCAAAAAGGATAGACAAAGGAAGGATAACTGTTGTACCTCTAGAAGGGAACCAGATGCAAACGAGATCGAACAGATCGAAGCAGAACGACCTAGGAAAGAAAGAACGGTTATCAATTCGGTGGAACAAGGAAAGAAAAGTAAAGGGTTAACGGCTTGGCGAATCCCTCAAGATCTTTGATCCTGAGGGATCGTTGTTTTGCTTATTTCTGTTACCTAGATACCTCCGCCGTTCCTTTTATAAAAAGGAACAGCATTGTTAAAGAAAGGAGACTTTTGGATGTAATTTTAAGTTTCAGACAAAACTTTGATCATCGACTCTCACTGAGACTTGGCTTGCTGTACGTTTTTTGATGCATTAATATAAAAGACTTGGTGTTTATTTCATCTCTGCATCTGGAGTAATCTAAGGCGGTGTACCATTGGGAGCTAAGGGCCCGGCTCCGAAGGACACTTGATTTTGTATCATTATAATTTGATTTCTACGTGATTTTCTTATCTTTATTGCTCGGTAATCTGACATGCTTTTCATATGCTATTCCATGCTCTGTTACGTTTAATTCATTAATGGTTTCTTCAGGAGATTTATGTAGTGACTCCGTGTTGTATGAATGAATCTTTTCAGAGTTAATTGCATGTTATCAGTCTAAGCTAGCTATTTCTGTTACAGAGCATTTGTACTGAATATTACTGTTATTGGATTCATTTGAAATCCCAATTATTGGAATCCGGAAGTAATGTTATTCTATTTGGAAACATAGGCATATTTTCTTTAGTCATCAGATTGCTAGAGTAGCGTGTTGTGTGTATATATGATTGATGCTTGCTGTTCCATAAAAGATTGCTATTTTATTGCAGAATGTGAGTTTGGTTCAATAGAGTAAGTTTAGTTCTGACTCGTGAGACTTAGTTTATTTGATTGCTGTTCCATTTACTGATGTTCCATTTCAGATTTGTTGTTTCATTTCCTGTTTGCTGTTCCATTTTACTTTCTGTCGTTCTATTTACTTGCAATTGTTGTGTTGGTGTGAGAGAACGTCTAAGGCTGTAGTGAGCCTTAGCAATCGCTGCCTAGCTCCCAGACCTATGGTCCATGCTCTAATTTCCTTTCCATCAGTTTCTAGAGGGATGGGTTATCACTTCCACACCCTTGACTGATAAACTGCCGTGTGTGATTTTATTCCTTTAAAGTAATCTAGTCATAGTTTAGCATCCGTTTACTCTTGTATTTTCTGAACGCTATACTACTAAGCATTACTCTGACGAATAGCCTCGGATTGAGATACTCTTTGCAATAACAAAGCGTTCCCGGATTGACTTATTAATGTGGAATAACTAGAGGTGAAAGAGACCCTTGTTACAGCTCTACACCTGGCAGTGCTCCTGCGTGAAGCACTCCACTCCTTGTAGGATGGAGTAATTACAGAGTTGAGGGCCCGCGAGCACTGATCCCTCCAAGTGATCAGTGAAAAAAAAATCAACAATGAGCAGATGGCCTTACATTGGAATGCTACCATTTCCACCGAGGCTGAGGCGGCCAGCTAGAGAAATAATATCATACAAGTCATGGAGGAGGCCTGTAGAATAGTCTTCGAATTGGCCATTCCAGAGGAGGAGTCAGTCGAGGTCCACATTCGTAAATTGGCCTCAGGGGTGCACGACACTTAGACGGAGATGGCACGGGTTCAGTTGGAGCTGAAATTGTAGATTACAGAGCTTCAGTTGAGGGCTTAGCTTTCAACACCACCAAAGGTAAAGGAACAATGGGTGGCTGTTGTCACAGAGGCAATCGCGACAATGGAGAGTGCAGTAGCAGAATGCACCCAGTTGCTTGAACAATCATTTGAGGTCCTGACTAGCTTGCAGGAGGACCCAAACATCTAGAGGCTCGATACAAAAGTGCGCAAACTCCAACAACACTATGAAAAAGGTAAGGGCACAGCTCGAATTGTCACACTAACACAGAGGTTAGCCAAGTTGCAGGAAGCCAAGTAGTTGCAAGAACAGGTGGACGTAGCGCGACATAAGGAAGCATTGTTAAAGGCGTGACTAAAGCCCTAGCTGGAGGAAGAATATGCGGTGACAGGAAACATTGAAGGCAAGGTTGTGACTCTGCAAGCAACCCAACAGTAGCTTCAGGTTGATAGTGCAGGGGTAGTAACTGAGAAGACAGTCGAAGATGTGGAGCAGGTAGCAGCTCAGTGCACAACCAAAGTTGCAGTCATCAGGGTCGAGCTGGACAGGCTTCATGCAAAGATCTCCGCGCCTACTGAGTGTCTCGAGGGCAAGTCATGATGCTTGTGTTGGGGGCCTGTTGGGAGCAAGATCCCCCAAGGGCAGTTTTGGGGCTAAAATCCCATGTTTAAGTCAAGTTTTTGTAATATTATTGTAAAGAATCTACATTTTGTGGTTGTGGAGTGCGAAGTTATTAAGTGTCACAAAGGGTAGTCCGCCCTTACTTTTGTAAAGTAAAGTAAGTTGTAAGGGATCTACCCATGGTTTACGAACCATTGTATTGTATAAAAAGAGCTAAGATCTAAGTAGTTAGAGGCATAGAAGAAAGAAGGTCATAGCTCTAGAGCAAGAAGTTTAAGTCTTGGGTTATAGCATAGGTAGAGGCTCTGCAGCTAAGTTCACAGAGGCTTAGGGTAGAAGTCTGCAACTAAGTGCGTGGACCCCTACAGCTATGTGCGTCGGGTGAACAAAGTCTGTAACACTTGGAAAATATTAATAAAAGGATTTATTTTGCAATTTCTGTGTATTTTTTCTATTGATGGGTGTGGATATCTTTTGTATGAATTTCCTTTATCATGGTTATATGATGCATGAATGAATGCAATTACATTGAATAATTTAACGCAATCACGAATATCTGCTTACGCGATGATAACTTTAATTATTTCAAAAGATAAGAAAATCACTTAGGATAATTGATGAATCTGCATGACATGCTCCCATAGTAGCGTGAAAGTACCTGAGCCATAGGTTAGGACTGAGCGAAGGTCTACCGTATACTTTTGCGAAGGTATTGAAAGCCGGAATAAAGGGTTTGTATTACAATCCCTAGAGCAAGATCACCTACGTGAAGGCAGGGATAGAAGAGATCAAATGAAATCACAACCATCGCAGGGTGTGGAAACTTGGTTCCAACATCCCCCCATACTGCTTTGAGTGATACTTCGGTCCGCACTCCATGGATTGATGCCGAAAGGGCCAGCAGTGTAGGGATTTGTTTGGCTAATTAACATTGAACCTAGGTCAGGCCCCCTCAAGTCAACACTGATGTTGAGAGCCTGGCCTACTGATCACCTCTGCATAGTTTCTTAGCTAAGAGGATTGCTCAGTAGAAGAGGGCTTGCTCATGAAAACTGCACAGTTTCTTGTGTGAGCAACTGGTCGATTGACTAGAGGGCTGGCTAGAAATACTACACAATTTTTTTTGAGGAAGACAGGGACGACCACTAGGTGTCTATCCAGCCTGTATGTGCAATTTCTTAGTCAGTGCAGCAAGAAAGGTCTGTGGCCTATGCCAATTTTTGATGGGAGTCAGTCATGGGGTGACTGCTGGGTCAAACTCTCTAGTTTACCACCATGAAGGTTTATTGATCTACTTGCAGATAGCGTAGTTTGAAATGGATTGCTTGGTGCCTCTGTGGTGTTCTGGGTGGCAGTCGACGGAGTCGATGGTGCGGTGAAGGTTCATCTATTAGAGGGGAATCTGGACATGATAACTTCAACAAAATGAATAAGTGTGTGAACAAGTGAGAAGGTGCATACGTGATCTTGTAAACACACACTTACATGACTTGATGATGAGATGACTTAAACCATCTAGACACATATGCTCAACATGAATGACCGATGGTGTGAGTGACAAGCGCGACACTTGTGATTGATCTTTGGTCGACTGTGATGATACTTGTGTGATAGTGTATATGAATCCATGTGTGAGTGTGATAGATGTTTACATAGCAAACACAACATGTACACACGAAGCGAAGACCTTGTGTATGACCAGAACATGGTCGCAAGCATGACATTGACATCAACATGAAATTTTTTTTGATGGAATGATCAAACAAGGCATGTGCGAAGACTGACATGGGCTCACGAAGTGAACCCACATGTGTGCAGTCATCAAGTAAAACTCTCAAAGGAGGATCCAAAATTGGATGCAAGCCAAAATTTTGGAGGGTGTTGCAGCTACTACAACACTTGGCGACACACTGGTAGAACTCCAGCTTCTCTGTTTTTGGTTCATTGTCACCATAGGACCTGTTGTCCCTTAAGAAACCAATTTCTTGGCTGTGTACAAATTGTGCTTAAGGCATTAATGTTTATTATTCATGTCATTTATTTGTATGATGTATCCTCAAGTGAAGGACCTGAAGGGCCTAAATTTTAACCCTTAATATTTAGCTGATATCAAAGTCTCAGAATTCCATATGGTTGCTGGATATAAATGTTGAGTGAATAATGCTTTGAGAAGTTAGAGACAATATGTTGTTTTTTCACAGAAACTATTATTTGTAACTTAGAAGAAATGTAGAAGTAGGAAATTTAAGTACAAGAGTGCTCTTGTAAGGAATTTTAACTTCATTCACATAAGTAAATAAAGACCTGCAACTTGATTACCATACTTAAAGAAATGAAGACACATGATGACACATAACAGAGAAATTACAAAATCATACCCAACAATGTGTGGAAAAATCCTAAGTCTTTCATTAATCATCAATTTTACCAAGAATACAATAGCATAGCCTCCAAGCTCTTCAAAATTCAGACCTTTTTTCTATAATTTTTCCTCTTCTTATACATCATGGGACAGTTGGTAACTATCAAAACTGCTTAACTACCTTCTAACTATCTAAAGTAAAAGTCATTACAGAATATTACATTGGAGGGTAAAAGACACCTCATTCTTCTCGAGAAAATAAGATAACAAGATGTAACAAAAAATAAAGTATGATTGGTGATTGTTGCTTGATGTTCGGATC
Organism: Pinus tabuliformis; assembly: GCA_031772625.1. Lineage (NCBI taxonomy): Eukaryota > Viridiplantae > Streptophyta > Pinopsida > Pinales > Pinaceae > Pinus > Pinus tabuliformis. The sequence continues at coordinate 761,007,618 of CM062815.1, read as the reverse complement.
TATGGCCTTTGAAATTGCTTCCTTCATCTCATTTATCTTCTTCTCAGCAGTATTCCTGTAGATGTTCTTATGATAGCTAAACTGCTTTAACACAACAAAGTTGCATCTTTACAAAATTCCATGTGTGGACCTATGGGTTATGGGCCCACGTATATATCAGAAGCATTCTAATTGACTAAATCACAAAGAAACCCGACCAATCACCATCGTAGTTATTCTGCTAAAACAACAGAATTGGTTGATTTACGCAGAATGTGCAAAACCTTCAGTTACCACAGAACTAAAGGAAGTAAGAATCTGGTTCATTTTTTTATCGCGTCCGCCGTTTCCATAAGCCTTTACCTTTCCCACGGAACTAAAAGGAAACAAAACTGCAGTTCATAGACTTCTCGGGTCCAAAATTTATAATAAAACTCATGCACTTTTTAACGCGATATCCATCGGATCTCGTCCCTTCTTAATGAGTGGCTCTGATCAATCCATACTTCAATAGATTAAATCACATTCCATAAACCATCGCGTCCATTTTCTAGATTATACCTCGTCCTTGTTAACCACACATTTACTGTTGGATCTGAACCCTTCAAGCGAATGACCTCGTTTAACTAAGGTTTTAACTTAGTTTTATAATTTCTCGCATCCGATTTTGGAGTTATCCTCCGCGCTTGTCAGAATGCGATTACTGTTAGATCTGTTTCCTATCAATCGGATGGCTCAAATCTTCTCTTAGGTTTCTCACATTCGAAAGCCATCAATAATATAAAACAAATCACTTCTTTCAGACTTCCATATTCTCTTTTAAATCCGTTAGAACATAATATTTGATATTTTTATTTTTTGCGATAAAATTGAAAACAAAATTTAAATGACAATGGATGCTAAAAAATCTGGATCCACTTGGGGATAGTGTTTTTGCCACAGAAGCACTAAGAACCGCAGATTAGTGCCTTCACCTCGGGCATGGAGTCACATATTGCTTAGCCAATTTAAATTCTATGGAATTTGTACAATGAATTCACTGTAGTATCTACAATGACAAGATTCTTGTTCTTGAGAATTGAAAATAATGTTTGAGGTGCTTCCCATTGATAGGTAGTTGTAAAGTTTCACCATCAAGATTCTCCAGGAAGAATGTATTATTTTCCCTTGCTTCTATAATTCTAAATGGGCCATACCAGAGAGGATCAAACTTCCCATGTTTTCCCTTATCTTCTCTTATAGTATCCCACCTTAATACCAGGTCTCCAACTTTAAAATCAATTTCCTTGGCCTTTCTGTAAAAAATACCCTTCATATTTGATTGATACATAATCAAATTATCTCTTACCTTGTCCCTTCTTTCACTCAACTCAAATAGCTTATGCATCCTTCTTATCAGAGCATTGGGCTCTGCTTTTGCCTCCTGAATCATTGCAATCACAGGCTTCACAAGCTGACTTGGGAATAGAGCTTTAGTTTCATACACTAACTCAAAATGTGATTTTCTTGTAGACCTTTTTGTAGTCACTCGAACAACCCATAGAGAAAACTTTTCAAATCCCAGTTTTTCTGATTCTCTGCAATAGTTTCCTTAAGAATTTTCATCAATGTTTTGTTGGTGGATTTAGCCAATCCATTTCCCTGTGGATGATAAGCTGTTGAATGAGATAAAATAACATTATACTTTTGACAAAAAGAAACAAACTTACTTGATCTGAACACTTGAGCATTGTCTATTATGATTTTGATAGGGCATCCAAATCTGCTGAAAATATTTTCCTCTAAAAACTTCATCACCACCTAGTCATTTTCCTTTTTAGTAAGTATAGCTACTACCCACTTGATGAAATAATCAGTAGTTGTAAGAACCCACTTGTGTTGTCCACTTGAAGGTGGGTTAATTTCTCCAACATAATCTAGTCCCCATTGTCTGAATGGTTCTTCTATGAAGACTAGGATCAAAGGCAAGGGAGCTAACCTCTTCTTCTTAGTGAAAAGCTAACACTTCTGACAACTTCTGACAAACTTATATATATCACCAAATAGGGTGGGCCAATAAAACCCTGCCTAGAGGATTTTATGTGCAGTAGCTTTCCAACTATAATGTCCACCACATGACTTCTCATGATAATCTTTAATGGTCTTTATAGATTCATCCTCTGTTAAAAATAACAATAAAATTCCCACATGATCCTTCGAATACAATCTTCCCTCTACAATCACATATGGTTGTGCTTCGATTTTTAATGCTTTATATCTTGTTCTATCCAAAGATTGAGGACGAGAGAGAAAACATAAATAATGGACTATGTGCTTGTACCATTCTGAACATAAAAATTTATATCGGATATTCATACCTAGGTTTGATTTTTGTTCACCTTCTTCAATTATTTCCTCATTTATAGGTGTTAACAAGTTGATTCCCAATGCCTGAAAATTTGACTTTGTCAACATCTTTTCCAATCCCTGCCCTTTCACCAGCATTGTGGGCTTTATGTCTAGGTCATACTCCTGAATCTTAGTTATCCATTTTCCTCTTTTTCCTCCCACAACACTCTGGACTAAGACATCCTTTACTGCAGCATTTGGCACATAAGCAATGATCCGTGACTACAACACATAATTCCTGAAGGCCTTTAGGGCTTTTACCAAAGCATATACATGTTTTTCAAGAATATCGTACTTTAGTTCAACATCTCTGACAATCTTTCTAAAGAAATCAACTGGCTGCTCTTTTTCTTCATCATTTATCTACAACAAAACAATAGCTATTCAATTAAGTGATGTAAATGAAAAAATTTGAAAAGAATTTTGATAATTAGGGCTAATTAAAACCCGAGCTACTTGTAATGTTAATTTAATCATGGAGAATGACTCTCTGGCTTCCTTGGTCCAATGCACCTCATTTTCCTTCTTCAACATATTGGTAATTTCCTTTACAATTTCAACATAATTGGACACAAACCTCCTTAAAAAAATTATCTTTCCCATAAATTTTTGAATGTATTTCTTACTCGTGGGCAGGGGTATTTTCTGCACAGCTTGCACCCTTGCTGGATCTATCTTCACTCCATCTCTAGAAACAATGTGCCACATCAATTTGTCTTCTTCTAGAGCAAAAATAGACTTCCTAGGATTTAAGGAAAGCCCAAATTTTCTACATTTCTCGAAAGTCTTTTTAAGATGGTCCAGATGCTCCTCATCATACTTAGAGAAAACAGTGATATCATCCAAGTATATCACTACAAACTTATCACCTACAAATGAAATGTGCATAGCCCTCTGAAATATTGCACCTACATTCATCAACCCAAAAGGCATTTGAGCATACATGAAGGTTCCCCAAGGAGTTATGAATGCAGTTTTTTTCTGATCTTCTTTATCAACAACCATCTGGTTATACTCAGAGAACCCATCTAGCATTGACATTCTGAATGATCCTGTTACCTTCTACAACACACGATCCATTTTAGGTAATGGATATTTATATTTTAAGGAAGCCCTATTTAGATTTCTAAAGTCCACACATAACTTTATTTCTCCATTTTCCTTCCTCACAGGTACTAAATTGGCCACCTAGTCAAAGTATTGGGGTGGAACTATTATTTTGGCATCAAGCAGCTTTTTGACTTCTTTCTCAATCAATGGTAAAAGCAAAGGGTTTATCTGCCTGAGTTTCTTCTTAAATGGTTTAATCCCTTCTTTCAAGGGAATCTTGTGCTGAATAATACTTACATCATATGTCTTGAGATCCTCATAGGACCAAGCAAAAACATCAGTATAGTCCCTGAAAAGCTCAATATATCTCTCCTTATAATTAAGAGGAACTCCATTAAATAATTTGACTAACTTGGGCTCCTTCTAGGTTCCAATATTGTGATCTTGAATCTGTTCATCCTGTGGAATTTTCTCTGAACTAACAACTACATCATTGGAGTTAAAAAGTCTTTCAAGAGGGACAAGCCCCCTTGGCAGAATATTATCTTTCAATTGAATAATTTTTTGATTAACTATGGAATTTTTCAAACCACTTAATTTTGCACCTTTTGTTGCTTCATCTTCATCTTGATCAATCTCAGTGCCCTGAAATCTTCAATCATAGTCAAGAGTTCCTTAATCTACTGATCATCCTAAAAAATCTGTCAGTGTTTTATATTATTCGGGACAGAAGGCCTATGCCTCATGTCAACCTCATATCTTAGTTTTGGATTTATAGGAGGCCTAAAAGTACTAGCAACCACAACCAGAGAGTCTGCTAATCTGTTTCCATCTCTTGGAATGAACTGTATGTTGAAAGCCTCAAATAAGTTCTCAACTAAATCCCACACTCCATTTCTATATGCCCTAAGCCTAGGGTGTTTTGATTGACGGTGGTTCTTAATTTGCTTTATAATCAACTATGAGTCTCCAAAAATAGAAATTGACTGGACTCCCATTTTTTTGTTTGTAGAGAAATGATCAAGGATTCATATTCTGCCACATTATTAGTCGCTTCGAACTCCAATTTAAAAGAAAAATGGATCATATTACATCAAGGTGTAATTAAAAGGAAAATAGCACATGTTCCTTATTTAGAATAGGCTCCATCAAAGAAGCACTTCCACACCCCTTCTATTTGTAGCTCTGTATCTACACTACCTGAAGTAAGCTGCCTATGGTTATCTTCAGCCAACTTTTCATTGTCATGCAACATGAAGCAAGAAAAGTCATCTTTCTCTTGGCTATATACAGGTGAATTACTTGCTTCATTATTTGTGATTGTTTTAACAAATCTTGTTTCTCTGTAAAACCTCCTTTCTTTTCCACAAAAAATTGGTATGATAGCATAAGTAAAATCCAGTTTCAAAACACCACCCAATTTAGCCCTCCATGACCTAGATAGAAACATTCCAAACCTAACAGGGATATCTGCTACCACTACATCCATTACCAAGCTTATAGCTGGGATTTGGGCTAGTGACATATCTTTAATGACCCTGAGACACTTGACTTTGTTTGAATCAAAAGAATACAGGTCTCTGTAAGCTTTAGTAACTTGTAGGTTTAGTTGTTTCATCACTGATAGTGGCATAAGGTTATGCAAAGCTCCTGAATCAAACATACAATTATGCAAGAGGAAATCATGAATCAATAAAGAAATGTAGAAAGGAGGTGTTGAAGAATCTACCTCCTCCACATGTGGACCAAAAACCACTACTGGTTTATCTTCTTGCAGATTCACAATGTCATTTATATTCACATTCTGAGATAGGTTGATAAACTCAGTAGTATCTCTTTGATAAACTGTTGTTTTGAGAAACTCTGTGAGGGGCACCTGAATTCTGATTTTTTCTAACTCTTTAGTGAGACTAAATACATGAACCTATTTAGTATTCTTTTCATTTTCATCTTCACTTTTCTTCATCACTGAAATCTCTTGTGGAATGGAAACAATTTTTTCTAAAGGAATTTTGTCACTTTTATCTTGAGAAGACTCACCTTGAAGTATTTGAGTCTTGCTATTTGTATTTTACTGTTGCTTTCCTTTATTTAATTGTTTTGCAGGCTGTGGTTCTTGTGGAGTCACCTTTTGTAGGGGAGCTGGAACTTGTTGCTCACCTTCATTTTCTTGAATTCTAGATCTTTTCCTTGATCTCAAGTCATATTTCTTATGTAATTCTGCCTGCATAAAATCAGTAAATTGCTTCCAATATTCATCAATTTCATTCTCATCATAAATGGCATATGTTTCAGTATATTCTTCTCCCTCAACACCTAATTCATCTTCATATACTACATACAATGTGGATATATGATCATCATGGTCCCTGGAATGCTCTATTACTTCATCAGGATCTGCCTTTAAGTAAAGTGGTACTTGAACCTGATGTTGGTATTTTCTCTTCTTCTACAAAATTTTCAGAGGTTGTCTTCTATATTGAGGATTAAAGTTTATATTCTATTGTACTTGCCTCTAAGAATTCTTACCCTCCAATTCCAATCTAATCAATTTATTAGAAAATTTTTTAATTACATTATTCATATCCTATAATGTTTGACTTTGAGAGGATTCCACTTTAGTCTTTCCATTATCTTGAGTAGGTTGTGTCTCTAGTGCTTTACCTGCAGCCACCAGATTTCTTCTATTTCTAAGGCATTAGTTTGGATTTGATCAAGGGTTGTGGATATTATCTCCTTCAATGTGAATAAAAAATTTGATTCAAATGCCCCTGCAAAAGTTATTTTTGCACCCATAGGAGGGGGCTTGATATCCACTGGAAGATTGTTGTAAAGTTTATTGAACCTTCTGATGAACTCAACAACACTTTCATCAAATTTCTTCTTAATAGCATTAAACTCTGTGAGTGAATACCCATGGTCTCATCTTTCTCCCCATCTTTGGGTGAACAGGCGCTCCATCTCTTCCCATGTAGGAATAGAGTTATTAGGAAGCCCTTTAAACCACTTTCTTGCTTCTCCATCCAAGGATTGTACAAAAAGTCTTAAAACAACATCCAGTGTTCAACATTGAGATTTTCTGTAAAATTACAAAACACTGCTATATGCTTCTCTGTTGTTTGTTCATCCTCCCTCGAGAAACGAGGAATAATTTTTAAGTAATCTTGAGGCATTTGATTCAACTGTTGTGGCAACTAAATAGGTGCATATCTATTCAAGAAGAATGCAGGTGCTGCCATGTTTGCTCATGAACTTACTAAACCTTGAGTACTAATAGATGTAGAACCTGCCTGAGGAGTAAATGGAGTATGAAAACATGGCAATGTAGTTATAGGTTCAGGTTAAATAACTATAGTAGATAATGAGAAAGAAACAGACTCTAAAGACTGTTCTTGACAGTTGGGTTCTTCAAATGAAGTGGATGTAAAAGGTAGCTCTTGGTCAAACAAAGGTGAACATTTGGATGAAAGATTTGTTGAAATGTTGCCAGGTGCAGACAATGTAGGACTTGGTGTAACTGCACTTTTTGGCCTTCCAACCCTCTTGGAAACTAGTCTCTCAGGGTTTGAAAGGGCTTGAGTTTTTTTTTGTGAGGTATCTGACATCATATGAGGCCTCTTTGAAGCCATAGTTATTATTTTCTATTCAATATAGCCAAATATTTCCTCCTCACTAAAAAACCAGAGGAAAATAGTAAAAACCCAGGGAAAAGTGTTCTTGACTTCGTTCCCTGGCAGCGGCGCCAATTAATGTTGTCCCTTAAGAAACCAATTTCTTGGCTATGTAGAAATTGTGCTTAAGACATTAATGTTTATTATTCATGTCACTTATTTGTATGATGTATCCTCAAGTGAAGGACCTAAAGGGCCTGACTTTTAACCCTTAATATTTAGCTGATATGAAAGTCTCAGAATGCCATATGGTTGCTGGATATAAATGTTGAGTGAAGAATGCTTTGAGAAGTTAGAGACAATATGTTGTTTTTCATAGAAACTATTATCTGTAACGCTTTGAGAAGTTAGAGACAATATGTTGTTTTTTCACAGAAACTATTATCTGTAACTTAGAAGAAATGTAGAAGTATGAACTTTAAGTATATGAGCGCTCTTTTAAGGAATTTTAACTTCATTCACATAAGTAAATAAAGGCTTGCAACTTCATTACCATACTTAAAGAAAGGAAGACACATGATGACACATAACAGAGAAATTACAAAATCATACCCAACAATGTGTGGAAAACTCCTAACTCTTTCATTCATCATTAATTTTACCAGGAATACAATAGCATAGCCCCTAGGCTCTTCAAAATTCAGACCTCTTTTCTATAATTTTTCCTCTTCTTATACATCATGGGATAGTTGGTAACTATCAAAATTTCTTAACTACCTTCAAACTATCTAAAGTAAAAGTCATTACAGAATATTACATTGGAGGGTAAAAGACACCTCATTCTTCTCAAGAAAATAAGATAACAAGAAGTAATAGAAATCAAAGTATGATTGGTGATTGTTGCTCATTGTTTGAATCTGTGGCCTTTGAAATTGCTTCCTTCATCTCATTTATCTTCTTCTCAGCAATATTCTTGTAGATGTTCTAATGACAACTAAACTACTTTAACGTAGCAAAGTTGCATCTTTACAAAATTCTGTGCGTGGACCTGTGGGTTATGGGCCCACGTATATATCGGAAGCATTCTAATTGGCTGAATCACAAAGAAACCCGACCAATCACCGTCGTAGTTATTCTGCTAAAACAACGAAATTGGTTGATTTACACGGAATATGGCAAACCTTCAGTTACCATGGAACCAAAGGATTTATGACTCCAGTTCATAATATTATTGCGTCCACCTTTTCCACAAACATTTACCTTCCCCACGAAATTGAAAGGAAACAAAATTGTAGTTCATAGACCTCTCGGGTCCTAAATTTATAATAAAACCCATGCACTTTTTGACACGATATCCGTCGGATCTCATCGCTTCTTGATGAGCGACTATGATCGATCCAGACTTCAACGGATTAAATCACATTCCGTAAACCATCATATCCATTTTCTGGATTAAACCTCATCCTTTTTAACCACACGATTGCTATTGGATCTGAACCCTTCAAGTGGACGACCCCGATTAACTGAGGTTTTAACTCAATTTTATAATTTCTCATGTCCAATTTTGGAGCTATCCTCTGCACTTGTTAGCACGCGATTATTGTTAGATCTGTTGCATGTTGATTGGATGGCTAATATCATCTCTTGGTTTTCTCACATTTGAAAGCCATTAATAATATAAAACAAATCACTTCTTTCAGACTTCCACATTCTCTTTTAATTCTTTTAGAGCATAATATTTGATTTTTTTATGTTTTGTGATAAAATTGGAAACAAAATTTAAATGAAAATGGATGCTACAACAGAACCTTGGTCTTTTGGGGAGTATTGAATCACTATGCAGGTTACTTCGGTTTCTGCACTTATTCCATGGACACACACAGTTCACTTTTTTCCAACTTAGTCAGACACAATCAAAAGTTCAGCTAGATCACAATGTTTCAAAATCGGGAAAGGTAGTTTAGCTCGGAAATTGAAGATTTTTAGAGTATAAGTTTTCATCTCTAGTGTTTCTCCACTACCAGGGGGCCTGGATAGTACCTCGGTGGCCTCATGTAGGAACATACACATTTCTCCACTCCCAGCGAGCCTAGTCAGTACCCTGATGGAGTCGCATGCTTCACGTCTCTCCCTAGGAAGCCTTTCTCTTCTTTCTCCTTTGTATTTTTTAAGAGGACTGTGCATAGGCACTTATTTATTTTTTGAGGCAGAAGAGCAATCCCAACTTATTGAGAGCATAAGAGGTTGTTCCTTTAGAGAATCATGTAAGACCTCTGACATAGGTTTGATCATTTAGATTTTCCCCTTATTTGTTTCTACTAGTTGGATGAGCTTGAACATACATAGCAGAAGGCCGAGTACAGGCATGGGACTTCCCAGTGTGGACACAAGTTCATGGTTGGACCAAAACTTCCCTTGCAGATGGCTCGTATTTTCCATCAAGACTTCATTGGCCGAAGGTTATAACCAAGCACAAAGAAGACGGACACAAGACTGGCCAAGTGCTGCAGTGTCACAAGTCTCTTCATATCTCAGCCACATACTCATTCAAAAGCCAGAATGCAGTAGATGGAAACACTTATTTCTGGAAAAGAAATTAGTAAGATATTAAGCAACTCAAACAAGCAAGAACAAAAATAGTAAGTGAAGAAACCAAATGAAAACAAAGGTAGTAAGAAAGGAAAACAAAGTGAAAACAACAAGCAGCAAGAAAAATATGTACATGGCACAGGGCACGGCCCAACCTACTAGAAGTAATGCTTGAGATCTTGGCCATTGATAGGAAGGTTTTCAGTCCTCCCGTCAAGTGATTGCAAATAGTATGTGTGTGGGCCAAGATTCTCATGGACTATGTATGGACCAATCCACAGGGACTGGGACTTTGTATGCTTACTTTTGTCTTCATGGGACTTATCCCATTTCAGAATGATCTGAAATTGGATCCTCAAACTCTCTTAAAGCTACCCGAACTCTGTAAAAACTCATACCGAAGTTTAAAGTCCTATGGATGTCGAAGCCTATCAGAAATAACCTCTAGACAGTGAAGATTTGCAGCCAGCAAAGAGCAATGAGGACCTTTGGTCAAAGCAAAATGACCGTTGGCCCATGGAAACTGCGCATGGAAAACAAATGGAAATTAGGAGGCTTAGATTAGAAAACGGAGGTTGTTTCTGATGCACGATTAGTGCAATCACGCATCGCTGCGCAAAACCCCTCGAGAAGGAAAGGCCCCGAAGCACTTAGTCGCATGGATGCCAAGAAACCATGGGGAAAGCGCTAAAGGCTAAAGGCAAGACCCGCACTCCAAAACCGATGTTATTTATCGGGGGCACCCTTGGGCGGTAAGCGGATTTGCCTTAAACCTAGCGATCCCATTTAGCGCCCGATGCGTGGTAGGCAAAGGAGAGAGAAAACTTCTGCTAATCACGTGTTAATGGTCAAGCAAGTCAACCGCATGAAATGAGCGAATGTCGTAGAATCTAGGAGATCTAGATCTAACGATGGAGACTGCGCCCGATGGGAAACTAGATTCGACGGAGAAAATAAGCTTTGGCACGTAAAGGTTGAAGTCAGATTGGACCGCTGAGTTGGCAGATGAATTATTTCACGGAGTAACCTAAGTGACGAACCATTTGAGGAAGAGCTAGCTTAGCTTGTAGGGAGACAAGTGGCCACCTCTCTGTGCAGCGTTACAGTGATGATGACGCAAAGCAGGGAATTCTAGCGGACAGAGGTTGTTAGGCCCCTATACTACTAGTGTAACCCCTTATTTTTATTAGTATAACCCACTTATTATATTGTTGTACCCATGTAGTGCCCATATTGTTACTATTGTGCCCCATAGAAGCCCACTATTGTTATTATTGTGCCCTTACATTATTATTGTTATGTCGGCTCTGATTATGTTATGACCCCTTAGACTCCTATATATAGAAAGGAGGTCTTTTCATTTGTATCATAAAAGAATTGTTCATTTATGTAATGTAAAGGGGGTTTCCCCCTCGAAGAGGCCGAATTCTAAGGCGTTGATCTATCTTTTCTATCTTTTCTTGAGCTGGTTTCATAACATTTGGTATCAGAGCTTTGGATTCTAGGGTTTCGCTGCTCCAAACAGGTCATCGTGGAATTTTCGCTAAAACGTTTTTTCTGCGACGTTTCAGAAGTTGCATAAAAAACCCATTTGAGAAGAAATAACGCTGAACCTCGGGTCCGAATTTCAGAGCTGTTCGCACTATATTTGCAGAGATATGATCTGAGGAAGTTGGTCTTTTTGTAGACTCCTGAATTACATTCCAAGCAGGTGACCTGGGGAAAATTGTCATAACATTCTCTATAGGGATCAGATTGAAATTGCGTAAGAAGGTATAGAAAGAGGACGGACTTTAGTTTTTTTTATGCATTTTTCAGATCCAAAGGTCGAAACAGTGACACGTGGCACGTCATAACTTTCTCTATAGGGATGAGATTGAAATTTCGTAAGAAGGTATAGAAAGAGGACAGAATTTAGTTTTTTTTATGCATTTTTCAGATCCAAAGGTCGAAATAGTGACACGTGGCACATCGTACAAGTTCGCTCTACTGAACTAGTCTATAATTAGGTCATTGTGGGAGATTTGGCATAACTCTTCCTTGGAGAATCCAATTTGGGTCAGACTTGTGGCATTGGAAAGAGGACGTAGAGGGCTACTGCAGGTCACAATTTCAAAACTTAAAGATCCAAAATTATAGGGTTACAGTCGTTTCAAGATCGAGATCCTAAAATCAAGAAAAAGCAAGATGAGGAAGTTTGATGGCAAGGATCCGGTAAATTGGATACTTCAGATGGAGGAATATTTTGATCTACATGGTGTACCACTATTACAAAAGGTATGTATTGCATCTTCATATTTAGAACCAGATCAATTTTTATGGTATAAAGGGCTTTGTTCTCTTAAACAACTTGTTACGTGGTCAATTTTCACGGAGGAAATGATAGCATATTATGAGGATACAAAGAGCAACACCTTCTTTAGAGAAACACCACAACAATTGGAAATAGTAAAAGGGTTTTGTTACATAATGGAAAGTAAAATTATGGCAACAAGGAAGTATACCCCTCACAACTATAAAGATGGAAGTGTTGTTTCTCCTAGCCTTCCACAACCTACAAGGGTTACACCACAACCATTGGAAGAAAAAAGAGAAAAAGGGCTTTGTTACAATTGTGATAGAAAATGCACTAAAGGTCATAAGTGTACTGAGAAGAAATTATTTTACATAGAGTATGAAGAGGAGGAAGAAAAGGATCAAGAAACGTCAAATGAAGAGGATATACACTAGGACCCAACCCCAGAGAAAGAAGAAATGAACCAGGCCATATCTTGTAAAGCATTGGCAAGAATTACCGCTCCTCAAACTCTTAAGATAGAAGGACATATCAAGAAGAAAAATGTGCAAGAAGTGAAAGATCACATCGAGAAAGAAGAAATGAATCCAACCATATCTTGTAATTCATTGTTCAAAATTACCACTCCTCAAACTATCAAGATAGAAGGACATATCAAGAAGAAAAATGTTCAAGAAGTGAAAGATCACATCGAGCATCAAGAAATGAATCTGACCATATCTTGTAAAGGATTGGAAGAAATTACCACTCCTCAAACTCTAGAGATAGAAGGACATATCAAGAAGAAAAAGGTTCAAGCAGTGAAAGATCACATCGAGCATCAACAACAAGTTCTCCAACTTTTAAAGGATAATGCCACTTCGGTGCAAAATCAAACGAAACAATATGTAGATAAACATTGTAGTGAAAAATGTTTTAATGTAGGTGATTGGGTATTTTTACTGCTACATCTCAAGCAAGCTATTTATGAGAAGGAAATGTTGGCAATACTACATGCACTTAAGAAATGGCGACCTTACCGAATGGGAAGACTCTTCAAGGATGAGGATGTGGAAGCATTGTTTTGTGCTATTTATATTATCCAACCAGATTGGATAAACGAAGCAAGGGATGAATGGAAGAAGGACGAAGAAGTATGGCCACTTATTCAAAAGTTGCAAAAGATCCAAATTCAAACAATATTGCCAGAAATTGAAGAGGAAGGAAAAATCATATTGGAACCTGGAGCAATCACAGAAACAAGAACCCGACGGCTATGAAATCAATCAATTTTAGAGTATCTCATCAAGTGGAAGAACTTACCCGCTGAAGATTCCACATGGGAGGACAAGAATTTTATACAGAAGCATCAAGAACTACTCAAGCGTTGAGGACAACGCTTTTTGAAGGAGAGGGGCATGTTAGGCCCCTATACTACTAGTGTAACCCCTTATTGTTATTAGTATAACCCACTTATTATATTGTTGTACCCATGTAGTGTCCATATTGTTACTATTGTGCCCCATAGAAGCCCACTATTGTTATTATTGTGCCCTTACATTATTATTGTTATGTCGGCTTTGATTATGTTATGACCCCTTAGACTCCTATATATAGAAAGGAGGTCTTTTCATTTGTATCATAAAAGAATTGTTCATTTATGTAATGTAAAGGAGGTTGCCCCCTCAAAGAAGCTGAATTCTAAGGCGTTGATCTATCTTTTCTATCTTTTCTTGAGCTGGTTTCATAACAGAGGTAGGCAAGTCGAAGAGCCAGGAGAGGAAGTGAATAGCCATGAGACGGATCGACGTTAAGCCACAAATAGACAGGAGGAGAGGAAGAGCTAAGAGAGAGCAGTAAGAAAACTTGGAAACAGAGAAACCAAAGCCGAGCTCACTGTAATAGGCAGAGCCAGCAGAGGTTGGAGGTAGAGCCGCCGAGCCAAAGAGCTCCACTAACAACAACATATTGTTGTTGGAGTTGCTTGGAGGTTGAGCAATTCACAGAGGCATGCAAAGGCCGAGAGAAAGAGCTTAGAGAGCCAGAGAAAATAGCCAGAGCCAAGAGCCAGAGTGAGCGCCAGAAGCGAGAGCTGAGAGCCAGAACCAGAGCTCAAGCCACAGAGCCAGAGCTAGAGTCAGAGCCAGAGCTAGAGCCAGAGCGAAGAGCTAGAGCTAGAGCCAAGAGCCAAAGCTAGAAAGTCGAAGAGCTCCAAGAGCCAAGGGATAAGATGGTATTCTGAGCCCAATGTTCATGTATAAAACATTGGAGTTAAATGTAGCACTTATAAAAGAATTGAAGCCGTAATCCCAGAGAGCCTAATCGAGTTGATTAGAGCTCAAGGAGACATAGCTCAAGATATCAGGATGAACTCCATATTATATTTTTGCCTTATGTGTTTGTTTTTACTGCTGGTTTAACTATTGTTATGTGCATTTATATATCAGTTTAAGTATCTTCCCATATCAGCACAAACAACAAATTTTAAAGTAAATAATCAACTGAAAACAAATACAAGCATACACCCATATTTTCAAGAATTTCTGATTTCTGCATTGGTTGATCATTAACACTTGGGAAAATTTAAAGCTTTGGAAGTGGGAAAGGTTCTTGTAAGTTAGACAAGAAGCCTAAGAGCCCCATTTTTAGATCAAGTAGTATCAGAGCTCTAGATTGATTAACCCCACCTTCAAAGAAGGTTGTATCAGAATGCTTGATTGACAGGGCAAAGATTGCTTGTCTGAAAGGTGTTTGGGCAGTCATGGATTGATTGTCTCATTGATTGTATGCTTGGTTGCAGATTGACTATTGTTTGAGTTTGCAGAGGTGAAGGGAAAGCTATTGATAGCTCAGTCTAGGAAGGACAAGAAGGAAGAAGGGTTGAAGGCATTCTTCTATCCCAAAGGACCTCAGGGCAATCCTTAAAGCACAAGAGGTTTGTTGCAAAATTTTACTTGAGTAAGCTCTTTAATAATCTTGTTTGAAGTTCTTTTGTGCTTTTTGAAAATGACAACTTCTACAAGTGAGTGCTCAATTTCTTCTTTCTTCAAAAGTTTATTTGATGGAGACATGAAGCAAGACTTGTCCACCATGATGGATATGGTGAGAGAAATGTATGAGGATGGAAGGAAGAGAAACATACTTAGAGAGCAGCTGAATTCCGTGGAGGAAGAGAAGTAGATGCTTTCTGACAAATTGCAGGAAATGGAGAGGCAACTTCATATTGCAAATATGAACCTGAAAAGGATGCATGAGTTGGAGTCACAACTCTTTGTTGCGAAAGAAGCCTTGGTCAAGTATCAGCTTGAAGAATAGGTAAACCATTCCTGTTTGTCTTCAAATTCTTCTAAGAATGCTTATATTGGTTATTTTGAAAAACATACCAGAGGAATAGGTTCCAAGCTAATGTCCAAGATGGGCTATGAAGGAAAAGGATTGGGCAAGCGTGCACAAGGTATTGTTGAGCCAATAATGGTTGAAGAAAGACCTAAGTATTTGGGTCTTGGCTATGGACACTATTATGGAGAGAATTCCAAAGCTGCCATGAAGGCCATCGAAATAGTTCCATAAAGGAGTTTTATTGTAGGTCCTCTACCTCAGTAGTGTGAGGATTGTATTCAGAAGGAATGCAACAGCTCGGAACATCATTCGCATGATGTAGGTGTTCAAAAGCACATACTTGAACCAGAGGGTTGTGGAAACTCTGACAACCTTGAAGAAAGTGATAGTGTTCCAAAGGGAGCTACTTCTTCATTTGTTTCACCTCCTAATGAAGGAAATAAAGGTGAAAGGAGTAGGTATAAATCTAGTTCTGAAAACATTCCTTTTGATTTTATAAAGCATGGAAAAATAATTGCATGTTCCTTTTGTGGTTTGGATAACCATTATGATTCTAGATGTTGGAAGAGGATGGCCACACACAGGAAATTTTTGAAGGAAAAGAAGCAAGCAGCCAAAGGTCCACAGGACAAGGCAAATCATGCTGTCAAAAGGATGCACATGTCTTGCACTTACTGCCATAAGCAAGGGCATCTTACTGAAAGATGTTGGACTTTGAACCTAGCACTGCTTCCAGCAAAGCTGGAGGAGAAGGTGGAAAAAGAAAATGGCAGGGATGGAAATAAAGATCCCATGATTGATGTGGTTCAGGATGATTTACATATTGATGCTAATGTGAAGACAAAGGAGGGACCTTTGAAATGGATTGGTAAGAAATGGTTCGAATTCTTATCCAATTAAGGCTGCATGTCTAGTGATGCATTTTTTTGCATTTCTTTGTAGAATAAATGCAAGTTGCAGGAACTTACCAAAATGGTAAATAGAAAGAAGTTGAGTTGTGGAAACTCACTTTATTGTTGCAACAATATGTTCATTTCAGCTTCGAAAGTACAGTGTGCTTAAGCGAAAGTTGAAGGACGAAATGCATGCATGAGAATGATGTGCATGTACATAGGGATGCTGATGATTTCCTTGTTTTTGAACATGTATGTGTAATTAACTTGCAGGGTTGATTGCTTTGACATGCATGTGATACCATGTTGGCTTGGGAGAAGTTAACTTGGTCTCTAAAATGGAGATGAGGATGAAGTGTTTCATCTTTTGGAAAAGAGTCCTAAAGGTCTTTTTCCTACATGCTTGACTTGAAGGGTCATTTGTTGTAAAGGCATGTTTTATTGGCTTGATTATCTAGCTAATAATTTGTATGCAGATATAAGACATGGAAGGGTTCACAGGATGTGAAATCTGTTTCTTTGTTGAAGCAAGAGTTAGCCCATTCAGTTGTTGTTTGTATGCCTACTGTTGTTAATAGTTGTTGTCAGCAGCTTTCCAAATAGGTACAAATGAAAGTTTTGTGGAGCAGATGTACTTCACATTTGTTTGAGCCACCTTGTATCAAGGATCAAGGCACAAAAGTTCAAACTACCTTCTGTAAACTTCACAGCAGAAGTTCTGCATGAAGTCAAGGAGGAAAACAGTTCTTCCCGAGATGACCAACCCATCCAAGAAGGGAAGCGGTCAGATATTTTGGTCCAGAGGAACTATGCAAAGGCAAGTGTAGGGAGGTTCAAAGAAGAGGGTGTTGTTACTCTCATTTACTGCTCAAATCAGTATATCAGTCTTTTGGTGGACCAAAAGTTCTTTTAGTGGGAAGGCGTGATCTGAAATTGGATCCTCAAACTCTCTTAAAGCTACCCAAACTCTATAAAAACTCATACCGAAGTTTAAAGTCCTATGGATGTCGAAGCCTATCAGAAATAACCTCTGAACAACGACAATTTCCAGCCAGCACAGAGCAACGAGGACCTTCGATCAAAGCACATTGACCGAAAAAATGGCAATTAGGAGGCTCAGATCAGAAAATGGAGGCTGTTTCTAATGCACGATTAGCACAAAGCCCCTCAAGAAGGAAAGGCCCTGAAGCGCTCAGTCACATGGAAGCTGGGAAGCCGTGGGGAAAGCACTAAAGGCTAAAGGCGGGACTTGCACTCCAAAACCGGTGGTATTTATCAGGGGTACCCTTGGGCAGTAAGCGGATTTGGCTGAAACCTAGCGATCCCATTCAACGTCGGACGCATGGCAGGCAAAGGAGAGAGAAACCTGTCGCTCATCGTGCGCTAACGGTCGAGCAAGTCAACCGCGTGAAATGAGCGAATGTCGTAGGATCTTGGGGATCCATATCAGATGATGGAGACTGCACCCAATGGGAAACCAGATTAGACAGAGAAAATAAGCTTCGACACGTAAAGGTTGAAGTCCGATTTGACCGCTGAGTTGGCAGATGAATCATTTCACGGAGTAACCTAAGTGATGAACCGTTTGAGGAAGAGCTGGCTTAGCTCATACGGAGACAAGTGGCCACCTCTCTGTGCAGCGTTACAATGATGATGATGCAAAGCAGGGAATTCCAATGGATAGAGGCAGGAAAGCCGAACAGTCGGGAGAGGAAGTGAACAATGATGAGACAGATTCACGTTAAGCCACAAACAGACAGGAGAAGTGGAAGAGCTAAGAGAGAGTAGTAAGCAGACTTGGAAGTAGAGAAACTAGAGTTGAGCTCACTGTAATAGGTAGAGCCACCAGAGGTTGGAGGCAGAGCCTCAGAGCCAGAGAGCTCCACTAATAATAGCATATTGTTGTTGGAGTTGCTTAGAGGTCAAGCAATTCACAGAGGCATGCAAAGGCTGAGAGAAAGAGCGTAGAGAGCCAGAGAAAATAGCCAGAGCCAAGAGCCAGAGCTAGAAAGCTGAAGAGCTCAAAGAGCCTAGGGATAAGATGGTATTCTGAGCCCAATGTTCTTGTATAAAACATTGGAGTTAAGTGTAGCACTTGTAAAATAATTGAAGCCATAATCCCAGAGAGCCTAATCGAGTTGATTAGAGCTCAAGGAGACGTAGCCCAAGATATCAGGGTGAACTCCATATTATACTGTTGCCTTATGTGTTTGTTTTTACTGCTACTTTAACTATTGTTATGTGCATTTATATATCAGTTTAAGTATCTTCCCATATCAGCACAAACAACAAATTTTAAAGTAAATAATCAACTGAAAACAAATACAAGCATACAACCATATTTTCAAGAATTTATGATTTCCGCATTGGTTAATCATTAAGACTTGGGAAAATTTAAAGCTTTGGAAGTGGGAGAGGTTCTTGTAAGTTAGACAAGAAGCCTAAGAGCCCCATTTTCAGATCACAGAACCAAGTCACCAACATCCAAGTTAGCTTTCCCTGTAGACTTCTTATCGAACCATCTCTTGATATAGTTCTGGTGGAGTGAAAATATTTCTTTTTCTTTCATCCTTTCTTCCTAAAGCCTGTGGAGTGTATCCATCCTACGTTGAACTAGATGGCAAGGCTTGCCTTGGGATTCTTGGGATAGCTGAAGTGCGGGCAACTAGATATTAGGCATAAGGATGGCTTCTTTACCATAGACCAAGAAGTACAGTGAGTTATTCAGAGAGGGTTTGGGTGTTACACAGTCAGCCCATAATACATTCATTAGGGTGGTATGCCAGTTGTGCTACTAAGAGAAAACAATCTTTTTGATTATGTGGATGAGGTTTCTAATCATGGATTCTGCTAGACTGTTTCCTTGTAGGTAGTAGTTAGATGAGTGTTTCAGCACAATACCATTTTGTAATACACAATCATAAAGTTTCAAAGACGAAAAGTATGTTGCATTATCAAAAACAAGTGATACCAAAACACCAAAGTGTGAGATGATGTTCTGCTGGAGGAAGTTGATGACCTCCTAGTCATTCACTTGTTTGAGCAGAACTGCTTCAATCCATTGTGTGAATTAATCAATTGTTGTTATAATGTAGTAGTGTTGTTTTGATGAATGTGGGAATATTTGCCCAATGATGTCCAGGCATCACTGTTGGAATGGTTTGGTCACTACAACAGGGTGCAGTGGGGTTGCTGACCTTCGCGTCCTGCTGGCGCATCATTGAAAAATTAGGCACTTGAAGGCATGAGCATGTGCATACTTGTATAATGTGGGCTAGTAGAAAATGGTTCACTTGACTTTGTGCATAGTGGTGTTTATTGCAAATTGAGCCCCAGTGAGTCTGTCATGCAGATCTTGTAGTACCTTCTCTCATTCATTTGCCTCCAGGAACCTAAGAAAAACTCAGTTATTGTGCTTCCTGTAAAGCACTCTGTGCACTAACTGATATGCTAAGGCTTTGAGGTGTAATGCCATTTTTTGTCTGATGGAAAAGTGAGAGGGTACAGTGACGTGCTCAAGGTACTGGTGCACATCTACATACCAAGGGGTTTGTCTTCGGTGGGTATTTCTCACCTTATATCATACATCTCAATTTCTTGCTCATAGCCAACGAGCTCTTCTTCATTCTCTGGTGCATGTATTGGTTTAGCTGCAAGTCTGTAGAGCCCATGTCCTTTGATCATGTGAACTGGATTGATTTTGAGATCATACTCTTGCAAGATTGTCATCTAGTTCGCACGTTGTTCACCTAGTTCTTGATATACAAGCAATGTGTGGACTGTTGGGTGAGGGATGAAGGCTATGAAGTGGTTCTTCAGCAAGTAGGGCCTGAAGTGTTTCACCACCTTGTAAACTACATATGCTTGCTTGCCAATGATGGGGTAGTTGAGTTCTGGTCCCTGCATGGTTGCACTCATGAAGGATATTGGGTGTTCATCATACATCTTGTCCTTCTGAGTGAGTACTGTAGCGAGCGAATTATTGGAGGTGAAGGTGTATCACAAGAAATATTTCTTGAAGTCTAGGATGTAGAGTGCAGGAACTTTTGCAATAGCCTACTTAATTTGAGTGAATGCAAACTTTTCCCTCTTGCCCTAGCTATAGACTGCATCTTTCTTGATCATGTCCTGCATGGGCTTGACTATCTACGCATAATATGAGATGAACTTTTGGAGGAAGTTTATCTTGCCCAAGAAGGACTACATGGCTTTCTTGTTGGCTAGGTGAGGTATCTATGTAATAGTCTAGACCCAGTATGGATACAACTTGATCTCGCTTTTGGCAACAATGTGTCTGAGAAGGTTCCCCTCAGACACTACGAATACACTCTTAATTGGATTCAATGAAATCACGTATCTTCGGCATTGCTCAAAGATCTTCTTCAGATGGCATATGTGGTCCTCACATCTTCTTGAGAACACAGTCATGTCATCGAGGTATACCACTATGCTCTGGCCGATGAGTTTGTGAAAATCGATGTCCATGGCACGCTGAAAGGTTGCACCTGCATTTACAAGCCCAAATTGCATTTTTTTGTAAGCAAACGTACCCCACTTGGTATGGAAGGTAGTCTTAAGTCTGTCAGTTTGATACTAGAACTTGATTGTAACCTGAAAATCTGTCGAGTAGGAAAACACATCTCTGCCCCAAATATTGTTTGCAGAATGTGGCCCATAGATGGCACAGGGTAGTTATCTTTGTCTGAGGTGCGGTTCACGTTCCAAAAATCAACACACAAGTGGATTTCCCTAGGCTTCTTGCATACAAGAACAAGGTTTGAAAACCACGTGGAATGATGAATTTTGTATATGATCTGTTGACCCAACAGCTTAGTGAGCTCTTTCTGTATAAGGGGTTCAAGTGACGGGTGTACTTTCCTAAGCTTCTGTTGATATGGCTTGACCCCTTCTTTAATCAGAATGATGTGTTGGATTATCCACGTGTCATAAGTTTTTAGATCATCGTATATCCGTGCAAACACATATTGGTATTGTTTGAACAAGTGGACAAAGGCTTGCCTCTCTTGCTGTGTGAAACATGTACCAAGATTGAAAAACTTCGAATCTTTTTCTGTTCCCAAGTTGATCAAATCATGCATCATGGTGGAACTGTGGGTCTTGTTATTCCTTGGCCTTTGAAAATGTTCTTACAAGTCATAAAGCTTTTCCAATGATGCCACACCCTTCATGATAAGGTGGCCTTTCCTGTTACCAACTTTTTCTTGTAGAGAGCACTTGTGCTCATCATAATCTATCGCTTCATCTTTGAAGATGTCAACGTTGGCCATGAAATGTAATATCTATTGATCATCATTAAACACGTGTAATTTATTTATGTTATCCAGGATATATGGGTTTGTACAAAATTTCAATAGTAAATATATCCCTAATCGGTGACATTCGTGAAGCTACGTTTGCTAGGGCATTGGCAGCTGCATTATGTGTATGTGGTACAAAAATGATGTTAAATGCTTAGAATTTAGAGATTAGTCGCCATACCTCTTGCTGGTAACTTTTGAGATGTGGTGATAAGCAGTGAATAGTATTACGTACCTATCGTACCACTATCTCTGAATCACCTACCACTTTGAGTGTAGCCACGTTGAGGTTGATGGCTTTTTGTAAGCCCAACACGAGTGCTTCATAATCAGCAACGTTGTTTGTGCACTCAAACTCCAAGCGACTTGAAACCATATGCTTCTTGTTGTATGGGTGAATCAAAACACACCTAGCTCCTGAGCTATCC
The DNA here is from genome assembly GCA_031772625.1 of Pinus tabuliformis. Taxonomy (NCBI): domain Eukaryota; kingdom Viridiplantae; phylum Streptophyta; class Pinopsida; order Pinales; family Pinaceae; genus Pinus; species Pinus tabuliformis. The sequence goes on along the minus strand of CM062815.1, from coordinate 760,985,748 downwards.
CGTGTCTTTGACCTGTCAAAGTACATGGTCCACTTGTCTGTACACGGACTATTTGAAGTACTTGCACTAATTCTACTACTCCTACTTCTGCTACTACTATTATTGGTACAATGTACTATACATGTTATGTTACCATAAGTTGGGCAAGGAAGGAGTCCCAACTGCGTGTCTAGTAGGGTTGGAACTAACTGTGCAGGATAACATGGCAATGTTATTTCCAGGAGGCAGTTTCCAAACATGAGTTCTATGAAGGCCAACAGTGCATTCTTGTCACTAAGGGGAGTGACATTCTGCTTCATATACCTCTCAGATACCACCTGGATTTGATTGCATTTGCCCTTGTATAGAAGCCACATGTGCGACCAGTCTATAGAAAAATATCCATTCATCTTGTTGGACCAGTCTCTACTAAGTAGTAGACTGCATGCTTTCGGTATGTCCACAATGACAATGTTGATGCATTGGTGGACTCGACTATCATTGAGATAGTCAGATGATCACATCTCAAATTTCACTAATGGCTAGTACCAATTTTTGATCAATTTGGATGATTCAAGCGGATGTCTCGCTCCATTGTGCATTCATGTTTTTAGCAATGGAGAGTGGCATGACGTTGGCTTCTGCACTAGAATCAACCAAGCAGTTGTGAGAATTGCAGTTACAAACTTCAAATGAGAGGAATGGAGGGCAACCTGAGTTTGCTTCTTCCGTATGGAGTGTGTTAAGCACAGTGAAAAGTGATCCAAGAGGTGTGCTTGCTCCCTTGTTGGTAGAGGTTGCGTTGTTCGTTGTTGTCTATCCTAATGCATGCATCAAGATGTCTCGATCACTTTGGATCTTAGATAACTTGAACAAACTGATGTTTGCACAAGTTTTCTTCATGTCATCTACAATGTTGTAGTCCATAGGTGGTAGACTCACTGAGGTGTCTGGGGTAGAACTGATGTTCGTGTTGTTTGGTGGAGTGTTCTGTAGTTTTCTCCTCATGGATGTACTCTTATCTGCCGCTATCTTCCTGGACTTGTTTCGTGTTTTCTGCTTTAGGGTGGCGGGTGGAGCAACCTTCCTTAACAATAGTATCATTTTTTCTTGTGCTTCCCCAAATGTAGGGGGAGCCCCTTTACTCTTAACATTGTAATGGTCATGTTTCTTTGGGGGCTGCTTCTTAGTGTTCATCTTCGGCATTGCTTGCGAGAAATGATACATGTTCACCACATGCCTAGAACTTGATGCTTCATCAGGTGCAATACCCTCGTCATTATTAGTGTCTTACGGCTACTCCTGCATATTGTCTTCTGCATCGAATGTATGACTGCATACAGAGCTTGCAACTTGCTTCCAGTCCGAACAAGAGCTCTTGGGGCGATGTTCTTCGTGGAATGAATGGAACTCATAATTTGTGCACTGTTCTAGGTGGAACATAGATATCTGCAGAGTTTTTGGAGTGAACTGGTTGCTTCTTGATGAACTTCTTCCTTGTTTTTGTCTGGACAGATGGCTGCTTGCAGATGTGTCAGTTTTCTGTTGTTTAAGCTCCAACACTTCTGTTGTCAGGTTCTTGATGAGGCGAGTGAGGGTTTCGATATCATTTTCTTCCTTGTCTCTTCCTTTGCTCGCCATCACCCAAGACTTTCTACTCTCGTCTTTGGAGTCCTTTTCTAGTTCATCATCCTTGATGACTCCAATCATGTGCAGGTCTTTCTCAACAACAATAACCTCTTCGTATTTTTCGAATAGAGTTGGTTTCGCAACTTTCTTGGCAAACTACACAATGCTGGTTGACAATGCAGACGTGTAGTAATCAACAGTGATGGAGTCATGAGGTTTGGTGTCCTCTACAAATTGGTTCAATATGCATGTAAACCTTTGATTGAAATCTTTAACCTTTTCTTTCCCCTCCATCTTCAGGCTTCCCAATTATTTGAGTAACATGGCTGGGGTCTTGTCATCAGCAAACTTTTCAAGAAACATGCATTTGAATGCACCCTAGTTCTGTATGGAGTTTGGTGGAAGGATTTAATACCATGCAGTTGTGCAACCGTCCAAGATACATGGGAATAATCTACATGCTATGTTGTCATACCGTACCTCAAGGGTATGCAGCTGCAGGTAGAAGTTTTCCAAATGGTCTTTTGCCTTCACTGTGCTGTTAGGGTTGAACTTGATGTTCATTCTCTCTGCTCGCTTTGGCATCTTGTGCAAAACACCCAGGAGAGCCAATGGTCCCTAAGTCATCCATTCCAGATTTTGGTCAGCCATCTCTTCTTCTTCTTCATCCTCCTCCTCTTCTTCATAATCTGATGGTTCTGGCTCTGACTCTGTTGGTTTGTCTCTGCCTCTACCTCCTCCACTTCCTTCCCCTCCACCTCCTATATCGAAGTCTGATCCCAAAATCGCAAGGGTGTCTCGTTCTCCTTCTTGGACGACCAAAGGTTCCTCTCCCTCTTCAATAGCTTTTGCCAAACCTTCAAGTGTGGCAAGAACTTATTCTTCCACTGATGATACAATCCTTGTGGGAGTGGTTTTTGGCTTCCTTGATGCATATGGAAGGTGTTTTATTCATGGGACCAGTCCAACTACTTTTGTGAACTAGCGGGTGATGGGATGGATGGAGTGAAGGTGATGATATCGTATTTCATGTTTATTCCTGGGAGGTGAGAAGTAACCAATTGGAGAGTTGTGCGTAGGTGAGAGGGAGTGGGAACTATTGCCTTGACTAGATGGTTGATGAGTGAGTGTGAGAGGACATTCAGCCATATACAACTGGCTACCCTCCTTCTAACGCCAATAATGTTGATGGTGCTGGACCCGCCAACATTCATGGGATCACCCCGGTATGAAGTCCCAATTAGACCTCACACCATTTGGTGTGGGAGTCCCATCTAGTATGGTGGTCCGGTTGCCATTATCTTAAATATTTGCCATATCTCTTGCTTGTCAACACAAGAGAGTGGTCTACTTTTTCTTCGAGTAGTGAGGTTCGCATGCCTAGTGATTTCTAGTGTTACTTGTGTCAATGGTTCTTTCACTATAGAGGGAGAGGGTGGGAGTGAGTCCCAATTTAGTTGGGAGGAAGCCCAAACTCTATTAGGAAAACACAACATAATAAGATGTGCACAACTTTCAGAAGAGCAGTCCACATAGATGTGGTAGTCACAACACTTAAGGGAATATAACACATACAACACATAGTGGATGAGTCCGCATCAGTGCGATTGTTGTTATAGAAAGTTTATGTTAAAGGTCTGTCTGATAACTGGGGAGGTAACCAACATGGGAAGGACAACGTTAACAACTCATACAACACATTTTCATTAATATATATGTATTAAAACAATTGAATGAGTTCAAGTGTTAAACAAAGGTTAAAGCAACATGCATTACAAGTGTTAAAGATCAGTCTTACAATAATTACAATACATGTGCGAAAATGTGTTGGCCTGTTAGAAGGCTTCTAAATTAAGCAAAAGTTCCAAGACACATCATTACACCATACATCACTAAAACTGTGGGCGGGGAATCGCAGCCACTAATTACTCCTCAAAGAAAATATTATAGACTCTCAAGGCAATGTGGGAGGAGCCGAGGTGAAATTTCCTTTGAATGCACAAATGAGGGGGTATTTATAGCCAAGGGTGAAATTGACCCTTGTGGCTATTCGACTACCCTCATGACTATTTGACTTCAATGAATTTTCAACTTTACTTAACTCTTCATACAACAAGTGGGTCTCTTGGACTTCCACATTACATTACATTGATTGGAAGTATGTCCCACAATAGAGATATGGATGTCATGACTCATGACAAGACTCGACATGATAGTGTTGGTGCATTCGTGCTGCTACTAGTGTGCATGTCGAGCTACAATGTTGGATTTCCTCATGGTGTGTCACAACTTCACCTCCACATGGAAAAGTGCACAAAATATTCGATGGTTATTGATTCGATTAATGTTTCATTGACGCATTGCCCCTTGTTTGTATGTTGGTATGCTTGACAGATTAACCCGTTCATGAAAAGTGCATGTTCATCCATCCTTCCATCCATGAACACATCTTGCATGTTTTCTCATTTGTCCTTCTATGAACGCATATTTTCATGATTGTCTGTTCATGAGCACATATCTTTGCATGCATCGTTTACTCGACCATTGGTGAACATTTCCTTATGCATCTACTCCCTTTGTTCATCCCATCCGTCGTCGAGCCATGTTTGTTTGTGTACCTATATCTGCAGTCACTCATGACGATACAATATCAAATCCATAAACCTCCTAGTCTACCATGATGCAGATTGTTTCGGATGTAGGTGACAAGGAGAGGAGACATGATTGCGAGCTAGGATGGAGGCTCCGGGCACTTTTGGTGAAAACTGCGCAACAGTCACGGGTTGATGGAGATGGAAAATCCAGATCGAAATTAACTGTCCGCGGGGTTGGGATCAACTAGAGGACAAAACTGCATAGTTTTTTAGAGGAACAGTCGAGGATGTGGGAAGGCTAGGCAAGTAAAATCTGCGCAATTTCTAGAAGGAGTGGGAAGTGGGAGCTTGGCAGCCAAAACTACGCAATTCCTAGAGGGAACTTGTAGCTGGCTATTGGGTCACTAGCAACAAAAACTGCGCAATTCCCGAGGGAACTTGTAGTCAACTACCGAGAGCATGGCTACAAAAACTGCGTAATTCCTGGAGGGAACTAGTAGCTCGTTGCTGGGTCACTGGCAACAAACACTGCACAATTCCTGGAGGGAACTTGTAGTCAGCTACTGGGACATTGGCATAAAAAACTGTGCAATTCCTGGAGGGACTAGCAGTCAGCTGCTGGAGGGGAAAAATACATTGATGCTAGGAGGTTGGCCTGCTAATCACCTCTGTGCAGTTTCTAAGCTAAGCGGACTGTTGGGAAGTAGAGGGCTTGCTCATGAAAACTGTGCAGTTTTCTAGGTGAGCAGCTGGTCGATTGACTATAGGGTTGGCTGGAAAAACTGCACAATTTTCTAAGGGAGACAGGGACGGGGACTAGGTGTCTTTCTGGCCTATATGTGCAATTTTCTCAGTCAACGCAGTGGGCAAGGTCTGCATTCACTACACAATTTTTGACGAGAGTCAGTCCCAGGGTGACTACCGAGTCAAACTCTCCGGTTGACCAACATGAAGGTTGATTGATCTACTTGCAGACAACACAGTTTGAAATGGCTTGCTTGGTGCCTATGCGCTATTATGGGTGACATTCGATGGAGTCGATGGCGGGGGTGAAGGTTCCGCTATCAAAGGGGAATCTAGTCATTAGAACTTCAGCAAAATGATTAAGTGTGTGAATGAGTGAGAAGGTGCATATGTGAAGTTGCAAACACACACTTAGATGAATTGACAAGATGGCTCAAACCATCTAGACACATATACTCAACATAACTAACCGACAGTGTGAGCGAAAAGTGCGACACGTGTGATTGATCATTGTTCGACCGTGATGGCGCTTGTGTGACAGCGTATATGACTCCGTGTGTGAGCGTGACAAATGGTTACATAGAAAACACAACATGTACACACAAAGCGAAGACCTTGTTTATGACCAGAACATGGTTGCAAGCATGACATTGACATTAAGATGAAATTTTTTCCAGTTGAATGATCAAGAAAGGTGGGTGCAAAGACTCACACAGGCTCCTGGAGTGAACCTGCGTGCGTGCATTGATCAAGTAAAACTCTCAAATGAGGCTCCTAAATTGGATGCGGGCCAAAATTTTGGAGGGTGTTGTAGCTGCTACAATAGGTAGTAAAACACTTTAGGCCATATCTGTTGAATTATAGAACTAAGGCTATTGTTCCCTATCCAAAAATTAGAATATGCTAGTACAAAAGGAGTTAGGAGATAAAAGGGAACATTAAATGTCAACCCTTCAACAATATAATTTAGAAATAAATCCTACAAAGATTGTAAAAGGTCAGGTCTCTGCAAACTAGTTATTGAATCTATTAATTTTGTTGATCAAGATCCTTGTTCTAATGAAGATATCTTTAATTCAAAATGAATAATTTTGTGTACCTAATAATACAAATTCATGTATTATAATATTATATTTTATCTCAATGAATGCTACAACACCACCTCATCTTGTAGCAAAGAAAAGAAGGGAGTTAAAGCTTAAGTCAGTGCTTTTTCAGCTAAGCAATAACATTATTTTTTGTAAAAATTATGATGGGTTACTACTTCATTGCTTGGAACAAAAGTATTCCCATAAAATACTGCAAGATCTCCATTTCGGTCCCGCTAGTGGCCACTTTGGTGGGGATGCAACTACTCATAAGGTACTAAGAGCTAGGAATTATTGTCTCACTTTATTCATGTATGCCCATGCCCTAGTCCAAAAATGTGAAATTTTCAAAAAGGATACTGGTAGGGTTGAGAAGTCTGCATTTCCCCTTCAAACTATCACCGTCGAAGCTCATTTTTAGTGGTGGGGCTTAGACATAGTTGGTCCTATGAACCATGCCTTGTCTCAACAACACAAGTATATAATAATAAATATTGATTATTTTACGAGATGGGTAAAGGAAGCAACTTTATAAGTGGTAAATTCTAAATAAGTAATAGTGTTTTTAGACTCTAGCATTATCACTTGTTTTGGTATTCCATAATCACTAGTTTTCGATAATGCATCTTATTTTTCCTCTCATGAAATAAATGCTTATCCCTTAGAGAAAGGGATTAACATTAAGGATTCAGTGAATTATTACCCTTAGTGTAATGGTCTTATTGAATCTTCAAATAAAATTTTGTTAAAAATCCTAAAAAGAATAGTGTCCGAGCATAAAAAAATTGGCATATTACTCTCTTTAATGAATTATAGGTTGATCAGGTAACTTCAAAAGCTGCAATTGGTAATTCTCCCTTTTCTCTTATGTACGATAGAGAAGTAATTCTTCCTCCTAATATCTTTTTTTCTTCTTTACAGTTGTCTAAAAAACTACAGGAAGAAGAATCTTTAGCCATGCAAAATAGAATCAATTCCTTACTCAAATTGGAATAAAAAGGAGAAAAATATAAACAAAATTTGCATCAACACCAACAAGTCGTAAAATGCTAGTTTGATGGCATGTCTTCTTCTAATAGAAACTTTTATGTAGGTGATTTGGTTCTTAAATGTGACAAAGTACATGAGGAAAAAGGGGAGCATCCAAAGTTTCAGAGGTTATGGTTGGGGCCTTTCATTATTACAAAAAAAATATGCCCTTTGACGTTCTCCCTACAAACTCTGGAGGTATAGTTAGAACCCCTTCTAGTCAATGGGAAGCTTCTTAAAACGTATTTTTACTGAACCCCTTCAGGAAAGTTTTATTATTGTAAATATTGTTTTTTTATTTTCATGTTGTCATGTGTTTTGAGTATGTTTTTGCTTCCTGCTTCAAATGTTTAATTTATTTGATAAGTCCATTCTTTGAAACATAAAATTTCAGTCTGAAATCTTGTTTAAGGAAAATTTTGAACAAACGTTTCTTTTTCTTACGACTATCTAACTCATTGATCTATTTTATCTATCTTTTTACTTGTTAGAAAAATATTTTTATGTTCAAATATCATCGCTTTAGAAACAATGTATAATTTATTATAGATTGTATTAAGGGAATGAATTATTAAACCAAAAGAATTTTAGTATATAATATAATTGATGCAAGGTTGGTGATGGTGTTGGAAATACCGAGGGGGCCAAAAGATGAATCAATATGTATTTACAATTGGTATAAGATCTAGTACCTTCAAGCACAAGCTAACATATGGAAGGTATATCTTACGAACATAAATGGAAAAATAAAGAAGGAAAGGTTGAAAAAAATGTAAATCGGGTTGAGAAAGCTCCATTGTTCAATGGAATGAATTATGAACTATGGAGAAAAATAGTGGATTTCTATTTGATTATCCTAGCATATGAGGTATGGAAATCAATTGTTAATAAAGTCACAACAACCAAGGAGTCAAAAGAATACAATACGGAAGTAATGGAAGCAATCCCGAGTAGTCTATAAGATTATGTAAAAAGCAAGGTGGTTCAATGCTCTTTAGCTAAAAATCTTTGGGAAAAAGTACAAAATCTCCTTGAATAATTTGGATTTTTTCTTGGTGAATTAGAGTCTCACCATAAGAATGATCATAAATCAAAGGAAGTAGATGAAGGCAACAATATCATAGAAGACAATAAATATGAAAAAGACATTGAAGAAAAGGTTGAAGTAAATCTTGAAGCAAAACTAATGGCTACTCTAGAAGAAGTAAATAGATTCAAAAAATAAAATAAAGAGATTGAAGAAAAGAATCAATACCTTCACCGTACAAAGGAAATTTTTGTTCTCCTAAGGATCCAAGAAGAAGAAAGATATAATGACTTTAGCAATATTGAAGAAAAATTACACCAACAAGGAAGGAGACATGACGAAAAATTCAAATCCCTAAAGTTTCATCTAGAAGAAGTAATGAAAGTAGAATTAATTAAAATCCCGTTAATAAATAAAGAAGAAGATTGTGAGAGGTTTCAAGGAGAAATTGTCTCTTTAAAAAATGAAGTCAAAAAACTACACAAGGATCTGAACAATACACAAGTATTAGATAACATCTTCAGTTGTCAAAGGTATCCATCTGACAAATCAGGTCTTTGCTATATAGGTGAGACTTCATGCAAAAATTATGAATGCCTTAAGTCACCTGAGAACCATATCCTTCAAAGATCTAGTCCCAAGAAAGGAAATCAATATGAGTTTACAAGAACTACTTCTCAAAGAAGTTATGCAAAAAATATCAAGGAAAATAGTAAAATGGATCAACAAAGGTGTAATCCTTCTCCAAGATAGAACAACTTTAGTAGATCATCAAAAGGATGCTACTCATCCAAGTATCAAATATTATTTCTTGGTTATTGTTATTCTTGCACTAATTTTGGTCATAAAGCTAGAGATTGTAGAGCATACTACAATAATGACTACAAATACTATCTTAGATCAACCATTCTACCATTTAAGTTCAATGTAGAATTCTATTAATGTCACAATATTGGTCATATAGCACGGGACTATAGAAGAAACATGAAATGGGTTCCCAAACAAATCAATGAACAAAATTTATCTGAAAATCCCACCAAAGTTTGGAGAAGGAAACAAGAAAGTAAAAAATAGAAGAATATGATGTGGTTGTGCATGCTCAATGCACTAATTGTTAGAACATCTTCAAGGTTGAGTGCTCCAATACAAAGTTGACTGGGCTGCACCATTTCAAGAGTAAAAAGACCTCCTTCAGATTCCAAGGGATAGACTCGAGAAGCTAGAACTCATTCCAACCTCAATTTGAAATATGGTTCAATTGCACTCCACCAAGTTTTACTCAAGAAATAATCCTTTTTCTGACTTCAAACATTTCTTGCCTCTTAGAGGCTTCATTGACATATCTTCCGAACAACCAAATTCCCCACATTGTAGCCAAGGAACACCCATTGTGTCATCTAAAATGATTTTCTATTAATTCCATTGATAGCTCTTGTTTTTTGTGAAATGTAAGTTTTGAGAGGTCCACTGGTGCAATTAATATGTTTATTAAAATTAAATTTAAACCTAGCTTTAACACAAAAAAGGAAATATGAGAGGAGGAACTACTATGAAATGAATCAACCTACTAAGTACAATTAAGGAAGTGGAATCGACAAATTGAAACTTTACTAACCTTCCTCGGGAGCTACAGGACCCCCAAGAGATCAACCACCCTTCCAGGTGCCCAAACCCTGAGTCAGATTGCTTTTTCACTAACCTGAACTCCCAACCATGGGCATAACATTGTATCCATGCATTTGTAGGCCTCTATTTGCATGCATAATCCTACAAGGTAGGGAATTTAGTCCCAATTTCTCAGTTCTAAGCCTATGACCCCAAAATCGGTGCCACATTTTTAGGGCTTGTCTCTAGACCATTGCCTAGAACTTAATGAGACTTTCTAGAATGATAAATAACATTATGAAAAATCCATTGATATAAAACTTGATCATGGACTTGACCTAACGAGGCCTAACCATGATAGTCATTTCATCAAACTCATAGCGAACATGTAATCAAAAGGTCATAAATGCATATCTAAACATAGGGGTCTCATAATTATTTGAAAATCATCAAGAAGGTTTGATGCCCTCTCATAGTGGCTTAAATAACATCTATTAGCCCTTGCATTCATTAATAATTCATCAACAAACCAAACATATCAAGAGCCATAGCTAGAACCTGCTATGAAACCATGCTTGTAACCAACATATAACCAGAATAATAACCATGATATAACAACCATCAAAGCCACATAATAAAAAGTACAAATACTCATTAAATATAGTAGGAAAAGAGCCCTTATTAACATATTCAAAATCTAACCAAGTTAGGGACTTCCACGTACCACTCGACCATAGATTGGGTCGAACCAATTATTTCTTTCATTGAGTCACCCCCATGCCATATTCCAAGCATGAATGTGGGACTCAAGACTAAACAACCAGGGCTTCGAAAAGCTTTACCACAATCCTGCCAAAACTGGACAAGGTATTGTTGAGCCTCAAAATTACTCTTTCCCTAGCAACTCTTCTCATTCCTTTTCTTTGTTTTTTCCATAAGAAAGATGCATTATCATCACTAATAGCTGGTATACACTATCTTAAGGAGGACATTTAGTGATTTACATGTTATACTTTTTAGGTTTTGATGTTTGAATAAATTTTTGTATTAGCTACGGAACGTAGCCTATTCTACAGCTACCCAACTGTTTCGTAGCTACTTCCATGCTCTAACAGGTTCCAGGTATCAGAAGGAGAAACTAGCCACATTGGCAGCTTTTAAATCATCATGACATGGACGCTGTCCTATTCATTCAGCCCAGGTCGACAAAGAAGATGGCATAAGACTATGGTCAATGGATAAGTCAAACACAAACAGACCGAGGGTAACAGGACTCTGTTTCGTGGTTAATTAATGTGTTTCATACTGATGGGAAGCATTATCAAGAGCAACTAATTGTACCTATGGACTCCAATAGCCACTTGTACAAAAGAACCCAACAGCCACCATGTCTTGGATTTATTTATCCAGTAGTGGAGGAAGAAATTCTGCATATCTTTCTTCTATGTGTTTAGTTGTAGCATGCTTTTCTCCACAAACAGTTATATGATTTTTCTTATAAATACCTGTGTAAAGGACTGAAGAAGTTAGTAATAGTTTTAATGTGAAATCGAAGTTCTAGACTCTGTAATTTTTGGGCGTTTTGTGTCCCTGTTTTAATATGAGAAGTTCGCATGTTTTTATGAACATCTAAAGGAGTTTTCTTGGAGTTGATTGAGAAAGCGTAGCCTAATTAGTTGCAGAGGGCCCCTGCACTGAAGAAGGTTTCATTTCATTTTATTTATTTTTCTTCTTCTTGTTAACTGCAAATTCATCGTTTTCTTTCTAAAACAGTGTTTATAATCATTTTCTTACTAACAATGTTTATAATGCAATTTCTATCATTTTTTTACTAACAGTGTTTATAATTTAGAGTAGTTTCCATTAGCTTGATTTCTTTTTAGTTCTTATTAGTAGTTTAGAAGATAGAACTCAATAGTGTAATCTTGTCTCTTCAATTAAAAGCTAACCTTGTTTCAGGAGGAGTGTAGGATTGAAGAATGATAAGGATACATTGTTGGATAGTTTACTTCATTCACTGTTTTTCTAGTTTAAATTCTCAATTAAACTGATCAGCGTCATTTACTATCTTTTCCATTTCATTTTTAGTTTAAAATACTAACTCATGGTGTTAATGAACATTTATGGAAAACCCTTCAAGTTGATAATTCATCCTTAACTAAGTGGTTGAACATTTCATCTATGCAATGAGTTATTTTTGCATCTTTGTAATTTCTTTCTCTTAGATTAATGAAGTACAAGATTACTTAAATGTCATCCAAAGTAGGCTTTCTCCAAAAATTGAGAGGCAGAGTAACCAAGTATTTCATTTAGTTTTATTTTTCACTTTAAGTTTTAATTCATGATTTGGAAATAATGGTAAAATAAGAATATAAACTTTGTTTTCATTTCTTTCTTAGCTCTATTTCCATATCTTTCTTAGCTCTATTTTCATTTCTTTCTTAGCTCTGTTTTCACTTTTAGATTTTGAGCAGTCTTTAAGAAAGTTAGATTTAGTTTTGATAATTTATATCGTAAATCATTAGGAATTAAAAGACCAAAAACCCCCAAAACAACATAAAACGTAAAAACAACGAAGTAAGAAAGGGTTAGCTAGCACAAACAGTGCACTACACTTCATTAGTTTACGATACTCAGATTGATAATTTATGTAGAGCAATTTAGGACACTAAATCGACCAAACATTTTGGCGCCATTGCTAGTGACGTGTAACTAGGTAGCCTTATCTCTTACAGTAAATAAAAAATATGACATGAATAGAGAAAGAGACTCTAGGGGTAGATTTATAGCTAGGGGCAGAAGTTCAACTGCTACAACACCACCCACTCCATTAGGAATAAGAAGAGATATACTTCCATCCCAAACTCATACTCCCAGCTGTAGAACTCCTGAAATTCTAGGAGCAGAGATCCAATCAAAAGAATCTCCTACTTCATCTTCCAAAGCAATCCTAGAAGAGAAAAATCTTGAGTCTCCAACAGCAGGAGTAGCCTTTTTCACCTCCACAGGAGATCAAATTTTAGTTGAAGAATTAGGAATACCTGGTGAGGAAGAAGAAATAGAACCTCTCTCCCATATCCCATTGATAGAAGAACTAGAGGAAGAGAAAGAAACCTTGTAGGTTGAGCCTCATACTGACTCTGAGGAAACAATAATGGTAGAATAAGGAGATGGAGAATTCACACTATTTGGAGGAGGGGGTAGAGGAAGAGGTAGAGGAAACAATGGAGAAGGTAGAGGAAATAATGGAGGAGGGAGAGGAAATAGGGAAATAGATAATTCTTTTGGATTCCCTATAGTATATGAGGAAACAAATGCCACAATGAAAAATATCTCACCTTCTGTTATCCCAAACTTCCACGGGTTAAAAAGTGAGGATAAGAACAATAGATGAAAGTAAAACTCCTCTTCTTGTGAATGTTCATAGATTAAAGATATATCAGAAACCAATTTCAAAAGAGGAGTTCATTAAGATTTTACAAGACAATTATGAAATGAAGCTAGTGAGGAAGAATTCTTCTTCTCCACTAACTTAGTCTTTATTTTTCCTAAAAAAGAGAAAAACAAATAAAAACAAATAAAAAAAAATTGTATAAGGTTGAAAACCAATCATTGATTGGCATACTTACACAGAAAATGCAGGGTGAAAATCAGAAGTTTCTGACACCCTATTTTTTCCATTTTCTTTCTGTAATAAGTAGTGACAAAAAGCTACAGTCGCTGCAGTTTAGATTATGCAAAATTCATCATCCCATCTCACCTCACTCCGTTTTATTTTTGCAGTTTCACTTCATCTCATTGTCATATTTCATCAATAATTTTTTCAATTTTTCCTTTTACAACTTTCATTTAATTTATCATCTTGTCTTACATCTCATTTCATTTCACTTACATAGCCACTTCCATTTCATTCATGATCCATAAGCCATATTTCACTTTCTTTTTCACGTTTTGCAGCTGATTCTATTCTACAACTAATCTGATTCTGCAGCTACAATTTGTTTATCAGTTCAGGCACAAGTGTACAACTCATAATAAAATCATGTATGCAGGGAATTGAAAGAAAAATTAATTTTTGAAGACCAACCATGCTCAAGGTACCTGTGGATCAACATCAAAAAAATTAGCAAGCGAAAGGTAAAGGTTCGAAAGGTAAATGCAAAGATTTATTTCAAAAAGCAATTTAAAAACAGAAGTTTGTATAGTATGTATAATCACATGTCTCCTTAATCGACCATCATTTGATTTGACTGCCACTATATCTCTGCCATATCCTCCATCTTTAATGACAAACGATCTCAATGATTCTTTCATAACAAATCTCTGCTTCAAACTCCATAACCTATACTCAAACAGTCCTCCACAACTCCACCTGTTAATGGTCAAGATGACGATGCGACCTACCTATCTATGAATCTATAAACACTTACTGTCTATTTATTACACGCAAACCCTTAAGTTTATCTCTCCTATAACACATAGCCATTCTATCACATAGATAGCAGTCATTCCATTTTCATATACACAGTCATTCCATCTCTTAAATAGCACTCGTTTTATAAACAGTAAGAGTAATTTTGAAGGTTAACCGAAAACAGGGGATATGAGGCTTATTGTCAGGATAGAGCCCGTAGGGGTAAAGTATATGGAGGGGTATCCATAGCTTAAAGGGATGCTACAGAAGGCCGGATGGTTAAATTTAATTGAAAAATTTGACAGCTACCACAAGGAAATTACCAAGTCTTTTGCAAGGTCATTTGATGGCACAGAAGTAGAGATACGAGATATTAAATTTGCAGTCACAGAATCCTTCAAAGCAAAAGCAACAAAGCTGTCGAGATAAGGAGAATGATGGTTTAAAAACAAGCAATATCATGGTGAATCTTGGAATGTGGTCCTTAGAAACCCAGGGATGGATGTTACAGTATTTAGGAAGGGAATTCCTATTTCAGCACTCAAGAACAAATGGGTTAATATGTTGTTGATATTAAAAAAATTCATTACATGTGAAGGAAGATTTGGGTTTATCTATGTTTACCATATATGCTTATTAATGAATTTCCTAGAAAATGGAACCATCAACCTTCCCTTCTTCCTTCTAAATAGTCTAAGAAGGATGGCTACAAATGTCCAAAAGAAAATTGAATCCATAGAAACAACTATGTATCATCATGGATTAGTGAAAATACTAGTTGAATTCCATTTGAAAAGTATAAGGGATACCTGGGAAGATTTCTTGGTAAGAAATTTTTTCTAGGATGCTCTAGAGTCACCTGAGGAGAGTCATGTTAAGAAAAGTAGGAGGAGAAAGATCAACATTAACATTCAAAACAAATCTGGAACCTCCTCACAAAAAGATGATGCAGAGGCAACTTCTAAACCAGAAGTTAGAAAGCAGACTAAACAAAAAGGAAAAATGAAAGAGAGAGTTGAAAAAATCAATTAAGACCTTCCTGAACCTTGATCACCACAAGAAGATGAACAATTACTCTCTGAAAGACTGACCAAGATTAGGGATCAAATCAAGAAAAAGGAAGAGATTGGGAAGAGGAAGAAGGACACAAGAGAAGAAACCATAAGCTTCCAAAACCTGAGAAGGAGCTCTAGACTTCGAGGTAAGGTGAGGAAGGTAACATCAAAAGGAGCCTAGTTCATAAACTTAGAGGAAGAAACCCCAGTTCAATCTCCTGACAGTATTCCACCTGAACACAGTCCACAAAACTCTCCTCCACATAATTTTGAAGGCAGCCCAAGCAGAGCTTCTCCTGGCATAGATCCAGTATAGAAGCAAATATATGACTAAATAGAGTCATTAGAGAGGAAGGATACCTCAATGGATCCAGGATCCTTAACCAATCTAAAGCAGCCTATCAATCCACAAGAACCTCTAACTAGCTCTCTCAAACAAGAAATCTTTGAGTTAGAGATTTTGAACAGACATATTCAAAAGGAAAAGGAAACCTTGAGGGAACATAACAAACTGGATAAAGCCATTCATGACAACACAATGCTACACCTAATATTATGGTACAAGAAAAATAGGAATATTAAGAGGAAAAATAGTAATTTGAGTAGAACACTTATCAACCTCAAATACAGGCTTCTTATGAAGAAGCCCAGGATGGTAGTTAGTGCAAGGAGAAGTAAGAAAAGGAAGTTGGATGTTCTGGCAGAAGTGTCAGAACAGATGCAATAAGAGAAAGAAGTTCACATTTTTTAAAATTGCATGGGGACATGCAATGATTTTGCAGTGGGGGTATCTTGAGCCTCAAAATTACTCTTTCCCTAGCAATTCTTCTCATTCCTTTTCTTT
This sequence comes from Pinus tabuliformis, assembly GCA_031772625.1. Classification (NCBI taxonomy): domain Eukaryota; kingdom Viridiplantae; phylum Streptophyta; class Pinopsida; order Pinales; family Pinaceae; genus Pinus; species Pinus tabuliformis. The sequence goes on along the minus strand of CM062815.1, from coordinate 760,969,740 downwards.
GTTTTTTCCATAAGAAAGATGCATTCTCATCACTAATAGCTGGTATATACTATCTTAAGGAGGACATTTAGTGATTTACATGTTATACTTTTTATGTTTTGCTGTTTGAATAAATTTTTGTATTAGCTACGAAATGCAGCCTATTTTGCAGCTAACCAGTTGTTCCGCATCTACTTCCATGCTCTAACAGGTTCCAAGTATCAAAAGGAGAAACTAGCCACATGGGTAGCTTTGAAATCATCATGACATGGACCCTGTCCTATTCATTCAGCCCATGTCGACAAAGAAGATGGCATAAGACTACGGTCAATGGATAAGTCAAACACAAAGAGACCGAGGGTAACAGGACTCTGTTTCATGGTTCATTAATGCATTTCACAGTGATGGGAAGTGTTATCCAGAGAAACTACTTTTACCTACGGAATCCAACAGCCACCTGTTGAGGGCCCGGAAATCGGGTCGACAACAAGGGGGATACCCACCCGGTCCAGAACTTGGTTGGCAGCTCCTTGTCCGTTTGGTATAGCGGGTCCGACTGGGGATAATGGGACCAGTTTCCCAATGTAAGGGGGTGTGTGTGTGTAGAGTTTGGTGATGCTGATCTAGAAGTAATTTTAGAGCTAATTCAATTCTAACTCCTAAACTGACTCTATGCTATTGTAATCTAATGAAAACAACACATCTAATCTACACTAACCCGGGGCATATTTCTTCTCTTATGCGATCTAAAAAGATTTCGAACAATAACTGGTAATAAAGATCATTCAGCTATCATAAGAATATAAATCAATTAACATAAACCATTCTGCATAAGAAGTTAGGCAAACCGGTTGTGAACAACATATCGCATAATAAGTTATTCATATGTCAAACACAAATAAATGACTCCACCGTATAGAAGTGCCAAATCGTAACCCACACATTCATATATTAACATATAAACAACTAAAACTGCATATCACTCTAAGAATATAAGCAGAAATTGGTCAAGAGATAAAAGTACCATTTATGACTGATTTCACTCACAAACTTCAAGCAATAACGATTTATCTCTACTTGGTCTAACATCTACTAAGAGTACAGAAGTGCAACATCAGTAGCAGACATTAAAATGCAAACATAAATAAATCTCGATCCATCCATTCATCAGAAACCTCCTCTGAGGGTGCAAAAGTGCATGTTCCGAGGACAAGTTTTTTGGCAAATTTCTGGACCCTTCTCTAAATGCATGAGAAGGGTTAAAATACTACTTCCTAATTCTAATAATAGTATTATTACAAAATTTAGGATGCGGTTTTCAAACGACCATCCTTTTTCTAATCTAGTTGAAGAAAAAAAACAACATTCTAAATGAAGTCACTTATGAACTTGGTCCTTAAAGTTGCAAGTGTTCATCATAGGCTTGAGAAGAGTTGGCTGACTAATTTCTGCGCTAAGTTGTGCTACGAAATGGCATCTACGAGAGCTGGCGCTACCTTCTCGGCTGTGTTTGTAATACATTTCACCGTCATCCATTGGCTGTGCGGTTTAACCAAGTACGTCCAGTAACATTCCCAATTCAACCTGGCCAATGCTTGGATTGCTTTCCCTTTTGCCTGCACTTTCTGTCTCCATTCTGCTTCCAGTTGTGACTAGTTTGGTAGGTACCCCGGGTGGTCTCTACAATTAAATTGGCACTGTGTAAATTCTCATTTACACAGTCGATAAGAATACTTGCCTGAGTTGCAGATGTTTCTGCTGCTTGCTCCGCCTGCCTGATTTGGTCGTCCCATTTATTAAAGAGCAACTCCTTATGATTTTCATTTATCCTGGGTGCACTTGCCCTTTTGCCTTCATCATCATCTTGCCAAGTCAAATATTCTGTTACCTTCTTGTCATTCTGATCATAGTCACTCTGCAAGTCTACCACTTGATTGGTGATTTTGTCGCTCAGCTCACAATAGTGCCTCCATTGTGATATTTTACGTCCCAACTCTTCCTGTTGCTGCAGTAGTTGCTCGTTCAAGCCAATAGATTCTGAAATGAATTCTGCCAGCTTGGGCTCATCTTTATGCATTTCTTGTAAAGTCTGCAATTGTTTTTCTTTCTCTTTGAGACTCTTTTGATAGCCTATCTGCATTTGTTGAAAGTCTTCCTGTAGTTTCTCGAGCTGTCTGGAAGCTTCAGTGTTAGTGTTGGCTTGCTGCAACTTTTGTTGTAGTAGCTGTATATGATTTTCTTGCTCCTTGAATAGTTGCTGAACTTCCGAGGCCTTGTCAATAGTTGCAGAAACATATGCTCCTGCAATCTGAGACAGCTTCGTGAGATTTTCAGTCGGATTATTATTGGGGTCTTTCCATAAGACGTCCAAATGTTCAGCATCTTGAGACAGTGTATTCTCTAGTTTTCTTTTCTTTCTCTGTCTCCTTACAACTGCTTTGTGTTGGGGACTATAGAATACATCCAGTGGGGGAATTTCTTCCATGTTAAGTAGAAGCTCTGGAGGTGGAGTGATAGGAAGGTGTTCTGCTTCTGCGGCACTACTGACTATGGTCGGAACCACTTCTTGCACCACCCGTGTATTATTCACAGGTGTTTTCGAGGTTTTCCCTTCAAGATTGATCAATTCATTGAAGGTTTCCCACTCTTTATCTAGCTCTGTTGTGACAAGTGGTGCTTCGATGATAGGAGGGGGGGATATTTCTTGGTGGGGAGGTGATAACTTGCTGTCGAGACATTGCACTTGACTAAGCTGTATCTTTGGTTGTTTCTTCATTTTTTCCTTGGTCGTGAATAGACTCTTCAGGATGCTCAGATACTTCTTGCGCGGCGTTGGACTTGGATCTGGAAGTGCTAGAGTTTTCACTGAGGCTGATGCTTGGAGTTGGTTCTCTAGTAGGCAGTCGCAGTTTCTCTAGCGGAATACTGGCCAGCCTTCTTTCTCTGTATAACGTGAATTTTTGGAGGTCTCCTGGAGACAACCTTGACTGAGCTTCCCGCAAAATTTCTTGGAGCGAACTCTTATTCTGAAACAGATCATCAAACAAATCTTTCTTTCCAGAGAACACTCTTATCTTGACATTCGTTGTGAACTCTTGGGCCACATCATTTGGGTCGAATGGCCTCGCTGGGAATTTAAATAATTGAAGACACGTCACATTCTCCACTTCACTAAAAGCGTGTCCTACATCGAACAAAGAGAAGGCCCCACAAGTTACGGGAAATTGAGGCCATATGGCCTTCTTCTTGTCCTTTAGGTCTTTGGTCAAGATGCCTTCGGAACAAGTTTGATAAGCGATTTCCCGAGCCAAAAGTTTATCGGGGACATATAAGGGTAGGACATGTGGAGGTACAGTGCTTCCAAAAACTCTAATGTAAGTAAACCATTCTTCCCCGAACCATCTCGCGATGGGGATGATGTCAATTTAGGCCTCGGGAGAGCATCTTTGGGGCTCTTTATCATACACCATTCTATATAGGGGCAAAATAAGCCCATGGCAAATCTGGTAAATGTGAGGGGCAAACTGGGAATCCCATAATACCTTATGATAAACATGGATGGGCAATGGGTCTTGGGTAGTCCATTTCCAACCCATAATAGGGAATTCAGATACAAGACAAACAGAATCCATAATATATGCAGACAGATAAAAAGGAGGATAGACCCTTTGAGACAAGGATCTCTTAGACCGGTAATTGAGAACAACCGTGTATATAGTATCAGAAAGGATTTTGGCCCAATCTAGGATGTTGGCGTTAGTAGCAGCATCAATTAATGGTAGCCATTCAGATGAAAACTTGTTGATATCCTGCATCCCAAATAACCTACAGAGCATGGCCGCAGCAAAACAATATGGAGAGGTGAGGGAACCAGTGCTGTACATACCGTTTTTATCCTTTTTTAGCGGCTCGTCTCTTCTAGACCATTCTTTAGTGGTGTCTGATAGATCTGGATTCTCTGCCGCGAACTTCTTAACAAATTGTGTGTTATAGGTCGCTTGCGGTTCTGGAAGATGATACATAAGCTTCAAATCTTGCGCAGCAAACGATCCGACGAGCCCATGTCCATGAACTTTGAATTGTCTGTTGTTCAAGTCTGCATCATCCAGTATCCACTTGATCATGTCTGTATATGGTAGAATTTTGGGTCTTGCCACTATTCTGTGGAGGAATGATCATGCTAGGTCCTCCAAGGATGCCTCAGAAGAGAGTGGTGCACCTGCGACAGCAGCAACCTTCATTACTCTAGGTTTTTCCTCTTCTAGCAGCCTGTACATACCTTCCCATGTTGATATCCCTGCGTCTGTGTTACAGGCTGTGTCTGTGTACAGGGGCGCCATCTCCTTAGTCTTCTCCCTTGCTTCGGAGCCTTGAGCTTTGTTTTTCTTTCCCATTTCTTTTTTCGTTTCTGTCTGAGTTGTATTAGCTCTTTGTTCCTGCAGATTACAAGTGAAATGGAAATGACTGATCCAGAAAGGTGATGGGAGAGTTTTAAATGCAACAGATCAATCAAACATGCCACCTTATGTGAAGTAAATCTCTAGCAAGGCACGCATCTTTAACCCATTTAATAACTGACAACTAATTCATTTACTATCATTAAAAGCGCATAATTTTGGGTTAGATTATGGTAAGTGGCTTTTCTTTGATTGGCGTGCCCGAAGGATTCGTACTGGAGTGATTTATGATTTGCTGCCGTATCCTCGCATGTCGCGCGATCGCTAATCGCATCATCGCAAATCGCAAGGATGTAGTATCGCAATGATCGCTAATCGCATCATCGTAAATTGCAGAATTTTAATGTTTGTCAAATCTGTTGGCTCATTTCTGCGATATGCGATCTAGCGATCGGCGTTATCGCAGATTGGTGAATCTTTAGGTTTTTCTTTATGGGCACTATTTTGCTGCGATGCGATTTTATTGTTAACACGAGGGTCGTGCGCATATTGATTTTTTAAAGAGAAATGAAGATATTTCCTATCTTTTTTGCAACGCGACTTTAAAGATTTTCTTCTCATCATAAACTTAGGCTTAAAATATCCAAGAGGCTTTTCCTAAAAATATGATTGTAACCTCAAAAAGAAACTCTTGCTTTTCCTAAAAAATTAACTAAGGGTCCCCATTCATTCAAGTATCTTGGTTGACACTTAAATGAACTAGGGGGGGTGTTGCTGGCTACAACAATTGGCGATTCACTTCGGAGAACCAGTTATCTCTGATTTTCTATTGACACTTTCAAACTCCTGAAAAAAAAAAATTCCCAGAAAACTCGAACTTTATTATAGAAAGATAAAGCAAATGGCACTCCAACTATCAATGACGTTTTGTTTCAACCCCTTTTTATTTCAATTACTTGCATCCTCAGTTTGTCCTTGCATTTAAATTAGTCATTACTTGGTCTTTGTAAAACATAAAATAAAGTCTTCCCTATGTAACAACTTTTTTAAGTATGCTCCTTTGTCGCAAGTAGAGCCTCTGCTGCCAGCAGGCGTCCATAGCCTCAACAGGGTTACCTATTACCCAGCAATGATCCTTTATCCTGCTTAAGGTTATTTACAACTTTTTCAGAGAAAAGCCCTTTTTGACACTTTTTCCTTTTTTATTCTCTAAAGAACAATGTCTTGGTTTGGTGGCCAAATTATGACACAGTCATTCACTTGATTTACACTTTTGCTGAACAAGCTGGCTCGTGATGAGACCCCTTCTCTTTTGATTGCAACAATCTTGAGTCATTGCCCTGTTTTGATAGACAGTTTTGGCAAAGTCAGCAAGTTATAATATCTGTGATCATGATAAGCCGGCTCGTGATGAGACCTCTTATTCTTTGAGATATAGTGTCTTTTTGAATTGTTCCTCTGAATGCTGCATTTTCCTTTAGCAGGGAGGAAGTCAAATTTTCTTTCCTTAAGAAAGATCTGGACGACAATGATAGAGTTGTTTGGTTATGTCTGTTTCTACAGAGAATCTTTATTTCATTATTGATACCTTTCATTGTACTGACATAAAACAATTCCTTTATCGAGGCAGCTTTCTTCAGATTTCTTGGAGTTGAAACTAGCATCATATCTGGGTTAAAGTTCTAGTTTTAATAAAGATCAAGCTTCTAAAATATTTGTTGTTCATAGAAGTAGAAGTTCAAAATCTTTGACAGATAAAAGGTGTCTTTAGTAAATGTCAAATGCCGTTAACCAAAGCAAATGTTATTATGGAGAGAAATATTTAACGCAATAAGAGGTAGATATTTCCTAGGATTATGTACAGAATAGGTATAATTTTGCCTATCAATTATCAAAATCAAACCTAATAACTTAGCTAAATTACTCCTACTCCTATTCTAGCTATATATAGAAAATGGACTATGTGAAATGACATTTCCAATGGAACCATCTATTCATTTTTATTCCTAGCCGCATGAAACTTCCAAACATCAGTGTAAAGAACCAAATTTTCCCTGGACGTAAATGTTGGCTGTGGAATAAGAATATATAATCTCAGCTGGAATTATGTCTGATTTTCCTTTCTCATGAGAACTTCTTTCCAACTGGATACCTATTGGATCATAAAAATTAGGAGGAATTTCTGTTATGAATTGATGATCTCGTAATAGGAAGGATAACGAGTCAGGTTGTGAAGATGATTTTTTAGTTTCAATGGCTTGTAACCTATTGTTTGCTAACGCTGAGCTTTTAGCGATTTCGTTTGAAACGAAAGTCCTCATATATAAATCGCTAAAACATAGTCTATCAAAAGTTTGAAAATTTAAAACGAAATCCGATTTTGTAAAAAATGAGTGCAAGTGAGAAAGAAAGGAATGACTATTTGTACAGATAGTGTTACAACACAACTGGGATTTACTTGTAACATCTTGCTCCTCACAAGAACTAGCCAGGTCTTGTGAATCAGGAGATGAGTTATGATTGCGAACAGGTATGGAGCTTTCCTCATGATATGAATCATAGATCGGGGTATTGTCTTGGATAGTAAAATCATGCAATTGGTCTTTTACTTTGAGATGGGGGTCGACTGATATGATTTCTGATTTAGGATGTTTCTCATTATCTGAACCTAGTTGAGTTACTTGGGATAACTCAACAACATCATCATTGTCAAAGTAACTATCACAAATGATTTTACAGATTTCTCTGGGCTTCTCTTTTTCATTATATGTTTTCAGACAAGGAAGGTCAAGCGGTTCTTGTTTGACATTGGCTAAAGGATGTGCTAAAGCTGTCTCTTTATCCTGAAAACATAATGATGAGTTGTTTAAATAACCCTCTGTGTTTTTTGAGATATCTTTAATATTTTGAGGGGAGAAGTTATCATCACTAAAAACATCGGGATAAAGAGAAAAATGCGAATCTGGAAAAATGCATTTGAAAATATCATAAAAAAAAACTTTGTTCATCAGGTTCATCATAAACATTGGGCTTTAGATCATACCTTTGTGCACTGACACTTTTTGAAAGAGAAATAGTTTGCTATTCTAACCTTGGCATCTGCATTCGTCGATTTGTAATGATATTTTCTGACTTTGTATCGGAGTCATCTCCTGGTTCCAAGGTAGTTTCTCTTTCAACATTCTCATTTTTGTCTTCTGGTATTAGAGCATGCATGACTCCTAGACTTTGCAGATTTTCTTCATTATGGATGATTTGTGTATTCAACTTGGAAACCTCATTCATATTAGAAGAAAACGAAACAAAGGTTGAACTAATTTCTGCTTGATTAGACATAGGAGGCAGGGAATACTCATCATAATCTGAAGATTCTTCATCCGTGAGTTCACTCTCAAGATCATACTTTAGACATTTAAGATGAAATCGCATATTAAAATCCCTCACGGGTTCGTCTTGCTTTCGTAGATAATCAATTTCATCGTATACCTGGTCGTAGTGATAACAATCAAATTCCAAAATGAAAGTTTTGACGAATTGGTCCCAACTGTGAATTGATGCAGCTGGGAGGGTTCTGCACCATTTTCTAGCTTCCGCTGTGAATGTAAGAGTAAAAATCCTGCACAACACGCCTTCATCAATTCTCTGAATATCAGAACCTGAAACTTTTTGAATAAACTGAATGGCATGATTAAAGGCAGAAGAATTATTCTTACCGTTGAATTTTACCTGGGACAAGAGTCTTACCACATCTGGTGGAGTGTTGGAAGAGGTAGGAACATGGATGCAACTCCAAATAGGAATTTTATGAGCAACCATCCTGATTCAAATTTTACAATTTGTGAATCATTCCAACAGACACTATGTTCAGGCCCTCCTTCTAGCGCCAAATATGTTGAGGGCCTGGAAATCGGGTCAACAACAAGGGGGATACCCACCCGGTCCGGAACTTGGTTGGCAGCTCCTTGTCCGTTTGGTATAGCAGGTCCGACTGGGGATAATGGGACCAGTTTCCCAATGTAAGGGGGTGTGTGTGTGTAGAGTTTGGTGATGCTGATCTAGAAGTAATTTTAGAGCTAATTCAATTCTAACTCCTAAACTGACTCTATGCTATTGTAATCTAATGAAAACAACACATCTAATCTACACTAACCCGGGGCATATTTCTTCTATTATGTGATCTAAAAATATTTCGAACAATAACTGGTAATAAATATCATTCAGCTATCATAAGAATATAAATCAATTAAGATAAACCATTCTACATAAGAAGTTAGGCAAAACAGTTGTGAACAACATATCGCATAATAAGTTATTCATATGTCAAACACAAATAAATGACTCCACCGTATAGAAGTGACAAATGGTAACCCACACATTCATATATTAACATATAAACAACTAAAACTGCATATCACTCTAAGAATATAAGTAGAAATTGGTCAAGAGATAAAAGTACCATTTATGACTGATTTCACTCACAAACTTCAAGCAATAACGATTTATCTCTACTTGGTCTAACGTCTACTAAGAGTACAGAAGTGCAACATCAGTAGCAGACATTAAAATGCAAACATAAATAAATCTCGATCCATCCATTCATCAGAAACCTCCTCTGAGGGTGCAAAAGTGCATGTTCTGAGGACACGTTTTTTGGCAAATTTCTGGACCCTTCTTTAAATGCATGAGAAGGGTTAAAATACTACTTCCTAATTCTAATAATAGTATTATTACAAAATTTAGGATGCAGTTTTCAAACGACCGTCCTTTTTCTAATCTAGTTGAAGAAAAAAAACAACATTCTAAATGAAGTCACTTATGAACTTGGTCCTTAAAGTTGCAAGTGTTCAGCATAGGCTTGAGAAGAGTTGGCTGACTAATTTCTGCACTGAGTTGTGCTGCGAAAACGGCATCTACGAGAGCTGGCGCTACCTTCTCGGCTGCGTTTGTAATACATTTCACCGTCATCCATTGGCTGTGCAGTTTAACCAAGTACGTCCAGTAACATTCCCAATTCAACCTGGCCAATGCTTGGATTGCTTTCCCTTTTTCCTGCGCTTTCTGCCTCCATTCTGCTTCCAGTTGCGACTTGTTTGGTAGGTACCCCGGGGTGGTCTCTGCAATTAAATTGGCACTGTGTAAATTCTCATTTACACAGTCGATAAGAATACTTTCCTGAGTTGCCGCTGTTTCTGTTGCTTGCTCCGCCTGCCTGATTTGGTCGTCCCATTCATTAAAGAGCATCTCCTTATGATTTTCATTTATCCTGGGTGCACCTGCCCTTTTGCCTTCATCATCATCTTGCCAAGTCAAATATTCTGTTACCTTCTTGTCATTCTGATCATAGTCACTCCACAAGTCTACCACTTGATTGGTGATTTTGTCGCTCAGCTCACAATAGTGCCTCCACTGTGATATTTTACATCCCAACTCTTCCTGTTGCTGCAGTAGTTGCTCGTTCAAGCCAATAGATTTTGAAATGAATTCTGCCAGCTTGGGCTCATCTTTATGCATTTCTTGTAAAGTCTGCAATTGTTTTTCTTTCTCTTCGAGACTCTTTTGATAGCCTATCTGCATTTGTTGAAAGTCTTCCTGTAGTTTCTCAAGCTGTCTGGAAGCTTCAGTGTTAGCGTTGGCTTGCTGCAACTTTTGTTGTAGTAGCTGTGTATGATTTTCTTGCTCCTTCAATAGTTGCTGAACTTCCGAGGCCTTGTCAATAGTTGCAGAAGCATATGCTCCTGCAATCTGAGACAGCTTCGTGAGATTTTCAGTCGGATTATTATTGGGGACTTTCCATAAGACGTCCAAATGTTCAGCATCTTGAGACACTGTATTCTCTAGTTTTCTTTTCTTTCTCTGTCTCCTTACAACTGCTTTGTGTTGGGGACTATAGAATACATCCAGTGGGGGAATTTCTTCCACGTTAAGTAGAAGCTCTGGAGGTGGAGCGATAGGAAGGTGTTCTGCTTCTGCGACACTACTGACTATGATCGGAACCACTTCTTGCACCACCTATGTATTATTCCCGGGTGTTTTCGAGGTTTGCCCTTCAAGATTGATCAATTCATTGAAGGTTTCCCACTCTTTATCTAGCTCTGTTGTGACAAGTGGTGCTTCGATGATAGGAGGGGGGAGATTTCTTGGTGGGGAGGTGATAACTTGCTATCGAGACATTGCACTTGACTGAGCTGTATCTTTGGTTGTTTCTTCGTTTTTTCCTTGGTCGTGAACAGACTCTTCAGGATGCTCAGATACTTCTTGCGCGGCATTGGACTTGGATCTAGAAGTGCTAGAGTTTTCACTGAGGCTGATGCTTGGAGTTGGTTCTCTAGCAGGCAGTCGCAGTTTCTCTAGCGGAATACTGGCCAGCCTTCTTTCTCTGTATAACGTGAATTTTTGGAGGTCACCTGGAGACAACCTTGACTGAGCTTCCCGCAAATTTTTTTGGAGAAAACTCTTATTCTGAAACAGATCATCAAACAAATCTTTCTTTCCAGAGAACACTCTTATCTTGACATTCGTTGTGAACTCTTGGGCCACATCATTTGGGTCGAATGGCCTCACTGGGAATTCAAATAATTGAAGACACGTCACATTCTCCACTTCGCCAAAAGCGTGTCCTACATCGAACAAAGAGAAGGCCCCACAAGTTATGGGAAATTGAGGCCATATGGCCTTCTTCTTGTCCTTTAGGTCTTTGGTCAGGCCGCCTTCAGAACAAGTTTGATAAGCGATTTCCCAAGCCAAAAGTTTATCGGGGACATATAAGGGTAGGACATGTGGAGGTACAGTGCTTCCAAAAACTCTAATGTAAGTAAACCATTCTTCCCCGAACCATCTCGCGACGGGGATGATGTCAATTTGGGCCTCGGGAGAGCATCTTGGGGGGTCTTTACAATACATCATTCTATATAGGGGAAAAATAAGCCCATGGCAAATCTGGTAAACGTGAGGGGCAAACTGGGAATCCCATAATACCTTATGATAAACATGGATGGGCAATGGGTCTTGGGTAGTCCATTTCCAACCCATAATAGGGAATTCAGATACAAGACAAACAGAATCCATAATATATGCAGACAGATAAAAGGGAGGATAGACCCTTTGAGACAAGGATCTCTTAGACCGGTAATTGAGAACAGCTGTGTATAGAGTATCAGAAAGGATTTTGGCCCACTCTAGGATGTCGGCGTTAGTAGCAGCATCAATTAATGGTAGCCATTTAGATGAAAACTTGTTGATATCTGGCATCCCAAATAACCTACAGAGCATGGCCGCAGCAAAACAATATGGAGAGCTGAGGGAACCAGTGCTGTACATACCGTTTTTATCCTTTTTTAGCGGCTCGTCTCTTCTAGACCATTCTTTAGTGGTGTCTGATAGATCTGGATTCTCTGCCGAGAACTTCTTAACAAATTGTGCGTTATAGGTCGCTTGCGGTTCTGGAAGATGATACATAAGCTTCAAATCTTGCGCAGCAAACGATCCGACGAGCCCATGTCCATGAACTTTGAATTGTCTGTTGTTCAAGTCTGCATCATCCAGTATCCACTTGATCATGTCTGTATATGGTAGAATTTTGGGTCTTGCCACTATTTTGTGGAGGAATGAGCATGCTAGGTCCTCCAAGGACGCCTCAGAAGAGAGTGGTGCACCTGCGACAGCAGCAACCTTCATTACTCTAGGTTTTTCCTCTTCTAGCAGCCTGTACATACCTTCCCATGTTGATATCCCTGCGTCTCTGTTACAGGCTGTGTCTGTGTACAGGGGCGCCATCTCCTTAGTCTTCTCCCTTGCTTCGGATCCTTGAGCTTTGTTTTTCTTTCCCATTTCTTTTTTCGTTTCTGTCTGAGTTGTATTAGCTCTTTGTTCCTGCAGATTACGAGTGAAATGGAAATGACTGATCCAGAAAGGTGATGGGAGAGTTTTAAATGCAACAGATCAATCAAACATGCCACCTTACGTGAAGTAAATCTCTAGCAAGGCACGCGCCTTTAACCCATTTAATAACTGACAACTAATTCATTTACTATCATTAAAAGCGCATAATTTTGGGTCAGATTATGGTAAGTGGCTTTTCTTTGATTGGCGTGCCCGAAGGATTCGTACTGGAGTGATTTATGATTTGCTACCGTATCCTCGCATGTCGCGTGATCGCTAATCGCATCATCGCAAATCGCAGAATTTTAATGTTTGTCAAATCTATTGGCTCATTTCTGCGATATGCGATCTAGCGATCGGCGTTATCGCAGATTGGTGAATCTTTAGGTTTTTCTTTATGGGCACTATTTTGCTGCGATGCAATTTTATTGTTAACACGAGGGTCGTGCGCATATTGATTTTTTAAAGAGAAATGAAGATATTTCCTATCTTTTTTGCAACGCGACTTTAAAGATTTTCTTCTCATCATAAACTTAGGCTTAAAATATCCAAGAGGCTTTTCCTAAAAATATGATTGTAACCTCAAAAAGAAACTCTTGCTTTTCCTAGAAAATTAACTAAGGGTCCCCATTAGTTCAAGTATCTTGGTTGACACTTAAATGAACTAGGGGGGGTGTTGCTGGCTACAACACCACCATACCTTGGATTTATTTCTCTAGCAGCCGAGGAAGAAATTTTTCATATCTGTCTTCTACGTGTTTGGCTATAGCAGGATTTTCTCCACAAACAATTATATGATTTTTCTTATAAATACCTGTGTAAAGGACCAAATAAGTTAGTAATAGTTTTAATGTGAAAATCAAAGTTCTAGACTCTGTAATTTTTGGGCGTTTTGTGTCCCTGTTTTAATATGAGAAGTTCGCATGTTTTTATGAATATCTAAAGGAATTTTCTTGGAGTTGATTGAGCAAGTGTAGCCTAATCAGTTGCAGAGGGCCCCTGCACTGAAGAGGGTTTCATTTCATTTAATTTATTTTTCTTCTTCGTGTTAACTGTAAATTCATCATTTTCTTTCTAAAACAATGTTTATAATCATTTTCTTACTAAAAATGTTTATAATGCAATTTCTATCATTTTCTTACTAACAATGTTTATAATTTAGAGCAGTTTCCATTAGCTTGATTTCTTTTTAGTTCTTATCAATAGTTTAGAAGATAGAACTCAATAGTGTAATCTTGTTTCTTCAATTAAAAACTAACCTTGTTTCAGGATGAGAGTAGGATTGAAGAATGATAAGGATACATTGTTGGATAGTTTACTTCATTCACTGTTTTGCTAGTTTAAATTCTCAATTAAACTGATCAGTGTCATTTACTGTCTTTTCCATTTCATTTTTAGTTTAAAGTACTAACTCATGGTTTGAATGAATTTTTATGGAAAACCCTTCAATTTAATAATTCATCCTTAACTAAGTGGTTGAACATCTCATCTATGCAATGAGTTATTTCTGCATCTTTGTATTTGCTTTCTCTTAGATTACTGAAGTACATAATTACTCAAATGTCATCCCAAGGAGGCTTTCTCCCAAAATTGAGAGGTAGAGTAACCAAGTATTTCATTTAGTTTTATTTCTGTAATTAGTTAGACATCAATTGCAAATTTCACTTTCAGCTTTAATCCATGATTTGGAAATAATGGTAAAATAACAATAAAAACTTTGTTTTCATTTCTTTCTTAGCTCTATTTTCACTTTTAGATTTTAAGCAGTATTTAAGAAAGTTAGATTTATTTTTGATAATTTATATTGTAAATAATTAGGAACTAAAAGACAAAAAACCCCAAAACAACATAAAACATAAAAACAATGAACTAAGAAAGGGTTAGCTAGCACAAATAGTGCACTACACTTCATCAGTTTATGATACCCAGATTGATAATTTATGTAGAGCAAATTAGGACACTAAATTGACCAAACAGGTATTCCGAGGCCTGAAGCAAGAACATGATCAACCAGACTTTTCCACAATCCCACCAAAACCGATCAAGGGATCACTATGCTCAAAAAAATAACATAAACAACTAGGCTTTACTGCAATCCCACCAAAACTAGTCAACGGATCAATAGGCCCTAAACAAGCTTATATGCCTCCATATTTCTTCACCAATACCTTGAGGAATTTTCCTGTCTCCACCCCTAAGCTTTACTGTAATCCCACCAAAACAGATCAAGGGATTCCTAGGCCCTTGGGAATTTTCCTGAGACCACCACACCCAGTTCCAAAACCATCTGGCAATTCAAAGCTCAACCAAATGAAAGAACCCCATCACATCATGGCTATCTAGAAATGGAAATGCAATCTTGAAACCACTATCACACCTGAAAAAAATCATGCCACTGATAACAAGAGAACCAAATACATACATGAATGTACCATGCATCCATAAACCAACTAGGAAATCACAAATGCAACATGTTAGCTACAAGTATTCCTGTTGAAGTTGCATGATCCAAATTTTCCTTGCTTGATTCTTGTTTTCCTTTTCTTTCTTGTTCTTTATTTTCCTTCCTTTCTCTAATGCTAGAGAGCTCTACGAATTCTCTAAGTGTGCAAAAGTATGATAGAGAGAGAATAGAGAGAGAGATCCAAGCTAAAACTAACAAAAGGTTGTGAAATGATCCTCAGAAGCCCTTTTATCATTGAGGCCTATAATTTCTTCAATTTCCACCATTTTCCTTCAATTTTCCTTACATCCAAACTTGTGACCTTTCATCTCCCTTTTCTCCTATTCTCCTTTATTTTCATAAATAAAATTCCAATGAATGCCTCTTTTCCTTTCAAAGCCTTTTCCAATGCCTTTGCCAATTTTCCCTTAGCCATAATAACCTAAATAAACACCCACTAGGATGTTTTTCCCAACATTCAACTTGGAATACATGTCGCATGATCTTGGTCTTATTTTTCCTTTATTAACTTTATTACATGTAATTTTAACCCGAGGCTATTATAGATGCCTTCTCCTTAGGTAAACACCATCCTTGGTGTTCAATGACACGTATGATGAGAAAGACCGCTGAAAACCAAAACATACTTCCCATGGAACTTTATAACTAATCTTGATGTAGTATTTACAATGAACCTACTGAAAAGAAAAACCAACATGGAAAACATAACAACATGACAATTGTACTTCTTATTGGAGATTTATAACACAACTCATTGTGGTGTTTACAACAACAACCATATATAAATATATAGATATACCAAAACTCCCTTGCCTCAATCAGAAAATAATAAAGGATGCATAGCCTGCATTTGATCGGCCATCTCCCATGTAGCTTTGTCGAGCCCAAATTTCTTCTAGTACACTTTAACTTGATTGATTTCTCTGTTACAAACCACGAGTTTTTTCTGTAACAACCCTGGTGAATATTCCAGGTAATAAAAAAAATAATAACCACGATTTATGGAACACTTATTCCTAGTTTAATGTTGGCATACATCCTATTGTGGGTGTTCATTTGGTTATTAATGGCTAAGGAAATTGGAAAATGCAATGGCTAAGGATTTGGAAAGGAAAAATGGCATTTTTGTCACATTTATTTACGAAAATAATGGAAATTAGGAGAAAAGGGAGGTGAAAGGTTACAGGATGCATGTGAGGAGGAAACTGAAGGAAAATAATGGAAAATGAATAAAATAGAGGCATCATTCATAAAAAGGCTTCTGAGGATCAGTTGGTGTTAGGAACAAGTCCCCTGGGGGGTCAATTTTCAGGTTAAAAAACCAAGTTCTGGGGTAGAAGGCCCGAAGTTTGTATAAAGAAATGTAAAGTGTCCACATTTTGTGGTCACAGAGTGTGAAGATATCAAGAGTCAAAAATGGTTTTTCGACCTTCATCTAGATAGGTTGCGTCGGTTTTAGAGATCCAACCTTGGTCCACAGACCATGGGATTGTATAAAAAGGAGGTCTCAGAGGAGTCTAGTAAAGAAGTTGGTTAGAAGTGAAGTAGAAGTGCTTGATGAGTTTGTGAAGAGCTAAGAGCAAGAGTCTTAGCGTAGGAAGAGGCTTTGCAACTGAGTGTACAGAGGCCTAGGGTAGAAGTCCACAACGGAGTGCGCAGACCCTTGTAATTGTGTTCGTAGGGCAGATAGAGTTTGTATTGAAAATATGAATCATCAATTAAGAGAAGTATTCTGAAATTACTATGTAATTTTCCTCTCTGGATCACATGTGATTATGTTGTGTTAAGATCTAGGTTTATGTTATAATGCTAATCTGATGCGCGAATGTGTATGTTTCTATCTGTTATATGAACGCAAATAATGATATATGTTTACGCGAATATAACCTTAATTGCATGGTAAATTCAACAAACACTTAAGATAATTCAGGAAATTATACAATAACACAATAGCAAAGGTGCGTAAGTACCTGAGCCACTACGTAGGGTTGCGCGAAGGATCATCGTATACCTTCGTGAGGGTTCTAAGAGATGGAAGAGAAAGTACATTGATAAGCCCTAAAGGCTTATCAATATTCACAAAAGAAGGAGCTAAGGTATAAAGTTGACATCACGACCATCTCAGTGTGAGGAAACTTGGTTCCTGCATCCCCCCATACTACTTCGGGTAAGACTTCGGTCTGCGCTTCATGGACTGATGCTGAAAGTCCCAGCAGTGTAGGGATTTGCTTGGCTGACTAACATTAAACCTGGGTGAGGGACCATCAAGCCAACAAATGGTTCCATTGCTGGGACTAGGATCTTCATAACGAGATGTATGATGTCACATCATTGGAATCCAACTAAGAAATAGATTGAAGACTGGTTGGATAGGAAGATCCACGAATTCGCGGTGCAAGAAAACAGGAATCCACGATTAAAAAAGGAACAGTGGTTTGACAGATATCTATACACAGAGATTCATGAAATCTTCTTCTATTCCTTCCCAGTTGAATTATGGCAGTGGATATCGAAGTTGATAGACGACCAAGGGAGGTGGAGGCTTGACGGTCTGATTGTTTGGACATCGTAGTTAGTGTGGAGATTAGAAGCCTCTAAAGATAAGGTCACGCGTGATGTCGACCATTGGCACAACTATATCATAGGAGGGTTTGTGACAGAGTTCGCGGTTGATACATCGGTCAGCTACAATGAAGCAAAGTGCCACTTCTTCAAAGGACCGCGACACAAGTATTTGAAATCACTAAATATTTGGATTAAGATGCTCTTGTGTGAAAAGTGAGTCATGCAGTTGCCTTGATGTTTGGAGATACATGAAGTGGAATGTATTTCAGGGATAGAGGAAGAAAAGGTCCTGAGTATAGCCCGCTAATTGAGCCTCCTTTGAGTGACAACGAAGGAGCAGCGCAGGCTTCTCCACTGAGTGCTATTCAGTTGATAATACAAGGGTTCCCACGAATACCTACACTGCCTCCATCCTCATCCCATCAATCCAAACCACCCCAATCCTCACCTCCACCACTTACCCCATCCCCCACACCACCGCCACCTCCACCACTATTCAACATGGCGAACTCTGTAAAGTTACCTGTATTCAAGGGTGTAGGAAATGAAGATCCAGATAAGTTTTGGTTTGTCACAAAGGCTATATGGGAAGCTCAAGGTATCACGGATGACTAAATGAATAAATCCACCCTAGTTAGTGCTTTACAGGACTGCACACTAATGTGGTACATTAAGTACAATACTAATAACCCAATGTCCACGTTGGCAGATATCCAGACTGCGTTGAATAGTGAATTTAGTAGACCTAAGTCACAAGCGCAATCAATTGTGGGATTAAAGGAGATCATGATGATGCCTGGGGAGAGGCCCTAGGATTTGGATCAAATATTGAAGTTTATGATCCGTGAAGCCAACATGAACCTAACTAATGGGTAGCATTGTGAATTGTTCATGGCCTCGCCCCTGTCCCACATAAGGGTTGCGCTATCACAACAAAAGATTGGGACACAAGCAAAAGCTCTAGAAATCATGATGAGACTGCATGAGACACCAATGCAGGATTCTAATTTGGGGGTTCAACAGATTCACACATAGTTGCAGAATCTTTGCCTCAAAATGCAAAGTCTGAAGAAAGACAAAATAGCTCGGCCGGAGGCTTGCAAAGAAGTTTGGTGCTTGAAATGCAAAGGTCAGGGGCATGACAAGGATCATTTTCAAGTCTTTGTAAACTATGTTGCAGCAGGGGGACCAATTCCTCTAAGGCAAGAGGCTGCGGCAGGGCCAAGGGCAGGGCCCGCGCTATGGTGTGCTATATGCTAGGTAGCTTGGAAACCTGCGACTGACAATTTCCATTTGATGCAAAAATTCGTATAGACACCACAACATCTCTTCTACAATTTTTGTCAATTAATAGGTCATAACGAGCAAAATTTCCATAGTTACGAATTAATGATGAATATGACACCTGCATACAGAGTGCAGGCATAAACACAGCCTTCGAACCAAGGTGATGGGGAAGCGTGAGGTGAATATAAGGGGTGCGTCCAAGGTGGAGGTGGAGGGGGGCCTGGTAGAGGCCGAGGGCAGCTTATTTGTTACAATTGTGGATGACTAGGACACTACGTGAGATACTATCTGAATCCGATGCAACTGTCATGCCGCTATTGTACTCAGTTTAACCATGCAACTGAGGATTTCCCTATATTGTTGGCTAAGATTTGCAAAATGGGGGTGCAACCTTCGTAACCAATTCAAAACCTCCAGATCATGAGGGCTGAGCCTGACGTGGAAGGCCCTAAGATAAACATTATGCTGTAGAGTGCAACAACAACTGGCGAGGATAAAGGGAAGCAACCTGTAGAAGGTGAATGGGTCCGCAAAGCACCTGAAAAGGAGACTGGGTTTGATCTGGAGTGCACAAAAGAAACCTTTATGGAAGCAAAGAAAAGCTTCGATGATGTCTCTACCTCAGTAAGTCAGGAGAAACCAGTTGAAGAAATGGACCCATCCATGATTACCATGTTCTTAGAAACTTGCATGAAACTATTCCATGATGGTAAGGCTTTGAAGGGACTGCAAGAACTGATCAATTGGTGTGCTGGTAAGGACAGTGCTACTAGCAAATCGTGTGTATTTAGAAAGCTTGGTAAGCATAAGGTGAGGACTGGACGTGAGATGAGACTCACCGCGTAGATAGGGGAATATGAAATGGACCAAGTTATCTTGGATATGGGGTCTGATGTGAATGTTGTTCCAAAACAAACATGGGAAAGAATGGGGAGACCTGCGCTCCAGTGGTCTCCGATCCAGTTAAGGATGGAGAATCAACAAAAAATCATTCCAATCGGGATGCGATAGGGGGTAATAGTTGACATTGAAGGTGCGAGCGCACTGGCGGATTTTGAAGTAATAGAGATTGTGGATGATAGCAATCCCTACCATGCACTCCTTGGTATCGATTGGGCCACTGACATGAATGGGGTAATCAACCTAAAGAAGCGAAAGATGATATTTGAAAGAAATCGCTCCTCATAGTGGTGCCACTGGATCCTGCAGAAGGATCATGCTATACAGAACTAGTCTGATTATGAAAGTGATGACGATTTGGAACAAATTAACAAGATAACAACGTGAGACTAGGATTGGGTAAATCCGACAATAGACGAGTGTATTGCATGGGAATGTGAGAGCTCTTGCACATCATATTTGGACAAAGAACTAGAGCACTAGCAAAACTGACTACATGAAGTATTTACACTACACTGTAATATGATGACTACGTGTCATCAGAAGTAAGGAATCTACCTTCTTATGATGGGTTCCCTGATGTGGATATATTTTTGTATGAATTTGAAAGAGAAGTGTCAGAGAAGCATTGCTTCCAGGCCTTGGATTGGGTGCTGCGTGCTACACCCGCAAGATGGTGGGGTACACACAGGGATAATTTTGTTGATTAGCGTGAATATAGGAGGATGATGAGAATACGTTTTGGACATCCGAAAGTAAGGATGACAGACAAGTATGATGGAAGGGATGATCCGTGCGATTGCCTAACCAAATGGAATAAGGCTTATGGAGTGGAGCCCTAGCCTGAATGGGTGCATCTGTTTTGTCATACCCTGGATATCATACCAATGAATTGGTACTCAGAAATTGAGCTCCGCCATGGCACTGAAGAATGGTACATCTTGCACTAGGGGTTTATAATGACGTTCAACTTTGAGGATGGGTTCGACTGTATTTACACGACAATACAAGAGGTTAAAGCAGTGATCTTTAGGATACCGCATGATCCTTTGGACTTGATTCAACCTGATTGGACTACCCAGCTGAGCCATGTGTTGGAATGCTATAACATGACCGCAGAAGAAGAAGATGAGGATCCCAGAAAGATTAATATTCCAAAAACTGAGGGTCACCGCGAGGTTGAAGGACTGTAGATACAGGATCCACACATAACCACGCCGCTGAAAACTAGACAGGTCAACATTGGCACAAAGGTGGAGCCGAAGTTTTTGAATATTGGGGACTATTGGGATGAAACAACAATAGATAAGGTTGTTGAGCTCCTCTGCAAATATCAAGATTTATTCCCTAAGAAGTTTTTTTATTTGAAGGGAATAATAGGAGACCTGGGTGTCATAAAGATCACCTTGAAACTGGACACGAAACCTATGAAACAATGACCTTACCACCTTAATCTAAAGTATAAGGAAAGGGTCCATGCTGAGTTAGATAAGATGCTCGCAGCAGGTTGTTGGAAATAATACTGAGAGTGGGGGTGAATCAGTATTATTAGATTAATCAAACTTTTTCAATGCTCAGAAACATATACGCTACTTCAGTTAAGTGAACCAGCGTGTACACGCTACTGTGACGAAGTAAAACAGCGTATAAGAAGAAAACTCACAATTTAGTTAGCTTATTCTTCAATTAAGTGCATCAGGACATTATTCACCACATTAACAGTAAATATGTGCAGTATAACAGAACAGATAAAAAAGCCACACGCATGAACACCAAGATATAAGGTGGAAACCCAATGTGGGTGAAAACCACCTGCTGCAAGTTGTCTCTATCTTTCTTTAATATGAAACTTCAGTTTACAATCTTTTGTACTGGTGCAGCCTTATACCAGTACGCAGGCTACAACCTGCAGAAGGCTACAACCTTCTTTCGCTCTCCAAACTTCCTTGGAAGGGAGCTCCAACCCCCTTTGCTCTTGTACTAGCCAAGATACTAGTACGTAGGTGCTGACCTACAATCTTCCTTCTTTCAGGTATCACTTTTCATACATTTTCAGACTTGGATATTCCTGAAGCACAACATTACAATCTGAAGACCACAATTCATTCAATTTCCACAACAGATCATTGAAGCATAAAACAACCAAACTTTGAATCACTGAACCACTGAACCCTGTCAATCACCAGTTACCAGAACACAGAGCAGACTACAGAACTCTGCAATAACAGTCAGACCCCACTGTAAACCCAAAATCAAGCTTCAAAAGATATACGCTACTTCAATGAGCAAAACCCGCGTATACACGCGCTTTTACCGAAGCCAACCTGCGTACAGATCTAAAAATAAACTTTCTCAATTTGCAGCTGTACCAGACATTAGTTAGACCCAGAACGTAACATTGCGACAATATGCAGATCTAGAAATACGCATAATCAACCATATCATGATAGTGCATTTCAAACCATTAGATCCCGATCTATCCTTAGATCTAGTCTTCCATCAACCGATGTGATCTCTCCTTGGCTTAGATCAAGCAACTCAGAACCTGCATATCAGATCTCTTTCTCTTTAGATATTCAAGCCTTGTCGAAAGATCATTTTGCCTAATGATCTTCTTCTCCTTATATAGTCTTAGGCCTAGCTCAATACCAAGAGCCAAAACCATAGTAACACAATACCATCAACTTTAAAACTAGGGATCGACACGCCCGTCGAGACATAATGGTCCGAAATCATAGGCACAACTTCCAAGGACTAACCACCATGGACCAAAGGAACCTTTCCACATACACGCGCTTTTTCTGAATCGAACTAGCGTGTACACGCGACTTGGGCTTAACGAAACGGCGTGTATGAGCTTCCTTGGCATGCTGTACTGAGATCTGTCTTCTGATTAAGTTGCCATCACCTCTGAGTGAGTTGCCATCAAGGACAACACTTAAACCATAATGCCAACAATCTCCCCCTTTGGACTTGATGGCAACCACCACACCAAGTCACTCTCCCCCTTTGACATCAAGGGCAAAGGGTTGTGCTCCCCCTGAGGACATGCTGATACCTCTGCTTGGCTGTGCTAACTCGTGCTCCCTGACAGTAGGCCAGATCAGCAAAAGATGTTCTTCAACAAGAACCAAGACTTATACACCATAAGGGACCGTCCTATCACCAAAAGACTCAATACATACATCCATACTCCCTACCAAGAGGGGACATATCAGAAACAACCAATTATATTACAGCATTCATCCCAGGCATAGTGGGGAAACCAACATAGGCCGTTACATGACCTTGACACCATAAAAGAAATATGACAAGAGAGATACATGACATAGAGACAACAGATCTAGACCAAGACTTAGGAAAGGCACCAGCAGCATCTGATAAACATCTTGTTAGATCAGCAACCAGGATTTCTTTCTGAGCTCCTTCTCCTGAAACCAACAACCAAAACATCTGAATGCCAACAATGCTTTATGAGACTTTTAAGATGCTCCCCCTGAACCTGTGCCTGTTGCACTCCCTGAAACTGTGCCTGAAGAATTCTGACATTCCCATTGCTGTTCAGAACTCCAGAGTTTTCCCTTGCTGTTCAGAACTTCATATACGCGATTTTTCCTGTATAGAACAGCGTATGTACGCGGATATACTTTCTGCAACAAGCGTCCAACATATACGCGACTTACCCATAATGAAACCGCGTGTATACGCGCATATCCCTTCCGTAACCTGCGTATACCAACTTTTTTGTAGAACAAACAAACTTCAACAACAGGATGAAGCATCAACTACTCCCAGCTTTTGTCTGAGATATTCAAAAGTTTCCCTGGGCAGTGGTTTTGTGAGAATATCAGCAACTTGCTCCTTAGAAGGAACATACTCCAACTTGACCTTCTGCTCAAGCACTTGTTCCCGAAGAAAATGGTACTTGATTGGTATGTGCTTGGTCTTTGAGTGCATGACTGGATTCTTTGAAATGCTGATTGCACTTGTATTATCACATAAGATAGAGACAGGTGGAGTGCAAGTGATTTGAAAGTCCTGCAAGGTCTGCATCATCCAAAGAAGTTGTGTGCAACAAGATGCTGCAGCCACATATTCTGCTTCAGCTGTAGATAAGGCAATCGAACTTTGTTTCTTGCTGAACCAAGATACTAATCTGGAACCCATGAAGAAAGCACCTCCACTTGTGCTTTTCCTATCATCCACACTTCCAGCCCAATCTGCATCTGTGTAAGCATGAAGAGTGAGATCTGTATTTCTAGGATACCATAAGCCATAGTTTTGGGTCCCTTGAAGATATTTGAAGATTCTTTTGACTGCCTGAAGATGAGTTTCCTTTGGGTTGGCTTGAAATCTTCCAACCATTCCTACTGCATGTGTAATATCTGGTCGAGTACCTGTCAAATAAAGCAAACTCCCAATCATGGATCTATAAGTGGGTTGGTGAACTGCTGCTGATTCATCATTTGCACTGAGGCTGCATCCTGTAACCATGGGTGTACATACTGGCTTTGACTCTTCCATGCCATACTTCTTCAAGATCTGCTTGAGGTATTTGGTTTGAGACAAGAAGATACCTCCTTCATTTTGTTGGATTTGCAATCCAAGAAAATATGTCAATTCTCCAAGAAGTGACATTTCGAATTCTTTCTGCATAACCAAGGCAAAGTTTTGACTCATGGTCTCTTCATTGCTGCCAAAAATAATATCATCTACATAAACAACAAGAATTAGCAATTTGTTATTTTCAACTTTTATATAGAGATTGCTATCTGCTGATCCTTTTGAAAAGCCTTGTTGGTGAAGATATTTGTCCAACCGATAGTACCAAGCCCTTGGAGCTTGTTTGAGCCCATAGAGTGCCTTTTTCAATCTGCATACAAGGTTTGGATCATTCCCAAGAATGAACCCATCTGGCTGCTCAATATATACTTCTTCTTCTAAGTCTCCATTCAGGAAGGCTGATTTCACGTCCATTTGAAATACCTTGAAGTTTTGAAAGCTTGAGAGAGCAAGGAACATTCGGATGGCCTCTAGTCTTGCCACAGGAGCAAAGGTCTCTTCAAAATCTATTCCTTCTTGCTGTGCATACCCTTTACAAACAAGTCTGGCCTTGTTTCTAATTACTTCTCCATTTTCATTTAACTTATTCTTGAAGACCCATTTTGTTCCTATTACATTCTTATCTTTTGGTCTAGGAACTAATTCCCAAGTGTTGTTCCTTTCGATTTGCTCAAGTTCTTCATCCATTGCTTTGACCCAACATTCATCTTTGCATGCTTCTTTCACATTTTGTGGTTCAATGGAGGAGAGTAGAGCCAAGTAGCTTGAAGCTTCTGCAAGTGTCCTTCTTGTTTGTACTCCTGCTTCTTTCTGCCCCACAATCTGAGTTTCTGGATGATTCTTTTGGACATATCTGGATGGAGTCTTCTCTTCTATTCTTGTCTGCTCCTCTGGTTCTTCTTGAGATTCTTCTTCTTCTTGAGGTTCTTCTTCTTCATCATTTCGCCTTTGAGAGTAACCTTCATCTTCTTCAATGTCTTCATGATGAACTTGCCTAGGAATATATCCCTTCTCATCAACCACTATATCAATACTGTCAACAATTCTGCCAAGTCTTTTATTGTAGCACTTGTATGCTTTGCTATGTGGAGAATAACCAAGAAGAATGCCCTCATCTGCTCTAGGTTCAAGTTTGCCAAGTTGCTCATCAGTATTCTTAATATAACATTTGCTCCCAAAGATTTTGAAATGCTTCACGGAAGGAGTTTTACCACTCCAAAGCTCATGAGGTGTTTGAGTGCTGTTTACTCGGACATTTGTTTTGTTAAGAATGATAACAACAGCATGTGCAGCTTCACCCCAGAAGGTTGCAGGAGTACCTGATTCATCGAGCATAGCACGAGCCATTTGTTGGATAGTTCTGTTCATTCTTTCCACAACCCCATTTTGCTGAGGAGTTCTAGCTGTAGAGAATTCTCTTCTTATCCCATGTTCATCGCAGAAATAAAAAAATTCATTTGATGTGAACTCCCCACCTCTGTCAGATCTGAGGCACTTAATTTTGTGTCCTGATTCATTTTCAGCCAATGCTTTGAAGGATTTGAATTTTTCGAATGCTTCATCTTTGTGCTTCATAAGCCCTAACCAAACAAACCTTGAGAAATCATCAATGAATAATATCAGATATTCTTCTCCTCGAGGTGTCCTTTTCCTAAATGGACCACATACATCTGTATGGACTAGCTCAAGAGGCAAGCTAGCTGATCCTTCCTTCTCTGGAAAGTTAGTTCTGGTTTGCTTTCCAAACTGACAAGATTTGCATATGGTGTTGTCTGGAATTTTGATATCTGGAAGATCGCGAACTGCCTGATATTTGCATGCTTTCCTTATTTGTGAGAAGCTTAGATGTCCCAACCTTCGATGCCATAACCAGTGCTCTTCATCCTTGCTAAGATAGCATTGTTGTTGTCCTTCTTCAAATATGTACAGATTATTTGGAGTTCTTTTGCCTTTGAGAACTGTTTTACCTGTATCAAGATCACGAACAAGACATCCATTCGATCTGAAAATAACCTCGGTTTTTTGATCACACATCTGGCTGACACTTAGAAGATTATGCTTCAATCCATCAACATACAAAACATTTCCAGCCTTGACCTTTTCTTTCAAAGGAGCAATACCTTTTCCTTTTATAGTTGCAGGAGTATCATTTCCAAAAGAAACTTTCTTTCCCTTTTCTAAAGTAGAATAAGATTCAAGTTTTTCTTTATCACCTGTCATATGTTTCGAACATCCACTGTCAATGTACCATAGATTTTCCTGTCCTTCTGCATAAAACGCTATCCCACATCTTTCTGTCTGAGGTTCTTTTATTCTCCATTTTTTGGTGCTCGTGGCTTGTTCCTTTTTCTCCTGAAACCTGCTCCTGCATTCAGATTCTTTATGACCAAAATTATTGCAAATAGAACATTCAACTTCATTTTCAAGAACCGAAAAGTTGTTATAGGTCCTCTTTGTAATCCCTGTCATACTTCTTTGTTTTTGAGCTTCCCTAGTCATGATTGTTTTATATGCAACACATTGAGCTGCTTTGTGACCAAAGTTATGGCAAGAAAAGCATTGTCCATTGAAGAAGCTTCTGCGGTTATTGAATCTACCAGCCAACTGATTGTAATTTCTATTTTCATCTATTCTTGTGCCAAACTGAGAAGATTTTACCTGTGGTTGGTTGTAGCTTTTGTTCACCCTTAAGAAGGATTGTCCCTGATAGTTTCTGTTTGTAATTCGTCCCTGCTTTACCTGATTATCTTCATTGTTCTTCTGCTCATTTCTTCTTGCTGCATCAAGATAACTTTTTGAGGTGGATGCTTGAGAGGTTTCTCCATTATAGCCCAAACCTGTCTTGTTTAGAGGAGACCGCTGCACATTGATAATCTCATCCAAAGTTTCAGATCCTTTGACAAACTTAAGATTAATAGCTTTTGTTTTCTCAATTTCTTTTCTGAGACCAACAATTTCACCTTCTAGTTTTTCAAGATGTTTTTCCTTTTCATCAATTTGAAATTGCAAAGTATCAATGATCACACTCTTTTCTTCTATGCATCTCTTGAGTCTAGTAATTTCATTATAGAGATTATCCACATCTACAGCATCCTCATAATCATCATCTTCAAATGCCATTAATAGCTTATATTTATTACCTTGTTCATCTTCATCACTGTTTGATAAGCCATCACTATCTTCATGGGTGTAGTAGCTTTTCTTATTTGCACTTTGTTTCTTATTCCATCTAGCAGGTTCTTTTCCTTTATCCTTATTAGGACATTTTGCAGCATAATGACCTACTCTTCCACAAGCAAAGCATTTGAAAGGTAGCTTACCTCTGAACCTTCCAGCACCCCTTTGAAGATTTCTGACAAAATTTGATTCTTCTTCCTCTTCTTCTGGAACATGGCTTGCTTCATAGTAATCTTCTTTTCTGATGCCTTAAAAGCAGCTTCCCTTCTGTCTGATGGACCTCCCTTTCTCATTTCATAAGCAGTTAGAATTCCATGTAGCTGAGACATAGTGAGAACTTTGAGATTTTCCTTTTCTTCTATTGCAGATACTTTGATTCAAACTTGGGGGATAATGATCTTAGAATCTTTTGAACTACTATAGTCTCTTTTATTTCTTCACCCAAATTTTTCATACAATTAACAATCTCATCTACCCGAAGAAAATAATTAGCCACACTTTCATCATTATACATCTTGAGGTCTCATATTGAATCCTGAGAGTTTGAAGTTTAGCTTGCTTTACCTGTTCATCTCCTTCATAGCTAGTGATCATTTTGTCCCATATCTCTTTTGCTGATTTGAAGTGCATGACCTTCATGAATTCTGTTTGAGATATACTTCCTAATAGAGTACTGACTGCTTTTGCATTTGTTTCATATGCCTTTTTCTCAGCTGGATCTGTAGGAGTAGCTGAAGGAAAAGCATAGCCTGTTTCTACAATGTCCCAAACTTCTGTACCAAGAGATTGAAGATATGCAGTAACTCTTACCTTCCAATAATTGAAATTTGTTCCATCAAAAACCGGTGGCCTGATTGATGCTTCTTTCTCGTAGTTGCTCATGATGAATGATCTTCCTTCAAGCGATCAAGCTTCTCTGAAGGACCTGCTCTGATACCAATTGTTGGAAATAATACTGAGAGGGGGGGTGAATCAGTATTATCAGATTAATCAAACTTTTTCAATGCTCAGAAACATATACGCTACTTCAGTTAAGTGAACCAGCGTGTACACGCTACTGTGACGAAGTAAAACAGCATATAAGAAGAAAACTCACAATTTAGTTAGCTTATTCTTCAATTAAGTGCATCAGGACATTATTCACCACATTAACAGTAAATATGTGCAGTATAACAGAACAGATAAAAAAGCCACACGCATGAACACCAAGATATAAGGTGGAAACCCAATGTGGGTGAAAACCACCTGCTGCAAGTTGTCTCTATCTTTCTTTAATATGAAACTTCAGTTTACAATCTTTTGTACTGGTGCAGCCTTATACCAGTACGCAGGCTACAACCTGCAGAAGGCTACAACCTTCTTTCGCTCTCCAAACTTCCTTGGAAGGGAGCTCCAACCCCCTTTGCTCTTGTACTAGCCAAGATACTAGTACGTAGGTGCTGACCTACAATCTTCCTTCTTTCAGGTATCACTTTTCATACATTTTCAGACTTGGATATTCCTGAAGCACAACATTACAATCTGAAGACCACAATTCATTCAATTTCCACAACAGATCATTGAAGCATAAAACAACCAAACTTTGAATCACTGAACCACTGAACCCTGTCAATCACCAGTTACCAGAACACAGAGCAGACTACAGAACTCTGCAATAACAGTCAGACCCCACTGTAAACCCAAAATCAAGCTTCAAAAGATATACGCTACTTCAATGAGCAAAACCCGCGTATACACGCGCTTTTACCGAAGCCAACCTGCGTACAGATCTAAAAATAAACTTTCTCAATTTGCAGCTGTACCAGACATTAGTTAGACCCAGAACGTAACATTGCGACAATATGCAGATCTAGAAATACGCATAATCAACCATATCATGATAGTGCATTTCAAACCATTAGATCCCGATCTATCCTTAGATCTAGTCTTCCATCAACCGATGTGATCTCTCCTTGGCTTAGATCAAGCAACTCAGAACCTGCATATCAGATCTCTTTCTCTTTTAGATATTCAAGCCTTGTCGAAAGATCATTTTGCCTAATGATCTTCTTCTCCTTATATAGTCTTAGGCCTAGCTCAATACCAAGAGCCAAAACCATAGTAACACAATACCATCAACTTTAAAACTAGGGATCGACACGCCCGTCGAGACATAATGGTCCGAAATCATAGGCACAACTTCCAAGGACTAACCACCATGGACCAAAGGAACCTTTCCACATACACGCGCTTTTTCTGAATCGAACTAGCGTGTACACGCGACTTGGGCTTAACGAAACGGCGTGTATGAGCTTCCTTGGCATGCTGTACTGAGATCTGTCTTCTGATTAAGTTGCCATCACCTCTGAGTGAGTTGCCATCAAGGACAACACTTAAACCATAATGCCAACACAGGTATTATTGAACCGATGGAAGAATCTGATTGGGTAAGCCCAATAGTGGTTCAGGAAAAGAAACAGAAGGAAGAGATAAGGATATGCGTAGATCTCAAGAAATTGAATGATGCTTGTTTTCATGATCCTTTCCCGACCCCATTCACTAACGAGGTCTTGGATAATGTAGGTGGCCAAGAAGCATACTGTTTCACTGATGTGTTCTCTAGGTACCATCGGATCAAAATCATGCTTGAGGATATAAGCAAGACGACCTTCGTGATTGAATGGTGATGTTTTCAGTACACCGTAATTCTTTCTGGGATGAAGAATTTGCCAGCGATATTTTCGCACGTAGTCATTGTGGCATTCAAAGAATTTATTCATAAATTTTTGGAGGTATACTTTGATGATTAGACAATGTTTGGATTGGTCAAGCGCCATGTGGCAAGTCTACACTTGATGCTAGATACATGTAGGAGATACCAGATAATCTGAAGAAATGTTTTTTTGTGTCCCTTTTGGGATCTTGCTAGGTCATGTGGTATGCAGACAAGGATTGATTGTAGACCATGCGAAGATCGTGGTGATAATCAACTTGGAGGTGCCGAGGAATGTGAAACAGTTGCGCGCAACTCTAGGGCATAGCGGATACTATAGGAAGTTCATGAAGAGCTATGCCCAGATCACTGCGCCTATGGAGAAATTGTTGAAAAAGGATGCTACGTTTTGTTGGAATGATGAATTTCATAAGAGCTTGCATGTGCTGAAAGAGAAAATGGCATGGAAAATTTTAGGGGCGAATGTTCGCCCTTTTGCGAAATTAAGGGGTTTTAATTTTTAGTGGGCGAACATTTTGTATCATAGTACATTTTTATAAATCACCTCAAATAGCCCACCTTATTTTAAGGGAGAGGGTAAAAAAGGTAAATTTAGCCCTTGAAATTAGGAGTTACAACCTTCCATTCGCCCTAATTTTCAAGAATAGGTTTTATTTAAGTGAATCCTATGGGCCAAATACCATATTTATAAAAGGGGTATGGTAAATTAATAAAAATATAAATAAATGAGAGGTATGGTAAATAAATAAAACATTTTTTATATTTACTCCATAAGTCACCTTATATACATGCAAGGGTGTAAAGAAATAAAAATATAAGTAAAGTGGAGGTATGGTAAATAAATAAAACCTCTTTTTATATTTAGTCCATAACCCTCGTTTTATTTATGAAGGCTCAAAAAAGAGGTTTTATTTAAGTGAATCCTACGGGCCAAATACCATATTTGTAAAAGAGGTATGGTAAATTAATAAAAATATAAATAAATAAGAGGTATGGTAAACAAATAAAACATTTTTTTATATTTACTCCATAAGTCACCTTATATTTACGAACACTCAAAAAATGCATTATATTTAGGTGAAACCTGTGGGCAAAATACTATGGGACAAATACCATGGACTAGATTATTATTAATACCATGCAAAAAAAACATTATTAACCCTAATATTAGTATTAATAAAAATAAAAATGTCACATGGTATTGACCCATGGTATTCACCAAAATGGCACATGGTATTGACCCATGGTATGAAAAAATATTTGATCCCTCTCAGGGCTTGGTGGATCAAGAGTAAAAATGGATGTTGTAATTTAATGTATGTTAAACATTTTAGCGTGGTTAAAATAAAAAATAAAATAAAAATCAACTATTAATTTTATTAAATTTTATAAATTACTAATAGTAATTTTTAAGCTCCAGGTTTATGATAACCCATGGTATTGACCCATGGTAATACCATGGTATTCATGTGAGAATAGACTATTTAAAGGGGAAATTCTATCATCTTAGATCCATCTTAATTCTGGGTCTACCAAGTGCTCAGAGGGATAAATAGATTCCATCCCCCTAAGAGTGATAGATGTGGAGTTAAGATGGATATTGGTTGGTTTTTATTATAATGAAGATATTAAATAGACTTAGGAAATTATATTGTAAAAATATCTTAAGGTGAATGGTTAAAGCATAGACATTGGACAAGTATATTTGTATACTTCTGTTTTAAACTGAAACAAGTCTAGGGCTAAAAGGAATGGATTGATTGCACTAGTCATCCTTCTATAACTTTCCAACATAGGCTGGAGTAAACAGATTGTAATTTGGGTAATTTTTCTAACTGCAAACAGGAACATACTTGTGTATTGGTAGGGTAGTTACGAGGTCCCTAGAAGTGATGAATTTGAATTTTTCTTGGTTTTATATATAGTATTAGGTTTTTTCTCATGCTTTATGTGAATGACACGGGTGAATTTTATCCTACACCCACTAGGTTATCGATATGTAATTTCGGTAATTTTGATTTCAAAAGATATTTTAAAGAAATGCAATGATTTCATTTGTGTATTCAATAAACACAATATTCTAATGGAATTCTGCATTTGTGGTTTACCTATATAGATTCCATGGAGAAGTATTAGTGGTGTGACATCAATTGTCCTCAAGCAGAGGCTTTAGTTTTACTCTTTTTTGGAAGCAAATACTTTCTTCCAATATTTTTGAGCTCCATGAAAAATTTGAAAGTCCTAATAGTATTCAATTATGGTTTCAAGAGAGACATAGTGTTCAATTATGGGTTAAAGAGATCCACACTGAATGATCTATCGAACTTATCTTCACTTAATTTAATACTATTCACTTGGAGAGGCTGCATGTGCCCCCACTTCAGGAGCATAGTAAAGTCATGTAGAACTTAGAGAAGCTACATTTAAGCTTTTAGTGAAGATTGGAAAAATGTCTAGGTTCAATAACACCCAGTTGAGCATTAAGCTTCCAATAATGTTAGATTTTAACCTAGAGCACTTTTGTGATTTGGAGGAGATGCCCCCTCGTATTTGTGACACATCTTCAGTTGAGAATTGGACTATTACTAACTGTCATTTCCTTAGAAAGTTACCTGATGACTTGGGGAACCTCAACTCTTTAAGAATGTTAAGGAAGGAAAGAAAGTACATTACACTAAGTTCTCTTATGCTTTTCAAGTTTTTCTTGGATATCAACAACGTTTCAGGTAGGAAAGTACATTCTGTTAATGAAAATTTGTCTTGATAGAAAGGCCCAATTTCAAATTCTAATGCTTTCGAAAAACATTGTATAGCTGTAATGTTTCTAAAAGCAAAGCATATTTTTTCAATTTATATATCATGATCCCATATTCCAACTTATTTTTGAGTAACCCATTAGGCTTTGTAGCTTTGAATAAATCCATGTCTTTTGGTAAGATCCTCTTCCAAATTAGAATGCAGTTTCCTTTTGGCAATAACCACATACAATGTCTTGATTTTGTTATTGAGAAAATAGAGGTTGCGAAACAAGCCTGTGCCATACAAGGACTTGATTCATTGATTATGTATCAATTATGGCTCTTGATGTAACAATGTCTTGATTTTGTTGCTTGAAAATAGAGGTTATGCTTTACTATTTCATAGAATTTCTTACAATATTTCCATAAGTATTGATTTGTAATCTCTGTCAGTTAGGGATGACAGTAATGACAAAGGTAATATTCGATGGTTTGAAGTTCCCCTCTTACTAAATATTTAAATATATCACCACAATTTAACTATTAGTTAAAGGAATTGTATTTGATTTGTAAACAATTCATTGCTTGATTTATAGATTTTGATTTTTTTCCCTTTTTTATTTTTTTCTCAGATTTGGTATGAGATATCTTCCAAGATTTGGGTTCCCTAGTTTCCTCACCATAGCTACGAGGTTTATATGCTATCATTAAATATTCTCGGAACGTTACAACTTTTCCAGTAAGTGTGCTTTGAAACATTGTTGTTGCTTTTCCATGGTGTTAATGCAAATAAGCACTCCAACTAGTGCCATTATTTAGATTAAGTGCCGAAATCTAGTTGGTCTTGTAATGATAGAGTGATTGTTTTCTAGCTACTAAGGCCATATGCATTTTTATCTCTTATGTTGTCCTGAGATATTCAAATTCACAATAAGAATTGAGGTCTCGTTTCCACGGTAGATTGCAGTGAGTTTCTTGAACATAATATATAGTAGATTATAGTTTCTTGAACATAATATATAGTAGATTATCTTTTACTAATCAATTGTGGATGTGATCCCTCGCAGGAAAGGAAATTCAAAGTGACTTTGACTTCACATTGATTTGTCAAAACATCCACACAGGAAAGGAGATTCAAAGTGACACTGATTTCACACTGATTTGTCAAAATGGAGGCAAGAGAAAAGGAAACTTTGTATTCAACAATGCTCTTAATTTCATATGTACATGCACAGACATATTAGTAGAAAATATTTAAGGGTTACCTAAGTAATATTTTCCATTCCACTACATTCTTTACAGCTTGTACATAAATAACTCGGAACAATTCATTACACTACTTGTTATTCTTTATTAATCAGTGGTTAAGATTTTGATATTGAACTGGCTAAGATTTTTCTTCCTTCTGTGAAATTGTGTGTTCTATAATGCTTCTTTTCCATTCACTATGTATATCATATAAAGTGTGTCTAATGGAGTAGGAAGATTGGAAAGTCTTGTGATCCTTGAACTATGTTACAAGGCAGAAACCCAATGGGGCAGGGTAGGTGCATCCCCACAAAGGGGTAACAAATACCAAAGTTGGTATTGGCTAGTGCCTTGAGCTAGAAAATTTCCTTTACCCTTGTATTAATAGTGAATCTGGAGAGGATTCTAATATTATCTTTATAAGATTTATATCAGTTAAGATTGATGAGTAAAATTCATGAGACATGAGCTAGGATGTCCTTGCAAGGTGGTTGTTGATTATTGGAAGCTATGATGGCCATTATGTCAGGCCAGGTGGTCGCACTCCCTTGATCGTGAGCACGATTGTGATCAAGATGGAAGACTTCATAGTCTAGATTGATTGTTTAGCAGTGATAGTTAGTGGGCTCATTCACAAAAGCTTCTATTTCACTAATCCTTTTTATAGAGTTGTCAGATTCAATTTCCAAAGGTTTTAATTACACTATAGAGTTGAGTTCTGAGAGAGTTGTGATTCATAGTGTTAAGTATAGCAGCTATGACACTTGAATGAAGACAAGCATAGTAGAGGTATCAGACTCTGTTATAAGCTTACCTGCATATTATAAGGGACTTGGTTGGCTTTTTTATAATTTTATAAACAAGTTCCATGTCGTGGAAATGTGAAAAAAAACAGTGATATTGCCACCATGTGGCTCTTGTCATATATGGTTTTATACTTTTTCAAAAAATTCTCTAAGAGTTCACAATGCTAAGATTCACTAGGACTTTACAAAGTTTTATTATTTAGTGAAAGACTCACCAAGATCTTACAAGATTTTATAATTGAGTAAAATATTCGCCATGCCTGGTGAGAGATTCACCAAAAAATTATATATACATATTATATTATTGATAAAATTGCCTTTCATTTTTCCTATATACCATGGAGATTCGCCCATTTATTATACATATAAATTTAGGGGGTGTTCTTAAAATTTTCCCTGGAAAATGGTCACCATGTCGATCTTAGTCTTCCCCAAATTGGAAGAAGGAATTTCATGTGCACATGGACGCATCATGTATTCAACTAGGGGTCGTACTGACATAGGCTGGTGAGCGAGAACTGGATCATCCTATAGTGCTCGCAAGTAGGAAACTATCTAAAGAGAAGAAAAATTATTCCATGACCAAGCGCGAAGGATTAGTTATGGTGTATGCGCTCCAGAAGTTCAGACACTATTTGTTGGGTGGACACTTTTAGATCTGTACGAATCATTTTGTGTTGAAGTACCTGGTCAACAAGCCTGTGTTGGGGGGGAAAACATGTAGATGGCTGATGTTGTTCCAGGATTACGACTTCAAAGTTATTGTGAAGTCAGGACGACTGAATGCAGGACCTGATTATTTGTTGCACATTGAAACTAGAGAGGAGCCTACTAATTTGGAGGAAGGACTGCATGACACACAGATCTTTGTGATACACATCGCAGATAGTCACTTTGAAGATATTATCCATTTCCTGATGACTGGATCCGCTCTGGAAGGTTATACAAGTCAACAAAAGAAGGAACTAGTAGTGCGCGCGGTAGACTTTTCTATCATTGCAGGACACTTGTACAAAATGGGGTTAGACAAAATATTTTGATGTTATGTGCTTGAATTTGAATGAATAAGCATCCTCGTTGAGGCACATGGAGGAGCTGTAGGAGGAAATTATGTAGGGAAAGCGAGAGTGCATAAAATTCTACGCGCTAGTTTATGGTGGCCAACCAAACATAAGGATTCCAAAGCATATTGTAAGGCATGTGATGCATGTCAAAGGATTGGCAAGATATCACGGAGGGATGAGCTACCTCTGATGCTGCAAGTGAAGTTTCACCCATTTGAAAAATGGGCAATCGACTTTGTGGGACTAATTCAGCTTCAAGGAAAGAAGACGTGTGCGCGGTACATCATCACTACAACTGAGTACTTGACCAGGTGGGCACAGGTGTAGCCTGTCAAGGACTGTACAAGCACGACAAAAAAAAGTTTATTTTGAATGTGTGTTGACAATATTTGGTTGTCAAAAGATCTTGATGAGCGATTGCAATACGCACTTTCTTAACGAAACAATTAGTGTGTTGACAGAAGAATTTTTGGTGAATCATAAAAAAAGTACACCTTATCATCTGCAGGATAATGGGACAGTGGAAGAATTCAATACGATACTTGAGAGTGGGCTAACGAAGGTCTACCATTCTTAGAGAAAAGGCTAGGATGTGTGCGTACCCACGGTATTATGGGCCTACAAAACAACTTGCAAGAAGCTAACTGAACAAACACTTTTCAGACTCGTGTATGGTGTAGAATCTATGATGCCAATGGAATACATTGTGCCTAGTCTATTGTTTGCTTGAGGGGGCCTGACCCAGGTTTAGTGTTAGTTAGCCAAACAAATACCTAGACTACTAGCCCTTTCGACATCAGCCAATAGAGCACGGACCGAAGTCTCACTCGAAGCAGTATGGGGGGATACTGGAACCAAGTTTCCACACCCTTGAGATGGTTGTGATGTCGGTTTATTCCAACTATACCTGCCTCCATGCAGGTTGCTTATCCCTCCATTCTACCCTTCAGTACCTTCGGGAGATGTTACAATCATCTTCCACACAGCCCTAACCAGGGGCTGAATTCCTTTCGCGCTGCTAAGCCAGGGAACTACGATATCTATTAAACTACGCTAAGTATCTTACTTGATTTATTAACATATCTTAGTTAGCTTCATGTAAACACATGCTCTTACTTGTGTTCACTTAACCAACACATTTACATATATTCACACATCATATAAGCACTAGAAGTGAAATTCATACCCAATATATAGATGCATAAACCGGAAATAAAGACGCAGAAATTGTAGAATACTTCTCTTTATTGATAACTATGGACTATTACAGACTCAACTCACCCTACGCACTTAGCTGTAGGGGTCCACGCACTCAGCTGTGGACTTCTATGCCTCTGTACACTCAGCTGCAGAGCCTCTACCTATGCTACGACCCAAAAATTAGACTTCTACTTCACAGTTATCTCTCATACATCATATCTTCATTGATTCCATTATTATTCGATTCTTTTAACTACTTAGAGATTTGCTCTATTTATACAATCCCATGGCCCACAGACCATGGGTAAGTCTTCTATAGTTGACATTACATTATCAAAATAAGGCAGACAACCCTATGACTCTTTTAACAACTACGCGCTTCGTGCCCACAAAATGTAGAGTCTTTACATTTGTATTACAAAATTGGACCCAAATATGGGCTCTTAGCCCCAAAACTTCCCTTGGGGGATCCTGCGCCCAACAGGACCCCAACACAAACATCATGACTCACCCTCGAGTCACTTTGTAGGCACAGAGATCTTGGTGTGAAGACCTCCCAGCTCTGTTTGGATCGCTACAACTTTGGCAGTGCACTAAGTAGCCACCTACCAAACTTCTTCCATGTGTTGTTCGGTGACCACTACTGTTGAACTGATGCCTTGAATCCTCTACTGAGTTGCTTGCAGTTGTGCGGGCTTTGCTTCAATGGAGGTTGTAATTGTATACACCTCATCGATCCATGGCTGTAGGCACGCTTTTAAGACTGCTTCTTTGTGCCGAGCGGCATCCACCTGTTCCTTGAGTGCCTTTGCTGCTACATTTGTGCAAGCCTTTGTGTAAGGGCAACCATTTATGCAGTCCCTTTTACCTCATCATACCTCTGTTGTAGCTCACGTGCCTATGTTTCTAGGCGCTCTATATTCAGGTCATCCTGTAGGGTGGTTAGGACCTCAAATGACTGTTCGAAGAGCTACATGCAGTCTTCCACTACACTATTAGTCACCGCTATTGCTAATGTGGCCGCGGTGGTACACTGTTCTCTGACCTCCAGCGAGTTGAAGGCTGATCCATCATATTCAACTCTATGATCTGCAGGTTCAGCTCCAGCTAAACCCTAGCCATCTCTACTCTTGCATCACACACCCCTGTAGCTAATCTACGGACATGCTCCTCCACCAGTTCTTCTACCTGAATGTCCAACTATGGGACCATCTGACAGGCATCCTCCACTACCTGCATTATCTATTTGTTTTGCTCCACTACCTCGTTGTGTTGCAAGCCCAACTGTTCAATGGACGTCGTCTATGGGTCCATGCCACCTTGTTATGTGTTTGTCTCTAGTTCGAGCGAAGGTGACTCCTATCCTTCGCACTCTTCTCCTGTTTTCTATTGTTCTTCCAACTTCATAGTGTCGCACGCTACATAGGCCTTAGCCACTGCTTCCTCTTTCCTACACTTTTCTACTAGCTATGCCATTCGAAGCTTTGTCTCTTCCTTCTTGCGCTGCATGGTGGACTTGTCTGTGTCTACCACAAAGCCAGTGAGAGCGCGCCACCCCGGCGGCAAAGGCTCAAGAACTTCAAATATCACATCGTCGGTCACCAGGTATGGTAGATCATACCATGTCTTCATAGGGTCCTTTCGCGCTCTGATGAAGACATGGTGGAAATCCTCTTGGAACTCTGCAAAGCTCTGCAAATTTTTGTATAATATGGGTGATGACCACGGCTTGTGATTGATCCCCATCCAGATATTCATCTCCATTAGTACCTAGAATATTTTGCTTTCTCTGATACGTTGTGCATCGTTGGTCGCCGACAGCGAAGTGTACTTCACTGCCTCTGGAAGGTCTGGCATGACTGAAGGGAATTGGCTATCTTCAGGCAGCTCCAATCCCACCAGTGCTATCGACAACATGAGCCACGCATAATGAAATGTCTTTCCCTACTCTTGTGCCTCGCGATAGTTCGCAAGGAACTCGCCACATAGATAGTTTGCCTAGTTGAACTAGACTCCTTCTACACATTGGATTGCTGTGAAACTAATAGCATGAGAACCTCATCCGTGTAGCACTTCCGCATCACCTTCCCTACCAATATTTGTGTGGTAACCTTGACTGTAGGGTTGTTAATGCTGGAGATGGCGTACCCTCGCTTCCTCTTTTCCATCTTGAACTTCTTCTTCATTGATTCCGCGAGGGCCAACTTGCCACCTTTTCCCTCTAAAATGTTGGTTGGATCCTCTCCTAAGTAATATAGCTGTGTAATCCGGTGAATCAGATGGTTTATGATGGGGATGGGCTCCTCTAGCCACAAGCATCCATCTTGCACCAAGCAGAGTAGTTTCCTGATGATGAAGATAGTCACTAGGGTGTGGTGGTAATGCGGCACCCAGAGCAGGTTTAGCAACCTGGCCTTCTCCACACATCTAAGCCATGTCTGAGGCTCCAATTGAATTGTTCAAGTGGTCACGTCGATCCTCTGGTGCATTAGCTTCTCAGTCGCAAAATGCGGGAACTTCTCGTGGTCTGCGAGGTCCCAATCTTCAAATTTCAACACAAGAACCCACCACGTGTGTGGTCCCTCAAAAATAATATCGTATGGGAGCAGTGGAGTTTGTAGAGATCTCTTACTCTCATATATATCATTCGAAACCTTGGCTTTACCCTTGCATGGAGGAACATAATAAAGTAACTGGGTAACAAGGTCCACACCCTAGGTTTCAACTTCCATCTCTACATCCCCCTCATCTACCAGGATCTTTTCAGAATCCTCCTCATTGGCCTCCAGATTAATGGCCTTCCCCTTTTCCTACAAGGTGAGCTTGGTCCTCTGCAAATTTCTGGGCGAGACGCGCATTGGGATCATGGCCTGCTTATCCTTCTTAGGTTGCGGTGTTTTGGGTGATTTAGGAACCTCAACGTTCGCTTCGGTGCTCTCTGGGGCTTCTATTTCCGCAATTTCCTGTGCGACTTCCTCGGCTATCACTACTTCTGTGTCCATGGCTTCTGCAGTTGCTGACATTGCATTATTCCACAATTCTTTCAGTGTCTCTAATTGTTGCTCAAACTACGAATTTGTTTTCAGAGTCTCGAATAAGTCTCGGTTCATGTATTCTTGAGCCTGCAACAACCCAGTTATCAAAATTCCAAGTGTTTTGCGTTGGATAGCCACTTTTATTTTATAGGGACTTTTGAATTTGAGTTTGACCATTCTCCCCACATTTGGCCCATTAATGCTATATTGGCAGCAGATTTTCAAGAATCTAACCCATAAAGTTCACCTTAAATGCCTGTCGCCCGCTCCATTTGGCTTGAAACCAACCATCAAATCGTGAATAGTGACTTTAACGGTTACTTTCTGGTAGACCTGTGCACCAACGCAACTGTCTTTGCATTGTCGCAGACCCTGTGACACTTCGCTGCTTCGTGCAGTCCTGAAATTGCGCAGGTCCCAGGTAGTGTAGTTTATAGTCCCGCGCCTCCTTTCAGTTGCCTGGAGGACTAAGAGTGTGCCACTTTCATATAGTCACATCGCCGGATCATCGGTGTATGGATTCAATTGACTTTCATTCACCTTTCCTGGGATGGCTTCTCCATTTAACTTGAGAAGTTGTACCGTGCCTCTGTTGGTAATATCCTTAATAATATACGACCCTAACCATTGCATCCTGAACTTTCTAGGGAATTTATCAAAATTACTATCATACAACAAAACTAGATCATTTACCTTGAATGTGTGCAACTTGATGTGTCGGTTGTGCCATGCCTTTTAACACTACTTTTGGACCTACTGGTGAAATCCAACCAAAAATCGTTCTTCTTTGATTGCATCCAGCTGCACGAGCCTTTCCTCCAGGGCTCTGCGATCTGTCATACCTGTGAGTGCTGCTATGCGTATACTAGGCACGATGTATTCCATAGGCATTATGACTTCCACTCCATAGATAAGCCTAAAAGGTGTCTGTCCCGTCAGCTTCTTGCATGTCGTCTGATAATCCTATAACACTGCAGGTATGCATAGGTCCCAATCACTTCATTGAGCATTACATACCTTGGTCAGCGCGTTTTCAAGCACTTTGTTGAACGCCTCCACTATCCCATTAGCCTGTGGGTGATAAGGTGTGCTCTTTTGATGATACACCTGAAACTCCTCCACTAGTGCACTGATAGTCTCATTTAGGAAGTGCGTACCACGGCCGCTCATTAAGATCTTTGGACAACCAAATCGCGTCAGTACATGTTCAAATAGAAACTTCACAGCAGTCGTGCACGTGCAGTCCTTCACTGGCTACGCTTCTGCCCAACGAGTCAAATACTCCGTCACAGTGATAATATACCTCGTGCTTGTCTTTCCTTGAGGTTTAATGGGTCCTACAAAATCTATTGCCCACTTTTCGAAAGGTTGCAACATCATTTGTGGATTCAAAGGAATTTCATCCCTCCACAATGGCCTACCTATTCTTTGACATACATCACACACCTTACAATATGATTTTGAATCCTAATGAAGGGTTGGCCACCAAAACCCTGCACATAGAATCTTCTACTCGGTTTCTCTTCATGCATAATGTCCTCCCGCTGCATCCCCATGAGCATCCG
The DNA here is from genome assembly GCA_031772625.1 of Pinus tabuliformis. NCBI lineage: Eukaryota > Viridiplantae > Streptophyta > Pinopsida > Pinales > Pinaceae > Pinus > Pinus tabuliformis. The sequence goes on along the minus strand of CM062815.1, from coordinate 760,928,161 downwards.
GAAGGACGTTGCTTTGTTCAAACTCATGCCTTCGTAGTATTTCTTCATTCCCCATCTTGTATAGATCCCTAGCAATCACAGAGAAGTCTGCTGCATGCACCACTAATTCCTTCTTTTGCTAGACAGAGTATATTTTTGGTGCAGTTCCAGTTGTCAAGAAGTGTATTATATCCTCAAAATGTCCATCCGTGAAGCACATAGCAAAAAGTTATGTGTCAGGTAATCCTTCCTCCAAACTAGTAGGTTCCTCCCCTGTCTCAATGCGTGACAGGTGGTCTAGTCCCACGTTCAATTGTCTAGGATTTACAACAACTTGAAAATCGTACTCCTAGAACAATAAGAGCCATCTTCAAATTCACCCGCTCAACACAAGCTTATTGACCAGGTACTTCAGCGCAGAGTACATGTGCATCTTCTTAGGTTGGGGCTTTTCTCCATAGACCTACATTTACTTGGCTAGATGCATGCGCAGATCATCCTGTCCATCATACTTGTCTGTCAGTCACATCTTAGGCTTCCCAAATCATGCACACATCATTCTCCTACATTCACACCAATCATCAAAACTTCCCTTGTGCGTACCCCACCATCTTGCAGGTGTAGTGCGCAATACCTAGTCAAAGGCCTGGAAGCTTTGCGTTTCTGGTACCTCCCTTTCAAATGCATCCAAGAAGGTATCTACATCATTTAGACCATCATAATTAGGCAGATTTCTTACTTCTGTCGACACACAGCACAACGATCAGGTCATCATGTTGCAATTCAGCGTAGTTACTTCGTGTAACCGATTCGGCCATCGTTCTACCTCTTCATCAGAATCCGAAGTGTAGGAACTCTCGCGCTCCCATGTAATCCACCCATCCACAGTGGGATTTACCTAGTCTTGGTCTCGCACTATTATCTTGTAGATGCATTCTAGATCATCATCACTCTCATAGTCATGGATTGGTTCCGTATAGCTCAATCCCTTAGGAGGATCCATGGGTATTATTACACGTAGTGATTTTTTCTCAAAGATCATCTTTTTCTTCTTCAGATTGATTACCCAGTTCATATCAGTAGCCCAGTCAATTCCCAGGAGTTCAGGGTAGGGATTGTTGTCATCAAAAATATCTATTACTTCAAAATATTCCACCACGCTCACATTCTCAATATCCATGGTTACTCCCTGTAGTCGCCCCATGAGTATTATTTTCTGTTGATTTTCCATCCTCAGCTGAATTAGAGACCATTGCAGCGCAGGTCACCCCATTCGCTCCCATGTCTGTTTTGGTAAAACATTTTCATCTAATCCCAAATCCAGAATGACTTGATCCATCTCGTATTCTCTGATTTGCGCGGTCAGACTCATTTCACGCCCCGTCCTTAATTTATGCTTTCTGATCTTTTGAACTACGTGCGGTTCTCCTGGCATGGTCCCAGAACATTTGTTGATGAGTTCTTGTAACCTTTTCATAGACTTCATGTCACGCAATAACTTCATATAGGATTCGAGGAAAGAAGTGAGCATAGAGGGGTCCATCTCCAGCTCAAGCTTATCTTTTCTTCCTGAAGTGGAGGCCTCAGTGAAGCTCTTCTTAGCTTCCATGAAGGTTTCCTGAGCACACTCCAAGTAAAACTCAGCTTCTTTCGTTGGGGCCTTGCGAACCCAAGTACTATCTTTTGGTAGTTTCCCCTTGTCATCTCCCATCATGATTCTACTTTGGAGCACTATATTTACATTTAGATCTTCTTCACACAGCTCATACCTCATCATTTGCAGGTTCTGAGTCAAGGGAGAGGGTAGCACTCCTTTGTCCTATATCCTGGCTATCAGTGTAGGACAATATTTGGTTTCATGAACAAACAACATGCAATACTTACACGATGGGCGTGTTGGATTAGTGCAATCATGGGCATAGTGTCTTGGCCCTCCACAATTATATAAAATCAACTGTCCATGACCTCCACCAGGTCCTCCTCTACCTCTGCTTCGTCTGTGCCCCTGAAATCCTGTTTGCGCCATCCCTGCATTCTGGTCAAGGGGCCGCATTTTGGCCTGAACTTTGTAGGTGGGCGTTCTATCCATCACCAATTCATAGCTCATGCAAGTACGCTCGTCATGTCCCACCGATCTACAAAAGTTTCAGAACAAATGTTGCGGAGTTTGTGTATACTTCTATAGGAAGTGGTAGTTATCTGTGGCATGTTTTCCGGCTATTTGACAGATAGCGCATCACAAAGAAGGCACTGCACTAGGTCTTGCTTGAGCTTCCAGCCTTAAAGGCATCGGTCCTCCTCCTGCAAGGTAATTTGTAAAGACTGAGTAGTGGTCTTTGTCATGACCATGGCTCTTGCATTTCACGCACCATACTTCTTCACTTACCTCTGGCTGAACCGTCCTATCCTGCTTCAAGCTTTGCATATCAAGGCACAGATTCTTCAGTTGTGCATGGATCTATTGGACTCCTAGATTAGGATCTTACATCGAGGTCTGATGTAGTCTCATGGAAATCTCTAGGGTCTCTGCTTGAGTTGCTATCTTTTGTTGTGATAACGCACTCCTTAAGTGTGGTAGTAGTGAAGCCACAAACCACTCGCGATGCTACCCATCTGTCAGATTCATGTTGGCTTCGCGTCATACATTTTAGCCTTTGATCTAGTTCCCAAAGCATCTCGCTTGGTAACATCATGATCTCTTTGAATCCAACAATTGACTGTGATTCATATTTAGGCCTGCTAAATTCCCTATTTAGTGCTACTTGGATGTCCGCTACTCTAGCATTTGGGTTATTGCTAGAGTACTTAATATACCAGGTTAGCGCGCGATCTTGCAGAGCACTAACCAGTGTCTCTTACTTTATATGGTAATCTGTAACACCTTGAGCCTCCCATATAGCCCTCACAATGAACCAGAATTGGTCTGGGCCCTATTTCCCAAGCCTTTGAACAAAAGCAACTTCATTGTGTTTGCCATAATGAATCATGGTGGTGGTGGAGGTGGTATGGGTGAAGTTGGAGGTGATGGAGGTGAAGCCAGTGGTGGTGTGGGTGGAGGTGGAATTCACGGAAATCTTGTCTTATCAACTGAATAACACTTTGTGAAGAGACCTTCGCAATCCCTTCTTCATCCCCTTGCAAAGGTGAAATCAAGGGGCTATGCTCTTGACCCTTATTTCCTTCATTTCTATAAATTATTCTGCTTCACGTAGACCTAAACATCAAGGTAGCTACATAACCCACTTTTCGCACAACAAGATCTTAATCCAAGTATTCAAAGATTTTACATATTTACCTCGTGATCCGTTGAAAAAGAATTGCCATGCCTCGCAATAGTTGACTGAGGTGTCAACTGAAAACTTAGTAACAAATCCTCCTATAATGCGATCGAGCCAATGATTGACAGCACGCACGATCTTATCCTTTGTTGCTTCCAACCTTCGTACTAGCTCTGGGGTCCACACAATATGACCGTCAAGTTTCCACCTTCCTTGGCTATCTGCTAGCTTCGCGATCCACTCGTATAGCTCACTAGGGAAGGACCCGAAAAGGATTTCATGGATCTTGGTATACAGTTACTTGTCTAGCCACTATTCTTTTGATAGTTGCTGGTTTCTGTTCTCTTGCGCCGCGAACTCGTGAATCCTTCTGTCCAACCATCCTTCGATTTCTTTCTTAGTTGGATTCCAATGATATGACATCACACATATCTTATGCAAATTCTGGTCGCAGCAACAGAACCATTTGTTGGCTTGAGGGGTCCTGACCTAGGTTCAGTGTTATTTAGCCAAACAAATCCCTACACTACTAGCTCTTTCAGCATCAGCCCGCAGAGCGCGGACTGAAGTCTCACCCGAAGCAGTATGGAGGGATGCTAGAACCAAGTTTCCGCACCCTTGAGATGGTTTTGATGTCGATTTATTCCAAGTATACATGGCTCCATGCAGGTTGCTTATCCCTGTGTTCTACCCTTCAGTACCTTCGCGAAATGTTACAATCGACTTGTGCGCAGCACTAACCAGGGGCTGAAGTCCTTTCACGCTGCTAAGGCAGCGAACTGCGATATATCCTAAACTACACTAAGTATCTTACTTGATTTATTAACAGATCTTAGTTAGCTTCGCGTAAACAGATGTTATTACTTGCGTTCACCTAACCAACACATTTACATATATTCGCGCATCATATAAGCATTATAAGTGAAATTCATACCCAATATACTGATGCATAAACAGGAAATAAAGTCGCACAAATTATAGAATACTTCTCTTTATTTATAATTCTGGACTATTACAGACTCAACTCGCCCTGTGCACTCAGCTGCAGGGGTCCGGGCACCTAGCTGCAGACTTCTATGCCTCTGCACACTCAGCTGCAGAGCCTACCTATGCTACGACCCAAAACTTAGACTTATACTTCAGAGCTATCTCTCATACATCATATCTTCATTGATTCCATTATTCTTCAATTCTTTTAACTACATAGATCTTCTCTCTATTTATACAATCCCAGGGTCCGCGAACCATGGGTAAGTCTTCTACAACTGACATTAAATTATCAAAATAAGGGTGGACAACCATATGACTCTTTTAACAACTATGCACTCCGCGCCCACAAAATGCAGAGTATTTACATTTGTATTACAAGATTGGACCCAAATATGGGCTTTTATCCCCAAAAACTCCCTTGGGGGATCCCGCGCCCAGCATCTACAAATAGTGACACTCACAGGAATGGTGGATCGCAGAGCCCTAGAAGAGAGGCTCACGCAGTTAGAGGAGCTTGACGAGGACCAATTTCTAGCTGGATTTCATCAACAAGTTCAAAAGGAGCACAAAAAGTCGTGGCACGATCGGCACATCAAACTCGACACCTTCAAGGTAAATGATCTCGTCTTGTTATATGACAACAAATTTGATAAATTTCTAGGGAAATTTAGGATGCACTGGCTAGGGCATTATGTCATCAAGGAGATTACCGATGGTGGAGCAGTTCAGCTTGTCAAATTGAATGGAGAGCCCTTCCCCGGGAAGGTGAATGGAAGTCGATTGAAACCATACACTATTGATCCAGCTAGGTGATTATATGAGGGAAGCACATTCTTAGCACTCCAGGCAGCTGAAAGGAAGTGCAGGACTATAAACTACACTACTAGATCAGAGCGCAACATAAGACCGCTGTGAAAGACGCAGTAGCAGTGGTAGACCACGCAGTGAAGGACTGTACCATGCTTTTCGAGCACTCACTCGAGACAGTCACCTTCCTGCAAGAAGATCTTACTGTACAACAGATGGAAACAGAAGCATGGGAGCTGCAGTAGTGCTATGATGAAGTCAAAGTGACAGTGTGCACTATCCCCATCACGCAGAGGTTAGCTAAGCTGCAGGAGGTCGAGGCATTGAAATAGCGGGTAGATGCAGCTCAGCACAAGGAAGTCATGCTAAAGGCTCACTTGAAGCCTTGGTTGGACGAGGCCTACTTGATCAATGCCACTATTGAAGGAAAATTGGCTAGTCTGTAGGCCAGCGACAGAGCAGTTGGTTGCAGAGATGAAGTTGGCAGCAACACAGTGCACCTTCGAGGTAGTAGTTGTCCAACTCGAGTTGAGAGGTCTTCGCGATAAGATCTCTACGCTAGCAGAGTGACTCGAGGGCGAGTCACCATGTTTGTGTTGGGGGCCTGTTGGGAAAGGGTCCCCTGGGGGTCAATTTTGGGGTTAAAAACCCAAGTTTCGGGGCAGAAGGCCCAAAGTTTGTATAAAGAAATGTAAAGTCTCCACATTTTTTTTGTCACTGAGCATGAAGATATCAAGATTCAAAAAGGGTTTTCCGCCCTTAGTCTAGATAGGTTATGTTGGTTTTAGAGATCCACCCTTCATTCGCGGACCATGGGAATATATAAAAAGGAGGTCTTAGAGGAGTCTAAGAAACAAGTCGGTTAGAAGTGAAGTAGAAGTGCTTGATGAGTCTATGAAGAGCTAAGAGTGAGAGTCTTAGAATAGGAAGAGGCTCTGTAGCTGAGTGTGCAGAGGCCTAGTGTAGAAGTTCGGAGCTGAGTGTAGGAACCCCTGTAGATGTGTGCGTAGGGCAGATATAATTTTTATTGAAAATATGAATCATCAATAAAGAGAAGTATTCTGAAATTACTGTGTAATTTTCCTTTGTGGATCACATGTGATTATGTTTTGTTAAGCTCTAGGTTTATGTTATAATGCTAATCTAATGTGCGAATGTGTATGTTTCTATCTGTTATATGAACACAAATAATGGTATATGTTTACGCAAAGATAGCCTTAATTGCATGGTAAATTTGACAAACACTTAAGATAATTCAGGAAATTATATAATAACATAGTAGTAAAGGCACTTAAGTACTTGAGCCACTGGGTAGGGTTGCGCGAAGGATCATCATATACATTCATGAGGATTCTAAGAGATGGAAGAGAAAGTACATTGATAAGCCCTAAAGGCTTATCGATCTATGTGACGGAAGGAGCTAAGGTATAAATTTGACACCACAACCATATCAGGGTGCGGAAACTTGGTTCCTGCATTCCCCCATACTGCTTCGAGTGAGACTTCAGTCCACGCTCTACGGATTGATGCCGAAAGGGCTAGTAGTGTAGGGATTTTCTTGGCTAACTAACACTGAACCTAAGCCACTAGGTAGGGTTACGCGAAGGATCATCGTATACCTTTGTGAGGGTTCTAAGAGATGGAAGAGAAACTACATCGATAAGCCCTAAAGGCTTATCGATTTGCGTGAAGGAAGAAGCTAACATATAAAGTCGACATCACGACCATCTCTGGGTGCGGAAACTTGGTTCCTGCATCCCCCCATACTGCTTTGAGGTAGGGTTGCATGAAAGATCATCATATATCTTCGCGAGGGTTCTAAGAGATGGAAAAGAAGGTGTTCATTTGGTTATTAATGGCTAAGGAAATGGGAAAAGGCAATGGATAAGGATTTGGAAAGGCAAAATGGCATTTTTGTCACATTTATTTATGAATGGAAATTAAGAGAAAAGGGAGGTGAAATGTCACAGGATGCATGTGAGGAGGAAACTGAAGGGAAATAATGGAGAATGAATAAAATAGAGGCCTCATTCATAAAAAGGCTTCTGAGGATCAGTTCGTAACCTTTTGTCAGTATAGTTTCAAAGCTCTCACATTATTCTCTCTCTCATACTCATGAATACGTAGAGTTTTCTTGGAGCACTCTTGGAGGGTGTGGCATACTTGGATTTTTGGAGCAAGAAGGAAGAGCATGAAAGTGCAAGAGGACATCAGGATCAACAGCTACAGCAGGCTTTGCTTGCAGGTATCGAGTTGCATGTATGTTTTCGTCACTAGTTTTGGCATGCATGGCATATGCATGTGGTTTGTTGGTTATTATCTTTCATTGGCATGGAGGATGGTTGAGATTGACAGTGGATAGCCTAGCCTTTCCATTTCCTACATAACCACGGAGATTGTGGGTTTATTTCATTGTTTTTTTTTCGTTGGCTCTCATGTTTCCTTAGCTTGGGTTGAGTTACTAGTTCCTGTAACCTTGGTTGGATAAATGCTCTAGAGGCCTATAACAACTTGGGTTGATTTATTAGTCCTGGATCCTTGGTTGGACAAGGATCCACTGTTTGAGGTGGTTGGCCTCTGGAAGCCCTTGATGGTTTTGGATTGACGTTTTCTATGAAATCCAACATTCATGCTTGGAAGATGGCATGGGGGTGAATGGATGAAGAGAGATTTGGCTCAGACATTCTATGGTCAGGTGGAATGTGGAAGTCCCATCCAACGTTTGGATTTTGCATCATCAATAGGAGGTTATTTCTTCTTGTATTTATGTGAGTATTATATTGGTTTATATGTGGATCATATGGTTGTGATTTGATTGGTATTTTTGTTTCCATTATGTTGTTTATGTATTTTTTTTATGATAGTAGCTATGTATGGCTTTGTTGTAGCAGCTACAACCATCCTCCAAAATTTTTCAATAGCTTCATTTTGGAGCCTCCCTACCAACCATCCTTAGAAGCATGTCTTGCACTACCCAGGTACATATGATTTCAGTTGAGTTTCTTTGGCTTATCATCTTGTGCTCACTAACTTGTTTTCCTTTCAACTGTAAGTTGAATTTTCATGAATTGGTTTTCAATTGGCTCTTGTGCTGACTTGGAGAATTGTGCAAAACTGGAGGGAAACCAGCCTTGCTCTCTAGAATTACACAGAGAATCAAGGCAGCCAGCTAGTCTCCAAAATTGCACAGAGCATGCAGGCTACCTTCTCCTTGAAAATTACGTAGAGAATCCCATCACTAGGCTTGCTCTCAGAATTTTCACAGTTCTAGCTCACAACCTTCACTTCAATCCAGAAATTTGCAGATCTTGAGGGGCAGCTAAAGCCACTTAGCCCAGAAACCACACAGAAGTCATCCTAAGGCTTGTTGTATGTTTCATGTGCTGACAAGTTGACTGGTTCCCTCCAAGACTAAGCAATATTTCCTTACATGCATGGCCACTTTTTCACGAAAAAGAAAAAAGAAAAAAGTAAAAAACATCTCTATATTTTAGGGATCTATTTTTAGCAGCTGGGGGTTACATGAAAAAGTCATTTTAGAAACCTCCCGTAAAGTGTCATTTTTTCCTAGATTTGTGGCATGCACGTCATAAGCCTCGATCTTATCAAAAATATTTATTCAACACTTCAGAGTTCATTCTTCACTTATATCTTGGAGCTCTCACATTCCCATCACATCTAGGAACCTTCTGTGCACATAGCGCAATGTTTTTCGGGTAAGCCCACTTTTCATGTCTTTTGCTACTTTTCTATCACTTTTTGTATTTCAGCTTGTGTTAGTGTTGTTTTCTTGGTTTCATTGAAAGCTTGCTATCATTTTAATGCATGTATGCTTGTAGAAGCATTGTTTCAAGTTTTCCATTACATCTCCTTGTTGTCGCATGCATGACACTATTTCTGCACTAACGGTCCTCGTTGTGGCAACTCGCTTCACACACCTCATCGTTTTTCCATCTTACTGAATCCTGCATGCATGTTCATTCACTCATGTCTACATCCAACTTCACACATGCATTGAGTCCTTACTATTTTTAGTTGCCCATCAATGAGTCTGAGCTGCCTTAGACTGGAACTTGCCTTGCCTAGCTTGCACTACACATTTATGGGGTGGAAGGCCTTTCCTTGCTCCCAAAAATTGTGGAGAGCTTGCCTCACAGTAGCCTCCCAGAGTGTTCTCTGTGAAATTCTAAGAGACATTGCCTCAGTTGGCCCCCATAATTGTGCAATGCCATTTTCTCGAGTTGTAGTCAAGCTGACTGAAACTACGCATTGTGCAGTTCCAGTCCTCAACAGGCCAGGATAGACTATGCTCTGTGCAGTTTCAGTAGTCAATCAACTCAATGGTAGTCTAGACTATGCTCTGTCCATTTCTGGTAGTTAGTGTCCCAACCTCCTAGTGAAAATTGTGCAAATCTTCCAGTCAGTCACCCAGGTGTGTTACATGTCAGTCATCAAGTTGCTTTAGTTTTCAACTGTAAATTCTCTTGCTATGAGTGTTGCTTTGTATCCAAGTATCATAGGTGTTCATCAGTTTCTCATTAGTACAGGTATAATGGCTTCCAAGAGAGTAGGGTCAAACGAAACCATTGAGAGCACAATTGGAGATGTGTTCAAGTAGGTGTCTATGAGCTTGCCCATCTATGAAGACACTAAGTTGTTCACATACAAGGATATCAAGATCAAATGGTAGGATATCAATGACATCTTCCCAGGAACCTTTGAGGAGAATCAGGAGGACCACAGAGTCTATGTAAACATACACAAGTCTGGCTTGTACCAGGTTGCATGTATGTATCCCGCATTTCCATGTGCAGACATGATCCACTGGATTATGTCACATATTTATCCAAAGACAACGATGTTGATCAATGTCAGTGGAACAAAACTAGCTACCTTCAGGGAAGAGAAATTTTAATAGATGTATCACTTACTGTAGCCAATGATCATAATGGATGTACCGTCACCAAGGCCAACAACAATGCAAACTCAAGAGACATCTTGAAGAGCTAGGTGAGAGAGCCATCTAAGTTCAGGAAAACACCCAACCAAGTATACAAGAAAAAGATAATGTGGAAGGCTTATCAATTCTTGGTCATCTTCACATGCCACTTATACGGCCAAGAGAGTACATATACCTTCCCGCAGAGTTGGGTGATTAGGTTGGATTAACTGGCAAACAAAGGAAGACCTTTCAATTGGTATGACATATTGGCTCTCCATTTGAAGGGACGAGTAACAGATGCCTGACATTTGCCCAAGGGTCAGTAAGAAAAGCTCTTGATGCCTACCTACATTCTTGATTAAATTTGTGCCTGTCAGTAGTTCCCTGGCTTAGGTTGGGCATGGACACCTTCAAAAACCTCTTTACACACCTATTGCAAGTTGTTCTCCGAGTGCAACTTCCATGGAGTTATAGCACAACTATCGGACCACTTCATCACCCTGGTGTACAGGATGATATTAGAGCAGGATCGGCCTTGCATGTCACAGGCATCAATGGAGGAATTGGTTAACATAGCAGATTGGTGTGCCTCACCCCTTGGCACCTTCATCCAGAAGTCAATCACGGAGAAGGCTCTGCATGTTTTACCGAAGTTTTCCATGGATAAGATGGTCATGCAAGAGGTTGCATACCACATCTCGACAGGGTTGTCAGCGAGACTGCACAGGAAGAAGAAGGCACCTTGGTCCACTCTTCCTTTGCATATTGGGTTGTATGAGATCCAAAATCTCAAGCATGCTGAGGCCAAGACAGAGGAATTCAAGAGGTTCACCTTCGACACCAGAATTTTCAATCCATATGACCCACATCACTTAGTGGAAGACCATTGTGCAAGAGTGTATCATCCTTGGATCCATGAGGCATGTCATTGGCCTGAGGAAGACCCATGGAGATACTGCTATAACTCCTCAAGGTTCAATGAACCAGTCAGAGTGGTTGTAGAGTGGTTAGCAGTGCACAAGGCATTAGCATCTCAAAGAGTAGCAACATCAACAGCAACAGAGGGTAGCAGAACTATGCACGACAAAGGAAATATGAAGGTTATTGACAACGCATACGCAGAGCAATGTTGCAATTTCAAAGAAGATCCACTTATGTTAAAAGCAACTTTGGAGATTGAGGAAAAGAAGCGATAATGAGATAAAAGGATTGCGCAAAGACAGAGTGAGAAGCAGAAGCTGGAGGAGGAAAAAAAGGAGTTTCAAAAGTTGAAGCAACAACTAAGGAAGAACAAGAGTTGTGCAGAAGAGAGAAGGAAGTGAAATAGGAACAAGAATAATGAGAGGTGCAACATGCACACATTTATGAAACTGCATCGATACAAGTTATTGATTCATCAAAACAACTGGCAGAAAACAAACAGGGTGAGCAGTCGCAGGAGTAGGACTTTGATCATGAGATTGAACAAATGTTGGAACAGATGGACGGGGATGTGGTTCATATATAGCAAGATTAGGATACAGACCTCATCCCCAAATACCAAGATGTCACTCCACTGGCTTAACCAGATCCGAGAGCAGAGAAAGTCCCAAGAGATCAAGGAGACACTAAAATCCTTGAGGAGAATTTGGAAGTGGATGTGCACAACAAATCATTCGATGTATCACAACACAGAGTTTTGTGGTCGTGTAGAGTGCCCACCTCAGATGTTCATGTATATCCTTCACATTTTCGAGAACAAGTGATCCTTTTCGATGTGTGGAAACATCTAGCTACATTGGTTGATTCTACAAAGGTATATGCCGAAGCCACCAACTTAAATGTTACATTCTTGATTTCTAAGAATGAGTGCATGGCTAAGGAGTTGCAAAAAGGAAATATTCGATGAAGTATCATCTCTTGAGACAATCATGTGTAAGTTGTACTTTAGGTTCGTCAGCCTGCATAAGTTAGTTTTCCATCTCAATGGTTAGCAGCAGCGCTATGCTAGGAGTGAACACATATTGATAGACATAAACACTACTATCGATCACATGCAGATATGGACAATGAGGTACAAGGGAGCCCCATTGTACTTGCCAAAGATGATGAAGACAAAGGTAGTGGAGTTGAAGGCATACATTTGGAGTCAGATCATGAACTATGGGGAACTCCCATAGCTCGTCACCAGCTTACAAGCTTCACATGCACGAGTGTTCACAAGCATGGATGTCATTGTGCACATGCATGCAATCCCATCCATTGGCACACTCATCGAAGTGAAAGCAAAGAACCAAGTCCGATTGGAGTTGGACATGTACTTCGAGCAGTTGATGTGCATAGCCACCAGCACAGACTTGAGGATTAGCGCAGACACAATGCACCAATATGTCGTTGGTCCGACTGCACTCTAGACCATGATGTGCATGCTATGTAATGAGTTGGTCAGAGGTGTCAAATTAGTGTACCCAGATGCAATGGAGGCAAGAGTTTGCTTTAAGAAGGATGTCACCACGGAGTACATAGAAACCATAGCAGACTACCAAGCTTGGCATTAGTTTGCTACCATCAATCACCAAGAGGATGTCAATGAGTTAGCCTTCCCACAACTGTATGAGTCTCAGTGATGTCTTGTGTGGCTTAAGCCCATTTTTGTCTCACATAGGTACATGTGTAGATTGTATTGTAAACATGTTGTAATGTGAAAGACCAAGTATCAATAGTAGAATGTAGACAATCATGTGTAAGATGAAGAGTCATTAGGGTAGGCTAAGAGTCAAAAAGGGGAATTTTAAGGGTCACCTCGACCCTTTGTTATATAGAACCTCATAACTCATTGTCCAGGATTTTGGGAGCCAAGCTTCTTATAGGTAGAACTTAGAGAAAACTTGGAGTGTATTGTAACAAACCTTGGCTTCTCCACAGTGTAGAGTGAGTACATCTCTTTGGAGGAGCATGAAGCATTGATTATAATGTTTCACTATTGGGGCTAGTGGTTGTCATGGTTGTATGTATGATTGGATCTTTCACTCTTTTAATATTGTAGAGCCAACACATTTCGTGCATATATTATTATTTTAGTTTGGCTATCCTTGTTAATCTAACTATGTATGTAGTTGTAATTTAAGCATGTATATATGGAATATTTTGTATGTGTTTGTATGAATCTTATCGAAGCGTGTTATTGGTATAGCTCATCACTTTGGATCGTCGGCTATCCTCATTTCCATCTCATGATGCCTTTCAACTCATGTGTTCCCTTTTAAGTTGGGTGCTATCATATGCTTCTAAGGGGTGCACTCTTCTCCCCTTTCATGTGTTAGAGTCTTTCAAGCACCTTCCTTGACTTGTTGTAAGGTCACACCCTTACTTCCAACATGGAAATCTTACTTACCTCTGCCCCCAAATGCAGTCAAGGTAATACCGTACTACCCACTACTGGGACTCCTACTCCAAATGGTTTGAGGTCTAGTTGGGACTTCTTACTAGGGATATCCCCTGACATGTTAGGGGGTCCAACGCCGTCAGCATTTCTGGCGCTAGAAGGATGGAAAGATGACATTATGAGTCCTCACATCCTATTTTGAATGTTCACACATCTATGATGGATATTGTTATAGTTAACCCTCCACAATGTTTGCCCAACGGACATCCCTTTGAAGTCGAGAGGGAGTTCTTTGATGACTTGTCAAAACTCACATATGATGGTGAAGGCGAAGTGTCCTAGCCTAAGCACTTAGATGACTTCCATGCATTCATTCATAATGTGGAAGGTTTTAATGAAGCAGAGTTTTGTATGTTGCTCACACACACACTTCGTGAATACCCATTTCTATGGTGTCGCACAATGCCTCCTAATTGCGTGCAGTCATTCAAGCAGTTCAAAGATCTAATATAATTTGTTTTTCACCATTTTGATCTTGAAGCACTTGATAAGAAAATGCTAAAACAATGGAAGGCTCTGCATGAATCGCTAATGGATTTTTTTGCAGTGATTCCTTCTACTCTCTTTTCAAGCTCCAAAAAGTAAGATGAAGTTCCAATATCTTTGGGACAAATATGAGTATGGTTGTATAAAATCACTTTGTCCACAAAGGAAGAAAAAGCTGAAACCCCGCTCACTCAACATACTTCAGTGATGGAGCTGCGCAATCTCAAGAAGATAAGGTCGATGTCACAAGTGACTATTCATCTTCCCCTCATCAAACAACTCCACCCCCGTAGAGTGATCTGGGAGATCATGCACACAAGTCTGTTCAATTGTCACATCCTCCCACCCTCACTACTCTCAATTTCTACGCAAATTTGGTTGGGAAGCCCATGGGTTGTCATATGCACTTGTTACCTCAACCTCTGTCTGCACGTTCTACTGATCCTCTAGATTGTATTTTCTTGTGTTCTTCTGTTCTGAACTCCACACCTGTTGTGAACAAGGATCAAGCTATCGACGAAGTTGATGTTGCACAACCAACCTGCATTGTCATTTATGATGAGTATGACTGGGAATCTAAGCATGAACCTGCAGTGAAGGATGACCTCCTTCTGTCTACGCCTCCTTCGATTTTTCTTGACATATTTGGTGATTCTACTATCTCTAATTTTCCTTGTGTAAATCCATCCACGGATGCATCTACTTCTGATCATTTGCAGAACACACTCGATGTCAGTCCATCATTTGACAGTGGAGAGGACAAATCTTTCATTGAAAATCCACTTGATTTTTCATCTACTTTTTCCAAAAATGCAGAGGGTGAACATTCTTGCTTCTCATCTACCCATCTGTTTGATTCATCAGATCATGAGGATGTCGATGAACTCATTGATTTTTCTAATCGTAGCTGTCATGATCCATTTTCTCCTACATTCGATCATGATGTTGATTCGATCATTGTTGATATTTCAAAGCCACCTATTGATCCGAGCTTAAACAAGAATGCAACAAATTACAGATATAATCATAAATACAGAGATGCAGCAGAAAAACAATTCATTTCATTAATAGAAAAATATTGAACTATGCTTACAAACAGAATGGAAATAATATAGCTCGGGCGATGGTAGTTTATCTCTGAGAAGAGATGTGGTGGCTACAAGCCTGTGAAATTTGTTACAATGAGGCTCAAAGGCCTATTTATTATTGAGAAACAATGGAAAACCCTAAACATCCAAGAACCTAACCCTAGGAGATGAAGCACCAAAAATGTGGGCCTCGTTTAGGTAAATTTGTACATCAACTTCCCGAGGTTGTAACTTTAGCATACGATCTCCATTTGACTATCATAATACCTCATTTCAAAGATGTCAAAGAGAAGGTTGAAAACAAATAGGCAAGCCAATTTCAGATAGTTTTGGTCTCTCCATTTTCCCTAAAAACATCGTTTAGGGCCTCAAAATGGCTCTGGAAGTTCAAGGCCTGAAAAACTGCCAAAATTAGTAAACTATGCTACAATTAAGGAAACCGAAGAACTGAAAGCAATGGTCCCAACCCCTTAGGAAGCAATGGACCCCATTGTGTTCAGTGCCTCCATGAGATGGGGAAAGTTCTGTTGAACTTGGTCCCTGGTGAGCCACTTTCCTTGGTGAAGGAGTTTGCCAACTTTGACAAATAGATATAGTTGAATCTTTTCCTAATGAGTGTTCTTAATCTATGTGTCCATGATCCGATCAATGGTGGCATGTTCCATGTAGTATGGGTTTAGCTCTGTTGATGTAGTATGGGTTTAGGAATGATGGAATGCTATGCTCGAAGGCATTGCCCCTACAACCTTGGTGATGGTGTATGGCCCATATTGGAGCAAGCGAAGCTTGCGATGGGGTCCAGTGAGGTGCTCCTTCTGCAAATGTAGCCAAACTTTGTCACCCACATAAAACTTGTGTGGCACCCGATGTTGATCGTGGCACTTCTTGTACTTAGCATTGGCTCTATCTAATATATCATGGGCCTGCTAGTAGATTTATTGAATGTGCTCAATGAAGTTGTTAGCCCTGTCAGCTTCAGACTAGACATGAGCCGAATCTACCTGAGTAGCTGCAAATGGTATGGCCACATCAATGGGACATAATGGTTGAAATTCCAGCCCTACCTGAAAGGGGTTGTGGCCCATTGAGCTGTGGAGAGCTATGTTGTAGTTGTGTTGGACATAGGGGAGGCTTTCATCCCATGTGCGTGGATGCTTTGAGTTGTACATGCATAGAATGTGTACGATCATCATGTTGACAACCTCTGTTTGGCCATCCATTTGGGGATAGAAAGTCATTGACTTAGTAAGTTTTGTATCCAACATCAACTAGAGACTTGACCAAAATGCACTTAGGAATCTGTTGTCCCAATCTAAGAGAATGGACTGTGGGATCCCGTAGTGTACCCATACTCGCTCAAGGAAGAGCTTAGTAGTGGCCTCTACTCTGATACTCTTCTTACAGGCGCCATGATGGCCATCTTAGAGAATCTATGGATGACCACGAAAACACAATCATTGTCATGCTTAGTAGAAGGAAGGCCCAACATGTAATCCATGGAGACAAATTCCCAAGGTTGATTAGAAGTAGGTAGAGGAGTATACAAGCCTTTCTTCTTGATGGTTGGTTTGGCAATGGCACAGGCAGTGCAGGATTTAATGTACTTCCCAACATCATGACAAAGTTTTGGCCAATAAAAATACTTTTGCAATACCTCCACTATTTTCTCTACTCTGAAATGTCCAGTGACTCGACTGTAGTGCACCTCCCAAATCATCTTGGCACACTCACTTGAAGGAACATAGATGTGTCCTAGGTGGCATAACAGTGCATCCTGAAGGTGAAAATTCAGAACTTGCTTCCCTTCCAGGAGTGTCTGGTATGTGCTGTTGAATTCTAGATCACTCTTGTAAATATGTGGCCACCCCAATGTCTCGTGCCCACAGGAGTCAAGCTCACTGATCAGCGCCATGACTGATGGTCAGCTGAGGCAATCAACGACATTATTGGTGCTGCCCTTCTAATACTTAATGTTCAAATGGAACTATTGCAGGTAGGTGGACCATTTCTGATGGCAATTGTTCTGCAACTTCCCTTGTGTATGTATGAACTATAGAGGTTGATGGTTTGTATGGATGACCATTTCCTTCCCCAGAATGTAATGCTTCCATTGATGGTAGACCTACAAAATGGAATACATTTCTTTGTCGTAAGCGGGATACTTTCGTACTGTGTCTAAAAGTGTTTCATTGTGGTAAGCCATTGGATGCCCATGCTGCGTAAGAACTACACCAATAGCATAGTCGAAGGCATCTGTCTCAATCTCAAATGGTTGTTGCAGGTTTGGTAATGTGAGCACTAGTGCAGAATAGAATTGATTCTTGAACTCAGAGAATGCTTGTTGTTGGGTTTCAGACCAAAAAAACGTTTCTTTTACTCTACCCTTGGCGACTTGACTTAAAGGCCAAGTGATATGAGAGAACCCCAACAGGAACCTACATTAGAAGTTGGCAAGACGCAAAAAGCTATGAAGCTCTATTAGAGTGGTTGGGGCTGGCCAATCCCGAATGACTTTTATCTTGGATGGGTCCAAATGTACACCCTTCTCATCAATTATGTACCCAAGATATTGAAGCTGGGTCAGGCCAAAGGTGCATTTCTCTAAGTTAGCACACAAATTGTATTGTTGTACGGTTTGAAGGACCTGTCGAATATGGTGTAGGTGCTCGTCCCAACTCTCGCTGAAGATCAGGATATCATCTAAATACACCACCACGAATGCATTGGTGAAGGGTCACAAGATGTCGTCCATCACTCTCATGAAGGTTGCAGGGGCGTTCATCAATCTGAACGGCATGGCCAACCATTTGAAAAGGCCCTCCTTAGATTTGAAGGTAGTCTTATGCACATCAAAGGGTTTGATAGGCACCTGGTGATAACCTAACATCAAGTCAATCTTGTTGAAATATTTTGCCCCCTTGATCTGGTCAAGAAGGTCATCAATCCACGGGATTGGGTACCTATTCCAGACAGTGATCTTGTTCAATGCCCGGTAGTCAATACAGAGCCTCCAGGTCCCATCCTTCTTCTACACCAACACAATTGGGCTCCCACAGGGTGATGAGTTTGGCCTAATGTGCCCTTTCTGCAATAGTTCCTGAATCTGCCTCCTGATCTCATCGTTCTCCAAAACATAATGACGATAGATCGTCCCATTGGGCAGCGATGTGCCCGGGGTCAAATCAATGGAGTGCTTGACCTGATAGTGCATAGGTACCCCTATAGGTGAGGCGAAAATATCCCTATACTCCTCCACAACCTTGTCCATCTGCTACTGCTATGCAGAGTAGCCCTGCTTAGAAGCCACGACCACAACCTTCTTCTTGCCATGTGGGTGGAAGATAAGGAAAACAAATTTCATGGTCTCGGAAATTATCTTACTGCATTGCTCTGCAGTGATCAAAGAGATGGAGGTAGGCAGGGCTACCTCCAGTATCCTGTACAACTTGTTGGCCAAGGTAATAATCACAGAGCAAGGTCTAGACTCATATACAACATGTCACTTCTACAGGTATGGTTGTCCTAACAATACATCACAAACTTCAAGATGAGTAACATCATACAATACCTCATCTGTGAAGGGATTGATGTTGTAGGGAAGGTGACACTATTGGCTGACGCGAAGATCTCGTCCTTGGTGAAGCCACCCAATGGTGTACGGCTTTAGATGTGTTCTAGCCTTTAGGCCCATCCACTTCATGACCTCTACTGAAATGAGGTTCTTTTGGCTCCCGATGTCGACAATGACCTGCAATGGAGAACTGTTGACCGACATATGTGAGTGGAAGAGGCGTTCCCCCTCCTCTGGATCATTAGGCTCAATCTTCTAGATCTTGGTGATGGCCATGATGGCATTGGACTCCGCATCAATGATTTGCTTCCCTTTTCCAGTTCCCTTATCGGGTTTTTATTTAGAGTTAGAATATGTGTCTGATTCTGAAGCCTTCTTCTTGGCCACCAGTGACTTCTTGGCCCAACACTCACTTGTATTGTGAGTGGAGCTCTTATGGAACTCACACCATTTTCCCATGTCCTTATTTATCTTTGTCATGTTTTTCTTTGCTTGCGGCTTTGGCGGGCTGTCCTGGGTAGTCCCACCCCTACTTGGTCCTTTATTTTGTGGTTTGGGGGTGCCTTTTTCTTGCTTTGGATTCGCAGATCCAAAGTCCCGCTTCTTCTGTTTAAACTTCTTCTCAATCTTGACAATGTACCAGTACATTGTGCCAAGTGAGGAAATGTCTAGGAACTCCATCTCATCCTCAATGTACTTGTTTAGACAGCCACAGTACTTGAGCACAAAATGTCACTCAGTATCCTTAATACCCAACTTCGTGTGAAGGGTATGGAAAATATTTTTGAACTCTGACACATCTTGGTCCCTTCCCTATCGTAGTGTGGTCCACTTTTCGTATCTATCTTCATAGCTCACGATAGGGTAATATTGTTCCTTGATGGCCTCACGGAAAGAATCCCAAGTGGGTGCAACTAAAAGCAACGAGGGTTCACTCTCGTCCTTTTTTTCATAGTATGTTTCCCACCAATCCTTGATGTGTGGGGCAGCCTTGAGAAGTGCAAAAGTAATCTTTTCCCGATTGGAAAAGTCGTGAACTAAAAAATATCCTTCCAACAAATTTAACCATTTCTCTATAGTGTTTGCATCTATCAAACCTTCTAATATGGGAATATCAAAGTTAACTTGTACCTTAAAAGGAGTGGCACCTCCAGAGTGGTTGTTGGATGAAGATGCATTGCCTGTGGGTAGCCGTCAAAGGATCTGGGAAAATTTATCCATCATCAAATCCCTCTGTCGCTCGAGGGCTTCCTCGAGCAACATTTTGAAAGGATCTCCTAGCCCCTCGTCTTTCTTTTCTTCCTCCATGGGAGGTCGTCAGGTTTTGCGAGGCTGATATTACAACGGGTCAACCAAATCGAGCCCTAACTCCTTATACCATGACCTCGTTGGCGACATGCAAAGAAACATAGAGAAAGAGCATATCACTTTGATACCACTGATCCGAACTTAAATAAGAACACAACAAATTACAGATATAATCATAAATATAGAGATGTAGCAGAAAAAAACTTCATTTCATTAATAGAAAATTATTGAACTATGCTTACAAACAGAATGGAAATAAGATAGCTCGGGCAATGGTAGCTTATCTCTAAGAAGAGATATGGCGGCTACATGCCTCTAAACTATGTTACAATGAGGCTCAAAGGCCTATTTATTATTGAGGAATAATGGAAAACCCTAAACATACAAAAACCTAACCCTAGGAGATGAAGCGCCAAAATTGTGGGCCTCGTTTGGGCAAATTGGTACATCAACTTCTTGGGGTCATAATTTTGGAATATGATCTCCATTTGGCTATCATAATACCTCGTTTCGAAGATCTCGAAGAGAAGGCCAAAAACAAACTTGCAAGCTATTTTGGGAAATTTTGGTCTCTCTGTTTTCCCTAAAAACGTCATTTAGGGCCTCAAAATAGCTCCGAAAGTTCAGGAACCGAAAAGCTGCCAAAAATAGTAAATTGTGCTATAATTAAGGAAACCAAAAAACTGAAAGAGATAGTATTGGGGGTCCAAGTGGAATAGGCAGGTGGCCACCAATATCCACCTAGATCACCCGTTTATGATGATCTATCTGTTGTTGAAGTCGAAACCCCGTAGGTCATCGAGGCACTTCAGCACAAGCTGATGGTTATGTCAGGCCCTCGCTATCCTGAGGTTAGTTTCACTTCTGATAAGGAAAGTTTTGAGACACCAAGGCTCCTCATCACTCATCCATATGCATTTAAGATCAATCCAATACATAGATTTCACTTTATCCACCTAAATCACATGATCCCATCGCTCATGCATTGGAGGAATCACACATAACAAGAACACTTGCAAGACATAAGTTGTCTTTCTTTCTCATGTTTTCTTGTCTGTCATAGTGAAGAGAGTGCACATGCTTATCATCTACACCTAGAATATCTTAGCACCATGTTAAGTCCATAGAGTGCTTGTCTTGCACTTTCACTCTTCTTCTTTTTTTTTTTGTCGACACGTTTAAACTCGAAGTGCGTTGGTCTTCATTGTTATATATTTCATGTTTTCTAGTTCACTTAACTGTCCTTTTCGCAAACCATTCCTTTTCTTTTTGTGGACGCGTTTAAACTCGAAGTGTATTGGTATTCATTGTTATATATTTCATGTTTTCTAGTTATCTTATTTGTCCTTTTCGCAAACCATCCCTTCACCAACATGGATCAACCAATGCACCAGTCGCTGCATTGGAAATATCACTTCATGTGAGCAGAACCATGCACTATTAGCTTAGGAGTAAGAGTAGTGTTTGTTTTATGTCTTGTTTGCTTGCATGCATGTTTTCTTGTTTACTTTTTCTTTTTTTGTTTGCTTGCCTGCTTGCTTTGGTTACTTTCTTTGCTTACACATTTGCTTCTGCTCTTTGCTTTATTGCTTTGTTTTCTTGTTTACATCTGTAGGTTAGTTGCACATGAAACCATGTGAAACTCTTAAGACAAGCAGGGTAAATTAAAAGAGGACTTGTACCACTACCAACACTTGGTTATATGTTATCCTCTCTATGCAGAACTCATTTTCTCCAGTCAATGATACACTAATGGAAAATATGTTCTATTTGAAGTGAATCTTGATAGTACCACCTACTCTAGTTTGTTGTTTTTGGGTTAACCCTTGCCAGCTCAGTCAAGTAGAGTAAGGTGATGGGGAAAACCTTAACAAGTATGTTAGAGGTATATATAACATGCTTCTCTGAAGGAAAAACCTCTTCTTCTCTCAATAAGTCAGTATCCCTCTTCCGCCTCCAAAACAAATAAGTGCCTATGCACAGTTCTATGAAAAAAATGAAAAAATGGAAAATTTGAAAAGAATTGAATAAGGAGAAAGAAGAGAAAGGCTTCTTAAGTAGAGAGGTAATGTAAGTAACTTCTTCGGGGTACTGCCCAGGCTCGCTGGAAATAGAGCGATGCTTTTGTTCATGTGTGACTCTGTTGGGGTACTATCTAGGTTTGCTCGCAGCAGAGCAACACTAGCAATGAAGCTTAAACTCTGATAGCTATATTACTTGTGCACCAATATACCCCTCATCCCCAATCAAAACAACTAAGTTAACGTGGCTTGAAACTTATGCTGACCAATCAAGAGCGTGGCAGGTGTTGTACCTTTCACCCAAGATAGTGTGGAAACCACAATGAACAAAGAATTGAACAATACTTGCGAAAGAGTTAGACCTACTTTTCATGAAACAAGGTCAATTCAGAGAGTTGGAGTTCTACCAGTGTGTCGCCAATGTTGTAGCGGTTACAAACATCCTCCAAAATTTTTCCTTAGCTTCGTTTTGGAGCCTCCCTACCAACCATCTTTAGTAGCATGTATTGCACTACCCAAGTACATATGCTTTCAGTTTAGTTTCTTTAGCTTACCATCTTATGTTCGCTAACCTATTTTCCTTTCACCCACAAGCTGACTTGTCGTGACTTGGTTTTCAACTCGCTCTTGTGCTGACTTGAAGAATTGTGAAGAACCAGAGGGAAACCAACCTTGCTCTCTAGAATTGCGCAGAGTATCAAGGCACCTAGCTACTCTCCAAAATTGTGCAGAGCATGCAGGCTGCCTTCCCTTGAAAATTATGTAGAGCATCCCATCATTCGGCTTGCTCTCAGAATTTACGCAGTTCTGGCTAGCAATCTTCACTTCAGTCCAAAAAATGCGCAGAGCTTGAGGGGCAACCAAAGCCACTTAGCATAAAAACTACATAGAAGCCATCGTGAGGCTTGTTGTCTATTGCATGTGATCACAAGTTGATCAGTTCCCTCCAGGACTAAGAAATCTTTTCTTGCATGCATGGCATCTTTTTCCCGAAAAATAAAAAATAAAAAAGCATCCCTATATTTTAGGGATCTATTTTTAGCAGCTGGAGGTTACATGCAAAAGTTGTTTTAGAAACCTCTCGCCAAGTGTCTCTTCTTCCTAGATTTGTGGCATGCATGTCATAAGCCTTGATCTTGTCAAAAATATTTATTTGATGCTTTAGAGATCATTCTTCACTTTGATATTGAAGCTCTGGCATTCCCATCACATCTGAGAACCTTTAGCACACTCAACACAACTTTTTCTAGGTAAGTCTGCTTTTCATGTCTTTTGTTGCTTTTGTGTCGCTTTTTGTATTTCGGTTTGTGTGGGTGTTGTTTTCTTGGTTCCATTCAATGTTTCCTGTCATCTTAATGCATGTTAGCTTGGAGAAGCATTGTTTCAATTTTTCCATTGCATCTCCTTGTTGCCATGTGCATGACACCGTTTCCACACTAATGGTCACCATTGCAGCAAATCACTTCACACACCTAATCAGTTTTCCATATTATTGAATCCTATACCTACTAATTTCATGCATGTTAATTCACTCATCTCTTCACCTAGCTTCACACATGCATTCAGTCCTTACTATTTTCAGTCCCCCGTCAGTGGGTTCGACCTACCTTGACCCAGACCTTGCCTTTCCTAGTTTGCATTGCACATTTCTGGAATGGAAGGCCTTGCCTTGCTCATAGAACATATGCAGAGCTTTCCTGACACTAGCCTCCCAGAGTGTGCTCTACGTAATTTTGAGAGACAGAGCCTCAGTTGGCCACAAGAATTACGCAATGGAATTTTCCTGGTGTTGTAGTCATGCTAACTGAAACTGTACATTACGCAGTTCTAGTCATCAATAGGCCAATATGGACTATGATTTCTGCAGTTTCAATAGTTTATCAGCTCATTGGCACTCTAGACTATGCTTTGCATAGTTCTAGTAGTCAGTTGCCCAGCCTCCTAGCGAAAATTGAGCAAATCTTCCAGTCAATCACCCAGGTTTGTTGCATGTCAATCCTCGAGTTTCTTTGGTTTTCAACTGAAAGTTTTATTTCCATGAGTCTTTCTTTGTCTCTAGGTATCACAGGTGTTCATCAGTTTCTCAGCACTACTGGTAAAATTCTTTCCAAGGGAGGAGGGTAAAAGGACACCATCGAGAGTGCAACTAGAGATGTGGTCGAGCAGGTGTCTATGAGCTTTCCCATCTATGAAGACAATAAGTTGTTCATAGACAAGGAGATGGAGATCAAATGATAGGATATCAATGACATATTCTCAAGAACCTTTGAGGAGAATATGGAGGATGCAGAGTCTATGTCAACATACACAATTCTGGCTTGTATCAGGTTGCATCCAGGTATCTCGCATTTCTATGCGTGGACATGATCCAATGGATTGTCTCGCATACTGATCTAGAGACAGTGGTGTTGAGAAGTGTCAGTGGAATATAACTGGCTACCTTCAGGTTAGAGAAATTTCAAGAGATGTATCACTTACTACAGCCAGTGATCACAATGGATGCACCCTTCACCAATCTCAACAACAGTGGAAAATCAAGAGACATCTTGAAGAGCTAGGTGAGAGAGCCACCTAAGTTCAGGACAACACCCAACCAAGTATACAAGAAAAATATACTACGAAAGACTTATCATTTCTTGGTCATCTTCACACGCCTCTTATATTACAAGGAGAGTACAAACACCTTCCCGCAGAGTTGGGTGATTGTGTTGGATCAGCTCACAAACCAACAAAGACCTTTCAATTGGTCCGAAATGTTGGCTCTCCAACTGAAGGGACAAATAACAGATGCCCGACATCTACCCAAGGGTCAACAAGAAAATCTTTTCATGTCCACCTACATTCTTGTTGCAATCTGTGCCCATGAGTAGTTCCATTGCTTGGGTTATGCATGTACACCTTTAGAAACCTCTGTACAAACCTATTGCATGTTGTTCTCCAAGTAAAACTTCCATGGAGTTATACTACAACTATCGAACCACTTCATCACCCTGGTGTACAGGATGATCTTTGAGAATGATTTGCCTTACATGTCACATGAAACATTGGAGTCATTGGTTAACATACCAGATTAGTATGCCTCACCCCTTTGCATCTTCATCTAGATGTACAGTGTCGGGAAGGCTTTGCATGTTTTACTGAATTTTTCCATGGATAAGTTGTTCATGCAATAGGTTTCATACCACATCTCAATAGGGTTGTGAGAGAGACTACAAAAGAGGAGGAAGGCACTTTGGCCTCCTCTTCTTCTGCGGTTTGGGTTGTATCATATCCTGAATCGCAAGCATGCTTAGGCCAAGACGAAGGAATTCAAGAGGTTCACCTTTAGCACTGGAAGTTTCAATCTGTATGACTTGCATCGCTTAGTAGAAGACCACTGTGCGAGAGTGTATCATCCTTGGATCCATGGGGCATGTTATTGGCCCGAGGAAGACCCATGGAGATATTTCTATAACTCATCAAGGCACAATGAACCAGTGAGAGTGGTTGTAGAGAAGTTAGAAACGCACATGGTAGCAGCATCTTAGAGAGTAGAAACATCAGCAGCAATAGAGGGAAGTAGACCTGTGCACGACAAAGGAAATAGGATGGTTGTCGACAACATCGAGGTGGAGAAAAGATGCAAGTTCAAAGTAGATATACTTGTGTTAAGAGAATCTTTGAAGATTGAGGCAAAGAAGCAACAACACGACATAAGGATTGCACAAAGACGGAGGGAGAAGCAAAAGATGGAGGAGGAAGAAAAGGAGTTGTAGGAGTTCAAGAAACAACTAAGGGAAGAACAAGAGCTACGAAAAAGAGAGAAGGAAGTGCAGCTAGAACAGGAACAATGGGAGGCACAACATGTACAAATTGATGAAACTACACTGATATAGGTTCTTGATTCATTGGAAAAGTTGGCACACAACAAACAGGGTGAGCAGTTACAGGATCAAGACATTTTTAGGAGATTGAACGGATGTTGGAACAAATGGACACAAATGTGGTTCTGCTAGAGTAAGATCTAGATACAGAGTGCATGTCCAAATACCAAGAGGTCACACCACTAGCTTCACCAAATCCAAGAGCAGAGCATGTCCTGAGCAATCAAGGAGACACTGAAATCCTTGAGGACAATCCAAAAGAGGATATGTAGAACATATCCTTCGATGAGTCACAACACAGAGTTGTGCAGTTGCACAAAGTTCCCACCCTGGATGTCCATGTATCTCCTGGGCATTTTTAAGAATGAGGGATTGTGTCCAATGTGTGCAAACATCTAGCTGCATTGGCCAATGCTACAAAGGAATATGCCTAAGCCACCGGTTCAAGTGTGAGATTCTTTATAACTGAGAACAAGTGCATGGCTAAGGAGTTACAAGTGGCCAAACACGGAGAAGACCAAGTTACAACGTTCGCCAGAGCAAAGTTGAAGAAACCAATACATGATGAATTATCGTCTCTCAAGACAATCATGCAAAAGTTGTACTTCAGGTTCATCAACTTGCATAAGTCAGTTGTCCATCTCAATGGTTGGAATCAGCATTGAGCTAGGAGAGCACGCATCTTGAGAGACATACACACTGTTGTCAATCACATGCAGATATGGACAATGAGGTACAAGGGAGCCCCGTTGTACTTGCTAAAAATGATGAAGCCAAAGCCAGTGGAGTTGAAGGCACCCTTCTGGAGTTAGATCCAGAACTATGAGGAACTCCCACAACTCATCACTAGCTTACAGGCTTCACAAGCATGACTGTTCAAGAGCATGGACGTCATTGTGCACATGCATGCAATCCCATCCATTGGCACACTCATCGAGGCAAAAGCAAAGAACCAAGTTTGACTGGAGTTGGACATGTACTTAGAGCAGTTGATGTGCATAGCCACCAGTGCAGATTTGCAGATTAGCACAGACACTATGCACCAGTATGTCGCTGGTCTAGCTACACTTAAGACCATGATGCACATGCTATCTACTGAGTTGGACAGAGGTTCCAAATCACTGTACCCAGATGCAACAGAGGCAAGAGTTTTCTTTTAGAAGAATGTTACCATGGAGTACAGAGACACCAAGCAGACTACCAAGCTTGGCATCAATTCACTACCATTGATCACCAAGAGGATGTGTCACACGGAATAAGCCGATCTTGCGGACAAGATAGACCTACCTAGAATCTAAAGAATACCTAATGACAAGCAAACCAACCAGACACTATCTTTCTCTAAATATGCTTTTATAAACAATGGCAAACAAGTGTTTTTAGGGCCTACCTTAGGCCCAACGCAAGCTTGTGGATGCCCTCACTCCTTCGATCCAAATGAGCTCCCTTGTCGCGAATCTGTAAACACAAACAAGGCAAACAAATTAAATAGCACCTGAAAAGCCAAAATCATAAAACATATTTAACATGGAAGTCAAGGAGTCCATGAAACAAATAACATAAGATACTTGTTGAGAAAAATGAGTTTGATTGTATTAATTCAAAAGAAGAAGAACTTTACAACCTTTGCCTTGATGCTGCACAAGCTCCTCCCAGGGTCCAGCAAGAAGTCTCCTCTACTTTGACAAGTTTCACTCACTCCCCAATGAAGCCAAAAAGATATGTGAGCTCTCCTCTTAAGCTCAACTGGGAAGTCTTAATTTCACCAGCATTTACCCTCAAAAATGTTCAGCTTCTAACCTCTCTAGCAACCAGCCCAATGCCTGTATTTATAGTGCAATGGAGGGAGGTTACTAGGTCCTCCTTCAAAGGGATAAAGCCCTTCTTCAAAGGGATAGCTCCTCTCATCAAAGGGATTAGCTCCTTCTCTTTTGGGATGCATGAACCACCTCAGAGCGAACAATCCACGTCAAAATTCCTTCTAGAATCCTCTAGAATTAACCCAAAGTGAGCCTTTTAAGATAAAACTTGTGCCTTTTGACTTTCACAGGGGTCCGCACCTACACCGTTAGGGACAGAGCGGGCAGGTCCACAGTTTTTGTACACAGAAGGTGCGGGACCATAGGTGACAATGAGAGAAAGTGCGAATCCAGAGTTACATTGATTTTTAATGTCTTTCTCCCATTTCCAAATCTTGAATTGAAGAGCTGAGGTCTGAGACTTGCTTAGGAGGACAGTACAAGTGATGATGGACCCATACTGACCGTAAATAATCATGGTGACGATATTTTCTATAACAGATTGCCCCCTAAAGTGCGAAGTCTGTAGTAGATGAGGATTTCATTGATCATTTAGGAAGAGTGAAGTACTTTATCATTTCGAGGATCATCTTGTGGAGAGCCCGGTTGGAACCTGTAAAAACATTCAATGCAAGATATATATATGAGATCATATCATCGCTGAGGTAAGCATTCCCATACTCAGATCAAAACTGACTAGAAAAACTAACTACTGCTCTGATATAGGAATGATCTTGTAAAACATCACAAGTATAGACTCAGGTGGACACAGTATGGACGCAGCCATCTGTTTATGAATAGTCCATTATATAATGAATACAAAATTCCTCGTAGCCTGGATTGTGGAAACCAGATCCATGGTCTTCATTTCTACTTCCCGAAACAGTACGATTCTATCCATGCGAATGAATGTGTTGATGTCGAACATGGTAGAAACCACTTGATTACCAGTCAATGATGTAAATTGTTAACAAGTGTGAGAGAAACCACCAGTGATATCAATGGCTCTCAAAGTACCTAGTACAATCCATGAGATGCAAATAAATGTGTTGATGTCGAACATGTCACGGAATCCTTTGATCGAAAGTCAATGATGTAAACTGTCGTCAAAGGCGAGAAACCTGCCATTAAGGCATGTAGATCTCAAGGTACTGACGATTTCTAGATCATCTTTCTAGATAATGAGTTGATGTCGATAGAAAACGATCCGTCATAGGCAAGCCCACAACACGAAATCATAGATCAAGTTGAAGAAATTTAGTTGCAAGGACTGACTCAGGGATGGTCAAGATGGATGACAGATATTTTGCAGATGAATGGCTTATTGGCAGTGACCTCTTGAACACATAACGACATGACAGATGGTTTGGTGACAATTGACCCAAAGTTAATACCCAGAAACCGTTGAAGACTTTCAATGTGGTTCGATCTACTATTAGGCAAAGGATTTTCCAACCCAGGTGAATAAAAGTGTCGTGTTCAAGAGTGGTTACAAAGTATGACAAACAGACTCATTTTTCTCTCTTTTCCCCCACCATTTTTGGCAAGTACCTCTTTATTTTTGACAAGCTTGAGGAGGATAACATTTGCTTGATTATAAGCTCATCCTTCGGATGAGTCCAACATAGTTTAAATTCGAACCCTAAGAAGGAGTGGTTCGTTCCTGTTTGTAATTGAACAGGTCCTTTACTGTGAAATTTTAACGAGTCCAGTATAGGAAAAACTCGACGTTTTTCAATTTTAGAGAGTTTGAAAAAACTTAAGAAGACTCCAGGATTGACCTTTTTCGTAAGTTTGTGTCTCCCAAGCCTGAAAAAGTATAAAATAATACTTGAGAGAACTGCTTGATCTTTTACGACCAAGGAGTACTTTTCGTCATTAGTGCCTTTGACCCGAAAAAGTAAAAAAGCGATCAATGACACGTCGTTTTATAACCAATATCGAATTTGAAACGACAAAAATCCAGTGATCTTTTCATGTTTTTACGGTCGGAAAAGAGCTGTAAGTGGACCGTCTTTTAATTCCGTTTTAACGAGTTTAAAAGAAGAACTCGGCAATCTTTTCATGTTTCAGGAGTCAGAAAAGAGCTTAAAGGTGACTCTAAATGTTTTTTGTCAAAAATGATAGATTTCGCCTCAATAATCCTTTATTCTGCACAAAAACACAAACATTACTCATACCTATTTGAAATGGATAAAAATGTGACAAAAATACCTTTCCAAAGTGAAACATAAACAAATTTGCAATTTATTTACTCAAAAAACTTATAAAAAGGGCCTTTGTCAATTCATTTTTTATCGTTTGAGTTTGGGTGAGAAAATAGTGCTTTTTCTCAGAAACTTCCCGTGAAGATTGCGGAAAATCCAACCGTCGGAATCAAACGCCGTCTTCTCCAGGTAATCCACATCATCCTACTCTTTATTTTTAACCATTTCATCTTTTGTTTTAGTCATTTATTTTCATTTTTGGGAGGGTTTTTAGGCATAAAACCCGTGCGCGGGGGCCCGCAGGTTTACCACTGCTGGCCTGCGGACTCCGACTTTTTCTCCATTGGGAAAAAGCTTGGGGTCCGCACCTTCCATGTAGACAAAGTGTGGTCCCATGCACTGTGTCTAACCTAGAGGGTGCGGTCCCCGTCTCAAGGGTTTTTAACCCAAAAATTCTCAAAAATGGACCAATCAAAATAATTTCTAGCAATTTAATTTATCCTTATACTTGATGCAGAGAGTACATCATGCTAGATTGGTGTGAACGAGAGCATGAGGATGTGGATGCCACCACATGGAATCATCAGCCTTCACTTGATGCTTTGAGGGCGTGCGGCTTGTACAAATTCTGGGCCATTCCTAGCATGAGGGCTCAGGTGGATTTCTTATAGTGGGTGGTTGACATATGGAGCGTACAGGACCAGTGCTTCTTCATTGGCAGCCACCAGCTCGAAATCGAGTAGGCAGACATATATTTCTTGACTCGTTTGCCTAAGAGAGGCGAAGACTTGACTCTGTTTGGGGCTAGGGTAGGTGGCTAGTCTGTCGATAGCCTCAGGTTAGAGTACTACAACAGCCACGCTAGAGACAAAGGGATATACATAAAGACCATATCTCGTCCTGAGCTCATGGTGATTGCGTTCACTGTCACCAGGCTTTACGGGGCTGCCGCATTACATATTGCCACCGGATCCCAGATGCGTATGGCAGTTGACTGCTTTCAAGGCACCATCTTCAACTGGTGCGATGCTGTGTTGACCAATTTGAAAGGCCAACTGACCAGGGCCAAGAACAGACGAGTAAATACCTTTGGTTATGGAGCTTTGGTCGTGAGTTTTGGCCTAGAGAGGGTTCCTATGCTGATCCCGCAACACCTTATTGTTGGAGCTGGGCTTCCTCAAGAGCCTAAACTAATGCGATGGGTCGCAGTTATGGCCCGTCACCCGGACGAGAGGACAGAGGTTGCTCGATTCAAACCTGAGTATTTCCAATGGTTGGAAAACCAGGTCTTTTCTATTCAGGACTTCCCTTACGCTGGGACAGATTTTCGTGGTGACCCAGACATGGTTCTTCCACCAGGAGAGCAATGGGATGAGTTAGGTAAAATCCTTTTCAACATTTTTCCTATTTTAATTTTTGTTATTTTTCCATCGTCTCAAAACTGATAGTAAAAAATTTCAAATGCAGATGTGGGTCCACAGCGACCAGCCACTCTCCGGCCTTACGAAAGGAAGCAACCAGTTGCATCCGCGCCAACCCCACAGGACGAATTATACAGGTTTTGGCCGAGTTGGAGGGTCATCTCGAGCGCTTGATAGGAGATATTCCGGAGACCACTATAGATGACATTCCGTGTCGACTTCAGCGCTATGTGATTGGGGTCCCAGGACCTTTTAGGAGGTTCCTTTGCAAGGTGGCCCGTGCAGTGGTTTCTTATAGAGATCATCACCAGTGATAGGATGATCGCCTATTGTGGGCACATGTGACATTTTTTGTTTTTTGTACTTATCATTTTTGCCGATCATAAGGTGTTTTTCAACCTATGATCGAGGACGATGTATTTTTTGACACACTCCTATATATATATATATATATATATATATATATATATATATATATATATATATCACTATTACAGGCTTATCTCGTAAATCATGTTATGGAATGGTTTTAAATTTACATGTATGATTATTGCAAATGTCTATTTAACATTCGAGAGGCAATTGCATCTGCTAATGTATTTAAAGATATTGGAATATGTTGATATTCAATATAATCAAATTCACGTTCCAAGAGACACACTCTAAAAAATAATCTTAATAACACTGGATTTCTAATGGCATACACTTTATTAAGCTTTAATACAACGAGTTCAGAATCTAACCTCACTATCAAACTCCAAATCCCAAATGAAATAGATTTAGATAATAACTCAATCACTGCACTATACTCGGCAATGTTGTTCGTTGTTTGACCGAGGCTTACCCCATGCATAGATACTAACTTGTCAGAGGGCGAATAGATAACCCAAGCTACGGAAGAGATGTTCCGTGTATTACGACAAGCACCATCAGCGAAACCAATGTATGTTTGGAGAGGCATCGACATCTGCAATATCAAGAGTAAAACCAAGATAAGCAGGAATAATGACGAAAAAACACTCTCTAATCTAAGCACATTGTTTAAACTAAAACACACCAGCTAGAAAGAAAAACTATCCTAACTAAAAATCTCCATACCCATCCGTTAAGCATAATACCTCTTCAAGTAAAGACCATTTATGGGTTTACCCAAAGAGTCCCCATCAAAGTCTACCAATTCATAGGCCCCTTTGGCTAGCTTTCGCTTGACAACATAGGGACCATGCCACATAGGAACGAATTTTCCAGCGCCTAATTTATCATTAGCTTGATCATAAACTAAGACTAGATCTCCTTCCGAAAAATTTCGAGGGGTCACATTTCGATCATACTGAGCTTTCATGCGTTTTGCGTGAGTCTCGATCGCCAATGCAGCATCGCGTCGATTCTCATCTAATTGAGCCAAGTATAACAAACATTTTTTCTCTTCAGAAGTGGCTGGAAGTAACTCGATGGCCATTTGCAGTGACGGGATTTCGCATTCAATGGGTAACACGACTTCCAAACCATAGACTAATTGGAAAGGAGTGAACCCTGTTGATGTTTTTACTGAAGTTCGGTACGCCCAAAGCACTGAAAATAGCATGTTGTGCCAATTCAACCGATGAATCCCAATGATTCGTTAGATCATGACAACTAAAACTTTGTTGATGGATTCAACCAGACCATTTGCTTGTGGATAATATGGGGTTGAACTATTGTGACGTAAACTAAGCTGGCCTGTAAGTTCGGTCATCATCATGTTTCGAAAATGGCGCCCATGATCAGTGATTATCACTTGCGGGACACCAAACCTAGCAATTATATGATTGAATACGAAAATTGCAGCTGTCTTGTCGTCTGCCTCAAATGTAGGCATCGCCTCGGCCCATTTAGTAAAATAATCTACCGCAAGGATGATATACGCATGCCCCCCGGCCGAGTGAGGGTTACATGTAATAAAATCGATACCCCATTTGGCAAAAGGACCAACGGCAATTATAGGGTGGAGAGGAGCAGGTGGAGCGCACATCTTTCGATCAAAAATTTGACAGTTGTGGCATTTTCAGACCGTCGTAATATAGTCTTTAAATAAAGACGGCCAAAAGTAGCCAGTGCGCAATATCTTTTGGGCTCTGGCAAACCCAGACATATGACCGCCACATGCTCCAGAGTGACATTCATTTAGAACCCTTTCAGCTTCCTCGTGAGTTAAGCAACGTTGAAAAACAGAGTCCGCCCCACGGTGATAAAGAGTATCTCCAATAATCCTGAATTGTTGGGACTAGAATCAAATTTTTTGACGTTCTGTGACCTTGAAATTTCTAGCCGAAAGGATTGGGTTTAGAGATATACAATGATATCCCATACCACGAACTAAAGTGCTGATTAGAAACAAAGATTCGTCTGCAATGGGCTCCTCCGTCACAGTTTCCGTGTCACACGCGGGAAGTCACACATTAACTCCACAAAAACTAAAGATTTCTTAGACCTGGATTTCTCAAATTCCAAGTTGAAATCCTACAGTATAACGATCCATTTAGAGTACTTGCCCCTAGAAATTGCTTGGTCAAAATTTAGATCATAGGGTTGCAATCCGAAATTACTGTAGTTTTACGTAGTAAAATGTAGTGATGAAAACGTTGGACAGCTTGAACAGCTGCCAATGCCAATTTCTCCACATGTGAGTATTTTTAGCTTAGTTGGATTTAAAGTTTGACTAAGGTAATATATCACATGTTCAGTTCCAAATTTCATCTTCCTGAACTAAGACCATTCCAATGGTGGAATGAGAGGCGGCGAGATACAAGAAGTAATCCTAGTTGTTGGGGAGGATGCAACAACGGTGCATGGGTCAACGCGTGTTTGAGTGCATCAAAAGATTTCTGAATGGAGTATTCTACTTCAACAACCGGGTAAAACCCTTTGTGACCTCGGCGTAGTTAGGAATGAATCGTCGTAAAAAGCTTGCTTTCCCTTGCAAACTTTGGAGTTGGCGAAGACTCGAAGGAGGAGGCAATTTGATGATAGCTTCGACCTTCGAGGGATCAACACGAATGACGGCTTTCGAAACTACAAATCCCAGCAATCGACCCATTTCTATATAGAAGACACATTTGTGTGGGTTCAACCGAATCCGATAATGCCTACAACTCATAAAGATTGCTCGTAGATGGACATTTCTCCACATGTGAGTATTTTAGCTAAGTTGGATTTAAAGTTAGACTAGGGTAATATATCACATGTTCAGTTCCAAATTCATCTTCCTGAACTAAGACCATTCCAATGGTGGAACGAGAGGCGGCGAGATACACAATAAGTAATCCTGGTTGTAGTTGGGAGGATGCAACAACGGTGCATGGTTCAACGCGTGTTTGAGTGCATCAAGAGATTTCTGAGCTATCTCATCCCAATAGAATGGAGTATTCTGCTTCAACAACCAGGTAAAACCCTTTGTAACCTCGGCGTAGTTAGGAATGAATCGTCGTAAAACCCTTTGTAACCCTTTGCTGATCAGCTTGATGTAATGAATGAGCAGGAAAATCATCGAGATAGGGTTGCACAATGTGCTTGATGTCATGAAACACATAAGACATCGCCCTTTGAAAAGTTGCTCTGACATTCTTAAGCCCAAAAGGTAACTTGCAATAAGCAAATGTCCCCCATGGACAAATGAAAGCCATTTTTGGTTGATCGGCAGGTAGAATATTGATTTGATTGTATCCGGAAAAACCGTCCATGAAGGAGAATATTTCGCTGCCGGCACAATCATCAATGATTTGATCGATATAGGGAGTTGGGTAATTGTCTTTTGGACAGGCTCGATTAATGTCCCTATAGTCGATGCATATTCTTATTGTTCCCTATTTTTTGTTAACCGGAACAATATTCGATACCCAATCCGTTAACGGGATCGGATAAATGAAACCTGCTTTCAATAATTTTTCAACTTCTGCTTTAATTGCAGCAGCTTTTTGTGGGTGAATTTGACGCAAACGTTGCCGGACGGGTTTAGCATCCAGGTAAGTCTTGATCTCATGAACAACAATCGTGGGATCAATCCCTGGCATTTCCTCATAGGACCAGGCAAACACGTCACGGAATTCTTGAAATAGGGCCTTATATAGTTGAATTTCGTCATCTATACATGAGGCACCTATATGAATGTTCTCAACAATTCCGGGCTTAACCGAAATGTCAATAGGAATAGTTCAAGAGATGTTTCCAAAATTTAACTCTGAATCAGGATGTTGCATTGGATTCTGAGGTTCCTTGACATATTCAGTTGTAAAAATTGATGAGAAATCATTTTCAAAATGATCAATCTCGGGTAAAAACGAAGATCTGTGATGGAGATCTTCCCATGGTAAATCATCTACACATAGGATTTCACGAATTTGCTCATTAGAGTGAACAAGTTCAGAAAACGTGATTAAATCCGAGCTAGATGTGCAAAGTGATTCCTCACAGACCACATTCATTAAGTAATTTTCGGTTGAAAATGGGTCGGCAAAAGACTGCACGGCTTCATAGGCAATTTCATATGGACTCAAAGGCATGGCATTACCAAATGAGTCTATCTCAGATTCAGAAGGAATGATCCAAGGATCATCATAAACAATGGTGTCTGATGTAATCATATGAATGGTTGCAAATGAAGACGATGCGTTGATCGGAGGAAAAGAAAAATTTCCCAGTAAACCGACATCTTTAACTAGTCCTACTCCAACATCCTTATATGGGATAGTCGTTTTACCGACATGCTGAATACTCTCAGAAGAGGCTGGGTCGGATGAAAAATAAGCCAGCTGGTCTATTGTTACGCTCTTTCCATTATGTGGAAACTTTATTACTCAAAAGACTGATGAAATGACCGCTGTCATAGCGTAAGACCAACTTCGACCCAAGAGAAGGTTGTAATATAGAGGGGCATCAACCACCTCCACATCTAGACTAACGATTTTTCCTTCAACCCCTATAGGCAAATCCTGTAGAATGCCAAAAGGATGAAACCCACGGCCATCAAAGGCCTTTAGAATCATCAGGGATTGATTTAGCGAAGGAGAACCAAGTGATCTCCAACACTGTATCGACATAATACACGTTGAGGCTCCCTCATCAATTACAGTCTGATGAATAGGCCTATTTTTTACTATCACTGGAATCTGGAAAGCAATTTGATGAGGCAAACTTGGTGTACTATTTTCTAGATTGAAAATTATTAGGTTCGAGTCCTGAACGTCAACAGCTCCTATAGCCGACAAAAGTAATTTACGTTGTGCTGGACATGATTGTAGCACTTCCAAAGCCGACATTGCTGAGGGTGAAATAGCTAAATCCTCAACAATGTTATAATTCTGAGCCACTCTCGCATGTGGATTGAAAGCGGACTTTCGAAGTATACCCTTGGCGGGTGGTTTGATTACCAAGTCTGGATTAGGTTTCTCGATTTGTAGTGGATCAGAACCGGGAGCTGAGGTTGATGGATTAGAATGAGAAGACTCTACTTCTTTACCATCAACAGGACTATTACTACCATAATCTTGTGATCGAGTCGCAATCCTAACATGGGACATCATCAGTATGGGTTCTTCATTGGCACTCGAGGATGAACCTATCATCTTACTGTCTTGAGCCGGAAAAGGATCCTTCAAAACAACAGGAGTTTGGGAAC
Organism: Pinus tabuliformis; assembly: GCA_031772625.1. Lineage (NCBI taxonomy): Eukaryota > Viridiplantae > Streptophyta > Pinopsida > Pinales > Pinaceae > Pinus > Pinus tabuliformis. Next base: position 760,891,324 of record CM062815.1, on the reverse strand, counting down.
CCTTGACGATCGTCACAACCTCTGCACGATGAGGGCAGTCTCTTTTAAAATGTTCATTGTCACAAATGAGACAAGGATAACGAGGTTTGCGCTTTTCATGATTGGATTCTGCCTTTTCAGGTTTCTCCTTTGAACTTTTGTCCGTTTTATTCTTCTTCTTTCCTTTCTTCTTCCCACCGAATTTTGATTTGGCTGTAGATGACTCTACAACGTGAATATCGGCGGAAATCTCTGCAGAAGAATCTCTTGTTGCGGAATCAGGCAAGGTTATAATAGGAGAAGAATTCTTGGAAGATTTCTTCTTACTTTTAGTGTTAACCCACCAATCATACCATCGACGGCATGAGATCTCGAAGGAGCTGCAGCGATTTGATTTTGCTTGGGAAGATCGAGGATTTTCTCATGTAATGTACCTGACTGAGTATAGACCAAGTCAAGGTACTGTACTTGAGCAATCACTTGCTCCTCAGTAACAACTCCGGCTTTAGCTACATCTTCAGTGATTTTTGGCAACAAAGATTTTACAAACCACTCGGCCAAGATCTGATCCGGAATAAATACCTTCACTAAACACCGTCGACGTCTCCACTCATGAATATGATCTGAAATATAAGTAGACGTCGATTCTTTTAATGAAGTTAACAATTCTGTGCCATTGTCATATCAGACTGGAAACTGAAAATGAGTTAAAAACGAGGTAGCTAACTGACTAAAATTATAAAAAGTGCCTCGCGGTAACTCAATGTAACACTTGGCCGCGAGACCAATTAGAGTGCACTGGAAAAGTCTAAGACGGATGGAATCATCTGAAATGGAGTTAGACGCACACCAGAGGTGGTAGGTCATCACATGGTTCGACAGGTCCTCTCCTAATTTACCTTCGAACTTGGGAATGTCACTGGGCAACTTATTCGGCATTGGCGGCCAAAACGAAAGATAATTAATGGGATCATTCATTAGGTGCGACAAGTCAGGCAAGTCCAAAGTTGTGATAAATGGTAACTGCCGATTAGGATCCCTAAAACTCTGGGTCATGAGACTAGCCCCAGGAGGAGGATATCCAGGATAACTAGGAATAGGAATTGCGTTTGGGATATTGTATCCTCCCGGAAAACCAGGATTAACTGGACCGTACTGGGGTTGTTGAGGTTGTTGATAAGTGTACCCAGGATACGGTTGATACTGATAGACTGGCTGCTGCACAGCAGGAATGAATTGGTACTGTCCCTGGTATGGTTGATAAGTAAATTTTGGTTGACTTGTGACAACCGTACTTGAACCAGGTTGTCCTACAGGCATCTGAATGAAGTTTGAATCGTAGATCCAGACGGTGGTAAAGATGTCTGAGGAGTAGATACAGGAACAGTAGAAACCGGAGTTGTCGATACTCCAGAAGTAGGTGGGGTAGATTGAACAGATGTTGCGGCAGTTGTAGCAGTTGTTTGAGGCAGAGTACGAGGCGTACTAGGCCCAGGCTGAGAAACTACTGAAGGTACAAAAGTTTGAATGTTAGACTGGACTGGTTGCTGGGGTGAACCAGAAACTAAGGGTTGTCTAGTTTAATATGACAACTGTACACTTGGTTGCAACACCTGTTGAGTTTGTGATGGATCCCACACTATATTCATTCCGGGGTACTGACCCATAACAGGTTGAGAATACTGAGGACCATAACCAGGTTGAGGGTAGGATTGATAATTGAAAGGTACATTTCTCGTTCCTTGAACATACGTTTGACCGGAGGGTGGTTGGAAACCTTGGTTCGAGTACTAACCTTGGGGTTGATATCCTTGAGGCACGTACTGATACTGGGGTTGACTTTGAGGTATAAATTGATATTGAGGTTGACCTTGGGGTACATATTGAGTCCGGGGTTGACCTTGAGGACCGTACTGTCCCATGGGTATGTACTGTCCTTGAGGTTGCCCCCCAGATGCAAATTGTGTACCTTGAGGTTGCCCCCCAGGCGTTAATTGAGGCTGCCCCCTAGGTGCTAACTGGCCACCTTGAGGTTGAGGATTGGGAATAGAACCTGACATCATAAGAATGTCTTCTACGCTCAACGGCTTAGTACCATTACTTCCAATTAATAACCCTTGCTCAATGGGTTGATGAGATGCTCCTGAAAAAGTACCAGAAAGGGACTGATACCCGAAGGGAACAGAAGGACCGTCGTACAAAAAGGATTCAGGTGACTGAGTAAACATGGATGACTGTCCTGACATATTTACGGGAGTATAATAACCTCTAGGTGTTAGGTGATAAGGAGCACGAGGTGGTGAAAAACTTAACCCTGAGTTTTCTAAGAAATTAGTCAAAGAAAGATACCAAGAACTGCTCTTAGGTGGACTGTAAAAAATTGATTCATGCTCCCTTTGCTCAATAACAGGTAGATTTTTAGGGATAGGGATGCCTACTTCTTCTTCCGGAGCAAGTTCTTCAATAGAAATAAGTCCAGAAGAAAGATCTTGGGTGATTACTCTTTCTACCCTAGGTGAACCAGGACCACTAGAAGTTGGAGAAACAAACTTCGATGTCGGAGTAGCAGCAAATTCACTTTCAGGCTCAGATATTTCAGGTTCCTCACCAATATCACTAGTAGATGAAAAGCTACCAGTAACTTCAGAAACAGACACTGACTGTGGATTATAATCTGCTACTAACGGTTGAAAATCAGGATGTACTATCAAAGAAGATTCTCCTTCTTCAGGTGACCCAACTCTACTATCTCTAGGAGTTACGAGGACTTTCAAGCCTTCAAGCTGGCTTGGTACTTCCTCAGGAGGTTGGCCCCAAAGTCTACGATACTTCCTTAGTAACTCAGCCACATTTACAAACTCAGGAGATTGGCCCCGAAGTCTACGGGACTGCCTTGGTAATTCAGCCACAGTTAAAGAATTTTAACTACTTCACACGCAAACAAAGTAAAATCTCAATGAAAACCACCTAAAGTCTCTAAAGAACCAAACAAATTTGAATCACACGCCTAAAGAATCTAGGAGATCAAACACACACAAACAGTAACTTTCCGTACTGAAAACACTAGTTGGTGATGAAATCCAACGTCGCAGAGTTCAATACAGAAATGGCGGTTGGAACAGTTACCCCGGAAACCTGCTTAATGAATAGACTGGCACAAGTTCCTCCACTTAACCATCTCGAGTGAAGAGAACCCCCCAGAAAATCCAAGTGAGTCTAGCCGACGTCTGCTCCAGGTACAGTGGGATCTTCCCACCACTGTCACCTCAGGAAGAGTCCTAAAGAATATGGCCACTAAGGTTACCAACTGAGACAAATACACCTGGGGGAATAGTCTACGATCTGATATGCACGCAAGGGTAGAATAGCAAGCTCATTCCCCTTGAAGGCTCCTTGACATAATCCAAGGTTTACCAACAAGTGACCCCAGGCTCCTCGACAATGGTTAATCCGAGGTTTACCGTTTTTAATACATGAATATCTAGCATCGTTCCCAATGAGGAAGGATTTGTTGAAAAGTGTGCAACAAGAAATGCTTGTTGAGATTGCAACAAGATGATGGAGCTTAGTGAAAAGAGTCGCCTTCACTAAGTGGGCCCACAGGGTATTTTTGGCACAAGTCTATTTTTAGACTATGTCTATTTTTAGACATATGGATCATGTCTATGGATTGCAGGTTGTTGTTTATGGATGATTGGTCAAGTTGGGAAAAATAGATGGACTTCTATTTTTTTATCAAAGTGTGAGTGATCACAGTGTGAGTGATCAAAGTCTATTTTTAGACTGGCTATCAAAAATAGAAAAGTCAAATATTATTGTCTCATAATAATATTTGGACTATAAACTTGATCTTATTCTCTTGGAGCACTTCAGTTTGAGATACAGAGGGTGGCACATGCAGCTGTCAGAAGGAAATACGCTTTTCTTATGAGTCAGTTGAGTTGTTGCATGCATGACTTCAGTTAGAACTCAAGTGAGTTGAGTTTAGTGGACTGGAGGTACAGTTGATGGAGTTGTGTTCAGTTTAGCTTTGTTAAACTAGTTGTATTTAGTCTAACTGATCAATAGACTAGAGATGAGTTGGGTGAATTAGTTATTAATTAATTCACAATTTATTAACTCATAATGCAACTATAGAATACATCAATTAACTCAGTTGCATGTCAGTGCGTGTTCAGTTCAACAAGGACAGGTGGTAGAGAATTAGATTGCTATCAGTTGTGACTATAGTTGTGCACCAGATCTTGCACAATCAAGGGATTGAGTATGCCAATGAGTTTGCTAACGTATTTGCTCAGTATTGTAGCCTTTGCTCACGTCCAACAAAGTGTGAGTGATTATTTTGAGGTGAAATATGAGTTTGGGAAGCCATTCTCATCAGTTCTTGAGCAGGTATTGAGCAGTGGAGGCAGGCAAGCAGTGGAATAGATTTGGAGATCAGATCTGAGTTGTATTGTGTGTAACAGGTGGAGCTAGTACTGGATTGCTTGTGATAAGCATTGTACTTTGTAATGTTACATGATTCAATCAATATAATATACAGATAGTTGGGGTTTTAGCGAGATGCTTTCCCTGGGATACATACTGTGTTTATGAGTTTGATTGATGCTTCTATGTGTGCCTGTGAATGTTTCTGCTTCTGTAAATTGATGATCAACATAGAGGAGATTATGTATTATACATGTTCCGCTTATAATTGTATGATCAGGATAACCTCTGTGAATATGTGTTAAATTATTCAAAATTTCTACATGGTATCAGAGCTACTTGATTTGTAGAAGAGATTTTTACAGGATATCAAGCGAGGATTGATCATCAGATCTATTATTCAGAAAGTGTTTACATTTTATTTCTTCAGGCAGAGTCTATAATCAGGCCAGGTAGCCTCTGGATTCATCCTTCTTTTGGAAGGTGAGATATCCGGTGAATGCCCATACAGTCGATCTCTGTACAAGAAATACTTTGTTCTCACGAATTCTAGATCGGAAGCCGTTGAGTTTTGAGCTAGTGGAATTCGAATTTAATTCCAAAGCAAGAGATAAAACTCAGAAACATTAAGTGTGAGAATGGAGACAGTATGCCCCAGTATCTCACGAAGTTCACCCAATGCCGGGATGAGCTGGGAAGTGTGGGGGTGACTGTCGGATGAGGATGGTGAGTCTAACACTCCTTGACCTTCCTAAGAGTTGGCATAGCTACCAGGACTCGGTGAATGGAAGGGAGAAACTGCCAAGATGGGAGAGACTTTGGTCGGATCTTGTGCAGGAGGAGATTAGACGGAGCACCAGAGACGGTTCTTCATCCATGCAGGATGAGGAGAACTGTGCCTTAGTGAGTAAGGTGAAGAAGGGGAAGGAGAAGGGTTCTCTTTCCGAATCTAGTTCTTCCAGTGATGGGAAGAAGGTTGACAAGTCGAAGGTGAGATGCTTTCGTTGTCATGAGGAGGGTTCACGGGTCAAGAACCTATATTCTCTTGAGGTTCAAGATGCATTCGAAGCCTTGAGCAGTGAGGCAACTGACGAAGACTTGGTGGTTGAGAGGGAGCGTATATTACTTCTCAACATGTAGAGCCAGAAGAAGTCTCAGACAATTGAGGAGGAGCCACGATTGGTGCAACAGCTTCAAGAGGTTGTGGAGGAGCCACAACAAGGGAAGCTGAGAGGAGATCGAGTAGAGACATCTACTCATCCAGAGACCTCCAGTAGGGGGAAACTTCGAGCCAGGCGGGCTGATGGATCGCATGCAGCCATACCTCCAGGTAGGAGGTGGGGTGATGTGGATTGATTGTCCCAAGGAGGAGGGGCAGGATCCTTGAGGTACCCAACCTCTTGGATGAGACCTTGCTATGGGAGCCCCAGATGTGTAGTATTAGGAACTAACTGATTGGGTAGAGACAGATGCGGATGGAGCGGCAGAGAGAACGATAGTGCAGGGAATCCCAGGACAACGCATAGCTAGCAGGCTGTAGCAATGCGAGAGGCACAAGTGTTTTGCACAGTGCTAGGTGGCACAGAGAGGTGTGCAATGGTGTGAGAAGCATGGAGATGTTGCATTAGCGCAGATGTCAGAGAGGGAGCACTTGTCAGCAGCAGGTAGAGCTTTAGCATCAGAGGATGTTTCTATCCCAACAGGGAGGTTAGTTGGGAGGTGCAGTGCGGATGCAATGCTGGGAGATAGAACCAGCAGCAGCACGGATGTAGTCAGAGATCAAACTGACAAAGGCTAGAGCAGTCAAATACTGAAGAGCACAGAGATGCAGAGTTTCAGTCGACAGAGGTAATAGCAGTCAGAGACTTTGATGACAGAGCAAGTGGACCGGCCAGATGTGTTGCATGGAGAACATTCCAGAGTTACAGGATCGGGTTTGAGAGGAAGCCTTTCTTGTTGAGAGGGAGTGTTGAAAAGTGTGCAACAAGAAATGCTTGTTGAGATTGCAACAAGATGATGGAGCTTAGTGAAAAGAGCCGCCTTCACTAAGTGGGCCCGCAGGCTATTTTTGGCGCAAGTCTATTTTTAGACATATGGATCATGTCTATGGATTGCAGGTTGTTGTTTATGGATGATTGGTCAAGTTGGGAAAAATAGATGGACTTCTATTTTTGATCAAAGTGTGAGTGATCACAGTGTGAGTGATCAAAGTCTATTTTAGACTGGCTGTCAAAAATAGAAAAGTCAAATATTATTGTCTCATAATAATATTTGGACTATAAACTTGATCTTATTCTCTTGGAGCACTTCAGTTTGAGATACAGAGGTGGAACATGCAGCTGTCAGAAGGAAATACGCTTTTCTTATGAGTCAGTTGAGTTGTTGCATGCATGACTTCAGTTAGAACTCAAGTGAGTTGTGTTTAGTGGACTGGAGGTACAGTTGATGGAGTTGTGTTCAGTTTAGCTTTGTTAAACTAGTTGTATTTAGTCTAACTGATCAATAGACTAGAGATGAGTTGGGTGAATTAGTTATTAATTAATTCACAAGTTATTAACTCATAATGCAACTATAGAATACATTAGTTAACTCAGTTGCATGTCAGTGCATGTTCAGTTCAACAGGGACAGGTGGTAGAGAATTAGATTGCTATCAGTTGTGACTATAGTTGTGCACCAGATCTTGCACAATCAAGGGATTGAGTATGCCAATGAGTTTGCTAACGTATTTTCCCAGTATTGTAGCCTTTGCTCACGTCCAACAAAGTGTGAGTGATTATTTTGAGGTGAAATACGAGTTTGGGAAGCCATTCTCATCAGTTCTTGAGCAGGTATTGAGCAGTGGAGGCAGGCAAGCAGTGGAATAGATTTGGAGATCAGATCTGAGCTGTATTGTGTGTAACAGGTGGAGCTGGTACTGGATTGCTTGTGATAAGCATTGTACTTTGTAATGTTACATGATTCAATCAATATAATATACAGATAGTTGGGGTTTTTAGCGAGATGCCCCCCCGGGATACATACTGTGTTTATGAGTTTGATTGATGCTTCTATGTGCGCCTGTGAATGTTTTTGCTTCTGTAAATTGATGATCAACGTAGAGGAGATTATGTATTATACATGTTCCACTTATAATTGTATGATCAGGATAATCTCTGTGAATATGTGTTAAATTATTCAAAATTTCTATAGGATTGATTCCCACACTGGTTCGGACACGATCTCGTGCTTCTCCTTTAAGAGGAGCTTTCCCAGAGCATAAATGCAACAATTGGATTTCTTCCCTACCAAAAGATACAACTACTTGTTTGTTTTTACTGTCTTGGAGAGTTAATTACTCTCCTACTCCAAGATGCTAGCCTAAGCTAAGTTGGTGTATCAGAGCCCTAGAAATAAAAAATTTTACTAGATGAATTTTACTTTAAGTGTTATTTTTATTGGTTTTTGTTTAAGTCCAAAGGTGCAGAGATGAAACTCGTGGTATGAAGACTCGACTCAAAATCACTAAAAATGCACCTAAGATGATTTAAACAATCTTTTTCTCTTCGATGAACTTCTAAACTAAAAAAGAGTTTGAGAATGCAAATACTTTGTAAACACAAATATTTCCTAATAAAACAAATTAAAAGAAGAGTTTTTGTCCTTTTCCAATGCACTCAAAACGAGACAACTAGTTATTTCACAAAAAATTCCCTTTTTCGTTTCAAAGCACTCAATCACTACAAAACAAACTTTTTCCAAAAGATATTTTTATATTTTTTATAAAACACTCAAAACTAACGAAAATGACTAACTTTGAGATCTACAAATTATAAAAACCTATTTGAAGTCAAAACCTACTAAAATTCCTTTTTAAGGATGTTTTACTTAGCTAGATGTAAGCTAAGGACCAATTTATGTAGAATCACAAATAAGTCAAGAACAAACAATTTTGTTTTCTTTTTGAAAATGAAAATCCAAACTTTAAACACAAGCTTTTCAAAGTTCTGTAAAGAGAAAACTCAAAGCGGATTCCTCAACAAGGGGAGATTTCATAAATGGTCAGACTCATAAGAAGGCTGGTAGACACTAAGGTGATTTGAAGTCCCTACAGCTTCTAAGCTCAGAGCCACTACACAACCAAAATGAAAAACAAGCCCAACAAGCAAAACTCCTAGGAATTTCACCTAAAACCCTAACACTAACGAAATCAACCTAAGGAAAGCTTATGACAAGTTATATGCAGGTCTGGGCAATGGATAACAATTCCTAAACAAAAAACTAAGCTAACTAACAGAGGAAATCGTAGGTTTTTTAAAATTTTGACAGGGTCCGTAGGCCCACAGTTGACACAGGTGCAGTCCCACTCTGTGCTAAAAGCCAAGCTGCAGGTAGGTACGCACTGTGTCAAACGGCTAGGGTGCGGTCCTCTCCCAAAGCTATGAAAAAAAAAAAAAACCCTGGATCTACAAACTCTACCCAATTTTACACACAACAAGCCAAACACAGAAACAAAAACATAGTTTCTCAGGTCAAAGTAAAAACAAGGAAAACAATCAAGTCCCCAGTATGGTCGCCATTTTGTCACACGGAATAAGTCGATCTTGTGGACAAGATAGACCTTCCTAGAATCTAAAGAAGACCTAATGACAAGCAAACCAACCAGACACTATCTTTCTCTAAATATGCTTTTATAAACAATGGCAAACAAGTGTTTTTAGGGCCTACCTTAGGTCCAATGCAAGCTTGTGGATGCCCTCACTCCTTCGATCGAAATGAGCTCCTTTGTCACGAATCTGCAAACACAAACAAGGCAAACAAATTAAGTAGCACCTGAAAAGACAAAATCATAAAACATATTTAACATGGAAGTTAAGGAGTCCATGAAACAAATAACATAAGATACTTGTTGAGAAAAACGAGTTTGATTGTATTAATTCAAAAGAAGAACTTTACAACCTTTGCCTTGACGCTGTACAAGCTCCTCCCAGGGTCCAGCAAGAAGTCTCCTCTACTTTGACAAGTTTCACTCACTCCCCAATGAAGCCAAAAAGGTATGTGATCTCTCCTCTTAAGCTCAACTAGGAAGTCTTGATTTCACCAGAATTTACCCTAAAAAATGTTCAGCTTCTAACCTCTCCAGCAACCAGCCCAATGCCTGTATTTATAGTGCAATGGAGGGAGGTTACTAGGTCCCCCTTCAAAGGGATAAAGCCCTTCTTCAAAGGGATAGCTCCTCTCATCAAGGGATTAGCTCCTTCTCTTTTGGGATGCATGAACCCCCTCAGAGTGAACAATCCACGTCAAAATTCCTTCTAGAATCCTCTAGAATTAACCCAAGGTGAGTTTTTTAAGATAAAACTTACGCCTTTTGACTTTCACAGGGGTCTGCACCTACACCGTTAGGGACAGAGCGGGCAGGTCCACAGTTTTTGTACACAGAAGGTGCGGGATCGTAGGTGACAATGAGAGAAAGTGCGGAACCAGAGTTACATTGATTTTTAATGTCTTTCTCCCATTTCCAAAGCTTGTATTGAAGAGCTGAGGTCTGAGACTTGCTTAGGAGGATAGTACAAGTGATGATGGACCCATACTGGCTGTAAATAATCATGGTGACAATATTTTTGTGTAACAGGATGTTGACAAGTTAGTCTTCCCACATTTTTCCAAGTCACAGTGATGTTTTGTATGGCTTACTCAAAACCATTTTTGTCTCACATGGGTACATGTGCAGATTGTATTGTAAATATGTTGTAAATTGAAAGACCAAGTGTCAGAAGTAGAATGTAAACAGTCATGTGTAAGTTGAAGACTCGTGAGGGTAGGCTAAGAGTCACTCAACTTGTATTTGCATATGCTAGTTTAATTCTCCATGTTTATTATATTCATTTGATGTAAATATTTGTAAATATATTTAATGAGAATTCATTTTATGGCATGTGCTAAGTGAAGATTGCTTCCTTTTAGTGATTATCTTGAATGTGGAAGGGAAACCAGGACTCTTAGAAAACATACTCTTCTATGTGAGCTAGTGTTGGCTTATATGGGCCTGACCCAGGTTCAGAAGAATTACTTAGCTAAGCAAATCCCGCAGCTACCGGCCCTTTCAGCAACAGCGGCAGAGCGCGGACTTAGGTCTCACCCGAGGTAGCAGGGGAGGGTGCTGGAACCAGGTTTGCACACCCTTGGGATGTTTAGATGTGGTCTGAAGGGTTCGCGTGCCATTTTGCAGCCTCGCGATGCTCTGCTTCCACGTAGATCCAGATCCGAGCTAATTCATAATATTAATTACTTGATGAGGTATCATAAATCAGATCTACTTAGCAGGGTCTGGAAGCAAACATTTATCAAATTTAACAAGTTCAGACACTCAGAAGAAACTCAGATACACATACATTCATAACATAAGCATATGCGCATAGATCAAACAGTTATATTAACCATACAAAAATCCAGTTTTGCGATAATTCATATTTAACACAAAATTATAGAAGAAACTTATCTTTATTTCCACTTTGTCACCAATACATCCAGATCTGCCCTGCGCACTCAGCTGTAGGGGTCCGCGCACTCAGTTGCAAACTCTTCCAGGCCTCTATGCACACAGCTGCAGAGCCTCTATCCCCTACCCAATACCCTCAACTTGGACTTACAAATGCTTTTCGACTTTTCTCCACAAAAACCCATTACAATTCAAATCCAAGATCATACCAAAAAGAACTACATTTTTTCCCCATAGAGCCACACTCTATTTATACCTTCCTATGGTCGGTGGACCGACTTACTTCCTATTATTCTATATTATTTCTTGAGTGGACAACCCTTTGACTCGACTTTTACATTTCACGCTCCACATATTTCAGAGGTTTACACTATTTTCACCCTTACTTCTAGGCTATTAGACCCAAAACTGTTATGCGGGACCTCCGTTACCCAATAGTCCCCCAACACAATCATCGTGATTCGTCCCAAGTCACTTTTTTGTGTGGTGAGACGCACTACCTTGGCTTTGTAGTTCACCACCCTCTGAGTGACGCTCATCATCCTCCTGCTTCTTCGTTGTCTCCTACAATGCTTTGTTCGGCTCCTGCTTCGTTGTTTCTATCAATTCTTGTGACCGATAATTCTCATTCTGCTCTGCTCGGTTAACAGAGAACACCCCCTCATAAGATTTTAGCTCGAGTGGGGAGCCGCATACGGGACCTCCTTGTACCACCGTAGCCACTTCCGACCTTCGTATATGCTCTTCGCACTGTCTACTGTAGGTTGTGTTGCAATTTTGCAAGACCTTTGCTACTGTCCATGAAATCCCAATCCTCAAGGTACCTCAGAGACGACGTATTAACTGTATTGCTACCAGTGGTCTCTTGTTGGAAATAATATTGAGAGGGGGGGGTGAATCAGTATTATCAAGTCAATTATTTTTCATTTCACACCCAGATCATATATGCTACTTCAGTTAGTGAAAACCGTGTATATACGCAACTACAGATAAGGAAACCAGCATATACCATGCAGACTTATAATTTAATTTATTCTACAAATGTTGATCATTAATCTATGCATCAGAATCATATAAACAGTAACCAGGAACAGTAAAATACAGCAGAAGACAATCACAGACAAGATATAAGGTGGAAACCCAATGTGGGTGAAAACCACCTGCTGTAATTCGTCTCTATCTTCTTTTAATTAGAAACCTCTTTTTACAATGTTTCTGTACTAGTGCAGACTTATACCAGTACGCAGGCTTCTACCTACAGAAGGCTACAACCTTCTTTCATTCTCTAGCCTCTCCTGGAAGGGAGCTACAACCCCCTTAGCTCTTGTACTAGTTCAGGTAGTAGTACGTAGGTGTTGACCTACAGAAGGCCACAACCTTCTCTTTCTTCCAGGGACCATGTTTCATAAATTTTCAGACTGGATCCATGAATAACATCAATCAAACATCAAGAATTTCTGCATCAAACAATCTCCTTTTCACCAATCAAAACTGAATCAAATAGACACTTCTCTGATAGTGGTACCCAATACACAGTAATAGTAACCCCACACCAATTATGAACCTAGAACACTGCAGCAATAAACTGAAGCAGCTAGAACATAATTCAAGAGATGTACGCTACTTCAATATTCAGAAACCTGCATGCATACGCTTCTGTGTTAAGACCAACCTGCGTATACGCTGTTTTGATTTGCTGAACCAGCATATATACGCACCTCTGATGAGACGAACCTGCGTACAGATCTATAAAAGATAATTCACTCTTTCAAATATTCAGACATTAGTTATACCCAGATTATCAGATTTATAGATCAAGCGTGCGCCAAATATAACAGATCAAAAATCACTTCAAAGATTCTACTTATTCAAGACTTGAGATTTTGACCCATCAATAGAACTTATCCTTCTCCTTGCGCTTAGGTTCCTCCTTCATTCAGATCCAGCTATGCACCATAAACCAATCACCAGTATTCCAGATCTAGCTCTACATTAGATATTCAATAATTCAGATGATAACCATGCCAAATGATCTCCTTCCTCTTTTATAGTCTTAGGCCTTTCACAATACCACGGTCCAAAACCATAACAAATCAATACCATGGACCCAATACTTGGGATCAACACTTCGGATGAGATACCATGGTCCAAAACCATAGGTTCAAATACCAAGGACTAAATACCACAGACCAAAAATAAGTTCTCCCACATTTACGCACTTTTCCTTGTGTGAAAGTGCGTGTATATCCATAAGCGTCTTTGGAACGTCTAACCTACGTGTATACACGTCTTGGTCAAGGTGAACCTACGTATATATCTTTTTCCTTCATTCCAAGAGCCTGAATTGTGATCTATCACCAGAGTGAGTTGCCATCAAGGACAACACCTGTGCTATAGCGTCAAACTTGTGTCATAATGCCAACAAGCTCCCCCTTTGGACATGATGGCAACCCCAAGATCCTCAAAGTCATTCTCCCCCTTTGTCATCAATGGCAAAGGGTTATGCTCCCCCTAAGTACATGTTGAAATCTCTGCTCTACTATGCTGACCATGCTCCCCCTGACTTTAGGAAAGATCTGCAAAAAGATATTCTTCAAGAATAACCATGACTTATACATCATAAATGACCTTCCTATCACCAAAAGACTCTATACATACATCCATCACCCAACCAAGTGGGATCATCCACCCAACCAAGTGGGGATACATTAGAAATTTACATATGACAACCACGTACATTATATTATCCATCCCAGGCATAGTGGGGAAACCAAAATAGGTCGTTACATAACCTTGATAATAAAAGATATACATGACATAGAGACGAAATATGTAGAGAAAAACTATGAAAGTCACCGATAACTAATATCAACAACATCTGTCAATCACTATTCAGATCAGCAACCATGTTCTCTTTCTATTCTCCTTCTGTAGCTGATCCACCTGAACCCAAAAATAGCTTGTGTACTCGAACCAAGAGCTTCTAAGGTAATGCCAACAATGCATTATTAGAAGTTTATCTGCTCCCCCTGAACCTATGCCAGATGGTATCTGTCAGACCCATATCAGACTATCTTCAACCAAAGTCTGTCCCCACTGATTTCCTTAAAACCAACATATACGCAACTGTATCCACATAAACCGGCATATGTATGCGAATCCTCCTCATGAAACTCGCGTACAACCACTTTTCTCTGAAATAGACAAGTATCAATAACAATATGATGCATCAACTACTCCCAGCTTCTTTTTGAGGTATTCAAATGTTTCCCCGTGGAGTGGTTTGGTGAGTATGTCAACAAATTGTTCCTTAGAGGGAACATACTCCAACTTGACCTTTTGTTCAAGCACTTGTTCCCAGAGAAAATGATATTTGATAGGTATGTTCTTGGTCTTTGAATGCATGACTGGGTTCTTTTAAATGTTGACTACACTTGTATTATTATCACATAAGATGGAGATAGGTGGAGTACAAGTGATTTGAAAATCCTGCAAAGTTTGCATCATCCAAAGGAGTTGTGTGCAACAAGATGCAACAGCCACATATTCTACTTCAGCTGTAGATAATGCAATTGAACTTTGTTTCTTGCTAAACCAAGATACTAATCTGGAACCCATAAAGAATGCACCACCACTAGTACTTTTCTGTCATCCACGCTTCCAGCCCAATCTGCATCTGTATAAGCATGAAGTGTGAGATCTGTATCTCTAGGATACCATAAGCCATAGTTTTGAGTTCCTTGAAGATACTTTAAAATTCTCTTCAGTGCCTGAAGATGAGTTTCCTTTGGATTTGCCTGAAATCTTCCAACCATTCCCACTGCATGCATGATGTCTGGTCGGGTACCTGTTAAGTAGAGCAGACTTCCAATCATGGATCTATAGATTGGTTGATGCACTGCTACTGATTCATCATTCGCACTGAGGCTACATCCTGTAACCATAGGGGTACATACTGGTTTTGAATCTTCCATGCCATATTTCTTCAAGATCTGCTTGAGGTACTTGGTTTGTGATAAAAAGATACCATCTTCATTTTGTTGGATTTGTAAACCAAGAAAATATGTCAGCTCACCAAGAAAGGGCATTTCGAATTCTTTCTGCATCATCAAGGCAAAGTTTTGACTCATGACTTCTTCATTGCTGCCAAAGATGATATCATCAACATACACAATAAGCATTAGCAATTTTTCATTTTCAATTTTTATATAAAGATTGTTATCTGTTGATCCTTTTGAAAAACCTTGTTAATGAAGGTATTTGTCCAGATGATAATACCAAGCCCTTGGAGCCTGTTTAATACCATAGAGAGCCTTCCTAAGTCTGCAGACAAGTTTTAGATCATTTCCAAGGATGAATCCATCTGGTTGCTCAATATACACTTCTTCTTCTAAGTCTCCATTCAGAAAGGCAGATTTCACGTCCATTTGAAATACTTTGAACTTTTGAAAGCTATAGAGAGCAAGGAATATTCTGATGGCCTCAAGTCTAGCAATGGGAGAAAAAGTTTCTTCAAAGTCTATTCCTTCTTGTTGATCATACCCTTTACAAACAAGTCTGGCCTTGTTTCTAATAACTTCCCCATTTTCATTCAACTTATTTTTGAATATCCATTTTGTCCCTATGACATTCTTATCTTTTGGTCTAGGAACCAACTCCCAAGTGTTATTCTTTTCGATCTGCTCAAGTTCTTCATCCATTGCCTTGACCCAGCATTCATCTTTGCATGCCTCTCTTACATTTTGTGGTTCAGTGGAGGAGAGCAATGCCAAATAGCTTGAAGCTCTGAGATTGTTCTTCTTGTTTGTACACCTGCCTCTTTTTGCCCCAAAATTTGAGTTTCTGGATGATTCTTTTGAATGTACTTGGATGGGGTCTTTTCTTCTATCCTTATCTGTTCTTCTGGCACCTCTTGAGCTTCTTCTTCATCATAAGTCTGATTTGATGTTGAAGGATAGTCCTCATCATCTTCAAAATTTTTGGAATTTACTTGCCTAGGAATATTTCCTTCTTAATCAACCACTACATCAATGCTATCAACAATTCTTCCAAGTCTTTTATTGTAACACTTGTATGCTTTGCTGTGGGGAGAGTACCCAAGGAGAATGCCTTCATCTGCTCTAGGTTCAAACTTGCCAAGATTTTCATCAGTCTTTTTGATATAGCATTTGCTTCCAAAAAATTTGAAGTATTTTACTGTAGGAGTCTTACCATACTAGAGCTCATGAGGAGTTTGAGTGTTGTTCACTCGGACGTTTGTCTTGTTGAGAATAGTAACTGCAGCAAATGCAACTTCACCCCAGAAAGTTGCAGGAGTTCCAGACTCATCCATCATAGCATGAGCCATTTGTTGAACTGTTCTGTTCATCCTTTCCACTACATTTTGTTGAGGAGTTCTTGCAGTAGAGAATTCCATTCTTATTCCATGTTCTTCACAAAAATCGAAAAATTCATTTGAGGTAAACTCCCCACCTCTATCAGACCTAAGGCATTTGATTTTGTGATCTGATTGGTTTTCAACCAATGCTTTGAAAGATTTGAATTTTTCGAAGGCTTCGTCTTTGTGCTTCATAAATCCTATCCAACACATCCTGGAAAAGTTGTCAATGAATAATATAAAGTATTCTTCTCCTCGAGGTGACCTTTTCCTAGATGGACCACATACATCAGTATGGACAAGTTCAAGTGGCCTGCTAGCTGATCCTTCCTTCTCAGGGAAGTTAGTTCCAGTTTGCTTACCAAACTGACATGATTTGCATATTGTATTGTCTGGAATTTTGATGTCTGGAAGACCATGAACTACCTGGTATTTGCATGCTTTCCTTATCTGTGAGAAGCTTAGATGCCTCAATCTTTAGTGCCATATCCAGTGTTCATCATTCTTGCTCAGATAGCATTGTTGTTGTCCTCCCTTGAGAATGTATATATTATTTGCAGTCCTTATGCCTTTGATCACTGTTTCTCCTGTATCAAGCTCACGAACAATACATCCATTTGATCGAAATATCACCTCATTTCCTTGATCACACATTTGACTGACACTCAATAGATTATGCTTTAAGCCATCAACATACATAACATTTCCCGCTTTGACCTTTTCTTTTAAAAGAACAAAACCTTTACCTTTTATGAGTGCAGGGGTGTCATTTCCAAATGAGACCTTCTTCTCCTTTTCTAAGGCACTATATGACTGAAGTTTTTCTTTATCACCTGTCATATGTTTCGAACATCCACTGTCGATGTACCATTGATTTTCCTATCCTTCCACATATAAGGCTATACCACATCTTTCTGGTTGCGGTTCTTTCATTCTCCATGTTTTGGCACTTGAGACTTGCTCCTTCTAAGTTGTCTGTCGAACCCTGCTCCTACATTCAGTCATACTCCTCTATTTTTGAGCTTCTCTAGTCATGATAGTTTTGTAGGAAACACATTGAGCTGCTTTGTGTCCAAAGTTATGACAAGAGAAACATTGGCCATTGAAGAAATTCCTGTGATTATCAACCCTGCGGACCAAATGATTGTAGTTTTCATTGACATCCATTCTTGAGGCAAATTGAGAATGATTTACCTGTGGTTTGTTGTAGCTTCTGTTTATCCTTGAAGTAGATTGCCCCTAATTTACTTGGTGATCTCTGTTCATTCTTGAAGTAAAATGTCCCTGATTTACCTGGTGAGCAGCATTGTGCCTTTGTTGTCGATTGTCAA
Source organism: Pinus tabuliformis (assembly GCA_031772625.1). Classification (NCBI taxonomy): domain Eukaryota; kingdom Viridiplantae; phylum Streptophyta; class Pinopsida; order Pinales; family Pinaceae; genus Pinus; species Pinus tabuliformis. The sequence goes on along the minus strand of CM062815.1, from coordinate 760,873,729 downwards.
TTTGTTCACTTCTCCTTGCTGCATCAAGATAACTTTTGGAGGTGGATGGCTTCTGCACTTGAGATGCTTCTTCATTATATCCCAGACCTATCTTCATTAGTGGAGAACGCTGCACTTTGATAATCTCATTTAAAGTTTTAGATCCTTTAACAAATTTAAGATTAAGAGCTTTTGTTTTCTCAATCTCTTTTCTAAGTCCCACAATTTCACATTCTAACTTTTCATGATGTTTTTCCCTTTCAGCAAGTTAGAATTGCAGAGTATCTATAATCATATTCTTCTCTTCTAAACAAATTTTGAGTTTAGAAATCTCTTCATAAAGACCTTCTTCATCTATAGCATCCAAGAAATTATCATCTTCAAAAGCCATTAAAAGTATATAATTATTACCTTGTTTGTCTTCATCACTATTTGAAAGTCCATCACTATCTTCATGAGTGTAATAGCTTTTCTTATTGACATTTTGTTTTCTATTCCATCTGACTAGTTCCTTACCTTTGTCAAGCTTATCTTTATGAGGACACTTGGCAGCATAGTGACCAACTCTCCCAGAAGCAAAACATTTGAAAGGTAACTTACCTCTGAATCTTCTAGAACCCCGTTGAAGGTTCTTGACAAAATTTGATTCTTCCTCTTCTTCTGACATATGTCCTGAGTCATAGGAATATCCTTTTCTTGAGGCCTTGAATGCGGTTTCTCTTCTGTCTAATGGTCCCCCTTTCCTCATTTCATAAGAGGTTAGAATTCCGTGTAGCTGCGACATGGTAATGCTCTGTAGATTCTGTTTTTCTTCTATTGCAAAAACTTTTGATTCAAACTTAGAAGACAAAGATCTTAGAACCTTTTCAACCAAAACAACCTCTTTTATTTTCTCACCCAAGTTTTTCATACAATTAACAATCTCATCTATATGTAGGAAATAGTTAGCCACACTTTCATCATTGTGCATTTTGAGATTTTCATACTGAATTCTGAGGGTTTGAAGTTTTGCTCGTTTTACCTGTTCATCTCCTTAATAGCTCACAACAATCTTGTCTCATATTTCTTTTGTGGTTTTGAGCTGCATAACCTTGACAAATTCTGTTTGAGATAGACTCCCTAATAGAGTATTGACAGCCTTTGCATTTGTTTGATACTGCTTCTTACCAGCCAGATCTGTAGGAGTTGCTGATGGAAATGTGTACCCTGTATCTATGATATCCCAAACTTCTGTACCAAGAGATTGAAGATAGGCTGTGATTCTTACCTTCCAACAGACGAAGTTGGTCCCATCAAAAATTGGTGGCCTCATCGATGCTTCTCTCTCGTAGTTTCTCATGATGATAGATCTTCCTTCAAGCGATCAAGCTTCTTCTGAAGGACCTGCTTCGATACCAATTGTTGGAAATAATACTGAGGGGGGGGTGAATCAATATTATCAAGTCAATTATTTTTCATTTCACACCTAGATCATATACACTACTTCAGTTAGTGAAAACCGCGTATATACACAACTACAAATAAGAAAACCAGCGTATACCATGCAGACTTATAATTTAATTTATTCTACAGATGTTGATCATTAATCTGTGCATCAGAATCATATAAACAGTAACTAGGAACAGTAAAACAGAGTAGAAGACAATCACACACAAGAACAGAAGATATAAGGTGGAAACCCAATGTGGGTGAAAACCACCTGCTGCAATTCATCTCTATCTTCTTTTAATTAGAAACTTCCTTTTACAATGTTTTTGTACTGGTGCAGACTTATACCAGTACGCAGGCTTCTACCTACAGAAGGCTACAACCTTCTCTTGTTCTCCAGCCTCTCCTGGAAGGGAGCTACAACCCCCTTAGCTCTTGTACTAGTTCAGGTACTAGTACGTAGGTGCTGACCTACAAAAGGCTACAACCTTCTCTTTCTTCCAGGGACCATGTTTCATAAATTTTCAGACTGGATCCATGAATAACATCAATCAAACATCAAGAATTTCTGCATCAAGCAATCTCCTTTTCACCAATCAAAACTGAATCAAATAGACACTTCTCTGACAGCTGTACCCAGTACACAGTAATAGTAACCCCACACCAATTCTGAACCCAGAACACTGCAGCAATAAACTGAAGCAGCTAGAACATAATTCAAGAGATGTACGCTACTTCAATATTCAGAAACTTGCGTGCATACGCTTCTGTGTTAGGACCAACCTGCGTATACGTTGTTTTGATTTGATGAATGAGCGTATATATGCACCTCTGATGAGACGAACCTACGTACAGATCTATGAAAGATAATTCACTATTTCAAATATTCATACATTACTTATACCCAGATTATCAGATTTATAGATCAAGCATGCGCCAAATATAACAGATCAAAAATCACTTCAAAGATTCTACTTATTCAAGACTTGAGATTTTGACCCATTAATAGAACTTATCCTTCTCCTTGTGCTTAGGTTCCTCCTTCATTCAGATCCAGCTATGCACCATAAACCAATCACCATTATTCCAGATCTAGCTCTGCATTAGATATTCAATAATTTAGATGATAACCCTGCCAAATGATCTCCTTCCTCTTTTATAGTCTTAGGCCTTTCAAAATACCACGATCCAAAACCATAACAAATCAATACCATGGACCCAATACTTGGGATCAACACTTCAGACGAGACACCATGGTCCAAAACCATAGTTTCAAATACCAAGGACTAAATACCACAGACCAAAAATAAGTTCTCCCACATGTACACACTTTTCCTTGCGTGAATGTGCGTGTATACACATACGCGTCTTTGGAACGTCTAACCCGCGTGTACAAGCGTCTTGGTCAAGGTGAACCTGCGTATATATCTTTTTCCTTCATTCTGAGAGCCTGAACTGTGATCTATCACCAGAGTGAGTTGCCATCAAGGACAACACCTGTGCTATAGTGCCAAACCTGTGTCATAATGCCAACATCTCTGTCTTTCCATTCTTTCTCTTTTTTTTGTTGTAGTTTGTCAGCCTGCCTCCTGGCGGGGCGATGGCATCTGGGCAATTTTGCTTCATGTCTCCTCTTTTCCGGTACATCCCGTACTTTTGATGCTACAATCTGTGGGATGCCCACAGCTATCAACACCATGGTCCTTAGACAGTCCTGCCTTTCCATCATCCATATCACCACCCTCGGGCTTACTCCTTGTGCAGAGATAATGAACAGTTCCATATCAATAGCTAGCATATGTTTTCCAGAAGTGTAGGTTGCCCGGTGGATGCCCCTCGGTGATTTATAATCGATTCGAATTTCAAATTCACTAGTTCCTGCTTGTTCTGGCATCCTCATGTAAAATCTGTGGCAGCTCGTTCCATATCTGGCTCGTACTCCTTCTCTTAATTGCCTGCCCTCCGCTCCCTTTTCCCATAATGCAGACATCTTGTCATGAATAGTGACAGGAACAATCACCTCTCCTCTTAGCAATGCTTCAGCACACTCCTTGCCGTGTGACCGCGGCCTTTGTGGTTGGCCAAATCTATCTGTATCCTGGCAATCGTGCCTCTTTTCTCCAGACTACCTTATCATCCCATGCTCTCTTTCAACTGGCTGGAGCGATGAGACTATCCCTTGGTTGGTTATTCAGGTGGTCGGCCCACCCATGTAGAGCTTAAGGTGATTGCCATTCACTCGTCCCAGGAAGGGGTCTCCATTGTGTCTGGCAAGCTGAACCACACCCCCATTGTTAACTTCTTTGATGACATAGTGTCCCAACCAATGCATTCGGAGTTTGCTAGGGAATTTTTCGAACTTGCTGTCATATAGTAATACCAGATCATCCTCCTTGAAGGTGCGCACCTTGATATGGCGATCATGCCACACCTTTTCATGTTATTTTTGTACTTACTGATGGAATCCAGCCAAAAACCATTCCTCCTCTAGTTCCTCTAGCTACGCAAGTCGTTCCTCCAAAGCCCCACGGTTTGCCATACCTGTTATTGCCGCGATCTGCAGACTAGGCACAATATATTCCATAGGCATAACGACCTCCGTTCCATAGACTAACCGAAAATGTGTCTAGCCCATCAAATTCTTGCACGTGGTTCCGTATGCCCATAGCACAGCAGGAATGTGCAAGTCCTAGTCATTTCGCTGTGCATTACAGACCTTGGTCAACATGGTCTCTAAGATTTTGTTGAATGCCTCAATGGTCTCATTCGCTTGCGGGTGGTATGGCGTACTCTATTGGTGATATATCTAAAATTTCTCAGTGAGTGTGTTGATCATTTCATTCAGAAAATGCATTCCCCGATCGCTCATAAGAGTTTTGGGACATCCAAACCTTGTCAGTATATTCTCGAACAAAAACTTCGCAGCTGTCGCAGCTGTGCAGTCCTTAACCGACTGTGCTTCGGCCCTTCGGGTAAAATATTTTTTCACGGTGATGATATATCATGTGCCTGTCTTCCCTCGTGGCTTGATAGGTCCTACGAAGTCAATCACCCATTTCTTGAATGGTTGTAGCATCATCTGTGGCTGGAGCGGCATTTCATCTCTCCGTGATGGTTTCCCCATCCATTGACATATGTTGCAAACTCGGCAGTATGCTTTCGAATATTGATGCAAAGTGGGCCACCATAATCATGTGTGAAGAATATTCTGGGCTGTGACGTGACCCGCATAATGCCTGCCAACAACCCCCCCTTGTGCTTTGGCCAGGATCTATCCTCGCTCAAACTCTGGGACATACCTGTGTAATATTTCGTCGTTGCCCATTTTGTAGAGGTGTCCAACAATCATGGTAAAGTCTACTACATGTATCACCAATTCCTTCTTCTGTTGAACCAAATATCCCTGCAGCGTGGTTCCTGTAGTTAAGAAATGGATTATATCCTCAAAGTGGCCATCTGCTATGCGCACCGCATATAGTTGTGCATTGGGAGTCCATCTTCTAAATTTGTGGGCTCTTCACCGGTCTCAATTTGGGACAGGTGATCTGGGCTTGTGTTTAGACGTTCTGGCTTTATGATGACCTTGAAGTCATATTCCTGAAATAATAGCAACCACATACAAATTCGCCCCCCCCAACACAGGCTTATTCACTAGATATTTTAGTGCAGAGTGATCGGTATACATCTTAAAGTGGCCACCGAGCAGATAATAGCAGTATTTTTGAAGTGCATATACCATCCCTAATCCCTCTCGCTCGGTAGTGGAGTAATTCTTCTCAGCTTTTGACAACCGACGAGTTATGAATGTGATCGGATGATCAATTCCCTCCGCTCCTGGTTGAGTAAATACCACCCCCAATGCGATACATGATGCATCGACATGCACATGAAATTCGACGTCCCATTTCAGAAAGACCAATATAGGGGTGGATGCCATATTTTCCTTAAGCATCTCTAGAATTTTGTTGCATTCCTCATTCTAGCAATAAGTAGCATCCTTCTTCAGCAACTGTTCCATTGGAGCCGTGATCTAGGCGTAGCTTTTGATGAACTTCTGATAGTAGCCCGTGTGTCCCAGTGTGGCGCGTAGTTGTTTGACACTTTGCAGTGCTTGCAGATTGAGTATGACAGTGATCTTTGTTGGATCCACCATCAGGCCTTGCTTACAGACCACATGGCCCAGCAGGTTCCCGAATGGGACAAGGAAAGTACACTTCTTTAGGTTTAGCGCAATCTAGTGTCAGTGGCAAGTATCTAGCATTAACCGTAAGCTCGCTATGTGTTTCTTAACCAGTCCGAACATGGTCCAGTCATCAAGATAGACCTCTAAGAACTTGTGTATAAATTCCTTGAATGCCACTACCACTATTCGTGAAAATATCGCCAGCGCATTCTTCAGTCCAAAGGGCATCACCGTGTACTGAAAGAAACCCCATTTGGTGGCGAACATTTTTTTACTCCTGTCCTCTGGCACGATCTTGATCTGGTGGTATCTTGAGAACCCATCTGTGAAGTAGCAGGCTTCCTGCTCCCCCCCCCCCCCCCCCCCACATTTTCCAGTACCTCATCTGTAAACGGTGTTGGAAACGGATCATTAACACAGGCATCATTGAGCTTCCTGAGATCCATGCAGATGCGAATCTCACCCTTCTATTTCTTCTCCTACACAACCATCGGACTTACCCAGTCAGACTCCTCGACTGGTTCAATGATTCTTGCTGCCAGCATCTTGTCTAGTTCTTCACAGACCTTTGCTTTATATTTTGGATTCAATCGGTAGGGTCACTGCTTAACTAGTTTCGTGTCTAGCTTCAACATTATCTTCATCATTCCCAGGTCTCCTAGGATCCCTTTTAGCTCCGTGATTTTTGTTGGGAATAAATCTCGATATTCCCGAAGCAATTCGATGACCTTCTCCACTGTGGCGTCGTCCCAATAGTCCCCAAGCATTGCATACTTCGGCTCCTCTTCTATTCCGATATTGACTTGTCTCGTTTTCAATGGCATCGTGATATCTAGATCTTTGATTTCGGGTCCACGCACCTCATGGCTCCCCTCTGATTCTGGAATATTGATGTTTCACGGATCATCCTCATCATCTTCTACATGGACATTATAGCATTCGAGAGCCTAGCTCAACTGTCGTGACTAGTCAGGTTGCACAGTTTCTTTTGGTTCCAGTGGCATCTTGAAAATGGTAGCCTTTACCAACTGTAATGTGTCGTCCACAGGATCCATCCATTGATCTTCAAAGAGGAATGTCAACAAAAACCCTTCACGCAAGATATCCCACTCGCCTGTGTCGTGCCAGAGCTCCACTTCAGTATACTAGTTTCTAGGAATGACGTCCAGGGTGTGATAAAATAAGCGCACCCATTCTAGTTGAGGTTCCTCTCTGTAGGCTTTGATCCATCTGGTAAGGTGCTTGCATGGGTCATCACGTCCATCGTATTTCTCTATTATGCATAGTTCTGGCTTCCCAAATATGATCTTCATCATGCGTTGCAGCTGCACCAATATTTGAAAGTCCCTCCATGTGTGCCACACCATCGTGCAAGCGTCGCGCGCAAAGCCCATCTCAACGCATCAAACCGTTGGTGCTCTAGTACCATGATTTCAAATTTGGTCAGGAATTCATCTATTATTGTCAGCCCATCATACATCGACAATTCACGATCCTGGGCCCTTACGCAGTACAAAGATTTAGTTACCATATTGCAGTGTAGCGTGGTCACTCCATTCAACCTGTTATGCCACTACTCGTCTTCTTCATCTGAATCGGTGGTGCAGGACTCTACATAGCCCCGTGATATTCTTCTATCCTCTATTGTCTTGACCCATTCTTGCCTTTGTGCAGCCATTTTGTAGATACTGTCTGATTCGTCGTTGCGCTCTTTGTTGCGCATGGGTTCAACATAGCGTGGTCCTTTAGCCAGATCTAGCGGAACGACTATGTGGAGTGACTTTGTTTCAAATATCATTGTCCGCTTCTTTAAATTAATAACCCCATTCATGTCAGTGGCCCAGTCTATTCCTAACAATGCAGGATAAGGTGTACTTTCATCCATGATTTCAATCACTTCAAAGTTCATCCGAGTACTTGCGTCGTCAATATCTACCATAATTCCTTGCAGCCTTCCCATGGGCAGGACCTTCTGCTAAGTTTCCATCTGCCATTGGATAGGGGACCATTGTAGTGTAGGCTTACCCATGCGTTCTAGAATGACCTGATCCATCTCATAATCGCCCATCTATGCTGTTAGTCACATTTCCCTCCCTGTCTGCGATGCATGTCTTCCCAACTTTCAAACTACACGAGGTTCACTCCATCCTGCGCATCTATTTATCAATTCATGTAAGCCTTTAGCTGCCCTGTTGTCATGTAGATCCAGAATGACCTGATCCATCTCATAATCGCCCATCTATGCTGTTAGTCACATTTCCCTCCCTTTCCGCGATGCATGTCTTCCCAACTTTCGAACTACACGAGGTTCACTCCATCCTGCGCATCTATTTATCAATTCATGTAAGCCTTTAACTACCCTGTTGTCATGAAGCAATTTTATACATGTCTCTAAAAAGGTAGTTATCATCGAGGGATCCCTGTCCGGCTTAGGCTGATCCCTACTACCTGGGGTAGAGACCTCTGTGAAGCTCTCCCTAGCTTCCATATATGTCTCCTTACCAACCCCTGTGTCTTCCTTACTTAAGTTCCTTTTATCCGCTCCTATGGTCGTGCCACTTCTCAGTACCATGTTTACTTTGGGATCTTCCTCGCGAGGTTCAGACCTCATCATCTGCACATTCTGGGTCGTTGTTGGTTTCACTACCCTTTTTTCATGAATATGTGCTATCAGCGTAGGGCAATCTATTAGCTCATGATTAAATTACTCACAATAACTGCATGAAATTATAGTCTGGTTGGTACAATCTCACAGGTAATGTCCTGGACCTCCATAGTGGTAACAGATTAGCGGCCCACGACCCCTTCCTGGCCCCATTCCACCCTGTCCTCATCCACGACCTTGGAACCCACCACGCGTGATCGCCGCAGTTGGATCCTGACCTCGTGCCTCAATATGCATTTTGTAAGTAGGTGACTGGTCCATTAATAATTGGTAGCTACGACAGTCTCTTTCCTTGTGGCCCACCGATATGCAAAAGTTGCAAAATAGTTACTGGGGGGTCTGGTTGTATTTTTGTAGTAGATGACAGTTATTAGTGTTCTGCTTTCCTCCCACCTTACAGATTGCACACCAGAGTGGGGTTGTTGTGCTTGGCCCTGCCTGTGCCTCTAGTTGCAATGGTGTTGGTCCCCCCATTGCCACATAATTCACTGAGACCGGGCAGTGATATTTATCATGCCCCTGGCTCTTGCACTTTATACTTGGACCCCCACCATTGTTTCTTTCAGCTTTTCAGTTTCCTTAATTGTAGCATAGTTTACTATTTTTAGTAATTTTTTGGGTCCTAAACTTCCAGAGCCATTTTGAGGCCCTAAACGACGTTTTTTGGGAAACCTGGGAGCAACATGGGTCCATGGACCGATGTTGCTCTTCCCAAAGTTGTATTTCTCAGATAGATATTTCTAACGAGATATTGTGCATGTCAAACGGAGATCGTATGCCAAAGTTATGACCCCAGGAAGTTGATGTACCAATTTACCCAAATGGGGCCCACAATTTGGTGTTTCATCTTCTAGGGTTAGGTTTTTAGATGTTTAGGGTTTTCCATTGTTTCTCAACAATAAATAGGCCTTCGAGCCTCATTGTAACAAATTTCAGAGGCATGTAGCTGCCACATCTCTTCTCATAGATAGGCTACCATTGCCTTAGCTGGTTTATTTCCATTTCTGTTTGTAAACATATTTCAGTATTTTACATTACTGAAATGAAGTATTATTTCCACTGCATCATTGTGTTTATGGTTATCTCTGTAATTTGCTGCGTTCCCATTTAAATCCAGATAGGGCCCCTCCACATGACAACTACATATGGACAAGGTCGTGAAGGAGTACGAGGACATCTTCACCTCCCCCACAGGGCTTCCTCTGCACTGTCAAGTCAAGCACTCCATCGATATGACCCCAGGTGCACCGCTGCCCAATGGGCCAATCTATCGGTGCTCCATTATGGAGAATGATGAAATCAAGAGGCAGATTCAGGAGCTGCTGCAGAAAGGTCACATCCGTTCAAGTTCATCGCCCTCTGGGAGCTCGATCATGTTGGTACCAAAGAGGGATGGGACTTGGAGACCCTGTATTGACTATCGGGCGTTGAACAAGATCACTGTCCATAATAGGTACCCGATCCCATGGATTGATGACCTCTTGGACCAACTCAAGGGGGAAAAATATTTCAGCAAGATTAATTTGAAGTCAGGATATCACTAGGTACCAATCAAACCCTCCGATGTGTGGAAGATTGCCTTCAAAGCCAAGGAGGGCCTTTTCGATTGGTTGGTTATGCTCAGATTGACGAATGCTCCTGCAACCTTCATGAGGCTAATGGATGACATCTTGCAACCATTCACCAACTCATTTGTAGTGGTATACTTGGATGTCATCCTAATCTTCAGCCAGAGTTGTGTTAAGGGATTTCTTCCCCTAGGGTCTTGGGTTGGTACCCTAGCAGATCGGGGGTTATTTAAACAAAGAAACACACATTCCACACAGCCATGGTGCTAATATAAACAAACTATAGAAAGAAGGGGTGCACCTTAGGTCCTTCGTTTGAGAAGATCCAATTAGGGTTCAAACCCTCTTTGAGTTCCTTTTAGTCCTTCAACCTACAAAACCACCAATTCCAGAAAGTACAACAATATATGGACAAAGCATCATAAAGAAATCATCTTCATTGCATATAGAAAGGTATTTAGTTATATAATTAAAAACAACCATTCACATGTGAATCATAACATTGATATCATAAACATGAAGAAGATTTATATCAGAAACAAGACAAGTGTTTCTTTTATTATAAATAACTAAAGCACAGAAAGGAATAATTTCACATGATTTGTCCTTTCGCAGGCTCCAAGCGGAACCATCCTCCGAATTCGTCTAGTCTCAAGCCTTTAACAAATTCCTTCCATGAATTACTCCATGATATCTCAAATGGTAGATAGACATCAACACACAAGGAAACAAAGGATTTCCTACAAATGGGGGAAGTGCTGGAAGCACAAGGGACTTCAAACCTGGTACAGGGATTATCTCAGCAGCGTGATATTTCTCTCCATTCTCTCCTCCCTTAGGCCTTCCCATGGAAGCCTTTTATACTTCTCCCAAGGTAGTTGTTTAGTTGGGAATTTGTTGGGAACAGTTGGGCCACGGGCACTACTAGGTGATCAGGAGGTAAAACCCGCGATCTCCGCTTGAAATTAAGGAGTTCTAATTTTTTTAAGTGTTTTAATACATATACGTGGGTTGGGTATACACAGACCCGCGTATACACATGTTTAGCTCAAGGCAATGTCATGTATCGGGAATAAAACACTGTTTTTTAAATTTTGGACCAGGTCTAGAAGGAGGGGTTGCCCTAGGCCATGAGTGCAGCTTCACAAACATCAAGAGTGATATTTGGAGCTATAACAGATGCCCCCTAATATATGAGGTCAGAAGGGGTACATGATGGCCGATATGTATTAAGCAAGTACATGGAAAGGAAATCTGTCAAAAACCAAGAAGGACTTCACCAGAGTTCAGCTTGCCAAGCCATAAAAGGAGATCAGAAAGAAACACTGTCTGAGGCGGGCATACCCATGCTCAGAGAAAGTAAAGCATGCCCGCATATCAAGTACAAGCAGATCCACTAAGTATACAAGTATAAAGAACTGGAAAATACATAATGGATCATCTGATCATGATCGAACAAGTACATGTCTGAATATCACATATAAGACTGTCAATGATGCTGAAAGATGCAACGGATCACTATATCAAAGACTGATCCCAAAAGGTACCAAATGAACATGATGGAGTAAGATGGTACTACACTGCAAACTCAGGTGCCAGCATATAGAATGTCGCCATGAATGACTGCAACATATAATGTGGAGTGGTATCAACTAGCAGCAACAGGAGCAACTGTCAAGTGAACCAATGAATGCTGATGCAACCTAAGTCTTCACCGACTACTGTGGTACATTTCTACACCATGGGAATAAATGATTTGAAGTCGACCATGTGAGAAATCGTTTGATTACTGGTCATTGATGTATACCGTTAACAAATGCAAGACTACTCACCGATAATGATAATGAGTGTCAAGGTACCCAATACAATCTAACAAGTGTGAATAGATGAGCTAGAGTTGAACACCTGTAAGAATCTATCAATCATGAGAAAATAATGGTTTCCCACTGTCGATAGCGAAGGATCTGCCATTAATGACTGCAAACCCCAAGGTACTGCGAAATGGACTCTAGACCTTTGCCCCAGAGCAATGAGTTGTAGTCGATAGGGAAAGATCCGCTAGAAGGAAGGCATTAAGGCATCCTTCATCAATCTAGGGCGAGTGTAACCGTAGGCAAATAATGTGGAAGGAATCAGATGCAAAAGCTGTAGTAACCCGATCAAAGCATGTTTCTGACATACACAAGATGTGGCTAGTGCACGACAGAAACCCTCTGAACCAACCAATAATGAAAGCTGACACAAAGATGAGGTATCCACCAATAGGGTCAAATGGAAACCAAGGTACTTCATGAATCTCAATGTGTGATAATGTAAGCTGATGTCGAACACAAGGGAAACCACTCAATCAAAGACCCATGATACTGATCAATGTTGAGCACAAGGTGACTTATCAATAACGTAAATAGGGCCAAGGTGCGACTCTAGGCCTGCCCTCAGAGCAAGATGTCGTCGTCGATAAGGACAAGACCTACCAGCAAGAATTCAATGGGGACCTTCTCAAACTGGCACGAGTAAAGGACCAATATAACTAATGTGATGATAGACAAGACACTGACAACTAGGGATGGCCGATTGAAAAATGAGTCAAGAGACACCGTAGAGAGGCCGACTCAGGCTAACTTCCCTTGAACAAAAGCACGACTCAATGTGACTATGTGGCAGCATATGATGACTCTGTATAAGGTCGTTGTGAAGGAGGCACAAACGAACCCTCCATATGATTGGAATAGAGAACCAATCGAGGGAGAACTGACTCAACAATAAGGTTAAGGCGTATCTAAGTCAAACTAAATCCCGCTCAAATGGAGGAGACTTTGTTTTGAGTGCTTTGTTCAAGGGCGACATGACTGACTCTAGCTGCCAACAATAAATGGAAATCTTGTCCTGTTCCCGCTCTCTTTTAGAATATATAATTTTTATGTCTTTTTCTTTAAGCTGGAGAAAGAAAAAAAGAATGCTATAGTATAGTGGAAAGAATGAGTGTTGGTGAAACAGATGATCTAGTTCCTGGGATTGGAACATTCCTATGCTCAATGCAGGGAGGCGAAACTGGTCAAAGACACTCAAAGGTGTGCTCCTTCCATGGGTCAAGGTGTGTCAAGTTGTAGAAGTCAAGGGCATGCAAGTTTGATTTCGTAGTAGTCATGGTCAAAAGTTGGCTTAAGCATGAGTCCAAGTGAAGCTAGCTCAAGGCCAATAGGTGCAAATGGTCAAAATGCAATGCAGTAGTACAACTCAACACAAAGGAGCCTCTAGGGTATAAGGCCAGAACGAAGCGAAGAAGCAAAGAGGAATGAGTCTTCATTGCATAAGTCATGGCGGGACTACAGAGGACTCCCGAGCCTACTCAAATCAGAGTAGCATGGGCAAAAAATTTCAGTGAGGTGCTAACTACGATGCCCATGAAAATGATGGCTCTACCATCGTCTTATGATTAAAAAAATCGGTGAGTGAAGATGGTTCACTGACCATAACACGATGGGATCGACCCTATGGCAGATGTATCGACAAATGGAGGCTAGTATACATAATGCAGCGGAAAAAAGGTGTCCCTAACCTATATGCCAGTGAGAAAACGATACTTGCCATGACGGGTTAGTAGTCGTGGAACCATCTCGAAACTGTCGAAAAAGCGTCCAAAATGACCTGAAAATCAAACCATTCTCGACATTCCAAGCTCCCAAGTTAAAAGTTACATGAGACCAAACAAAATCAAGTTCTGAAAAAATTTTGCATTTTCAAAGCCTATAAAATAGTTTTTGGACTCACCATTTTCACCATTTGAGTTTTAGAGCAAAAGATTGGAGAAAAAGAAGCAAACTTTCCATATGCCAAATTCAACCGTTTAGATCCTTTGAAAATCACTAGGTAAGCTCTATACTTGACTTGCATTCAATTGTGACTAGTTTTAGAATTTTTAATTTAGGTTTTACCGTTGGATTTTTTGCCAAAATTTCTCCACGGCGTATACGCGGGTTGAGTATATGAAATCCGCGTACACACGGGCCCTACAAGTGATTGTGTATAAAGGGACCCGTGTATACGCCGTGAACATTTCAAACAAAAAAACTAATGGTTCAAAATCATTTTTTCTCCAGGATGCCGGTCACATGGTGAGAAAGAGAGCATACCTCAGTGGATGATGAGGTCATGAATGATCCCAATGCTTTGGATGCCTTGCGGGGATATGGTTTGCTAAAATTCTTCAAATTTCCAAATATGAAAGCAAACACACGATTGCTTAAGACGCTCCTTCACTATTGGAGTATTGAGGATGATGCATTTATGATTGAACAGATGCCACTCAGGATGGAAGTGGAAGACATTTATTTCATCACAAGTCTTTCCTGGAGGGGAGAGATAGTACATTCTAGGGGCAGGACACAAAGCAATCTCTCGATCGAGGATTACGTACATATATACTGTCCGGGACATCCGGAAAAGGTTGAAAGTCAGATTCCAATCAAACATGTGGCGAGTTTATCACTGAGGATAATCCTGTTCATGATAGCCAGAGTGAACAGATCAACATCTTTGCACCAGGCATCGCGGCCAGCCATGAGCCTAGGAGTAGATTGTCTCACTACCGTATTTGACTGGTGTACTCCTCTACTGACTAGCCTAAAAAGTCAGCTTGCTTCCATCAAAAGAGTGCAGACCAAAAACTTTGGATACGGGACCATCTTGTGCTCTTTCTTCTTTGAGAGAGTCCCAGCACTTCGTCCTAGAGTGCCAGTTTCAATCAGCACCCCACGAGATCCACGGATGGGTAGGTGGGCTGACCTGATGAAACGTCTAGGAGGTGGGGATGTCCCATGGACTGCATTTGACGATGACTTCTTCTCCTGGTGGGAGCAGCAGATCATTGCCATAGATGACTACCCTTATGCTGGGTTGGATTTCCAAGGAGATCCCGATCTAGTATTACCATCGACCGCAGCATGGGGCGACATAGGTAAGTGATTTTTGATTTTATGATTTTTTGTGATTTTTCAAATATAATAATGAATTTTGAAAAATATTTTTGATAGGATTCAAATGATTAATATGATGATCATGTTCCAGATATTGGGCCGGTACGACCAGATGGGTTCCCGCGACATGGACGGCGTGGCCGAGGGGCCGAAGAGGCAGCTGCTGATACAGAGCGACTTCTACATACAGTTCAGTGACACTTGGTGAGACTGACTCACCGAGTACCGATGGCAGCCATAGAGGACCTCCCTGAGGATATGCAGTGTCATGTGGTTGGCATGCCACGTGACTGGGTTCGCACTTTTAGGTGTGTAGCCAATGTGATAGCTACCTACTTAGCCGCTCATCCTGAGCTGGGGAATTAGATATACCGGGCATGATTATAGGCATTTGAGTCCCAATTTTGTATATTATTTTTGGACAGACTTATGTACACTCGAGATGCTTTATGATATATATATACAGTTCGACTTTTTGATATTTGATTTTATTGTGATGAATGATTGATGTCCCAGTCTAATGCTTGATTAGCGATAGAATCAGCTAACCAATTATGAGATCTTGGAATATGAAAATAATTAATATAAGTAAATGATCTTTGCAACAACCTCACCCTTAAATACTGGTGATATAAACATGGATCCCTTACCCGATAAATGTTATTTAATTATGACACTATCAATTGAGAATCAAGATAAACTACCAACGAGTTGATTCCGTGAGAAATTGCCTCGGATAGTAAATTAATGACAACAGTATACTCAAACATATTGTTTGAAGCAGGACCAATGCATACTCCCCTTGCCACCATCAACTGACCAGTTGGATAATAGAGTACCCAAGCTGTGGAAGCAATTCCGAGTGTGCCGACTAGCACCATCGGCGAATCCAAAATAGACGAAGTCATCCATCAACACCTGCCACAGCAAACCAAAAGTATCGATATCAACAAACTCTCGATGAAATATGTACAAATATACAAAGTGTACAAAGAAGCCATTTCCTAGTTACTACTTAAGCAAAGTACTTCTTGAGGTAGAGCCCGTTTCGGGGCTTCGCCAGCTTGTTTCCTTCAAAATTGATTAACTCATATGCCCATTTTTCTAAAACTCATTTAATAATGAAGGGACCGTACCACATAGGCTTAAACTTGCCTGCCCCCAAGGTATACTTGTCTTGGTCGTAGATCAGGACGAGGTCGCCTTCAGAAAAGACTCGAGGATGAATAGATTTATCAGACGACGTTTTAACCCTTTTCTTATGAGCCTTGTTGATTGTGGCAGCATCTTGACGCTGCTCATCGGGATGTTCCAAATGAAGGAGGTGCTCTTCGAGACTAGAAGTCTCTGGAAGGAGCTCTACAGCTAACTTAAGAGATGGAATTTCACATTCAATCGGAAAGATAGATTCCATCCCATAAACTAACTGAAAAGGTGTAAAACCAGTAGCAGTCTTTACGGAGGTTCGGTATGCCCAAAGAGCCGGATACAACATAAGATGCCAATTGGACTAATTTTTGTCAATTGTCCTTTGCAGGATCGTCTTAAGAGTTTTGTTGACTGCCTCGACCTGTCCATTGGCCTGAGGATAATAAGGAGACAAATGTTCCTGCCGGAAACCCAATTTAAGAGCCAATTCGGACATTAGTTGATTCTAGAAATGACTTCCATGGTAAGTGAAAATCTCTCTCGGGATACTGAATCTTGAGATAATCTGATTAAAAAGGAACAATGCCACCATTTCGCTATTGTTTTTATAAGTAGGCATGGCCTCGGCCCACTTCGTAAAGTAGTCTATGACCACGATAATGTACTTGTGACTCACCGCTAAAGGCGGATTACAAGTTGTATAATCAATACCCCACTTAGTAAAAGGATCGACAGTGACAATAGGGAAAAGAGGAGCTGGATGTGCGCACATATTCCGAGTATAAATTTGACATGGGTGATAGCGTTTGACCGCTTCAACACAATCATTGAAGAGCGAAGGCCAAAAATAGCCAGCACGCAAAATACGCTGGGCTGTAGCAAGCCCTGATAGATGACCACCACAAGCTCCACTGTGGAAATCATTGAGCACTGACTTTGCTTCCTCTAAGGTTAAACAATGTCGAAGGATTGAATCAACCCCTCGACGATACAATGTATCACCAATGATAAAATAATTCTTGGCCAAGTGACGTAATTTCCGGCGTTCATCTTTAGAGAAAGTAGAGGGAAACTTCTAAGTCTGGAGATAGACAATGATATCTCCATACCAAGGGTCGAGTGAAGAGATGAGGAATAAATGTTCATTGGGAAAATTTTCCTCATAAATAGTATCCTCTCCACAAGGCAGCTCAGAAATAAGCTCGACGAAAACCATGGATTTCTTAGACTTGGCAGACAAGAAATCGAGATCAAATTCTTGTAAAATGACTATCCATCGATTATATTTTCCCCCAATCACTCGCCTACTGAGGACAAATTGAAATGGATTGACTGCCGCTAAGACAAAAGTTTTGCGTAGTAAGATATAATGACGGAGCCACTGGACATCATGAACAGCTGCCAAAGCCAACTTCTCAACAGGAGAATAGCGAAGTTCAGGACCTATCAAGCCTAGGCTCAAATAATAAATCACATGCTCCGTGAGAGCATCGTCTTCCTGAACGAGAACCATCCCAATGGTTGATTTTGTTGCAGTGAGATATAAAAGGAAGTCCCTACCATAATCCGATGGACTCAAAAGCGGGGCAGAGACTAATGCCTTTTTCAAAGCATCGAGCGACCGCTGTACAAAGTCATCCCATACAAATGGAACTCCTTTACGTAGAAAACGCATAAATCCTTTCGTGATCTCGGCATAATTCGCTATAAACCTTCTTAAGAAATTAGCTTTCCCTTGAAGACTTTGAAGTTTTCGAATTGAGGACGGGGGAGGCAACTGAACTATTGCCTCAACCTTGAAGGGATCAACTCGAATCCCTTCATTTGTCACGATGAACCCTAATAACTGACCACATGTAACCGCAAAAACGCACTTGTTGGGATTCAACCGGATCTTGTAAAAATGACATCACTCAAAAACCAATCGAAGATGACTAGGATGATCAGTTCTCTTTCGAGAACGAGCAGCTAGATCGTCCAAGTATGCCTTGATGATATGTTTAATGTCATGGAAAGCATATGACATGGCCCACTGGAAAGCGGCTCCAGCATTTTTGAGACCAAAAGGCATCTTTCTATATGCAAAGGTACCCCAAGGACATATAAAAGTTGTCTTATGTTGATCTTCAAGACGGATAGAGATCTGATTATAACCAGAGAAACCATCCATGAAGGAGAAAATATCATTACTCGCACACTCATCAATAATCTGATCAATAAATGGCGTGGGGTAAGTGTCTTTGGGACAAGCTTTATTTAGGTCCCTAAACTCGATGCATACTTGGATTGTTCCTTGATTTTTATCCACAGGGACTGGATTAGAGACCCAATCGGTAAGAGGAACAGGATATATAAAACCCACCTTGAGCAGCTTTTCAACTTCAGCTTTAATGGCTGCTACTTTCCTAGGATTAACCGGTCGAAGCCTTTGCTGAACTGGCTTGGTGTTTTCATACGTCTTGATCTCACACTGAACTATGAATGAATCAATGCCAGGCATTCCTTCATAAGACCAAGTGAATACATCTCGAAATTCTTTGAACAGATCGGTATAGATTTGAATTTCCTCAGGGGAACACTCGGCTTTGATGAAGAGATTCTCGACCACACTAGGGTTCCTAGAGATGTTTATAGATATCGTTTTTGAAATCACCGACATGTTACCTTTGGCATGAAAGTGTGTTGGAGCCAAAGGGTTCGACATCATACAAACATCACTAGTAGAGAGCTCGAAGAATTTGGATTCTACTTCCTGCAATGGAGGAAGAAAAAATGAACGATGGTGTAAGTCTTCCCAAGGTCAATCTATACCCATCATTATTTCTAGGATTTCTTCTTTAGAAGGTAAAACTGTATCTAAGCAGTCCAAAGTAGAGGTAGAATCAAAGGTCTAGGTCGGGGCCACATAACCATCTAGCTCCTCCTCAGTAAAAGTTGTAGAGTGGTTGTCTGCAAAGTTAACGATAGATTGGTATCTAAGCTCAGCTGCAGACATCCGGAATGCCATTCCACCAACTTGTCCTTCAGCTAATGTGGTCGTAGGTGAAGGCAAGGTCCAAGGGTCTAAAAAATAATAAGTTCGAAAGAACTCCTCTCGAGGAGACTCCTTAGATGATGAAACGACGTTCATTCTAGCGATGGGAGAGGGAAGATCAAAGGTACCCATCAATGACGAATACATCCCAACTCCCAGATTCTCAGTAGGCGGACAAGGGTTATCCACTAATGGAATGGTAGAGTCTGAAGTTGCTCGAGGGTCAACTGGAGAATAATCCAATTGATCAACCTTAACAATTTTCCCCTCATGAGGAAAGAAAATGACACGAAACAGAGTCGAAACAACGGTGTCCATTTCGTATACCCAGTTCCTTCCTAAGAGGAGATTGTAATCTAGGTTAGCATCTATGACTTCTACCTCAATGTTAACGACCTTTCCCCCAACACATATGGGAAGGGCTAGGATAATCCCAGGCAGCTTATGAGAATGACCATCAAATGTAGTCAGGAGGGTAGGTGAAGGAACGGCCAAAGGCGATCCAATAGCCTTCCAGCATGACATCGACATGACACAAGTGGAAGCTCCTTCATCAATGATGGTACGAAAAATGTTAATTTTCCGGTATGTAGACATTATTTGAAAATCCATATGATGAGGGAGTTGCTTTTTGACATTTAATATGTCGAAAGTGAGCACCAAAGCGTTGGTTGGATCAACTGCCCCAATCGCCAAAAGCAAAGCACTTCGTTGAGCTGGACATGACTGGAGAACCTCTAAATTAGACATAACGCATGGACTCTAAGCCAGATCCTCAGCAATGGAGTAATTCTGGGTGGCTCAAGCATTAGGATTAATAGTCGCGCATTTAGCGGAACCTTTTGGCATCCGTGGTATAGTCTCGATAGGCGGTTGCTCAATATGAAGGTCGGTATTTCTGGGAACAGTTTTGTGCTTGGAAGTTTCAGCCTCACCGTAATCACATGACCGAGTGGCCACATGGACATTGGAACCCATCATGAAAACATTTGACGATTTCTCCCCTTCCTGGTTGCCCCCTGCGAAGGTACCAGGGTGTGAACTCGCTCCAGCAAGAAGTTGCTGCCCTTGGGGAAAAGGGTTGGTTATCACAACTTGAGAGCTAGATGTCCCTTGCTGCCCTAACAAGCACTGAGCGTCTTGAATCTTTGGGCAGAGATGAGTTAAATGGTCTCCACTGCATAGCTTGCACGGAAACTTGACTTTCCTTTTAGACTCATTTCTACCACCACCAGCATTATTGCCAAATTTATTTGCATCAGTCTTCTCATCCTGACCCTTTTTCCTACATCGTCCTTTCTTCTTCCCATTGGAATTTTGATTTGCTTTGGGGTTGGTAGATTGGACGGAATTAACTGAAGAGGGTTGGGAAGACGAAGTGTTAGACGATGTGACCTGGTTGTTAGAAGCAGTTTGTAAAGATAGCTGCTGCAATTGACTCAACATGTTCACTGCATTTGTGTCTATCGATCCAACGATACCATCTGCATGGGGACCTGGCTTCGACTTGGCTATATCAACCTTGGACCTAGGAGCATCTGGAAATATTTTTTGTAGAATCCCAGACTGAGAATAAATCAATTCTAATTGCTGGGCCCTAAAAATAGCTTGCTCCTCAGAATAGACTCCGGACATGGAGACATCCTTAGAGATTTCAGGTTGTAAAGATTTCAAAAACCATTCGAGACGGTATTCCAGAGGTATTTCAGCTTTAATGAGCCTCATTCTCCACCTCCATTCCTGAATATGGTCAGAAATGTGAGTTGCCTTATCCTAACGAAAAGTGGCCAGAAGTTGAATTCCGGCATCATAACGAACATGCAACTGGAAATGATTTAAGAAAATAGTAGCTAAGTGAGCAAAATATGTAAAGCTGCCCCCAGGAACCTCTATATACCACTTGGCCGCATTACTAGTCAAGGTGCATTGAAATAGTCTCAACCTAATCGAATCATCGATAAGGGAGTTTGATGAGCACCACAAATGGAACGTGGTCACGTGTTCACCCGGGTCTTCACCACCCTTTCCCTCGAACTTTGGAATGTCTGAAGGGAGGTTGGTTGGGACCAGAGGCCAGGCCAGATTGTATTTGATTGGATCATTTGTTAATTTCGTGAGATCTGGCAAGTTCAATGTTGCCAGAAAAGGAAGCCTAGGAGGACCTTGGGAATTCCACCCAAACTGGGCAGGGTTCTCAAAGCCCTGAAAAGATTGGCCTAGATTTTGGAAGACACCAAGCTACCCGAAGTAACCTATAGAATCGACTAAACCAAAAGGTAGACCTTGTGATCCAGCATAACTCAAAGTTTGACCAACTCCGGCCAAAAAACCTCCATAACCGGCGAAGCTCCCTCCTAAAGGATTATAAGGAGTCGATAACCCCTGATAAGGATTCCAAGTGGCAGCTAAGGGAGGAATACTTCTAAACGCGCTAACTGTGGAGTACGTCCTATTCCCTTGTTGGCCTAAAAATGGATTCCCAGTTCCCATGCCACTAACCACAGGGTTAGTCCAACCTTGAAAGGGATTACTGCTTTGTCTTGTGGTGGAAAAAGGAATAGATCCTATTGTCGGGTTGGAATGTGGTATATGACCACTTCCAAAAGGAAAACCATGAAATGAAGCTGACCCACCCATCATGGATGTGGCGGCAGTAAATGGAACTGACGGAATACCCTGTGACTGGGTACCAAAAGGGAAGAATCCAGTACTAAAAGCATTGGCTTGGAAATTTCCACTCGTAGAAGGAATGGAGGTAGACCCAACTAAAGACGTGCTAATAAAAGACCCAAATAAAGATGCAGAGGGGATGGAAATAGTTCCTCCCCCTTGTACTGATGTTGGAGTCTGCATAGTTGTAGCACTTATGGTGGAAGTCATGCTTCCAGTAGTGGTAATCGATGGTAAGTGTGTAATATAACCTGGACTTGACGGTCTATTCATCGGAGATCCAACGTATTGTAATACTTCTGGATGACTAGAAGGTAGGGGAGAATTCAGAGCCGCTAACGACTCTGAGAGTTCTTCTACCTCTATGTTATCTTCCGTCTCAAAGAGAACTCGAGAAAGAACTGGAATGTTCCTCTCTTGTTCTATGGAAGTACTAGGCCTATTTTGAACACTAATGTCCCTACGAGGAAGATCAATCCCCGATGCATCAGCTGCCCCGGGTTGAAACCCACCGGCAGTATTACCTCTGCGCCTTCTAGGAGAAGGCTCTAAACTTGGTGGTGAAAGACCACGAAGTCTTCGAGACTGTCTAGGAGATCGGTCAACCACTTTGAATTTTTTATTAAGATCTAGCTAAAGACTCAAAAAATTGAAAGCTAGGCCAACTAAGAGCACAGAGCACACACTAAAAAGTCCCTAAAGATGTCAGCCAGTCAAACAACTTTCGAGTATTTCCGCTCCGGGTGATGAGGACTAGACACCAAAATACAAGAAAGTGAAATAAGGGGCCTTCCGAAGATAGTTTGGGATAATGACGGCCTAGTCCTATCAGCGAAGGTAACAGAGGAAGTTACACTGACCTCCTAACAACAACCTACGTCAGTGCAAGCCCCCAAGCTTCGCAAGGGTGCCCTCCGATAGTACGTTGAGAGTGATGCAACGTCAACCTCAAGTGCCACAGGATTCCCCTCCGCAACCACCTATGTAGATCCCTAGGAGTAGAAACTAAGGTTACCAACTCGTATCAAAAGCCAGGCAGAATAGTCGTGAGGTTGGATCCAACAAGTAGGAGAGGGGGTATCTCTCTTCCTTATTTTCACGAACCCTTGTGCTTAACTCCCAGATCTTGAGCTTTCCTGGTCTTCCTAACACTATTGGGTTTTCACTCACTATTCAGACTCCTATGTTTGACAGTTTAAATGGCCTTGGAGAGTTTTCTCTCCACTCACCTAATCCAAGGCCCTAAAATCCTAAAACTTGTTGGTGTATCTAACTTGATAATAAAAAAGTTTTAGTGAATTTTAATTAGCGCTTGATTTTAAAATAGGTTGTTCTTTAAGTCAAGGGATTTGTGGAAATGAAACTTGTGGTGTTTTGACGCAAAAGAAATTAATAAAAACCAAACTACATGCAGATGCACTTGTTTTCGTTTTTCAATGAAAGAAATTTCTACTTGGGTTCAGAGGAACTTCAAAGAAAGCAACAAATTTTTCTTTTCTTTTCTTTAACTCAAACTTCACACTCACAAAATTTAACAAAACTATGAATGCCTAAAAAGATGTGCAAATTTATCCTAATGCAACAAATACATGTTGATGCAAAACTCAAAACTACTCTTTAAATGAAGAAATGAAAGTTACTTGTTTATCAATTTTTAATTTGCCACTTAAGATGTTTAGATGGAATATGAGTTTCTAATGCTCATTTTCGTCTCTACACTAAAAGAAATTTTCAAGACAAACAAGACAATGAACTTTCATTCACTAAAAGAAACTAAATCAAAAACAAAGTTCAAGAAAGCAAAACCAAGTTTTTCAAGAAGTTTTCTTCAAAAGCAAAAAAGAAACAAAAACGTCTTTTCAAAAGTTCTCTCAACAAAACTGAAACTTTATGATTGAAGAATAGGCAACAAACACTTTTGCAAGTTGACAACACAAAAGGGATGAAAACTCAACAAAAAAAATGTGTTTAAAGATGCTCTTAACAATCAAAAGCAGCAATGAAAGCTTTGGCAACAAAGACGAAAAGATCAAAAAGAAAATTTTCAACAAAATGTCAATCAACAACTTTCATGAAATAAGAAAAGTAGATGGTCACAAAAAGTAGTTTTGTCAAGCAAACAAAAAGGTTACCAAAACAAGATTTAACACAAAGATTGAGATCAATCTTCCTACCCTGATGAATCAGAGCAGCCAAGATTCCCAGCAAGAAATCTTGCGTGCTTAAACAAAAACGATGACACTTGAAAAAACAAAAACAAGGCCAACACTTCTCACAATCAGAGAGAATTTGAAATCAGATACTTGCTATAAAAATAAAGATTGACACAGAAAAGTAACTATTCACGATTGAAACAGACCAGTAGACAGACCTTCATAAACAAAAAGATTTGAAAAATCTTGAAAATTTAAGATATACGCGACTGTACTGATGTACAGATGCGTGTATACATGACTATGCCTAAGGAAACCTGCGTATACGCGGGTTCACTTAAGGAAACATGCGTATGTACGCTTCTGTAAACAAGAAAAACAACGTATATAATAGACTTCAACAAAAACAAAAAAAACAGTCTGAAGAAACTGATCAAACTTTCAATGCATGTTCCTACAAGAACAGACTACTTAGTGACAGTAAGCAAACAGACAACTGAGCCCTGATTGGCTTGAACAAACCCAAACTAGGAACAACAACATTGTTGTCCCCAGTGGAGTCACCAATTCTGTTAAGGGATTTCTTCCCCTAGGATCTTGGGTTGGTACCCTAGTAGATCGCGGTTTATTTAAACAAAGACAAACATTCCACACAACCATGATGCTAATATAAACAAACTATAGAAAGAAGGGGTGCACCTTAGGTCCTTCGTTTGAGAAGATCCAATTAGGGTTCAAACCCTCTTTGATTTCCTTTTAGTCCTTCAACCTGCAAAACCACCAATTCTAGAAAGTACAACAGTATATGGACAAAGCATCATAAAGAAATCATCTTCATTGCATATAGAAAGGTAGTTAGTTATATAATTAAAAACAACCATTCACATGTGAATCATAACATTGATATCATAAACATGAAGAAGATTTATATCAGGAACAAGACAAGTGTTTCTTTTATTATAAATAACTAAAGTACATAAAGGAATAATTTCACCTGATTCGTCCTTTCGCAGGCTCCAAGCGGAACCGTCCTCCGGATTCGTCCAGTCTCAAGCCTTTAACAACAAGGAAACAAGGGTTTCCTGCAAATAGGGGAAGTGCTGGAAGCACAGGGACTTTAGACCTGGTACAGGGATTATCTCAGCAGCGTGATCTTTCTCTCCATTATCTCCTCCCTTAGGCCTTCCCATGGAAGCCTTTTATACTTCTCCCAAGGTAGTTGTTTATTTGGGAATTCGTTGGGAACAGTTGGGCCACGGGCACTAACAGGTGATCAGCAGGTAAAACTCGCGATCTCCGCCTGAAATTAAGGAGTTTTAACTTTTCTAAGTGTTTTAATACATATACGTGGGTTGGGTATACACAGACCCGTGTATACACGTGTTTAGCTTAGGGCAATGTCGCGTATAGGGAATAAAACACTGTTTTTTAAATTTTGGACCAGGTCTGGAAGGAGGGGTTGCCCTAGGCCATGAGTGCAGCTTCACAAACATCAAGAGTGATATTTGGAGCTATAACAAGTTGGGAAGAGCACCTCCACCACATCCAACAGATTCTCCAAACACTGCGACAACACAAGTTATGTGCCAATTTGGAGAAATGCACTTTTGGCATGACCCAGGTTCAGTATCTAGGATACATTATTGATGAACAAGGGGTGCATGTGGATCCAACTAAGATCCAAGTCATTCGGGATTGACCATCTCCAACCACTCTGATAGAGCTCCACAGCTTTCTAAGTCTTGCCAACTTCTACCACAGATTCGTCTTGGGATTTTCTCATATTACTTGGCCCTTTAGTCAAGTCACCAAGGGAGGAGCGAAAGAAAAATTCTTTTGGTCTGAATATAAATAGAAGGCATTCATAGAGTTGAAATATCACCTCTGCTTGGCACCAGTGCTCGCATTACCAGACTTCCGACAACCATTTTAGGTCGAGATTGTTAGTGTCAGTCTTGTCATACTGCCATCAGTGATCAAAATTTGCTCTTTTTCATTTTCATAGTAGGAGTCCCATACTATAAATTTTCAATAATCCATTAGGTCACGGATCCACTGATGGTCGAGGTCACTTCAATTTCCCTCATGAAACATACTTGTTGATCCTGTTTCTTATTGTTTTCAGTCAAAATTCATTTTCCTTCTGCGATTCATTCCATTAGGTTACTAGGGTTTGGTCTCATTAGGTTTTAGGGTTTTCACCGTAGTTAAATTTGATGGTTGAATGCCAATAAAGATCAGCAAGGACATGAGGATTCCAAATAAACTCAAGAAAAGTATCAGAAGAATTGAAAATTATTTTTATCAAAGTGAAATGTAATTTTCACCTCAAAACATGTTTTGAGGTGAAAATAGAGTATTTTGTTTTATTATCATTTCTTATGTAATTTCATGTTCCTATATGTAATATTGGTTCCAATCTGCCCATAAGTCACCAAACTATACTGCCAGGCTACAAAGACTACAAAGAAATAAAGGCAACATGAGCAAATCCACCTGCAAAAGCAAAAAATGAACAGGCATTAAAATCAGGGTTTCTAAAAGGCAAAGAGACATTGGAAAAGTGGGTTTTCAAAAAGCAAAAATTAAAATGAGGTTCATATATAAACCCATTTTCTTCTATTTTCTTTCCATTGTATCATTTTGCAAATCAAAGGAGTCAAAGGAGAGAAGGAAAATCAATTTTCTAAGTGTTCTTGAGCGAAACAGGGGCACTGCTGTGCGTAGGCAATGGGCGCTGCGCTTCTGGAGGATTTTTGCCCGGAATTGTGTGTAGGGAGAAGGGCACTGCGCGTAGAGTAATTTTTTACAGTGCATTTTTCAATGGGCATTGTGCTTGGGGCCTAGCGCTGCACGTCTATGCAGAGGTGCTGCGCTTATGGCAGCCAACACCAAAAATTCTCCTAACTTCAAATCTACACCAAATTACCTTCAAATTTTCCTTGTGCAAATAAGTATTATTGCTTTACTTGAAATTTATCTTGCATATGTGAATAGTTTCAAAGTTTTTCACTCTCTATAAAAAACCCTAATTTTCACTATAAAACCCTAGTCATTTGCTTTTTCCCATCACTCAACCTCATAACTAAACCCTTCACTTATTATTCCCATCATTTATCATATTCTACCACTCATTTATCACTACCTAAACCTTCCCCTCCATCTCATACTTTACCTATAGTTTCCTAAAGTCATCCACACCCATCTGTATAAACCCTAGAGCATATCATTGATCCCATACATTGTCTAAACTATGAAAACCAAGAAAATTGATTAATCATGGACAGAGGTGATTTTGATTATGATGAGGAGACAACAAGTGATAGTTCGATGGAGAGGAGAAGGCAACAGAGCAAGCCTCATAAGGGATGCAAAATCACAAGAGAGGAGCCAACCAGCTTAGCAGAAATTCAAGCCTCTCCATTAGCAATTTCTTGTTTCAGACACTTTGGATGTTATGAGTTCTGTGAACTAGTGGAGAGAGTTCAGTTTCATAATGATTTGGCTAGACTCTTTGTTGTCAATATGAATAACCATGAAGTGAATTTAGCTAGGCTTACTTTCATAGTGTCACCAATTGTTATTTCAGAGGCCACTAGAATTCTTGATGTTGGTGAGAAGTGGTAGAAGGCTTAGGACCTTGATGAGCATTACTATGAGCCTTACATCAAGCCTCAGTACAAAAACTAGGCAAAGAGGCTTTTCCCCTTCAAATTCTTGGAGAATAGGTATGTCCCCTTGATGACGATAATCATCAAATATTTCACCTATGAGGGCAGGTTTTCCAGGTTATACACTTATTATATCAGACTCCTCATGCACTTCACAGCGGTAAAAATGTTGAACCTCCCTTATTTCCTGTTTAGGAACATTGACAAGATGGCCTACCTTGTGCAGAAGAAGCCATATCCTCAGTAGATGAACAGTATATATCATTACTCCTTGATTAAAATTATTTTCCTTCACCATCTCAATCTTCTCAATATTCCTTGGGAAACTTTCATAGCTCATGACATGTTCAGGGGACCTTAGATTCCTCCCTTTATGGTGCAAGAGATAGCTAGGCATTCAACTCATGTGGAAACAGGAGATGAACACCATGAGACAAAAAATGATGAGGTGCCGGTATTCTTGACATATCAAAGAGGGTCAAGAAAGTTGTTTGCAGCTGCCAGGTAAGTGTTTACTCCACAAGGTGTGGAAGGGACCTTGCCTTCTTCATCAGTCCACAGGAAAATGTTATCTCCACAAGGTGTGCAAGGGACCTTGCCTTCTTCATTAGTCCGCAGGAAAATGTTATCTCCACAAGGTGTGGAAGGGGCTTTGCCTTCTACATCGACCAAACAGGTACAGGTTGAGTAGCTGAGCAAAGGCAGGGAAAAAGTGCAGGAGGAAGACCTTGGTGATGAGGAGGAAAGATATTTTGACTTGACGCAGCCTGAGGAGCCGCAGCATCGTTATACTCATCATGGAGTTGATATCATTGACTTGGAGGCTCAAGATGAAAAACCATCAAATACATCATCATACAAGAAAGGGAAGCTCAATTACAAGGTTTGGCAAACAACCTAGAGAGAACCAAGTTTGTCATCAAATACTTGGAATAAGAGAACAAACAATTAAGTGTTAAATAGGTCCCCATGGAGCTTGAACTACTAAACGCAAAGAGGCAAAGTGACAAAGAGGCTCATGTCACTTTGACTCCTATCGAGCAAGAAATTGAAAATGATAGGGAGACTTGGATTGAAAGAGTCAACATACATCTTGAAGGGCTAATTGGGAAGGCCAACAGGGATAAGAAAATTCTCAGACACATGGCATACCATTACATGACCTGCAACAAAATTTGTAACATGAGGATTAGAAAGTTAAAGGCTAGGCTAAGGAGAGCTTTGGAAGGCAAAAAGGAGCAAGATAGATTAAAGATGTTGGCTGAAGCCTCCCTAGCCCATCAAAGTAGTTGATGGTGGTGTCTCATGCCAAATTTGGGTAGCTTTTGAAGAAATTTTGTCATTTTGAAATTTTGGAAATTCAAAACACAGAAAATATGCCTAGAAGCGCAGCGCCACCGACGCTGCACTTTTTCTAGGGGCATCCAATGCACAAATGGTTTGCATTTTTGGATTCAGGGCATCAAGGACATGCACCCTACCAATTTTTAGAATTTTTGAAGCACATTTAGTCCACCAGAAGGTCCAAAAACACCCAAAATTTGACCTCTCTGCTAGTTTTTGGACACATAGAAGAAGCCATGGGTGAATTGGTTTTTGAGGGGTAAATGAGCTCCAAATGAAAAGGTTCTAGGTGTTATAGAAACTATACTTGAAGACCTTTCCAATGAGCTATCCTGAGCTCAATTTGGATGTTGGGAAGGCTTCCAAAAGTGGACTCAAAGTGGCGCTGCGCGTAGGGCACTTTTCACTCAGGATGACGTTTTTGCCTAATTTTGCCTATTTTCTTGATTTCTCTCTCATGCAAGTTAAGTTTCTGATGTAATTAATGCCATGGATTGTAAATGTAATAGTCAAACACTAGTAGATAGTAGATTCATGGACAAAAAGTGGTTTTGAGGGTAATGAATATGTTTCCACTGTTGTAGAGGCAAGTTGTTTGACTGCCTAGATTCTTGTTCTTATTTTAGAAATGGTTGAAACAACTCCTCTTCTCATGGATTCGACCCCTGATGGCTAGGATGAGTGGTTTAGATGTCTATATCATGTATTCTCTTTTTCATTTTCAAGGGTTCGATTCTGGATGCTCATGTACTGAACACTTATCATTTTGTAGCAGTTTTGGCAGGAAACTAATAAAGTTGTAGCTATTTTTATGGGATCCTTGTGGTATGGCCTTTAGCATGTGTTTCTGTTAATATGTTATCATGTTATTTATGTATACCTCTTTCATATAATTGCTTCTGATTGGTTGTTTTCAAGTCAGATAGGTGGAATACATTAGGTTTTAATGCTCTGCCTTGGGGAAACACCAATATTTCATGTTTTTCTTCTATTTAGGAAGGATTCTTGACTTGCTCATGCCCTTCTTAGCTCCTCACCAGTCTAACATTTCACCCCATCAAGCCTAAGGTGCTAAAGATTATACCTACCTTTCCCCATAGAATCTCTTGCAATTTTGAATTAGTTTCCCAGATCCAAATTTCCAAGCTCCCCCTGATTTGGCAAACACCAACAAAACCTATCAAAACCTTTGAGCTACTATACCTAGCATAAAATATTGTTCCTAATCCAGTCATCTTGATTTAGATCCATAAGGAGAGAGCCCTCTCCCAACCTTGTAGGGCTAGCTACAAGGCTAAGCTTGGTTTTTGGTTACCCTGGAAGTTGTCTCCCTTCAGCCTAAGGTAGATCTAGGCGATAACAGAGACAGATGCCTATGACTATGCTATTGGGGCAATCCTTACTCAACACGGGCATCCAGTGGCATATCACAGTGAGACTCTTTCAGACCTAGTGCGAAAGTATCCCACTTATGACAAAGAGATGTATTCCATTGTGCAGGCCTACTGACAATGGAAGCATTACATTTTAGGGAATGAAATGGTCATCCACATAGACCACCGACCCCTACAGTTCATATAGACCCAAGGGAAATTGCAGAATGATCTCCATCAGAAGTTTTCCACATGCTTATAACAGTTCCATTTTAATATCAAGTATAAGAAGGGTAGTACCAATAATGTTGCATATTGCCTTAGTCAACCACCAATCATGGCATAAACCACCATGCTCAACTCTTGTGGGCACGAGACTCTTGATTGGCCATTTATCTACAAAAGTGACCCAAAATTCGGCCACACATACCAGGCACTCTTGGAGGGTCAACATGTTCCAGATTTTCACCTCAAGGATGCACTATTATGCCACCTAGGTCACCTTTGTGTTCCTTCAAGCGAGCGTGCCAAGATGATTTGGGAAGCACACTACAGTCAGTGTTGGGCATTTTGGGGTTGAGAAAATGGTGGCAGTACTACAGAAGTATTTCTATTGGCCAAATATTCGATAGGATGTTGTGAAGTACATCAAATCATGCACTACCCGCGCCATTGCCAAACTGACCATCAAGAAGCAAGGCCTCTATACCCCGCTGCCTACCCTGAGTCAACCTTGGGAATCCATCTCCATGGATTACATGTCAGGCCTTCCTTCCACTAAGAATGGAAACGACTGTGTTTTTGTGGTCGTCGACAGGTTCTCGAAGATGGCCATTATGGCGGCCTGTAAGAAGAATATCATAGCAGAAGCCACTGCTAAGCTCTTCTTTGAACGAGTGTGGGTACACTTTGGGATCCCACAGTCTATCATCTCAGATCGGGACAGCAATTTCCTTAGTACATTTTGGTCCAGTCTCTTGGTGATGCTGGACACCAAACTCACTATGTCCACAACCTTCCATCCTCAAAATGATGGCTAGACAGTGGTTGTCAACATGATGATCATACACATTCTGCACATGTACAACTCAAAGCATCCACGCACATGGGACGAGAGCCTCCCCTGTGTTCAGCATAGCTACAACCGAGCTATCCACAGCTCAACTAGCCACAACCCTTTTCAGGTGGGCTTGGGATTCCAGCCAATATGTCCCATTAATGTGGTCATGCCATTTTTAGCTACTCACACGGATTTGGCTCATGTCCAGTCCGAAACAGATAAGGCAAACAACCTCATTGAGCACATCCAACATATTCACCAGCAGGTCCATGACATTTTGTAGAAATCAAATGCCAAGTACAAACAGCGACATGATCAACATCAGGTGTCACACAAGTTTCAGATGGGCGACAAAGTCTAGTTGCATTTGCAAAAGGAACGCCTTACCGGAGCCTATCAGAAACTATGATATGGTCCTTACACCATTGCCAAGGTTGTGGGAGATAATGCATTTGAGCTAAAAATTTCCCCATTCCTTGGCTTGCACCCAGTGTTCAATGTGGACCGCCTTCAACCATACTTTCCACCATTACTAGACACATCTGACATTGCAGAACAACTCACACCCACAGAGTTAAATCCAAATTGCATGGAACAAGCTGCAATTGATCGAATCATGGACACACAGATCAAGCACACTTGCCAGCAGAATATCCAACTATATCGTGTTGTCAAGCAGGCCAACTCCTTCACTGGGGCAAGTGGCTCACCAGGGACCAAGTTCAGCAGAAGTTTCCTCATCTCATGGAGGAACTCAATGCAATGGGGACCATTGCTTCCTAAGGGAGGAGGAATGATACAGGTGGATATTGGTGGCCACCCACCAAGTCCACTTAGACCTCCACCATTGTTTCTTTTAGCTTTTTAGTTTCCTTAATTGTAGCACAATTTACTATTTTTAGCAATTTTTTCGGTCCTGAACTTCCGGAGCTGTTTTGAGGCCCTAAACGACGTATTTTGGGAAAACTGGGAGCAACGTGGGTCCATGGACCGATGTTGCTCTTCCAAAAATTGTATTTCTCCAATAGATCTTTCTAACAAGATATTGTGCACATCAAATGGAGATCATATGCCAAATTTACGACCCTGGGAAGTTGATGTACCAATTTACCCAAACGGGGCCAACAGTTTGGCGTTTCATCTTTCACGGTTAGGTTTTTGGATGTTTATGGTTTTCCATTGTTTCTCAACAATAAATAGGCCTTTGAGCCTCATTTTAACACAGTTCAGATGCATGTAGCTGCCACATCTCCTCTTACAGATAAGCTACCATTGCCCTAGATGGTTTATTACCATTTCTGTTTGTAAGCATATTCCAGTGTTTTACATTAATGAAATGAAGTATTATTTCTGTTGCATCTTTGTGTTTATGGTTATCTCTGTAATTTGTTGTGTTCCTGTTTAAATCTGGATCAGTTTGAAAAGAGCCTCCTCCTTGTTTTTCTAAAATAGTCTAATTTCATTGACCAATAATGTATGCTTTTATGGAATAGACTTAAATATTTTTGCTTAAGACCCTGCAAAGATCATCGTAATTGTGAATTTTGAAGCACCTAAAAATGTGAAACAACTGCACGCCACATTGGGACCCACTAGGTATTACATGAATTTTATCAAGGCATATGCCCATATAACTGCACCGATGGAGAAACTATTGAATAAAGACGCAATCTTTTGTTGGGATGAATTCTATCAGTGCAGTTTGGATGTCTTGAAGGAAAAATTGGTAGCAATGCCTATTTTGGTGTTTCCAGATTGGAAGAATGAATTCCATGTGCATGTAGATGCCTCTTGTATTGCGCTAAGAGCAGTATTAACACAATCAGGCGAGGGAGAGATTGATCATCCAATAGATTTTGCGAGCAGTATGTTATCCAAAGCTGAGAAGAATTACTCCACTATAGAGTGCAAAGGGTTGGCGATGGTCTATGCACTGCAAAAGTTTAGGCATTATTTGTTAGGTGGACACTTTAAAATATATACAGATCACTCCGTGGTGAAGTACCTGGTCAATACGCCTGTGTTGGGGGGAAATATATGCTGATGGTTATGTTGTGCTCTATAACAAGCCCCCATTTCCTATTATTTTTATTTACGAAATTATCATATGAAATGGGTCCCTTTAAAAGTTAATTGGTATCAATATTGTATTGTTCAAAAAGGTCCGATAACCAAATGAAAACATTATATAAAAACCTTTTGAAAAACTCATTTTGATCAAATAAAATAATCTTTTATCATTGCGATAAAGTGATCGCAAGATCGCATATCGCAATGACATAGGGAACATAAATAAGTGGCATATTGGTTTCCGCTGATGCGATATCACTATCGGCTATCGGCGATACTCTATACGCAGTCTTAAAGCACCCCAAGCCTTTCACCCCGATGCGATGCGATATCGCAATCGGCAATCGGCAATATCCTATGCACATTGTTAAGGCGCCCAGGTGACCCAGCCCGATGCGATGCGATATCGGTGATCGACGATCAGCGATATATAATGCATATCTCATATGATCCCAATACTCCCGATGCGATATCGCTATCGGCTATCGGGGTTTTAGAAAGACGTCAATATAAAGGATTTAAGCGCTCCCCGATCGCCGATTGCGATAAAGCGCAGTTTTCAAAAAGCCGTTAAGTGGAGGAATATTACGATATGTTCATATTTAAAGCTTGATCTGTTAAGCAATCATTCACCTGCGCTCAACCGTCAAAATATCCATAGCACGCTTAAGCGGGCCATTCGGCGGAATAATGATATAATATGCATTTAAGGGGTGGCAGGTTTTAAACGGCCATTTAATGTAATTGAAAGATCTTCCCATAGATTGTATCCGCGACCATTTTTCGAGTTAATCTCTCACCACGCTTTGATCAATATATCTTTCCCATATTGGATTTTCATTAGCATATCTCTGTGTTACGTTTATTTTCGCCTCTGTGCAGAATTCATCCAAAGGAGAAAGCTCAAGCAAAATGGGGAAGAAATCCAAGAAGACCACAGGCGCTTCCGTTGCGCTAGCTGCAGGACAAGCTGTCGCGGATAAAAAGAAGGGATTGATATCTGATACTACATGTTCAGGCCTCGTCAGAGTTACTTGGCAAGGTACTTACAACCTGATTGAAGCCGAAGAACCAGCAAAAGCAATAGTAGAACCTACTGCAGATTCTACTCGGAAATCAGAGAATACTCTCAAGGATTTAGCTGACTCTTTCCTTCACCGGATAGCAGCCAGGGAACAAATTCTCCCATACACAGATGTAGTGCGGTGGGCAATTGAAGAAATCCCAATCCTGGATAGAACTTTCAGCACCAGAGACGGGAGAATTTTCGGGTCATTTAAAGCTGATGATTTGAGGCAAATGTATCATTTGCCTGAGCCAGAGAAGATATACAATAAAGCATTCCTGAAAAAATTCTCGAACGAGAACGAAGTTGAATCCGAACCCATCCGGGTTGGAGACAAAATCGGCCAAGCACAAACATGAATCTTCCGGTAAGTACTCAGTTGATTCCCTGGCCTCTCCTTATTGCTATGCTGGAATAATGATGTGTAGATTATTGGGATTGCATGACTCTGCTAATTTTACCATAGAAATGGTTCCCCTAATAGAAGCAGCATGCAACAGTGTAATTATGGATTGGGCCACTATCCTCTCAGACAAACTAGCAACAACTGTGCTTGAGTTTAGAAGCAAGACCCGTATTTCTGAAAGGGTAATTCCCCTATTCTACTACAGTGCCTATATTCTAGATACCCTGTGTTTTAACTCTGAATTCCCCGTACTCGGCTAGAGGTGGACTACACAAGACCCCACGCCCATTCATATATATCATCAGAAATTGTGGAAATCTTCTTATAAACATCATCTATACCAAGTCTGTAATGGCTTTATGTTAGCTATTTATTATTCCATTTTCGATAAACCTACTCCCAAGATTTCTTATCAAGACGGAATTGATTTAACCTCAATAGGTAGATGCTTTGGAGAGGAGAGATTTACCTACATAAGAGTTTTCGGTAGCCAAGCCAGACCTCATATCCTCCCTTTATACATACCGGATAAACTGCTGGCGAGGGAAATTTCTTACCAAATCATTGTTGAAAGTCTTACACAAACGCTCAAGAAAAATAAGAAGCAAGGCTGGCCCTCTTTTCCTTTGAAATGTGGTGTATATACCTTGCATGATCTCAAACATGCAGAAAAGGAAGCTAAAAAGATTCAATCCTTAACCCTGGCGACTCTCCCAAATAGGCAGTTTGATCCAAACAAAGTTGCCTATACTGCACTAGAACAGGCCAAATTGACAAGATTCGACCATAAAGAAGATATGTTTGACGACCTGTTCTCTTCAGCTAAGACAATAAATCAGGTTAAGGCATTCGCCAAAGCAAAATATAATGATGAAGGGTTGACTGAATTCAATAAACTTAGAGAACATAGGTTGCAAACTCTGCCTCTAGATTTACTAGCGACAACCCCAGCGACATCATCAAGCGAGCCTGATCAACAACAGTCAAAGGAACCTCCCGTTATAACAAAGGATCAGAAGAAGGAACAGGAGGAAAAGTAGAAGAGAGAACAGGAAGAAAAGCAGAGAAAAGAAAAAGAAGAAAAGCAGAAGAGAGCGCAGGAGGAAAAACAGAGGAAAGAGAAAGAGGAACAGCAAAAGAAAGAGCAGTAGGAAAGACAAAAGAAAGAACAAGAGGAACAACAGAAGAGAGAGTAGGAAAAAGTGCGGAAGGAGTCCCAAGCCGAAAAGCAAAAACAAACCTCCATTGATGTCAATATAGATACTCATATTGACCCTAAATTGATCCAGGAATGGAAGCAATTTGATTCTATCATTAGTGAGTTGGAATGTCCAAAGGATACAGACACTTCAAAGACCAACGATACACAGGACATCACTTCACCTCAGATTCTAAGTGGAACCAGCGGCCCACCCATTTCCAAAGAAGTTGAGATAATACCAAAGGACCCCTCCGACCAAATCATTTTGTAGGTAGAAGATATTCCTCCCCTGGATGTCTTCTACAGCCCAAGGCATAAAGCAGTGGTTAAACGACAAAGGAAGAGAAGAAGCACTGATCAACCTTCCCTTTTCCCAGAGCAAACTGTTACAGGCAATGTGGTTTGGAAGGAGGAATTTGACCCCTCCGATGACCTGACAAAACTGTCGCATTATGTGGGAGCCTATTCAGCAGCGACAATTGATAAGGCATCGGAGGTAAGTCTGCTACTGAAAACCAAGGATCAAGAGATTCTCTCATTACAGGCAGAGTTAGCTGAGACAAAGCAGAAGGCAGAGCAGGCAGAGCAGCAATTGTTGACACAACAACAAGTGAACAGTCAACTAACTCAACAATTGCAGGCAGAAAAGCAAAGGATCGACCAAAGCGCGATCCAAAAACAGAAGGAATTATCAGAGGCATTGGCACAATTAAAGGCAACAAATGAGCAAATGATGAAAACAAAGGATGAGCAAATTGCTCAATTGTCATCGCAGCTCGAAAAAATAAAGGGCGTTCCACAAGTGGCTGAATTCAGAGCAGAAGCATTACAAATAAACACTGCATTAATATCCCAAATTAAGCTTCTGTGTCAACAAATCGCCCAGGCAGAGCCACTGTGTGAATTAACGACATCCATAAATCAGCAGGTAGAGAAGGCCAGAAATGAATTGGATCAAGCCGAAGAAACCATAGCTGCATTTCTTGACTGGCAAGATTCTGATCAAGGGAAAGCGGCGAATTTGCCCAGGATCCTAGAAATGCATAAAGATATACTCTTCACAGAATGGCAGTCCCAGTTAATGAAAGCAGAGAGGGCAGCTTCAAGATGTAAATCAACTTCCAGCAATCTAGTTGAACTAGTTAACAACACTCTCTACTTATCAAATATGATTTCCCAATGTACACCAGGAAAGTTGACAACAACGAACACATTGGAGCAATCATGTTATCCTGATTTAGAGGAAAAGGGGAAATTAATCACTGGGATTAATAGTTTAACCTGGGACACATATTGGTTCTTCCTGGTAAAGCCGCATACACAGAGAGCCGCCCTCAAATGCCTAACAGATGCAATCGGGTATATGATTCCCGATATTCAGGATGCCACCTATGCCGCCCAGCTCAGCTCGCGCCTCAACAAACCTCCTGAAGTAGAGCCAATGCTTACGATAAGTCAGCTCAGATATAAAGGCAAGCAACCTACCTGATGAATCATGCCACCGACCGCCAGATCACTGAAGAAAATCATATCAAGATTGATTGATACCAATTTAATAGGATTTCTGTTTTATAGATAGGTAGATTAGTTAAGTATTTATGGACCCTTTCATTGTTTTGGAAAGGGTCGTAAAGTTTTGTACCAGACTTAAAGACTGAAGTTTGCACTATTGTGCTTCAGTCAATATTCTTTTATGAAACTAGACCAGTTGTTCTTAATTCGACAAGGAAGCTTTTTATGCAATTGTGCACTATTGTCTTTGTTGAGAATGTTTCTGCGTTGAAGGAAGAATTACAAGTAGCGATTGATATTGGGAGTGTCAAGCAGCTCATATGGTATTTCTATCTATGTCTGACTTCATTCCTTTCATATGAATTGTTATGTGATTATTCTTGCTATTATTGATTATATGCATGCGCTGTAACAACAGATCTATATTCATTCCACTATTGGATGTTTTATGATGTGCCTTTCTTTTTTAATCATGCATATGTCAATGATATAAATGATAAGTGTGGTAATATCGCTCCAATCGCTTTGCTTAACTATTTAAGCATAGTAACCATGAATGAAATAATGTCTATGTCTGTTAAATAGAGTCATCTATATGCATGTTTATAGACACAGATCATCAAGCGCTGCACTTTAAAGTTCAATAAGTTCCTGGGATAGATCATAGTTTATGTATTCTTGTTAATAGTTTTAGTTATTCGCTCACTGTTAGCTTAGGTTATAAATCATCCATTCATCCCGTTTATCCACTTTTGGGAAACTGGTCCCATTATCCCCAGTCGGAGCCACTATTCCAAACAGAAAAGGAGCTGTACTAAGGTCCGGACCGGGTGGTTATCCCCAATGTTGTTGCAGCGATTTTTGAGGCATCAACATTTTTGGCGCTAGAAGGAGGGCCTGACTGTGAATGGCACATAAACCAAAATCTATAAGCCATTCTAAGAGTAATTCTCCCTCCAAATCCCCTCAAGCTTCTCATTCGCATGCTGGTTCTCCAGTATCCAAACAAGAAGAAGAGGAATCAACTACCACTGCTCAAACCCATCATACTCCAGAACAATTAAGTCTTGAATCACCTGAAGTCCAGTCTCTTATCCATAAACTTCAGAGCTTCTCGATTTCACCACAGAAATCTGAGGTATCACAAAGCAGTGCGACTTCGCAGTTCAATTTACCTCACCCTCTCACCAGACTTCAGAGCGAAAAACTCGGTATTCAACCCACTGAGTTCCCTTTACCCAAAAGGAAAAAGGCAAAAAAGTATACTGAAGGATCTGATAGTGAAGAGCCTTCATCCACATCCTCCATTGCATCTTCTCCTCTGCAAAGTCAACCATCCACTCCCCCATTACATATTGTTGTTCACCAGGGATTAGGAGCTTCAGTATCCCAACCTGCTCACTCCTCAACATTATTTCCTTCCCAGACATCTGGAATCCCAACAGTAGTACCAACCACTGCTGCTATTATAATGGCAGATCCATGGACCAGACCTGGTGCAGTCAATATGCCTGCACCATTGCATCCATTACCAGATCTTCCTGAAAAATGGCTACCCAAGTTTAATCCAGATGATGAGACCCAGGCTGAGGAACACATTAATAATTTCATGTTGGCAGTCAACTTGAAAGGAGTAACAGAAGAAGATGTTGTTGTTAGACTTTTCCCTTATACCTTGCAAGGATCAGCAGGATCCTGGTATTTTTCCCTACCATCTGGTTCCATTACCAGTTGGAACACTTGCCAAGAGCAGTTTCTTACCAAATATGGAGATGATAGATCTCTGGCTACCTTAATAAACGACCTCTCCAATCTTAGGATAGAGCATAGGGAACCAATTAAGGAATTTAATGCTCAATTCAATAAACTCCTGAATAAAATCCCGACAGCCTCGAAACCGAGTGAACAAATTCGAAGTGAATGGTATATAACAGCCCTGCCTGCCAATATAGCCATTTTTGTAGATAGAGTTGTGAAACCTACCTTAGCCGAAAACATGAAAGAAGCACTTGCTGTGGAGAAACGTATCAATGCTCTAGAAAAGAAAGCTGCCCTGGAAGATAGAAAAGCCAAAAAAGTCTCTTTTAAAGATGACTCAAGAAAGAAAATCTCAAAAGACCCCTATGACATGGAGGGTTTGCAAAAAGTCCTAAAATTTTTATCAAATGAAATGGTTGAAATAAAGAAACAGGTAGCCGAGACCTCAACCAAAAGACCCTTTAGGACTTTTAAGAAAAATGAATCAAAGCCACCAAATGTCATATCCAATGCTGATTCAGAGCAAGAAGAAGAGGAAGAGGAAACTATTTCACCAACTAGCAATGAAGAAGAAGAAGTAGAATGTCATGGAATGTGGGATTTTATACTCCCCAATTCCGATTCCGATAATGAAGAGGAAGCGTTCCCGATCACTACTAGGAGTAAAATTGCTTCCGAACCTGTTCAGGCAACGTCAAAGAAAAGGAGTGCTTGCGCTGCTACAACCAAAGAAAAAATGCCTGCAAAGAAACCACCTGCAGCAGTTCCCCAAAACCAGCCTTCAACTTCTAATGCTCCTTCAACATCTAAAACATTAGTGGTATCAGATTCAATGGAGTACAACATTGTTGATGACATGAAGAAAACTAAAGCAAACATTACTATGTTTGAACTTAGTAAATTAAAACATCAGCAGAAATTGCTTCTCAAGGAATTGAATGCTGTTCCCTCTGCACCTCTTCCCAGTGCTAAAGCTGCTAATGATTCAGGCCAACCCCCTCCCGGTATGGTTGAAGCTACCGATTCAGTTCTGATTGGCGATAGATCAAATTCTCATACCCCACCTTTCCTATTGACCTATGAGATTTACAACAGAAACCTGCACAACTGTTTAATTGACTCAGGGGCATCATCTAACATAATGCCAGCTTCAGTTTGTTCTAAACTAAACATTGAACCCCAAAAGTCTGCTATTCATATTGTATAGTTGGACAGGACCAAAGTACAGGTTTTAGGAGAAATTAATTCCGTAACTATTAGGTTATCTGTTGATCCAAGAATAGTACAGAGGATTGATATTCTAATAGCCGATATACCTGAATTTTACGGTTTAATTTTGAGTAGGGATTGGTCTGAGAAATTGCATGGGTATATTTCCACTGATTGGTCACATATGTGGCTTCCCTACAAGGGCAAGCCAAATCAAATAAGGATCGATCGGGAAAAACATATGACCCATACAGTTACAGAATTCGAACAAGAAAACCAGCCGGTAGCATTCAACAACAACATTTTGGGGAATTATTCATTAGAGTCATTCTTTGGCAACTTCGTTGCCCAACCCTCTCTGTTCTTAGTAAACCATTCTACATCTCAGATCGAAAATTTTTCACAAACAGATCGATCAAGATGTTTCAATGATACTGAGAAAACTGTAAATACAATTGTTAATACTTCTTTATTTTGGTCATTATATTTCGATGGGTCCAAGTCTAGTGAGGGCTCTGGAGCAGGATGTATTTTGATTAGTCCACAAGGGGAAAAGCCAATGCTGTCCTGTAGGCTAGAATTTGAATGCACTAACAATACAGCTGAATATGAAGCCTTAGTCCAGGGACTATATAAAGCAATCGGCCTTAAAGTGCAATATCTAAAAGTATTCGGCGATTCTGAAATTATTGTTAAACAGGTGAGGAACGCAATCCATTGTCTTTCAAATCACCTCAAGCATTATCAATCGCTAGTGCAAGAACTTACATCGAACTTCTCCACGTTCAACATTTCCTCTATCCCTAGGTCTCAAAACTCGGCAGCCGATCTCCTAGCCAATGTAGCTTCCAAGCTCCTACCTTCTGAAGACTACAGCCCAGATAGATTTTCCGTAGAATTGCTTTTTAGGCCCTCAATTCCTGACAATGTCACTAATTGGAGAGTATTCAACCATGATGAGGATATTTTACAATTTCTAGCTTCTGAAAAGTCCTATGATGATCAAATTATTGAGGAAAATGACCATGATCTACAAATGAAAGAAACGCCGCAGGAAAATTCAATCCCTAAGCCAGTGGTAAAGCTTGAGGATCTTTATGATATCAAAGACAGGTTTAAACCTGTAACTAATACAAAGCTCCAAAGTTCTACCCTTAGGTTTGAATTGATAAATCTTGGCACCGAGAAAGCTCCTCAAAACATTAACTTAGGACTAGGACTTTCCTTGGAAGAGAAGGAGGCATTCATTAGACTGTTAAGGAAAAATAAAAAGGTATTTGCTTGGAAGTACGATGATTTGAAAACTTATGACACATCTATTATCCAGCATACCATTCCAATGCTTCCCGATCAGAAACCAATTCAGCAGAAGTTAAGAAAAATACATCCAAACTTAGAGAGCCAGATAAAATCGGAACTTAACAAACTCTTGAAAGCCAAGATTATTTTTCCTGTCCGACACTCAAACTGGGTCTCTAATATGGTGCCAGTCAGAAAGAAAAATGGCGACATTCGAATTTGTATTGATTTCAGAAATTTGAATAAAGTGAGCTTGAAAGACAATTTCCCATTACCTACTATGGAGCAAATGCTTCAATCAGTAGCAGGCTCTGAATTGATGTCCTTTCTAGATGGTTTCTCAGGATATAACCAAGTCCTGGTTCATCCTGATGACCAGCTTAAAACCACATTCAAAACAAAATGGGGAACATATGCATATCAGAAAATGCCTTTTGGACTTATAAATGCAGGAGCAACATTCCAAAGAGCTATGGATATAGCTTTTAGAGGGTTGATTAATAGAACAATAGTCGTCTATCTAGACGATATTACTGTATTCTCTAAGGAGAGGTACAATCATTTGCATGATCTAAATCAAATTTTTCAACGTTGCAAAAGATATGGTATTTCTCTTAACCCTAAAAAGTCTTTTTTTGCTCTTGATCAAGGAAAGCTCTTAGGTTTTATTGTGTCTAAAGATGGCATTTATATTGACCCTGATCGGATCAAAGAAATCTCTGAAATCCCTTTTCCACACTATAAGAAATCGATGCAGTCATTTTTAGGCCAGATTAATTTTGTTAAAAGATTTGTTCCAGATTTTTCTCAAATTATTTTGCCACTTCAAACTATGATCAAGAAGAATTCAGTCTTTAAGTGGGGACCAGCAAAAAAAGAAGCTTTTGATTTAATCAAGCAATCAATAATCAATGCCCCAGCCTTAAATACTCCAAATTTTTCTAATCATTTTACATTGTATACCATCGCATCCAATTTGTCTTATGCTGCAGTACTCACGCAACTAAATGATCACAATCTAGAAGCACCCATTTCATTTTTTAGCTCAAATCTTCAGGGTGCTGAATTAAATTACTCCGATGTAGAAAAACAAGCCTTTGCTATATTTAAAGTAGTCAAGCATTATAGACCCTTCCTTTTGAAAACCCACACAAAAGTTATAGTTCCTTTCCCTGCAGTTAGGCAACTATTAATCCAAAAAGAACTGGGTGAAAAAAGGGCAAATTGGGTCACAGCGCTTCAAGAATATGACTTAGAAATTAAACCGGCAAAGATTGTTAGGGGCCAAGGTTTTTGCAGGATATTGGCAGGAGCATCCAACATTCCAGAATCAAGCGATACAGATCAAACTGAAGAAATCAACCAGATAAGTGTTACTGATTCTGAATCTCAATATGTAGATTTAATCTTTTATTTAAAGAATGGTTATGCACCTCCAAACCTGTCTTACAAAAACAAAAGGGCCATTAGGTTAAAAGAAAGGAATTTCACAATTATTGATGATGTGCTTTTTAAGCAGAATTATGATTCTATTTTATTAAGATGCCTTGAGAAATCTGAAGCAGAAAAGGTTTTGCAGGAGTTACATGATGGACCAGCAGGAGGACATTTTGGAGCTGACACAACAGCTCATAAAATTATTCATGCTGGATACTATTGGCCCACTCTGTTTAGAGATGCCCACGAATACGTAAGGAAATGCCTCAATTTTCAAATTTCTAGTGGAAGACAACGTAAATCAGCCTTCCCTCTACAACCAGTCAACATTGAACAACCATTTGAGCAATGGGGATTGGACATCATTGGGGAAACTACTCCACCATCTTCCAAACAACATAAGTATATCCTTACTGCTACCGATTATTTTACTAAGTGGGTGGAGGCAATTCCTCTGAAAACAACAAATTCTGAAGCAATCATTGAATTCATAGACCAATTCATCATTACCAGGTTTGGTGTCCCAAATGCTCTTGTTTTTGATAATGCATCTTATTTCTCAGGCAATGCTATGTTTGATTTCGCTATTAAAAGAGGATTTAAATTAAAATATTATGCTAATTACTATCCCCAGGGTAATGGTTTAGCAGAATCTACTAATAAGAATCTGATCAAAATCATTAAGCGAACTATCGAACAGAATCATAAAAACTGGCACAAATCCTTAATATTTGCATTATGGGCTGATAGGATAACACAGAAAGATTCTATAGGATCTTCCCCATTCAACCTTGTTTATGGAAAAGAAGCAGTACTGCCCACAAATCTTGTTCTTCCTTCTCTAGCCCTAATTCAGTTCATTGAGGAAAGTCCTTCCTCTTCTATTCAGTTTAGACATGACCAAACTCTAAAATTAGAAGAAGAAAGAGAAAAAGCTAGGATTACTCATGCCA
Organism: Pinus tabuliformis; assembly: GCA_031772625.1. NCBI lineage: Eukaryota > Viridiplantae > Streptophyta > Pinopsida > Pinales > Pinaceae > Pinus > Pinus tabuliformis. Next base: position 760,829,565 of record CM062815.1, on the reverse strand, counting down.
AACATCAGCAAATCATCAAAGCAGCTTTTGATTCAGTCTCATCCGGTTCAAAACAATTTCAAGTCGGTGATTTAGTTCTGAAATGGTACAAAGCCCATGAGGACAAGGGTAAACACACCAAGTTCCAGAAAATGTGGCTTGGACCATTTCAGATCTGTGAAAAGATAGGCCATTCGACCTTTATATTACAAGATTTATCAGGTTTGAGAGATTCTCTCCCTGTTAATGGCCTTATCCTGAAAAAATTCTTTAATTGAGAAGGTAACCCCTTCTCCCTTTTTTTAGTTTAATAGAGTTTTATAGTTTGTAGAATCTTTAGGAAATAAAGTTGTAAGGTATCTTCCATTGACCTTTTGTTGTGTTTGAAAAGTTATCCCACAGAAGTAGTATGGATATTTGCTTTTAAATAATAGAGCTCACAACCAAAAGAGATAATTTCTAGGAAATTAGGTATCATTGTATTTTGAAACCACATTTCAAGTTTTGTGAACTCCTCTCAAAATTTAGAAGTATTGTAAATCATTTTCTGTTTTTAAATTGGTCTCAAAAGGTTATTAATATCAAGATAGAAGCTAATCCAATTTCAGCATCTTCAACTCTTACCCTGTCATCCATTTACTCTTAAAGGAGAAAATTGTCCATCCCATTCACTAAAGTTTATAATTACTCAGAGTGTAATTCTAAAATATTTGATACAAAAGATAAGAGGTCTTATTACAAGCCTGCTTACCATGATCATAGGGAAATAGTTTAACCAACATTACCAATACTGCACACCATACCAGGGTAATGGCTTAGCAATTTTAAGACAAGGGGTCTCATCACGAGCCAGCTTGTTCGGTTAGATTACTACCAGTGAATGGCATTGTCAATAACTGGCCACCAAACCAGGACAATGGCTTTTTATCTTATCAATAACAAGAAAGAAATACAAAATATGAAAACATGTTTTGAATTCATTCTGTTAATCACACTCTTAATTGGATGGAACAATGGACAATAACATGGTTAAAAGGTATCCCTGTCGAAACTATGAACGTTTGCTGGCAGCAGAGGCTCTACCTATGACAGAAGAGTTCACTATAAAAGCTGATTTGGAAAGGTTTTCTGTTTTATCATTATAAACCAATAGAGGCCTATTTAAAACTTAGAATGTATCTATTTTCTTAAAAAAGAGAGGAAATTAGCAAAAATACATTCATTTTACTTGGAATGCATGTATACCTAGTTACATTAGAATTTTCCCTTTTGATTAGAACTCTATTTTGAAAAAGTTTAAGTATTTCTAGGCTCTTCAGAGATAACTGGTTCTTCCAGCGAATCGCCAATTGTTGTGCTCTACAACAACCCCCCATTTCCTATTATTTTTATTTACAAAATTATCATATGAAATGGGTCCCTTTAAAAGTTAATTGGTATCAATATTGTATTGTTCAAAAAGGTCCGATAACCAAATGAAAACATTATATAAAAACCTGTTGAAAAACTCATTTTGATCAAATAAAATAATCTTTTATCATTGCGATAAAGTGATCGCAAGATCGCATATCGCAATGACATAGGGAACATAAATGAGTGGCATATTGGTTTCCGCCAATGTGATATCGCTATTGGCTATCGGCGATACTCTATACGCAGTCTTAAAGCACCCCAAGCCTTTCACCCCGATGCGATGTGATATCGCAATCGGCAATCGGCAATATCCTATGCACATTGTTAAGGTGCCCAGGTGACCCAGCCTGATGCGATGTGATATCGATGATCGACGATCAGCGATATATAATGCATATCTCATATGATCCCAATACTCCCGATGCAATATCGCTATCGGCTATCGGGGTTTTAGAAAGACGTCAATATAAAGGATTTAAGCGCTCCCCGATCGCCGATTGCGATAAAGCGCAGTTTTCAAAAAGCCGTTAAGTGGAGGAATATTACGATCCATTCATATTTAAAGCTTGATCTGTTAAGCAATCATTCACCTGCGCTCAACCGTCAAAATATCCATAGCACGCTTAAGTGGGCCATTCGGCCGAATAATGATATAATATGCATTTAAGGGGTGGCAGGTTTTAAACGGTCATTTAATGTAATTGAAAGATCTTCCCATAGATTGTATCCGCGGCCATTTTTCGAGTTAATCTCTCACCACGCTTTGATCAATATATCTTTCCCATATTGGATTTTCATTGGCATATCTCTGTGTTATGTTTATTTTCGCCTCTGTGTAAAATTCATCAAAAGGAGAAAGCTCAAGCAAAATGGGGAAGAAATCCAAGAAGACCACAGGCGCTTCCGTTGCGCCAGCTGCAGGACAAGCTGTCGCGGACAAAATGAAGGGATTGATATCTGATACTACATGTTCGGGCCTCGTCAGAGTTACTTGGCAAGGTACTTACAACCTGATTGAAGCTGAAGAACCAGCAAAAGCAATAGTAGAACCTACTGCAGATTCTACTCGGAAATCAGAGAATACTCTCAAGGATTTAGCTGACTCTTTCCTTCACCGGATAGCAGCCAGGGAACAAATTCTCCCATACACAGATGTAGTGCGGTGGGCAATTGAAGAAATCCCAATCCTGGATAGAACTTTCAGCACCAGAGACGGGAGAATTTTCGGGTCATTTAAAGCTGATGATTTGAGGAAAATGTATCATTTGCCTGAGCCAGAGAAGATATACAATAAAGTATTCCTGAAAAAATTCTCGAACGAGAACGAAGTTGAATCCGAACCCATCCGGGATTGGAGACAAAATCTGGCCAAGCACAAACATGAATCTTCCGGTAAGTACTCGGTTGATTCCCTGGCCTCTCCTTATTGCTATGCTGGAATAATGATGTGTAGATTATGGGGATTGCATGACTCTGCTAATTTTACCATAGAAATGGTTCCCCTAATAGAAGCAGCATGCAACAGTGTAATTATGGATTGGGCCACTATCCTCTCAGACAAACTGGCAACAGCTGTGCTTGAGTTTAGAAGCAAGACCCGTATTTCTGAAAGGGTAATTCCCCCATTCTACTACAGTGCCTATATTCTAGATACCCTGTGTTTTAACTCTGAATTCCCCGTACTCGGCTGGAGGTGGACTACACAAGACCCCACGCCCATTCATATATATCATCAGAAATTGTGGAAATCTTCTTATAAACATCATCTATTCCAAGTCTGTAATGGCTTTATGTTACCTATTTATTATTCCATTTTCGATAAACCTGCTCCCAAGATTTCTTATCAAGCCGGAATTGATTTAGCCTCAATAGGTAGATGGTTTGGAGAGGAGAGATTTACCTACATAAGAGTTTTCGGTAGCCAAGCCAGACCTCATGTCCTCCCTTTATACATACCGGATAAACTACTGGCGAGGGAAATTTCTTACCAAATCATTGCTGAAAGTCTTACACAAACGCTCAAGAAAAATAAGAAGCAAGGCTGGCCCTCTTTTCCTTTGAAATGTGGTGTATATACCTTGCATGATCTCAAACATGCAGAAAAGGAAGCTAAAAGGATTCAATCCTTAACCCTGGCGACTCTCCCAAATAGGCAGTTTGATCCAAACAAAGTTGCCTATACTGCACTAGAACAGGCCAAATTGACAAGATTCGACCATAAAGAAGATATGTTTGACGACTTGTTCTCTTCAGCTGAGACAATAAATCAGGTTAAGGCATTCGCCAAAGCAAAATATAATGATGAAGGGTTTACTGAATTCAATAAACTTAGAGAACAGAGGTTGCAAACTCTGCCTCTAGATTTACTAGCGACAACCCCAGTGACATCATCAAGCGAGCCTGATCAACAACAGTCAAAGGAACCTCCCGTTATAACAAAGGATCAAAAGAAGGAATAGGAGGAAAAGCAGAAGAGAGAACAGGAAGAAAAGCAGAGAAAAGAAAAAGAAGAAAAGCAGAAGAGAGCGCAGGAGGAAAAACAGAGGAAAGAGAAAGAGGAACAACAAAAGAAAGAGCAGGAGGAAAGACAAAAGAAAGAACAAGAGGAACAACAGAAGAGAGAGCAGGAAAAAGTGCAGAAGGAGTCCCAAGCCGAAAAGAAAAAACAAACCACCATTGATGTCAATATAGATACTCATATTGACCCTAAATTGATCCAGGAATGGAAGCAATTTGATTCTATCATCAGTGGGTTGGAATGTTCAAAGGATATAGACACTTCAAAGACCAACGATACACAGGACATCACTTCACCTCAGATTCTAAGTGGAACCAGCGGCCCACCCATTTCCAAAGAAGTTGAGATAATACCAAAGGACCCCTCCGACCAAATCATTTTGCAGGTAGAAGATATTCCTCCCCTAGATGTCTTCTACAGCCCAAGGCATAAAGCAGTGGTTAAACGACAAAGGAAGAGAAGAAGGACTGATCAACCTTCCCTTTTCCTAGAGCAAACTGTTACGGGCAATGTGGTTTGGAAGGAGGAATTTGACCCCTCCGATGACCTAACAAAACTGTCGCAGTATGCCGGAGCCTATTCAGCAGCGACAATTGATAAGGCATCGGAGGTAAGTCTTCTACTGAAAACCAAGGATCAAGAGATTCTCTCATTACAGGCAGAGTTAGCTGAGACAAAGCAGAAGGCAGAGCAGCAATTGTTGACACAACAGCAAGTGAACAGTCAACTAACTCAACAATTGCAGGCAGAAAAGCAAAGGATCGACCAAAGCGCGATCCAAAAACAGAAGGAATTATCAAATGCATTGGCACAATTAAAGGTAGCAAATGAGCAAATGATGAAAACAAAGGATGAGCAAATTGCTCAATTGTCATCGCAGCTCGAAAAAATAAAGGGCGTTCCACAAGTGGTTGAATTTAGAGCAGAAGCATTACAAATAAACACTGCATTAATATCCCAAATTAAGCTTCTGTGTCAACAAATCGCCCAGGCAGAGCCACTGTGTGAATTAACGACATCCATAAATCAGCAGGTAGAGAAGGCCTGAAGTGAATTAGATCAAGCCGAAGAAACCATAGTTGCATTTCTTGACTGGCAAGATTCTGATCAAGGGAAAGCGACGAATTTGCCCAGGATCCTAGAAATGCATAAAGATATACTATTCACAGAATGGCAGTCCCAGTTAATGAAAGCAGAGAGGGCAGCTTCAAGATGTAAATCAACTTCCAGTAATTTAGTTGAACTAGTTAACAACACTCTCTACTTATCAAATATGATTTCCCAATGTACACCAGGAAAGTTGACAACAACGAACACATTGGAGCAATCATGTTATCCTGATTTAGAGGAAAAGGGGAAATTAATCACTGGGATTAACAGTTTAACCTGGGATGCATATTGGTTCTTCCTGGTAAAGCCACATACACAGAGAGCCGCCCTCAAATGCCTAACAGATGAAATCGGGTATATGATTCCCGATATTCAGGATGCCACCTATGCCGCCCAACTCAGCTCGCGCCTCAACAAACCTCCTGAAGTAGAGCCAATGCTTGCGATAAGTCAGCTCAGATATAAAGGCAAGAAGCCTACCTGATGAATCATGCCACCGACCGCCAGATCACTGAAGAAAATCATATCAAGATTGATTAATACCAATTTAATAGGATTTCTGTTTTATAGATAGGTAGATTAGTTAAGTATTTATGGACCCTTTCATTGTTTTGGAAAGGGTCGTAAAGTTTTGTACCAGACTTAAAAACTGAAGTTTGCACTATTGTGCTTCAGTCAATATTCTTTTATGAAACTAGACCAGTTGTTCTTAATTCGACAAGGAAGCTTTTTATGCAATTGTGCACTATTGTCTTTGTTGAGAATGTTTCTGCGTTGAAGGAAGAATTACAAGTAGCGATTGATATTGGGAGTGTCAAGTAGCTCATATGGTATTTCTATCTATGTCTGACTTCATTCCTTTCATATGAATTGTTATGTGATTATTCTTGCTATTATTGATTATATGCATGCGCTGTAACAACAGATCTATATTCATTCCACTATTGGATGTTTTATGATGTGCCTTTCTTTTTTAATCATGCATATGTCAATGATATAAATGATAAGTGTGGTCATATCGCTCTAATCGCTTTGCTTAACTATTTAAGCATAGTAACCATGAATGAAATAATGTCTATGTCTGTTAAATAGAGTCATCTATATGCCTGTTTATAGACACAGATCATCAAGCGCTGCACTTTAAAGTTCAATAAGTTCCCGGGATAGATCATAGTTTATGTATTCTTGTTAATAGTTTTAGTTATTCGCTCACCGTTAGCTTAGGTTATAAATCATCCATTCATCCCGTTTATCCACTTTTGGGAAACTGGTCCCATTATCCCCAGTCGGAGCCACTATTCCAAACGGAAAACGAGCTGTACTAAGGTCCGGACCGGGTGGTTATCCCCAATGTTGTTGCAGCGATTTTCGAGGCATTAACAGGTTACTATTGTTCCAGGAATATGACTTTGAAGTAACTGTGAAACATGGAAGGCTGAATGCAGGTCCAGAACATCGATGAAGGATTGAAACAGGTGAAGAACCAAGTAGCTTGGAGGAACGACTACCAGATGCACAGATCTTTGTGAGCACGTCACAGACAATCATTTTTCCGATATCATTAATTTTTTAATAACAGAAGCAACTCCAGAAGGTTATTCCACTCAACAGAAGAAGGATTTAGTAGTTCGCACTGTGGATTTTTCAGTAATTGTGGGTCATTTGAATAAGATGGGAATGTATGAGATACTACGAAGGTATGTTCTAGAGTTTGAACATGCTAGTATCCTAGATGAAGCCCATGGAGGAGTGGCAGGAGCTATGCATGGAAAGCGACTACACATAAGATTTTGCGCATTGGATTATGGTGGCCAACATTACACAAGGATTCTATGGCATAGTGCAAGGCATGTGATGCTTGCGAAAGGATGGGAAGCCTTCGTGAAGGGATGAATTCCCTTTAAATCCTCATGTCTCATTGTAGGTATTTGGTAAATGGGCCATTGACTTTATAGGTCCAATACGACACCAAGAAAGAAGACAGGCATGTAGTATATCATTACTGCAACTAAGTATTTAACCAGGTGGGCGGAATCACAACTAGTGAAGGATTGTACAATAGCCACTACTGCAAAGTTTTTGTTTGAATATGTCTTAACAAGGTTTGGATGCCTTGAGATATTGATAAGTGATAGGAGTACACATTTCTTGAATGAAACGATCAGCGCGATGCTTGAATAATTCTAGGTGTATCATCAGAAGAGAACGCCCTATCATCCACAGGAAAGTGGAACAGTGGAAGCTTTTAACAAGATTTTGGAGCATGCATTGATGAAGGTATGCAACATGTAGAGGAATGAGTGGGACATGCATGTACCTGTTTTTTTTTGGGCTCATAGGACGACCCGCAAGAAGTTGAAAGGTCAAACAACGTTTAGGTTGGTGTATGGAATTGAAGCAATAATGCTTATGGAGTATATTGTCCAAATTTTACGAATTGCAGCATTGACAAAAACGGTGGATTGTGAGACCTTGGAGGAATGGCTCGTGTAGATCATGGAGTTAGAAGAAGACCACTTTCTTGTGAGATTTCATCAGAAAGTGCAAAAGGAATTCAAGAAGGAATGTCATGATTGGCATATTAACTTACGCACATTTAAGGTAGATGATTTAGTATTGTTATATGACAACAAGTTCACAAAATTTCCATGAAAGTTTCAAATGCACTGGTTGGGGCCATATGTTATTAAGGAGATCACAGATGGTGGCACAGTTTAGCTTGCGAAGCTGAATGGAGAACCATTCCCTGGAAAAGTGAACGAAATTAGGTTGAAGTTGTACACAGGGGATCCTTCCCTTGCACAATGGCTATATGGAAGCAAGATAGTCTTAGTAATCCAGGCAGCTGCAAGGGATGCGAGACTATAAACTACGCTACCCAACTAAGTGAAAAATATGGTAGGGAGGCCATGTGATGGACGACAGGAGTGTGATAGGTGCAGTTGTGATGGATGAGTTGCACCATGGAGAATGGTGTCACATAGATGGTTACAAAAGTAGTCGTTTGGGTTACTATTCATGATTTGATGGCCAAAATCAGTTAAGAGGAGCGGTTAGGTGCCATTTATGGTGAAAATATTTGGAGATCTACCACCAAAGATGTTAGGTCCCTATACTACTAGTGTAACCCCTTATTGTTATTAGTACAACCCTCTTATTATATTGTTGTGGCCATGTAGTCCCCATATTATTATTACTGTGCCCCATAGAAGCCCACTATTGTTATTATTGTGCCCTTACATTTTATTGTTATGGCGGCTCTAATTATATTATGACCCCTTAGACTCCTATATATAGAAAGGAGGTCTTGTCATTTGTATCATCCAAGAATTGTTCATTTGTGTAATGTAAAGGAAGTTACCCCCTCGAAGAGGTTGAATTCTAAGGCGTTGATCTATCTTTTCTATCTTTTTGTGAGCTGGTTTCATAACATTTGGTATCAGAGCTTTGGATTCTAGGGTTTCGCTGCTCCAAATAGGTCATCATGGAATTTTCACTATAACCCTTTTTCTGCGACATTTTAGAAGCTAAAAAAAACCCATTTGAGTTGAAATGGTTCTGAACTTCGGGTCCGAATTTGAGAGCTTGTCTCGCTATGATGAATGGCATGGATGCTAAGATGAATGACATGGACGATAAGATGGAATAATTGAGGATAGTAAAGGAAGCTCATGATGAGAACAAAAGAAATGTTAATCATGATTTCATAGACTCCAATGTTGGATTGAAAATCCACCATGTTCCAAAAATTGATATGAGGAGGTTTGATGGCAAGGATCTCGAAAAATAGATACTACAGATGGAGAAATTTTTCAATCTCTATAATGTGGAAAACACAAAAAAGGTATGTATTGTAACTTTATATTTGGAACCAAGTCAGTTTGTATGGTATCGATGGCTTTTCTCTCATAAACAAATTGTCACTTGGGAAATTTTTACGGAAGAAATGATAGCACATTATGAGGATAAAAAAAGCAACACCTTTTTTATCTAATTGATAAATCTCAATCAAAAGGGTTCAAAGATGGAGCACATTTAGGACTTCCAAAAATTGAACATAAGGGTAAAATATATTCCAAAGAGAATAGGATTGATGTGTTCATAGGGACTTTAAAGGATAATATCCAACATGAGGTTCACCTTTGGGAACCTGATTCATTGGAGAAGGAATTCAGGTTAGCAAGAAAAATGGAAAGCAAAATTATGGCAACCAGGAAGCCTACCACTCACAACTATAAAGATGGAAGTGTTGCTTCCCATAGCCTTCCACAACCTACAAGGTTGACAACACAACAATTGGAAGAAAAAAGAGCAAAAGGGCTTTGTTATAGTTCTGATAGCAAATACAATAAAGGCCATAAATGTGCTGAGAACAAATTATTATACATAGATTGTGAAGAGGAGAAAGAAAAGGAAAAAGAAATGTCAAAAGAAGAGGATATACTCCAGGAACAAACCCTAGATAAATAAGAAAAGAATCCGACCATATCTTGTAATGTGTTGGCTAGAATTAACACTCCCCAAACTATCAAGATAGAAGGACATATCAAGAAGAAAAAGGTAATAGTGTTGATTGATTCAGGAAGTACCCATAATTTTATTCATTGTAAGATAGCCAAGGAATTGAATTGCTTCCTATATCCAGCACCAGAGTGTCAAGTGATGGTTGCAAGTGGAGGAACCATAAATTTCTCTAGAAAGCGCCATAATATCAAGCTATCCATGGGAGAATAGGTATTAAATAGCCCAATGCTTTCCATTCCAATGGGTGGTGCTGATGTTGTACTAGGAATCTAATGGCTACAATCCTTGGGTACAATAGCTTTTATTTTTCAAGAACTTTTCATGAAATTTTGTGTGGAAGGAAACGAAGTTGAATTAAGGGGTATTGCAGGGAAACTGAGAAAGATAATCAGCTGTAATAGTATGACAAAGCTTCTAAATAATGAACAATGAGGCATAATTGCACAATTATGTTCGCTAGAGGTTCCCACATCGAAATCATCTATTTCTCCAGATCTCCAAAAAGTCTTGGGCAATCATTCCAAGGTGTTTGAGACTCCCAAAGGACTCCTACCTATTCGTGATCATGATCATGCTGTTCATTTAATTCCAAGAAGTGTTCCTCCAAACATCAGGCCGTACAAATATCCCTATGCCCAAAAGAGTGAAATTGAACATATGGTTACAGAAATGTTAGAGGCTGGTATAATTCAACCTAGTCAAAGTTCTTTCTTTGCTCCAGTAGTATTGGTGCACAAGAAGGATGGATCAAGGTGCATGTGTCCGGATTATAGGGAGCTCAACAAGCTCACTATTAAAGATAAATTTCCCATTCCTATCATTGATGAATTATTGGATCAATTGCATGGATCAATTTACTTCACCAAATTGGATCTTCATTTGGGATATTAGCAAATCAGAATGAAGACTGAAGACATTTAGAAAATAGCATTTAGAACTCATGAGGGTCATTATGAATTTTTGGTCATTCTGTTTGGCCTTATCAATGCACCTTCTACATTTAAAGGTTTGATGAATTCAATTTTCAAACTCTTCCTTAGAAAATTTTTGTTCGTATTTTTTTATGATATACTAATCTACAGAAATTCTTGGAAGGATCATGTTCAACATGTTGACAGGGTGCTCAAACTATTCGAGGAGAAACAATTATATGCAAAAGGCTCCAAAATGTTTCTTTGGAGTACAAGAGGTGGAATATCTGGGTCATATTGTATCTCATGAAGGTGTTAAGGTAGACCCTAGCAAAATTAAAGCCATTAAGGAATGGAAAATCCCCACATCCATAAAGCATCTGCAAGGATTTCTTAGGTTGACAAGGTATTATCGCAAGTTTGTTAAGAATTATGGGAGAATAGCAGCACTTCTAACAACATTATTGAAGAAAGATGCATTTTCATGGACTCGAGAAGCAACAAAGGCCTTCGAACATCTTAAAGAGGAAATGTGCTAAGCACTGGTCTTGGCTATGCTGGACTTCACAAAAACCCTTATTGTGGAATGTGATGCTTCAGGAAATGGAATTGGTGCTATTTTAATGCAAGATGAAAGACCCATTGCTTTCAAAATTCGTCCAATCAAAGGAAAGTATTTACAAAAGGCTATTTTTGAGAAGTAAATGTTGGCAATACTACATGCACTTAACAAATGGCAGCCCTACCTAATGGGAAGACACTTCAAGGTAAAAACGGATCATGATAGTCTTAAATACTTTTTAGAAAAAAGATTGTCCTTTGAAGAGCAACAAAAATGGGTCACAAATATGTTGGGTTATGACTTTGAAATCATCTACAAAAACGGGAAGCAAAATGTTGTTTCAGATGCACTCTCAAGAAAGGATGAGGATGTGGAAGCATTGTTTTGTGCTATTTCTATTATCCAACCAGATTGGATAAATGAATCAAGGGATGAATGGAAGAAGGACGAAGAAGTGTAGCCACTCATTAAAAAGTTGCAGAAGATCCTAGTTCAAACAATATTGCCAAAACTTGACGACAACGGAAAAATAATATTGGAACCTGGAGTAGTCACAGAAACAAGAACCCAACAACTACGAAATCAATTAATTTCAGATTATATCATCAAGTGGAAGAAATTACCCACTGAAGATTCCACATGGGAGGACAAGAATTTTATACAGAAGCATCAAGAACTACTCAAGCGTTGAGGACAACACTTTTTCAAGGAGAGGGACATGTTAGGTCCCTATACTACTAGTGTAACCCCTTATTGTTATTAGTACAACCCCCTTATTATATTGTTGTGGCCATGTAGTCCCCATATTATTATTATTATTGTGCCCCATAGAAGCCCACTATTGTTATTATTGTGCCCTTACATTATTATTGTGCCCTTACATTATTATTGTTATGTCGGCTCTAATTATATTATGACCCCTTAGACTCCTATATATAGAAAGGCCGCCTTGTCATTTATATCATCCAAGAATTTTTCATTTGTGTAATGCAAAGGAGGTTTGCCCCTCGAAAAGGCTTAATTCTAAGGAGTTGTTCTATCTTTTCTATCTTTTTGTGAGCTAGTTTCATAACAAAAGATGCATTGATGATCAGAAATTGGGGGGAACGGTTGGATTTGAATTCTAAACCTCCTATAAATTGAGCATGTTGGTCCACCGAATATCACTTTGCATTCTGAGAGTTGTATGGGCTCTTTTTTCTTTGAATCTTATGAGTCATCAATTCTAGGTGGATTTTGTGTCAAGCCCAACATTTGCAGCCTTGCTTGAGTAGAACCAAAAGGTCATTCTCCAAGAAATGACTATTGAAAACCCCACAGAAGCCATGATTTTTGAAGCTCCTGTTTCTGACGCATCGGGCCCTGAGATATCAACTATGGAAGCCACAACCCTGTGCTTACCACACTGAGGTCACCTAGGCTAAAGCAATCTACTACCAAAGAGAAAAAAAAGAAGTCGATGCCATTGAGACAGCCACCGAGGAAGAACCCAAAGGTGTGACAGAAGGAGAAAAAGGATAAACAACCAGAGAAAGTGGTCGATTTGGAGGAGGATGAATTCCAAGGTGTGGAGGAGTTGGATGCGAAGGAGGGTGAGCCTATCACGTGGCTCCCAGAGCATATCCCTCCACTTAAGGGAAAAGAAAAGTTACAAAAGACCCAGATTCTGAGAAATTTATGGTTTAAACACCCTTGTTGCTTGAATGGGTGGAATTTGAAGGCACACCATTAGCATGTATTCCAGTGCTGAAAATGGAGGATTGGGACCTCGCGGAGCATAAGAGGTTCCCACATTTGGTGACTAGCAAATATATGATGAAAATTTACTATGAAGAGATTGGTTACGCAGTTGGAGCCAATGAAGTGGGTCAAAGGTGTTGAGAAGGTTGGGTTGTTGCACATGCTCTTCGTACCACATTTTCATAGGTCGAATATCAACACAGTGTGTGTGCATCATCTCCTTGCACTGGTGCATGATGGGTGCCTATGGCTTGGGGATCCTACCTTGATAAAAAACATGTTAATTCATTGAATCACAAAGCTTCCCTACAAAGGGGCAGACCCTGCCAAGGAGTTTGGAGGAAAAAGTGGAGAAAAATATTTAGCGGATAAGATGAAGTCTGAATATGGGCTCGTTAAGAAGTCGCACAGATATTCTATCCACTCCATTCAAGACCAAGCGGTGTATTTCATTACCTAGATTCTTGCAGGGAAAATCCTGAGGAAATGTCGTGCAGTCATAGTTCTAGCGCAGTAGTGTCATTAGCTGCCCAATGTTTGAATGTAGCTCAATACAATTGGGTGAATTATTTATGCATGGAGTTCCTCGCGAACCATCGCGAAGCCCAGGAAGAGAACAATTTATTCCCGTATGCATGGCTTTTACTGTCAATTGTATTAGTAGCATGGAAGTTGTCGGAGGATGGCCAGTTTCCTTCGTAGGTGAAGACTTACCAGAGGCAGTGAAGTTCACCTCACTGTGGGCCACAAAGGATCTGGAAAGGATCAAGGAGTTGAAAATTTTCTGGATCTTGATGGAAATAGATTTGAGAAGTTATCAGTTAGAGGCAAAGGTTGTCCCTAACCTTGTTTGTGCAATTGACGACCTTCACGGAGTTCAAGGTCGATTTCTACAGCGTTTCAATCAAGGCATGCAAGGACCCAAAGAACATATGGCACAAGTTGTCGTATTTAGTATCTGAGACAGATGTATAGGAGATCGTGGGGAGTTGGCCAACGGAGTGGCGTGAACCCACGGAGCTTGGTGCATCAACTAGTAAAGGGGCTGAGAGCTCTGCTACGTAGTCAACCATTGCACAGAAGCATAAGGAAGTAGCTCAAAAGGTAGCGCAAGCTCTGGCTGAGCAGAAGAAGAAAGAAGCAACTTATAAGACAGCTATGGAGAAAGAGTTTGTTTCAAAAGACTAGGCTAAGAAAGAATGCATGGAGATAGAAGAAGTTAAAGATTCGGCTTCGAAACACATAGATGAGCAGGAACTTTCCAAATACGAAGGAGGTGGTGGATTTGAGAAGAGCACTCCCTTCATTGTAAAGAAGCATGGAAAGGAGCAGACTGTTGGGCCATGAAAGAAACATAAGTCAAATAAGCAGCTGCGCATCGGATCGATGGTCTTGATAGAAGGGGATCTTGATGATATCAGGGACAAAGTCATGGATACCACAACAAAGTTGTGGAAGCAGTTTGAGCAACAGTACATGCAAACGTTAGGAAGCATCCAAAAGGATCTGTGCGAGCTGCAGATCTGCACTGGTAGGATTCAAGCGAGTGGGGTGCAAGTGAGCCTGGCAAAAGCAAGTGGAATAGTAGTAGAAATGTAACAGAATCTGAACTGCCGAGTCATACCTTTACCAGAGGGATTGACCCATGCAGAGTCAGAGGAGGACCATGTTGTGCTCGGTACAATAAAGTAAATGGGAGTCAAATTGGTCGCACTTCCACTTCAGACCCTCCACGTGTTGCACCAGGGAGTGTTAGATGAGTTAAGTATTAGGGAGTAGTGTGCCCTCACAGTGTTAAGTGAGTTTAAGGTGAATAATGAGCAGATGTTCGCGAAGAAAGCTCAGGCACTGAAATAAAAGTAAGAGCTATAGACATGAAGTCAAATCCTAGAGACGACAATAGAGCAGGCCTACAAGACAGTGCCATAATTGAACATCCTGGAGGATGCCGTAGCTACAAAAAAAGTCTGAAATTAGATGTTGTGGTTCATGCATCAAAGGATGAGATTGACAGGGTCACTTTTGATTTTCAAATGAAGATATTAGAGCTACAATTGAAGTTGCAGCCAACTAATCTGCTAGAGGTTTGAGAGAAACACAAAGCCACGATCAAGGAGAATATGAATACATTGGATACCGTAGTCACAGACTGTGATATGAGGTTTGACCAAGAAATGGATTTGTGGATGAACTTGAAGGAGGACCCAAACTTGCAGAGGTTGAATACAGATGTCAGGGAGACAAAATGCAAGTATGATGAAGTCTGAGTGACTGCACGCACTTTGGTGACAGTGCAACGACTCGTGAAGTTGCAGGAAGGAAAGCAACTACAATCATAGATGAAAGAATTATAGAGAAAAGAGGCCCTTCTAAAGGCTAGATTACATCTATGGCTAGACAAAGCCTACCAACTTACTCTCTCTCTTCAAGAAAAGCTAAAGGTCTTGCAATAGAAATAGAGGACAATGCGCTTAGCAGTAGAAGGCCCAACGACAGAGAAATTGGTGGAAGAAGTGCAACAGGTTGCAATTTAGAGCACTGCTGACATTGCCACATTATAGGTCAAGCTAGGTGGTCTCCGCAGCAAGATCAAGGTGCCAGCTGAGTGACTCAAGGGAGAGTCACCATATTTGTGTTGGTGGCCTATTCGGATAGGGTCCCTAGGGTCAATTTTGGGGTTAGTTAACCCAATTTTTGTATAAGTTTTGTAAACAATGTAAAGTCTCCACAAAATGTGGATGCAGAGCGTGCAGCTAGATAGGAGTCAAAGGGGTTTTAGCCCCTTGTTTGGATAAGTAAATAGGTCAGTTTTGAGACTCACCCATGGTCTGTGAACCATGGTATTGTATTGAAGAAAGCTATATATAGTTGAGTCATAGTGAGTCTAAGAGGTAGCTAAGAAAAAGCAAGCCAAGATAGAGATTGTTGTTGAGTAGGTACTAAGGTCGGAAGGATTTTCTTCTTGTACTTCGATGAAAGTGGAAGTATCCTACAGCGGAGTGCACAGGAGGCCTTGGTAAGTCTGCAGCTGAGTGCACGGAACCTTGTAGCTGAGTGCGCAGGGTAAAAAGTCTGTAATCTGAACTTTGAAGCTTAATAAAGACTGATTTTGAAGAAATATTGTGCATCTAAGTATTATTGTCAATTTTTTTTTATGTTATGATTTGTCGCTCTATAATAGGTTTTCTATGGAAAAATGCATAAATTTCACACGAATCTAATGAATCTATCATATTTATGCATGTCTTAAGAAATTATTTGTGTTCGTGAAGTTAAGGGTTGATTCTGTTGTGATTTCTGACGAATTGGGTAGATCTGCGCGAAGGCAGATCTAGGGTTATGCATTAGCTCGTGAAAGTAGATAGACTGCTTCCTTAGGGTCTATAAAGACTGATTGTAGACATTCATGAAGGTCTAGAAGCCGATTCCTTAGAGTTACAATATCAGACCATAGAAGGATACTGATCTGTGCGAAGGAAGATCTGAGCTACAAGAGCTAATACCACTTATTACACTGTCTCTGGATGTAGAAACCTGGTTCTATCATCCCCCAATACTATTTCGGGTGAGACTGTAGCCTATACTATGAAAGTTGTTTTTGAAAGGGCTATCAATTAGGGTTTTTTTGGTTGGTGTGAAAAAATATGAACCTCGGTCAAGCTCCCTTAAGCCAACAACCACATAATAACAAGTACAAATACTCATGAATTACAAGGGGAAAAGAGATCTTATTAACATATGAAAAAACCAAACAAGTCATAGACTTCCACGTACCACTTGACCATAGATTTGGGTGAACCAACATTTTCTTTTAGCCAATCACCCCCATGCTATATTCTAAGCATGAATATGAGAATCAAGACAAAACAATTAAGTATTCCATAGGATTTACTGCAATCCCACCAAAACCGGTCAAGGGATTCCTAGGCCCAAAGCAAGCACATGATCAACTAGGATTTACCACAATCCCGCCAAAACCAATCAAGGGATCACTATGCCAAAAAAAATAACATAAAAAAGCAAGCTTTACCGCAATCCCACCAAAACTGGTCATGGGAACACTAGGACCTAAATAAGATTATATGCCTCCAAATTTATTCACCAATACCTTTAGGAATTTTCTCGTATCCACCCTCAAGCTATACCACAATCCCGCCAAAATTGGTTAAGGGATTCCTAGGCCCTTGGGAATTTTCTTGAGATGACCTCACCTAGTTCAAAAACCATCTAAAAATCTAAAGATCAACCAAATGAAAGAACCCCATCACACCATGGCTATCCAAAAATAGAAAGGTAAGGCACCAACCATTGTCACACATGGAAAAACCCAGGCCAATGACAACAAGAGAATCAAATACATACATTCATGTACCATGCATCCATAAACTAGGTAGGAAATCACACATGTAACCTGTTACTTGCAAGTATTCACGTTAGATCTACTTGATCCAAATTTTTCTTACTTTCCTTTGCTTTCTTGTCCTTTCTTTACCTTCCTTTATCCAAGGCTAGAGCACTCCAAGAATGCTCTAGGTGTGCAAGAGTATGAGAGAGAGAAAAGAGAGAGAGAGAGTGATCCAAGCTGAAAAATGACAAAATTTTACTAATCCTTAGAAGACTTTTTATCATTAAGGCAGCTAATTTCTTCAATTTCCACTATTTTCCTTCAATTTTCCTCACATGCAAACATGTGATCTTTCATCTCCTTTTTATCCTATTTTCCTTTATTTTCAGAAATAAAATTCCAATTAATTCCCATTTTCCTTTCAAATCCTTTCCCAATGCCTTTCGCAATTCCCCTTATCCATCATAAACAAAATGAACACCCACTAGGATGTTGTTTTCGCTGCTACAACACCCTCCAAAATTTTGGCGTGCACTCAATTTCAGAGCCTTCCTTGGTCTTGCATATTATTGTCACAAAAACCAAAACTCATTTCATGAGCTTTATTTTTCTCCCCTTTGTGAGTTTGGTTAAGTATAATATTTTTTCTTGATTGGCTATCACACAACGTGTAGAAGCCTATTCGGATGGTTTCAAGAGTTTATCTTTCTATATACTAGTTTTTCTAACTAGGTAGTCATCTGTCACACTCATTCACAAAGTTTTGAGCACTTTCGCACAAGTATCGTCATTGTCGTCTCAAAGTCTATCTTAAGTGTCACACTTGTTGTAACTAGTCATAAAGTTATCGAATAGAGGGAAATGCATTATTCATGTGTCCTGGGTGATCTATGTTGTTGTTTCGTTAAGTATTTTAAGTTTGAGATCACAGTCGAAGTCTTATCATTGTTCACATTAGTCTGACTGGCCTTACACTTAGCCATTTCTGAGAAGGCTTCTCGACTAAGAAACTTGGCTTCACCCAACCTCCATGAACAACGCGTTGTGTAGTTCCAGTCCTCTGGATATGACCTTTTCCCTTGGAACTACACAGTTTTTGTGCTCAATCTTCACCCTTGACCTTCATAATTACACAATACTTCCTCCCAGCCAAGCCTTCAATGTGCATTACTAAACAAAAAACCTCAGTTTCATTCCTTGAGCCTTTGAACTGTGTAATTATGCAGTAGCCCTACCTCCCTTATCTCTGGGAACTGCACAGTGTGTTCTCTTAGTGCACATCCCCTCAACCTGTGCCACTAGCTCTAAGAACTACGGAATTTTTTCCCTTATTCCTACCTAAACTATGCATTGTGCAATATCAAAGCTCAAGACTCACCCTAACAACTTGAAATGTGAAACTATGCAGTCACTGGGCCCTCTCTCCCGACCTGTCACCTGGTTCTAGCTCAGTTAATGAATCAAAATGATCTATCTTAGAATAGGGTGTTTTTAGAAACATGTCATCTCATCATGAGTGAATTGCAGATGCAGGTACTCTATAATACCATGGCAAGATGATGAAGAAGGAGATGAATGAGGGAAACTTGCTGAAAGTGTTGGGAAAAGGAATTATTGAGAGGGGGGTGAATCAGTAATAGTGAGCTTCTTAAAAAAAAATACTAAATATGATTTTAGTTCTTTCCTCTGTTATTTGTTACTTATGAGAGAATTCATTCATAAATAAATTTATAAGCAAGCTTAGTCATTCATATTTTCATATAATCTATCACATGAGCAGCACACATGTATTGACACCGATGTTTTCACATGGAAAACAAAAGGGAAAAATCCACCAATTTGTTGTTGTTTATGATGTAAATTCAGCATCTACTTAATTACATCAGTTTTTTTGCGAGCACCCACTCACAGGAGGCACCAATCCCCTTAGGTTTGCAAGAACCTACTTTCCGAGAGGCACCAACTTCTTCTTAATGCAGTATACAACCTACTCTTGCCACTGTTCTACTTTTCATACAATTTTCAAACTGAAAATAGAGGCACATACAAATACAAAAAAATACCAATCTGGTTGGTTGCAGAACCAACCTTTTCTCTTAGTCCTCTACTATTCCACAGAGTCCCTTGGTCTCATATGACAATACTCTATCCTCTGCTCAAAACCACATATCCTCAACTTTCTTCCTTCTCTCACACAGGATCTTTGCTACACTCTCTTTAGTTCTTCTCTTGCACTTCTTTCACAGCACACTCACAACTTCACACTACTTAGAATACTCACAATACACTCTACACCTCACTTTTCTTGATTGAAATCGATGGTTTTGATCCTCTGCTGCACACTACACAATGTTATCTTTGCTACCTATTTCCACACTGTCTGAGTGTACCTCTATATGAATCCACTTGCTATTGTTTCACATGATGGTTGAGTTATATCATGGAATTAAACATAATAATGGGCTTCTAATTACTTCACTGACTCCCTATGTAATCCTCCACACTAAGAATTTAATTTCAGACCACTTGAACAATTTACATGACTTCCCATTCTTATTCGTTGCTTCGCAGATCTTGACAATGCTTAGGAATGGCCACTATGTTCCTTATTTAAATCTATAAGATTTGCACAGGAAGTAGGAGATGTATTTCTTCATCTCATCAGATCTTCTTTATGGATTGTTTTCCTTTTTGCCTTGTCTCAACATTTTCTATAGATTCCACTATCTTCATAAAACATCTCTACTAATTTGCATTTAATCTTTATCTGTTGACCCATCCATCCTTTTAATTCTCTGTATTGTTAGATTGGATCCACGACATATCATAACTCATATAAAAGGAACATTACAAAATCACAAAGTTCTACTACCCTTATCCCGTTGGCGTTTAGCCCTTAGTTCCTTTGATCTCCACACGACCATGTGCTAGTTAATATTGGAGCCCCTTCTATTGGAACATGTTTCAAATTACATTTGCATAGGAGTTATGAGGTCATCAACCTATGATATGGTGACCTCTGAGATGATTTCATACTTTCATGATCTCTCCACATGGCACCTTCTGAGTGGTGACACATGTTAACTTGATTTGCCCCATTTAGGCCACCGAAAATGCCAAAACAAGCTATCACATGTCCACTATACTACCACATCATGTTGATGTCATTTTCCACTTTAGCCCTTAAGGACCAATCGGCTGCAACCATGTGTTTATTAGGAGGATAGTGAAAGAGCCTCCTTTGTCCCTGGTCCTGCACCAAATTCCTTTGTATTTCTTTTCCTTTGCAAGCGTCGAAGCTTCCAATAAATTACAATCTATAAGAAATTACGACGTTCCGATATTCTGATGGCCTTGTCCTACGATACACCCTACTCTAAGGCTCTAATAGGTCTCCTACTCTAAGGTTTTTATCCATCCTTTTCTTTGAGGTTCTGATCATAGCTTTTCTCTGAGGTTTCAATCAGTCTCCTATATGCTCAAACTCTGACCTCCAATATTCCTTCCTCTGATGTTTTAATGGCTCTATGCTTCCGAAAACTAAATCCTGATGCTCTGAGGTTCCAATGTGCTCCAACCTATGATATATCCTGCTTCGATACTCCGATCATTCCTCTTCTCCAAGGTTCTAATCATTCGTCTGCTTTGATTTTTCGATATTTTGTCTCCTCCTAAGGACTTCAAGCTCCTTACTTCTGGGATCAAGAAATTTTGATTTCGACGGCCATTTTCAGATTTCCATATACCATTGGAAAGGTTATTCATATCACTTTCTACTGGATATTGTCAAATTTAGTCTTTGAGCCCATCTAAAACCTAAAAGATGGATCCAAACTTGAAATATTATGTCAAGAACCTAGACCCCCAATTCACCATAGTCATCATTTTATGGCTTTTCCAATAAGCCTGCTACTGTGGTGATTCTCTACCAGACACTGCATCTACCATAGGATTCCTCCTGAGCCTGGACTACCGATCATTATAGTCATTATTTTATGGATTTTCAATAAGCCTCCTACTATGGTGATTCTTTATCGGAAGCCTGCAGCTGACATAGGAGTCCGCTTGAGCCTGGACTAAGAATCACTATTCTAATCTGGTTGACATCAATGGAAACACACCCACATCCACTAGCCATCCAAAAAATGCCAACTATCCAACAATCTCCCCCTTTGGCATTAATGGCAACACCATAAGCTCCCCTTGAAGCTAGGAATGGTATTCTTCATTGGTCACCCTGAAATTAGGCATGATATTCTCTGATGCCCTACTAATATTCTCCCCCTTTCACATCAATGGCACAGAATACTTATTGAATACTCCCTCTAAACCACTACAACCTACACTTCCATTGATCACACATGTTTTGTAGCTTCCAAGACCCATGAAAATGGATTTATTAGGAAGGAGGTGTCACAACTCCTATCTATTGCCTAAGATATCCAAAGGGTTCTCTTCCTAGTGGCATAGTAAAGATATGTGCAAGTTGGTCTTTAGTGGCCACGTATTCAAGTCTGACAACATTGGCTACAACTTGTTCCCTTAAGAAATGGAACTTGATAGGAATGTGCTTGGTCTTTGAATACATGATAGGATTTTTAGAGATACTTATGACACTTGTATTATCACAAATAATTGGAATAGGATCAGTTAAATCTACCTGAATATCTTTTAACGTCTCCTTCATCCATAGCATTTGCGTGTAATAGGTAGCAACAATAATATACTCAACTTCAACAGTCAATACAAAAATGGAGGCTTGTTTCTTGCTGACCCATGACACCAAGAATTTCCCCAAGAAGAAAGTTTCACCTGAGGTGCTCTTCCTGTCATCAAGGCTTCTAGCCCAATCAACATCTATATAGTCCTTCAACTTAAATTCTTTTCTCTTAGCATACCAGAATTCGTACTCTACTATTCCTTGAAGATATTTGAAAATCCTTTTGACATCAACAACATGAATTTCATGAGGGGAGGCCTAAAATATGGCCACAAGACCCATAGCTTGCATGATGTCTAGACTCGAATTTGTAATATACAACAATATTCCTATCATGGATCTATATTCAGTCTAATTTACTAGTGGTGTATCATCATCTTTTCACAATTTTCATCCTATAACCATAGGTGTGCTCATTGACTTGCACTCTTATAGCCGGAACGTCTTCAGAGTTTCTTTGAGATATTTAGATTGGGAGATAAACAATCCTTTTGGAGACTAGAATATTTTCAATCCTGGCAAGAAAGACAATTCTTATATCATGGACATTTCGAACTCTATTTGCGTACATTTTGTGAATTGATTCCCCAATTGTTCCATGTCGCTGCCAAATATTATGTCATCCACGTATACTACTACAATTAGTAGATGGTCACTTTCAGATTTTATGTATAAATTTTTGTAAATAGTACATTTCTTAAAGACTTGTTACCGAAGGTATCTATATAGCCTTTCATACCAAGCTCTGAGAGCGTATTTGAGTCCATATAGGGAATTTTTTAGTTTGCATACAGACCCTTCATTTTTGGTGTGCATAAATACTTTTGGCTCCTCAATGTAAACTTATTCTTCCAAATCTCCATTGAGAAATGTAGACTTCACATCCATCTGATATACCTTGATTTTTTTATGATTGGAAAGAGTAAGAAAAATTATGATAACTTTGATTCTTTCTATTCATGCAAAGGTTTACTCGAAATATAAACCTTCTATTTGGGCATACCCTTTGGAGACCAATTGATTCGTGTTCCTCATTACTTAACCATGCTCATTCAACTTGTTTTTGAAAACCCATTTGGTTCTGATGACATTTTTCTCTCTAGGTATTGGAACAAGCTCCCAAGTTTCATTCCTTTCAAATTGGTCAAGTGCTTCATTCATATATTTCACCCAGAACTTGTCCTCACTTGCTTGGCTAAGATTTTTGTGTTCAATCTATGACAGCAAAGCCATATTTTCACAACTTGAACTCCCAACAAGATTCCTCTTGCTCTGAACACCATGTCTTTGATCTCCAAGTATCTAACTCTCATGATGTTCTTACTGTACATACTCGCAAGGTGTTTTTGACCTTGGAGTTGTGCTTTTTTCCTCGCCTTCAATTTCTAAATTTATTTCTTCTTGATATGAGGACCTCATATATGGATTTATTGTACCATCTGAGTTCATGTTTCTTATAGAGGACTCGAGTTTTGAAGCTATTTCATCTACTATCACATCAATGCAATCCTCAATCTTCTTTGTTCACTTGTTGTAACACTTATATCCTTTACTTCAAGTGGAGTACCCGAGTAATAGCCCGTTGTAGCATGAGAGTCAAAATTTCCATGATTCTTATCATTCCTTTTGATAAAGAGCTTTTTCTCAAACACCTTGAGGTGTTTAAATGATGCATGTCTTATGTTCCACAACAAATAGGGAGTTTTATTACTATTATGCTTGAGTTGAGTTCTGTTTGCTAGATACACTACTGCCTATGTTGCTTCTCCCCAGAATATGTGAGACACATGTACTTCATCCAATATTTCTCTGGCCATTTCTTGGATTGTTCTGTTCTTTCTCTCCCTACTCCATTATTCTATGGAGTTCTAGCCACTGAATACTTCCTCTTGATGTTTTGCTCTTCACATAATTCTTTAGACTCTTTTGAAGTGTATTCTCCTCCTCCGTCTCATCTTAAGCATATGATCTTTAGATCTTTCTCATTTTCAACTTGAGCTTTAAAATTTTTAAAATGTTTAAATGCTTCTGATTTTTTTTTAAGAGAAAAATCCATGTGGTCTTGATAATATCATCAATAAGAAACATAAATTACCTTTCTCATCTTAGGATTTTTTCTTCAGTTAGGCCATAGATATATGTGTGAATTAGCCACAGTGGTCTAGACAAAAATAACTCTTTTTCACTTGAAGTGAGTCCTGATCTGCTTACCAAATTGACATGACTTATATATTGAGTTCTCAGGTCTTGACAGTCTCAGAAAAGCTCTCACAACTGAAATTTTATTGACTCTTATCAAACTATCAAAATTCATATGGCTTGGTGTCTTGTGCCATAACCGTGCCTCATTTGTGTTTCTTAAATAGTAGTTTACTATGGAGTCATCAAACACATATACAATACTATGAGTTTTGATTACTTTTTCTACTAGATTTCCATCCTTCATATTATATATCTCACAGTACTTGGATCAAAAGGTCACATCATAGCCATTATCACACATCTGGCTCACACTAAGAAAGTTGTGCTTGAGACCTTCCACATACAACACATTTTGTGCCTTTGTGTTTTGATCAAGACTGACTATGCCTTTACCCTTAATTCTTGTTGGAGCATTGTTTCTGAAGGTGACATTGTTTCCTTTGTCCTTTTCTTTTAGCAACATAAATTTTCTTTTATCCCCAGTCATATTCTTGGAAAAACCACTATCCACATACCATATGTTCTCTTGATTATGGGCTATAAGAGTGAGCCCACACTACATGTTCTTTTCAGTCTTTTGTTTGCAACTCCCCTTATCCTTTTGGATAGCCAATTGTAGAATATTTTGGAACTTAGATATGTATTCAAACCTTCTTCCACATTCACTTTGTTTGTGCCGAAAATTATTACATTTGGAGCATTCAACTTCGCTTAACAGGGGAGAGAAGACATTTCGATCTCTGAGAGGATAATTTTGAGATCTAAAATTCTGATACTTATTATATTTATGATTTTCATCTCTTTCAACTTTTATCCTTCCACAATCAACAACTTCATGTCCAAAGATATCACACTTATAACAATGACCATAAAATAAATAGGCATGCCTTTTGTTGGAAGTCTTATGAGTTTTTGCATGAAGGTACTTTGGTTGTCTGGTTGATTGATCCGTTCTCCATTGATGATCTCCTTTTTTCCTTGTTGCCCTTTTGTCTTAATTCATTCATTCTTGATGCTTATTTCCATAGATGTGTGGTTCTTCAAGTCATGCAGACCTTAAGTTTATCTTCCCTATAGAAGATTCATGTGTCTTTGAGTATCCCAAACCTATTTTGATTCCTCAGGGCCTTTGGCTATTTAGAATATGGTCTAGTTTCCTTGTGCCTTCTACAAATTTCTCATTTAGACCTCTCTCGGTATTTATTCTCTCAAGATCTATTCTTAGAGAGCCAAACTCTTCTTCAAGACTCTGACAGTTCTCTTCCCATTCATGGATCAAATCTTGAAGAACCTCTTCCTTTCGTTTATCTTCTTCTAGTTTAACTTTCAAGGACAAAATTTCATCTTTGCATGTTTTTGAGATCATTTCCTTCCTTATCTTGAGCAAATCATGTTTTAGTTGCTTGTTCTCTTCTTCTAGTTTCTCACATGTTCCTTTTTTTCTTCTAGTAGAAGGATTAAAATATATTTTCTCTTGATAGCTTCTTCAAGTTTTTATTTTTGATAAGAAAACTCCTCATTATCATAGTTAAACATACCTTCTTCAGCATGTTTTAGTTGTTCCTTCAGCTACTTATTATTTTTCCTTTCTTTATTTAACTCATCAAGAGCACTGATGAGTTACCCTTCAAGGTACACTACTCCTCCTTCTTCTTCCTCTTCGGATTCAATAATATTTTGTTTCTTGGAGTTTGTTCCAAAATCCATAAGTAAATACTTATCTGAATCATCCTCCAAATAACTTTTTATGTCTCACTCTGGTGCTACGATATCCTCTTTGGAGTAGAAGCCCTTTTTCTTATATAACTTTTTATTCTGATGTTTCTGATCATCTTCTTTTTCAACCCTTTCTTTGTAAGGTCGTTTGGAAGAAAAATGTCCAACTCTTCCACAATCAAACCACTTAAAGGGAAACTTCCCTCTATATTTTCCTGAGCCACACTTCATTTTCCTGGCTAATTGATCAAACTCCTAATTAGATTCACAACTGGAGAAGTCTTTCCATTCTCGTAACTTCTTTCTATATTAGTCCTTATCCAAAAATCCATAAATTGTGGTTTGTTTCTAAGATTACCAACCTGGATTGATAGTAAAATACATGCCTTAATTTACACAATAAACTGAGCTGACACATGGTGTGTATTGTAGCAAGCCTTGGCTTCTCCATAGTGCAGAGCGAGTACATCTCTTTGGAGGGGAAGGTGGTAGTGACTATAACATTCCACTATTGGGGCTAGCAGTTGTCATGGTTGTATGTATGATTGGATATTTCACTCTTTTAATATAATAGAGCCAACACATTTCATGCATATATTATTATTGTAATTCATCTATCCTGGTTACTCTAACGATCTGTGTAGTTGTAATTTACACATGTATGTATGGACTATTCCATATGTGTTTCTATGAATATTATCGAAGCGTGTTGTTGGTATAAGTCATCACTTTGGATCATCGGATATCCTACTTTCCATCCTGTGATTTCTTTCAGCTCATGTGTTCCCTTTCAAGTTGCATGCTATCATAAGATTCTAAGGGGCGCACTCTTCTCCCATGTTGTGTGTTAGATCCTTTCATGCACCTTCCTTGACTTGCTGCGAGGTCACACCCTTGCTTCCAACAAGGACATCTTACTTACCTCTGCATGCAACTACAATCAACGTAATACCATACTACCCACTGTTGGGACTCCTACTCCAAATGATCTGAGGTCTAGTTGGGGATTCTTACCAAGGAGATCCCCTTACATGTTGGTGGGTCCAGCACCGTCAATAGGATCACATCATATTTTTACTTGGAAATGAATCAAAAATGTATCTATGACCTAATGGATGAAATGGTAGTTAATGTGTTTAGACATCAATGCCTCTTAGTGATTCTCAGCTAAGTATGAGACCCCTATAATCATATATGTTATTTACACTTGTAGATTACATATTCGTGATATGTTTGACAAAATGCCTGTCATGGCTACTAGGGGTCTAGTCAAGGTATTATTCAAGTAATTGCATTTGTACTATCATTTCCTTGTTATATTATTGTTCTGAAGGTGTCATTCAATTCTGCGAGGTGACCTGGGCTCTGGGCCTGAAAAAGTGGCTCAAATACTGGGGGCATTGGCACAAAACTAACAAAATAGTCCCTAGATGTTGGGATGGCTATAGCATGGGAGTGTCTAGAGCCTCCTGAACACTGGCAAGACTATAGCGTGGGAGCGTCTGGGGGTCAAGTGGTCCAAAATCTCAATGGGACCCAGGGGATGGTTGGCAGAAAGGTTGGGATGGTTCTTGAGGTTCCTAATGGTGATGTTAAAGGTTTTTATGGTGTGTTTCCATTGGTTCCACTTCCTTAATGTGACTCAGGAGGTCGAATCATATCATAGTGGCCTCTTGCCGCATGTTTACCTCGATTGGACAGTTGCTTGGGTAGATGTGGGAGGAGGGTGTTACAGAGTGGTATTAGAGCATGGTTCACCCGTCAACTTGGATGGGTTGTGTGTGTTGGTCATGCATGCATGTCAGTTGTGTGTGCGCATCTTATGCTTGCATTCCATGTGCTTGTTGCATTTGCATGGTGTTGATCATGGTTGTAGTGATGTCTCCATGTGGAAGTTGATGTTTTTACTGTGGAGTGCATTGTCATGAGTGTATGACTAGTTACATGTTGTTATATTTCATTTACATGTATGATTTTGTATTCTTGGTTACATTCTTATAATCTTGGTTACATGTATGATTCTTGTAAGGTTGGTTTCAATAGCTTTTTGTTTATGCTTAATTATATGTGTTTATGCATGAGTGTGGTTGATTACGCATTGCTTACACATGTTAAGGCTTGAATGTGGTCAAGTGTATAATGATGTAATGGCTATTGTTGTGATAGATGAGGTCATGGTATGCGTTGTTAATAAGGTCATGCATTAATGATTGAACCCTAGCTAGAATGATGGTTTCATGGTTATATAATTATGTGTTATGTTTCTATATGTTGTCATGATTATTTTATGCATGTATCATGTTGATTTGTTGATCTTGCATACAAGGTATCCTCCCCGAGATATACTAAGATACATTGGTTTATTGTGATGTGGTTTAGCTAACATGGTATACCTTGCAGGAAGAATATCAAATGGCTATCAAGATGGTAAACTACAAATACTCTTTCTATGAATCAAATGAGTAGTATGGTGTTGGGAATTATTCTAATTTGAAAGATACATTAAGAAGCTTAAAGGAAGAAATAAGGAGTTGTGAGTGAGATAATGACATAATCATGCAGGCGCATGAGAAGCTAGCATAGGTAAATGCAGTGATACTTAAGAGTTTGTCAGATTTGCAGTGACAGGTATCACTTTAAATCAGCCATGAGAAAGAGGAAAAACTAATGGGTTGTATGGAAGTAGGGCACATGGTGGTCACATGTCAGATAGAGATGACACAGTGAGAGATAGAAGATTATTGGACACTTTGGATAGGAGAGGTGATAGATACAGGTACCATTCTAGTTCTGGTTCTCACAAGCATGATGATCGATATTGTTATCATCCGTATAGGAGGAGTGATAAGGGATACTTGCCTGATGAGTTTAAGAAAGAAAATCCACCAACATTTCATGGAGAGATGAATAAATGACAAGATGCATTGGCATGGTTGTTTGGTATGAGGAAGTTATTTAGGTTGCATGACTATTGAGAGAAGATGAAAGCCAGAATAGCTACATTCAGTCTCAAAGATAAAGAAGACATTTGGTGGGAAGATGTGAAGAATGTAAGAGGTATACATGAGGAAGACTTGACTTGCAGTTAGTTTGAGTGGCTATTTAAGAGAAATTATCTATCGAAGAGATACTTTAATGATAGGGAAAAATAATTCTATGAGCTAAAGATGGAATCTATGACAGATGATGATTACACTAGAAATTTCTTGGAGCTAATGAGGTATGTGCCTTACCTCAAGGA
Organism: Pinus tabuliformis; assembly: GCA_031772625.1. Lineage (NCBI taxonomy): Eukaryota > Viridiplantae > Streptophyta > Pinopsida > Pinales > Pinaceae > Pinus > Pinus tabuliformis. Next base: position 760,800,584 of record CM062815.1, on the reverse strand, counting down.
GAAGGCCAAGATTCAGAGATTAACTAGTGGGTTACCATTGGCATTCAAAGATAGGATTGAGTTCAAGGAGCCTAGATCATTAGAGGAGGCCATCCGAAAGTTAAAGCACTGCTACGAATAATCAAAGCATAAGTCTAAAACTAAGCCATACTGGAAGGGTAGTGCAAAGAACAAGGGAAAATGGGACAATAAGTGAGTAAGACCATGAGATTCAGCTAATAAAGAGAATGTATCACCATCTAAGAAGTTAAATGCATCTGATAGAGGACAGGGACATCGACCTAAGGAGCAGAATAAGGAGCTTGTGCTGTGTTGCATTTGTGGAGGAGATCATCACAGGAGAGATTGTCCACAGTATCAGGGTGGTAGGCACATACTATTTGTGATGTTGGTCAGAGTGTTCCTTATATTTATGAAACATTGGATAATAAACAGGAAGACCATCATGCATCTATCATTGAGATGGATGATAAGCTTTGTGATCAAGTTGTTTCTATTTTGATTGGCCCTGGATCTAATTATAGTTATGTTAGTCTTGACTTGGTGGATTTGAGTAAGGAATTTCATGTAGAATCTTGGTTAGTGCAGTTGGATATAGGTACAAAGAAGTGAGTTCATCATTGGGTAAGATCTTGTGCATTTGATTTGAATGATATGCCTACCATAGCACATTTGAATGTATTACCATTAGGATGATACAATATGTTGTTGGGAATGGATTGGTTGTACCTTCATAGAACTAAGGTGGATGAGAATGGAGAAACAAGAGCCTTATAGGGAAAGAACAAAGCCACATTAGTTAGGATGGTGATAGCTATGCAAGAAAAGCGCAGTTGGAGGAATGGTGTATGTTATTTGCACTGCACATTTCTAGTGACAAAGGTAAGGAGGTTGAGGATGCAGATGTTTTGAGCAGATATCGAGTTCTACAATATTTTCAGGATGTATTTTCTAAGGACATTACTAAGTTGCCATCGCACAGGGAGGTATAATTTTGTATTGAGTTGGTGCAAGGGGCAGATCCAACATCAAAATAGCCTTACAGGATGAACACACCTAAGTTGGTAGATTTTAAGTTACATTTGAAGGAAATGTTGGACAAGGGATACATTAGGGCAAGTGTATCACCATGGGGTGCACCGGTATTGTTTGTGAAGAAGTAAGATGGTAGTCTCAGATTGTGCATTGACTACAGGTAATTGAACAAAGTGACCATCAAGAATAGGTAGTTCTTGTCGAGGATTGAGGACTTGTTCAATCAGTGGAAGGGAGCAGCAGTGTTCTCAAAGATTGATCTGAGATCTGGATATCATCAGGTACGCATCAAATAGGAGGACATTTACAAGACAACATTTCAAACCACGTATGGGTATTATGAGTTTTTTGTAATTCCGTTTGGTTTGACTAATGCTCCAGCTACATTTTTGTGCTTGATTAATAGTGTGTTGTTTTTGTACTTGGATAAGTTTGTTATTGTGTTCACTGATGAAATATTGGCATATTCTAAAAATGAGGAAGAGCATGTCAAGAATTTAGCAACAACATTGAGGTTGTTGAGAGAGCATCAATTCTATGCTAAGCTTAGCAAGTGCAAATTATTTCAGAATGAGATACGTTAATTGGGGCATGTTGTCTCAAAGGACGGCATTCTAGTAGATCCAAAAAAGATAAGGGCCATCATGGACTGGGTATCTCCTAGGAATGTAGATGAGGTGAGGTCTTTCATGGGATTGGCAAGTTATTACAGAAGGTTCATCAGGAAATTCTCAAAGATTGCTTATCCTATCACATCATTGCAGAGAAAGGGTAAGAAGTTTAAGTGAACAGAGTAGTGTGAGGCTAGTTTTGAGAAACTTAAGCAGTTGTTGACACATGCACCATTGTTAAAGATTGCATATCTGGTCAAAGAGTTTGTAGTATGCACAAATTCTTGCAAGAAGGGACTTGGTGGAGTCATTATGTAGGATGGATAGGTGGTATGATATGAGTTGCAAAGACCAAATGAGCACAAGAAGAAATACCCCACGCATGATCTTGAGTTGGCAACAATAATACATGCATTGAAGATGTGGAGAAACTACCTTATGGGTAGGATATTTGTGTTGATGAGTGATCATAGTGGGTTACGGTATCTATTTGACTAGTCAAATCTGAATGGTAGGCAATCTCGGTGGTTGGCCATGATCAGTGAGTTCAATTCCGAGATCAAATATATCAAAGGTAAAGAGAATAGTGTGGAAGATGCTCTTAGTAGGCAAATATAGGTAAATCACTTAGCAGCTATGAGATCCTATGGGAAAGACTTACATGATAGGATCTTGAAGGCACGTCAATAGGAGGTCACGTATATGGAGATTATGCACAAGTTGTAGCAGATTACTAGTAAAGGTACATGTGGTACTATAGGTACAAGTACATGTGGTAGTATAGGTACATGTATAGGTATAGGTATAGGTACAGGAATAGGTACATGTGGTAGTATAGTTACATGTACAGGTACATGTATAGGTATAGGGTACAGGTACAGGGATAGGTGCAGGTCCAGGTGAGAAAGATGTGGACTATTTCCTTACAACAGATGGATTGGTTATGTTCAGAGACAAGATATATGTGCCAGATAGTAGTGAGCTCAAGAAGGTGATCTTGAGGGAGTGTCATGTGAACCCTTATTCAGGTCACCCAGGTTATTATAAGACATTGACTGCAGTGAATAAATTTTATTATTGGTTGAATGTGAAGAAAGATGTAGCAGAGTATGTGGCTAGGTGTTTTGATTGTTAGTGTGTGAAGGTAGAATGTAAGCATCTAGGTGGACTGCTACAGCCGAATATGATTCTAGAGTTGAAATGGGAGGTCATATCCATGGATTTTATCACTGGTTTTTCGAGGACAACTAGACAACATGACTCGATCATGGTTATTGTGGACAGGTTGACAAAAGTTGCACACTTCATTCCAGTGAAGTCTATGTTCTCAGCTAGCGATGTAGAATAGGTATTCATCAGAGATGTGGTTAGAATACATGGTGTTATGAAGAAGATCATGTTAGACAGGGATGAAAAGCTCACTTCCATGTTTTGGAAGGAATTGTTTGCAGGTTTGGGCACAAAGTTGGCCTTTAGTACAACTTATCATCCTCAGAAAGATGGATAGACATAGAGGGTCAGCAGGATAGTTGAGGACATGCTGAGGATTTATGTGATGCATCAAAAATGAATGTGGGAAGAGTATCTTACACTAGTAGAGTTCACCTACAACAATGAGTATCAAGAATCTTTGAGGATGAGTCCATTTGAGGCATTGTATGGGCAGAGCTACAATACTCCCATAAGTTGGAGTGGTCCAGTTAATAGGGTTTTGATTGAACTGTACATGGAACAAGAAATGTAAGTAATAAAGAAGAATCTAAAGTAATAACAGGATGGGTAGAAGAGTTATGTTGATCAGAAAAGGTTATTCAAGGAGTTCCGAGTTGGGGAACAAGTGTACTTTTGCATCAAACCGAAGAAGAGCTCCTTGCGGATTGGATCATGTGCCAATCTGGTACCACAGTTTTATGAACCCTTCAGTATTTTTGCGAGGATTGGATCAGTAGCCTATCAACTTGCACTGCCTCTGACAGTGAAATTCCATGATGTTTTCCATGTGTCATTTCTTAAGAAGTATGTTAAAGATGTTGATCATGTAATTGACTGGTCTATATTGTAGGTGGAACTAGAAGGAGAATTCCATCCAGATCCTCAGTGTATATTGCTGAAAAAGGTTCTCATGCTTTGAAATCAGGCAATCGAGCAAGTTAAGGTGCAATGAAAGCATTTTGGACCAGATGAAGCTACATGGAAGATGGTCGATCAGATGAGGTTTATGTATCCTTCCTTGTTTTTCAGTTGAGGTAAGGCAGTTTTGGTATGGTGTTTTGGTATATGTCTTGGTATATGTTTTGGTACATGTTTTGCTGATGTTTACTATATGTACATATGTAGATGGATCTAAAGACCACCATGAGATATGTTATAAAGCTACAATAAGCAATATGGTTTTCATGCCGTTATGATGTTATATTTGTTATGTTTTCATGTCGGTTTTCTTATCAGCAGGTTGATCATTGTAAATACTGCATCGAGCTAAGTTATAAAGCTCCATCGAATATATATTTTTCTTACAAAATTTTGTGTTTATAGGTGTTATTGAACACCGAGGACTGTGTTCCCCCTTGGGGAGGGTTTTGTAACATCCCTGGTGAAAATTCCATGTAGTAAAAGTTAATAAAGGAAAAATAATAACCATGGTTGATGGGACACTTATTCCAAGCTGAATGTTGGGAAAGACATCCTAGTGTGGGTGTTAATTTGGTTATTAATGGCTAAGAAAATTGGCAAAGGCAATGGATAAGGATTTGGAAAGGAAAAATGACATTTTTCTCACATTTATTTACTAAAATAATGGAAACTAGGAGAAGGGAGGCGAAAGTCACAGATTGCATGTGAGGAGGAAAATGAAGGAAAATAATATAAAATAAAGAAAATCGAGGCCTCATTCATAAAAGGCTTTTGAGAATCAGTTGGTAACCTTTTTTAAGTTCAATATTTGAGCCCTCCCATGATTCTCTCTCTCAAACTCTTGGATACTTAGAGTTTTCTTGGAGCACTCTTGGAGGGTGTGGCATACTTGGATTTTTTGAGAAAGAAGTAAAAGGAAGAGCAAGAAAGTGGAAGAGGACATCAGGATCAACAACTACAATGGGTTTTTCTTGCAAGTACCGAGTTGCATGTATGTTTTCCTAACTAGTTTTGGTATGCATGGAATATGCATGTGGTTTGTTGGTTATGATCTTTCATTGGCATGGAGGATGATAGAGATTGACAGTGGATTTCCTAGCCTTCCCATTTCCTGGATAGACATGGAGATTGTGGGTTTATCTCATTGTTTTGTTTAGGGTGGTTCTCCTCTTTCCTGATCTTGGGTTGAGTTACTAGTTCATGGCACCTTGGTTGGACAAACGCTCTGGAGCCCTGTAACATCTTCGATTGAGTTATTAGTCCTGGAGCCTTGGTTGGACAAAATATTTGGAGCCCTTGGTGGGTTGAATTACTAGTCCTATAGCCTTGGTTGGACAAACACTCTTGAGCCTGGTAAAAGTTGTGGGTTGGGTTACTAGTCTTAGAGCCTTGGTTGGAACAAATGCTCTGGAGCGATGGAAGGCCTGGATAGAGACCAATCTGATGATGGTTTTGGGATGTCTGACCATGAGGTGAAATCATTGTTTGATTTGTTGAGGTGGTTGGCCTTTGAAAGCCCTAGATGGTTTTTCATTGATGTGTTCTATGAGATCCCATATTCATGCTTGGAATATGGCATGGGGGTAAACAGCTGAAGAAATATTTGGCTCAACCATTCTATGGTCAGGTTGAACGTGAAAGTCCCATCCTGGGTTTGGATTTTGTATCATCAATATGAGGTTATTTATCCTTGTATTTCTATTAGTATTATATGGGTTTATATGTGGATCATATGGATGTGATTTCTTTGGTATTTATACTGCTATTATGCTGGTTATGTATGTGTTTTATGGTAGTAGCTATGTATGGATCTCATCATGTTTTTACTTGTAAATGAATGAACAATGTATCTATGACCTAATGGATGAAATGGAAGCTAATGAGTTGACGCGTGAATGCCTCTTAGTGATTCTCAGCTAAGTATGAGACACCTATACTTAGATATGTTATTTACACCTGTAGATTACATATTCGTGATATGTTTGACGAAATATCTGTCAGGGATATTAGGGGTCCGATCAAGGTCTTATTCAATTAATTTCATTTATATTGTCATTTCCCTGTTATCTTAATGTTCTGAAGGTGTCATTCAATTCTGAACAATGACCTGGGATATGGGCCTGAAAACGTGGTTGAAATCCCAAGGATGCTAGCATAACACTGAGAAAAATAGTCCCTAGACATTGGCACGCCTATAGCACAGGAGTGTTGAAAGCCTCTTGGATTCTGGTAGGCATATAACATGGTAGTGTCTATGGGTCAAGTGGTCCAAAATCTCAGTGGGAGCGAGGGGCTGGTTGGCAGAAAGGTTGGGATGGTTCCTGAGGGTGCTAATGCTAATGTTCAAGGTTTGTATGGTGTGTTTCCATCGATTCCACTTCCTTAACGTGACTTAGGAGGTCAAATTATATCATAGTGGCATTTCTTCACATGTTTAACTAGGATAGCGAGTTGATTGGTTAGATGTGGGGGGAGGGTGTTATATTTTCCACTGCAAAATGCACTAAGGTTCCAGTTGAAATTCTCGTTTTGTATCCACCTGCTAGACTAGTCAATCACATGATCAACATCCTTCACATATCTTTTAAGAAATGAAACATGGAAAAGATCATGGACTTTCACTATCGGAGGTTGTGCCAGTCTGTAGGTCATTGGTCCAATCCTCTCAAGGATCTTGAAAGCTTCGCAATAACGAGGTGCCAACTTGCACATGATCTAATCCTCAAGGAGATCTTCTTTTGCTTGATGCATAAGTACACATGTTACCCAAACTGAAACTCCTTAAGTTCCTTATGTTGATATGTATAACTCTTTTGTCTACCTTGCATTTCCTTTAAACTCTTTTTGATAACCTGCATTTCCTATTTCATTTCTTCCAACATGTCTAGTTCTATCAGTACCCTATTCACTGGATCACTCTAGCTGATGGGAATATTACAAATCAGCCCATAAAGTTCCTCAAACATAATCATCCTTAATGACTCCTGATAACCATTTTTGTAAGAAAACTCAATTAGTGGAAGATACTCCTCTCACTTCCTCTGCTGGTGCATAACATACATGCTCAACATGTCGTCCATAATCCTATTGAACCTCTCTATCTGTCCATGTGTTTGTGGATGATAAGTTGTACTAAAGGCCAAATTTGTACCCAAACCTGTAAAAAACTCCTTCCAAAACCTGGAATTGAACCTAGAATCTCTATCTAACATAATCATCCTAGGAACACCATACAATCTCACTATCACCCTGATGAAGACTTGTGCTACCTCACTAGTTGAATAAGTAGACTTAACTGCTATGAAGTGAGATACCTTATTCAACCTATCAACCACAACCATGATAGAATAATATTCTCTAGATGTTCTTGGCAAACCTGTAATGAAATACATGGTAATTACCTCCCATTTCCATTCTAGAATCAGAATCATCTGTAGTAAACTACTTGGATGCTTTCACTCTACTTTTACCTGTTGAGAATCCAAACACCTTGCAATGAACTCAACTACCTCTTTCTTCATATTTTGCGAATAGTAGAACCTCTTCAAAACTGTTAGAGTCTTATGATATCCCAGATGACCTGAATATGGTTTGACATGAAATTCCCTCAATATAAGCTTCTTGAGCTCACTGTTGTTTGACACATAGATCATGTTCCTAAATCTCCCCAAGCCATCTTCTGTGAGATGAAAATCCACATCCTAATCACTTGAACCCTACTGCTGTAACCTATGCTTAAGCTCCCTATACCTATTATCTGGTTGTCCTACCTATAATGTCTGATCCTATAAATATGTCCCATGTGAACTCATAACTGCTATGTGATTCACCTGTACTGTTTTGCTAAGAGAATATGCAGCCCTGTTCTCTTTTCCCTTGATTTACCTAATCTCGAAGTCAACTCACTAAGCATGCCCTATCATCTATCTTGTGTAACATTCAAAATAGGTTGGTCAAACAAGTATCTCAACCCACTTTTATCACTCATAAATATGAACCACCTACCAAGAAGATAGTTCGTCCACATCTTCATTTCATGAATGATCACTGCGAACTCAATATCATGTGTCACATAGTTATGCTCATGCTCATTTAGTTTCCTTGACTCATACAATGCCAATTGTCCCTTCTACATCAGGACTCCACCAAGTCCTCTCTTGCAAGCATCTGTACATAACATGAACTATTTATCTAGATCTATAATATTTAGAACTAGAGCATTCGTAAGCAACTACTTCAACTACTCAAAACTAGTTGCACACTCCTCTGTCCATTCAAATTTCTCCCCTTTCCTCTGTAATGATGTAATAGGATATAAAACCCATGAGAAGTTCTTGATGAACCTCCTATAATAACCTACTAGCCCCATGAATGATCTTACCTCATCCACATTCCTAGGAGCTTCCCATTCCATGATAGCTCTGATATTTTCCAGATCCACTGTTATGTCTTCCTTGGAAACAACATGTCCCAAGTAGTGTACCTATGTTTGAAATAAACTGCATTTAATAAGCTTGGCATACAACTGATGCTCTCTTAGCAATATCAACACTGCTACTAAGTGTTCGAAATGCTCTTCCTAATTCTTAGAATATATCAATATATCATCAATGAATACAATCAAAAACTTGTTTAGATAAGCATAACCCATTATTCATAAAACACATGAAATTAGCTAGAGAATTAGTCAAACCAAAATAAACTACAACAAACTCATAATTCCCATACATGCTCTAGAAATCAATCACGTAAATGTCCTCTTATTTGATTCGTACCTAATGATATCCTAATCTCAAATCAATCTTCGAGAATATCGATGCTCCCTTCAACTGATAAAAAAAAGTAGTCAATCCTCATCAATAGATACATGTTCTTAATCATCACCTTGTTCAACTTCTTATAATCAATGCATAACCTGAGAGTACCATCCTTATTCTTCACAAACAACATTGATACACCCCAAGGTGACACACTTGGCCTAATGTATTTCTTGTCAAGAAATTCCTTCTACTACAACCTCAGTTCCACTAGCTCTGGAGTGCTTATCCTATAAGGTTCCTTTAATGTCGGTGCTACTCTAGACATCATCTCAATGGAAAAATCCACTTACCTGTGAGGTGGTAACTTTGAAATATCTGCTGGAATACATCCTGAAACTTCTGGAAAACTAGATACCTCTTCAACGATTTTGCATCCTCAACATCCTTACCTTTATCACTAGAAACATGCACTACAAACAATACACACCCTTTCCTACAATTGCACTTTGTCTAAGCACTTCTTACGTTGCAAGATTATTTTTTCTCCATTTTCATCTGAGCACTCAATAACCTTTTCATAACAATCCACCTTATTCCTGTGAAGGTACAACCAATCCATACCCAAAAGCATACTATGTGAAACCAATGCAAGCACATTCACATGCAATTATGTAGGCCTAACATTCAACTCAAATGGACAAGCTCTTACCCAATGATGAACCCTCTTCTTAGTACCTATATCCAACTGCACCAACCAAGACTCTACATGAACTTCTTTTTTCAAACCAAGCTTATCCACCGGGTCAAGATTAACATAACTATAATTAGATCCAGAGTCAATAAATATAGAAACAACTTGATCACAAATATTACCTTCCATCTCAATAACATATTCCTAATGATTCGCCTACCTGTTATCCATTGTTGCATACATATGAGGAATTATCTGTCCACCATCCCCAACTTTTTGTGCCTCTTGAGCACTGTATATTTGAGGCCTACCACCCTGATACGATGGACAATTTGTTTGGTTAATTCAATGTCCTTGAATTGGCAATCATAAATAGTCAACCAAGGTGCGTAGACTGATGAAGTATGGGTGAAAAATATGTGCTTAGAAGTTATTCATTAGGTCATAATGTATTTGTTAAGATCTAAACTAAATATGGGGGTGGTGTTTGTCAATTTTATTAGTGTTGTAATTCTTAGGGATGTTGATTAAGTTTCCTAGGAATTAATCTCTATCCAATTAGTCTATGGATGTTGTGAGAGTGATTTTTCTTATGTTAGATTGTTTGGGATTTTTTTACCTTAAATCTCTATGTTGCAGCTCCTAATTCTCTTAAGTGCAAAAAGAAACCTATTTTATCAGCTATGAAGGAATACCGTTGAACTCAATTGTTTTAGGAGAGGTCCTCTCGCTTGTTCAATTTCTGCTCAAACAAAGTAACCCAAGCAACATCTATATTGTGACTTGAACACACTTAAATTACTCTGGATAATAAGCAAAGGAAAGAACTATGTAGTACCAGGTATAAAGAAAATTAGATAGCAATCTAAACTAGGTGTAAAGAAAATTAAAGTTCTTATGCAGATAATAATTCGCTAGCGAGATCATTATGCAGCATTGTCACACAAAACAGAGCAATTGAAGAATTAAAGGAAATCAGATTGTATTTCATTAAAAACCTACCACTGTTTGTAGTGGCCCTCCACATAGCAATTCAGAGCTTCAAATCAACACAATGCTTGCACACAAAAACCAATTTCATTCACACGAAATTCACAGACTTGTTCATAAACACATCATTCAGTGTGCACCCAAATAATAGTGTGGCCATTAGCTTTATAGCAAGTCTCTTGTCATAACTGTATGAAGATTTTAAGCCTAATATCTGTTAATCCTATCTAAACTTATATTGTGAAACCATTGTTTTGCTATTCTGAAAGCAAAACGATAAGGTTTCAGTTGATCTCGGGTTTTGTTATGCATTAATTCAGTGGTTGACTTGGAGTTTGACTGCGATCTCCTGTTCTTCTTTTGGCAAACACTTTCGAGTGGATAGGAAGTTATCCATGAGGGAGCCATCCTCTATCGATCCACACCTTCAGCTATTGACCTAGAGCTCTAGAACCTCATGGACAATGAAGATAGCTATGGAATCCTGGACTAGCTGCAAACAAACTGATTCGGTAGCCAATTGTAACTTTAATTAAAACAATAGGGTATACAGTTGAATATGAACAAGAAAACATACTAATGGATACCTTCATCAAAACCTAGTATATATGGCTTTATTTAAATGGTAAATATATATGAAAAAGAGAGGATCTTTAGGCAAAAATGATGTCATGGTAGGACAATCTTTAGACTCTACATTCCCCTGGACTGGAGATGTTGTATGTCCTCATATGCTTCTTCCTTGTATTTTTCTTGTACCTCTTGTTTGTCATCTCCCTGCTTCATTGTTTTCCTCTTTTTGGCAGAGATTGGCATTCTAGGCTTCATCATTAGAATTTTGTACTTTAAACTGATTATCTCTCTCTGCATAATTTTGGTCTCTTTCTTCAGCTTCTTGTTTTTCTTATACCACAAGCTTAGATGTAGGATTAGATTGTCACTCTTGGAAATCTGTATCTCATTCTGTGTCTTCAGGGCTTGATCTTCATTTTTAAGATACTGATTCAGTGTTTCTCGTTCAAAGATTTCCTGCTTCAAGATGTTTGAGGTCGATTTTTCATTCACCTGGTTGCTTCCTTCTCCAGGGCACTGTATTGTTTCCTTTGTTGTTGTCACCTTCCTTTCTAGTGACTCTATGTAGTCATAGATTTCCTATTGTGTGGGATCAATTCCTAGACTTTGTATTGGGCTTTCTAGAGGTGAGTTGTAAGGTTGTGGTGGTGATCTTGGTGACCCTTTTGGAGAATTCCCAAGGCTTTCAGTTGACTCATCCTCTATTGGCTCAATCTCTGTTGGAGTATTCTCTGTTGGCTCAATCTTTGTTGGAGTGTTCTCTATTGGCTCCTCTTCAGTTGTCTCCTTTTCATTTGGCTCCTTTTCCTCAAAGTTAATGTAGTTTGTAGTTTTTGAGGTCATTTGTGGAATCGTGCTCAACCTCGTGCTCCTTATTAACCCTGGGGTTTTTGTTTTATGCACTTTCCTCTTCTTATTCTCTGATTTTTCTTTTAGAGGAGAGGTTTTAGTTTGTGATAATTCTTCTTTACCTGGGCTAGTTTTCTATATTCTAGGATTTCCGCTCTTCATCTCTGCAAAATTTTTACTATAGGAAACTCTTCTTTTGTTACCTCTGTCTGAGTTTAGGGTGCCTAATCCTTTATCATTTCTATGGTTCCTTTCTCCCTCTGAGGGTCCTATTGCTACTTGGTTTTTCTGGGGATTTTTCCTCAAAATGGTTTCTTATTAGGAAACTCTCCCAGTCATCTCCTATACTTCGAAGATGAAATTCAACCAATATTTTCACCATAACATGATGATACATGGTGTTTTCTATGCATTGAATTTTCTTTTGAACATTTGTAGCCATTTTCCTGAGGCTATTCAAGAAGAAATAAGGGAGGTTCAGCTGATGATCCTCGAGGAAGTGCATCATCATTCTAACATGATAAAAATACATTTGCCCGAACCTACCCTCACAAGTGATAAACTTTTGAAGCACAAGTAATAAGTTTCTCCATTTTTTTTCAAGAGTAGAGCTTGGAATACATTTTTTGTAGACCGTGGTGTCCATGTTCGGATTCTTGAGGAAAACTTTCCAGTCCTCATTGTCAATTCCTCTGTTTTTAAACCATTTTTTCCATGTCTTGGCAACTCAGTGGCCTCAGCGATCATAGACTCTATTACTGTGAGCTTTATGTCCCCAATTTCGGCCACCATTCCATCGTATGAGCACGCAAATGTCTTGGTTACCTCTTTGTGGAAGCCATTAAATTTCTCAATGAACTACAAACATTGTCTTCTTTGTAGCAACTCCCTATTTTATGGGTACCCCTCTAGGAATTTCTTCCCTGCTGGCTCAATTCGAACAATTACCCCCATGTCAAAGGATGTTTTTCCTTGAAGATTGGCTACCTTGATAGGAAAATGGGACTGGTAGGATTTTCTAACTGGTGGAAAGATGGAATGATTGTGAAAGAAAAGAGGAATGTAAGAATAGGGAAGAACATATGGATTGTCAAAAGGATTATGGGAATGAATTTGACCGTTAGGCGCATTCAAACTTATGATTTGGTATTCAAAGATTTGGCACAAGGTTGTGATATGACTTTTAGAGTTGTGGCATATGATATTTCGTTAGGCAGCCATTATCCTTAGGTTATATTGATTGCAATTTAGTACTATATTTTCTTACTCGTACATGCTATATAATCTTCCCTATTGTTAAATTAAAGTAGCACGTACCTTTTAATTTTCTGTTGCTAACCTTATTTGTTGTCCTTGAATCTCCTGCAGGTGCCTTGTTGTCAACTATCCTTTAATCCAGATCACCAAGTATTCTTGTAGAATTCAAAATTTTTAGGCTACAAAAATTTGTTTAGCTGCAGAAACTTGTCCAAGCTGCGGAAAGTTGTTCAAGCTGCGGAATGTTGTCCAAGCTATGGAAAGTTGTTGTTTCTGCAACTTAAGAGTAAGAAAGATTTAGTAGATGAACTTTATTGTTGTTTTTTTCTTTTGAAGAGAAAATTTAAGTGCCAACGAGCTGGTTTTCACTTTAAATTTTCTATATAAACATGCCAACAACATGTTGGTTTTCATGTTTATACAAAATTTATTACTATTATATATATATATATATATATATATATATTATATATATATATATATATATATATTATATATATATATGAATATATGCACATATAATTTAATTATATATTTTTTTTCTTCTTTTTTCTTTTTTTCTTTTTTTTCCTTTTTTTTATTTGAATAACAAACTAAATGAAATTTTCTAAGGTGGAAAAGAAGAGGAATTCTTCTTGACCATATTCAGTTCTGAATTATCCTAAAATAACAAATTCCTATCTTGTTAATGGTTTCTAGTAAAGCTTAAGTCGATGTCCATTTACTAATAGAGGAGTTCTTTCTTCGTCAATAGTCCTTATTCTAACTGCACCATTGTCACAGACATTCTCAACCTCATAAGGTCCAAGCCAATGGGTTTGGAATTTTGCTTAAAAATTTTTGAAATTTGAATCAAAGAGAAATGCCCAATCTCTTGGATGAAATTCCTTTGTTTAATTTACGTATCATGCCACCTTGACCTCTATTGTTGCACTAGGCTAGTCCTCTAGAAGGCTTCTTGTATGATTTCATCAAGCTCATTTAATCATGTCATCCTCTGCTTCCGGGCTTCTGACAAGTCAAGATGTAACTAGACTGTTGTCTTATAGGTCCGGATCTGGAATTCTATTGGAAGTAAGACTTGCTTCCCATAAACAAGTTCATAGGGAGTATGTCCTATAGTATTCCTCCATGTAGTCCTAAAGGCCCATAAGGCTTCTGGAAGCTTTTCCACCCACTCTTTCCTATGTAGATGTACAGTGTTTGTAAGGATAGCCTCAATTACCTAATTTGTGGACTCAACTTGTCCATTGGCTTGTGTATGGTATGGAGTTGACTTCCGATGTTTTATCTTGTATTGGTCCACAAGCTTCTACACTAGTTTGGATGTGAACTATGTCCCTTGATTTGTTACAATTTCTCTTGGAACACCAAAACGAGTAAAAATATCATCAAAAAGAAATGAAACTATAGTATTTTCAGTAGCAATAGGAAGTGCTTTAGCTTCTACCCATTTAGTGACATAATCAGTACATACCAGAATATACTTCTTTTTCTTTGAAGGTGGGTTGATTGGTCCAACAAAATCCAGTACCCATTTTTCAAATGGTTCGATAAGTACCTGTGGTTGTAGTGGCATCTCATTTGAAAGAGTAGGTTTTCCCATTCTTTGTCAACTGTCACATCTCTTAACATATTCCTTCGTGTCCCTAAAAATGGAAGGCCAATAATATCCTAAAAGCAAGATTGTGTAAGCAATTATCTTGTTAGAAAAATGTCCTCCACATGGCTCATCGTGACAAGCTTTTAGTATCTCTGGTATTTTGTCTTCTCGAACACATCTTTTGATGATGAGGTCTGGTCCCGTCTTATATAATTCTTCATTTATCCATGAGTAGGATGTGCTATTGTGGACTATTCTTCTTTTTTCTCTAGGAGATAAATGAAATGCCATTTTTCCTGTGGTCAAAAAGTTAGCAATATCTGCATACCAAGGTGATCTAGTAGATACTGCAAAGAGATATTCGTTAGGAAATTTATCTTCTATGGGTTGATCACTATTTTCATTTTGTATTCTAGATAGAAAATCAACAATTGTGTTCTGTTTTCCTGGTTTATCTAGAATGGTTATGTTGAATTCTTGTAAAAGTAGGAGCCATCTAGTTATTCTTCCATTAGTGTCTGGTTTATTCATTAGGTATCTAATGACAAAATGGTCTATGTGGACAATGGTTTCATAGCAAGTTATATAATGTATGAATTGATTAATGGCATGAATTATAGCTAAGAACTCCTTTTCCGTTACAATATAATTTAACTTTGCAGCGGTTAAATTTTTACTAGTATAATAAAAGGCATAAAGAGTGAGATATTTTTGTCCTAAAATAACTCCTAAGGCTGAATCTGAAGCATCTGTTGAGATATGGAAAGGAAATTTCCAGTTAGGTCCTTTTAAGATGTGTTCTTCAGAAATTCTCTTTTCAATGTTTCAAAGGCAACTTGACATTTGGAATCCCAATCGAATTCACAGTCTTTGGTGAGTAATTTAAAGAGTGGGGATGCAATTTTTGTGAGGTTTTCTATAAATATCCTATAGTATCTGGTAAAACCAAGAAAAATTCTAACATCCTTTTGACAATTTGGCACTGATAACTTGGAAATGACTTCCACCTTAGATGAGTCTACTTAATTCCATCTCTAGAAATATGGTGACCTAAAAAAATTCCCTCGTTAAACATCATGAAACATTTTTCATGGCTTAATGAGGGGTTTGTTTCTTGAAATATTATTAAGACTTTCTCCAGGTTTTCTAGTGCTTCATTGAAAGAATCCCCATAGACTGTGAAATCATCCATGTACACCTCCACACAGTCATGGATAAGGTCAAAGAAAATGCCAAGGACTGCCCTCTGGAATGTTGTTGGAGAATTACATAACCCAAAGGGAAGTACGTGGTAAGAATAGGTTCCCCATGGACAAGTGAATGTGGTTTTTATCTTGATCTTCAAGGGCCACCTAGATCTGGTTGTATCCACTGAACCCATCCAAGAAGGAAAAATATTTTTTCCCTGCTAAAGTATCTAAGACCTGGTCTATGAAAGGTAATAGAAAATGGTCCTTTAATGTTGCTTTATTCAACTCCCTGTAATCGAAGCATACTCTCCATTTTGCATTCTTTTTAGGGATGATTACTAGGGGTGAAACCCAATGACCGTCAGATATTGGATAGATGAAATTTACATTTAATAATTTCTGCAATTCTTCCTTAACAATTTCTTTTAGATTTGGGTTCATTCTTCGTCAAGGTTGTCTAAATGGTCTTGCATTTTGTTCAATGTATATATGATGTATGCAAGTTTTAGGATCAATTCCTCTCATGTCAGTGTATTTCCATGCAAAAGAAGAAGAATGTTTCTATAAAATTTCTATGAATTGTTTCTTTTGCATCTCTTCCAAATTTTCATTGACATTCAAGGTTTTTCCTGGAAAGATTTCTATCGAGGAATTCCCAAATTTTTCCATGGAAAACAATGATACTTTTTTAGAGGTGAGATATTCATTTCAACTACGTTCATAATGTCAGGAATATTCATTATTTTCAAGTAAATTCAAAAGTTTGTCTTCCTCTTTTACTTGTTCAGTGACAAAAAGAGGTTGTATATCTTCTCCATCTTTTATCCATTCTTCAGTTTTTGTATCTATTGTTGTTCTTGGAGGGGGGGTATAATGTAGATTTCTTTGTAGAATTTCCATCTAAGATAAACATATCACCTGACCTATAGCCGATAAAAGCGTCTTCTATAGCCATCCAAGGCCTTCTTAGAATTAATGGATGTCCTCCTAGATTGTTCTTGGGTGTTAAGACCATGAAAACAATAGGATATTCCCAAGAATCTAAAGATACACAAACATATTCTAACACACCATCTGGTTTAATAACAGATATATTTGCTAATTGCAATAAGGTTGATGTGTATTGAAGGTTAGGAAGCCTAAGTGTGTCCATAACTTGTTTTCTCATTATTTTTATGGCTGCTCCTAGGTCAATCAGTGTGTTTGGTATTTCAGTTCCATTGATGTGAATTTTTATAATGGGGCTTCCTGGGTCTAAATATTTTTGAATTGTTGTCTTCCCCATCATAATGTCTGCAATTTTTCCAACTAAATGAGTTCTTTTTATATTTTTTCTTCTTCTTCCTGATCATTGTGTACTTAATTCCTTACTTGTTTTTTGCAAAAATTGGTATTTCTTTTATGGCTTTCAATAAAGGAATCTTAATAAAAACATTTCTCAATTCATCCATCATATTGTAATCAGGCAAGATAATTTGTTTCTCTACTCCTTCATCGATTTTCAACCTTTCTGGGAAAGGTGGTTTACCTGATATTGAAGGTTGTTCTATGGTAGGAGCATCTATTGGAATTTCTTTTGTTTGCTTATTTTCATTTTGAGGAAGAGAAGTCTCCCTTTCTTTTGATTGATTCATATGTTTTTGAAGATCAATTTTTTTTTGAATGACAATAGAAGGGTTTTTCGATAATACTTTTCCATACCTTAATTTGACATTGTTTAGGTCTAGCGGGCTTATCACATAAGTTTGAGGATTCTGACCCTTCATGTTGTATACTGGTTGTTGTGGTACCTTATTATTAGGATTTGGAAATGGTTGAGCAAGTAATTGATTTGATTTTTGTGGAAATGGTAGGGAAAGTTGTGGGTTTTGATTCTGAACTAGGACTTGTGGCAATTGATTAGCTTGAGGAATTTGATTGGACAAGGTTAAGAATTGTGGTGGAATGTAGGATGGCGAGTACTTTTGATATTGAGCATAGGATCCATAAGGATTTTTCCATCCTTGATTCCAAGGTTGTGATTGTGGCAAAGCCCGAGGGTGCCAAGATGAATTCCAATTACTTTGTGAAGACTGGGAAAATTGTTGTGGTTTAAATCCTTGTGATTGATTTGGTTGGGGGTTTTGCCATGGTCTTTTGGATATAAAGTACAAATGGTCTACTGGTTCTGAGATTATTTCCTCATTGAATACAACCTTAAGACCTGGTAAGGATGGACATTCCTTTGTATCATGATTATCTACACATATGACACATATTTCTATGGCTTTTGAGTCTAAGTGACACTCTCTTAGATCATGTTTTTTTCAACATTTGGGACAGAAGATGGATAATGTAGAATTTTCAGAATTTTGCTTGTTTTATATTTTAAAGGTGTCTATTTGTTCACTTCGGCTCCCTCAAATATTTGTTTTAAAGGTGTCAAGCAAATTTCCTATTTCTACTCTACTAACTATCCTAGCTGCAAACTTGTTTATTCTTGATAATAGAGGGCCCCTAAGACTCTTTTGAACTCTTGCTTTGCCCCTTGAGATATGTACACATAAATCACAAATATCTACAAATGGTAGTTAGGAAATATCTCCTTTTCCAATTATGTTAAGTAGATCAATCCATTCATCTTTAACGGCTCTGAGTAAAAGAGATTTTAAGGTTTCTTCATCCAAATTATCCATTTTTGCTCTTTTAACATTATAAACAAACCTTTCTACCAAGTTTTCAAGATTCTCATCTTCTTTTTGTGTCATTTTGAAGACTTCGTCTTTAAGGTTATTAGGCATACAATAATCTCTATACTTGCCTAAGAAAGCCTCTTTCATCTGTGCCCATGTTGTTATGTAATGCACTCCTAGACTCATGAACCATTTTAATGCTGAGTCTTTTAATGTGGCGGGGAACAATTTCAACTTTTGAGCATCATGCAGATAGTCATATGATTTGCATAATACTTCAAATTCGAAGAGAAATGTCTCCGGATCTTCGTTTCTTTTACCATGGAAATTAGGAAGAATCGAGGGTGATATATTTTTCATTGTGAGGGTTGTATCTTCATCAAGAATAGGGAATCCCAAAGGATCTTGATTTCCTCTGCCTCTACCCCCTCCTCTACCCCCTCCTCTACCTCTACCTCTTCCTCTTCCTCTACCTCCAATCCTATCTTCTTTGCCATGGACATTGTGTACTTCTCCTTCCCCTTCTTCAGCCATGATACATTCTTCAGAGCTAAGATAGTGTTCTTCTAATCTTTCTGGTTCCTCTACCAATGGTTGTTCAGAATAAGTTTCCAATTCCTCTTCTTCACTAGGGATTTCTAAATTTTCTCCCACAATTTGTTCACTAGTGGGGGACAGAAAGATTATTCCTATGGTTGGTGATGTAGGATTTTCTTCAATTACAGCTTTAATAGAAGAAGTAGGTGAAGTTCTGGATTGGATTTTTGATCTTGATACTTTAGGAAGTCTTTTTTGGCCTCCAAATGGAATTCGGGTTTGAGTAGGTGGTGTGGAATCTCAAAATCATGGTGGAGTGAGTGGATTTGTGGGAATTAAACTTCTTCATCATCCTACAAATATACCCCTAGAGTCTCTATCCCTACGCATGTCATGTTTTAAATTAATGATGGTTTTGTTTTTTTTTACTTTTAATTGTACTTCCGCGGCAATGGCGCCAAAATGTTTGGTCAACTCAATGTCCTCGAATTGGCAATCATAAATTGTTAACCAGGGTGCATAGACTAATGAAGTACGGGTTCACAATATGTTCCTAGAAGTTATTCATTAGGTCGTTATGTATTGGTTAAGATATAAACTCAATATGGGGGTGGTGTTTGTCAATTGTATTAGTTTTGTAATTCTTAGGGATGTTGATTAAGTTTCCTAGGAATTAATCTCTATCCAATTAGTTCGTGGATGATGTGAGAGTGATTTTTATTATGTTAGATTTTTTGGGATTTTTTGACCTTAAGTATCTATGTTGCAGCTCCTAATTCTCTTAAGTGAAAAAATAAACCTATTTTATCAGCTGTGAAGGAATACTGTTGAACTCAATTGTTTTAGGAGAGGTCCTCTCTCTTGTTCAATTTCTGCTCAAACGAAGTAACCCAAGCAACATCTATATTTTGACTTGGACACACTTAAATTACTCTAGATAATAAGCAAAGGAAAGAGCTGTGTAGTACCAGGTATAAAGAAAATTAGATAGTAGTCTAAATTAGGTATAAAGCAAATTAAAGTTCTTATGCAGATAACAATTCGTTGGCGAGATCATTATGCAACATTGTCACACAAAACAGAGCAATTGAAGAATTAAAGGAAATCATATTGTATTTCATTAAAAACACGCCACTGTTTGTAGGGTCCCTCCATGTAGCAGTTTAGAGCTTCAAATCAACACAATGCTTGCACACAAAAACCAATTTCATTCACATGAAATTCACAGACTTTTTCATAAACACATCATTCGACGCCCACCCAAATAACAGTGCAACCATTAGGTTTATAGCAGGTCTCTTGGCATAACTGTATGAATATTTTAAGCATAATATCTCTTAATCCTATCTAAACTTATATCGTGAAACCATCATTTTTCTATTTCGAAGGCAAAACGATAAGGTTTCAGCTGATCTCAGGTTTTGTTCTGCGTTAATATGGCAATTGACTTGGAGTTTGACCGCGATCTCCTGTGCTTCTTTTAGAAAAATGTTTCAAGTGGATAGGAATATATCCATGAGGGAGTAAACTCTATCCATCCATACCTTTCGCTACTGACTTGGAGCTCTAGGACCTTGCGGACAATGAAGATAGTTACGGAATCCTGGACTAGCTACGGAAACAGACTGATTCGGTAGCCAATTGTAACTTTAATTAAAACAATAGGGTATGCAATTGAATATGAACAAGAAAACATACTAATGCATACCTTCATCAAAACCTGGTAGATATGGCTTTATTTAAATGGTAAACATATATGAAAAAAAGAGGACCTTTAGGAAAAAAGGATGTCATGGTAGGACAATCTTCATACTCTACACAATCCTTCTTGAGATGCTCCTTTCTACAATACCAACACCGCAACTATCTCCTACCATGTCCCTTCTCAACGACATTAAACTTGTTGTAAGGAAAAACATTATCTTTCTCATCTGCATGTTAAGGTCTTGTTCGCTTAAGTGGCCATTTACCTTTAGATTTTTCATTTTCTTTCCAACCCTACTTAGATTCAGTCTTACGCTTCGATTTCTCATAATAATGCTTCAAATTTCCAATGAATTCTTCCAACAACCGAGGCTCATCATACTCAATTTCATCCTTGAGTGCTAATGGCATTCCACTGATAAATATTTGAACTTTGGTTTTCCCATCCTTAAGATACGACACATACCTCAATAACTCCAGGAACTTAGTTGTGTACTTCTCATATATCATCGATCCCATCGTTAGCTCATATAAATCAGATTTTCCGTCATAGTACCTCGCCGACTAATAATTCTTCCTTAACAATATATTTAATTCATGCCAACTCAACTCCTCTATTCCAATGTCTCTGACATGCTTCACATCTTCCCACCAAATGCATGCTTTCCCTTCTATTAGTGTTGGTATCTTCATCCCTCCATCCGTGATCAAATTCTCTTGTTGCATTGCATGTTAGGTGTCTCACCCAATCATCTGCATTCCATTAGGGTCATGGATCATCTTATGGTGGTGGCATAATATACATTTTCCCTCATGTTCTTTACTTGCTCACCCATTTTCATACATCTAGATCATCTGCAGTCATTTTTGGTCTTTAAATCTGCAAAAGCCATTTTTAGGGTTTTAGGTCTCATTAGGTCTAGGGTTTCATCAATAAGGTCTTGTCAATGCTCAATAATGGTCAGCAGGTGCATGAGGAGGTCAAATAAAGTATCAGAAGCAATAATTTCAATAATCAAATGCTCAGTGGTTGATTTTTCCTCAAAACCCTGTTTTGAGGAAAAACAGAGTTCTTTATGTTTCATGTACTAAATATTATGTAATTTTATTTTTCCATATGTAATATTTTCAAGAGGCAGCCCTGGTCACCTTGCCAAGCCTCTGCAACTCCAGTTCCTACAAAAGAAACAAAATGTCAAAGCATTTAGTCCATAAAAGGAAAAAGGTAAAGCAAACTGCCCAAAACAGAGTTTGAAAAAGAAAGTGAAAATCAAACATTAGCAAAGTGGGTTTTCTTGAGTGAAAAATTAAAAACATGGGTATATAAAGTTTTTTCATATCAAAGGAGGCTCATTTGTGTCCAAAGTGAAGGAGAGCAAGTGCATTTGCGTTTTTAAAGCCGAGAGAGCGATTTTCCATTCAAAACAGGGGAAATTGTAGGCGCGGCGCACCTGGGTTAAGGCGTGGTGCACCGAGCCAGTGCGACGCACATAGAGCCCACTCCACGTTGTATTTTTATACTGGTGTGATGCACCGAGCTAGCACGATGCACCTATGAGGTGGCACGACACACAGGTCTACAACGCCCGAACTGCATTCAAATCTTCTTCTAAAGCTCTCAAGACGTAAATTCCTCATTGCCCAAGTAAGTCAACACTCCCACATGCTCAATGCATGAGTTTGCTTAGTGTTCATGGTGATTTAATAGGGAAACATTGAAACCCTAGCTCCTTGCACTGTTTGTTGAAAAAACAATGCCTAGGGTTTATAATCTCTGTTTTTGCGCTAAATCCTACCCCTATCATTTTCACTCCCTCACTTCATTTTCTCCCTCCCTTTTCACTCATATTTACCCATTCCCTATTCCCCATATCCCTAAAATACTAACCCTCAATCCCTACCTTCACTTATCCCAAACCGTAATCAAACAATCCCAAACCCTAAATAACATTCCCTAAACCCTTCTATTCCCCAAAAAACCCAACTAGCAACATCCCCAACCCCTCATATACATTCCCTCCACAATCCCTATCAAATCATATCTTTGGCAACAAAAACCTATTGACACTATAAAATCTCTTCATACTCATCTAAGAAAACCAAAGAATTGGCAAACATGGAGTCAGATTCTTCCTATGACATAAATGAGGAAACGGTCAGTGACTCTTCCAGAGAGATTCATGCACCAAAGAGACCTCATAAGAGTGGAAAACATAACCGAGAGGAGCCTACTTCACTTGCTGATCTGTTGGCTTGTCCTCTTGCTATCACATGCTTCCAACATCAATCTTGTTATCAATTTTGTGAGATGGTGGAAAGATTCAAGTACCACCATGAGCTTGCCAGACTGTTTGTGCTCCATCTTCACAATGGCCAAGTCAATTTGGCAGGTGTGACATTCACCTCGACACCTGAGACTATTGCTCAAGCAACCGATATTCCAAATGTAGGTGAGAAGTGGAATAAGGGGCAGCTGGTAGACAAAGATCACTATGAGCCTTATGTCAAGGCTGGTTTTTAGAGACATGTAAATATACTCTTCCCATTCAGGTACCTATAGGACACATATGCTCCCTTTATGAAACTCATAATTAAATATTTCAGCTGTGAGGGCAGATTTTCTCTTCTGTACACCTATCATATCAGATTGTTGATGCAATTTACTAGGGTGAGGATGATGAACCTCCCCTATTTCATTTGCCGGATAAGATGACCACATTAGTTCAAAGGAAGCCTCATTATCAACAATATAACAACATCTATCACTTTGCCTTGATAAAAATTGTGGTTTTGATTCAGCTTAGTTTACTGAATGTTTCATGGGAGGATTTCATTTCACATGAGGTCTTCACAGGTCCTCAAGTGCCCCCATCAGTTTTTCATGAGGTAGGAGAGCCTTCACATTGGCAAGAGGTGCATGAGACACAAACCACCAGTGTGCCAGTGTTTGTCACATACCAAAACGACACTAGGAGATTGTTTGTAGCATCAAAACGTGTACTATCTCCACCCGGGGTGGAAGGGGTCTCATTTCCTCCATCAGAAGAGAAAGTACAGGACAAGGGTAAGTAGCCATTACATGATGAGGGGCCTTCAAGAGGTCAAGAGACATATTTCATTCTTATTCAGGATGATGACACTCATTTGAGCTCAAAGCTCCATGAGATCATTCGGGAGCAGCAAGATGACATTCATCATTTGTCTCTCAACCTGGATAGAGCCAAGTGGATAATCAACTATTTGGAGAAGAGAAACAAACAATTAGAGGATCATCAAACCATCATGGAGCTCCGAAACATAAGGGCAAACCGACAAGCTGCTAAAAGGGAGAAAGTCATGTTGTCATCACTTGAGCAAGAAATTCAAGCTGGTCATGAATCTTGGCTTGAGAGGATGAATTTGCACTTGGAAAAGATGTTGGAGAAGGCCAACAGAGAGAAAAGGATGTTGAGGCACATGGCCTACCACTACTTGGCGAGAAACAAGGTGTGCAAAGCGAGAATCAGGATTTTGAAGACTAAGGTGAAGAAAGCATTGAGGAAGAGAAAAGAGAAAGATAGACTTCAGATCTTGGCTGAGGCTTCCTTAGCCAAAAAAAACACCTAATGAAGGACACTCAGCCCAAATTTCAATAAATTTGGGACACTCTTTTCAAATTTTGAATTTTTGGCCTAAAAAACAAGTTTTCTGCCTAGTGCGTCGCGCCACCTGGCGCACACTTTTGCTAGGGACCTCCTTTTGAGGAAAACTCAGCATTTTTGGATTCCTGATGGAAACATATGAATGCTTTCACATGGCCAAGAAATTTTGACAAGCTTTGAGCTTCCAAAAAGGTCAAAAACAGCTCAAAAATGACCTTTCTGCCCCTTTTGGGCCACAGAGGAAGCAGTGTTGGGAGAGCTCATTTTTGGAGGGGCAAATGGAGACCAAATTTAGAAATTCTACTTGTTCCAAAAAGTAGACATGTAGACCTTTCCAACAAGCCCATGTGGAGCATATTTGGTGCATGGGAAGGCCTCCAAAATCAGCTCCAAATTAGCACGGCGCACAGGATGAAATTTTCTCATTTTGGCCAAAAAACCTCTGTTTTTTGCCTAGTTTTTTCTTAGTTTGACTCTTCTCTTTCTAAAAGTCAAAATCATGATGTAATTTGATGTGGCTTGATGTATTTTTATGTAATTATGCTAAATTTTCACTCATGGAGGTAGATTCATCATGAAAATGTAGTTTGGAACTGAATGAATCAGTTTCCTAGGTTTTAGAGGCAAGCTATTCCACTGCCTACTTTTTAGATTTTAGTTTAGATCTTGTTGAAACAACTCCTAAATTCATGAATTCGACCCCTAAAGCCTAGCATGAGTTGTTTGTTGCCTATATCTAGTATTTTTTTAGTTTAGTGGTAAAGGTTGGACTCTGGTGAATGATTTGAGCATTATTGTACACTCATTTCAGCAGTTTGGCAAAGGAATAGACTAGGGTTTGCAAAATTTTATTGGATTCTTGTGGAAACTTGATTTGGTATTGTTTTTCCTTCTGTAATTGAAATTCTACATCTGTTTTATGTATACCATCATCTCTCTCTGTTCATCTTAACTAAATGAAACAAGGATAAAGGTAGAATTCATTGAAGTTGTAGTGCTCTACCTAGGGTTTGTTTAGTTATTTATGTTTTCAGCTGTTCGAAGAGGATCCCTAGGACTTTCATGCCCTCTCCAACTCCTCATCAATCTAAAAGCTCTCCATATCACTCAATTTGAAGTACTAAACCATTTGCTTACCTTGCCCCATAGAGATCTCTACAAAACTGTGTCCATTCCCCGGACCCAAATCTGCCTTTCACATTTGAGCCAGCAAAACAAAATTAAATTCATTCAAACACCTTAGCTTACATACCTAGCCTAAAATCAGTCTTGACATCAGTCATCTCAAGCTTTATTGATCATATTTTCCTGAGATTGACAAGGAGAGAGCCCTCTCTTGACATGGTAGGGCTAGCTACCAGGTTAAGCGTGGTCTGATGTTACCCTATGTCCTGCCTTTCTCAGCCTGAGGTAGATTTAAGCTTCAACATAGTGGCGAATGCACTGGGGAATAAATTTTACTATCATTGTTTTACTTTGTAGACTACAGATAGAGCCTGAAGTTAGCCAGGTAACCTTCGAAATGCTCTTGCTTTACATTAGTGAAAGTATATGAATGTTGCTTCAGTCAATCTCCGGTCTAGTTTATAAACTGAACATCTGATCTAAACAATTACCCCAGTATCATTAAGCAATTATAGACTTTGGATGATGAGTTTAGAATTTGATAGGCTGAACAAGTTGATTTTGTCCATTTGATTTCTAGGATTAATTCAACATACTGGCTTCCAGATGATACACCAGAGCCAAACCTGATCCTGATCCTCCTCCTATGTATGAAGACCCAAATCTTATCCCAAGAATTCTCCGACAAGAAAGTTTTGTGATTCTTGTGTTCAAATCTCGTTCGTGTCCCATTGTTTTTGAATATCTTGAAGATCTTGAGTTTGATGAACATTTTGATCTGTCGTTGTTTGAGAATAAATCTGAAAGTGCTGTTGGTTCTATTGTCCTAAATCTGGAGTTTGTCAAAGATCTTGAAATTGAAAGGGAAAATAGATTAATTGACAGTTATATCTTGAATCTTCAAACTTCCATTGTGGCTTCAAATATTGTTGAGTTTTTAGAATTCACATCAGCAACTCTTGGTTCATCTGTAATTGCATCTGGTTCAGGAAATCCTACCGAACCTCTTTTCATTCCCACCATTCCCGTGCAGCCCACTATATCAGATCAGAGACCTCCTGTCTCTTCTCCTCCATCAACCCCATCAACACCTCAAACATCTCGTATTTCATCTCCTCCTTTGACACCTCATACACCAATTACATCGTCAACTGCTATCATTGTTCCGACTCCTCCTACATCCCCAAGGCTAGTTGTAAATCCACCTAGAGCAATGGCTGCCCGATATGCACCCCTTGTGTTGCCTCAAAACTTGGATGCCATGCCCGCTGACTACCAAAGAAAAATCCCATTGTTTGATGGCACTCCTCAAAGTATCACAGCTCAACAACATGTGGATAGGATGACTGATTTCTTTGACCTTCATGAGATTGATGCCAAAAATGTGACTATGAGATTATTTGTGCAAACTTTTGGAGGTGAAGTGCGGAAGTGGTTCAGAGCTTTGCCAGATGAAAGTATAACTACATTGGCCAATCTTCAGAGACAATTCTTGGATCGTTGGGAGGTAAAGAAAAACCCTCTTCAAATCGTTTCCGAATATGAGAACATCAAGAGGAATGTTGGTGAGAGTGTCCAAGATTATTGTGTCAGATTCAATATTGTTTACAATGCAATTCCTGCTGATATAAAGCCACCTATTGGCTTGGATTTGATTAAGTTTCCTGATGGCTTCGATCCTGACATGGCATATCAATTGAGAGAAAGAGATCCGGCCACATTGGAGGACATGCAGAAAATCAAAGTCAGCGTTGAGGAAAATCTTCTTGCCAAGAGAGCTAGAGCAAAGGCCGAAAAGAAGGTGACCATAAAAGAGGAAGCTTCTTCCTCCAATCATTTGCTTCGCAAGATTGAGAAGATGTTTGATAGGCTCACAATTGTTGATAAGCCTGAAGCGCAAGTCAGAAATCCAAACTTTCGTGGTCAGCAGCAACCACAGTTCAAAATAAAGCATCGAGAACAAAGAGCACAAGACCAAGTGACACAACAGCAAGTAAAGACACCCTTACAGTAGAATTTTGTACATGGTCCGGAATCAGATGATGATGAGAGCATAATTGGTGAGGAGAATCACATCTTTACAGCTGATGATCTGCCCATTTATATCACCAAAGATGAAAAGTATTCAAAAAGCCCAGTTGTGCAAAAGGATGAAGATTTCATTTTGGCAAATGAAATAATTCTTGAAGAAGAGTCTGACGAATATCAGAGGGGATACATGAATGCTTTGATAGCCCAGCAGTGACAATATTCACTCAAGAGTAGAGAAGTTCCCATCAATCCAATTCATAAGAAGAAGGAAGTGTCACTGCCAAAGAACGATTCCCCAATAGCGCAGAGAAAGGGAAAGGAGACAGCTGATCCTACCACCAAAAAAACACAATCAGCAAATGAAAGATCAAATCAACCAATAGTATAAAAGGAGAAGACTCAAAAGAAGGATGCTCCAGTTAAAGAGGTAGAGAAAACATTAGCCTTTAGCTTAGAAAATGAAATTGCTAAGTTAAAAGTGTCAATACCTTTGACTGAATTAATGAAGAACAACAGCTATAAAGGTTAGGTGTCTAAGATTTTGAATTTGGATCCATTATCTGATATGGTAAATGTGGAGGATGATTAGCTCAAACTTATCTTTGGGCCAGAATTAGAAGGTCAGTCTGAGGATAGTGATTTAGCTCCTTTTTACATCAGCCTTAGATTGCATTATTTTGTATTGCACAATGCCATGTTTGATTCAGGAGCCTCTCATAATATCATGCCCAAATCAATCATGGAAAAATTGGGTTTAGATATCACTCGCAAGTACCATGATCTATATTCCTTTGATTCTAGTAGGGTCAGGTGCATTGGGCTTATTAAAGATTTGGTTGTCACTTTAGATCAGATTCCTACAAAGAATGTTTTGATGGATGTGGTTGTGGCAGATATTCCTCCTAGATTTGGTATTCTTCTTTCCAGATCTTGCGAAGCAAAACTCAAAGGTACATTGCAGCTTGATTTCTCCTATGCTACTATAGCCATGTTTGGTCAGTTGAGGAAATTATATCGGGAGAAAAAAATGAAGTATGTGATCACTAGCAAGGAGAAACCTCTAAATCATCCAATCAAATATGTACATACTGATTTGGAATCTTTTGTTTTATACTCTGATAGTTTTAATGATGTAAATAGCCAAGTAGTTGAAGTAGAAGATATTCCAGATATCACTGAAAATTTCAGAGCTGTACTAGATCAAGAAAGACAAAAGCTTGATAGTACCGTTGAGCAATCAGCCTTCCGACAACAGCAAAAATTTGATGGACAACAAGCAAAAGAAGAAGAGAAAACAGAATTTCAGCATTTGGAGGATGAAGCTGGTTTGTGGAGCATGGATTTTGATGGCACAATAGGTAGGGAAGGTGCTGGAATTGGAATTTGGATACGCAGCCCCGCATTTCTTCCAAACAAAGTGCCAAGTAATGTAATGGTTTGTTCCTATAAATTGGCTTTTGATTGTTCAAATAATGAGGCTGAATATGAAGCTTTAATTACTGGTATGAAAATCCTTAAGAAGTTAAATGGTGAAAGAATTTCAATATATGGCGACTTTGAGTTAGTTATCAAGCAAGTGAAAGGTGAATACCAAGCTAAGCATCCTCGCATGCGAGCTTACCAGAATGTGGTGTTAGATATTTTGAGATTGTTTCTAGATTACACTTTGACATGTGTCCCTCGTGTTCAGAATGTTCTTGCAAATTATCTCGCAACATCTACAAGTAATTTAAAAATTCCGATGAATTCAAACAATAAGTTTGAAATTCATGTGAAACATCGCCTTGCTGTCCCTGATAATCAAATATATTGGCAAGTGTTTCAAGATGATAAAGAGATCTAAGAATTTCTTCAAAATGAAGGAAAATATAAAGATACTTATATAGATGGAGAGCATGATTATGGTGAAGCAAATATGGAAGTAAATCAGATGGAAGTTTTGCAGCTCAAGGATAATGTCATTCCTAAAGGTCTAATACCTTTAGAGGAGTTGTTTGATCAAGATGATGTAGCCTGGAAACCGATTTTGATACCAACCGAGAAAGGAGTTGAAGATGTAAACATTGAATCAGCATAAAATCCTAAAATGGTCAAGTTATCAAAGGCCTTACCTCCACAGGTAAAGGAAAAATACATTAGATTATTATCTTCATTTACTGATGTATTTGCTTGGGACTATTCAGATTTGAAGGCATATGATACGAGCATAATTTAGCACATCATCCCGATCAAGCCAAATCAAAATCATTTTCAACGAAAGCTAAGAAGGATAAATCCAAAGCTGTTGCCCTCAATAGAGAAGGAAGTGAATTGATTATACAAAGCTGGTATAATCGTTCCCATAAGATTTTCAGACTGGATTTCTAATTTGATGCCCGTGTGCAAGAAAACAGGTGAGATTTGATTATGTGTTGATTTCGGAAATCTAAATAAAGTATCTTTGAAAGATAACTATACATTACCTAAGATGGATCACATACTTCAAAGAGTAGTTGGAGCATCCCACATGTTGCTACTCAATGGGTATCTCGGTTATAACCAAATGCTGGTCCATGAGGATGATAGAGATAAAACAACGTTCACCACTTCGTGGGGAACTTTCCATTATGCTAAGATGCCATTCAGATTGAAGACTGATGGTGCAACCTTTCAGCAGGATATGGATATTGCATTTGCAAATGAGAAAGATATATTTTTAGCTGTTTATCTTGATGATTTGACAGATTTTTCTAATTCAGATGAGGAGCACCTTTATCATTTGAAGATTGTATTTTAGCGGTGTAGAAAGTATGGCATATCTCTTAATCCAAAGAAGAGCTTGTTTGCCATGGATGAAGGCAAGCTTCTCGGTCATATCATATCCAAGGAGGGCATCCTCATTGATACAGCTTGAGTGGAAGCCATTCAGAAGATTGATTTTCCACAAAGTAAAAGGGAGATCCAATCATTCAATGGTAAGATGAACTTCTTATGTCATTTTGTGCCAAACCTTGCAGAACATTTGAGGGAAATCACAAACATGTTAAAGAAAGAGAGTGTACTCAAATGGACCAAGGAAGCCATCAAGTATTTCAATTTGGTAAAGCTAGCCCTTTCTTCAGCTCCAATTTTGATCAGCCCAGATTATTCCCAAGATTTTATTTTGTTTTCATTTGCTTCGAATCATACTATGGTAGCGATCTTAATGCAGAAAAGAGACCAGCTTGAGAAACCAATTCCTTTTTTCAGCATAACTATAAGGGATGCAGCTTTAAAGTATAATATTATTGAAAATCAAGTTCATGCTTTGGTAAAGGCATTGAAATATTTTCAAGTTTATATTCTACATTCTCACCTCCTTGCTTATGTCCCTAATGCTGCCGTTAAAGATGTCTTAGTGCAAATAGATCCGGAAGGGAGACGAGGAAAATGGATCACAGCTTTGTTAGAATATGATGTGGAGATCAAACCGACAAAGCTCATCAAAGGACAAGGGCTAGCCAAACTGATGGCGGAATCTAATTTGCATGCCTTGGACTAAATCTCATTTCTGCTATGTCTGAAGAAGATGAGGAGAGTTCTCTTGTTCAGGTAGATGAAATGTTTCTACTTTCTCCTCGGTACTTGGATATTGTTTATGTGATCCAACATCTTTCACTGCCACCTGGAATGGCTAAAAACAAAAGTAGGACCCTGAAATTGAAGGCTCCCATTGGTGTCTTGCTAAATTGTTTGGTTGAAGAAGAAACAAAACAGGTCACGGATGATTTTCACAAAGGATATTTTGGAGGTCATCTATTTTGGAAGACAACAACCAATAAAATTTTGAGATTGGGATATTATTGGCCAACCCTCTTTTCTTATGTAAACAAAACTATTACAAGCTACCACGAATGTCATATTTTTCAAGGTAAGAGAAAATTACAGCCTTTGCCACTCAAACCGGTTGAAGTAAGTGCTTTGTTTCAGCAGTGGGGCTTAGATTTTATTGGTGAGATCCATCCTGCTTCTTCAACATAGCATAAGTGGATCCTTACTACGACAAACTACTTCACTAAATGGATTGAGGTGATTCTTGCTTGGTAAGCCACTGATTCGGTAATAATTCAGTTTCTTGAGAACAATATTTTGTCACGTTTTGGTTGTTCTAATAAGCTGGTTATAGATAATGCAATGGCTTTTAAATATAAAAAGATGATTGATTTTTGCAATAAGTATCAAATTACCTTCGGGCACTCAACTGCATACTATCCACAAGGTAATGGTTTTGGTGGAATCCTCAAATAAATCTTTAGTCAACATTATCAAAAAGCTGCTGGAAACAAACAAGAAGAGCTAGCACAAGAAATTGGTCAATGCATTATGGCCAGATAGAGTAAGTCAGAAAAAGTCGATAGGCATGTCCCCTTTCAAGATTGTGTATGGTGTTGACACGATTTTTCCTACCTCTCTCGCAATTCTGGTTTTTAAAATTCTACAGGAAGCTGGTAGCGAGGAAGATCATTTGCAGCAGAGAATCAGTCAAATGATCCATTTATAGCAGACTAGAGAGGAGGTTTTCCAGAATACCTTCAAGTTGCAAGATAGAATCAAGAAGATATATGATCGAAAGGCAAAGGCAGACAAGTTTGAAATTGAAGACATAGTGCTAAAATGGGATGCCCGAAACGAAGACAAAGGTAAGCATGGCAAGTTCGAGAACCTGTGGAAAGGACCTTTCAGAATTGTTGCATACTAAGGTCAGAATGCTTTCTTGCTGAAAGAAATGGATGGAGAAGATTGTCCAGGTGGGTCGGTCAATGGTCGGCTATTGAAACGATACCATTTCTGAAATGTTTTCTGCTGTCATATGTATCATTGTATATACTGTTTTATTTCCTTCATTGCAAGTGTGTACTGTAATCATTCATTCAGTTTGGGGCCCAAAGTGAAGACTATAAAACTGAAAGTTTGATTTCAGTTTTGGTTTGAATTGTTTGAGTCAAGTCTTTCAGTCAATTTCAGTCCTGAAATTGAGTCAAAATATTGGTTTTGGTTTGTCGAAGTTATTGACTCCATAGCCCAATGGAAGAAGGCACTGTCTGCTTTCTAGAGGTATGTAGTTCTTGATACCTCCAACGAGCTACCATCCCCATTGGAGCTAATGTTAGTGTCGATATCTTCACCCGATCATCTGCATTCCATTAGGGTCATGGATCATCTTATGGTAGTGGCATATTATACATTTTCCTTTCTTTCCTTGCTGGCCCATTTTCATACATCTTGATCATCTGCAGTCATTTTTTGTCTTTAAATCTACAAAAGTCATTTTTAGGGTTTTAGGTCTCATTAGGGCTAGGGTTTCATCAATAAGGTCTTTTCAACACTCAATAATGGTCAGCAGGTGCATGAGGAGGTCAAATAAAGTTTCAACAACAATAATTTCAATAATCACATGCTCAATGGTTGATTTTTCCTCAAAACCCTGTTTTGAGGAAAAACTGAGTTTTTTATGTTTCATGTACTAAATCTTATGTAATTTTATTTTTCCATATGTAATATTTTCAAGAGGTAGCCCTGGTCACCTTTCCAAGCCTCTACAACTCCAGTTCCTGCAAAAGAAACAAAATTTCAAAGCATTTAGTCCATCAAAGGAAAAAGGTAAAGCAAACTACCCAAAACAGAGTTTGAAAAAGCAAGTGAAAATCAAACATTAGCAAAGTGGGTTTTCTTGAGTGAAAAATTAAAACCATGGGTATATAAAGTTTTTTCATATCAAATGAGGCTCATTTGTGTCCAAAGTGAAGGACAGCAAGTGCATTTGCATTTTCAAAGCCAAGAGAGCAATTTTCCATTCAAAACAGGGGAAATTGCAGGCGCAGCGCACCTAGGTTAAGGCGTGGTGCACCGAGCCAGTGCGGCGTACATGTGAGGTGGCGCGGTGCACAGGTCTACAATGCCCGAACTGCATTCAAATATTCTTCTAAAGCTCTCAAGGCATAAATTCCTCATTGCCCAAGTAAGTCAACACTCCCATATGCTCAATGCATGAGTTTGCTTAGTGTTCATGGTGATTTAATAGGGAAATATTGAAACCCTAGCTCCTTGCACTATTTGTTGAAAAAAAATTGCCTAGCATTTACAATCTCTATTTTTGCTGCTAAATCCTACCCCTAGCATTTTCACTCCCTCACTCCCTCGCTTAATTTTCTCCCTCCATTTTCAATCATATTTACCCATTCCCTATTCCCCATATCCCTAAACAACTAACCCTAAATCCCTACCTTCACTTATCCCAAACCCTAATCAAACATTCCCAAACCCTAAATATCATTCTCTAAACCCTTCTATTCCCAAAAAACCCAACCAGCAGCATCCCCAACCCCTCATACACATTCCCTCCACAGTCCCTCATCAAATCATATATTTGGCAGCAAAAACCTATTGACACTATAAAATCTCTTCATACTCATCTAAGAAAACCCAAGCATTAGCAGACATGGAGTCAGATTCTTCCTATGACAGAAATGAGGAAACAGTCAATGACTCTTCCAGAGAGATTCATGCACCAAAGAGACCTCATAAGAGTGGAAAACATAACTGGGAGGAGCCTACTTCACTTGCTGAGTTGTTGGCCTATCCTCTTACTGTCACATGCTTCCAACACCAATCTTGTTATTAATTTTGTGAGATGGTGGAAAGAGTCAAGTACCACCATGACCTTGCTAGACTGTTTGTGCTCCATCTTCACAATGGCCAAGTCAATTTCGCAGGTGTGACATTCACCTTGACACCTGAGACTGTTGCTCAAGCAACCAGTATTCCAAATGTAGGTGAGCAGTGGAATAAGGGCAGCTGGTAGATAGAGATCACTATGAGCCTTATATCAAGGCTAGTTTTCAGAGACATGTCAGTAGAGTCTTCCCATTCAAGTACCTACAGGACACATATGCTCCCTTAATGAAACTCATAATTAAATATTTCAGCTGTGAGGGCAGATTTTCTCGTCTATACACCTATCATATCAGATTGTTGATGCACTTTACTAGGGTGAGGATGATGAACCTCCCCTATTTCATTTGCCGGAATATTGAGAAGATGACCACATTGGTTCAAAGGAAGCCTCATCATCAGCAGTATAACAACATCTATCACTTTGCCTTGATCAAAATTGTGGTTTTGTATTAGCTCAGTTTACTGAATGTTTCATGGGAGGATTTCATTTCACATGAGGTCTTCACAGGTCCTCAAGTGCCCCCATCAGTTTTTCATGAGGTAGGAGAGCCTTCACATCGGCAATAGGTGCATGAGACACAAACCACTAGTGTGCCAGTGTTGTCACATAATAAAAGGGCACTAGGAGATTGTTTGCAGCAACAAAACGAGTACTATCTCCACCCAAGGTGGAAGGGGTCTCATTTCCTCCATCAGTAGTGTAGGTACAGGACAAGGGTAAGTAGCCATTACATGATGAGGGGCCTTCAGGAAGTCGAGAGACAGATTTCATTCTTATTCAGGATGATGACACTGATTTGAGCTCAAAGCTCAAAGAGATCATTCAGTAGCAGCAAGATGACATTCATCATTTGTCTCTCAACCTGGAAAGAGCCAAGTGGATAATCAAGTATTTGGAGTAGAGAAACAAACAGTTAGAGGATCAGCAAACCAGCAAGTTGCCAAAAGGAAGAAGGTCAAGCTATCATCACTTGAGCAAGAAATTCAAGTTGATCATGAATCTTGGCTTGAGAGGATGAATTTTCACTTGGAAAAGATGTTGAAGAAGGCCAACAGAGAGAAAAGGATGTTGAGGCACATGGCCTACCACTACTTGGCTAGAAGCAAGGTGTGCAAAGCGAGAATTAGGATTTTGAAGACTAAGGTGAAGAAAGCATTGATGAAGAGAAAAGAGAAAGATAGGCTTCAGATCCTGGCTGAGGCTTCCTTAGCCCAACACAACACCTGATGAAGGACACTCGGACACTTTTTGCAAATTTTGAATTTTTGGCCTAAAATATTGGTTTTTCTGCCTGGTGCACCGCGCCACTTGGCGCGCGGTTTTGCTAGGGACCTCCTTTTGAGGAAAAATTAACTTTTTTAGATTCCTCATGGAAAAATATGAATGCCCTCACATGGCCAAGAAATTTTGACAAGTTTTGAGTTCCAAAAGGTCAAAAACACCTCAAAAATGACCTTTCTACCCCTTTTTGGCCATAGGAAGCAGTGTTGGGAGAACTCATTTTTGGAGGGGCAAATGGAGACCAAATTTAGAAATTCTACTTATTCTAGAAAGTAGACAGGTAGACCTTTCCAGCAAGCCCACTTGGAGCAAATTTGGTGCAGGGGAAGACCTCCAAAATTAGCTCCGAAGTAGTGTGGTGCACCAGGATAGGAGTACGACGCATAGAATGAAATTTTCTCATTTTGGCCAAAAAACTCTGTTTTTTGCCTAGTTTCTGCTTAGTTTGACTCTTCTCTTTCTAAAAGTCAAACTCATGATGTAATTTGATGTGGCTTGATGGATTTTGATGTAATTATACTAAATTTTCACTCATGGAGGTAGATTCATCAAGAAAAGGTAGTTTGCAACTGAATGAATTAGTTTCCTAGGTTTTAGAGGCAAGTTGTTCCACTGCATACTTTTTAGTTCTTAGTTTAGATCTTGTTGAAACAGCTCCTAAACTCATGAATTCGACCCCTAAAGCCTAGCATGAGTTGTTTTTTGCCTATATCTAATAGTTTTTCATTCATTGGTAAAGGTTGGACTCTGGTGAATGCTTTGAGCATTATTGTACACTCATTTCAACAGTCTGGCAAAGGAATAGACCAGGGTTTGCAGCACTTTATGGGATTCTTGTGGCAACTTGATTTGATATTGTTTTTCCTTCTGTAATTGAAAATCTACATCTATTTTATGTATGCCATCATCTCTCTCTGTTCATCTTAACTAAAT
Organism: Pinus tabuliformis; assembly: GCA_031772625.1. NCBI lineage: Eukaryota > Viridiplantae > Streptophyta > Pinopsida > Pinales > Pinaceae > Pinus > Pinus tabuliformis. Next base: position 760,764,274 of record CM062815.1, on the reverse strand, counting down.
GAAACAAGGAAAAAGGTAGAATTCATTGAAGTTGCAGTGCTCTACCTAGGGTTTGTTTAGTTATTTATGTTTTCAGTTGTTTGAAGAGGATCCCTGAGACTTTCATGCCCTCTCCAACTCCTCACCGGTCTAAAATCTCTCCATCTCACTCAATTTGAAGTACTAAACCATTTTCCTACCTCGCCCCATAAAGATCTCTACAAAACTGTGTCCATTCCCTGGACCCAAATCTGTGTTTCACATTTGAGCCAACAAAACAAAATTAAATTCATTCAAACACCATAGCTTACATACCTAGCGTAAAATCAGTCTTGACATCAGTCATATCAAGCTTTATTGATCATCATTTCCTGAGATTGACAAGGAGAGAGCCCTCTCCCGACCTGGTAGGGCTAGCTACCAGGTTAAGTGTGGTCTGATGTTACCCTAGATCCTGCCTTTCTCAGCCTGAGGTAGATTTAGGCTTCAACACCTTCAATATTTAAAATAGCTATTCAAGTCTTCATGTTCTCTATATAGTCATGCAACTCAAATAAATTAACTTCATTCCAAAAAACCATGCCCCTGCATCTTCCACATTCTTCAAATCTCCATCAAATGTAGGTGGCTTGTATTTCTTGAACTCATATCGAAAATATCCCCTGTCGCTCCTCCTATAAGGATGATACCAATGATGAACATGATACCTGTTTGAAACAAAACTAGAGTAGAACCCATGTCTATCACCTAACTTATCCAGTGTATCCAAGAACCTTCCATCTATTGCTGTATCATCTTTGTCTGACCTCTGACCACCATGAGACCTGCTACAATATGCCCCATTATCCATGTCCTCCTGTCCATAACTGATATGTAGTTGTCCATGTATTTTCAATTCTGACAAACTATAAAGGACAACTGCATTGACCTCTGCTTGTTTCTCCTGTGCCTTGAAAATATCCTCATGTAACTAAATAATTCTGTTGTTATGTGCTTTGCAAATTCTGATCTCTTCTCAATGTGTCTGCTATGTCTAGAGAGCACTCATCTTTTAGCTTCTCATCTAATCTGTAAGGGGAGTCTCGTGAACTGTAATCCACCATTTTACTAGTCATATTTGATCCTATTCTTCCTACAAGCATGCCATGTCAAATAACCAAATATAAACATAATCAACTTACCGTAGTGAAGTTCAGGGGAGGTTATCTCATCTACAAAATCAGTCCAGATTAGCACGATACATGTATATAAATAATCACATCAATATATTGACATCATATTAATCATCATCCTAGTTACCATGCATGATGTCACAAACTATAACATCAACTAGATATAATGCATGCATAACAAGCACATAGACAACCAACATGTATTCATGACAAAAAAATTCTGCCCATTTAGTTTAAGTATTGAGCCATGCTATGATACCACCCTCTAATCACCCATCCCACATTTACCCAATTTCGTCAGCCTGCGAGGGTAAATATAAGAGGAGGATCTACTATGACATGACTCAACCTCCTAAGTATAGTTAATGAAGTGGAATCGACAAACTGAAACATTACTGACCTTCCTCAGGAGCTACATAACCCCCAAGAGCTAAAACACCCCTCTAGCTACCCAAACCCCGAGTCAAATTGATTTTTCACTAACCTAGACTCCCAAACATAGGAATAACACTACATCCATGCAACTATAGGCATCCAGTTGCATGCATAGTCCTTCAAGGTAGTGATTGCAATCCAAATTTCTTAGTTCTGAGCCTGCGACCCCAGAATCAGTGCCACTTTCTAAGGGCTTGTCTCCACACATTATGTAGAAGTCAATGAGACTTTCTAGAATGATAAATAACATTAGGACAAAGTCATTAATACAAAACTTTATCAAGGACATGACCTAACCAGGCCTAACTATGATAGTAATTTCATTAAACATATAGTGAACATGTAATCTATAGTTCATAAATGCATATCTAGACATTGGGGTCTCACATTTATCTGAAAATCATCAAGAAGGTTTGATTCCCTCTCACAATAGCTGCAATAACATCTATTATCTCCTGCATTCATTAACCATTCATCAATAAATCAAACATACCAAGAGCCATAGCTAGAACCTTCTATGAAACCACGCTTATAACCAATATATAACCAAAATAAAAGCCATCAAAGAAAAGTAATCAAAGCCACTGTTGGGATCGGGTTAGTTAACCCAATTTTTGTAAAAGTTTTGTAAAATATATAAAGTCTCCATGAAATATGGATGCAGAGCACGCAGCTAGATAGGAGTCAAAGGGGTTTTAGCCCATTTTTTGGATAAGTAAATAGGTCGGTTTTGGGACTCACCCATGGTCTATGGACCATGGTATTGTATTGAAGAAAGTTATATATAGTTGAGTCATAGTGAGTCTAAGAGGTATCTACGAAGAAGGAAGTCAAGATAGAGATTGTTTTTGGGCAAGTACTAAGGTAGTAAGAATCTACTTCATGTACTTAGGCAAAAGGGGAAGGCTCCCACAGCTATTGGGTAGTGGAGGCCCCGCGTAACGATTTTGGGGCTAAGGCCTAGAAGTTTGGGAAATAATATTGTAAATCTCTGAAATGCGCGAAGCGCGAAATGTAATAGGTCAAGACAAGGGGTTGTCTGCCCAAAAATAATATAGAACAGGAAGTAGGTCGGTCTGCCCATGATCCATGGACCATGGCAATGTATAAATAGAGAAGGGATCTAAGGGTAGAAGGCAATTTTTGTTCTAGATTGGATCTGATGTATTATGGGTTGGTAGTCAGAGTTTTGCGTCTATAAGTTCGAGTAAAAAGTGTCAGTGGATTGATAGAGGCTCCGCAGCTATGTGTGTGGAGGCTTGATAAAGTTCGCAGCTGTGTGCGCGGACCCCTGCAGCTATGTGCACAGGGTAGAAATAAGGTTGTACTGGAAAGAAGATATTAATAAAGATAAGTTGTTTCTGAAATATCGCAGATCTGTTGTATTCTGGTTTATGCATTTGTTATATGAATTTATATCTTTTATAATTGCACACACTGGGTGTTATGATTAAATGTTTGCTTAAATATTGTACAAGAAGATTAGATCTGTAATAAGTTCATTAGATAAGAAAGTACACCTGCGCGTGACGCGAGGGCACAAAACAGTTTGCAACCCCTCTAGACCACATCAAGACACCCCAAGGGTGTGAAAACCTCGTTCTAGCACCCTCCCTTACTACCTCTGGTGAGACCTCAGTCCATGCTCTGTGGGCTGTTGTTGAAAGGGCCAGTAGTTGCGGGATTTGTTTGGCTAATAACTCTTTCGAACTTGGGTCAGGGCCCAATAAGCCAACAAATGGTTCTGTTGCCAGGACCGAGATTTTCCTAAGGGGTGTTTGATGTCGGTAGCTTGGAACCCTATGGAAAAGAAGTTGAAGATTGAGTGGATCAGAAGCGGTACGAGTTCATAGGTGGCCTTAGCACGCCAACGTGCAAACCAAAATTTTAGTATGGTGAACGCAATTAAGTTGCCTGTGTTCAATGGAGTAGGAAGTGAAGATCTAGAATAGTTTTGGTTCGTAGTAAGAGCAATATGGGAAGCACACGAGTTACAGATGATAATATTAAAAAGGCTACCCTCGTGAATGCACTACAAGATCGCGTGCTGACTTGGTATATTAAGCACGAGAGCGATCACCCCAATGCCGGAATAGCAGAGATCCGGGATGCACTAAAGAAAGAGTTTACTCGGCCGAAATCAGAAACACAGTCGATTATAGGATTTAAGGAGATCGTGATGCTGCCAGGAGAAACCCCTTGGGATCTGGATCAGAGATTGAACAGTACGATCTGAGAAGCTAACATGATGCTGACAGATGCACAGCACTGCGTGTGGTGTGTGGCGTCTTTGACACCACATTTGAGGATGATGCTATCACAACAAAAGATCTCAACCCAAGCTGAAGCATTAGAGACAGTAATGAGGTTGCAAGAGACTCCAATACAGAATCCTGGGTTGGGAGTTCAACAAATCCACATGAAAATAGAAAATCTATCATTTGGAAATGTAGAGTCTGAAACAGGATAAGGCGCCTAGGCCTGAAGTTCACGAAGAGGTGTGTTGCGTAAAGTGTAAAGTTCAGGGCCACGATAAGGATCATTGTCCAATATTCACAAAGAACTTAACGGTGGGGGGACCAGTGCCATTGTGACCAGAGGCACAAGCAGGGCCAAGCACGACACCCTCACTTTGGTGTGCAGTCTGTAAAGTGGGAGGAAAGCACAACATGGACAGCTATCACCTACTGCAAAAGTTTACCCAGACCCCCCAGCAGCTATTTTGCAATTTTTGCAAATCATTGGGGCACGATGAACAAAACTACCGTAGTATGAATTATTGATGGATCAGACACTGGCCTACAGGATGCAAACCCAGGCACGAGATCAAGATCCAGCTGTAGTGATAGTGCGCAGTGGGTTCCACGGGTGCGCAGTGGGTTCTAGTAGGCAACTAATCTGCTACAACTATGGAGGACCATGACACTACGCGTGAGATTGTACCAATCTAACCAGAATATCGTACCCCTACTGTGAGTAGTTCGATCATGAAATGATAGATTGCCCCACACTGATAGCACAGATCCATGAGAAAAGGGCAGCACAACCCATGGCGATGAAGAACTTCCAAATGATGAGGTCAGAACTGTGCCAAGAAGACCCCAATGTGAACATGATGCTCAGAAGTGGCATGGCCACAAGGGGGGATAAAGGGAAACTAACCAAGGAAGATGAAAGGGTTCACAAGGAGACATGTTTGGAAGCTAGGAAAAGCTTCGCTGAGGTCTCTACCCTAGGTAGTAGGGATCAACCCAAGCCATAAAGGGATCCCTCAATGCTAGCTACCTTTCTAGAGACATGTATGAAATTTATTCGCGAAAATAGGGTGGTTAAAGGCTTAGAAGAATTGATAACCAGATTCGCAGGATTGGGTGAACCGCGCGTGGTCTGAAAATTGGGGAAACATGCTTCGCGTACTGGATGGGAAATGCGATTAGCAATGCAGATTGGTGACTATAAGATGGATCAGATCATTCTGGACTTAGGCTCGAATGCAAACGTGCTACCTAAATAGACTTGAGAGCACATGGGCAAGCTTACACTACAATGGTCTCCTATTCAATTGTGGATGGAAAACCAACAAAAGAACCTACCCATGGGAAGACTGCAAGAAATTACCATAGATATAGAAGGCACGAGCACACAAACGAACTTTGAGGTAATAGAAATCATGGATGAAAGTAGCCCCTACCCTGCATTGTTAGGGATAGACTGGGCCATAGATATGAATGGGGTCATAAATTTAAAGAAGTGGAAAATGATATTTGAGAAGAAGTCACTCCGTGTAGTCATTCCACTAGACCCGGCTGAAGGACCATGCTACACTGAACCCATGCGCGACGAAGGAAGTGATGATGAACTTGATTGTATCTACAAGATTACTACACACAATAAAGATTGGGTCAATCCCACTGCAGAAGGAAGAATATCATGGGAGCATGCAGAGTCCTACACTGCAGATTTAGATGAGGAAGATGAACAGTGGCATAATCGATGAATGGAGTAACAACGTTAAACTACAATATGATGACTAGGTTGTTGTATTGCATAAGAGCTCAGGATCGCAAGTTGCCGATGTATGATGGGATGACCGTAGTAGATGAATTCCTAACCATGTTTGAAAGCATAGTACCAGCGCACAAATGGTTTGATGCGTTAAAATAGGCATTGTGCTCGATGCCTGCATGTTGGTGGGAACACATGAAGGAACCTTTGAATACTGGTGTGACTACAAGAAGATGATGCAGATAAGGTTTGGTAAGCCGGAACTATGACTAACTGAAAAGTATGACAGCCATGATGACCCGTGCATGCATCTTACCAGATGGACCCAGGCCTATGGATAAGAGCCTCAACCAAAGTGGGTACACTTATTTTATCATACCCTAGATGTCATCCCAAGGAACCGGTACACCTAAATAGAACTCCGACATGGTACAGGAAAATGGGATATCTTGCGCGAAGGATTTTTATTAACATTCTTATTTGAGGATCAATGGATTGACATTGTTGACGATGCACTGCAAGTTGTGAAGGCCGCCATTTTCAAGGTACCAATAGAACTAGAAGAAATAGTGCAGCTAGACTGGTCATGTCAGTTAAGCCAAGCCTTAGAATGTTACAACATGGAGATAGAAGATGATGAGGATGACCCCAGAAACATCAATATTTCGGAAACAGAGGGGATTCGCGAGGTTCACGAACCAGCAGTCAAGGACCCCGACATCACTGCACCACTGAAAACAAAACAAGTGAACATTGGTACGGAGGAGGAACCGAAGTATGCAACACTGGGGAACTATTGGGATGATGCCACGGTGGATAAGGTTGTCGAGCTATTGCGATAATATCAAGATTTATTCCCGACCAAAATCACAGAGCTAAAAGGATCCTTGGCAACCTAGGAATAATGAAGATAACTCTGAAGCCAGATGCAAAGCTAGTCAAGTAGCAACCTTATTGGTTGAATCCAAAATATAAAGCAAAGGTTCGCGAGGAGTTGGACAAAATGTTTGCAGCAGGAATAATTGAACCAGTGGAGGAATTTGACTAGGTAAGTCCTATGGTTGTACAGGAGAAGGAATAGAAGGGAGAGATTCGCATCTATGTGGATCTTAGGAAGCTCAACGATGCATGTGTTAATGATCCATTCCTAATGCCATTTACAGACGAAGTACTAGAAAATGTGGGTGGACAGGAAGCTTACTCCTTCACGGACGGTTTCTCGGGGTACCACCAGATCAAGATTGCACCGGAGGATAGGAGTAAAATGACTTTCGCAACTGAATGGGGTTGTTTTCAGTACACTGTGATGCCCTTTGGACTGAAGAACACGCCGGAAATATTCTCACGTGTCGTGGTAGCTACGTTCAAGGAATTTATACATAAGTTATTGGAAGTATATCTTAATGATTGGACCGTATTTGGGCTAGTTAAGAAACATACCGCAAGCTTACGATTAATGTTGGATACGTGCCAATGACACTAGATTGTGCTAAATCTAAAGAAGTGTACTTTCCTTATCCCCTTCAAGAACTTGCTCAGACATGTGGTCTGTAGGCAAGGCCTCATGGTGGACCTGCCAAAGATTGCTATCATACTCAATCTGCAAGCACCGTGAAGTGTCAAGTAGCTGGCGCCACACTGGGACACACTGGTTACTATTGAAAGTTCATCAAGAGCTACGCACAGATCATGGCACCGATGGAATAGTTTTTGAAAAAGGATGCTACTTATTGCTGCAATGAGGAATGTAACAAAAGTTTGGAAACACTCAAGGAAAAGATGGCATCAGCTCCAATCTTAGTCTTTCAAAAAATGGGACATCGAATTTCATGTGCATGTTGACACGTTGTTTATCGTGCTAGGCATGGTACTCAAACAAGAAGGGGCAGAAGGAATTGATCACCCGATCACGTTCACAAGTTGACAATTGTCCAAAGCTGAGAATAACTACTCCACTACTGAGCGTGAGGGATTGGTGATGGTATACGCGCTTCAGAAATACCGCCACTACGTACTTGGAGGACACTTTAAGATGTATACATATCACTCTACACTAAAATACCTAGTGAATAAGCTTGTGTTAGAGGGGCACATTTGTAGATGGTTGTTCTTGTTTCAGGAATATGATTTTGAAGTCATCGTCAAGCTAGGGTGACTAAATGCAGGCCCAAATCACTTATCCCGAATTGAGAATGGCGAAGAACCCACGAACCTAGAGGACGGACTACCTGATGCACAAATTTATGCAGTGCGCGTCGCGGATGGCCACTTTGAGGATATAATCCACTTCTTAACCACAGGAACTATGCCACAGGGATATTCGATGCAGCAGAAGAAGGAACTAGTGATACGCATAACAAACTTTACTATTATTGCAGGGCACCTCTACAAAATGGGTAATGATGAAATATTACATAGATATGTACCAGAATTTGAGTGAGGACAGATCCTTGCTAAAGCACATGGGGGGGTTGCAGGAGGACATTACCCAGGGCACACTATAGCGTAAAAGATTCTTCGCACAGGGCTCTAGTGGCCAACCCTACATTAAGACTCAAAAGTGTACTGTCAGGCCTACGATGTATGCCAACGGACGGGGAAACCATCGCGGAGTGATGAGATGCCACTAAAGCCACATATGACGCTGTAATCATTCGAGAAATGGGAAATCGACTTTGTAGGGCCTATCACACCCCCAAGAAAGACGAGGGCGCGCTATATCATCATAACAACATAATACTTGACCCGATGGGCAGAAGCACAACTGGTTAAGGACTGCACGGCCACTACAGTAGCGAAATTTCTATTCGAGAATGTGTTAACATGGTTTGGATGTCCAAAAATACTAATGACTGACCATGGAACGCACTTCCTGAATGAGACTATCAGTGCGCTCACTGAGGAGTTCCAGATATATCATCAATGCAGCACACTGTACCATCCACCTGTAAATGGGACCGTTGAAGCTTTCAAGGAAATCTTGGAGACTGCATTGACAAAGGTATGTAATGCGTGATAGAATGATTGGGATTTGCGCATACGTGCCATGCTATGGGCATATTGAACAACATGTAAGAAGTTGATGGGTCAGACACCTTTCTGGTTAGTCTATGGAAAATAAGTGATCATGCCAATGGAATACATTGTACCTAGTTTGCGCATAGCAGCGACGACAGGCATGGCAGACCACGCAGCTTTAGAAGAGAGGATTGCGCAACTGGGAGAACTTGAGGAGGAATGGTTTCTGGTAGGATTCCATCAGTAGGTATAGAAGCAGTGGGAAAAAGCTTGGCATGATCGTGATATCAATATGTGCATGTTTAAATAAAATGATCTAGTCTTACTCTACGACAAAAAGTTCAAGAAATTCCAAGGAAATCTCTGAATGCATTGGTTAGGGCCCTATGTAGTACAAGAAGTCACAGATGGGGGCACGGTCCAACTTGCCAAGCTGAATGGAGAACCTTTCCAAAGTAGAGTAAATGGAAGTCACCTGAAGCTCTACATGGGTGGGCCGACCGCATGACTAACCAACTGAAGGACAGTCTCATCGCTCCAGGTAGTTGAAAGAGAGCGCGAGACATTAAAGCAGTCTGTGGGGAAGCTGTGTGACAATCAAGGGGCATATAAAATCGGTATGTCACCCAGGTCGCAGTTGTGCAGAAAGGGTTGCGCTGCTGTGTGGAAAAGAAGAAAGGTGACCGTTGTTGACATTATTCATGACAACATTTCTAAGTTATGGCAAAACGGAGCGGGCGACGAGCAATTAAGAGATGCAGTATGAGCTAGATATGGAATGATCTACCACAGGCTTAACGTTACCACACAAAAAATGGAGGGAACCGATGAATTTGAATTTTGAAACGCTTATAAATCACAAGGGGACATCCGCCAAACGATCTACAATTTTGAGGAAAGTAAGATATTGTGCCTCCCCATCGAGACAGAATTGTTCATTATTTATGCTCAAGGAGTAAGCCCACGGGTTGTGATATGGCCAATGGCGATACAAGACTTTCCGGATAGTATGGTGTTGCTGGTTGCAGGCACCGTGCAGAGTTCAACAAAAATGGTAGGGGATGTGCCGGAAATTCCTAGACATGAAGAAGAACTGGTTCGGATGCCGCTGCCTAACCCATGGGTTGGCCGGCAAGCCATCAAAGATAAAGGAAAGCTTGTAAATATGGAGCCAAAGGATGGAATTGTAGTTAATAGTTCATCTCGTACACACCTTGAAGATTGGGATCTCGCGGATAGCAACAATTATCTTGCAAAATTGAAACAGAGGCTGCAGAAGATAGTGTGCATAGGTGACCATAAATTAGAGATTTGTTGTGTTGGCACAAAGAACTCCCATACGCGGCACCCCAGATAGAGCTAAAATCCTATGAGGGGGTGCTCTGTGTTAACCAAGCAGAGCAGAATGAGCATCATCGGTTGCGCGAATTAGTGAAGGAAATGGAGCAGGAGTTAGCAGAAGAGTTGCAGGAGATAAAGAGGGAGCAACAGCATGGAGTGTGTCACTCATAGGGATGGTGGACTGCGAAGCCTAGGCAGTGCATATCACCACACCGACGAGTGACTCGGGATGAGTCACGATGATTGTGTTGGGGGCCTGTTGGGTAGCGGAGGCCCCGCATAATGGTTTTGGGGCTTAAAGCCTAGAAGTTTGGGAAATAATATTGTAAATCTCTGAAATGCATGGAGCGTGAAATGTAATAGGTCAAGACAAAGGGTTCTCCACCCAAAAATAATATAGAACAATAGGAAATAGGTCGGTCTGCCCATGGTCCACAGACCATGGGAATGTATAAATAGAGCGGGGCTCTAAGGGTAGAAGGCAGTTTTTGTTCTAGATTAGATCTGATGTATTACGGGTTGTTAGCCAAAGTTCTGCGTCTGTAAGTTTGAGTAAAAGGTTTCAATTGGTCGATAGAGGCTTCGCAGCTGTGTGCGTGGAGGCCTGATAAAGTTCGCAACTATGTGCGTGGACCCCTACAGTTGTGTGTGTAGGGTAGAAAGAAGGTTGTACTGGAAAGAAGATATTAATAAAGATAAGTTGTTTTTGAAATATCGCGGATCTATTATATTCTGGTTTATGCATCTGTTATATGAATTTATATCTGTTATAATTGCGCACACTAGGTGTTATGATTAAGTGTTTGCTTAAAGACTGTACAAGAAGATCAGATCTATAAAAAGTTCATTAGATAAGAAAGTACACCCGTGCGTGGCGGGAGGCCACAGAACGGTTCGCGACCCCTCCATACCACATCAAGACACACCAATGGTGCGGATACCTAGTTCCAACAACCTCCCCTGCTACCTTGGGTGAGACCTCAGTCCATGCTTTGCGAGCTATTTCTGAAAGGGCTGGTAGCTGTGGGATTTGTTTGGCTAATAACTCTTCCAAACCTAGGTCAGGGACCAATAAGTCAATAGAAGCTGAGTGCACAGGAGGCCTTGGTAAGTCCATAGCTGAGTGTGTGGACCCCTGCAGCTGAATGCGTAGGGAAAAGAAGTTTGTAATCTAAATGTTGAAGGTTAGTAAAGACTGATTTTGAAGAAATATTGTGCATCTGAGTATTATTATCAATTCTATTTATGTTATGATATGTCGCTCTATAATATGTTTTCTATGGAAAAATGTATAAATGTTGTAGAAATCTAATGAATTTATCATATTTATGCATGTCTTAAGCAATTATCTGTGTTCGTGAAGTTAAGGGTTAATTACGTTGTGATTTCTGATGAATTGTATAGATCTGCATGAAGCAAGATCTAGGGTCATTGATTAGCACACAAAAGTAGATAGAATGCTTCCTTAGGGTCTATAAATACTAATCGCAGACCTTCGCAAAGGTCTAAAAGCTAATTCTTTAGAGTTACAGTATCATAGCATAGAAGGATACTGATCCGCACGAAGGCAGATTTGAGCTACAAGAGCGAAGACCACTTATCACACTGTCTCTGGATGCAGAAACCTGGTTCTAGCATCCCCCAATACTACTTCAGGTGAGACTGAAACCTGCACTATGCGGGTTGTTTCTTAAAGGGCCAACAATTAGGGTTTTGTTGGTTGGCACGAACAACTCTAAACTTGGGTCAGGCCCCCTTAAGCCAACAAATGGTTCCATTTTTGGGACTGGTATCTATCTAAGAGATGTGCGATAAATGGTTTCCTATGAAGAAAGAGATCAATAAGTGGATTGATCAAAACGTGCATGCGTTTGTGTCTCAAGAGAGCAGGAGCCCTAAATTGTCTAAGGAGAAGTGGTTTCAGATATTTCTGTACACAGGCGAGACTGACACATTCTTCTATTTCTTCACTGAAGAACAACATGAGTGGTTGTCTAAATTGGCTGATAATCAAGGGACATGGAGGCTTAACGGTCCTATAGTGTGGACTCCTGAGCTGGTGCAACATCTGGAATCATTAGAAAGAAATATCGCGCGGGCTATGGATCATTGGATTGATCGCACATTGGGAATATTTGTGACTTATTTAGCGATTGACAGGAATATTAGTTATAGAGAATCGGAATGAAGGCTCTTTAAAGGACCGCAAGGTAATTATCTGAAGTCATTAAAGACTGCAATTAAAATGATGTTATGTGAAAAGAGGGTTATGCAGTTACCTTGATGTTTGGGGCTACACGAAGTGAGATATTCTTTAGAAGAAATGGAGGATCTAGCCTAGAATATAGTCCGCTCATTGAACCCCCTTCAAGTGACGACGAAGGGATGATGCTAACTACACCGTGAAGTGAAGTTCAGTTAATTACGTAGGGTATTCTGAGGATACCTCATCCATTCACTCCACCTCCACCTCTACCACATACACCTACACCTTCACCCCCTCCATCTCCATTTCCACCATTCAACATGGAAAACGTGATGAAGATGCTTATTTTCAAAGGAAGAGGGAGCGAAGATCCAGAATAGTTTTGGTTTGTCGGAGGAGTTGTTTGGACAACATAGTAGATTATAAATTATAATATTAATAAAGCGCAACTGGTTATAGCCTTACTGGATTGTGCATTAACATGGTATGTCAAGTATTGCACGGATAACCCCAACGAGACGTTGAAATATATCCAGCTAGCTCTGATCCGGGAATTCAGTAAGCCTAAGTTAGAGGCACAGTCGGTAATGGAATTTAAGGAAATCTGATAGAAGATAGATGAGACACCTTGGGACTTTGATCAGAGGTTGAAGTGTTTGATTAGGTAGGCCAATATGGTAATCACATATTCTCAGCATTGTGACTGGTTTATAGTGTCGCTCTTTCCACATTTAAGAGTACCTCTATCATAATAGAAGATAGCAACGCAAGCGGAAGATTTGAAGATCACAATGAGGTTGAATGCATCACCTATACAGGATATGAACCTGGGAGTGCAGCAATTTCATTCACAGCTAGAAAGCCTACACTTGGAGTTGCAGAGTTTGAAGAGAGGAAAGGAAGCTCAGCTAGAGGTGTGCATTGAGGTCTAGTGTTTGAAATGTAAGAGCCATGGACATGATAAGGATCATTGCCCAGTCTATAAGAACTATATTATAGGGGGAGGGCCTGTTCCCCTGAAACCAGAGAATAATGTTGGGACGAGCGCAGGAGATGCGTTATGGTGCGCTATCTATCAGGTTACAAGACATCATGCTACTAATAACTGCCATATATTGAAAAAATTTGTACAAACCCCTTAGTAGTTGTTTTTCAATTTCTGTAAGTCTATAGGACACGATGAACACCATTGTAGGAGTTATGAGTTGATGATGGATAGAACCCCTACCCACAGGATGCAGGCAGAGAACCAGCCTTACAATCAAGATGTAGGAGGTTCGCATGAAGGATTCCAAGGCCGAGGAAGAGAAAGAGGTGGTGGACCAGGTCGAGGGCATGGGAAGGTAATCTGTTATAATTGTGGTGAAGCAAGGCACTTCGTGCGAGATTTTACAAATCCCATGCATCGATCATGTCAGTATTGTCGACAGTTGGACCATGTCATAGAATAATGTCCAATCCTTATGGAAAAGATGCAAGAAAAGAAGGTGCATCCCTAGAAACCTACACAGAACATTCAAATGATGAGGGCTAAGCCCCGTCAAGAAGATCAAAGCATAAATATCATATTGAGAAGTGCCATGGCGACTTGTGTAGATAAAGGTAATAAGCCTAAGGAAGATAGGTGGGTGCACAAGGATGGTGATAAGGATGTAGAATTTGATCTTAATCACCCTAAAGAAACCTTCATGGAAGCCAAGAAGAACTTCGATAAGGCATCTACCTCAGGAAGTCATGATAAAATGCCAGAGACTAGTGTGACATAAAAAGTAGATCCTTCCGTACTAGCTACTTTTCTAAAGACTTGTATGAAGCTTCTGCGTGATTGGAAAGTAGTAGAAGGGTTGCAAGAGTTAATAGACAAGTGTGCTAATAAGGAAAAGATTCCTACTAAACAATGCATAGTAAGAAAGATTGGTAAGCATAAAATGCGAATAGGGCATGAGATGAGGCTAACTGCATAGGTAGGAGAATATGAAATGGACTAGGTAATCTTGGATCTGGGGTCTGATGTGAATGTCCTACCTAAGTAGACATGGGAAAGGATGGGGAGACCTGCGTTGCAGTGGTCTCCTATTCATTTGCGGATGGAAAATCAACAAAAGATTATCCCTATGGAGCACCTATATGGTGTGAAGGTAGATATTGAGGGTGCGAGCACGCTGGCTGACTTTGATGTCATTGAAATAGTGGATGATAGTAACCCATACCTCGCACTAATAGGGATTGACCGAGCTATTGATATGAATGGTGTAATCAATTTGAAGAAATGAATATGACATTTGAGAAGAAGTCACTCTGGGATGTAGTGACACTAGATCTTGTGGAAGGAGAGCGTTATATTGAACTTGTTTGTGACTATGTAGAAAGTGATGATGATCTAGATCAGATATACAAGATAACAATGCAAGATGAGGATTAGATCAATCCTATAGCTGATGGATGAATTGCATGGGACATGGATAACTCCTGCACCTTAGATTCAGATGAAGAGCTTCAACACTGGCAATATCGGCTACATGAAGTATCTACACTTCGTTGCAATATTGTGACCAAGTCATTGAGGTGTGTGTCGATTGAGTTAAGAAACCTTCTGCATTATTATGGGTTGAAAAATGTGGAACTATTTTTGGCTGAATTTGAAAGGGAAGTATCAAAGTAACATCGCTTCTAGGCACAAGAAAGGCATTGCATGCTACGCCTGCCCACTGGAGGGGTACACACAAGGAGAACTTTTCTGGATGGAAAGAATACATACGGATGATGAAATTACAGTTTGGACATGCTAATACATGGATGACAGAAAGATATAGTGGGAAAGATGATCTACGCAATCATTTGGAACGATGGACTAAGGCCTGGGGAACAGAACCACAACCAGAATGGGTGCACATGTTTTGTCACACATTAGATACCATTCCAATGAACTGGCATCTGGAGACTGAAATTTTCCATGCATCAACTGAGTGGGACATCTTAAGGGATATTTTTCTATTGACTTTCAGCTTTGAGGATGGGTTTGAGAGCATTGATGAGGCACTACAAGAAATAAAAGCAGTTATATTCAGAACACCAAAGGAACCAATAGAATGGACTCAACCAAATTGGAGCACACAGTTGCGTCATGCGCTAGAATGTTATAATGTGACTGCTGAAGAAGAAGAAGATGATCCACAGAATATTACCATTCCAGAATCATAAGGACAACATGAAGTCAAAGGACTGAAGGTGGCAAACCCGTATATATCAGGGCCTTTGAAAACTCGACAAGTGAACATTGGATCTGAAGTAGAGCCTAAGTTCATGAAGATCGGAGACTATTGGGATGAAGATATGGTTGACAAGATAGCTAAGCTACTATGCAAATGCCAGGATTTATTCCCAAGGAAGTTTTTAGATTTAAAAGAGACCATCGGAGTTATTTCACTGTCACTTACAAGAAATAGATTTGGAGCTCTAAAATCAATATTTGCCAAGGAAATATTTTTTTTTTAGGTTTGTCCCTAGCGGAGTCTCCAGGATGTTATCACTCCATAATTTTCCTATGTTGAGGAAGAAAACTACAAAGGTAACCACAAAACAACTTTTTAAGATGGGATGTAGGCTTTCTAGATTCAGAGAGGGATCTCTCTATATGATTTAGATTTTTGTTTCAGATTTTAGGCTAGCTATTTGACTTCGAGATGGGTTTTTCAAAATTTTGGTTGAAATATGTTGGAAATGTCCATTGGGCATGGAATCATGAAACTTTGGGTAATCAACCAAAAAATGACAGAGTAGCTATAACAGGGCAAGATAGGCAAACTTTTGGATTGTATAGAGTGTCTGTGGGGTGAATATGATGAATATGATTTGAGTTCAATTAAATATAGAGAATACTGGGACGAATTATCTATTTAACATTAGAAAGAAAACATGGATATTTCTAACAAGCGAAAGCATAGTAGACTTAAGAAAATTTGGCCCTTAATCTTCTTGCAACAATAAAGATATTAAAACATATGGAAACTGAAGAAAGAAACAATTTAACATAAGAAAGCACATCACCAATTGTTTGACACGAGAATCCTGGAACAAAACTCTCTTTATTTATGTAAATTGATCACTTTGAGTACAATCCATGGCTTACATCAATGTACAACTCTTTTCTTCATACAAGTTCCAACCTTGTTTACATCTTTAGAAATTGTTTATATAGTGTTTTACATAATAGTTTTACAAAATAATAGTCATTACTTAATTATAGAAACATAGATATTTTAAGTATCTCTCAAGTTCATGTATGCAAAAATAAACTTAAAATATATTATGTATGTCCTAGAACAAATATAGGAAAATATGCTTGCATTCAGGAAAAAGAAATATCTGGTCAACTGCTTCCCTTGAAAGTAGAACAAGTCCCTAACTGAAGTTTTAGCATTTATGCTATCATAATAGGTCCCTCTGCAATAATTCATCAAAACTTCTCCTTCTCTCTTCTCAATTCTGCTGGAAAATCCTTAGCCTCTAAATCTAGAAATTGGTTCAATATTTTTTATCCTTTGCCTTTAAAAATGGAGTGGTTGAAGTTATTTTCAACACAAATTTCAACTGTTCATTTGAATCTGTCATTCCCTCTTTTCCATGTGATTCCATAGTTACCGGCCCATTCATTTTTTGATGCTTCTGCATGGTCTATCGAAAAAATTTCCACCTTGTTTTGGCCTTCTTGTTTCACTGATACTCTTTAACTCCTTTACGCTTTGATCGCAGCTTCCAACTCATTCATGCTCTAATAATTCCGCGTATCACACTATCAAAGCTTTTATGCCCTGTAATATCATCATGATGCCACTTTGGAGCTTTTCCTCATTGGAATTTTTATTTAAGAAACATTACAAAAACAACGAATTTTGATATTTTCTTGGCCCTTTTTCGTTTTTAGCCCCTTTCTGTATTTCCTCGCCATAAGACCAAGCATTGTGACCTGGTGCTAAGATTTAGGGCACTAAGGTATTTAGGCTCCCTCCGGGGGCGATTTTCTATTGTAAACTTATTTAGCGCTTGAGCTCTTTAAACTTTTAATATCACACACTAGCCCCTCTATTGCAACTTTTTCAAGTGCCATACATTACAAAACAATGATATCCCTCAACCTCTGACTTACGAACTCCGATCATGATGTCACGACTACCACGTGGCACATTACGAGTTGTGACACTTGTCACCTTTTTTTATCCCTCTTATGACCTTGAAAATGTCGAATATTCCAGCCATGTGTCCACTATACTGCCACATAATGCTGACATCAGATGCCATGTGGATTTATTGAAACCAATCATGTTGCACTAACCGTCCCGTTGGAGGAGAGACAAAAGGGCCCATCCTACTCTGGTTTTTCGATGAATTTCCTTTGTAACTTGTTTTAGTGCTTTACCAGTGGTTTACCACTATCGGCCCCTTTTCCCTCTAGTTTAACACTATCTTCCCTTTTCATGTCTTTGCACATCACAACATTCCGTGATATGCAACATTCTCATATTTGAAATTCATTGATCGATGATCACCAATATGCCATATACCATGTACCTACAACTATCGATTCTTCGATTATGGTCATCCTCCAATGATGAGATCATCGATACGCCGATTTTTGATTTTGCGATATGACTTGGGCACCGCGATATGTCTGATCAGTGATTGAAAATCACCGATATGTCTCTATTGTGGCATTATGTTTGAACCATCTTATCGCTGATATATAGTATTGACAATCGCTAATCAGAAATCTACTCTGACCTCCACTGCTGCTCTTTTTTAAAAACTCCAGATATGCAGGACACTTAGCATTTTTCCTTTGTTTTCTAGCTTTTGAAGAAGGAATTTCATTTTGCCATAACTTTTGATTCTTGAACCCATTTGGAGAGACCTATAGCTCATTGGAAAGCTAATTTAGATATTTTCATGTTGATTTCACCAGCAAAAGTCATTTTACAAACACTTGATAAGAAAAAATCATTCCCAACCTTAGACTGATTAGATAAACGATCCTTTTTTACATGAAAACCTTTTAGACTATGACACCCAGTGATTCATAGGCTTAATGAACCAAAATGAATAGTAAGAGGCCAACACCACTGATTACTATTATGGGACCCTGATAGATTCAACATTCAAGGATCTAAAGAAGCACAGTGAAGATATAGATGTGAAATATGATTTTGTTTTTCGTGTAATAAGCAAGTTAAGAAGTGAAATTGAAATGTAGAAGGAGAAGATGAAAATTCTAGAAAAGGATCATGAACTTCATGTAGCAAAGAAGGAAGTAGATCATCTCAAAAACTTGTTGCATTAGGAAAATAGTAGAGAAATCACTTTACAAGCCAACTAAAGTAAAATCTAAATAAATAGAATACGCATGATAATCAACTTGGCAAGTAAATCACCTCCTTCAAGAGGGAACTTGAAGAAGCCAAAAGGATTGAGGAAGTCTTAAGAAGTAAAATGTAGAAGAAGTAAGAGGATTGCATGAAGCATGAACATGAAATTGTCACCTTGAGGAGAGAAGTAAACAAGTTGAATCAAATACTAGGGATCTCACAAGTCTTGGATTACATTTTCAATTGCCAAATATCACCACTTATCAAGACAGAAATTAGATATGTTGGTGAGTCCTCATGCTGCAAGTATGAAAACTATGAATATGAAGAGAAGCCACATGTCAAAGAAGAAAAGAAACATCATGAAGAGAAGCCTCATACCAAATATAAAGAGAAGAAACATGTCAAAGAATAAAAGAAGCCTCATGAAGAGAAGCACACAGTCAAAGTTTTGAAAAAATCAATGAACACTGGAAGTTGGAAGACTAATGCCTCAAGAAGTCAAGATGATGCATTAAAGATGCCAAATCATAGAAGAGTATTCAAAAGTGGAGAGTAGAAAAGCCTTGGATATTCTCAAAGGTGAGACAAATTTAGAAGATCATCGCCCTATACACCCAGGAATGCGGGCACATTTTATGGATATTTCTTTGCATGTTCTAACTATGGACACGGAGCTAGATATTGCAAGGAATATAATTAGAGTAATGATAAAAAAAGATTGTCAAAACCTTAGAGGCATATTTACTAGAAGACAATACAAATTCCCATATTCCTATGATAGCAAAAGCGAAAACAAATTTGCTTCATTGTTCATACTAGATGTAGAGTGCTACCTATGTTACAACTTTGGCCATTTTGCATGAGATTGTAGAAGTAGCTTTAGTGTACCTCACAAAACTAGGAAGTAAAGACATTCACTAAGAAACAAGACAACAACAGCAAATTTTATAAAAGAAAACAGGTTTCACAATGATCTTTCATAATTGGAAGACATGATGTAGTAGGAGAGTGTATTGTTAGTGGGAGCTTGTGTAATGCAATAGATGATGTAGCAAGAGAGAACATTGTCAAGGGGAGCCTATGTAATAAAAGGGATGATTGTGTCAAGTGGCACTCTATAGCCTAGTATAGGGGTGTTGCGTAGGTGTAATGTAAGAAAGTTTGTCAACAATTTTACATGTCCGCTTAATATGTTGAATTTCCAATTTATAATACCCAAAGGATTGATTGGTAAACATTTACATGTTGATTAAAAGTAGTATAGAGAAAATGTTTGAGGGATATGTTGTAGTGTCTGTAAAAAGTTAAAAGTAATAAAAATAATAAAATTCAATATGTTACATTGTAATTTTTTTTTTGGTAAACTTGGTGGTGCTTCCTCTATTTATATTAGCTTTTCAAAATCAAAACTTCCATTTGCTCCAGGTGGCTTACCTGCCCGAAGGAAACCAGATAGCCACCTGTCTACATTAAAACCTATCCAAAATTTGAAAAGGTCTTTCTCTACCCATCTAGCGACATTGTCTTTACTGTCTATACTACTGTTCAAATTAAACAAGTAAAAGCTTTTCATCAAAATTTTATCAGAAATGTATTGGACCTTTGCTTCAATCCTCGTCCGAGGATATTACTGGGGCTGGCGCTTTGGCACTGGAGCCAAGCATCTCACTCCTCTTCATGTCTTGTAGTGTCTGCTCAATTCTTCCCAAGGCCAAGTTGTTTCTGTAAGTCTGTATCTGGACTATTGCAATTTCCCTGAGGAGTTCTGCCCTGATAGGATCCTTTTCCTTGGCGTTCTCCTTTGCCTTTGTTCCACCACTAGCTGCTTGTTCTCGATTAAGGGTCATGGCCCGTGCCACCATGCTCTTCATGACCCAGTATTGTTGTATTGTTTGTCTAAAGAGGGAGTGACGGCCTCGAGAATTCCCTAGATCAGGAACCATACTTTCCCACTCCTCCATGGGAATGTCTTGGTTCTTTATACTATCGTTTAGTTCTCACTCCCATCCAAAAATTTGGGATCTAATGTCCGGTGGGTTCCTTGCCATGTAGGCATCAATGAGGGTTTTCATGTGTTCACAGCCTGAATTTCTCCCATCTCCCATCATTCCTTCTACCATCTTTTTGTCTCGCTTACCCCTCTTGGTCACCATCTTACAACCTACTTGCCTGTTGCTGTCTGCTTATTTTTGTTCTCTATCTTCCTTACCATGCTGGGCATGGCATGAGGTGAGACCTATCACATAGCCATTACGATTATTAGTTTGATAATAATAAAACAAAACAATTTCCCATTTACCTGTGTCCTTTTTGTTATCCCTTCCAGTGCCAGAATTAGTATTCTTCGAGATTTCTTTTGGAATTTCACCAGTCCTCTCAAAGTTATGGGTTCTTTCCTTTCTTATTTCTCTTGAAGTTTTTCCCTCACGGCAACAATCATCATGCAAACCACCTGTCCAGGGCGTCTGCATGGTTTCGTCACCAGGGAAGGTTGGTTTGTTATTCCTCACTTCACAGGGTCTCTCGGGTTTGGGTATGTTCTCCCTTAGAATTCTGACCCTATATTTTTCCTCGCCTAGAGGTCTTCTATTTCCTAGTTCTCTTTTTTCTCGGTTCTACTTGCTCTCCAAGGTTTTTCCTTGTTACCTTCTGGTTTTCTCTCATAGTTTCCAAAAGGGATGATTATAGTCTCGCTCTTCCTTATTTTGTTTCGAGAATTTGTTGTGGTGGAAACCTTTCCCATCCTGGGTTCTATTCCCTCCCTCCTTAGCTTACTACCCAAGATTTTCATTTCCCTTTCTACTATTTTTTGCCGACCAGGGTCACAAGAGTTCCTAGGTACCTCCTTTCTGGACTCATACCTTTTCCTTATCAAATTTCCTACACTACTACAGACATTCATCATATGCCTTATGAAGCTAGGGGCTAGAGGATAAACATACCAACTTTTAGGGTTGGTTCAACTTCTGTCCATAGGTTGTAGCATCATTCCTCGGCCACCTTTCCTCTCTCCGGCTCTCGTCTACTTCTTCTGCATGCATCTGGCTATGACCTGATCTCCCTTACGGTTTAAGCCCCTCCCCTTCCTGTCGTTTCAGTTTGCTCCCACCTGTCTGTCATCATTCCCTGCACTAATCCCTATGTTGTCACCTCATAATGATGACCCTCCATCCTGGCTACCACTTCCTCACATTAACCATCACTTACTCCTGGTTGCTCTTGCTATATGCTCGCTGCCCTCGCCCTGCCACTTACTGGCATCCTTCTACCTGCCCTCCTGCTAACCTTCCTACCATCTTCACTGTCATGCTTATCTGCCTCCACCCTCATTCTCTCGGGGGCTGTACCTTCTCTGCTCCACTCGTCCACTTGCCTTCACCCCTGTCCTCTCACTCCATTTCCCTCGTCTGTCCTTTCGCACACTTGGCCTCTTCCTCCCCCTTCCCGGTCCCATCTCCTTGATCCCTCTTGTTTCCTTGTGTTGCACCCCAATCGGGGGTTCCCCTCTCCTTCTTTGTCATGTTCCAGGATTTTTACTAAGTTTTCCATCTCCTCCATTTGGTGTAACTCTTCCTCATTTGCGTCTACAGTTCTTCCTACATGGCTGCTTCCCCAATTAGCCAAGTTGTCAGCTGGTGCATTTCCTTTCCTTCTTACATGGGTGGGGAGGATGTAGTCTATCTATCTGGTAAGTTTACCAATCTCCTGCACCAGCCAAGAGGTTCTCCAACTTTGGCTGATCTTCTCCCACTGGGTTCCTTGCTGTAGCTGTTTGATTATTTCGATTTCCATTTTCGAATCTCCTTCAACCTGTAGTTTTTGATATTTCTCTCTTATTGTGATTTCTAGCCCTTTTTTCAGGGTGTGAAGCTCCTCTTCATTATTTGTCGCATTTCCACAGTCCATCACATAGATTCTAAGTGTCCTCCCCCTATCGTCTCTGAATACTCCTCCTGTCCCTGCCTCGCTAGGATTCCCTTTCGCAGCACCATCAAAGTTTAATTTGATGAAATCCTTCTAGGGTCTTCTGAATTGGTTGACCTCCTCTGCCTCATTGGTTTGGTGTTTCCTAGCTAGCTTATGCATCATGCTTGGTTTTAGGTTCAGGCGGGTCATTATCTTTGCTTCCTTTGGGTTAGTTTTCCAGTCCTCCTCAAACCAATTCTCTGTTAGAATAGTCTCTCTGATGTTTTGAGTTATCTGGTTCCATTTTTCTGTTTTTTCTCTACTTTCATCCTTGAAGATTAGTCTGTTTCATTCTTTCCATATATTCCACAAGACAAATCCTAGCGAGAGTCTCCAGGCCCTGTTCAAGATCGTATTCTGGTATGGTTTTTTCCTCCAGTTCTCTATTGTTGTTTGCATGTTGTTTGGATTCCTGTCACTAATTTCAAAAAGTTGATGATGTTGTTTCCACAGGTTTTCGCTGAAGTTGCAATCATTGGTAAGGTGCTCCATTCTCTTCCTATTCTCTGCAGAGGGCACATCTCGATGGGCCTTGCATTCCTTTATTTCACAGTCGGTCCCATGTTAATGCTCACCCATGGCTCAGGATCCAGAAGAAGAAGGCTATCTTTGGCCATGTTTTTACTTTCCATATGCTTTCCCATTTTTTTATTTTTGGATGTCTATTGTGTTCTGCTTTTATTTGGTAGCCTTCTCCTATTATAAACATGCCTTTGATTCTGTGGCCCCATCTTAGGGTGTCTGAACCTTCTTTTATCGCTATTTTCCTTATTTCCATTTCCTTGTCATAAAACTCCCATTGGGGTATTTTTGGCGCTTCTGGCCAATCCTGTTGTTCTTTCCACTTTCTCCAGTATCCTTCTAGTTCTAGGTACCAATATTTTTATACTGTGTTTCCCCCGTGGAGGTTGGTGAATTGGTGAATTTTTGCTAGTTGTGGCTGGTTATTAAGTTTTTCCCTCTGTTTCTACGCTTCTTCCCAGATGTTGGCTTTATCCCCTCCTCTAACTTCTCAAAAGCTATGTTTTTTGATCAGGTCCATGTTGGCATTCACGAGATTCTAGATTGCGGAGCCTTTCTTATCATTTTGGTTTCTCAGCTCTCCTTTGAGGGACCTAGGCATATTATATTTTCTCTCCCATAGTTTTTTCCAAAGATCTACCCCTCCCTATATCCATATCCACCATAGCTTTGCTCCCATTATCTGATTCAAGATGTAAGGATCTCAAAGTCCAAATCCTCCTTCTTTTAGGGCTTTGCTGAGCTAGATATAGGATAGGAGCGCCCATTTCTTTGTCGTACTGGGCCCTTGACATAAGAATTTTTTGAACATGACTACCATTTTCTGACAGACTATTTTAGGGGTGGCTTGGTTGGTTAGCTGGTATATCAGAATGGACTCTAGAATTGATTTTAGCAGTGTTATGCGGCTTAGGATGTTCAACATTTTGAATGTCCAGTTTTTCAGTTTCCATTGAATCTTTCCCAACAAGGTATTCTAATTGCCCACTCTATTTTTTTGGTCATTTAGCCAGATACCTAGATACTTTTTGGGGAAATTCCCAATTCTGAATCCCATGGATCTTGTTAGGAAAGCTTGGGAGGGTGCTGGGGTGTTGAAGAAATATATATCTAATTTTTCTTTGTTTATCTCTGTCCCAGAGGCACTTGTGAAGTCTGTGAGAATTTCCATTATTTTTCTGGCTTCCTTGAGCGTTGCCTATCTATATAGCATTACATCATCTACAAATTGTTGGTGGGTTAGAGGAAGATCATTCCCCCAGAGTCTTAGGCCCGTATATTGTTCGTTGTAGAATTTTGATTTGATGTATCTTCCTAGACCTTTTGCTGCTAGGATAAACAAGAAAGGCGATAACGGGACACTTTGCTTGAGCCCTCTGGTAGCATTGAAAGCTTCTGTAGGTGATCTATTAAGCAGAATTGACAGAAGTGGAGTGGTTACCATTGACATTACCCAACTTATCCATATTTCATCGAAGCCAAATGCCTTTAGGATTTTTTGGAGATATCCCCAGTTTAGTCTGTCGTAAGCTTTGGCCAAATCTAATTTTACCAGCATCCCTTTGGTTTTTTATTTTTTCAAGGAGTGTATTGCTTCTTGTGCCACCACTATGCCGTCTGTTATTTGTCTACCTTTGACAAACCCTGTCTGCTCTTGGGATATCAATCCAGGTAGTATGGGTTTCAGTCGGTTCACCATTATTGTAGCTAAGATTTTATATATAACATTGCAAAGAGCTATAGGTTGGAACCCTTGTGGTTCTTTTGAGTGCTCTGTCTTTGGTATCAGGGCTAGAAATGTAGTGTTCAGGGCTGGGTGCATTCTTTTGGTGCATCTGGATTCCTCTACTACATTCACTAGGTCTTCACTCATGAAGGTCCAAGTTTCTTGGAAGAATTCTGCAGTAAATCCATCAGGCCCAGGTGCTTTATTCTTCACCATATTTTTAATTACCTCCTCCACCTCCGCTTTAGTTATTACTCTTAGTAGAGCCAAGTTCTGATCTCTACTTACTAGGTTAGGGATATGTTGACTAATTTTGTGAATGTTATCCTCCCTTCTGATATTTGGTTCTGTCAGAAGCCCTTTGAAATGCTGAACTAGCAGATTCTCCATTTCTTCCTTCTGAGTTAGCTTATTGCCTTGCTGGTCCATTAGGGAGAAAATTTTGTTCTGCTATCTGTTTTGTACCATTTCTTTTTCTTTATGGAATAATTTCGTGTTTCTTTCTCCTTCTTTTAGCCATTGAATTCTTGACTTTTGTTTCCAAAGGATTTCCTCTTGTTTTCTCCTTTCTTCCAATTTATTTATCACTAGTCCCTCCTCTTCTACAAGCTCTTCGCTTCTTCCTTCCTCAATGATTTTCTTTTGTATTTTCTTCATATGTATCTGAAGTATCTCTTGTTCCTTCTGTATGTTCCCAAATTCTTCTTTGTTCCATTTTCTTTATCCTCCCTTTTAGGTCTTTTAATCTGAGTTGAAAGGTGTGCATTTGGTTTCTTCCTTCCATCACATTCTCAGTCCCTCTCCACCATTCCTTCATTTTATCAATAAAGTTAGTTTCTCTTAACCAGAATGCCTGAAACCTAAAGGATCTATTCTAGTTCTTTTGGTTCATAGAAATTTTGATTTTAATAGGCCAATGGTCTGACCCTAAACACGAAAGGATAGTTGCTTCATAGAAAATATCTTTCCCAATGAAGTGTTCTGTCTACTTCCTCCCCTTCGATTGTTCCACGTATATTTTCCATTTATGGTTGGGATATCTACCAATTTTAGTTCTTCTTGAAGATCCCTGAACCTCTCCATCTCCGACTCTTCTCTTTGCAAACCTCCTTTTTTCTCCTCTATTGATGTTGTCAAATTGAAGTCCCCTGCTATCAGCCACAGTTTCTCCTCATGGAGTTTTCCTAGCTATTGTATTTGAAGGAGGAAACTTCCTCTTTCCACTAGAATATGAGGACCATATACTGTAGAGACTAGAAACCATTCTCTGTTTCCGATTAGCCGGAATTTCCCTGTGAGGATTCTTTTCATGCCCATCCATTAATATACAATAATCTTTGTAGGGTTCCATAGTATTGTTATGCCTCCCGCACTACCTTTCGCATCTATCACCATGCATTCATACTTTGGTTTTATTTTATTTAGGATTTCCTCTAGCCTCCCCCCTGAGATTTTTTTCTTGTATCGGCATGAGTTGAGGTTTCTCTTCTCTTAGCCTATCTGTTAAGTGTCTCTATTTTCCTTTACTATTAAGGCCTCTTATATTCCAAGATGTGATTATCATTGGGTTGCTTGGTTAATTTGGTGGAATACCATCGATAGCGGTACTACCCTCCCTATATTTACTAACATTTCTCCCATAATCTGTATAGATTCCTGTAGGTTTCTTTGGCCTCTTTTCTTTCTGCCTTTCGCTTTGTTAGGGTAGTCTTGGGTGTTGTCCTGTTGGAGGCTTAGTTGTTCTGCCATCTCCATCTTCCCCTACCCCTGCTACGCTTGATACTGCTGGAATGTTTCTCTATATAGTCATTTTTGGTCTTCTAGAATGAATCATTCATCTATATGTCTCCATTCATTTAGTAATTTCCTTAGCACCTCTTCTTCCATGCTTAGTTCTTCTCCCCTACTTGTATCTATTTCCATTGTAGTGTTATCCATCTTCTCCCTCTCTTCCTTTTCCTCCTTCTCTATCGGCTCACTTTGGGCTTTCCTCTTAGGTTTTAGTTTACCTTGGCTCAAGCTGCTTTCCTTTCCTTTTTCCCCCTGATAGTCCATTGTTTGAGTCTCGTTGTTATCTTCTTCTTCTTCTTCTTGTAGTACTTCAAAGTTGTTTGTTTTGCTAGGCTGGGCTTGTTGTTCTTTTTCCCCCCGTTGGTATTCTCTCTTGCTTGTCTTCTTTTTCTTTTTACTTCTTGAAACCCTTCCTTGTCTTCTTGGTTTTTCCTCTGTTGTTTATGCCTGTACTCCTCTTCTTCTATATTTAGTGGGCACTCCTTAAAAAGGTGGCCATACTCATGACATCTTCTACATCTGAATGGAATATGTTCATAGTCGAGGGTTTGCTACCAGACCTCTTCATGATACTCTAGTTCTACTGTGTCTGGGATGGGGTCAGCTATATTCATGTAAACACATATTCTAGCATATGAGGTGTATCTTCCTTTTTTTTCATTTCTGCTATTTTGACAAATCTGCCTATCGTGTTTCCTATGCCCTCTAGAATCTCTGGGTCCCAGAAGTCCATTAGGAGGCCAAATAACCTAACCCACACCAGGGCTACCAAAAATTTTTCCTTGTTTGGGTCATAGCATTCTTCCCAGTATCTCATAAACAATCCAACATTAAAATGAAAATAAGGACCATTTTCAAAAACTTTTTCTTTATCTTGCAGGTTTGAGAATATTACTGTGAAGAAGCCTCTTGTTCCTAGCTTAGCTCGATATGGCCTCGTGGTTGCCATTTTTTCTAGATCCATTTGCTAAGGTGCTTTTCTGATGACCATACTCTAATTAACTTGCATATAAGCGCATGGTCTTTCATATAACTTCTGTATCGATCCAGTTTGTTCATCAGAATTATGAATCTTCGTTTCTCCATCGCACATGGTAAACATTTACCTCTACTATCAGCCTGCCATCGTGCTCCAAGGACTGGTCTTGGTTTTCTTGTTTCTCCCACTTGCTTTCGGTTACTGGTGTCCCTTGCCACTACAGGATCAAGAGCTCAGGACCAAGTGTCGTAAAATGGTCAAAATGAAAGTGCTCAGAACTGGTTTGAACCTAAATGACTGAATAGAGCTCATCTTCCTAATTCTGGCGCTATGAATGCTTTGGAAAATGGTCTCTGTATGAGAAAGTTATGCCAAAAAGAAGAATTGCTCAATAACATTGAAATTTTGAATTTAAAAAAAAAAATTAAAATAGAATATTCCATGGAATATTTTGTTTTGGGCAGAAAATGGCAGGCTGCCACGTGGCAAGCTCGGAAGTCGCCACGTGGCCTGGGTGACATCATCATGACGTCAGCTCAATTTTTTGGCATGCATTAAAATGTTGGCAACAGAGAGGTTTGAACCCACGACCTGCTCTACACAAATGTTGCGCCTTACCAACGTGCCACAAGGGTCAAATTTGAAATCTATGCATACCAAATTGAAAAATGGTTTACTTTTCATATTGGGTGGGGCCCGAAGGGGGCCAACCCCTGTCCATGTGACCAACATGCCCAAAACTATGGGCCTAAACCCTTAACCGCTGGCACGAACTCCAATGCAAACCACCAGCCTGAGATTTCCGGTCACATGCGAGATTTACTGGCCGTTAACTGACAGTGAAGTTGGTGGATTTTTGGTGGAGTGCTCCAAAAATGGCGGAATTGCCTATTTGTCGGGGTTATCTGCCAGTTAGCTAGTTTTATTTGGAGTTTTTCTAGGGCAGACTGGAAAAACTTTAATGAGCCATAACTTTGTATAGGGAAGTCCTTTTTGGATGAATTTTTTTTTGATTTTGGGTCTCTTCGATCTTATGAAGCCATTGGCATAGGTTTCACAACCATCTGAGGTCATTTGCAGGTGTTTCTACTTCGTGGAAGTTCTAGGAGCCACTAGAGTCAAATCAATTTGGGAGCTGCATTGGGAATTGTGCAGCCAGTGAATGTGGAACGAAGGTTATTCCTGAAGGTTTTCAGCATTCTGAATCCAATTCTATAGCTCGTTTTTCCTGTTGAGGCATTCTTCTGACTGTTTAGCTTTAGGGAGGCTTTTATGGCCACTAGGGCCATTTCAGTGCTTGAGCTATTTGGGGGCTATGTTCATCCATTTTTGGTGATTCAAAAGCCTATGTCTGCTATTTTCGACCTTCTGAGTCTAATGGTAGAGGTTTCAGAACCAATTGAGGTCATCTTCACTTTGAAATTCTCCATGCAAGTTTAAAGCGCCACTAGGGCCAATTGGGGAAAGTATTGTATAAGGTACAATGTCACTGTTTAGTGTTTGGGAAAGAGAATGTTTAGATAATTCCTACCTTCTGATTCTGTATTTACAATCAGATCTATCTTTAGAGACACTCATATTCTTGTATTAGCCTTTGTAGCATTTTTAATACAAGAGGACAAGCCTAGTTTGAGAGGCTTGGTCTAGCAGATGTAGCCCAGAAGGGGTGAACTGCTTTATCATTTTGATGTCTTTATTTGCTGAAGATTATATGCTAAACAAAACTGATATAAAGTGTTAAACAACAAATATACATAACTTGCATACACACATGATCACCTATTCAGCTACAGAAAGTTATTTGTCTTATTCTGCAAGACATCAAACTTCAAGTATGTGTATGTCAAAGACTTCTAAGTGTTTACTTTGTTATTTCTTTAGGCAGAGCCTATAGAGGGCCAGGTAGCCTCTAGAACTCATCCTCTCTTTAGAGGTGACATGTCCGGTGAATGCCCCTACAGTCTATCTCTATATAAGAAATAAGAAGTTTTGACATTTTCAAAGGTCACTTGGAGTGTATAGCTCACATTTGAAATTATGGGAAATGGATACCTTGCACCCTTAAACAAGTACATTTCATTTTCAGATAGAATGGTATCAGAGCACTAGGTTTTCTTGACTGACATCACTAGCTTGATTGTGTAGCTTGAAAGGTGTCTTAAGTATTGTTGAAGATTGACTGCTTTATTATTCTGCAAACTACTTGTTGTTTGAGTTTACTGAAGCTCTTTTTTTCATTTTTATAATGACAAATTCCATAAGTGAGTTCTCAAAATTGTCCTCCTTCACAAGATTTTTTGATGAAGGCTTGAAGCAAGAATTTTTCATCATGATGAATATGGTGAGAGAAATTTATGAGGATGAAAGAAAGAGCTCTAGACTTCAAGAGCAGTTGAATTCCATGAGGGAAGAGAAGCAGTTTCTTTCTGACCAATTGCAGGAAATGGAAGGCCAACTTCATATTGCAAACATGAATCTGGAAAGGATGCATGAGTTGGAGACACAACTCCTTGTTGCCAAAGAAGCCTTAGCCAAGTATCAGCTTGAAGAAGAGGTAAACAATTCTAGTTTGTCTTCAAATTCTTATAAGAATGTTTATGTTGGTTCTTTTGAGAAACATACCAGAGGCATAGGGTCCAAGTTGATGTCCAAAATGGGATATGAAGGAAAAGGATTGGGCAAACATGCACAGGGTATAGTTGAGCCAATAATGGTTGAGGTAAGGCCTAAGAATTTGGGTCTTGGCTATGGAAAATCTTATGGAGAAAGTTCCAAAGCAGCCATGAAGGCAATTGAAACAGTTCCTAGAAGGAGTTTCATTTCAAGTTCTCTATCTCAAGGTTGTAAAGGTTGTATCCTTGAGGAATGCAATAGTTTGAAACATACCTTGCAAGAAGAAGGTGTGCATAAGAATGCACTTGAACAAGAGAATTGTGAAAGCTCTAAAACCATTGAAGGGATTGATGGTGTTCCAAAAGGAGCTTCTTCTTCATTTGATTCACCTCCTCATGAAGGTAATGAAGGTGAAAGAGAAAGGTATAAATCTGATTTCAATCATATTTCCTTTGATCATGTAAAGCATGGTAAATTTCCACACAAGCATTGGAAAATAATTGCATGTTCTTTTTGTGGTTTGGTTAACCATAGTGTTTCTAGATGTTGGAAAATAATGGCAACATATAGGAAACTTTTAAAGGAAAGGAGGCAAGGAGCCAAAGTTCCATTGAACAATGCAAATCATGCTGTTAAGAAGATGAACATGTGTTGCACTTATTTCCATAAGCATGGACATACTTCTGAAAGGTGTTGGACTCTGAATCCAACAATGCTTCCACGGAAGTTGAAGAAATTGGAGAAAGAGAATGGCAAGAATGGGAAGGAAGTTTCCATCATTTATATGTGTAACGATGATACACATGCTGATATCGATGTGCAGTTAAAGGAAGTGCCTTTGAAATGGATTGGTAAGAAATGGTTAGAATTCTTATCCAATTAAAGTTGCATGTCTTTTGATTGAATGCATTTCTTTGTTAAGGGAATACAAGTTGCAAGATGGAAAAGCTGAGTATGAGACTCACTCTATCGCAACGAAAGTTATATTCATTTCAGCTTTGAAAGTACATGTACACGTGATCGAGGATCTTGTACTTATGATTGTACTTAAGAGAAAGTTGAAGGATAAACTGCATGCATGAGAATGATATGCATGAGCACAGGGATCATGATGATTTCCTTGTACTTTAAACATGTATGTGTAATTAACTTGAAGGGTTGATTACTTTGTTTTTAACCATGCATGTAATGTAATATTGACTTGGAAAAGGTTAATTTGATCTCTAAGATTGTAAAGAGGAGAAATGATGAAGTGTTTCATCTTTGTAAAAGCATTCTCATTTGGGAGGTAACTCTTCTTTTGGAGCGGAGGTGCCATGGATGGGCATCGTGATAGCTGGCAAGCCCACATGTTCAGAGGAAGATTGCAGCTCATATATCAACAAGAATTATTGCTGGTTTCTACAAATTTTCAGTTTGTATGGGGAACAAGCTTGGTCGGGATTCGACAAATACTTGGCTTATGCAGCAAAAAGTCGCCATCGTGGCAGTTGATAAGGCAAGACATTTTTGGCATCAGTATGCTCTTTTTGCTGAACGGAAGAGGATATTTCTATTCCTCAAGTGCTGTACAATTCAGTTCAGAGATTCAGTAAGCTTTTGGGGACCAAAAGCCTTCTCATTTGGGAGGTGTGATCAGGAGCTTAGGACCAAGTGTCGTAAAATGGTCAAAAATGAAAGTGCTCAAAACTGGTTTGAACCTAAATGACTGAATAGAGCTCGTCTTCCTGATTCTGGTGCTATGAACGGTTCGGAAAATGGTCTCCATATGAGAAAGTTATGCCAAAAAGAAGAATTGCTCAATAACATTGAAATTTTGAATTTAAAAAAAAAATTAAAATAGAATATTCCATGGAATATTTTGTTTTGGGTAGCAGATGGCAGGATGCCATGTGGCAAGCCTAGAAGACGCCACGTGGCCCAGGTGACATCATCATGACGTCAGCTTAGTTTTTTGGCATGCATTAAAATGTTGGCAACAGAGAGGTTTGAACTGATGACCTGCTCTACACAAATGCCGTGCCTTACCAACACGCCACAAGGGTCAAATTTGAAATGTATGCGTACCGAATTGAACAAAGGTTTGCTTTTCATATTGGGCAGGGCCCGAAGGGGTCCAGCCCACGTCCATCTGACCAACATGCCCAAAACCGTGGGCCTAAACCCTTAACTGCCGGCATGAACTCCCAAGCAAACCACCAGCCCGAGATTTCCAGTCACATGCGGGATTTACTGGCCGTTAACTGACAGTCAAGTTGGCGGATTTTTGGCGGAGTGCTCCAAAAATGGCGGAATTGCCTATTTGTCAGGGTTATCTAGCAGTTAGCCAGTTTTATTTGGAGTTTTTCTAGGGCAGACTGGAAAAACTTTAATGAGCCATAACTTTGGCTAGGGAAGTCCTTTTTGGACGATTTTTTTTTTTTGATTTTGGGTCTCTTCGACCTTATGAAGCCATTGGCATAGGTTTTACAGCCATCTGAGGTCATTTTTAGGTGTTTTTGCTTCGTGGAAGTTCCAGGAGCCACTAGAGTCAAATCAATTTGCGAGTTGCATTGGGGATTTTGCAGCCAGTGAATGTGGAACGAAGGTCATTCCTGAAGGCTTTCAACATTTTGAATCCAATTCTATAGCTTTTTTTTCTTGTTGAGGCATTCTTCTCACTGTTTAGCTTTAGGGAAGCTTTTAGGGCCACTAGGGCCATTTCAGTGCTTGAGTTGTTTGGGGGCTATGTTCATCCATTTTTGGTGATTCAAAAGCCTATGTCTACTATTTTCGACCTTCTGAGTCTAATGGCAGAGGTTTCAGAACCAATTTAGGTCATCTTCACCTCAAAATTCTCCATGCAAGTTTAAAGGGCCACTAGGGCCAATTGGGGAAAGTACTGTATAAGGTACAATTTCACTGTTTAGTGTTTGGGAAAGAGCATGTTTAGCTAATTCCTATCTTCTAATTCTATATTTACAATCAGATCTGTCTTTTGAGACACTCATATTCTTGTATTAGCCTTTGTAGCATTTTTAATACAAGAGGACAAGCCTAGTTTGAGAGGCTTTATCATTTTGATGTCTTTATTTGCTGAAGATTATATGCTAAAAAAAACTGATATAAAGTGTTAAATAACAAATATACATAACTTGCATACACACATGATCACTATTCAGTTGCAGAAAGTTATTTGTCTTATTCCACAAGACATCAAACTTCAAGTATGTGTATGTCAAAGACTTCTAAGTGTTTACTTTGTTATTTCTTTAGGCATAGCCTGTAGAGGGCCAGGTAGCCTCTGGAACTCATCCTCTCTTTAGAGGTGACATGTCCGGTGAATGCCCCTACAATCTATCTCTGCATAAGAAATAAGAAGTTTTCACATTTTCAGAGGTCACTTGGAGTGTATAGCTCACATTTGAAATTATGGGAAATGGATACCTTGCACCCTTAAACAAGTACATTCCAATTTCAGATCACTACATCTCGATAGGAGGGGATCTCTCCCCCCCACTCCTCCTCTAGCATTCTCCTCTAATTCTTAGTGTCTGGGTCTACCGCTTTTAGCAGTCTGTAGTTTTTTCCAAAGCACCGCCTAACTCATGCTCGCTTAACCATTAGGGTTGCAGAGCTCAATAATTCTAGTGATAACTTTTATCTATTACATTGTAATTTTTTTAATTAATAAAATTACGAATAATGTTTTAGATAAAAGAAAATCATAATATACATATTACATTAAAATATATAAAATATATATGTAGCATCAATAAGTTAAGATCAATTTTACATTATAAAATAGAATAATGATTTTGTACCCATATTTAAATTTAATTAATAAGCACATAAAAAGTTTGATACTTACAATAAACTTAAAATATAACATTATGTTTAACCATGGATATTCATGTCCATTTTACCATTGACATTATTAATTTGTAATTAGACTTTGCTACAATACCATGGGACAATACCATGGCTCATCAATACAACATGCCCGAAAACCATCTCTCATTTCACAATCAAAATATTTTATAAATATTTAATTTGAATTTAATTTATAATTTTTTTATGATTAAATCTAAAAGAAAAAAATATATCATTACTTTTGAGATATATCTACACCTCTATCACTTTTAAATAGATAAGATATAAATAGTAGATATAGATTAATATTAATTTTACCATATAAATTAAACTAATAGTTTTGTAACCATATTTCAATTTATTAGTAAGGACATAAAAACTTAATACTTACAATATAACAATATTTTTAACCATGGATATTCACCCCCACTTTAATATGGATATTATTAACCATACCATACCATGGGCCAATAAGATGGATCATCAATACCACATGACCAAAAACCATCTCTCATTTCATGATCGAAATATTTTATAAATATTTTTTTTAATTTAATTTTGTTACATTTTTTTGTCCCATCCCAATATGGATGAGACGTTGTAATGTCATGTTATATTATGTTATCTAAACATTTTGACTGAGTCAAATCACATAAAAATAAAAATGACAATAAAAAACAATATTATTAATTAAAACATTTTGACTTATTGAAATTACATAAAAAAATAATAAAACGAAAAAACTAAAATTAATAATTGAACTAGCCTAGTTCCATCTTAACTCAAGATCTATCAAGATCTGAGAGGGACCAAATATCTCGAGGTGCAACCATTCTTTAATTTTTACACTCATAAAATAGGTTTTCACCTTGAGAGATTTGATCCCTCTCGACGCGTGATGGGTCTGGAGTTAAGATGGATCTAGGTTGGCGTAGTAAGTAAGAAAGCACGTTGTCAGGGGGAGCCATATCAAATAAATATATTGTCAATGAGAAGGAAATGTTAGTCACCCTTTTCCATTGATGTCAAAGGGGGAGAGAATATTGGAAAGAAATGAATAAAAGAAGTATGAAGTCAAGGGGAGATTATGTTGCATGCCAGGTGATGATCGACTTGTTGAGATCAACGACAAAGGGGGAGATTGTTGAATATGTTGTCATTGATGTCAAAGTGGGTGCATGATATTGTCATTGATGTCCTCATTATGCTAGCATGCATGGATGCGATGATGCATTGATTAAATCCTAACTCTAGGATTTGGATCCGTTGGAATATCAACACACCCTATAATTGTTGGAGATTTTGAAGATGCAGATCACCTAATTTTCCATGGAGACCCTTGACAATGGATTCTCCTTATCATGTTTATTTTTTTGATATGTGGAGCACTCTGTGGGCCCTCATGATTTAGAGATATAGTCAGTCAAAATGGATGCAACCTCATTGTGGTCAATATCCCCATACATATGAATGATGTGGCAACTTCTTAGTTGGCAAGTCAAGAGGTCGAAAGGAAGATCAAATTTGAATTAAGATCTATTTAGGACTTTTCACTCCAATGATTTTAATTCTAAAAATTATGTGTTCCCTCTCAAACTCAAGTCGGTTGCCCAAAAATTGGACGTCTATCCTCATTTGTTTAAAGGCTCTTATTCTCTTCAACTTGGCATGGATCTAACGCCAATATTTGTGAAGCAAAGTTCTAAAATGGTTCTTGACCTTGATTTTCCTTGAACATCTATCAAGAGACAATGTTTGGAAAATGTTTTTGTAGTTATTGTATGAGGGATTTGTTGTAATTTTTCTTTGCAGGATCTCTAAGTCTTGGTTTAGGGAAACACTTCTAAGCATAATTTATCTAACCCTATTACTCCTTAAGGACCAAGAAAGAAACAAAGACTTTTTGACGATAATCTAAAGCTTGTCACATGTTTAAGGTAGAGGCCTCATAGCATTAAATATGTGACTTTGTTGATTTATCCTTTGCGGTCATGGCTATTTTCATTAGGAGGTCTAGCATTTGAATCATTGGGTATTTATCTCTTGAAATTACTTGTTGGTGAGACAAGATAATCCTATGTTGCGAATTATATATTTCTATCAGTGAAGTTTCAGTCTGGGTATCTTAGCACTCCTTAATATTTCTCAGTTCCTCTTGTGTAGTGGAAAACAAACTAAATTATGGCCATGTATTTGCATCCTATACTTATGATAAATAGACATATGAAGCAAGAGACAACTACAACTTGGAGTAAATATTCACACCCTATATAGAGGTTGAAGTTTGATTTTCTAATTGAGGGTTAAGCTACTATATCCTTGGGTACTAATCTCGTTGGACCTTATTTCCAATTCTTACATATGTAAGGTCTCATCTTTTGCAACTTATTGAAGCTGGAAGATATGAAAGTCACATATGGGGTTTCTTCTTGGAGTCATTCTCTGGCCTAATCACTAAACATCCCGGTGAATTATGGAAGAAATCTTGTGATCAATCTAAGCTTCAATTATGGGCTATTGTGAAGTATTATTAAAGCCATAACGAAATATCTGGTACAAGTTTATAAATAAATTATCTTCATCAACACAAAATTTGTCCCTTACAATAGTATGTCTTTTCTCACTTGTTTTTCATCTAATGAAACTCGCTAGAATATTTAAGGCCTCTTAACTACTTATGTGTGCGACTCCTCTCCATATGTGAATTGCATCTCTATGTTGTGGTTTATAATTGATATGAACTGGGTTACAAAGCACGCCCTATGAAACTATGTAAGTGATCCATATTGCGTATTGAAGCGTCCAAGTTGCTAAGACATGATATTGATATTACTATCGTTCCAACATCGAATTGTTGGTGTTTTGTCCTGTGAAACATCTAAATTTTGAGGCAAGTTGGTTGTGTTGGTTATAACTTATGTTACGAACAAAAAGTTGGTCTCGTGTGGCCTTGTGGTTCTAAGCCTTATTGAAACATATTTACTTATCAACCATAGAGTTTAAAGCATAGAAAAAATAATCCTATGATTATTCAACCCTCTATTTTGTCTGAAGTTGATGACATTTGACTTTTGTCTCAATTTTTTGACTATCTAGGTCATGCATCTATTTAATTTACATGTCCCATCTCAGCTGGAATGCAATAGATCATATGACTTGATTTACCATCATACTACTTGAAAACAATGCTTGTTTCTAGAGTAAGGAAATTTTCATGTCACCATTAAATAAGTAATTATTTAGTAAAGGTTTGTGACATAATGATTGAATAAGTTTGTTTGGTTGTGAGAGTTAAATTGGCATATCCTATTTTATATATTGTTGTGAAAATTTGTATACTCATAAGGGTTCCCACGCACCAGTATCCCTGAAGCGATATCTAGTTCATGATCATTTGTAGCAGTTTGAAGTTGACTAATGCTTAAATAGTGAAGTTAAAGGGATACATGTAGTCTAGAGAAAAACACTTATCGTATGGAAAAAATATTTATTTCTTGAACCATCGAGCCTATGTCTACTATACAAAAGTATTTGGAGAATTTATCACAATGAACAATAATGATTGTTGAAAGACTTGTCAAAGTTGAAAGAAAAGATGTTGCATTACGGAGCTTCTATCTTACATAAGTATAAGAATTTGTAAATCTTCCATTAATGGAACTATTGAACATTGTTGATATGGTGATAGAAGTTGGTCTTGTTAGAAATAAATAGTATTTGACAAAGAGAAAGGTGCAACGAATGTATGCCATTAGTTGTAAGGTTTGTTATAGTTTTCATAAAAATATTTTTCTTGTAACCATGTTAAGTCTGAATGTTATAATTGTTATTGTTTTTGCTAATTATTATGTGTGCTGGATGTTGAGAAAATCTACTAAGAAGCTAGGGTATGGATTGTTTTGATTCAGATTTGGTTTAACAGTTGATGTGACTAATTTAATGCCACTAGAGTGTAGAATCTATGATGAGATGATGAATGTATGACTTGTCATTAACATATTAGATTCTTGAGAAGGAATAGATTAAATGACTTGAGAAGAGAAATTATTTTAGACCCATGCATGTATTGAGCTAGTGTTTCAATTGTGGCTTTTGTAGTAACAATATTAATTTGGGTAGAGGGATTGTAGGTAGTTATAGAGTCACATTGAACAATTGTAGGATTGAAGTGTAGAAGGAATGGCAGCTGTTGTGGCAATGATAGAGATAGCAATGAATTACAATAGTAAAGGTATTAGGAATGGAAATAGTACAGGCAGTGTCTTGTGATAGTAATAGATGAGGAGAATATTGTAGTTAGTTTATTGTCCTTGGTACATGAGCCGAAAATTATTTAGGGAGCATTAGCTTCCTTCTAGCTCTTACTGGTAAAACCTTTGGGGAGTTTTTTGCTTCCTTCTAGTTTATTTGGTAAATTTTGTAAGCTTGTTGAGTGAAATCTCCTCTGTAATAATTCTATGTGATGTGATGTTGTTTCATATTTTGTTTGATGCTCTAAATTTTTAAAGGAATCCAACCAATTGTGTAAAAATAAAAGGAAATACTAGTTCACCCCCTCTCCGTATTTGCAATAAGATTGTTTTAATAAACAAACCATAACCTGGATTCTCTTGCAATGATTGCAGGCTAGCACAATGTGTATGACATGTAGGGAACTCATTTTCCCAGAAACGTTGACTTATCAATACAATCCCTACAAATTCAATGATGGCATTCCATGACTATGACAATGATCAATTCCCTTCAACAATTGGCACATAAGTTTCTTGATAAGATGAAGTGGCATCCCATTTCCATTTAGGTCCATTTCAAAAAATGAATGAATATGTCGAAAAATACCACAATGAAAATATTCTATTATATCACAATAACACATGATAGCATTTCTTCTGAGTGATTTTAAATGTAGTCATCATTGGATTTCTCATTGCATCAATGGTGCATTTAATATTGGCACAAATTGAACTTTAAATGCCCATAAATTTTGTTGTTGGTGTCACACAACATTCAAATCACATACTTTATATTTATCTATTGAGTTGAATATGTCCCATTGTGCTTCAAATTCTCTTCTTAACCTATGATTATCATGTTCAGTAAACTACGAAAAACTCAACTGAAGTTGGACGATGGAAATTTCTTTTGCTCTTCGTTGATGAACCTTTTGTACAAGCTCAAAAATGAATTAAGATGCAAACTCACATAGTGGAAATTTAATTGGTTCACATAGTGCCCATTTTTTAGCCAGTTACTATGGTTTTTGTGCTCAAAAGTTACCAATTATTGCCTTCTAGCACTACACTTGGAATTACTCACAAAAAATCTAATACCATGGTCTAAAGTCAAAATTCATGAAGGGTGATTAAATATCAGTTCAAACATTAAATGCATGATGT
This sequence comes from Pinus tabuliformis, assembly GCA_031772625.1. Taxonomy (NCBI): domain Eukaryota; kingdom Viridiplantae; phylum Streptophyta; class Pinopsida; order Pinales; family Pinaceae; genus Pinus; species Pinus tabuliformis. The sequence continues at coordinate 760,724,911 of CM062815.1, read as the reverse complement.
TTTAAGGATTGAAAACCATATGTCCCACATGTATAATGGGAAAATACTATAAATCATTTATATACCACCACATACACTTTACTCATTCGATAATGACGAAGTCTTTTCTTGATCATGGAACCAAATATTAAGACCATAGACACATTAATATACATTGGAAGTTGATAATAATAAAGAGGAAATAGGTGCATTGATATACATTGGACTTTGATAACAATAAAAGGGGCCGAGAGGGCACAATTTTTTGGACTCTAATTGAATGCACATGCATTGGAATTATATAATGAATGGTGGAGCACTTATTATGCATTGGACTTATATAATGATAAAAAGGGTGAATCACTTCTTAAGAACATACATTGGATTGGTTGCTTGGGTAGATGTGGGAGGGAGGTGTTACAATATCAATGTGAGAGGGAGAACCAAGTTAAGCTGACCTAAAATCATTTTTGATAATGGAGCATGTGAAGCTACAAAAGGTTCATCAAGATATTTCTTTTGTTTGGGGCTTTGTTATAATTTCTTAGATAAGAATGAAGCAATATGGCAAAGGCAATGTATATTGCAGTTGAATTGGCATGTTGAGAAGTAGTATAGCTTCATAGGTTACTTGCAGGTTTTAATCAAGTGTAGGTGATGACCATGATGAAAGACATGGTGTAGAAGGGAGAAGTGAAACTTGATTATATTTCCATTGATGAGCAGATAGCCAATATGATATCGAAGCCTCATGTTAGAGAGAAGTTTGTATACTTCTTAGAGAAGTTTGGTTTTGTGGAGAATGGTTCTCTAATTGAGAGGGAGTAATGATTGCATAAAGGATATGGTTTCTCCCTATCTCATGTACTCTGGACAGAATTAGGGATGTTATCCCTATGTTAGGTACATTGACCAGAATTAGGGAGAATGGTTTGAAATATTAGATAGAAACATGGAATGAAATTCTTCCTGTGTCATGTACTCTAATCAAAATTAGGGATGTTATCCTGATATCAAGTACATTGACCTGAATTAGGAAGAATGGTCTAGTGGAATAACATTTTACTGTGTCATTTTACAGTGATCTAATTAAGGTTGTAGTCCTTGTGTCACTATGACTTGTATAGGAAATGGTCTCGCAAAGGACAATCATTCTCCCTGTTTCATTGTATAGTGACCTGATTAGGGATGTTTTCCTTGTGACACTTAGAATTGGATTAGGGAGAATGGTCCTAGAAGCTATACCCTCCTAGAATCATGCTCATATATCTTTCAAGAGTGCGCGTGTTTATCGTTGATGAGGCCTTTAGTGTTTCACCTAGACCATGTATATAGTTTTTTGATGGTGTGTTGTGATTATGTATGATTGGTGTTGGTGATTATGATATTGATGATGATGTTGCCAATATACCATATGTCACAATTGTTGACATGATTATGCTACTTGGATGTTATGTATCATGTGTCACAATTTCCAACTTGATTATGGTAATCGGATTTGTTTTAACCTTTTCTTAGATAAATTTATCAATATGAGAACACATTAATAGTCATTATGAATACCTCCCTAGCTAAGAGGGGGTGCTGAATTTTGTAGTTATGGTCGATCTTCATAATCTACACATTTTGTAGTTGTAATGATTTTGTGTCAAAAGAAAAGAAATATATATTTAGCATGTTCTTCATGCTTGTGATAAAATAAAATTTTATTTATTTTTTTGTCAGAAGAATAATGTGAAGGGCATGTTCTTCATGGCCTTTGTAAAAGAAAAAAATCGAATATTTCTGACTCCATATTAGGTATATCGTCCCCCTCCTAGTCAAGTCATCCTCTCCAAATATACAAGTTGGCTCGGTTAAGGGAATCACCCATTCAGATGGAAAGATAACTATATATATGTAACTTTACCTCCTCTTCAAGAGTATTTCGAACATTATATTTATATTGAGTTATGATCTCATGTGGAAGGGCATAAGATGAATTTGAGGTAACCTATGAGATTTTGAGGCAGCATATGAAAGCTTGAGGCATGATAAATTGAAGGATGAATTGAAGTTATAAAGTTTGAGGCATGATAAAGTACACGAGGATAGGATATAAAGGTGAAAATCAAATCATCCTCCCTGTTTTGCATGAAAATTGAGGCTTGGTAAAGAGTAAGAGGATGATAAAATTTGTCTTCATCAATATATTCAAACCAAAGTGACTTTTTATCCTTAGAAAAAGTTTTACCAGAGGGATAGAGAGTAAGTTTCATGGTGGAATTTCCATGAGAAATGGTCATATCCCTAGACATTCAACTAATGTATGCATCAACAATACCCATCCATGGCCTTCCTAAAATCAACGGATATCCCCCAATATTATCCTTATGTATTAATACCATAAATCAACTAGATATTGCCATAAATCTATAGAAATAACTATATCCTCTATGACTCCTTTTGGCTTTACAATAGAACCATCTGCTAGTTCAAATATAGTTGGGTTTGGACATAATGTGGATAATTGGAGGTTTTCCATTGTCTCTCACCATAACATTGTTAGATTCCCCTATATCTATCAAATTGTTAGGCATGGGACTATTATTAATATTAATTCTTATGAATAGACTACCAAGGTTTGTATATTTGGCTATTAAATTTTTTCCGAACATTATGTCTCCCAATTTTCCTATCTCTTAGATATTCTTGGGGTCCTCTTTCTTTCCTAGATTCCTACGACAGATCTCTCTGACAACCTTAGCATAAATAGGAACATCTTATTGCAATTGGAGTAATGAAATATTAATAAACACATTTCTAATTTCCCCTGGAAAATAAATTTATTATTGTTAAGGAAGTTTATCTAAACATAACCTTTCTGGATATGGGAGAATTGACTCAATTTCTTATGTAGGTTCATGGAAACAAGATTTAGTAATTAAATTATCTATTCTTAAAAGTTCTTCCTTATCATCTTATTATTGAATTACTAGGGTGAATTGATCATGGGTCACCTTTCCTGCTCGTAAATGAATATCCTGCCAATCCATTGGGGAAAAGACTTAAGTGTGAATTGTGGTATTTCACAATTGTAGGTAGGTTTTACTACTTTATTATTTTGGTTAGGTATGGGTTTAGTAGGTACTTGTGGTCTTTGAGATGGCTAGTTAGATGGTAACTAAAGTTTTGTGGAAATGTTTGAGGATGACAATATTGAGGGACCTATAGTGACATATTTCCAAAAGAAAAAGGACCCACCCAACCACATGGCCAAGTCTGGTTTTTTGGTTAGATAGATTAGTATGGATATGGTGTTGGGAAGCACCACCCTAGGAATGAATTTCGTTGTGGAGAAAAATACTAGGAAGTAATTAGTGTTGAACTAAATGTGTTGGATGGACAAGTTTGCTTCTGAGTTAGAAATCAAATTTGCTTGGTCTCCTCATTAGCTCCTTGAAATATTTTCGTAATTCATAGTAGAGACGGGAAATTTTCAGTCACATGTTTTTCCTGATATATGTTGCAAGTTTCAACACCATATAGGGGAATTCTCAAAGAGGGTGTTTCTTTTGACATTTGGAACAAAATATTTCTAATGCTAGCTCAACTTCCTCCCAATTAATGTTTGGTCACCTCAGTCCCTAGTTATATCGTAGTTCTAAGGATGGTATTATGAGAATGTCTCCCATACTTGGAGCTTCGTTGAGAATGAAATATACATAACTCACAAATATACTGATATGTTAATTTGGAGGTAAATCCACTCCCATTAGGTTCAATGTATCAATAAAGTCTCGCCATATTCCTTTCAGAAAAAGAATATGCAAAGTGTTATTATCAAAAGTAATTTTTTTTGTTCTCTATAGATTGTATTGAAACCTTTCCACATAATCTTCCAAGATTTCATAATCCCTATGAGACATTTTAAGGATGTATTCTTCAATGTCCCAAAATTTACAATATTCTTGACATTTATTTAAAAAAATATTTTTCATTTCATCCCAAGTTGAGATGGAGTTACCCCAAGCCCCAAAAACCAACAAGAGTTGTGTCCTTTATAGAAGTTGGAGATAGTTTTAAATTTTATGCATCTGTATAATAATCATAATTATGAAGAAAGATATAAAATACAAAGAAAAAAATACTTGGGTCTTCACTTGGGAGACCAAAAAAGTTAATAACGATAGAGGGAGGGATATTTTTCGTAAGAACCATTCCATTGTGTTCTTAGATATGGAATTCGAATATAATAGGTTTCTTTTATCTAGTTTCTTTATCATCCCCAATTCCTACAAATGATATAGGTTTACTCAATTGTTCATGCTCTAGATCCTCATTTTAACCTTCAAAATTCCCAAGTCGCCTCGTCACTTCTACTTCTTCTTCCATTATCGATCATTTTTCCTTACAATGTTTTAATATGGTACTATAATGGTATTTTGGTTGAGGTTCCAATGGGGTGCCTCTCTCATATATACCTTCCAGTATTTTAATGTGGGTGGCTCCTACTATACCACAAAGTGTTTTTGAAAATTTATGTTTACTATTTTAATGCATCTATGATTCCCTAATATGCAAGATAAGATGGGCATAGGTCACTAAAAGGGTTATTCATTAGTTCCCTTTGGTTGCTTCTAGTCTTGGTATCTTTTCTTACCCTAACTAAAGAATGAATCCTAATTATCTTGAGTTCCTCCTCAACAATGGCATCAAAAATGATAGTGTGGTTATAAGTCTCTGATTTCAATGGAGATTCAAGGTACACTATTTGTTTTTTTTAAGCTAAGGTTTGTAAACTCGTGAGCTACTTCATGCAATATACACAAGAAGTAGGTTCGTCACTTATCCTAATTGATTTAGGCTATTAAATCAAGGAAAGAAAACCTATGGGACATAGTCCTAGATGGGGAATAATCCTCAAAATTTCCCAATGCTTAGCTAAATGGTACCTCACACACCTGAGGCTCTTTCCTTGGGTTCCTAGCTCTGTGTCACTGGCTAGGCCTAATTTAGGAAATTTAGTAGCTTACTAATCTGCAGTAGCTACATCCCATAGTTTGGCAATAGCTTGAACCTATAGTGGTCATCTATAGGTGTCACTCTCCAACAATAAACTTTAATGGAATGGATACTAAAACTATTTTTTCTATGACTCATGAAAATAAAAGAAAAAAAATACTTATGATAAACTCCTATGCTAGCATTTATTATAACAAGTTAGATTTTAGAATTTAAACACACGGAAAAAAGAATTAAAATAGAGCTAAGTTATGTGAACATAAACAAATAATTGCATGAGTCATTAAACTAATATTACCCAAATGAAAGAAAAAAACTAAAAGCACAAAGCCTTAACTTGAGTGGGCCCTTCTTGAATGTATGCATATGCTTCTGATTTTGAAATAATGCCAACATAGGATTTCAATGTAATCTTAATTCATACACAGGGGATGGCTCCAAGAAAATTACAAAAAATATACAAACCTGTATTATCAAGCACAAATTGGTAACTACTACTTCATACATACATACATACATATTGAGGGGATTTTTAATTGAAACATATCAAGATTTCTCCACCTCTATGGATGAGTTGATTTACAAAATAAGGCAATGGTCAATTCTTTTGTTATAGTAAAGATGGGAAGGCAGTTAAACATATTCAAGCTACCACAAGAGATGATGCTCCTTGTGAACAACATTTTAATTGCATTGGGTATGTGATCTTGTGTCATAGCCACAAGTGTTGCATGATAAGACATAGAGGAATCTCCAATTTTCTCATGCATTTAACCATGTTTCCTTCCTCAAATCAACTCCAAGATTCTTATGTCTAGTCATGGGGGCTTCACTAAGGGAGAAATACCATACCACGTGGGTTCATATTGGGGGATATATATTGAGGAAAAAATGACATAATATATTGGGGGATATATATGGGGTAAAGGGTTTTTATATTGGAAGGTATAAAAAATGGAGCTCAAAGTTAATGAAAAAATATAAAGGGGTACAAAAAATGTTAATGAAAAAATGGATACCTAGAATATCTAGTGGAAGTAGGGGTTTTTTAAATTGGGAAGGTGGATTGTTTTTGTATTGGTATGTGGTTAAATAATGTGATTTTTAGGGGTATTTTCCAATATGTAGTCAAATTAGCGGTATTGTTTAATATGCCACGAACGCACGTGATAGGTGATAGGTTCATTGAGTGAATCCCCCGTGTGTCTAGTCAAGGTGCCCTGTAACCATAAAATTTCTTTGCAATAGTCTAATGAAATTTTTATTGTCAAGTTTCCCTATTGGCCTTGAATAGTGGCACCTATATACCTGAGAAGTTCCAATGAGGTATCTCTAATTGAAGGGGAAACATAGGTTCATTATTTCCAAAACAAGAGGCCTCTTGTATCAAGTTGCAAACTTCCAACAGACTCACTTACCACATGTATTTACATTTTATATTAATAATAGCATGCATTGTAACTATATACCTATGGCTAAAAGGTCGTTTTTTACCATAGTTAGCCCATTTTATTACATACATCATAATCATTCATAGTTGTCTATAACACCTAGACTTATAACTTCTCTTAAAGCACACCTTAATTCTAATCTAAACAAGAGAGGCTGCTAAGCAGCAAGTCCCTGCCAAAACGCTATGTTCAAAAAAGCCATGAAAGTGTTTGATGACAGAAAACATTGAGAAACACTGAAGACTCTATGAAAGAGTTTTCAGTGTTTCTCAATGTTTTCTGTCATGGTATCAGAGCCGAAGGCACGCATGGTCACTCGTCTTTCCAAGCTTGTGTATGAGGGCATTGTGAGCACAAGTTTGTATCCCCTGCTCGCAGCAATATAAGACAACGCAATTCCCATATTTCCAGATGTTGGCTCAACCAATACACTCTTCTCTGGCGAAATGAGTCCTTTCTCCTCAGCGTCCAGAATCATGGCATATCCAACCCTGTCCTTGACACTGCAACAAGGTTGCATCATTTCCAGTTTGGCCACTACGTTAGCCACATAGCCCTCGGTTACTTTGCTCAGATGTACCATGGGGGTTCTTGCTATCAACTGAGACACATCCTTCTTCAAGTTAAGGCCAGTTAGCCTGTCCTTCAAGTTGGTGTTGAGTTCTGTTGCAGAAGCAAAAGCAGAAGCAACAGCATCAGTTTTTGTGACATAGTTTCTGCAAAACATACTGCTTAATGTGACTTTTATGGCTGCATTCATGCTGGTCTTCATCTTTTCCACTCTGAATCTTGTTGCCATACCTGTAACACCCATTTCTGATCCTGCACTGCACTAATCTGGAATGAACGCAGCCATGAAAGTCACATTAAGCAGTATGTGCAGTGCAGTGCAGGATCAGAAATGGGTGTTACAGGTATGGCAGCAAGATATCAAACCCAAAGCAATATAGAACAAACCGAGTTTGGAGCTTTCAGCTTACACGTAGGTTTTACGGTGAGAATCACACTTTCTCCTATCTTCATTGTTTTGACTGCCTTCGCAATAACAGGACAAAAGTGTCCTGCTTCATTGTTTTGACTGCGTTCCCAATAACAGGACAAAAGTGTCCTGTAGATCAGGAATGTGACATAAAGCCCATCTGCTATTGGGAAAATCTACAATTCTTTCAACACATTAATAAAGAAAAACGCAACTCCATGATCAAAATATGAGCATAATATTGGTGTCGACTCTCACCCAGTTTTCCACACTTACTCCCTTCTACAGCTCCCACCTCTACTCCACCTCAGGCTAGTGCTCCCAGCCCTTCTTGTAAATACCTGCTACGCCTTCCTATCCAGCCTTTTCATTCCCTCACCCCACTGCTCTCAACAGGCACCAAGCGAAGATACACAAACAATTCTCCACCGTTTCAAAAAGCCAGTCTTCTTGGAGAGGCAAGAGCCATAAGCCAGACGCTGATAGCCAGGAGGTGGGTTATGCTTGCCTAGAAAGTGATTGATTGAAGCATGGCCAATTCCTCTCGGTCAACCTGGACAGTCACTAGCAGCAAAGGAAGCATCTGAGCCGGCTCGAGTGTAATCGCCAATTTGCGAAGGTATATCATTCTGTCAAATTATATTATTTATAAATAAGGTTATCCAAATCTGGAAGTTAATCAATGGAAAGCATTAAGGATGAATACTACAAGAAAAACAAAAGAAGAAAACATGTGTACCAACTTCAGACTCGTCGGTGATCATGCCTTGATTGCATGCAACCCACGTTGCAATAAGATTATGAAACTGAGACATGTACATTTCATTATGCCTTGAAAAACGTAGATGGAATCACCCCTCCCTTAAGGACCGCCTTACTATTGTAACGCCATCACAGCAACAAAGCAGATAGGTTCAAAGCCTGGAACGCAAACAGTTACCCAGAAAAGAAATAGATAAACATTCCCTTTCAGCCATGCTGCAGAATCATTACCAGATTTCTCCTTGGTAAAAATAGGTTCATAGACTGAAGTTGTGATACCATCATCATATTTTACAAAGAAACATAATCCTTCCCTTTGGTCCAAAATGCCATTGTCTTTAATGGGCTCAGATGGGCCCTTTGCTATATCATATTTATGGCTATCCTGGTCAAACTTGCAGAAGAAACCCTTATCAGAAAACTTACAGGGCTGCTGAGGGTACTCATCATCTGTCCCTTGTTTCTCATGGCAATTACTGCAACTTGAGGTATGGGACATCTGCAATAGGTCCCACTGGAAAATGACGGGGAACTAGACCATCATGTACAAACATATATGCCATGCCAAAGATAGTGATCCCCAGGCCTTGCAAAGCAAATAATCCACACATTTTCCTGACAAAATTGACACTGATTTAAAAAACAAAATAAGAAGAATTTTAATATAGGTTAGGTTGGGGAAATTGATATCAGAACTTACAGCACCAAAGCATAGTGCTGGTACAAAGCCTTTGTTGAAAAATCCATAAGATAAAGGGGAAATGGCAGGGACAACATTAATAATAGCAAACATGTCATTCATCTCAAAGGGACCTTCTCTTAGTCTGTGATCCAACTGCCACAAATCCATGTTAACAGGGCAGTTCAAATAATAACTTTTAATCAATCAATTGGAGATGTTCAGGGATAAATATTTAGGGAGTTGAACACAAGAATTAATTTTTCCCATAAAACTAAGCTATGTTAAATTTATAATAAATAAGTGCACTGTTAAAACACTCCTTACTTATTAAATTAACTATACAACAATATTACTCAGAACAAACATCTTGAATGAATTATATACCATATAAAGCTCTACAATAAATCATTTCATATCAATATGATTGTCAGAGATAGTTTGATCTTAGAAGTTCAAACATAATAATGTATGGTTAACATAAGAAAACATGTACCTCATGCATACTCGATAAAGAGGAATGCGAAAGAGCTCGATGTGCCCAACGAGCGCATGCCTCCATTCCAATCTGCAATAGAATTTTATCATTTCTTTGAATAAGATCACTTGACCTAACTGTGTATTATATCTGATCGGAAAAATTCTATTTTTTCTTCCAATGTACTCAGTCTTACCGTTGCTCCAACAACTAGAGAAAATATGCCAAACATCTCTGCGAAAGGAACCTCTCCACCATGGAGGAAAACAATGAGAAATTCAATTATTATCAATGAATATTTCTCAATTGTAATAATCATTGGAGCTGTGAGACCTTATCAAAAGCGTGAGATAAATAATTATTTAAGTTAGGAGACCCTACAAAACTTTTGGAATGATAGAGATATGAATTCAGTGAGGATTGTTGGTCAACAAAGATATATTTTTTAATTCAATTTATGAAGCACACAGATGGACATATTGCAGAAAGAGATATATGCATTCAATTAGTAGGCCGGGATTGATCTTAGAATTATTTTTAACTTAGTTTATAAAGATTAGATTGTAGCGACAATGCAAAATATTATTCGTGCAAATCTTGAAAAATGCAAAATATTATTTCTCCAAATCTTGAAAAATGTTAATAAACAAATGTTAAGAAATTAGAAACTTATGAATTCACTTATAACATAAGAAGACACCGTACAAAAAAAAGATGTTAAGAAATTAGAAACTTATGAAGTCACTTAGAAAATAAGAAGACACCGTAAAAAAACAAAAAAGGACACATGGAAAAGCACACCATCCCTGCGACCACTTGTCCAAAAAGCGACATGGAAAAACACACCATCCCTGCGACCACTTGTGCAGGCAGACATGCTCTTTTTCCCATGTCTCCCATATTTTTCGCTGTCATTTGCATGCTCGACACCTGTAGAATAAGTTGTTCCACCAGCTGGAAGAAGTGGAAATCATAGAAGAAACTCTAGCAAAATAAGAAAAAAAATTCAAGTACCAAGTTTTCCAGGAAGTAGGCCATGTCTCTTTTTGTTTCAAGTTGGTAAACAGGTTTGGTTAGCAGTTTCTCAGAAATATAAAAAAGGGGCCGACGAGCTAGATGATAGAATGTTGAGAGAGAAGATTGACAAGTTTTTAGATAAAAGAAGTTGTTTATTTGTTGTTGATGACGTGTGGGACATATTTGCTAAAGAGAAGATTGGGTTGCATTCAGAAAGCAAGATAAGGTTGTGCTGATGACCAGGGATGAAAAGGTTGCAAAGGCTTTTGGGGCTGGACCTCAAATTCTCTAAAAAAGAGTTTGTTAGAAGAATACAGTTAGCAATTATTCTACCTCCATGCTTTCCCAAATGGTGCACACCATTGTCCAGAGGCGCTAGACAAGATAGCCCACGAAATTGTTAATAGATGCAGTGGACTGCCGCTTGCCATCAAAACAATAGGGGCTTATTTGGCAACATCAGTAGAGGGGCTTCCTAATCATTGGGAATGGACCCTTGGCCGTCTAAGTGAATAATATGTGATGAGAGACTGCATTATGCCATCATTGAAGTTAAGTTACCAGGTTTTGCCACATCATCTAAGGCCTTGTTTTCTTTACTTCTCTGTTTTTGCTAAGAATGCTCAGATAGAGTCCCAAGGTTTAGTGCATGCATGGATTTCTCAGGGTTTGTTTATGTACAATTACAAGAAGCATATGATGTAGCTGATCCTACATGGAAGAACTTATTGATCAATGCCTCCTATATACCTGTCCTCCGAGTTCCAAATCTCCTTTGGACTAGACGCCAGACTCCCACATTTTTACCTTAGCTCTAGGGGCTTAACCTTTCTCGCTATGTGACTAGACTACAACCAAGAATTTAACCCTCGAGGCACTAGGCCCATTTTCCTGTTTAATCCGCACTTATACCTTAGCCCTAGTTCGAGTGTCCGAAGAAGTTTGGAATTTATGGGTGAGGGATTGATCAAAGCTAAAGGGCCTTACTGATAAGAAAAAGGATGGGATGCTGGGCCACCATACAACCTGAGTCCCGCCCTCCACTCTCGGCTTCGACTAACACTTATTACTATTATCCAGAACCTCAGTCAAAGTAGTGGATGCTCACTGCAAGTAAAAAGAAAATGGAAAACAAAAATATGACAAGTAGTGGTGGAGCTATCTCCTTCGTTGTTCTTCTAGTGGGCACTTTAAAGTGAGGAAGCTTGAAACACCGACCCAAGGAAGGCAGCTGGGCAAGAACAACAGTTTCTAGCCTGTCCACTTCGCATTTCCCCTAACACTCTGCAGGCAATCCTTACACCAATCTACTACTTGACATACAAACTATTTCGAGAATCTAAATAGCATAACTGTCATACGTTAGCTGTTGGGTTCCGCTTACTGTCTGTTTCCGGAACAGATCTGAGCATAGCTTTCTTATATGATAAGCCATACGGGAAGCTGGTTGGATCATCGATCCAAGGCGAGATCCACTATATAAAGAATTGATCCGGGAGAGATAGAGAGCCCGGGAGCGGATTGGATCAAGAGCCCCTGCCTAATAGTAGTAATAGAATGATATGTGAGATACCTGCACATGCTAAAACACGCCTTTGACAGACCTCTCTCTTTTTCCCAGGGGATTTCCCACTCTTCATAGAACATAAGGATGCAAAGAGCTCATCCAACCTAATCTAGGGTTCGAAATTTTTTTTAATGCGCCACTCCACTGGGTCCCAGAGAAAACAGTAGGGTTTAACTGTTAAGGAGAGGTGTGCAAGAGGCATGTAGCTCAGTGGTAGTGTAATTTGGAAATAAATTGAAATGGAGTAGGTACTATTCCCCAGGTGGATTTGATGAGCAGGATTACCTTTACCAGCACTCCAAACTAAAATTACATCAAAAGCAAGGACAAGAACAATGAATTCGCAAATATATCGTCTGGTGCCTCACCTCTATTATTTTGACAGTAAAATTCAAAAGAGTAGGAAGGGCTCTGCCTCTGACGTGGGCATCTACGTTAATGTTCAAGTGCTCAAACAAAACTTCTATCATTGGCATCGTAATCCCAACTCTGTGCAACTAAAAAATTTCCTTCACCATTGGAATTCCATGACATTAGTATAATTTCATCATTGTAGAAAGCTCAAACTCGATGTCAGATATTCTTCTTTACCTGTCAATCCTTTGTATGAGCTTCGTCTAGAAGCGCTCGTTTTCCACTTCGGCCACCTGCAGCACTCTCTCAATGAACCTCTTGCGAGTGTCATTGGAAAGCATGGTGACATCCACATCGTGATATTTGAAACTCTTGGTCTCTGCAACTTCGCTTAGAACAGACTTCCTTAGCTGATCATAAGTTGGGAGCTTCTCAAGAGCAGCCCATTTGAGGGCCTCTTCATCGTCCTCTGCGTGGATGCTCCTTCTACTGAAAGACCCAGAACAATAAGCTGCAGCATAGCCTTCCATAAGCTTGGTGGTAAAGACAGCTAGTGATTTGGTGGTAAAGACAGCGAGTGACGAGTGGTCAACATGCACATACCAGCCTAGCTAAGTGATATTGCCTCCAAGATCAGTGCGCATAGCATTTAATTTCTTCGACTAATGCTAGCATTAATTTACCTTTAGTTTACCTTCTCTAAAATGTGATGGGAACACATCAATATAACATATGTTTTGGCCTCCCCGCGCCTCGGGAAGAGGCCAAATAAGACTGTAAAACAAATTTCGTAGCTAAAAACTTAGGTTATTTGCCATACATTTGCGATATGGATTAGCCCACTTAGGTTATTTGCCATAAATTTGCCATACGGATTAGCCCAGATTAATGCTAAAAAGACATTTTCGATTACTATAGTCCCAGCCGCCTGTCGGCAGGGACTAATAAGACAATGAAACAATCATTATACCTTGAGCTTGAACATAAAAAGGGATACATTTGGATGATTCAAAATGTCAAAAGGGAAGAATAAATTAAGGAAAAAAGAGAATGGCTGGGTGGAAAAAAGATGTCAATTTTGCAGCGCATTACCATCCAACAATGCCATCTATATGAGCTAATGGTAATTTGATCAACTATTAATCCATATTTTGATGTAAACTTAACTCAATCATAAAGTTCTTTAGCCTACATTCTATGGTTTGATGCATGTGTTTATTTTAATCCATTGTATTGCATTTAATGAAGTCTATAAATAGGATAGGAATCCTTCATTTGTAAGGTTCTTTTTGACCACATAGTAGATCTACTACAATCTTGTTTTTCCCTAATTTTAGTTTTCCAAGATAAATTTTATGTCAAGATTTATGTTGTTATTGCTATGTATTATTTCTTATCATTTATTTCTCTATTATTTTTATCATTAATAATTGATATTAAGGAGGAATGTGTGAAGAAATCTAAAAATGTGAGATGGTTGGGACCAAGTTATCATTAAGAAGGTTGTGTAGTTGAGTGGACAAGTGAAAAGGAGGTAGATCATTTTTCAAGGGTTTGCAAGAGGAATATATAGCATGATGTTATGTAACACATGGTGGAAAACGTGCATGGAAAGGTGAGAAATTGCAGCATTTGTAAGTTCTAGTCAAACAAGTAATGGTCATTCCTAAACCTATGGAGGTAATGTTAAAAAAAAATTTAAAAATGAATACTTTGGAGATGAAAATTTTAAGAACATGTATATGGGGATATGGTCATATGAATTGGTGAGGTATGCATACCATGGTAAATTCTAGAGTGATTTGGGGGCCATACAATTTTTTTGCATTCAATTGGAAGAATTTTCCCAAGTCAAGTTTAAAGGAGGAATTGTTAGGTAAACTTGAATCAAAGATATTTATTTTATGCTATGTGGTTTTTAAATATCTAGTATTCTTAATCAATAGAATTGCTTGTAATCAAACCTATAAATAAGCTAGGAAACAGGCATTGTAAGGTGCATTTTGGCCATGTAATATGTTTATTAAATCTATTTTTTATCCAATTTGAGTTTCCCAAGATAAATTGTGTGTCTTGATTTTATTATTTCTAATTTTTTTCTCTCACACGTTTTCAATCTTCGTCCATTTGGTACTCATACTCATATTTGCAAAAGAACTGGTACTTGACATGTGAGATATCATGAAAGGAAGAAAACTTTAGGTAAAAATCACATCACCAAAGTTTTTTGATGTGCTTCAAATCCATCCAGTGTTGCACAAGATGAGGAACAAGATCTTGGCATAAAGTTAAATAGATAAAGAGAAATTTTTTTAGCCATTATAATATAATGGTCTGATTTGAATAAATAAATAATATTTTAATATAAAGAAATGATTGTTAGAATATAATTATCAACACTGAATTAAGAAAAATAATTAATCAAAAGGAAAATTATAATGAAATGAATATCTAAAAATAAAAAAAAAAAGAATATTTAGGTGAAACCTAAATAATCAAAACAATAAAACAATTATTAAAATAAATGATAATATAATAAAATAAAAATAATATTTGGGTTAAACTTAGATAATCAAAATAATTAATTCTAAAAACTTAAAATTAAATAAAAATAATAAACGGTCAAACTTAATAATAATAATAATGATGATGATAATAATTAATTAACTAAATTAATTAATTGATAATGAAAAAATAATTAATCGTAGTCAAGATAACAATACAAATAAATAATAAAAAATAGGAATATAACTTAAGAAGAAATGGCAACTGCTAAATTTTCCAGCCATCGTCTGATTGTTTGGCCTTCGTCGAAAAATATCTAATAGTTTTAAAAACGCAGAGGAGTAAATGAATTTGGTGAGTTACATTGTAATTGATTTGAAAAGATCTGAAAATGGGAAAATAATGGTTTTGTTGGTTGAAGTAGACATACAACTTTCAGTAATTGGTGTGTATATTGAAAAGAGCGTATTATAGTTTATACTTTTTATTACAAATATTTGGTGTATGTTCAAGATTTAATAAAAAAATATTTTCCCTCACCACATATTTAATAAGATATTGTGATTAATTTATGAGATTGTTTTCATTTTAATTTTATAAATAAAAAATTGTGATTATTTATATTAATTTTTTTCCTAATAATTAAAAATAAACTTCCAAACCTATAATTTAACTTCTTACCAACCTTATTGCCATAATTATTTTTATTACTGACATCATTATCATTTTTCTTATTTGCATAGGTAAAAAAATAAATTTCCAAATCTATAATTTGACTTCTTACCAACCTTATTGCCCTAATTATTTTTATTACTCACATCATTATCATTTTTCTTATTTGCATATGTAAAAAATAAGCTTCCACACCTATAATTTGACTTCTTACCAACCTTATTGCCATAATTATTTTTATTACTCACATCATTATCATTTTTCTTATTTGCATACGTGTTCTAAAGCTATCAATATTTATCCACCCTTTAATTTATATACTTGGAATAAGCATTTGACTCGGATAACTAAGCTATTCAAGTCATTGCATAGATTTATAAAGAAACCATAATAAAAAAAAAAAGTATACTGAGATTTTGTCGCCTGAAGTAGGCTTAGTGTGACTGATTTACAAACTAAATTTCTACAAAATTTCCTCAACATAAAGCTAGATTTTCCATTGTTTTCTAGTGAAAATTCACCTCCTTATACTATTTTATGTAACTCAATTATAATGAATGGATAAAAATTATAATCTTTAAAATCTTAAAATTAATTTTAATAAGATATATTAATAGTTAAAATTAAAATATAAAAATAGGTATGTGTTTTTGTTTTTTAATTTAAATAAAAAATGTCACATCCACTAATGTCATTAAATTTTAATAAATGTATATATAGTTAATTTATATATATATATTTTTTTAATTAATAAAAAATAATTGAAAATAAATTTATAATTTAATTAATTTTTTATAAATAAATAAAAATAAATTTTAAACACTGGATAGGTTGGTAGAACGGGATGTCGACGGGAACGAGGGTTTCGGAAGAAGTTGCAGGGTTAGGAAAACAGGTAGGGCAACAGGCCGCAGTCGCAGCTGAGATCACGGAATAGAGCCGGAACGCAGCGCAACAGACAGACAGAGGAGGGTATTTTCGGGAATAGGCGTTTTTGGTTGGTCAATCCTCAGCAGCGAAAAGAGGGGTAATCTGAAGGTTAGCTGAGCTGAGGAAAAAGAATGGATAACCGGCAGGGGAGGGGAGAGATCCCCTCCTACAAAAATGTTGTTGCAGGAGAGACCAGTGGCAGCAAAATTCAGAGTAGTATGAAGGAAAACAACGCTCCGGTGATGGGAAACCTATGGCAAATGAGGTTGGGTGGGAAATGTCTACCAAGGGCACAAAAAAAACCTAGGTATGTCATACCCAGCAACAAACTAGAGGAATACAATAGCTACATGAAAGACCACGCACTGATATGCAAATTTATAGGGTATTGGCCAACTCAGAAAGAGTTAAACAGGTGGATCTACCAAAGATGGAAACCAAACGGACATGTAGATCTGAAACTGGGGGCAAAAGGGTTTTTTACAGCTATCTTTGCGAATCTGGCAGACAAAGAGAGGGTTTTTGAGGAGGGACCGTATTTCATGAACAATGCGGGTCTGTGTATGAAATACTGGGAAGAAAGATACAACCCTGAAAACGAGAAAATACTGGAGGCTCCAATTTGGGTTCGATTGTTCGGACTACCAGTGGAATTTTGGGATCCTGAAATACTTGAGGGGATTGGAAATTCGATTGGGCACTTTGTCAAAATAGCAGAAGCAACAAAGAGAGGCAAGTATACCTCATACGCTCGGCTGTGTGTATACATGAACATAGCAAAACCACTTCCAGAATACATTGAGCTCGAATATCATGATGAAGTCTGGCAGTAGCCAATAGACTATGAACATATTCCGTTCAGGTGCCGAAAATGCCATGAATATGGCCATCTTTACAGACAATGCCCGTGGAATAAGGAGGAGAGTTTTGGCAAAAGTCAAGAGAAACAGAAAGGGGAAACAGGAAAACAGGAAGAGACTGAAAATGAATTCCAACAGGTCATAAGAAAGAAGAAACAAGGAAAGGAAGGTTCAAGAACCCAGACACAAGAAAAGATCCATGATACAGCAGGTCAAAACAAATTCCAAATCCTCCAACAGCAAAATGAGGATTATGATGAGGACCTGGAAGAAGAAGAAGATCCTGGAAATATACCAATGGAGATAGTCAAGGAGGCGAAAGAAAAAGAAATAGAAATGGGAAAAGGAGGTGAAGAAGAGGCTATGGGAAAGTTAGATCAATCAGCAACTCCAACCCAGATGGAAACGGAAAGCCAGAAGGAAACAGAGGTTGAGGAAGAAAAAATTATGAAAAAATTAATTCAGGAATGGAAAAATCTGGATGATAGATTCATACCAAAGAGTCAGAAACAACTATACAAAGAAGCATTCCAAAAATACAAGAAAAAAAAAGGGGAGGGCCTGGATAAACAGCTAATCATAGAAGGAGATCAGGAGAATAACCAGGCGGGAGTGGGTGGCTCTGGCAAAAACAGCAGGAAAAGAGGACGGAAAACGCTAAGTGAAGCTATCCAAACTGTTGGAGAAACGCTGATTAACTCAGGCAAGGTGATACCTCTATCAGAGGTATTCTTTCCCCCCCTCAAAAGTTTTAAATGATTATCATCAGCTGGAATATTAGAGGTCTGAACAGTAAAGGAAAACAGAGGTATATGAAGGAAAAATTGAAAAAGGAGAAACCGAGTATCATGATTCTTCAGGAAACGAAAATTACTGGGATGCAATTGGAGGAAATAATCAATAAAAGTAAGTTACAGTACGAGGTTATGGGGCAAGATGCGATTGGGACGGCATGTGGAATCGCAATTTTGTGGAACCCTAATGAAATAATCCTTGAAAGCTGGACTAGTATGAATAGAATACTTACAGGTATAGGCAGAATAGTAGGAACGAAAGAAAGAGTAATTATCTCAGGGGTTTATGGTCCTCACACTCCGAGAGAAAAGGAAAATTTTATCAAAAACTTGCAAGCTATCCGAAGAATCTATCCAGAGCCAGCATGGATTATAGGAGGCGATTTTAACCTAATCCGGTCCCTAGGGGAGAAAAAGGGAGGGATAAGAAAATCAGATCAATACATGGATAGTTTCAATGATGTAATAGACGAGTTAAGACTTGTAGATATACACACTATCAATGGAATCTACACCTGGAATAACAGAAGAGGGGGCAAGAATCAGATAGCATCGAGACTTGACCGCTTCCTGGTTTCAGAAAGCATTATGAATAAGGATGTTTTTGTTGAAGAAAAGATCATGCCTTCTCTTGGTTCGGACCATTGGCCCATCAGATTGGAGGTGGATATTAAACGGAATCTTGGAAGGAGACCTTTTAGATTTGAAACCTTTTGGTTAAGGGATCCGGAATTTATAAAGAAAATGGAAGAATGGTGGACGCAAAGTACAGTGAAGGGTAAAGGAAAAATGCATACCTTCCAATTGAAACTTAAAGAGCTAAAAGGAAAAATCAGAAAATGGAACAAGGAAGAATTTGGTAATATTATGGAGGAAAAACAAAAACTTGAAGGAGAGATGGAGGCTCTTCAACAAAAAATTATAGTAGAAGGAAGGACAGCGGAGAGCATTAAGGAAGAAGGGATAATTCTTGGGAAATTAGAGGAAAGGAGGAAACAAGAAGAAATCCTCTAGAGGCAGAAGTCAAGAATAAAATGGCTAAGGGAAGGTGAAAGAAACACGAGATTTTTCCATCAGTCTATGGTTCAGCATAGACAAAGAAATAGGATATTGTCCATCAGAGACCAAAATGGTGAAAGAATAGTGGAACAGGAAGGAATAGAGCAAGTGCTGGTAGACTACCACAAAGATATTTTAGCGGAACCCTTAGTGGATAGAACAGAAGCAATAACAGAAATATGCTCAGCCATTCCACGACTAGTTACAGAGGACCAAAATAACGCTTTGATGCGAGCAGTCAATATAGAAGAGTTAGATGAAATTGTAAAATCCATGAAAAAGGGCATAGCTCCAGGTCCTGATGGTTTCACGATCGAATTCTACCAAGCGGGATGGCATTTCCTGAGAGAAGAAATTCTGGATCTGATAGAAGAATCTCGGATGAACCAAAAGGTATGGCCTGCAATTAACTCTACCTTTTATGCTTTGATTCCTAAGAACGAAAATTTGGAAGATGCTAAGGGTTTCAGACCCATTGCATTATGCAATGTAATTTACAAGATAATAACAACTTTAATAGCCAAAAGATTGAAGCCCATGCTGGACAAGTTAATTTCCACTGAACAAACTGGTTTCGTTGAAGGAAGACAAATCCTTGATGGGCTGGTAGTGACCCAGGAGGTTATCCATTCTCTAAAAATGAAAAAACAGAAGGGTATGATGATTAAATTAGATCTGTCGAAGGCATATGATAGATTGAGCTGGAAATACTTGGAAGAAGTCCTAGAAAGTTTTGGTTTTTGTAAGAGATGGATCAACTGGATTCACAGTCTAATCTCAACTCCGAATTTTTCGATCCTTGTAAATGGCTCCCCATCAAAAACCTTCAATGCTTCTAGAGGCATTAGACAGGGTGACCCGCTATCTCCATTTCTGTTCATACTGGTTGCAGAGGGCCTGGGTAGATACATTAAGAAAGAAAGAGCAGCGAATAACATTAAGGGATTGAGACTTTGGGGTAATAATCTGCCAATAACTCATCAACAATTCGTTGACGATATCATGTTATTCGGGGAGCCAACGGTAAAAGAAATAAGGCAGTTGAAGAGGATCTTAGACTTATTTGCAGAAGCCTCGGGTCTAGAAATTAACAAAGATAAGTCCTGTGTTTTTATATTTAATACTATGGAACAAATCAGAATCCATCTCACAAGATTGCTGGGCTTCAAACAAGGAGAGCTACCTACGAAATATCTGGGGAATTTACTAGACTTTACTTCCAAAAAGTTGAAAAATTGGCAAGGAGTGTTGGATAAATTAAAAAATAAAATGACGAATTGGGCCTTCAGAACTTTGAACATAGTAGGAAGGGTAGTGCTGGCAAAATCGGTTTTACAAGCCATTCCTATCTATCCACTATCAATAATGGCAGCCCCATCAGGAGTTTGTGCAAAAATTAGGGAGATCATGAGAAAATTTATTTAGGGAGGGACAACCCAACGTAAAAAATGGGCCTTAGTTTCTTGGAATCACTTAACAGAAAGAAAGGAAAAAGGAGGTCTGGGCTTGCGGGACCCAGAAAAGCTGAACAGAGTGTTAGGTGCAAAGCTCTGGTGGCGATGGTTAAGAGGGGGCAATGACTTTTGGAAAGCTATATGGACACACAAATACAACATGCCGAATACAACTGAGGACATTCTGAGATTGAAAGAAACTCCGAAGGGGTCAACAATTTGGGATTTAGCTCGGCAGAATAGAGATATAGTTGAAAGACATGCGTTCTGGGAAATACGAGGAGGTGAGGAAGCCAACTTCTGGGAGGAGAGATGGCAGCAAAAGGAAAGGATGAACAGAATACAGAATGTTCAACAGTTGCAGGACAAAATAGGGAGAAATCGAAAATGTGTTAAAGACTATTGGAAGGCAGATGAATTAGATGGAATTTGGAGGAAATGGATAGATCCAAAAGAATGGGACAATGAGCTAAATCGAGAGCAGCAAGAAGCTTTCATGAAAGAGGTGAACTCCAGGAAGATAAAAGCTAGAACAGGAAAAGACATTCTGAGATGGGGAAACTCTGCGAAAGGATCCTTCACAGTCAAAGAGGCATACTACTTAACTGACTCCCAGGTTATAAATGAGGAGAATCAAGAATGGATGATAATCTGGAAAAGCAACTGGTGGCCGAAAGTATCCCTGTTCACATGGCTTGCAGCCAAAAATAAGATCCTAACATGGGACAGAATTCAAAAAAAAGGTTTTAGTGGTCCTTCTAGATGTTGTCTTTGTAAAAAGGATGAGGAAACGCGAGATCACCTCCTTATTAATTGTATGTTTACCAGAAAATTATGGTTGGACACAAGAAAGATATTCTGTAAAACCGAGCTAGTTCCCGGGGATATTAAGGCAATAATCTTTCAATGGCACAAGGAGAAATACCAGTGTAGAGTGGTTCGCAGAGCTTGGGACCTTATTGCGGGATTTGTGTTATGGATGATATGGAAGGAAAGGAACCGGCGGATTTTCCAGGACAAAGTGAAGAAGCCGGAAATTGTATGGAGAAGAGCGATTAATCTCATGAGAGAAACAATCCTATCGGAGAAATGGGAGGCGGAAGATTGGAAGACTGATCCAATAGAGGGAGTAATCCTAAACAATTTAAGTTTAAATTATGAAATGGTTTATCAGAAGCAGGAAAAAAGGCATGGAGAGCGAACTCAGAGTTCAGACAAATTCAGTTATCCCAGGGAAAATTTTATCAAATTGAACTTCGATGGTGCATCAAAGGGGAATCCGGGTAATGCCGGATTCGGAGGAATTTTCCGCGATTACCAGAAGAAGGTTAGATGGATTTATGCTGAATGGGGCGGGGAGATGACGAATAACGAGGCCGAACTCTGGGCGATTCATCAGGGGTTAAGGATCGCAATCAGAAATGGCTATACAAACGTGGAAATTGTAGGCGATTCGCAGATGGCGATTGAGATCATGAAAAAACTAAATAACGGAAGAGACTGGGAACAAATTACCAGCAGTTGGAGAACTGCCGGAATTGTCCAGGAGATAGCGGAACTGCTAAAACGATTGGATTACAAAATACTCTACCACGTCAGAAGAAATGGGAATCGTGCGGCTGATTACCTGGCGAACTGGGGCTGCAATGGTCAGGGTAGCTTGGTGGACAGCCAATGGACAGCGATGCAAAACAACAGAGATTGGGCGGACCTGGCAAACATAATAAATGATGACCATGATCAAGCCACGAACGAGAATTCTGGGGGTAATCAATTGGATTGATGACTGGGATGGGAGGTCCCAGATAATAAATGCAGGTAAGTATAGTCAGAGGAGTGGTATGATGAAAATGCAGTGGACATCACCCCGGCGGCCCGTGCGAATGGTATTACCGGATCAGCACTACCGCACAATAATTAAGCAGTGCGATCGGAGAGGGTGGTCGAACGGCTTGTCAGAGCCTCAGATCAGGATAAGAAATCTAAGTAGGATGGATAGGAAAGGTAATAGCAGGGACAATAAATGGCGATGGTATAGTGCCAATATAGAAACTCACCCCGAAATCGGAAAGAGAATAAGTATTCAGAGTGTAAAGGTAAGACAGCAATTCAGCCTGTTTGAAACCCAGCGAGACGAGATTAGAACAACGCAGAGTTTGCGATACATGAGAGCTTCTATATCGTTGTGGTATATTCCTTGTGACAGAATTAGAGCCGACATGGAAACCAGAATGAAATCCAGGGTGACGGAAGAGCAGAAGCTAGCTGATGAAAGAAACAGAGATAGAAAGGGTAAAATGATTGCAAAAGAGGACGGGCTGGCAGAGATCTTTGAGGTTGCCGACGACTCGGAAGACGAAGAACCTAGTCAGGAAAGGAACAGAGACTATACAGCAAAAGGCAAAGGCATAGGAGGCTCGATGAACGCTCAGATGGCGGAGGATCAGCCAACATTACCAGTTGAACGGGTCAGGCGGTATGGCAGAGGAACGGGTAACAGAGGAACGGGTGGCAGAGGAATGGGTGGCAGAGGAACGGGTAACAGGAAGGTCGCGGGCGGCAGGAGAGGCCGGGGTCAGAGCAGAAGCGAAGGGGGCAGAGAAGAAAAGACGGAGCAGGAAGCGGGGCCAGCAAAAAAAGCCAGAAGGTCGATAGAGAAAAGGATTCGCCAGGCTGAGAGAGCCTACCAGCATAACACTAACCCAAAAGTCAGGCGAATCATACAGAATTTGGAGGAGGAAGCTCTGCAGGGCCAATCCGACTCCGAAATGGAGGATTGGGAATTCCTGCTGCATGATCCCGGAAATACCAGAGGAAGGATGTCTTTGTTTAAACAATCTCTCCATATTTACTGGGTTATGAAACGGGTATTAGCGAAGGCTCTTGAACAAGTTGCTACTGAAATGGTGGAAATAGCTCAGGGAAGCCCGGAATTGAGAAGGGAACTGAGATTCATACACATTTCCTTAGAGAAGCAGGAAAAGAAGTTGGATGAATTACAACAGATGCTGAAGGGAGAACAACGGGGCGCAGATGGAGAAGCTAACCAGCAACCTGGAGCCGAAGGCGATTGAGGAAAGATATGTATAATCCTGAGAATGAATCTACATAGTTTAGTTAATTGCAGTTTTTTGAATGCTTTAGATAAAGAAAAATGTTATCTGCAAACTAGTAGAATCAGGAACTCTCAGGATTGTATAGTTTATCTTGCTGAGATATTTAGACTTTGGACTTTTTACTTTTGGTCTGCCATAAAAAACTTGAGATGGCAAAATACTCGGTTTCCCCAAGAGGGCGAGTTATTATTTTTTGATAATATGTACTGCTCTGATTTTATATAAGTAATAGAAAGAGAACCACCCCAGCTTACAAAAAAAAAAATAAAAAAATTTAAACACTTAAAATATATAATAAATTAAATATTTTGACATATATTGAGGATTGATATCTCTTAATATTTTTCTTCATATCTCTTAATATTTTTCCAACTATTTCATATATATGTATAATACTTAATAGTTATTTTAAATTATTATAATTAATTAAAAAAATATAATATAATTATAATTCATGATTTTTTTTCATATAATCTTTTTTTCCACTTTGATACATCTTTTATTGTCTTAACAATATAATTCCATTGGATAAAACCACAAACATTTGAAATTTTCGGTTTTGGAATTTATTTTCATAAATAAAAAAATTAAATTATTAAGATTTAGATATTAAAAAGTTCTGAACTCTTTTATTATTAAAATTTATATTTATATTTATGAACAACATTGAATAGTAACAAATACGAACACCCTTTTCCTTCCTACTAGACGAGAGTGAAGAGTTCTTTTCTAATGCGATATATCTCGTATTAACAAAATAAATAAGCCCCGAGTCAGAACTGGTTTAGTCACCATGGTAATGTTATGGCCTCGTCTGTGAGCCTTTTTATGCACCAAAAGTCTTCAAGTAGCAGAAGTTAACCCACTTAAGTCTTGGAAAGTTAATTCCAACCATCGTATTCGCTAAATTGATAGCAACCATATTGGTTAAGTAGATTTTTTTTTTTTTTTTTTTGCAGGTTGCGGATTTTGTTTGCTGGTTGGAGGACAAAAATTTTGAGCAGAAGTACAAGTTTTTTATTTCACAACACACATTGGATAATTAAAGTTAAATGAGTATTTAATACAGAGTTGGTAAAATGTATGGCTAAACATTTTTTTGCAACTCTTACTTACACTCCGCAATATCTGTAAATTCACAAAATCATTTATTTTGTACAAGTGTTCATACTATGTCTTAATACTTTGACTTTGTCATAAATCATTGTGTTGAAATGTATGTTTTAAATATACATGTGAGGAAGTCTTTAGTTCAGTGGAGCAGATGTAAGTCTGAGAGGTGAGGAGAAAAAAAATCGTGGAGCAAATTTTTGGTGGGCGCTTGAAGATAATTTGTTACGGAGTTTTACAGAGAGTTACTCCGCAACCCCTGGTGAAGAATAAATTGCAATAAAAATTTTGTTTTACTTGGTAAAGGAACTACAACCTCCATTCTATTAAGTGAATGTATTTTCATATTCTTTAAAGTATAATCTAAAGTATGGTTTCTTACAATATGGTTTTAAAATTTCACGTCGCAACCACTCTGTTTTATTTTGTTCCACTGTGCGTTAAATTCTTGGGTTTTTAAAACTCCATTTGAGTTGCGATTTGCTTGGACTCCTCTCCCCTGCCCCATTAATTTATCTTATGAGGTATCAGAGAAAATTTATCCTCTCCTCTACTCCGATATCAAGGAGAAAAAGATGGAGAAGAAAATTTTTGGTGGCATGAAAATAGTTTGTTACAAAGTTTTATAGAGAGTTACTCCGAAGTTTGTTACGAAGTTTTACAGAGTTACTCCGGAACCCCTAGTGAAGCGTAAATGGCAGTATGAATTTTGTTTTACTTTGTGAAGGAGTTGCAGCCTCCATTCTATTATGTGAATGTATTTTCATATGTTTTGACATATAATCTAAAGTATAGTTTGTTGCAATATGCTTTTAAAATTTCACATATAGTTTTTACTGCAACCATTGTGTTTTACTTTCTTCCACTTTGCATTAAATTCTTGTGTTTTTAAAGCTCCGTTTGAGTTGGGATTTGTTAGCAGCAATTGAAGTGTGGAGGAAAATACTCCTCTCCTCTACCCCATTAATTTCTCTCAAGTGGTACTAGAGCAGGTGAAACTCTATTAGTGTAAAAACAAGTGTTTTTACAGACAGTTAAAAAAATTGTTTTGAACGCAAATTTTTAGAGTGTATTTACTAGTAGTGAGAAAGTTTTCTTTTATAGTCAGAAATGGCAGCAACAAGGACATGCTTGACTAATCCTCAGATACCTCAATTTAATGGGAAAATTTATGATTATTGGACTATTACAATGAAGGCTTTGTTTTCCTCCCAAGATATTTGGGATTTGGTGGAGAATGGGTTTCAAGAATAAACAGAGGCAACATCATACATTGCCTTGTCACAAGAAGAAAAGGATTTGTTGAGGGACAAAAGGAAGAAGGATTCAAAATCCCTCTTCTACATTTTTCGATTAATTCATGAAAGTATCTTCCCAAGGATTGCAGTAGCAACAAAGTCCAAGAAACTATGAGATAACCCTCCAAACATCCTACCAAGGCATGGCAAAAGTGAAGATAGAAAAACTACAAATGTTGAGGAAAGACTTTGAGACAATTTTTGTGGAAGAGTCTGAGAATGTAGACTCATGTTTTACACATGTAATTGAACTAGTTAATCAATCAGGTCTCATGGTGAGACACTTGAGGAAAGGAGAATAGTTGAGAAAGTTTTGAGAAGTCTGCCAGCAAGGTTTGATGCCATTGTTGTGGCCATAGAAGAGACATAGGATATCTCACAATTTTCAATGGATGAGCTTCATGCATCACTGGTTTCTCATGAACACAGACTGAACAGACCAAAAAACTCCTCGTTGGAGCATGCCTTCAAAACAAGTTTCATTTGGTCAAGGTAGAGGCAGAGGATGATAAAATGCTAGAGGAAGAGGAAGAAGCCCACACAGAGGCGAAAGAGGTAGCCCTTCAAAATAAAGTGGAAGGGGAAACAATCAAAATCCAAGTAAAGGCCCAAGCCAAAATCAAGCAGAAGGTAAGAGGTATGATAAATCTGAAGTTCAATGTCATTGTTGTGAGAAGTATGGTCATTATGCAAATGAATGTAGAAAGAAGCAACATGACATAAGTAACAAATCAATTGCAAATTTCACAAAAGAAATTTAGAACCAAGATAACATGCTTTTAGCTTGTAATGTAGCACAAGAAAAAGAAAGTGATGTATGGTTCCTAAATTCAGTGTACAACAACCACATGACAGTGAACATTGAAATGTTTTCTAATTTAGATGAAAGTGTGAAATCTGAAGTGACATTAGGGACCGATAGAAAATATTTTGTCGTGGGAAAAGGAAGAACCAATATTCTAACAAAGAAGGGGGAGAAGAAGTATATTTCAGATGTTTATTTTGTCCTTGGTTTAAAGCATAACCTCATAAGCATTGGACAACTCATGCAAAAGGGCTACAATGTCTTTTTCAAAATGATGACTGCACAATTTTGGATAAGCTTCCAATTAGATAGTTGATTGAAAAAGTTCAAATGATAGGAAATAGAATGTTTCCCCTAAAGATAAAATCAGATTTGAAGGAAGAAGGTGCACAAGCACAACTATCAATGAACTCACAAGAAGATGAAAGAAAAGTTGCAACTGTCACACAAGTAAACTTTCAGGCAGAAGTCAAAGATGAAAATTGGTTATGGCATTTGAGATTTGGTCATCTCAACTTTGGAGGTTTGAATTTGTTGAATAGGAAAGGCATGGTGAAGGGGTTGCCGCTCATAGAAAAACCACACAACGTATGTGAAGGATGCATCTTAGGAAAACAAGATAGAGAGACATTTCCAACAGGAAATTCAATAAGGGAAAAGGAACATTTGGAGATTGTCCATTCATATTTGTGTGGACCAATGCAGACACCATCAATTGGTGGCATCTACTATTTCTTGACCTTCATAGATGATTATGCAAGGGAGACATGGGTCTACTTCCTAAAACAGAAAAGTGAAGTGTTTGAGTGCTTCTGCTAATACAAATCTCTTGTTGAGAAGTAAAGTGGACACTACATCAAAGCCTTAAAGACTAATAAAGGTGGTGAATACATCTCATATGATTTCCTACATTTCTGTAGGGAGCATGGAATTCACAAGAAATTTACAACAAGGTAGAAACCTCAATAAAATGGTGTCGCAGAAAGGAAGAACATGACCATTGTGGAAATGGCAAGGAGTATGTTGAAGGAAAAACATTTTTCAAATGATTATTGGGATGACACTGTCTCTTTTGCAACATATATCATTAATAGGTGTCCAACCAAAAGTGTCAAGGATGTAGTTCCTGAAGAGGCGTGGAATGGAAGAAAGCATGGTGTCACTCACATGAGAGTGTTTGGATGTTTTGCGTATACACATGTCTGAGATGAGTTGAGGAAAAAGTTGGACAAAAATGGGGGGAAATATATATTTATTGGATATAGTGATGAATCGAGGGCATACAAGCTCTACAGACCATCAACCAAGAAGGTCATAATCAACAGAGTTGTGCAGTTCATAGAAGAGGAAGCATGGGATGGAAGTTTAGAGAAGACACTCAATGTGAAAACATGTATACCATATGAGGACAAAGATGAATTGACCGCAGCAGGTAATTCCTCAACAGTGACTCTGTCTACTCCTATTAAAGCTCAACAAAGGAGTCAACAGGTGCAATGAAGCACATCGCAAAGATCCACAACGTCATCTATTTCAAGTGCAACATCAAGTGACATGTCAAGCCCATATTCTGTAAGCATAAGAAGACCAAAATTCAGATATTTAAGTGAAATATATGAGCAAAATGAAGTTGATAATAACGTTGGTTTGAATCCCTTATTTGCATTGTTTTGTCATATAGATGACCCAATCCATCTTGAGGATGCAGTCAAAGAAGAAAAATAGGTTGCGACAATGGAGGAAGAAATAGAAGCAATAGAAAAGAATGACACATGGGATTTAGTGGACCTTCCACAAGGAAAAAAAGTCATTAGAGCAAAGAGGGTCTATAAGACCAAGAGCAATGTTGAGGGGAAGATTGAAAGGCATAAAGAAAGGCTAGTTGTCAAAGGATACAAGCAGCAACATGGAAGAGCTTATGTGAAGACATTTGCGCCAGTTGCAAGGATGGAGACAATGTGTATAATGGTGTCAATTTCGGCGCAACATAAATGGAAAGTGTATCAAATGGACGTAAAATCAGCATTCTTGAATGGTGTGTTGAAAGAGGAAGTATATGTTGTGCAACCACCTAGTTATGAGTTAGAAGGCCAAGAAGGAAAGGTGTATAGTTTAAGGAAATATCTTTATGGGCTGAAGCAAGCAACACATGCATGGTATAGTAGGATAGCTACTTACTTGTTGGACAATGGCTTCGACAAATGTGACTATGAGCCTACTCTCTACATCAAAGAGAGTGATGGTAAAATTCTTATTATTGTCCTATGTGTAGATGATTTGATTTTTACATGCAGTGATGATTTCCTCATCATTGATTTCAAAGAAGTCATGAAAACTGAGTTTGAAATAAGTAACTTGGGGTTGTTGAGGTATTTTTTGGGCATAGAAGTGAAGCAAGCATAAAATTGTATTTTTATTTCCCAAGCAAAGTATGTAGCAGACATTTTGGAGGGGTTTAATATGAAAAAAACAATCCCTAACCAACTTCAAATGTCATGGGGTTGAAGTTGAGCAAAGAACATTGCAACAACAATGTCAAACTGACATTATACAAAAGTATGGTGGGCAGCTTGATGTATTTGACCACCACTAGGCCTGATATAATGTATGCAGTAAGCCTAGTGTCAAGGTTTATGGAGACACCCAAGGAGACACATTGGCAAGTAGACAAAAGGATTTTAAGGTATGTCAATGGGACAAAGGAGTATAGTATTTTATACACCGCTAAAAATTATTTTAGGCTGGTTGGTTATAATGATAGTGAATGGGAAGGAAGTGTTGGTGATAGAAAGAGCACATCAACATATGTTTTTCATTTGGGTTTGGGAGCCATTTCATGGGCCTCTAAGAAGCAGTTGATAGTGTCATTGTCAACTGCAGAAGCTAAATATGTTTGTTATCGGGAAAACTAGTGTCCATTCAGAGCTGCTAGTCCCACTAAGACAGGTAGCTATCTTAGAAACAAACAAACCAAAGCTACTTCTGTTTTCCTTTATGAGAGATAGATGAGAGAGAAGTAGAGAGTACCAACCTCAGTCTTTTGCTAGTCTCCTTGCTTGTTTCCTCTCTTCCTTGATAGAGCTTCGCCACTCCTTACTCACTTGTCCCACTTCAAAGAACACCTGTAGAGTCAAAGCAACAAAATACCATCAAAGCATAGAGATCTATAACCAGAAACAATATAGGATCAAATGTACATTAACCATACAAATGCATATACAAATACAAGATTTAGAGATATACAAGTATATGGAGGAAAACTCAAATGGCTTTACTGATAGAAGTAGTAGAAGAGAGGATTACAACCAAGCTATCTGATCCAACATCATTCTCCCAGCATGAAAGCCCTCTTCACCTCATAAAAATCAAGATCACCCAACAATACAATGTCTCAAAGAGAAACCAACAACACTTCCTTACAAATTACAAAATTCCAGCCTTTGGATCTCCAGGATGAGGGATCCATATATAGATGTTTGCAGGAGAGTGAGTTAGCTTATGGGATTTTGATTAGTGTCATTTCACTGATAGTTCTTGGTTCCACTTGGAGATTTCATGATCTCTTAATCATCCCTGAGCGAATTCAGAGAGGCAAGTGTCATATGAGTAGTTTCTAGAAGATTCTTTGAGTTTCCACCTAGCAAATTGCCTCTGCCATTTGTCTGCTCTCGCTCATCGCACCCCACAGAAGGGTTTTTCAGTATGCATCGCACTCTTTGTGTGTATCAGGTGAGATGCATCGCACCCTCAACATGGAGCAGTCTGTATGGTCCAGTTTTGACTAGTTCTGAGCAATTTTTTTAGGGAGAACTTCTGGGAAATGATGTAATCAGTTGACCTTGATCCTTTAAGGTATGAAACAAAACTTTTAGGGGTTTGAGAGCCCTTGGTTTATGGACATATGTGATTGGGGTTGCAGTGCCCAAATATGTCTATAAGAGATGCCCCCTAAAGCATGAGGTCGTAAATCTTCTGATGTCGGGTGAAATGCTTTATCATGAGGATCTAAGGTTTTTCGAATAGGAAGGTGAACTGTAATAAGATACAATACAATACATTATCTTTATAATATTTTCATGATCTAGCTGAGGTGGGCATTCCCATGCTCAGCTTTATAAATTCATTTTTATATACATAGAACAGACAATCGTCTGTGTGGCAGACTAATGATTCTGGTAGAGCCATCATCCCTTAGCTTGGATGATTATCTGTGCAGCTATGATGTACATTTGATGTTTTTATTTTCCTGAATATATTGCAGCCCGGATGGATGAAACTAGATCCAGGGTCTTCAAACTCGTTCAATTTTCGTCCAAAGTACAAGTCGATCCATGTGAAAAGATGTTCTGATGTCGAACATGGAAAGACATCACTTGATTACCAGCCAATGATGTAAGCTATTAATAGGCACGAGAGGTATCACCGATAATGATGATGACCCTCAAGGTATTGTAGTACAATTCACTTGGTGTGAATACATGAGTCGATGTCGAACACCATGCAAAATCTTTCGGTC
Source organism: Pinus tabuliformis (assembly GCA_031772625.1). Taxonomy (NCBI): domain Eukaryota; kingdom Viridiplantae; phylum Streptophyta; class Pinopsida; order Pinales; family Pinaceae; genus Pinus; species Pinus tabuliformis. Next base: position 760,693,522 of record CM062815.1, on the reverse strand, counting down.
GAAGGCCATTGATGTAAAACTGTCGCCAGAAGTGAGAAACTTGCCATTGAGGCATGCAAGCTTCAAAGTATTGAAAGGGTTGTTCCTAAGTCAACTTCTTGGATAATGAGCTGATGTTGACAAGAAGTGACTCGTCGTAGGAGGCCCTTAATGAATCCCACATCTACAACACAGAACAAAGCAAATTATTTTGTGGAGGTGAAAATGATCTGATGATACAAGGTTTAGGGTGGCGTCATGAAAAACGGAGAGTGAAGGTATTGCAGTAGATGAGGCGTTAGCTGGGTTGGTGAATTCTCTGAGCAACTTCTCTTGAACATATCCACGACACTAAAATGGATTGGTAGCATTAACCCCAAAATGGATGGTATGGAGGACCAATGGTGATATGACCAGTGAACGGAATAACCCAACCTGACTCAATCATGGTGATAGAGTGAAAGTGTCATGTTCAAGAGTGACCTGCTACCAATGAAGTTATTCAAGTTTTCTTCCCTTTTTCCACAGTCATTGCTGACCAGTACCTATTTATTTTTTTCAAGCTTGAGGAGGATAACATGTGCTTGTTCTATAATTTTCCCTTTGGGAAAACCTGTCGCTATGTTTTAATGAGCCTAGTGGCAGTGAAACTCGCTCTTATCTTCATGGACAAGCTTGTCGCTATTGTTTTAACGAGTTTAACGACAAATATAACTCAGTGCTTTTCAATTTTAGAGAGTCTAAAAAGAGACAGAAAGGAAACTCCAGTAGTCCATTTTCGTAATATAATCCCTTAAGTCAAAAAAAGTATAAAATAATACGAAAGGGATGACTTTTCGATAGTTTTAACGAGCCGAACAAGACAAGTGCTCGATCTTTTTGTGTAATGATCCCTCAGGTCCAAAAAGATTAAAATATAGAGGAGGGATGGCACTTCCAATCACTTTAACGAGCTAGAGAGGTCAATTTCTCAGCAATCTTTTCATATTTTACGAGTCTAAAAAGAGCTTAAAGGAGACTCATTTTTCGAGGAACGAGTGATGTTTTTGGATAACAACTGGTTCCAGGTAAGATTTGGAACTTTTTAATCACGGTAGTGTAAAGAAGGTGGCTAATAGAATCACTCGTCACAGCTGTTCCTCAAAAGGGTAAACAATCAAATGGAGGCATATTATCAGCTAAAAAAGAGTGGAGGTGATGGTAAGAACACGACCAAGGTTAAAAAGTTGATAGCTATGTGATTGCAAAGATTATTTACTGAAGGTGGGTTCATTTTTTAATGAGTTTGAACTCTGGGGGAACATATGCTCATTGTTAGGTTTATTTTTTTAATGAGCTTGAACTTCGCATAAACCTGCTCATGCCAGTCGTATAATAAGGATGTCTCTCATTAGTAGGTTCATTTTTTAGGGAGCTTGCCCCATGTGAAACTTTTCTCTGGAGCCTTTTGTATGCAAGCTAGGAATGACCAACTATGAGGTTAAAGGGTTGACAGCCTACAAACTAAGAAAATAAGCCTACAAACTAAGAAAATAAAAGGTCGTTTTTCACTTGCATGAAAAAAGGTTTGCATGCCCCCAGGTATAAAGAAGAGTAAAGTTTCTAGGTTACCGTACAAATTTCTTGCATTAGAGAGATTGTTTCATCTGCATTTGTAGACAAAACACTTCCTTGGATCTGTCAGGAATAGACAAAGCTGAATGGTGGGAATTTCCAATCACATAACCTTTGACGGGGGAATTGTTTTCCAGTCTAATCCCATTTTCCTAAACAGACAGGGGTGTCAGACTAGTCATATATTCTACATGGAAATCTACCTTATATCTGGGGTTTTCCTACCAAAGCAGACCAGGGCGCATGCCTCCTGGGTTTAGTCACATTCACCGAATCACTCGCACTCATCCGGTGGATGGACTAGAGATTGATGAGACATTCCTTGTGCAAAAAGACCATTTAGGGATGGCATTTGACTAGTAGTTGTGTTTGAACCAGGGAATGAAAGCTGGTCAACTAGTTGGACCATTCTGCCTTCATACGGAAAACACATCACTTGAAAGAGTGAGGAAACAATAGCTCCCATGCTGTAAATGTAGTCATGCCTAAGGATTAGATTGTAATCTAGAGGCCCTTAGACTACCATCATGTTTAGATGAACGGTTTTCCTTGTCAAAGTTATAGGCAAATTTGGAAGGATCCCTAATGGTTGACTAGTTCCTTTGTTGAAGCCTGACAGATTTCTAATCTCAGGTAGAAGCGATGGTGAACCAAGTGCTTTCCAAGCAGTTGAGGAAAGGATACTCACAAAAGCCCCTTCATCTATGATAGTACCAGCCATGATCATTCTGTAAGCTTGTACTATGATTCGGAATGGTACATTAGATAGTAGGCAGGGTCTCCCTAGTAGATTCCAATCGAAGGAAATGACTAGATTGCTTGGAGGAGGGACTAAATAAATGGCCGGATGAATCTCTAACGAACTTCCTTCCTGTGGTAAAGGAATGGGTGGATTGCCCCAATGTTCATCGGATTCTATGTTAACAAAAAGAATTTGAATGGTGTCATTATCGTTCTCTTTGGTGACTATATCATCTGAAGGTGGACCTTCTGAAGACAAGACTGGGTCGACTGCCGTCTCGACCTGTTGGCTTTGGTCCGGTGTGGACTTAGAGGGTTTATCTTCAATGATAGATGCTTTGACCAACAATAGAGGTGTATCAGTCGGAATTTCAACTAGTGATGGACTTGGCAAGAGTTTCTTATATCCAGGAGGAAGTCGCTATGGTGAAGCAGGACGGTTATCCAAGACTCTTTTAGCTTCGTCTAAGAAGAGACAACGGTGGAGGGCATGATTGCCTTCATGCAGCCTACAAGGAAATTTAGATCTTCCTTTCTTTCCATTGACTTCATTTTCAATAGTTGATGGTGTGCTCTCAACATGATCGTTAGAGGTTGAAGACACCGGATTGTGCAAGCGGGGAGACCAGTCCCTCAAGATCCGTGGGATGCAGGGACAATCTCGATGACAGTGGTATCCCTTGCAAATGACACATGGAGATTTAGGTTTGGAAGGTGAAGTGTGTGGATTTTCACCAGACGATGCATGGTTGCCCCCTTTCGTTGTTGGCTTCTTCTTCTTCTCCTCCTTCCCTTTCTTCTTCTTCTCAGCTACTCGGTTTTTAGTGTTACTAGTTTCACCAAGCGAAGAGGAAGAAGGATAGGGAGAAACAAACGAAGTAGAAGGTGGGGGAGCGACTTCAAGATCATCTGGTTTCTGATTTGGTCGTTGAGGAATTGCGGTGTTTTGAATGACAGAGGTCGAGATAAGCCATACTGGCAGGCCAATTATGAGTCCTGGAAAGGACAATGTAGCCATGTGTGGAGCACCAACATCTCCCCAAGAAGAGAAAGGACTAGGATTCCCCCCAAGGGGAAATCCTTGATTGGTGGATTCCGATTAAAATAAATTTTATGACGCTTTGACACAACTTTCTTTTTCAATTTTTAAGAGTCGAGAAAAATCTAAAGATGACTCTAGCTGCCTTCGATTTTTAATGAGCCTGAAGTGACAAGTGCTCAGATGGACCTTTTCTTTTAAGGAGTCTGAAAAGGAACGAAAGTGACTACTCTGGAATTTTAGACAGAGGGATTACCAAACCAATCACAAAACTGCAGAATACCTTTTATGGTATGGCAGTCCTCTTCCCAAATGCTGTGTTCAGTGCATTGCAATCGATAGGGTGGCAGACACAGCTTCCTAAGGATAAAGGATATCAGCCTATTGTGGTCTCCCAATATATACTTGATGGTACGTGGGAGCACAAGTCCGTACTAGTACTTGTCATATCAGAGAGGAGGAATCACCCAACCTATGATGAAAACGATAGTTACCAGGCTTTAGGACATCAGAATACATCTCTAGCCTAGACTTCTATATGTTGCGCGTTAGGCTCCAAAGCGTTTTTATGTTCATTGAGGTTTATTTTACAGTTGATCTTTTTTAAGAAGTTTGCCTTTAAGGTTCACCGCATGATGTAGGTATACAATTCCTAAACATGCAATCTAAGATGATAAACAGTCGTTTACTTTCTTTTAGCAATGCAAATCCTAGCTACTAAGGAAAGAGAAATAAAATTCTTTTAACATAGAGGAAAGAGCACACACTAGATGCACTTTTCCGAAATCAATTTCCGTATGCAGTCTAAATGAAAATGCACATGCATGTATTTGTTTTCTAGTTTCCTTAACGCGAGAATGACAAAAAGAAAACTAAGTACATATCTGAACTATCTTCTTTCAAGGCGACAGTACTAACAATTTTTTCTTCAAAAAACGAAAGGAAGATTAAGATGACACTTTGCGATTTCGAATTTAAAATTTCTTTTGACACTTGAAATACTAATAATTTCAAATCAAGTACAATGGAAAAAGTGTAATCGACTATCTAAAAGAGGAAGACTTTACGACACTCTTTTTCTTGACTGAAAACGACAGTTGTGACACTTTCAAATCAAAAGACGACAATTTGATTAAGCTACTTTTTGCAAAGGAGAACTGTAAATGATGAAAAATACATAAAAAAACATTCACAATTATTTATCAATGGAGGCTGAAAAATGTAAAGGAAGAAGGTTTCAACAATGATATATTGATCATAGACAACAAAACTACTGAATAAAGCTGAAGAAAATGAAGAAAAACCAAAATCTGGAGGCAAAAACAGTCTTACTCAATCATCACAGCTGTAACACAGGGAAACAGGGATGCATCTCACCTACAACACACGGGAGGTGTGATGTATCCAGGTTGTCAATGAGAGATAGTGCAATGGTCTAGGGACGAGACTGAGCTTGGTTTTCACTCATAGTTTGCAGCTAAGTTTAGGGATTTAGGCTGAGTTAATGATAGAAAGTAAACACAAAGTATAGGGTCTGATCTAATGAGGTTATTTGAGCTACTACCAGGGAACTTAGGATGTTTGCAAGTCAGATGTTCAGTTCATAAACCACCCGGAGATTGACTAAAGCAGCATTAATCTACTTTGCAGTTGCATAGAAAAAGAAGTACGAAGGCTAGTTGGCTTAACTTCAGGCGATGTCTGTAGTTTATAAAGCAAATAATAGTAACAAAAAAAACAAACTATTTGCTCCCGAGTGGAGTCACCATTCGTTATTGGGAAAACTAGTGTCCATTCAGAGCTGCTAGTCCCACTAAGACGATAAATGAGAGATAAATGAGAGAGAAGCAGAGAGTACCAACCTCAGTCTTTCGCTAGTCTCCTTGCTTGTTTCCTCTCTCCCTTGATAGAGCTTCGCCACTCCTTACTCACTTGTTCCGCTTCAAAGAACACTTGTAGAGTCAAAGCAGCAAAATACCATCAAAGCATAGAGATCTATAGCCATAAACAATATAGGATTAGATGTACATTAACCATACAAATGCATATACAAATACAAGATTCAGAGATATACAAATATATGGAGGAAAACTCAAATAGCTTTATTGATATAAGTAGTAGAAGAGAGGATTACAACCAAGCTATCTGATCCAGCATCATCCTCCCAGCATGAAAGCCCTCTTGACCTCATAAAAAGCAAGATCACCCAACAATATAATGTCTCAAAGAGAAACCAATAGCACTTCCTTAGAAATTACAAAATTCCAGCCTTTGGATCTCTAGGATGAGGGATCCATATATAAATGTTTGCAGGAGAGTGAGACAGCTTCTGTGATTTTGATTAGTGTCATTTCACTGATATTTCTTGGTTCCACTTGGAGATTTCATGATCTCTTACTCATCCCTGGGCGAATTCAGAGAGGCAAGTGTCATATGAGCAGTTTCTAGAAGATTATTTGAGTTTCCACCTAGAAAACTGCCTCTGCCATTTGTCTGCTCTCGCTCATTGCACCCTATAGAAGGGCTTTTTAATATGCATCGCACCCTCAACATGGAGCAGTCTGTATGGCCCAGTTTTGACCGGTTCTGAGCAGTATTTTCAGGGAGAACTTCTGGGAAATGATGTAATCAGTTGACCTTGATCCTTTAGGGTATGAAACAACACTTTTAGGGGTTTGAGAGTCCTTGGTTTATGGACATATGTGATTGGGGTTGCAATGCCCAAATATGTCTATAACAATGTCACCACAATAGCAACAACATGTCAAGCAGTTTGGATGAGAAGAATGTTGAGGGATTTCTGCCACAACCAAGAGGGAACAATAACTATTTTCTGCGACAATAATTATGCAATTGCATTATCAAATAATTATGATTTTTCACAAGAGGGCCAAATGCATTGACGCTAAATATCATTTTATTAGAGAGTTGATTAACAATGGTGAAATCATGTTGCAGTACTATAGGTCATAGGAACAGTTTGCTGACATTTTCACAAAGCCATTCACATGTGGAAATTTTATTTATATCAGGGATTGTTTCGTAATTGTTAATGGTGGCAGTTGTGATTAAAGGGAAGTGTTGGAAAATTACTCCCAACCACTGCGTTTAGTAAATTGACAGCAACCATACTTGCCAAGTAGATTTTTTGTAGGTTGTGGATTTTGTTTGCAGGCTAGAGGATAAAAGTTTTGAGTAGGAGTACAAGTTCTCCATTCCACAACACACATCAGATAATTAAAGTCAAATGAATATTTAATACAGAGTTGGTGAAATGTATGTTTGAACATTTATTCTGCAGTTCTTACTTGCAGTCTGCAACATCTACAAGTTCAGAAAATCATTTATTTTGTACAAGTGCCCATAATATGTCTTAATAAATTGAGTTTGTCATAAATCATTGTGTCGAAATGTATGTTTTAAATATACATCTGAGGATGTATTTAGTTAATTTGAGTGGATCTAAGTCTGAGATGTGAAGATGAGAAAATCATGGAGCAATTTTTTGGTGGCCGCGTGAAAATAGTTTGTTACTGAGTTTTATAGAGAGTTACTTTCCAACCCCTGGTGAAGTGTAATAAGAATTTGTTTTACTTGGTGAAGGAGCTGCAACCTCTATTCTATTATGCGAATGTATTTTCATATGTTTTGAAGTATAATCTAAAGTATAATTTGTTGCAATATGGTTTTAAAATTTCATGTCTAATTTTTACCGCAACTATTGTGTTTTACTTTATTCCACTCTACATTAAATTCTTTTGCTTTTAAAGTTTTCTTTGAAGTGTGATTTGCTCGCCACAACTGAAGCATTGAGGAAAGACTCCTCTCCTCTGCCCCATTAATTTCTCTCATCAAGTGATGCTTTCCCTCGTTACATCGACCAAATCTTCTCTTGTGGAAAGGAAAACCATGTTCCCGTGATGGATAATTTTCAAAAGATATCAGTGATCTCTTGCAGAGAACTATGTGGTTGTAGATAAGTTATATAAGCTACGGATTAGATAAACCAAATACCTATTTATCTGGAAAAGTGCTTTCACAAAATAATCTTTTGGTTTCTTAATAGTCAACTTATTTGGGTTCAATTACAAGAACAAACCATAAAGTATTTCAATATTTAATGTAGGATTTTTAATCTTTAAATATGGTCTAATAGAATATAAAAAGTCATTATGTTGTTTTAAATTTTTTAGGTAATATTTAAATATGATAAAATGATATTTTAAAATAATATAATTTTTGAAAAAAAAAATTATTTTTAATGTAAAAATTTATTCATATTTTAAATATTCCTCATACAATTTTATTATATCATTTCTAATTTATAATATTTATAATTATATTAATCTAAAATAATTTAAATAAAATTGTGAATAATAGTTGATTTTTCATTTTAATAACTAGAACTGTGCCTATCCTGAAACAACGCTTCTAATTTGTAGGTGTGTTTTACCACAACAACTATGTTCTATTTTACTTTTCTATGTCTACGGGTGTCAATTTGGTTTTTATTTTCACTTGTGATTTTGTTTTGGTTTTTATAATTGACTTGTAATACACAGAGGATGTTGTTAGTCATGGTGGTGTCCCTTGGGACAGTATGGCGATCTATTTGTCTTGTATGGAATGTTTTTCTCCACGAGAGCTATGCGCAACAAAAATTAGAAGAGAACCACAAATTTCCCACACAGCAGGGCCTTTTGGAAGTTGACATCTAGTAGTTGTCCACTATTAAATGTAAAAAAGAAGGAGAAGAGTAGACTCCAAAATGTAGAGGTGGGGAGCGAGAGTGCAACATAACTAGAGCCATTCTTGATCGATGAATAGTGTTGTGTTATCCCGACATGTGGTCATGTGTCACGCCTGCAGAGCGTCCCTTGAATGAAGGCACATCTAGTCCTCTAAGCATATGACACTACTAAGGTTCCTCATAATGGAAGTGACCAAATTACAAGTACTTCACTCTTGGACAACATTTGTATCCCTTATAATTCTCTCATGTGTTAGATATGTTATTGTTTGCAGAATTAACATGCAATATTAACAGAAGTATAATGCCAAATATTCACCCATCAACATCATGTATTACCCACATGTTCAAGTGTGCTACAATAAAAAATGTCGCAATACAATGTCACAATGTTACATACAAACATCCATTTAAAATGTACACCAATAATGTGTGTGGGAGTAGACTCTCCTGGTCCACCCAAACATATTAATATAAAAAATGATATTTCTACAATAATACAAAGCACAATAATGGCCAAAGCCTCCAAGCATCCTATGTCTAGATTCCTAATCCTAACCTCCCAATATAATGGAAAAATACCCCCAAAATCCTATAGCCACTAGGAGAGTACCCTTAGCTTTGGGAAAGGATTCTACACCTAGCCCTCTAGGATATCTAATAAACCTCTACTCCTACTACAAATAGGTGTGGTAGGCCTTCTTCAACCCTTCCTCGCAATTGTATATAAAATCGGATAACAAATCATCCTAAAATTGGTGGTTAGGTTCATTGCCACCCTAATTGTCCACCCTAGTGGGTCGCAAAGTCACCCAACCCCTATTTTTGGACTTGCGCTCATACCTACAATCTGATTTCACCCTTCCATACATCTGTTAACCCATGTACATGTCATATTTCACTGGTGCACCTAAATTTTGTTTAGAAACCCCCCATCCTCTTAGTTCTTCCTCCACCCTACCTCACCAGTAGGTAGGTTGTGTTTCCAATATATGGATTTTCTAGCTTTAGTATCAACCTATGCTATAAATGTAGGAACAGGCCCAAACTTCCTTCCAAGATGCTCCTCAAATCCCATTTGTCTGATTGTATTTATAATTGTCTTATGGGTAATGGGTGGTGAAGGGTAGCATCTCTTCACTTGTCCACCCTAGTTGACCTATGCATGCAACCTATGGGGTGAAAGTTCAAGGTGTGGCAACTAGATGTCTCCCCATTCACATTTGATCTGACCCAAATCACTCATAGTCATCCGTAGGTACTTTAATATGTGTACACTTGTCCAACCTAAGTGGTCTTGGTCCACCTTATGACCATCTATGCAAATTTATTCCAAAATGGTGAATGTGCCAAGTGATGAAATGACATGTATAGCTTGGGGGATAGTGAGGCACACATGAAACAAGTGCTCACTTCATCTCCGACGTGATTCAATGTCCAATTTCATCCACTAAAGTTTGCCAAACGTCACAAATATCATCACAATCATGTATTACACACAAAGTGAGACCTCTCTCTAAGTTGTCTGTCATTCTCTCTCTAAGACACAACATAATGGAAGATACATACATAGTATGAAGGCCTAACATCACTCAACGCCAGAAAAAATTTTTCATCCTCGACAATGAACCCTTAGAAAAACATCCAACATTAAGGCTTATGATCAATGTAAACAAGGAATATTGTTCTTCATCTTGACAATCTGTCTCTTGCGTGCCACTGAACAACTTTTTCATCATATGTGTAATACACCTATTCTATCTCTAGCACCTTCTAGGGGTAGGATGAGGCAATTAGTATGCTAACCTGACCTCCAAGGTTCTAGTTATGGAGATTGGGTCTAAATATTCAACAATTTTCATATTCTTATAAAGACAAAAAGGAAAATACCATTGCATTCATCTTGTCTAGATATTTCCAACAATATGAATTTCATCTCAATCTAACATCTCTATCAAAAGATAGAAGCCTTCAAATATTTGGCCCATTAACTTATGTCAAGCCATTCTTTCCCACCATTTGGCACCCACTTGGCCTCCACATGCTACCCATGTCGACATCCAAGTCACAACCCACATGTTAGTTGTCGACCCATTCATGGTAATAATATATATATATATATATATATATATATATATATATATATATATTATATATATATATATATATATATATTATTGTGTGTGTGTGTGTGTATGTAATCACATACATTACAATCCTCACCTTATTATATTTATAAATATATAACACAAAGCACATGATCCCCACTGCTACCACCACACCCCGGAAGTAAAAACCATGGGGATTTTGATTTTGGCACATTTAAAATGGTTTGGGGTATGCCTTCTCTAACAACCCTGGGGTTAAATGGATGGTACCACTTCCTTCTCCCTCCTATCATCTTCATGCAACATTGCATAGGCCCTTTCTCAACCCCTACATCACCATGGCATTTTAATCTGAGAATTTCTCCTTTGCACTCGTCCAAAAATATTTGAGGTACACCAGGGTACTAATTTTCGAGTCCACACTATTGGTTGATCAATCTTATACCTTCCCTGGCTATTGGCTAACCTCGCGATCCACTCATATAGTTTAGAACGGAAGGATGTGAAGAAGATCTCATGGATTTTTGTATATACGTAGCGATCTAGCCACCTCTTCTCAGATATCTGTGGAGTTCTGTTTTCCTGTGTCACGAACTCGTGAAGCTTCTTTTCCAACCACTTTTCAATTTCCTCCTTTGTAGGGTTCCAATCGCATGACATCAGACATCACTTAGGCAGATCCCAGTCCCAGAAATAGAACCATTTGTTGGCTTGTTGGGGCCTGACCCAGGTTCAGAAGTGATTTAGCCAAACAAATCCTGAGACTACCGGCCCTTTTGGCAACAGTCTGCGGTGCGCAGACTGAGGTCTCACCTGAGGTAGTATGGGAGGGTGCTGGAACTAGGTTTCTGCACCCTAGGGATGTCTTGATGAAGTCTAGGAAGTTTGCAAACCAAACTCGTGCACCTGTGCTGCTCTGCACAGCCGTATGTACTTCGCAACTTGTGTGAATGTGTCTGTGCAGCTCTGTAAAGAGCGTGAAGAGGTGTTGTCTAGATCCTTTATCCTCACTGTGCTATTATTATAGATCTTAACTTAATTATGAGTACCCAATGTCCTCATTAATCATTCAACATTCATAGCAAGTGCACGCAATCATAAAACTGTAAAGAGATGCATAAACATAATAGAAGCATAAACACATAGTATTTCAGAATCAACTTATCTTTTATTAATCCTCTGTTCAGATACAATCCCAACTCCGCCCTGCACACTTAGCTGCAGGGGTCCGCGCACATAGTTGCAGACTCTACCAGGCCTCTGCGCACTCAGCTGCAGAGCCTCTTACTACTACAACCCAAGACTCGGACTTACAGACTCAGAGTTAATTCATCATCCGAAAACCCATATGACTTCTCCAAGCTAACCTCCCTTTACCCTTAGAGCCTCGCTCTATTTATACAATCCCATGGTCCGCAGACCATGGGTAGGCTGACATACCATACATTAAATTATATTGTTTTAGGGCGGACAACCCTAGACTCTCATGGTCCACGACTGCATTTCACGGGGTATTTACATTACACTTTTACCAAAACTCGAGCTTCAAGCCCCAAAAACATACTATAGGGGGGATACGTTGCCCAATAGTCCCTGGAAGTTTGAGTGTAATCCTCATTCATAAATATATGGGGTGATGTCACCAACCCCATCACAACCTTTGACCAATGGTTCAGTGACAAGTGTCAAGCACTCAATTCTTGGGGTCCTCGAGTCCACATCATCCTAGGTGTAAAATCCTATATCTTTACACCTATGCTCCACTTAAAACCTCCACAGTACCATACCTCCAAGATCATCCAACGATAGAAATTCACAAGGATATGAATGAGTCTAATCACATCACTTTAGCCTTCAGTCATGGCACCTGACCAAATGGGTGTATGAGGTGCAAGCCTAAATTCCTGTGAACTCAAGGTTTTTCTACTCCTACATGTTCAATAGTTGTTAATATATTTGTATATATAGAGTCTTTTCCAAGGCCTCTGGAGCCATAACATTTTCTTTTGGCTTCTCCAAGCTATCCCTCCTAACCTTTCACTCTTCCTTGGCCCAACTCAACCTGTGGCCTATATATATATCAACACCCATCACCATCTCTCATGAACTTTCAATTCATAAATTAGGGCCTAATGGCCAAAATGTAGACATATAGGCTTAGCCTACAAATTCATTTCATAGATCTATTTGTCTCCTTCATACTCAGGTCATCAAGACTAGTTACATGCTCAAAAGGAATAGAAAAACCACCCAAATGTTGGGAAGGATTATCCAGGGACTCATCCTCTCACTTCCACATAGGAAAGGGGACATCCCTTGTTAATATTCAAGCCATTTATCCACATAAAAAACTCAAATTACCTTCTATAGACAATATAAAGAAATTACCAGGAATTTAATTTACAGTTGCAATGCAGGAGTTCATAAACAGAGCCATAAAATAATCAAGAGTTTAGTCAATAACATTCATGCACCAACATCATACTACAATGCAACATTATTCAGAGTTACATACAGTCACAAAGAATTTATCTAATTCCACAATTCTTAGCTTAGATCATTTCATTTACAATTCAGAAATAGGGCAAAACGAATGTGAGACTTCAATTTTCCACCAAACCATATGCCTATTGTAGCTAGAATTACTTACAACAGTCACCTGCAAGCCGAATCCACAATCTAAGAAAAATATTTCCTTTGAGAAGTCTTAGCAAGAAGTCATCTTCATTGTAGAGAGGATAGGAATCATATGACAGTAGGTGGTTTGTCAACTAGTTAAGCTCAATAGAATTGATAGTAATGGGTGGTTTATCAATTGGGTCAAGTGCTCTATGATTGGTTTATCGACCCCCAACAAGAACCCTAAGTGGTTTATCAGTTGTGTAAATCACCCAATGAGTGGTTTATTATCCCAGAACAGTCACCCTTCTTCAAGTGGCCTATCAACCCTAGCAAGCACTTTGTTTGGTTTCTCAACTAGTCCATTGGAAAGCACTTATTCTATTTCATTTTCTTCCTCTTGCTCTTCTAGTCACAATTTTCTCTTTCAAGGAATCCCATTCCCTCAACTCATAGCTCTTTCTAGATTTACTCATGAGCTCCACTAACAAGAGGTGCATTCCCCACATTGTTGTGTATTTTCCTTTTTATCATTTTTGCAGCTACCTCTTGATGCTCATATTGGACTCCTCCTCCTCTTTTTGTCATTATTTGTACCATAAAATTAATTTAAGCTGCCAAATAACCCCACATGGGTTTATCTTTCCTCTTCCCTCTTAGATCATGGATCTGTTGTCCCACACTTCAGGAAATTACATCATAAAATTTAAAAAATTAAGGGAAATGTATGATGGATGCCACAAATTCCACCCCTTAAAGGAACCACCATCCTCGATATTCTTATTAGAATGGCAAGAAGAAAAACATTAGCTTTATACACAACTCTTACATTTTTTTCAGCAAACAAAATTTTGGTATTGTGCCTTTATTTTCTGACCCATATCTCATGTAGCTTTGTTAGGTCCGATGTGCTTCCATTACACCTTAATCTACTTTATTATTCTATTTGAGAGTGTAATTTTTCTCCAATCTAAGATGCGTAGTGGTTATGGTTGGAAATCTCCTTCTCGTTCCAATTTTCGTACAAACCAGTGAACAACATAATTAGCATCATGAAAATATTTCTTAAGCAAGGAAATATGATAAAAATTGTGAGCTTTCACTTTGGGTGTCTAGGCCAATCTACAAGACACTAGCCCCACTCTTTCCAAGATTTGAATTGGTTTGCTATATTTGGGCACCATCTTGGCACATGGGCACATTTTTAATGTGATTTTATTTCGTTTAATACATATATAAACATGCTCTCCCACTTGAAATTATTTGTGAGTTCTCTACTGGTTTTCATAACTTTGATACCTATCTTTTGTTTCCTTTAACTCTTTCCTAATCTTTATTGTTTCCTATTCCAATCCTTTTAGAAAATCTGACCCAACAATTTCTCTACTTAGTTTATCATCCCAAATGATAGGGGTCTTGCATTTTTTCCCATAAAGTGCCTCAACGGCACTCATTCCCAATGAATCTTCATAAACATTATTGTATGCAAATTCTAATAATGGAAGGTAGTATTCCCATTTTCTCGACTGGTGCATCATATACATCCTCAGCATGTCTTCCAAGATTCTATGTACTCTCTCTGTTTAACCATCAATCTGAGGGTGGTATGTAGGGTTGAAGGCCAACTAAGTTCCAAAACAAGAAAACAAGGATTTCCAAAAGTTTGAAGTGATCTTAGCATCCTTGTCTCATATTATCTTTTTAGGTATCCCATCCAACCTAAATATCTCTTTCATGAAAATCTGGGCTATACCAATTACTTTTAGAGTACTTTTAACTGTTACAAATTGAGCCACCTTGATCAAGTTATCCACTACCACCATGATGGCATCATTTTGTTTAGTTGTTTTGGGTAGAGATATAATGAAGTCCATTGATATTACCTCAATTTTCCATTCTAAAATTGGTATTGGTAATGGAAGCCTAGTTGGGTGCCTGCACTTCACCTTTATTTGTTGACATTCCAAACACTTTACAAGGCATTAAAATATATTTTCCTTCATTCGAGGCCAAAAATATGTCCTCTTTATGGTTGTCATCATATTTTGATATCCAATATGGAATTCATCCATGATAAGCTTCCTTAAATCCTTGGAATTGGGCACATATATCTTTTTCTTGAATATTAGTATTCCATCATCATTGAATTGTTAGGTTCCACTTACTAACCCATATGGCTTTTCCTTAATTTTTCACATGTTGGTAATTTTCATCATTTATCATCCCTTATTTAATTCTCTCCTTAATTTCAAAGGAGTAAGTGCTTATGGGTACTAGGTCAACCTCTTGGAAACTTATACTAAGAGAATCTACCACCCTATTCTCTTTTCCTTTGATGTGATTAATTTTGAGGTTAAATTCACTAATCAAAGCCAACCACCTGGCTTGTCTAGCATTCAACTTGAGATGGTCAAACAAGTATTCAGACAAATTTGATCATTCATTAACAAAAACCTCCTTGCCAATAGGTAATTCCTCCACATTTTTAGTATGTGAACAATTTTTGCAAGATCCAAGTCCTGAGTGACATAATTCCTTTCATGGTTATTCAACTTCCTAGATTCATAGTAGATTTCATTGCCTTCCTGCATTAGTACTCTACCAAGTCCTTCCTTATAAGCATCAGTTCAAACAACAAAATCCTTTTTTGGGTCAATTATTCCTAACATAGGTGCAAAGCTGAGTAAATTTTTCAACTATTCAAAACTAGTTGCACATTCAAGAACCCACTAAATTTCACTCCTTTTCTTTGTAGTGCAATGATGGGATGTTGATTTTTTGAGAATTTTTGGATGAACCTTCAATATTAACCAACCAACCCCATAAATGATTTGACCTCTATCAGATTCTATGGTGTGGGCCAATCTATTATCGCTTTGATCTTTTTAGGATCCACAACCACTCATTCTTTTGAGATTACATGACCCAAGTAGTGAACTTGAGTTTGAAATAACTCCCACTTGCTAAGATTCACATATATTTTATTCTCTTTGAGCTGTTGTAGAATATCTCTAATGTGGTCTTCATGCTCCTTTTTATTCTTTGAATACTAGGATATTGCCCACAAATACTAACACAAATTTATCAACTTATGGCATAAGAACATTTTTCTTAAGGAACATAAAGGTTGTTGGAGAATTTGTAAGCATGAATGGAACTACATTGAATTCATAGTGGCCATACCTCATTCTGAATGTAGTCATGTGAATGTCCTCTTCCTTGATTATAACCTGGCGGTAACCTAACCTTAACTCTATCGTGGAAGACATTGCAACACCTCTCAATTGATCAAATAAACCATGAATCCTAGGAAGTGAGTATTTATTCTTCACAATGCCTTTGTTTTATTTCATGTAGTCGATGCACAGATGTAGCATTCCATCCTTCTTCTTAGCAAAAAGTGTAGGGGCTCCCGCCGCTGAAACGTTGGGCTATATCTACCATTTTCCATTAATTCATTTATATTCAAATTTGATTCCATGAACTTAGTCATGCTCGTGCGATAGGGAGATTTTGGTGCTGGTTTTGTTCTTAGAATCAACTCAATTATGAAGTCAATATCCCTGTTGGGTGGTAGTACTACAACTTCTTCTGGAAATACTTCTCTATATTGATTCACTACTAGATAATTTGCAAATGGATATGCACTTCCCTCCTTCTCCTTTGAGATTTGGATTGCATAAAGGGAACAACCCTTCCTACTACAATTATTTACTTTCATAGATAAGGTCACTCTAAGTGTTATCACCCTTTTGATTATATGTTGTTGTTGTAGCGGCTACATGAACCCTCCAAAATTTTGGCTTGCACCAATTTCGGAGCCTCCCTTGAGAGTTTCACTTGATCATTGCACACACACGGGTTCGCTCCGTGAGCTCATGTGAGTCCTCGCATCTTCCTTGATTGTTTATTTCATTTAAGTTTCTGCATGCTGGTGTCTAGTTCATGCTTGCAACCATGATCTGATTATGCTCAAAGTCTTTGCTTTGTATGTGCTTATTGTGTTCACTATGAAAGCATCTGTCGCACTCACACACAAAGTCACATCCACTATCGCACAAGCGTCTTCTCAATCAATGAATGGTCAATCACAAGTGTTGTGCTTGTCACTTGTGCCGTCGGTCGTTCATGTTGATCATGTTTGTCTGAATGGTTTGATTCGTTTCATCATCAATTCATATGAGTCTGTGTTTTCATGATCACCTATGCATCTTTAGATTGTTCACACACTTAGTCATTTTTTTCTGAAGTCTTGACGACCAAACTCCCCTATGATATGTGGAATATCACCTCGCCATCGAATCGATCGACCATCAACCGGAACAACACATAAGCACCAAGCTAGTCTTTTCAAGATGCACTTCTTGCAAGCATTTCAACCAATTTCCATGTTGACCACCTGGAAAGTCAAACTTGATAGTCACCCTGGGACTGACTCCCTTCAAAAATTGCGCAGAGGCCACTGACCTCGCTCGCTCAATGGACAAAGGAAATTGCATAGATAGGCGGGATAGACACCAAGTTCCCTTCCCTGTCTCCTTCAGAAAATTGCACAGTTTTCCTAGTCGGTCATCCGAATAGATGACCAGCTACTCATCCAAGAAATTGTGCAATTTTCATGAGTAGGCCTTCTACTATTGAGAAGTCAGCTTAGCTTAGAAATTACGTATAGATGATCAGCAAGTCGGCTTCCCAACTTTAGTGCAATTTCCCCGCCAGCAGCGCCTAGTAACAAACTACCAATTCCCTCCAGGAATTGCATAGTTTCTGCTGCCAGTGACTGAGCATCCAACTACCAATTCCCTCTAAGAATTGAGTAGTTTTGGCTTCCAGTGACTGCAGCAGCTAACTGGCAGTTCCCTCTAGGAATTGTACATTTTTGGCTGCTAGTCTCTTGGGTAGATCCTCCCAAAAACTATGCAATTTCTGCTTGCTGAACCTTCATGGAGCCCGACCCATTCCTCTAGAAAATTGCAGAAATCTAGCTGTCCATCCCCCACTATCTGTTCATTCTAAAAAATGTACAGAGCATGCTTGCCTTGCCTTCCTGTAGCCGAGACTGTCCCTTCCAAAATTTTCCCAATTTTGCTTCCCAGTCAAGCTCACCCTCGCACGCAGTCACTATTGACTCAAATCACCCATATTTATCACTCACTGACTCTTGCACAGTTTTCATTAGTAGTACTCAGAGCCATCATCCCACTTCATAGCCATACAAACTCTCCTGGTCACCTGCATCTGAAATGATCATTTTCAATGGTAGACTAGGAGGTTTTGGATTTGATGTTGTCTCATCATGACTGATTGCAGGTACAAGTACACCAAAAAACATGGCAAGACAATAAATGGGATGAACAAACGGAGCACATGCAGAAGGACAGTTTAACCAACAGATGAATGAATGAAGCATGCGAAGTAGATGAACGTGAAGAACATGCACCTTCACAAACATATGAGCCTGTCAAGCCTTCTAGCATGCAAGCAAGGAAAAACATTGTAAAGCTTTATCAAGTGAAACAAGGACCATCAAAGACTTCGTGCACTTTGCCATGTGGAGGTGAAGCCATGATACACTATGAGGACATCCATCACCAAACAACATTGTAGCTCGACATGCTCTCCAGTAGCAACACGAATGTACCAACACTGTTATGTCAAGTCTTGTTGAGTCATGTCGCCCACATCTCCACTATGGGCTATGTTGTCAATCAATGTGATGTAACATGGAATTCCAAGAGACTCGCTTGTTGAACAAAGAGTCAGTAAGTCGAAAATTCATTGAAGCCAAACGGTCATGAGGGTAGTCGAATAGCCACAAGGGTCAGTTTCACCCTTGGCTATAAATACCCCCTCATTTGTACATGCAAAGAAATTTTTCACCTCAACTCCTCCCACATAGCCAAGAGAGTTTGTAATATTTTATTTGAGGAGTAAGTAGTGGCTCTAACGCCCCGCACTCGGGGCTAGTGATATATGGTGTAATGATGTGTCTTGGAACTTTCACTTAATTCAGAAGCCTGCTAACTGGCCAACACGTTTTCACACATGTATTGTATTTGTTGTAAGACTCATCTTTAACACTTGTAATGCATGTTTCTTTAACCTATGTCCTACATCTAAACTATTTCATTTGTTTTAATGCATAATATATTAATGGAAATGTGTTGTATATGTTGTTAACATTGTCTCACCCATGTAGACTACTCTCCCAAACATCAGACAGACCTTTCACATGAAGCTTGTTGTGACAGTTGTTGCACTCGTTCAGACTGGTCCAATGAGTGTTGTACGTGTTATCTTACCTTCTACATTATGAATTTTGTATCCGTGTGGACTGCTCATCTGGAAGTTGTGCATGTCCTATTGTGTTCTGTGTTCCTAACAGTGTTGGGACTACTCCCAATCGACCTAGAAATCACTCTCACCCTCTCCCTCGACAGTGAAAGAACAATTGACACAAGTGACACTTGAACTCACCAGGCACGTGAACCTCACTTCTTGGATTCAAAGCAAACCACTCTCATGTTCTGAAAAGCAATATTTGAGGTAGATCTTTAAGATAATGGCAACCGAGACATCATACCGGATGGACTCCTACACCAAACGGTGTGAGGTCTACTTGGGACTTCATACCAGGGAGACCCCATGATGTTGGCGGGTCCAGCACCGTCAACAGTCGTCTTATTGGGTCACCCTCATTCCTGAGACATTTCAACACCATATTGTAGCAGTCGAGCATGGTTCTATTTAATGATATCCAATCCATGCAAATCAAAATGTCATATGATCCTAATGGTATAAAATTCAATTTAAATATTGTAGTGATTCCCTTGATTTGTAGAAGGAAATACTCAATCATCTCTGATATCCCACTATTTGTCCCAGTGGCCATCTAAACAATCCATGGTTCTTCATGGATTTTATTTGGAAATTCACATTTTTCCACAATCTTTGGGATAATATAGTCGAAATTAGATCCTAGGTCAATTAAAATTGAAACCAAAGCATTTTGTACCATACCATCCATTTGAATAATTGCTACTTGTTAGTCTTCCTACCTATGATATAATGCATCGTATATTCTGTGGATGCTTTGGGCCACATCCTTCATGGTTTATTCCTCTTGTATGTTGTGTTGCTTTGCACATGACTTCTGTAGCTTGGGGAAAGCTTTGCTCAACTAGTTTTCTCCACACTCCCATCACTTATAGGCTCCTTTCCTAGGCCCTTTCATCTTTTCATTTCCTGATTTATGAGGTTCATTTTTGCTGACTATTAATTTTTTATTATGTTCACATTTGGTCAGGTTATTAAACCTTCCACCCTTTCCCCCTTGCCCATATCTCAAGGTTTTATGTCCTCTCCATTTTCCTTTCTTTTTCTATTCTGTCTACCCTAGGTCTTATGCTTAGACTATTTTTAGGTTCATCAAACTCTATTATATCTTGGTATGCATACGGTAACCCACTAACATACCTTTGGATTTTTATGTTTTCATCCTTGATGTAAGGTAGTTACCTTAGTAGTTCCAAGAATTTTATAGTATACTCCTCAAGTGTTAGTTTCCCAATTTTATGCTCATAAAAGTCCTTGGTCATATTGTTAGAATATCTTTTAGATAGGTACTTCACTCATAATTACTTTTCAAACTTTCTCCATGTCATCTCTCTTTCCATGATACATTTTATAATCTTTAAATCCTCTGACCATATAATCATCCTTTCCTTTTAGACTAAAAATAACTATCCTAGCCTTTATGTTCTTAGTACAGTCATGCAACTTGTAGTAGTTCTTTATTCCCAAAATCCAAGCTTCTGCATCCTTTTATTTCTTTACCTCTCCATCAAATGTTGGGGATTTTTCCTTCTTGAATTATTCTTGAATGGGAGTCCTTCTACTCTTCCTTTGATGATGATATCTAGTGGTTGCACTATTAGTTGATTGCTAGGACTGTGTTGACGGTGCTAGACCCACCAACATCAGGGGATCTCCTTGGTATGAAGTCCCAACTAGACCTCATAGTGTTTGGTGTAGGAGTCCCATCTGGTATGATGGCCCAGTTTCCATTGTCCTAAAGTTTTACCTTAGCTCTTACTTGTCAGCACATGAGAGTATTTTTGTTCGTCTTTGAACAGAGAGGTTCGCCTGCCTAGTGAGTGCTTAGTGTTACTTGTGTCAAGGTTATTTCACCACAGAGGGAGAGGGTGGAAGTGAGTCTCAAGTCAAAAGGGAATAGTCCAACTCTATGAGAGACACACAACATAGGACGACATGCGCAACTTCTAGCGGAGTAGTCCACATGGATGCATAAGTCACAAACACAGTGAACGGATAACATGTACAACACCCAACGGAATAGTTCACATGAGTGCGACGGTCATTATAACAATATTATGCGAATGGTTTTGTCGAGTTTCCGGTGGGATAGCCCACATGGGAAAGACAATGTTAACACCGTATACAACACATTCTCATAATCATATGTATTAGAGCAACCAAAATAGTTAATTTGTCTTAATACAGGTTAAAGCAACATGCATTACAAATGTCCAAAGAATAGTCTTACAAAAAAATACAATACATGTGTGAAAACGTGTTGGTTTGTTATCAAGCTTCTGAATTAAGCGAAAGTTCTTGTTGTCTTGTATGGGCCTGACCCAGGTTTAGAGGTGATTTAGCCAAGCAAATCCCGGTACTACTGGCCCTTTCGGCAACAGTCCGCGAAGCGTAGACTAAGGTCTCACCCGAGGTAGTATGGGAGGGTGTTTGAACCAGGTTTCCACACCTTGGGAATTTTTGATGAGCTTCCGAAGGTCCGCAATTTGACCCTGCATGCACGTTGCTACGCGTACTTGTTATTCCTTCACAACCTGTGATGCTTCTTCCACACAACCCTACTTGGGGCGCAACCCGTATTATACCCAAGTTCCTTGCTATTTGATCTGTTATTACTTGATTACTTAACTCATTTGTGTAAGACTAGTGATTAATGTGATGTAACATGGAATTCCAAGAGACTCGCTTGTTGAACAAAGAGTCAGTAAGTTGAAAAGTCATGGAAGCAAAATGGTTATGAGGGTAGTCGAATAGCCACAAGGGTCAGTTTCACCCTTGGCTATAAATACCCCCTCATTTGTACATGCAAAGAAATTTTTCACCTCAACTCCTCCCACATAGCCATGAGAGTTTGTAATATCTTATTTTAGGAGTAAGTAGTGGCTCTAACAACCTGCACTCGGGGTTAGTGATATATGGTGTAATGATGTGTCTTGGAACTTTCACTTAATTCAGAATCCTGCTAACAGGACAACACATTTTCACACATGTATTCTATTTGTTGTAAGACTCATCTTTAACACTTGTAATGCATGTTTCTTTAACCTATGTTCTACATATAAATTGTTTCATTTGTTGTAATTCATAATCTATTAATGGAAATGTGTTGTATATGTTGTTAACGTTGTCTTACCCGTGTAGACTACTCTCCCAAACATCAAACAAACCTTTCACATGAAGCTTGTTGTAACAACTTTTGCACTCGTTCAGACTGGTCTGTTGAGTGTTGTACGTGTTATCTTACCTTGTACAATGTGACTTTTGTATCCATGTGGACTGCTCATCTGGAAGTTGTGCATGTCCTATTGTGTTGTGTGTTCCTAACAGTATTGGGACTACTCCCAGTCGACCTGGAAATCACTCTTACCCTCTTCCTCGACAGTGAAAGAACAATTGACACAAGTGACACTTACACTCACCAGGCACGTGAACCTCACTTCTTGGAGACAAAGCAAACCACTGTCATGTTTTGACAAGCAAGATTTGAGGTAGATCTTTAAGATAATGGAAACTGAGCCATCATACCGGATGGGACTTCTACACCAAACGGTGTGAGGTCTACTTGGGACTTCATACCAGGGAGACCCCATGATGTTGGTGGGTCCAACACCGTCAACAATTGCGTTATTGGGTCACCCTCCCTAAGACATTTCAACACCATATTGTAGCAATCGAGCATGGTTCTATTTAATGATATCCAATCCATGCAAATTAGAATGTCATATGATCCTAATGGTATAAAATTCAATTTAAATATTGTAGTGATTCCCTTGATTTGTACAAGGAAATACTCAATCATCTCTGATATCCCACTCTTTGTCCTAGTGGCCATCTAAACAATCCATGGTTCTTCATGGATTTTATTTGGAAATTCACATTTTTCCACAATCTTTGGGATAATATAGTCGAAATTAGATCCTAGGTCAATTAAAATTGAAACCAAAGCATCTTGTACCATACCTTCCATTTGAATAATTGCTACTTGTTAGTCTTCATACCTATCATATAATGCATTGTATATTTTGTGGATGCTTTGGGCCACATCCTTCATGGTTTATTCCTCTTGTATGTTGTGTAGCTTTGCACATGACTTCTGTAGCTTGGGGAAGTCTTTTCTCAACTCATTTTCTCCACACTCCCATCACTTATAGGCTCCTTTCCTAGGCCCTTCCATATTTTCATTTCATGATTTATGAGGTTCATTTTTGCTGACTATTAATTTTTTATGATGTTCACATTTGGTCACGTTATTAAAACTTCCACCCTTTCCCCCTTGCCCATATCTCAAGGTTTTATGTCCTCTCCATTTTACTTTATTTTTCTATTCTGTCTACCCTAGGTCTTATTCTTAGACTATTTTTAGGTTCATCCAACTCTATTCTGTCCGGGTATGCATACGGTAACCCACTGACATACATTTGGATTTTCATGTTTTCATCCTTGATGTAAGGTAGTTACCTTGGTAGTTCCAAGAATTTTATAATATACTCCTCAAGCGTTAGTTTCCCAATTTTATGCTCATAAAAGTATTTGTTCATATTGTCAGAATATCTTTCAGATAGGTACTTCACTCAAAATTACTTTTCAAACTTTTCATCTCTCCTCCCATGATACCTTTTATAATCTTGAAATCCTCTAACCATATATCATCCTTTCCTTTTAGACTAAAAATAGCCATCCTAGCCTTCATTTTCCTAGTACAATCATGCAGCTTGAAGTAGTTCTTTATTCCCAAAATCCTAGCTTCTGCATGCTTTTATTTCTTTACCTCTCCATCAAATTTTGGGGGTTTTTCCTTCTTGAATTATTCTTGAATGGGAGTCTTTCTACTCTTCCTTTGATGATGATATCTAGTGGTTGCACTATTACTTGATTGACTAGGACTATGTTCACGGTGCTAGACCCACCAACATTCAGGGGATCTCCTTGGTATGAAGTCCCAACTATACCTCATAGTGTTTGGTGTAGGAGTCCCATTTGGTATGATGGCCCAGTTTCCATTGTCTTAAAGGTTTACCTTAGTATTAATTGTCAGCACATGAGAGTGGTTATCTTCGTCTTTGAATAGTGAGGTTCGCCTGCCTAGTGAGTGCTTAGTGTTACTTGTGTCAAGGTTATTTCACCAAAGAGGGAGAGGGTGGAAGTGAGTCTCAAGTCAAAAGGGAATAGTCACAACTCTGCGAGTGACACACAACATAGCACGACATGCACAGCTTCTCACGGAGTAGTCCACATGGATGCGTAAGTCACAAACACACAGTGAATGGATAACATGTACAACACCCAACGAAATAGTTCACATGAGTGTGACGGTCGTTATAACAATATTATGAGAATGGTTTTGTTGAGTTTCCGGCGGGATAGCCCACATGGGAAAGACAATGTTAACACCGTATACAACACATTCTCATAATCATATGTATTAGAGCAACCAAAATAATTAATTTGTCTTAATACAGGTTAAAGGAACATGCATTACAAATGTCCAAAGAATAGTCTTACAAACAAATACAATACATGTGTGAAAATGTGTTGGTCTATTATCAAGCTTTTGAATTAAGTAAAAGTTCTTGTTGGCTTGTATGGGCCTAACCCAAGTTCAGAGGTGATTTAGCCAAGCAAATCCCGGTACTACTGGCCCTTTCGGCAACAGTTCATGGAGCGCGGACTAAGGTCTCACCCGAAGTAGTATGGGAGGGTGTTAGAACCAGGTCTCCACACCCTAGGAATTTCTGATGAGCTTTTGAAGGTCCACAGTTTGACCCTGTGTGCATGTTGCTATGTGTACTTGTTATTCCTTCACAACCTGTGATGCTACTTCCACACAGCCCTACTCGGGGCGCAACCTGTATTTTACCCAAGTACCTTGCTATTTGATCTTTTATTACCCGATTACTTAACTCATTTGTGTAAGACTAGTGATTATTACAACATATCCAGCAATCATATCAATGCACACGATAAATAAAACAATATAAATGTAAAGAAGGCAATGCACAAGCAGATACACAGAAATGGGAATAAGCTTCTCTTTATTATTCTTCGATTAAGATTACAGACTCGACACCACCCTGCGCACTTAGTTGTAGTGGTCTACGCACTCAGTTGCGGACTCTACTAGGCCTCTGTGCACTCAGCTGCAGAGCCTCTTCTTACTACTACGACCCAATACACTTAGACTCTTACTCTATGCTTGAACCATGCATATTCCTCTCTCCAATTTACTATCTTTACAATTTAGAGCCTCGCTCTATTTATACAATCCCATGGTCCACAGACCATGGGTAGGCAGACATGACTTTACATTACATTACTATACTTTATGGCAGACAACCTTATGACTTAACCTATACTTCGCGCTCCACGCCCACAATTCGCAAAGTCATACAATACATTTGACCAAAACTTGGGCTTTGAGCCCCAAAACATGTTGTGGGGGGATTCCATGCCCAACAGGCCCCCAACACAATCATCGTGACTCGTCCCAAGTCACTCTATGGGTGTGACGATCTTGGCACGGAGCCCCTCTAACTGATCCCGTACTGCTCAGAGGTCCGTGACGCATTGTTCTATAGTTTACTGGACCTGCTGCATGTACTCTTCCGATGATTTTTTGTTAGGATCAACTGCCTACCTTAGCGCATAGAGTCCCTACATCTGTGTGAGCTTGCCCTCAATATCTGCCGTAATGGTGAAGGCCTCACTAATCCATGGTTGGATGCACACTTTGAGAAGTGCCTCTTTCTGTCTTGTGGCATCCACCTGCTCTTTCAGTGCCCTTGCTTGCTGCATCTTTGCCAGTTGTTGGGTGAGGACGACTGTCTGTGTAGTTCCCCTTACATTATCTATTATGAAACCAACTCACAAAAAGATAGAAAAGATAGATCAACGACTTAGAATTCAGCCTTTTCGAGGGGGCAACCTCCTTTACATTACACAAATGAACAATTCTTGATGATACAAATGACAAAACCTCCTTTCTATATATAGGAGTCTAAGGAGTCATAATATACAATCAGAGCTGACATAACAATAATAATGTAAGGGAACAATAATAACAATAGTGGGCTTCTATGGGGCACAATAGTAACAATATGGGGACTACATGGGTACAAAAATATAATAAGGGGGCTATACTAATAACAATAAGGGGTTACACTAGTAGTATAGAGGCCTAACATGCCCCTGTCCTTCAAAAAGTGTTGTCCTCAACGCTTGAGTAGTTCTTGATGCTTCTGTAGAATATTCTTGTCCTCCCATGTGGAATCTTCAGCAGGTAAGTTCTTCCACATGTTGAGATAATCTGAAATTGATCAATTTCGTAGCTGTCGAGTTCTTGTTTCTGTGACTGCTCCAGGTTCCAATATGATTTTTCCTTCCTCTTCAAGTTTTGGCAATATTGTTTGAATTGGGATCTTCTGCAACTTTTGAATGAGTGGCCACACTTCTT
The DNA here is from genome assembly GCA_031772625.1 of Pinus tabuliformis. NCBI lineage: Eukaryota > Viridiplantae > Streptophyta > Pinopsida > Pinales > Pinaceae > Pinus > Pinus tabuliformis. The sequence continues at coordinate 760,666,886 of CM062815.1, read as the reverse complement.
CATCCTTCTTCCATTCATCCCTTGCTTCGTTTATCCAATCTGGTTGGATAATAGAAATAGCACAAAACAATGCTTCCACATCCTCATCCTTTCTTGAGAGTGCATCTGCAACAAAATTTTGCTTCCCTTTTCTATAGATGATGTCAAACTCATAACCCAATATATTTGTGACCCATTTTTTCTGTTGTTCTATAGATAATATTTGTTCTAAAAAGTATTTAAGACTATCATGATCCATTTTTACCTTGAAGTGTCTTCCCATTCGATAAGGTCGCCATTTCTTAAGTGCATGTAGTATTTCCAACATTTCCTTCTCATAAATAGCTTGCTTGAGATATAGCAGTAAAAATACTGAATCACCTACATCAAAACATTTTTCACTACAATGTTGATCTACCTATTGTTTCATTCAATTTTGCACCAAAGTGGCATTATCCTTTAAAAGTTGGACAACTTGTTGTTGATGCTCGATGTGACCTTTCACTGGTTAAACCTTTTTCTTCTTGATATGTCCTTCTATCTTGAGAGTTTGAGGAGTGGTAATTTCTTCCAATGCTTTACAAGATATGGTCGGATTCATTTCTTGATGCTTGATGTGATCTTTCGCTTCTTGAACATTTTTCTTCTTGATATGTCCTCCTATCTTGATAATTTGAGGAGTGGTAATTCCAGCCAATGCATTACAAGATATGGTTGGATTCATTTCTTCTTTCTTGATGTAATCTTTCACTCCTTAAACCTTTTTCTTCTTGATATGTCCTTCTATCTTGATAGTTTGAGGAGTGGTAATTCTTGCCAATGCTTTACAAGATATGGTCGGATTAATTTCTTCTTTCTCTGGGGTTGGTTCCTAGTGTATATACTCTTCTTTCGATGTTTCTTGATCCTTTTCTTCCTCCTCTTCATAATCTATGTAAAATAATTTCTTCTTATCACACTTATGACCTTTAGTGCATTTTCTATCACAATTGTAACAAAGCCCTTTTTCTCTTTTCTCTTGCAATTGTTGTGGTGTAAACCTTGTAGGTTGTGGAAGGCTAGGAGAAACAAAACTTCCATTACTATAGTTGTGAGGGGTAGACTTTCTTGTTGCCATAATTTTACTTTCCACTATGTAACAAAACTCTTTTACTCTTTCCAATTGTTGTGGTGTTGCTCTTTGTATCCTCATAATGTGCTATCATTTCCTCCGTGAAAATTGACCATGTAACAAGTTGTTTACGAGAACAAAGCCCTTTATACCATAAAAATTGATCCGGTTCTAAATATGAAGATGAAATACATACCTTTTGTAACAGTGGTACACCATGTAGATCAAAATATTGCTCCATCTAAAGTATCCAATTTACTGGATCCTTGCCATCAAACTTCCTCATATCATATTTTCTTGATTTTAGGAGCTCGATCTTGAAATGACTATAACTCTGTAATTTCGGTTCTTCCAGTTCTGAAATTGCGACCTGCAGTAGCCCTCTGTGTCCTCTTTCCAATGCCACCAGTCTGATCCAAATTGGATTCTCCAAGGAAGAGTTATGTCAAATCTCCCATGGTGACATGATTATAGACTAGTTCAGTAGAGCGAAATTGTGCAACACGCCAAGTGTCACTGTTTCGACCTTTGGATCTAAAAAATGTATACAAGAAACTACAATCTGTCCTTATCCTGTAACTTCTTACGAAATTTCAATCTGATGCTCAAAACAAAAGTTATGATTATTTTCCCCAGGTCACCTGTTTGGAATGTAATTTGAGAGTCTGCAAAAGGGCCAACTTCCTCAGATCATATCTCTGCAAATATAGCACCAAAAGCTCTATTTCAACCCAAATGGGTTTTTTTATTAGCGTCTAAAATGTCATAGAAAAAAATTTATAGCGCAAATGCCACGATGACCTGTTTAGAGTAGGGAAACCCTAGAATCGAAAGCTCTGATACCAAATGTTATGAAACCAGCTCACAAAAAGATAGAAAAGATAGATCAACGCCTTATAATTCAACCTCTTTGAGGGGGCAACCTCCTCTACATTACACAAATGAAAAATTCTTCGATGATACAAATGACAAGACCTCCTTTCTATATATAGGAGTCCAAGGAGTCATAATACACAATCAGAGCTGACATAACAATAATAATGCTAAGGGCACAATAATAACAATAGTCAGCTTTTATGGGGCACAACAGTAACAATATGGGGACTACATGGGTACAACAATATAACAAGGGGGTTGTAATAATAACAATAAGGGGTTACGTTAGTAGTATAGGGGCCGAACAATATTTCGTAATGGTGAAGGCCTCATTAATCCATGGGGTGATGCACACTTTAAGAGGTGCCTCTTTCTGTCTTGCCGCACCCACCTGCTCTTTCAGTGCCCTTGCTTGTTGCATCTTTGCTAGTTGTTGGGTGAGGATGACTGTCTGCTCAGTTCCCCTTACTTTACCATACTTCTCCTTAATCTCGCGCACCTTGGTTTCCAAGCGCTATATGTTGGAGTCCTCCTGCAAGGATGTGAGGATGCCAAAGGCTTGGTCCAACATGCTGGTACAGTCCTACACTGCCTGTCCAATTTCTTCCAATCCTTTTCAAATAGTGCTAGCACACTGCTCTCTAACTTTCGGAGGAGTGGAAGGTTGCACCTTCAACCGCAGCTCAGCAATTTGGAGATTCAGCTCCAACTGCACACATGTTGTTTCTTTGCACACGTTTTGGCCTCCACTTTCCAGATTGTGGATCCGTGTCTTTGTTGGTAGGTCTGCAGTGATGGACAACTCTAGGACTTGCCGACATGCTTCATCAATTGTTTTCACAATATACTGCTTCTGTGACACCAGTTCGTCATGCTGTAGGCTGAGCTATTCGATGTTGATCTTTTTCTCACTCATCACCTGAATCACGCAGACCTCCCTGGCACGGAGCTCTGCTGTTATGCCATCCTGCAGTTGGTATGTGTCTTGTGGAAGGGCATCCAAATTAAGGCCAAGTCCCTTGATCCTGCCCATCACGTCTCTATTTTCCTCTTTCTCTACTGTTAGCACTCCCTTCGGTAGCACTATCGTGTTGGCCATCTTTGCGCGTAGCAGCTACTCCACTACTGATGTGCCTATTGCGCTGTAGGTGGCTACGGTTCCTTCCTGTGGGGACCGCACCTGTGGTTCCTGCAGCTGCACCCTAAGGGCCCCCAACATAATCTGCTTCTTTAACATGGCTTCCTGGAGCGCTTCCTTGGTGACCTCGTGAACCGTGTCATAGAGGTCACCTTCTGTTAACATGATTAGGTCGATGGCCAATTTGGATGCCTTGGCCTTTTTTCATGGACCTGATCTCTCTGTGACATTTGGCCTTTTCAGTTGGGTGGAAGTTGTGCTTGGGTCCATGCCTTCTTCTGTGAGGTTTGTGTTCTCTGCTTCTTATCCTGTGGACAAGTCCTGGCCCTCCTCATCCTACATTGTGGTGGCCCCTGTTGCCTGTGCTACTGCTTCTACTTCAGCAGCCTTTGCTTGGTCTACGGCTGCCCTTGCTGCCTCGCAGATAGCCCTTACCTCCATGACTGCTTTTTCATTGTGACTCTTCTCAGCTAGTTGCGTGACGCGCAACTTGGCCTCATCCTTTCTTTTCTATGTTGTGGTCCTATCAAATTCCACCAAATCCGGGGCATGCCACCTCGGAGGCCATGATTCTAACACTGTAAAAATTGCATCATCAGTGGTGATGAAGGGGAGCTTAGTCTGCTGCTGCGCCAGATCCTTTCGTGACCCTTGTGACATGTTGTTTCTGCACGTACCTCCCTCATCACATAGCTCCCAAACAGACTCTTTTATAGTCCCACTCTCTCTTTCAATAGCCTGGAGCGCTGAGACTACGCTCCCTATGGCTAGTCAGGTGGTCGTATCACCTGTGCGAGACTTCAACTCGCTTAGTTTAGTATACTAAAACTCCTAAATTTCCTTCACGACAGTCGGCACCGCACGTTCTACTGTATGTAGTGCACTCCCCTGGTTACTGCGTTTGGTGATGTGCGATCGTAGCCATGGCAGCAAAGTCATAAATTCCCGGTGACAATCTTCTAATCCAGTGGTATGATCATCCGCACCTTGTCTTGTTATCCTTGGTTGATCGATGAGACTTGCTTGCTTGATCTCGTTTTCTAGCCTTTTGATCTCGGTGTCCATCAAAATGCTTTTCTTCTGCAGTCATACCCGGTCCTTTTCGAGTTCGTGAAGTCTAAGGTTCCCTCGCCGAATGGCTTCCTAAATCTCTATGTGTTCGACCTCGCATAGTCGTGTGATTTCTTCGTCCTGGTCTTCGTGTACTGTCACAACTACGGGAGCTATTATGTGCAAATCCCTAGTTGCATTCTCTTCAGAAATTATGGTCCCTACTATGTTTTTCACCTTCAAAATCTTTTCTGTGGTCAGGGTTTTGCACATGGTCCTATAGGCCCATTGAACCACTGGTCCATGCTGGTCCCAATCAGTGCGTCCTACCTAGTGAACCTTGTTCATTACTCTGCACACCCTATCGAATGCTTCGTCGTGGATAATTGGTAGTGCACGTCACCTTTCATGCTGCTACAGTTTGTTTTGATTCTCTATTCTGGGGGTGGTGTGCACTTGTGTGGGCTGTATAGCATATGTTTATACCCATCGGGAAAGGTGGGCGCACAAGTTGTTCCGCCCCTATTGACTGGCTCTTGTTCGAAGCTTGGGTTTTCCAAAATGTAGGCGCATCATCCTTTTTCATCCACGCCAGTCCTAAAAATTTCTTTGATGCGTACCCCACCATCATGCAGGCGTCATGTGCAGTGCCCACTTCAACACATTGAACCGCTGCTGTTCTGGTACTACACTTTCAAATTTGCTCAGGAATTCATCCGCTATTGACAATCCATCATATGTCGGCAGATCCCTTGCTTCTATTGTCACACAGCACAGTGATCTAACCATCATGTTGTAATTAAGCATTATTGCTTCATGCAGCCAATTCTTCCATCGCTCTATCTCTTCATCTGAATCCGAAGTGCAGGAGCTTTCATGCTCCCATGAAATCCTTCCATCTGCAGTCGGATTCACCCAATCCTCTTCTCACGCAGTTATATTGTAGATACAATTGAGATTGTCATCACTATCATCGTCGCGCACCGGTTCAGTGTATTGCGCGCCTTCGGCTAGAGCTAGTGGTACTACTACGCGTGGTGAATTTTTCTCAAAGATCATTTTGTGCTCCTTCAGATTTATGACTGCATTCATATCGTTGGCCCAGTCTATTCCTAGTAGTGTGGGATAGGGATTACTGTCATCGAAAATCTCTATCACTTCAAAATTCTCGTGTGCGCTCGCACCTTCAATATCCACTATTACCCCTTGCAATCTTCCCATCGGCAAGATCTTCTGTTGGTTCACCATTCATAATTGAACTGGAGACCACTGTAGCGTGGGTCTACGCATGCGTTCCCATGTTTGTTTTGACAATACATTCGCTTCTGATCTGAGATCTAAGATTACCTGATCCATTTCATACTCACCAATTTGTGTAGTCAACCTCATTTCCATTCCTGTGTGCAATGCATGCTTTCCATGTTTCTGGACCACGCGCGGTTCTCCTAACCCTGCGCACCTAGTGATAAGTTCCTGTAGTCCTTTGACTACCTTTATATCATGTAGCAGTTTCATGAATGTCTCTAGAAAGGTAGTGAGCATTGAAGGATCCATCCCTAGTTCTAGTTGATCCTTACTACCTGAAGTGGAGGCCTCCGTGAAGCTCTTCTTAGCTTCCATGAATGTCTCCTTCACGCATTCTAAATCAAACTCGGGTTCCTTTGTAGGAGCCTTGTGAAACAATGCACTTTCTTCTGGCTACTTCACTTTATCATCACCCATGGTCATACCACTCCTAAGCATCATGTTTACATTTGGGTCTTCTTCGCACGACTCAGACCTCATCATCTGCAAATTCTGAGTCGGAGGGGGCTGGAGTACCTCTTTTTCGTGCATCCTCGCTATCAGGGAAGGGCAATATTTTTCCTCGTCATAAAACATAGTATAGTACCAACATGATGTCCTTGTCGTGTTTGTACAATCGCGGGCATAGTGCCCTGGCCCTCTACAATTGTAACAAATTAGTTGTCTGTGACCCCTTCCTGGTCCCATTCCACCTCAACCTCGACCGCGCCCCTGAAATCCAGCACATGCCATCCCTAGATTTGGGTCAATGGCTTGTGTTTTGGTCTACACCCTGTGGGCAGGAGTCCGATCCATCATTAGTTCGTAGCTTCAGTAGGGGCATTCATCATGGCCTACCAACTATTAGGATATTCCGACACATAGGATATAGTTAAGTTCAACTTGGTCTAGTTTAGAGTTAGGTATAGAGTTAGGTAAAGTGTGTTTCTTTACCGTTGTACATATTGTAACTTACAATCCGACGGTCACGATATGTAGTGATCCGACGGTTCACTCTCACCTCGGTATTACCGACACTTGATCCGTGGCTTGACACCCGATTGGTCCATGAGTTCTATTTAAAGCGCATGGAGGGTCATTGTTCGGGTAATCCGTGCATGAGAGAAGCTTATGTAAATTTTCATTCTTTGATTAATAAATTGCCTGTAGTACCCACGTTGGGACAGGCCGTGGACTGTTTCCCTCCTTGCACTCTGAGGGTTTTAACCACGTCAAAAATACTGGTGTATTGATTTGAGATCTGGTTGTGAGCGGTGTCCTTTTGGTATTCTTTCTGAGGAACTTACCCTGTAAATTCCTACATGGTATCGGAGCTATTTGAGGGCCGCGTCCGTTGGTGATCCAAATCTGAAGCCGGTAGAACTGCATGCGGCTGTTGTTTCCTAGATCTGCTGTTTCTGACTGCTTTCGGGCCGAGAGGACTGCTCTGTTGCGTTCGGAGCATCTGTTTTAGTGAGGAACCCCTTTCGTTTCACGCGAAAAGGTTTCTGGTAGCCCGCCCTGCTGCGTCATTTTTCAGATCGGGAGGTATACAGTGTTTTTTGCAGTTTACTGTTATTTTCTCTCTGCTTATTTCGGTTTCGGTTTATTTAGCCTTTTTTTTAACCGGATTTATACCTTTCATTTCTGCGTATGCTCTTTGCCCTGCGAATCTATGCGATCTGGGCAAATCAGAAACAGAAAGGAAGGATTTTTCTCATGTGTATGCTCTTTTCCCTGCACCTTAGTGTGATCTCGGAAAATCAGAAACATTGAGAAAAATATTTAGTTTTTCGGCTAAAGCTAACTTTGAGATTTTTTTTTTTAAATTTCTAGTTTTTTGGCTAAAGCTAACTTCGAGCCGCAAGGTTCGTTTTTCTTTGCATATTCGTGTTGGGTTTTGTGTTTTGTGTTTTGTAGGGAAAAAGAGCTTTCTCAAGGCAAGCACGCAAATCAAGGCCCCCCCCCCCCCCCCGCTCTCTCTCTCTCTCTCTCTCTCTCTCGCTCAAACTTTTTGTATAGATCAATTGGTTCAAAGCTATTTTAAGAGAGTAGAGGTCTTGGGTTCAAGTCTCCATTTTGTGGGGGCGGATTTTTTCATTCCCGCACATTCGCGCACTTTGCCGGCAACGTCAACAATTTTTTTTCAAAAAGCCATAACTTCTTCATCCGGAAGCCTTTTTCAGAGCCGTTTTTTTTTAAACTGCCTATTCTTTCGAGATCTATCCATTGGACCACTTACTTTCAGCATCTTCAGCTTCAGTTTTTTTCAAAAAAATGGAAAGTCCATGCCAAGTCATTCTTGACAGCACTAACTACTTCCAATGGGTAGCCTACATGGGAGATTTACTTAGAAGTAAAGGTCTCTTCATAATAGCCACAGACCAAGAGAAGAAACCAAAAGATGAAGACAAGGCTGAAAAATGGGAAAATAGAAAAGATCAAGCACGTGGTTTGATAGGAATGTCTATTTCTCCTGATCTTAGATTCCACATTGCAGAACTTGAAACTCCTCATGAAGCATTAGAAAAACTCACTAAAGTTTTTGGGATTAAAAATGAAATTAGAGCCCATCAACTTGAGAATGAGTTGCTTACTTTGGATCCTAATAATTTTTCTTGCATTGAAGATTTCTTGTCCAAATTCAAGACCCTTAGATATCTCTTGGAAGGTGTTAAAGTTAAGAAATAAGATGGTAACCTTATTTATTCCATCCTTACTAAGTTGGGACCAGTCTACTCTGTATTTGTTTCCACTTTCCATTCTACAAGGGAAGCTTTCATTTGTCAAGGCAAAGACTACAAGCCCCCTTACTTTGACTCCTTTTGTGATTCCTTAATAAGAGAACAAGAAAAACTCTTACACCTTGGTCTTCTTAATCTTGGAAACTCTTCCTCGAAAGCGTTAGCCGCCCAGCAGCAACCAAATTCAAAGAATCCTAAGAAGTCATATCCTCAAAAGAATGGTCCTAAACCAACTCAGCCTCAAGATGAAAGATCATTTCAGCAAAATGATAAGACCAATAAAAACAAATGGAAGAAGACTGATAGACATTGTAACTTTTGTAATCGAGATGGCCACTTAGAATCTAAATGCTTTAAGAAGATGGAAGCCTTGGAAGCCGCAATGAAGAAACATAACATCCATGTGGAGCCTACTTCAACTTCAACTTCAACTTCCGGAATGGCACTTTCTGCATGTCGTTGTCAATCATCTCAGTCTGGTTATGCATTAAATGTATCTTCTTCTTCTTCTCATTCTCATGAGTGGCTCATTGATTCTGGAGCCTCTTATCACATGGCCAAAAACCAAGCCATGTTTTCTTCTTTAAATGATTGTAACACCAAAAATATATATGTTGGTGATGATAGATCTCTTAATGTTGTAGGGACTGGAACTGTTCATCTAGACAATGGTCAGTTTAATGATGTATTATGTGTTCCAACCTTATCCTGCAACCTTCTATCTGTCTATCAGATAACTCATTCAGGTGAAGGTAAAATTGTTGAATTTTCACCTCATGATGTTGTAATCAAGGATCTAAAAGATCCTAAACAAATTCTAGCTACTGGTCTTGCTGATGATTCCACAAGGTTGTATAAGTTTCACAACTTTGGGTCATCAAATCTTCCCTCAGTATTTGTTGCTCATAATGATGAAGTGAGCAAACTTTGGCATGAGCGATTTGGTCACTTAAACTATCGCTCCCTTCAGCATCTATGTAAAGAAAATATGGTGACAGGTCTTCCTATGGTATCTTGCAGAGATGGTGTTTGTTCCGGATGTGTACTCGGTAAACATCATCGGGACAGTTTTGACAAACGTGCCTCTTGGCACGCCTCAGCCCCTTTACAGCTTGAGGCGAACACTAGATAGTTTATATGAACACTAGATAGTTTAAATTGTTTTGTAATTTCAGCAGGTTGGTACAACTCCTGGTCTTCATTCATCATAGTATGGTACAACTCCTACCACTGGTCCTAGACCAGTATCATTGATCCCAGATCAATGGAGGTCATCCTAGTGTAGGGAGTATAGTAGATACAATGATGCGTCCATCGGTACTACTATGGTCCCTAACTTCATTTCCCTGCTCATTGATCAGATGAGAGGTACTTCCCATGAGTCCCAGACTGCATGGGTAGGATGCCACGACAGGAGAACTAATCAATCCTTTCCTCACAGGAGAACACATCAATCTTGCTACAATTTCCATGGAGAACACATCAATCCAGGCCTCACAGGAGAACACATCAATCCTGCTACAATTGCCATGGAGAACACATCAATCCAGGCTGCCATGGATAACACATCAATCCAGGCCTCACAGGAGAACAAATCATCCTGCTACACAGGAGAGCGAATCATCCTGTTCCACAAGAGAGTGAATCATCTTGTCCCACAAGAGAGCAAATCATCTTGTTCCAGTGTGCACCACCAGGGGAGGGTGAGTCACCCTGTGGTCATATGTTGCTCCAGTAGGAACCGCAAGCCCTCAGAGCTCCCAGAGCTCAATGTATGCAACATGCAGGACCCTTGTACAAGGGGTTCTTGCCGACTCCAAGTCGTTTGGGAAAATCACAGATTAGATCTTTCCTCGGGGCTTTGACAAGGTGTATCAACCTGTACATCATCTTAATGTGATGGAGCTTCCTTGCTCATCAACTTACCATATCCCAGATGATGTCTATCTGCTGGAGCAATTGACGAATATGGGATTCCTGAATAATCAAATCCCACCTCTGGTTGTTACAGAGAATCACAATGGTATCCAATGTAAATCCAAACAGCTCACTGAAGAGCTTTCCCAACCAGAATGCCTCACATGAGGTTATGCTAGCAACAATATATCCTGCTTCGGCGGTGCTCAAAGCCACCGACTTCTGCTTCCTGCTCATCGAAGCAGTTCCCAAGGTGAAACAGTACCCGGAAGTGCTCTTACGGTCCACCACACTTCCTGCCCAATCAACATCAGTATATCCAAGTAGTCTCACATCTCCGACAGTGTATCTTAATCCATGAGAGATTGTGTCCTGAAGACATCTCAGAAGATTCCTGGCATCAATCCAGTGAGGCTCAACCAAATATGAGCTCACAATGCTAACTGCAAAACATATGTTCGGACAAAGGTTCACCAAGAACATCAATGCGAATGAGTTTTTGAAACTCAGAGGCATTTCCCAAGACTGGTCCGGCATCACTACCATATAACTTCTAAAAGTTAAGATCCTCGAGGTAGTCACAGGCTTGCAGTCCATCATACCGAATCTTTCCAATATATTTACCACATATTTTCCTTGAGATAGGAAAATTTCCCTTCTTTCCAAATGCTCCCAATTTATTTCTTTTCTCTTTCGGCACATGAAAGTATACAGGGCTTCCAAAAATTTTAAAATGAGAAACATCAGGTTTCTTACCGGTGAATTTTTCTTCAGGAGTCTTGGAACCCAATGCTTGATGAGGGCATCGATTTTGTACATATACGACAGTGTTTGCAGCTTCAGCCCATAGAATCTTTGGAGGTCTTTGATCATGTAGCATGGCCCGGACAGCTTCCATCATCGTGTGGTTCTTCCTTCCCACCACACCATTCTGCTTAGGTGTATGTGGTGTAGTAGTCTCCCTCTTAATGCCAACCTCAGGTATGCCTGATTAAACCAATTGTAATATATCGGAGGTCTTGCTTTGGCTTGAGGGGAATGGTCCCCTTTTGAGCTTTCCTTTGGCACATCCCGGACATACACCTTCTTTCTCTACTTGGAATTCGGGCATCCCTATTACCATCTGTCTTACATTGGGTAAAGCTTTGTAATGAAGGTGGGCAAACATCCAATGCAAAAGTTCGGACTAAAGAGTTGTGTCACAAGACATGACACCTAGCGGACTTCCATCGACCTGATATAATGAATCAACACTAAACCCAAGAGTAAAGTCATCTTTAACATTATTTTTCCATATACATATCTTGCCATTACTGAAGGTTACCTTGTAGCCTCTGTCTTCCATTGCCAAGATGGACACTAGGTTCCTTTTGAGGTCAGGTGCATTTAATACATCCTAGAATTTCTAGCCTTCTTGAATGCTTGTCCTCTTCCTTGATTCCCAGCTCTCCTCTTACCTTTGCTGTTGAATTTGTCATTCGTTTGATTGCCATCAAAGGGATTTCGAGTTGCACCACTGCATATTGTACCATGCTTTTCTAATCATGATTATCATCATGCTGCCCATATCCATGATTTTATCCATCATAATGCTGCGCAAACTAGTGTGCATCATCATCATGCTTTCCTATATGTCCATGATCTCATGTTTCCCTTTATGTCCATGATCTCATTCATCATGATGCTCATGATCTCATACATAGTGACTTGCTTTATCGCAAATGTAACATCGTCATTTTCTTCTAGCCTTAGGTCTAGCCTTTCCTTTTGATTTAGTCCCGGAATTATTTCTTTTCTTTGCATGAGAAGAAAAGGCAGCAGGAGGACCTTTAGGCATGGGCATTTCTTGCACTTCTTCCCTTGTTTCTTCTTGAATGCATCTAGCCATTAATTCCTTGAAACTAGGAATTACATTATTGTTCAGAAGAGTAGTCCTGAACACATACCATTCAGATAGTAATCCTCCGAGAGTTGTGAGTGTTATTTCTCTGTCAGTAATGGTTTCCCCAATAGATAGGAGATCGTTCTTGATCTCGATGATTCTTAAGAAGTATGCTTGCATACTTTCATCTTTACCCTTCTTGATTTCCCTCAGCTTATTTCTAAGAAACAAAACTTGATTTGCTGCCATCATTAACTTTAAATAAACTCACCAGTTTATCGTAGATTTCCTTGGACGTGTCCAGTTCAGAGATGTAGGCCACCAAGTGCTTGTCGATAGAGTCCCGGATGATCTTCTATTGTTTTGACTTCTCCATTTTTTCATTTGTTCCAGGCAGCAGTAGATGCATTTGATGGAGGCTCAACAATATTGCCTCTCACATGATCCAACACTCCTTGATTCTCAAGGGTTAGATCGATAGACATCTTCCATCCATGATAGTCAGCTTTCTCACGGAGCTTGTCTTCAGCAGGAAAGAGTGTTGAGGACCCCATAGTTCTTTTAGGATAACCTTGCCAATATTCTCTTCGATGGTTGCTCTTGCTCTTGCTCGGGCTTTGTCTTCACCTCAGCTCCGATACGATGTTAAGTTATGGTATGTTCTATGCTTATAACAGTTTACTTCTTTTTCTTATTATATTCCACCGATTAGCAATCACATGTACATAAAGTAAAGTGCAGATAGAACATTAAACGATCGATAGAAAACAAGCCAAGACAAGAGACACAAGATGTGGCGGCTAGCCAGGGACAAACCCCACAATGTGTGGGGAAACCCTTTGATAAAATCTTCTTTTATCTTCAATAATTCAGCAGAGAGAAATAGTTCAATAAATTTGATTCATATCAGCAGTAGAAAACCCTAGATCAGTAGCATCAGCATTAGTGGCTTCATTATCAAACTAGGGCAGACCATATCTCACAAACCGACTGTCAGATTGACTTCATTCCACCACCAAAAGTTTCGGATTCCAGAGGAGGTTCAGATGAACCTACAGCGTAGTTCAGATGAGGAGATCTTCTAGGCCATGCAAGTCAATCTTTGCTTCTGCAGTTGCAGCTTCAATTTCAGCAGTTTCCGGCTTCAAACTAGGGCAGTCGATATCTTGCAAACCGTTCGTCGGAATGACTTCATTCCACCACCAAAAGTTGCGGCTTTCAAAGGAGGTTCAGATGAACCTACAGTGCAGTTCCAAAGAGGATATATTCTAGTCCACGCAAGTCAATCTTTACTTCTGTAGTTGCAGCTTCAGTTTCAGCAGTTTCCGGCTTCAAACTAGGGCAGTCGATATCTTGCAAACCGTTCGTCGGATTGACTTCATTCCACCACCAAAAGTTGCGGCTTTCAAAGGAGGTTCAGATGAACCTACAACACGGTTCCAAAGAGGAGATATTATAGGCCACGCAAGTCAATCTTTACTTCTGTAGTTGCAGCTTCAAATTCAACAGCTTCCGGCTTCACATGTGTGAGAGAGAGGACCCATTTCAACGCAGTAGAGAAGAGACTCATATCTGCGCAGTAGAGAGAGAGAGATGTGATGAGATGAGTGAGTCTAAATGAGGAAAAGTCTTCTTATATTTATACACAACGTTGGTGGTTGAATAGATGCGACTGTTGGGCTTTTGAGCCTACATGAGTTGTAGGTCGGCTTGATAATAATTCCATAATCAAAATAAATTCATATCTCCATGAATACTTATCGGAATTGGATGATGTTTATATCAATCCTACACCTCTCGACGAGAGGAATCTAATAAAAATATTATTAGCCATGAATAAGATGACCCACATGAAGTTTTGCCCTGGTTGCCAATTTTAACACTTATCAAACTGACCATGCTTCTCGGAGAGACATTCGCGAGCTCTTCCTTGATTTCCAACCAAGGTGAAATTAAGGGACTGGTTTCTAATTCTTCGCTACCTCCGCTTCTATAGATCTTCCCACTTCGCATAGCTCCAAACATTAATTTATTTGCATAACCTTCTTTTCACACAATAGCATCTTAATCCAAGTGTTCAAAGATTTAATATACTTACCTCGTGGTCCCTTGAGGAAACGTCACTCTGCCTCACTGTAGCTGACGGTCATGTCTATCGCAAACTCAATGATAAATCCTCCTATAATTCGGTCGAGCCAATGGTCCACAGCTTGCGCGATCTTATCTCCTGATGCTTCTAGTATGTGCAGTAATTCTGGAGTCCACACTATTGATTTGTTCAGCCTACACCTTCCCTAGCTGTCTACTAACTTCGCGATCCACTCATACAGCTTCAAAAGGAGAGGATGCAAAGAAAATTTCATGGATTTCTGTCTATAAGTAGCGCTCCAACCACTGTTCCTTAGATAATCACGGATTTCTTTTTTCTTGCGTCGCGAACTCATGAATATTCTTGTCCAACCACTCTTCAATTTCTTTCTTTGTTGGATTCTAGTGGCACGAAATCAGACATCCCTTATGTAGATCCTGATCCCGGCAATGGAACCATTTGTTGGCTTGTATGGGCCTGACCTAGGTTTAGAGGTGATTTAGCCAAGAAAATCCTGGTACTACTAGCCCTTTTGACAACAGTCTACGGAGCATGGACTGAGGTCTCACCTAAAGTAGTATGGGAGGGTGCTAAAGCTAGGTTTCCGCACCCTAGGAATGTCTGATGAGCTTCTGGAGGTCCGCGGTTTGACCCTGCGTGCACGTTGCTATGCGCACTTGTTATTCCTTCACAACCTGTGATGCTGCTTCCACGTATCCCTACTGAGGGTGTAACCCGTATTATACCCAAGTTCCTTGCTATTTGATCTGTTATTACCCAATTAATTAACTCATTTTTGTAAGACTAGTGATTATTATAGCATATCCAACAATCATATCGGTGCGCACGATAAATAAAACAATATAAATGTAAAGAAGGCAATGCACAAGCAGATACAAAAAAAATGGGAATAAGCTTCTCTTTATTATTCTTTGATCAAGATTACAAACTCGACACCGCCTTGCACACTCAGCTGCAGGGGTTTGCGCACTCAGCTGCAGACTCTACTAGGCCTCTATGTACTTAGCTCTAGAGCCTATTCCTACTACTGTGACCTAATACACTTAGACTCTTACTCTATGCTTGAACCATGCGTATTCCTCTCTCCAATTCGCTATCTTTACAACTTAGAGCCTCGCTCTGTTTATACAATCCCATGGTCCGCGGACCATGGGTAGGCTGACATGACTTTACATTAGATTACAATACTTTAGGGTAGACATCCCTATGACTTAACCTATACTTCACGTTTCACGCCGTAATTCATGGAGTCATACAATACATTTGACCAAAACTTGGGCTTTGAGTGCCAAAACATGCTATGGGGGGATTCCATGCCCAATAGTTCCAAGACATATCAGTACACCATTACATCACTAACCCCGATAGTGGGGAATTGGAGCCACTGCTCGCTCCTCAAAGAAAAGACTACATGCTCTCAAGGCTATGTGCGAGGAGCCAAGGTGAAACATCTTCTCCATGTACAAATGAGGGGTATATATAGCCAAGGGTGAAACTGACCCTTGTGACTGTTCAACTTCCCTCATGACTGTTTGACTTACATGACTCTTCAACTTTACATGTGGGTCTCTTGAACTTCCATGTTACATTTCATTGATTACAATAGTATGGCCCACAGTAGTGATGTGGCCGAGATGACTCATGACATGACTCGACATGACGAAGTTGGTATGTTCATGTTGCTGGTACTGTCCATGTTGAGTTACAGCACTGCTAAGTGATGGATGTGCTCTTGGTGTATCATATCTTCACCTCCGCATGGCAAGGTGTGTGGAGGTTTCGATGGTCTTGGTGTTCGCTTGATGTTGCATGTGCATGTATCTCCTTCGCTTGTACTTGGCATGCTCCATGTGTTCGTTTGTTCATAGACAAGTATCCTTGCATGTGCTCCTTGTTCATCCCGTTCATCATCGTGCCATGTGTCATCCATGTACCTATATCTGCAATCACTTGTGATGAGATGTCATCAAATACATAAATTTCCTAGTCTACCATGATGCATTATCTTTTGCTTTTAGATGCAGGTGAACAGGAGAGAGGACAAGGCTTTGAAACTGCACATAGCCTATTTCGAGCTAGGATGAGGGTTTTAGACACTGTCAATGACACTTGTGCAGAGGCCACTGGGAGGCTGTGATGGGAAATCTGAATCAATAGTGAATTTTTGCGGGATCTGGCTTGACTAGAGGGTATATCTACGTAATGTTTCCAGGGAGATAGCGCATGTAGCAAGGGGACACCAACAGTGAAAACTGTGTAAATTATTCGGGGAGCTGGCAATGGGCTATGGGGGGCTGCTGGACAAAACTACGTAGAGTTGGGAGGCTAGCATGCAGGACATCCCTGCAAATTTTTTGGGCTAAGCGGGATGTTAGGCAGCTGGGAGACAACCCATGAAAACTACGCAGTTTTCAGGAGGAGAAGCAGGTCAGCTAATAGGGTGACTGGTTGAAAAAACTGTGCAATTCTTTAGGGCAATGCAATGATAGGAAATGGTTGTTTGTTTGGCATGTCTGTGTAGTTTCATTAGTCAGTGGAAGCGGGCATGTTTGGTAGCTTCTGCGCAATTTTTTGGAGTGAGGCCCAGGGTCACTGCCCGGTCAAACTCTTTGGTTGACCATCTGGAGGATTAATGGCTTTGCTTGTGGCTAGCACACATTGAGATGGCTTACTGAGAAACTTCTATGTTGTTCTGGGTGACATTCAGTCCAATCGATTCCAGGATTGCGTAGTGCAGACTGCCTGGGAGGCAGCCTCAAGCTCTGTGCAATTCTAGGCAACAGTATATCCTCACTGAGGGCTGAGACTGCATAATGTAGCTCAACGAAGGTCTAACTATTGGAGGGTGGTATAGTCGATAGAGTTTCAAAAAAATGACCAAGTGTGTGAACAAGTGACTTCATACATGCATCACCTTGTGGACACACACCCAACAGGACTTGATGACAAGACACCTCGAACCATCAAGACAGCATGCGCTAAGTGTGACTGACTGATGGGTGGGAGCAACAAGCGTGACACTTGTGATAGATTGTTGAACAACCGAGATGAAACTTGCACAAAATTGCATACAACTTCATGTGTGACTGCGACAGATGTTTACATAGTGAATACAACTTGTACACATTGTTGTAGGGAAAAGTATCCGACTCGGATGACCCTATCCCACTCTAAGGGTGATAGTTCCTTAGCAACAACTGTAAAACAAACTAGTTAAGGTTTACTTCTTTATGAAAGAAAAAGAGAATGGAGAAATGCACTAACCGTTGCCTTGCGCTTAATGTCGAATCCAAACTCTTCTCTTTGGCCGCTTGCTCCTAGCTCCTTGTTCTTTTGCTTGCCTAGCTACAATGAGATCCTGCAAAATAACAAAGAAGGAAACTAAAAGAGGCATGCAATCATAACTGGTTCATGGATTAGTGTAAACCAAACATGCAATCATCACAATATATTATTGAAACAAGAGCACGTAGAAGAACCTCAATAGCTTTTATTAATGAAGAAGTAAAGGTTCTGAGAGTATTACAACCATTGAAGGCTCCAACCCAGCAACACCTCCCAACAGAAAGAATTTCTCCTCTTCACCTCTCTCAAACAATCACCCAATAGTTCTATAGTGAAACCAACAGCATATCATTACTTTGCACAAAATTCCAGCCTCCTGAGCTCATAGGAGAGAGCTCAATATATAGATGAATTGAGAAAGGATGAGTCAGCTTGCAACTGATGTGTAGCTGCCTTGTGTCCTCTCTCTCTTTAGTTAATCTTTAGTTGATCTTCAGTTCTTGAGTCCACTTGGAGAACCTTGCTTCCACTTGGAGAAACAGAGCCTCTGACTCATCACAAGGCGAAATACCTGATCCAAGTGTCATTTTTGGAAGATTCCAGAGCAATGACTCAGTGTGCCACTTGTCCCATCTCGCTCAGCGCAGGTGGCCTTTGTTCCACTTGCTTTGCAACGCAGGTACACCATGGAGCAACTGAGTTTCAGTGCAGAAACCTAGTGGAGCACCTGCTTTGATTTCAGGATTGCTTGTTTTTGAGTGTTTTCAGGTGGAGAACTAATCTGAGAGCTGTTGGTTTGCTGACCTTGTTCCTCTAGGGGTAGGAACATCATGTTTAGGGAACTTTGGATCCCTTGGATTATTGACAATTCATGCTTGTTGCTGTAAGGCACAAAATTGTCTATAACACACATGAAGAGGGACTTTGTGCATAATCAGAACATGGATGCAAGCATGACATTCTGACCAACATGTTAAATGATTTCCGATGAACGGTCAAGCGAGGTGGGTGAAAATACTCCACACGAGCTCACGAGATGAGACTGAGTGCTTGCAATCATCAAGGAAAAACCCAAGGAAGGCTCTGAAATTAGATGCAGGCCAAAATTTTGGAGGGTTTTTTAGCCATTACAACACTTGGCGACAAACTGGTTGAATTCCAACTTCTCTGTTTAGGTCCATTAATAGCACAGGGCCTTGGTCTTCCAGGGAGTATTGAGTCATTGTGCGGGTTAATTTAGCTTCCCCACTTACCCCATGGACAAACATGGTTCACCTTTCATCAACTCAGTCAAACACAACAACAAGCAGCTTGATCATAATGTTTCGAAATCAGGAAGGGTATTTTGATTCGTGAGTTGAAAAAGTTCAAAGTATAAGTTTTCATCTCTGGTGTTACTCACTGCCAACGGGCCTGGACAGTACCCTAGTGGAGTCATGCAGGAACACACAAATTTCTCCATATCCAGTGAGCCTGGCCAGTACCCATGTGTAGTTTCATGCTTCATCTCTTTGCGTAGGAAGCCTTTCTCTTATTTCGCCTTTGTATTTTTTAACAGGACTGTGCATAGGCACTTATTTATTTTTTGGGCGAAAGAGGGATCCTAACTTATTCAGAAAATAATAGGTTGTTCCTTCAAAGAAGCATCTAAGACCTCTGACATAGGTTTTCTTGTTTAGATTTTCCCCTTCTCTATTTCTACTAGTTGGATGAGCTTGACACAATGAATAGAAGGTTGAGTATAGGCATGGGGTTTCCCAGTGTGGACAAAGGTTCATGGTTGGACCCAAGCTTACCTTGAATACACCTTGTATTTTCCACCAAGACTTCATTGACTGAAGTTTATAACCAAGCACAGAGAATATGGACGCAAGACTGGCTAAGTGTTGTAGTGTCATAAGACTCTTTAGATCTCAACCCCATACTCATTCAAAATCCAGAACTCAATAGAGGGCAACACTTATTTACAAAACCAAAAATATCATTATACTAAGCAAACAAAACAAAATGAAACAAATATAGTAATAAAAACGAAAAAAACAACAAGTAGTAAACAGACTATGTATATGGTGCGGGGCGTGACCCTCGCTTACTGAAAGTAGTGTTTGAGATCTTGGCCATTCACAGGAAAGTTGTCAATCCTTCCATAAAGTGATATGCAGATGGTATGTGTGAGGTCCAAGCTTCTAATTGACAGTGTACGAACAAATCCACAGGGACCGAAACTTCATATGTTTCTCTTTGTCTTCATGGGATTTGTCCCATTTCAAGAACAAGTCACCAACATCGAAGTTAGTGTTCCCTGCATACTTCTTTTCAAACCATCTCTTGATACGGTTCTAGCATAGTGTAAATTTTTATTTTACTTTCATCCTTTCTTCCTACAGTTTGTGAAGGGTATCCATCCTATGCTGAACTAGTAGACAAAGCTTGCCTTGAGATTTTTGGGACAATTGGAGCACAAGCAAGTAGATGTTTGGCTGTAGGATGGCTTGTTTCCAATAAACCAAGAAGTATGGAAAGGTGTTCAGAGATGGTTTGGGTGATACGCGATCAGCCCATAAGGCATTCGTCAAGGCAGAGTACTAGTTACACTACTCAGAGTAAATGGTCTTCTTGATTATGTAGATAAGGATTTTATTTGTGGATTCTGCGAGACCATTTCCCAGTGAATAGTAGTTAGATGAGTGTTTTAGCACAATACCATGTTTCAGTGCAAAATAATAAAGCTTTAAAGATGAAAAATAAGTTGGATTATCAAACATAAGTGATACTAGAACGCCAAAGCATGACATGACGTTCTGTTGGAGGAAGTTGATGACTTCCTGGTCATTTACTTTCTTGAGCGGAACTATTTATGTCCACCATGTGAAGTAATCAGTTGCTGTCAAGATGTAGCGATGTTGTTTTGATGAATGTGGGAAAATCTCCCCAATTATGTCCAGGCCCCATTGTTGGAAAAATTCACTCACTGTCACAAGGTGTAGTGGGGTTGCCGACCTTCATGTTATGTTGGACCATCACTGATAGACTCGACCCTTGTAGGCATAAGCATTTGTATCATTGAACAATGTGGGCCAGTAGAAACCAGCTTGCGTAAATTTTTGCGCAGTGGTATTTCTTGTGAAGTGGTCCCCGGCTGGTCCGTTATGCAAATCATGCAAGACATTCTCTGAGTCATATGCCTCCAGGCACCTGAGCACTATTACTGTGCTTTCTGTAAATCACTCCATGCACCAAATAATAGATTAAATCTTTGAGGTGAAGTGCCCTCTTCTGTCTCATGGAGAAGTGAGAGGGTATGGTGCCATGCTCAAGGTAATGGTGCACATCTTCGTACCAAGAGTTTATGCATGTAATGTGTGGTGCTCTCTCTACATCATATATTTCTATTTCCTGCTCCCAACTAGAGAGCTATTCTGCTTCCTCCTATGTGTGGACTACCTCAGCTGCGAGTCTGCATAGACCATGACCCTTAACTATGTGAACTGGCTTGATGTCAAGATCATACTCTTGCAAGCCTACCATCCAGTTCACACGTCGTTCACCCAAATCTTGTTGTACAAGCAAATAGTTGATTGCTATGTGAGGCACATAGACTATGCAATGGTTATTCAACAAGTAGAGTCTAAAGTGTTTCACCACCATGTATATTGTGTATGCTTGTTTGTCAAAGGCGCGGTATTTGAGTTCAGATCCTTGCATGATTGTGCTCATGAAGGAGATGGGGCGTTTTTCATTCAACTCATCCTTATGAGTGAGTACTACAACAAGCGAGTTGTCGGAGGCAAAGGTGTATACTAGGAAATCTTTGTTGAAATATGGGTTATAAAGTGCAAGCACTTTTGCTATAGCCTGCTTGATATAGGTGAATGCGTTATTTTCCCTCTTGCCCCAGATGTATACTACATCCTTCTTGATCATGTCTTGCATTGGTTTTACTATCTACGCATAGTTCGAGATGAAATTCTGGAGGAATTTTATCTTTCCCAAGAAGGATTTAATTTCTTTCTTGTTGGTTGGGTGAGGGATTTGTGTAATGGTCTAGAATTGGTCCCGATCAACCTTGATCCTACTTCTAGCAATGATGTGCCCAAGGAGGTTCCCCTCAGACACTATAGATATGTTATTTTTGGGATTCAAGGAAATCCCGGATTTCCAGCGTCGCTCAAATATTTTCTTCAGATGGCATATGTGGTCTGACCATTTTTTGTAAAACAAAGTCATGTCATCAAGGTACACCACCACATTCTATCCGATGAGTCCACGGAAGGAGACGCCCATGGCGTGCTGAAAGGTTGCACCTACATTCACGAGCCCAAACAACATTCGTCTATATGCGAATGTACCCCACTTGGTATGAAAGCTATTTTTTAGTCAATCAAGTTCCACTACGAGGACCTGACTATATCCTGAAAACCCGTCAAGGAAAACATCTCTACCCCAGATACTATCTGTAAAATATGCTCCATAAATGGCACTGGGTAATTGTCTTTGTCTGAGGCACGGTTCAAGTTTTGGAAATCAATGCACAAGAGGATTTACCTAGACTAATTGTGTACAGGAACAAGGTTAGAAACCCATGTGGAATGACAAACTCTATATATGATCCATGCATCCAACAGCTTGGTCAGCTATTTTTTTATGAGGGGTTCAAGTGACAGATGTACTTTCCTCAGATTCTGTTGAAACAGCTTGACCCCATCTTTTATTGGAATGACATATTGGATTATTATTTTGTTGTATGTTTTCATATCATCACATGTCCACGGAAACACATCTCGGTATTGTTTGAACAAGCAGACAAAGGCTTGCCACTCATATTGTCTGTAACACATACTGAGATTGATGAACTTTAGATGTTGTTCTATTCCCAAGTTTATCTATTCATGCATCATGGTGGAGTCATGGGTTTTACTATTCCTTGGCCCCTAAAAGCGGTTATGCAAGTCATAGATATTTTCCAAAGATACCACACCCTTGGGGATTAGGTTTCATTTCTTGTCATCAACCCTAGCTTGCAAAGAATGCTTGTGATTGTCTTTGTTAATCGTTGCATCCTTGAAGACATCAATGTTTCGCATGAATTGCAATATCTATTGATCATCGTCAAAAACACATAGATTAGTTATGTTAGTAGGGATAGAAGGTTTGTATAGAATTTCAACAGTAAATATATCCCTAAGCGGTGACATCTTAGAGCTGCATTTGCTAAAGCATTGGCAGCTACATTATGCGTTCTTGGCACAACAGTGATATTGAATGCTTGGAAGTTAGAGATTAGTCACAATAGATCTTGTTGGTAACTTTTGAGATGAGGTGATAAATAGTGTATGGTGTTATGTACCTGACGTACCACTATTTCTTAATCACCTACCACTTTGAGCACAACAATGTTGAGGCTAATGGATTTTTGTAATCCCAACACAAGTGCTTTGTATTCAAAAATGTTGTTTGTGCACTCGAACTCTGAACGGATCAAGATCAAATTTTTCTTGTGTTTTGGGTCAATCAAGACACATCTAGCTCCAGAGCCATCCTTTGTCTTTGATCCGTCAAAATACATGGTCTACAGCTCATCTGTAAACAGACCGTTTGACGCACTTGTACTAGTCCTTCTGCTAGTAGTGTTACAATGTGTTGTACAAGTTTCATTTCCATCAGTTTGGTAAGGAAGGAAACCCAACTGCATGTCTGGTGGGGTTGGAGTTGGCTATGTGAGATAACACCTCAGCGTTGTTTCCAAGAGGCAGTTGTCGAACATGAGCTCTACGAAGGCCAACGATTTGTTCTCACCATTGATGGGAGTGATGTTATGCCTCATATATCTCTCAGATAGCACCTAGATTTGATTTATTTTTCCCTCATATGGAAGCCACAAGTATGACCAGTCCGTAGAAAAGTACCCATTCAAATTTCTAGACCAGTCTCTGCTGAGAAGTAAGCCATAAGCTTCCGATATGTCGACAACAACAATGTTTAGGCACTATTGAACTCGATCATTGTGAGATAGTCAGATGATCACATCCCAAAGTTCACCAATGGTTGGTACGCATGTTTGATCAAGTTGGATGATCTACACAAATGTCTTGCTCCATTACGCATTGATCTTCTTATAGCGGCATGATGTTAGCTGATGTGCTAGAATCAACCAAATGGTTGTGAACATTGTAGTTAAATATTTCGAATGAGAGCAAGAATGGAGGGAAAACAAAGTTCACTTCTTCCATCTAGAGTGTGTTAAGTATAGTTGTGAGTGAACCGAGATATGTTCTTGCCCCCTTGTTGGTAGAGGTTGCATTGTCTATAGATGTTTGCCCCAATGCGCGCAACAAAATATCCCGCTAACTATGAATCTTAGCCAACTCGAACAAACTCATGTTTGCACAAGTTTTATTCATGTCTTCCATGATGTTATAATTAAGAGTGGGTAGACTCACCATGATGTCTGGGGTCATACTTTTGTTCGTATTTTCTAGCGGAGTGTTCTATAGTTTGATGCTCATGGATGTACTCTTGTTTGTTGCTGTCTTGCTAGGTTTTCTTTGTGTTTCCTTATTTTGGACAGTTGGTGGATCAAACCTCCTTGGTAGTTCAATATTTTCTCACATTTCCACAAACATAGGGGGAACCACTTGACTTCTGAGACTTTATTGACCATTTTTTCTTCTGCGCTGCTTGCGAGCACTGATACATGTTGATTACCTACCTAGTGCTGGGTGCCTCATTCAGTGCAACATCTTCGTCATCGTCTGTGTCTCTCAACTAGCACTACATACTGCTCACTATGTTTAGTGTGCAATTTCATACTAAGGTTGCAACTCGTTTCCATTCCAAACAGGACCCTTCCAGGTGATCGTCTTAATGGAATGAGAAAAATTAATCATTCGTGCACTATTCTAACTGGAACACTAAACTGGAGCTCTGCACAGTTTTAGCTGGGAAGCAGTTGTTGCCTAATGACATGCTACATTTCTGTAGTTTGTGCAGCTGACTGCTTGCATATGTGTCGATCGTTCGTTGTTTCAGCTCAGACACCTTTGTTGTCAAGTTCTTGACAAGACGAGTAAGGGTTCAATGTCACTTGATTCCTTGTCTTTACCCTTGCTTGTCGTAGCTTGGGGCTTCCTAGTTGCATCTCTCGAGTCCTTCGCTGGTTCATCATCCTTGATGACTCCAATCGCACGAAGGTCCTTCTCTACAATGATTTCCTCTTTGCAATTTTCTACTAACATTGGTTTCCCAGCTCTCTTGATGAGTTGTGCAATACTGGTTGGCAGTATGAACGTGTAGTAGTCGACAGTGATGGAGTCATGAGGTTTTGTGTCTGCTATGAACTTGTTCAATATGCGCAAAGACATTTGATTAAAATATTTTACCTTTTCATTCACCTCCATCTTTAGGTTTCCCAACCCTTTGAGAAACATGCCCAAGGTCTTGTCATCAACAAATTTTTCTAGAAACATCCATTTGAACATACCCCAGTTGTGGATGGAGTCAATAGGAAGGTTGTGATACCATACAGTTGCGTGGCCATCCATGGTACATGGAAATAATTTTCATGCAACATCATTGTATCGTACTTTGAGTGTCTGCAATTGTAGGTAGAAGTTGTCCAAGTGGTCTTATGCCTTCACTTCTCTGTCAGGGTCATACTTTGTGAGCTTCCCTCTGAACACTTTGGCATCCTATGTAAAGCACTCGGGAGAGCAAATGGTCCCTGAGTCATCCATTCCAAGTTTTAGTCAGCCATGTCTTCTTCTTTGTCCTCCTCCTCTTCTTCAGAATCTGATGGTTCCGGCTCTGAGTCTATTTGTTTGTCTCCACCTCTGCCTCCTCCACTACCTTCCCCTCTGCCTCTTATACCAGAACCTAAGCCAAGATTACGAGGGTGTCTCATTCTTCGTGTTGCAATACTGGAGTTTCCTCTCTGTTCTCAACATATTCTTCCAGACCTTCGAGTGTGGCCAAAATTGCTTCTTCCCTGATGATACAACAACTCATGTGGGAGTGGTCTTTGGTTTTTTGATGCGTATGGAAGATCTTGTATTCCTAGGATTAGATCGACTTCTTTTGTGAACTGATAGGTGATGGGATGGACAGAGTGGAGGTTCTGATATGAAATTTCATGTTCGCATCTCGGAGGTGAGGACTAACCAACCTGTAGGTTTTCACCCCATACAGAAATTAACTGCATATGAATTCTAAAACATAGAAAATAAACAATAGCGAGATCATTGGTGGGCTCCAGTATTACAGCAATATTGCTGCAACTCCTGGGACTCCCTTCTTTACTCTTATCAACCCGGCAGTTCGTAACAAACTTGGAAGCGACAGTGTTGTATGCACAAGTACTAGATCTTGCCGCAACTGTCACTTGGTCAGCTAACTTCTATGAGTTTTGAGAAGAAGCTTCTTAACCAATGGATGGAAGCTAACTCGAAGGAAGCTAATCTACTTGTGGAAAGAAACTGAAAAGCTGAAAGGAAACACAAACCCTAGCAAACCCTAATTTTACCAGCTAGCCCTACTGATGCAAGAAAGAGGATGCAAGCTACTGGGAGAGATGCCATTTTCTTCTAAGAAGGTAAAATGTGTGTGTCTAAGCTACTTCTATGGTAAAATCTGAAAAAAAACACCTTTTTGTATTTTTGAATAAGTTGTCAGAATTATCATGCATGTGATTTAACTGATTTTGACTGTGCAGAGGTGGATTGGCAAGAGGAAATGCTTGGAGGAGGTTGGGAAGGTTCAGAGAGGGCCTAAGGGGTCCCTAACACCCTTCTAGAGAGTTTCACAGAGTTTTTCTATCAAGAAACCTCATTTGTGAGCTTCTACAGGAAGTCTGCAGGGGTTCTACAGGATGTTCTAGAAATTCTACAGGATGTCTGTAATTTTCTACAGGATGTTCAGAAATGGGATTTTGGAGGATGGATAGAGGAAGAAAGATGAAGGAGTGGGTATGGAGGTGAGATAGGGGTGTGAGGATGTCCAGGACTTGGTGAATGAGGCTGAAGAGTGGCTAAGGCGATTGGGTTGGTTCAAAGATAAGAGAAGCAATGTTGTGTGAGAGTATAGGAACTAGGGCAGAGTGTGAAAACGTACCAAATGAGAGGAAAGAATCTAAGTTAGGGGAGGGAGCAGATGGGATTGATGGAGTACAGGTAGCTGGATAGGTATTACAGGCGCTCTGCAAGTTATTTCTCAAATTGAGCAAACAACGACTTGGAAAACCAATGACCTAGCTACTTCATTCTAACCTGACCTAAGAAACAGTAGAGGAAATGAACAGAATTTTAATTGCAATGAAATCACATGAAATATCTATGCAACTGAGTGATCATGAACCTAAACATGTAACCACAACTGGTAGTGATTTCTACAAATGAAAATCTAACACTAATGATTGCATGGGGAGCAAAGACAGTGTTTTTGTTGGCAGCAATGTCACCTTTGTCCCAGCTCACGATCCCACTGAGGGAGAGGTGAGATCAGAGGTGCTTGATAGCCTTTTTCTAAAGTTCTTCCCTTTTATTAACCTATCAACTAAATCTAAACATGAAAAACCTATCTAATCATAAACCATGACCTATGTAACCAACAAGATGTTAATCTACTTAACAGAAATTATTTTGCAAAGACATAAAATAATAAATAAATAACAGTACACAAAGGAAGCCTAGGCACTTGGGTTGGGCCCAACCCCAAGAGTTGCAGGCCCCTAACGAAACTCAGAACTAATGCCAAATAAATCTACTTTCCATTACTGAAAAATAACCATGTTCGTAACAAAGTTATAAAACAACAGCTACGAAAATGAGCTGAGAAAATGACAGCACTATAGTGCAAAAACAACAGTTCAAAGAGTAACCTATGAAGGTTGAAAGCCTTCCTATTTATGCTTACGAGGGTCTTCAACATCCCTCCTTAAATCAAGGGACTTGGCTGTTCAAACTGCCAGTGAACAGTCACTCTTCACAAAGTTGCTCGGCTGCCTTTAGGATTCGTTTTGGTGGCCTACTGAGCTGCGAGTTGAGGGTGGAGATTTCGAGGAAGGGCCATTTAATGCAAGAGAAAACCTCCCTACGAATCCTCACCCCTGTTCCTTCATTCTTGGCTGTCATCTGGCTCATAATTGCTTGGCTTTGTTCCAAAATTTGTCCAAAAAACCTGAAATAACCACATATTAGCCATCTTGGTAAAGTGACCACCCTCATTCATTCAACTAACATAAACATACTAAAAAAACATGCATAAACTATGAAAAATGGTGGATTGATCAAGAACAATTAGGCAAAATAAGCCTAATAAGTTACCCAATTCGGGGCTCATCATCACCCCCCTGCTAAATGGGTTGCTCATCCTCTGAGCAACTAGTCCAGCTTCTCATCCTTGATTGCCTTGATTGCCTCTCTCACATCCCAGGCCTCTGAGGTGATATCTTCTTCACTGTCATGAAATCCGGCCTTTCTTTCCACTTCTTCCCACTGCCTATGTTCCTCCTCTTCTTTGCCTCCTTCCAGCAGCCCCAAAAGCAAAGGAGGACTTAACTTGAGGCTGATCCAATTGGCCTGAAGATTATGCATGGATTTTTTGTAGAGAGGTACTCGTGCCAAGGCCTCCCTCATCCTAGTTGGGGTGTGGTATTCTCTAATTTTTAGGCTGTGGGACAGTGTGTTCCACCTTTGTGTGCAAGCATGAACACAGTTCTCCCCCAACAGTCTTTCCATGTCCTCCAAATGGGCTATGGCTTGAGCTTGTTGATCCATGTAATCTAGTAGGGCCTGAGGGTCATTGTCCAAGTGCTGGTGGGTGGAGATTAATGTTGTGGGATCCTCTGGCTCTGCTCTGATCAATAGTGGTTCCTTTAGTTCTCGGTCCATAACATTTCTGAACTCTGCTGCTCTGTTTTCTTCATGATTTAGCCAAGAGGCCATGGCCATAAGTTGTATGTCTCCTACCACATTGTTGGGGTCCCACAAGTTCATGTTGGGAAGGGCCAAATTGTGTAGGTAGAACTCTGATAGTTTGGCCTTGTCCTCTGATGAGTTGTTGTCACATAAAGCCATGAATTGTTGGTAGTTTTGGAATGGAATGATGCCCCTTGGGGCAAAGGTGTTGATCTAAAACTGCAACCACTGATCCCTAAGGTATAGGGCATAGGATTTGGTAGGATTCTTACACTGTAGAGCTTCCATCGCCCAGCTGGCCATGCAAGCCAGTTGGGCCTCTTTTTCTTGCACCTGCTATCTCAAGGACTGTATTTCCTGTGCTGCTTGCAAGTCCTTCTCATGTAGTTGTCATGTGGGTGTCTCAATTTCAGCCTGCAACCCATCTCCTCTCTGCTGTTCATCAGGGATTTCTTTGTCTGTTTTGGGCTCCTCCTATTGCCGCTGTTCTCACAAGGTGTGGTGCTGTAACTGTAGCTGCTGCTTAAGCATCTCATTTTCTTCCTATAGCATGGCCCACCTAATGATCTCCACATGCTTTACCATGGCCAATTCTCCCCTTGACTCCTTGAGTTGTTTCTATAGAGTGCCTATATCTGCCACACCCTTGGACTTGACGATCTTCATCCAAGTGTGGGTCCTCACTCTCTCTTCTTCTAGTGCAAGGAAAAGTGGCACTGCGAATTTTTGGGGAATGATCTTTCTGGCCTCTAACAAGTTATAGTAGGAGCCCAAGCTGGGCTGGGGGCTAGGTTCCACAATGTTCTCCACCTTTTCTTCCTCCTGTGGTGATTTCGCTGCATCTCCTTCCATTCCTTCGGTCTCCTTTAGCTTAGCCAGTGTTTCCTGTAGAACAATCTCATCATCCTATAAAGAGGCCTTTGTGTCCAACATTTTCATTCTTTCTCTCCAGGCGGATGTCTTCGGGCTTCCCCGTTCATAGGTGATGGATGCCCTTGAGGGAGACCTCTCCTTTTGTGTAACTGGGGTGTCTACAATCGTAATTGGCTCTTTTGACTATGGCTGGGGTCTGCCAGTTTTTATCCGCATGCTCCTTCTTGCTTGAAAATACATGGAAGGCTCCCTCTTTCACATCCCTTTTTGCTTTGGAGATGTGATTAGGGTAGCTAGCACAACTGCTGCCTCCCTAGCTAAAATCTCAGGCGATTTTTCCTTTTGGTGCCCCGTTTCCATGCTTCTTGTAGAAACTATTTTCTGGCTTCCTATAGAAACTGTCTTCACTGTTTCCATCTGCTTTGTTGGGGGTGTCTTTCCTTTTAATTTTGGTGTGGTTGCCTTAGTTGTGTCCTCACTTGTTTGGAATTTTTCAGTCTTCTCTGCCCTGCTCTGCAATCTCTTCTCCCTGGGTGTTTGTGCCATTGTTCCTCCCACAGTTTTAGGCTTTGCAGCTTGGCCTTTTCCTCGTTTCTCTTCTTGTTCTTTCTGTGGTGGTCTGACCTGTGTTTCTTTACCACTGGCTTTCTTTCCTGCCTCAGTCTGTTCCCTTTCTTCACTGCTGGACGAGGTGAGTTCCTCGGCTAGAATTCTTATGTCGTCATCTCTGGATATGTTTGGAAAATCTCCCAGGAGATGAGGACAGTGTAGGTATGGAGGGCATTTTCCACTAGAAGCTTGATAAGCCCATCATGGGCTAACTAATCCGGTGTCCCTTCCTTCAATTTTGTGCCACACTCAATTAGTTATTGCAAAAGAAAATAGGGGATGCTTAACTTCTGTTGTGGGGGTAAATCCATCCCATGTCTGAGTTCACTCAGCAACCGGAAATGATAGCCGTAGACAATACTGAACCACCCCTCACAGGTAATGTATTTCATGATTTGGAGGCTGACTTCGCTCCAAAAAGGGGTTAAGCTGGCTCTCCGGACCCCGTTTTTATCTTCTGCAAACTGTTCCTCGGGTAGGAAGAATCCTTTCTTGGCTTTTTGGCCCAATGCCCTCTCCTCTTTGCTCCAAGGTATCCCTAATGGCAGATCAGTAACTCGACTAATGAGTTCAGGGGTAAGCTTTAAGGTCAACCCTCTAAAATTCACAGTGGCCAGTGTCTTTGATTTAGGATGCAAGGACATCAAGAATTCCTTCGTTATCTCATCGTCATGCCCCTGAATTCTATCACAAAAGGTCATCCAATTAGCACGGGTGAATAGGTTCACCACCTCGGGAGTTCCACACAATTTTTTGGAATCCGAGGGTTCCTTCCTGATAAACCCTCCTGGTATGATGAGAGTGGTTTGTTTTATGAATAGAGAAGGACTGCTATTTTATGGTTTCTCCTTTTAACTTCAAGACAGGACCTCACAGGTTTTTATATTTGAACTTGCACCAATTCCCTAGTTCTAATGCTTTCACTACCCAAAACTTGACTGTTAAAAGGAGAATTAGGCTTCCACAAACAGAGTGTAGAGCTCAATTTTCATCCCCAGCATGCATACAACCACATAAAATTCAAATTCCTCATGCACAGGTTAGCCCTCACAGTGGTTTATCGTTTCTACAGGAGGAATTTTCTTAATAGGAACTATGGAGGAGAATTTGACGCAGAACCAACTGAAAAATTCCGTGTAACACACAGGCAAACTACTATTCTTGACCCACAGGCAGACTTGTCTCTAATTCTCCTACTCCAGACAGTTCAATTCACCACCTTTTGAAATATACCATGCAGGGAAGAGTGTTTTCGAGCCTACCTCTCTTAGAACTCCAAATTCAATGCAAAAAGGCTAGGTTTCTCTGCTCCATGAGGCTATGTTGTGCTTCCTGTAGAATGCTCGGCTGGCTTCTGTAGGATGTCACTATGCTTCTGAACAGGCTCGGTACATGGGAGAATTTTGAAACAAGCCCAAAAGCTCGGTGGAGGACGATGGGTTAACCAATTGTGGAAGCAGAGGACGCGTACTTCCGCCGAGAACGTTGCAAGTGTAAATGATCAGTGGGTAATGCGAGTCTTCAGCCAAGAATTTTTGAATTATGGCGCAATTCGTGGCGAGGGGGTGAGGTGGCTGGACCGATCCGTTAGCAAACGTCACGTTCATCATTTCCCTATGTGTCCCTGGCCACCATTACATCCCCGCTGCCATTAACCGCCACCACCACTGCCAGTCCACCGATTTTCCCCGACTGGACACTCCACACGTGTCGGCTACACATTTTGTTGGAAAGTTTGAATGTAACTGGGCCTGTTCGGATCCCATGAAGCTATGTGACTGGCTGTGAGTGGCCAGTTGACTGGCCACCGAATTTGTTCAATCCAAACCATTTTCACAGACATGCAGTTTTCGAAATATTGTTTATGCAATTGACAAGTGAGGTTAGACACTTACCTACGTGGCCGTGGACGCATTTATTTAGACTTCGGGACCTGGAATCACTGCTTCGCTTGCTGCTGCCTCCTGCACGGGTGCTAGAATTCATTCTTTCATTCACTGATGTTGTATGCACGACTTTGGAACCCGATCCTTTGGTTGTAAACACTTCATGCACAGGTTCTGTCTGGTTTCAGCTGTCGAGGATGTGTTCACGTCCAAGCGGAGCTTTTTACATGTCCTCTGTGTCGATTTCAGCTGCCACTGACTCTGCAGTTTGTGCTCCA
Organism: Pinus tabuliformis; assembly: GCA_031772625.1. NCBI lineage: Eukaryota > Viridiplantae > Streptophyta > Pinopsida > Pinales > Pinaceae > Pinus > Pinus tabuliformis. The sequence goes on along the minus strand of CM062815.1, from coordinate 760,634,954 downwards.
GACGGATCAGCTGCTACAGGATTCCTGTAGGATATCCTGTAGCTGCTTCTCCTCCTGGGATGCAGGCTAAACGAGCAAGGTTTTATTCGTTGGTGAATAGTCCTAATGGAGCTTTGATAGGTAGAGTGTGTGAGCCTTTGTGTGCTTGATTTGTCACTTGGAAAAAAAAAATTCAATCTGAGGAAAGCAGGGCTATTTGTATGACTGTGCAGGAATACATAACCAGGTGGATGTAATGGAGGTGGAAAGAGATGAAAAAAGGGTGACATACGGTGATGGATGGAATAGAGGGGTGGCCACAGACCTAACAAAAAAACTCCAGTTTTTAGATTCCCCTTTAAAATCAAATTTAGCTCACCCGAAGGTCCTACAGGATGTTTCCTGTAGAAATACAGAACTTCCTGTAGAAAGACCAAAACTTCCTGTAGGGGGTGGAATCTCGACCCGAATGTGTTCAAATCTTAGGAAAGGCGAGTGGCCATGGAGGGAGTGTCTGTAAGGATGTCCTGTAGCCTGGTACAGACCCCTGTCCCCGTTTTGCGTGCTCCTCTTTACCTGCCATGTATTCCCTGCAACCCGCAATTATTTTACAGAGATTAGTCTTGTTTCTTTTTCTTTTCTCTCTCTTTTTTTTTTTTTGAGAGACAACCGGGGTGCCTCCATGAGGTTTTCACCCTCGCTATTTGCCCTGGGCACCTTAGAGAGGTTTTCACCCAAGGATCTTTTTATTCCTTTTTTTTTTTGGATGATGATCAAGGTGTGGGTGGAATAGAGGAAGAGCCCTGCTCCACTACCAGCACTGATTTTTCCAAAGTTTCGATGAACTCCTGCCTCGAAAAGGGTTTCCTGTAGATTTTCAATCGATGCCCATTGACGAGCATGGGGATGGCTTCTTCATCAATGGTCCTGATAAGGACTGAACCATTGTCATTACATTTCTCCACTGTATATGGTCCTAACCATCTTGTCTTCAGCATCCCTTTGAAATCCTTGTATCTTGAGTCATACAGCAGCACCCAATCTCCTGGCTGGAATTGCTTTTCATTAAGGTATCGGTCGTGCCATATCTTCCTCTGGAGTTGAACTACTTCTGAGTGGAGGAGGGCCTGCATTCTCTGTCAATCTAATCCATTCAGCTGCAGTAATCTTTCCCGTTGTGCATGGCTGAGATCTAGGTCCAGATGATTTGTCATCCTCAATGTGTTGTACTTGAACTCTATGGATAGCAGAGCCTTCTTCTCGTAGACTAGCTCATAAGGTGTGAAACCTGTTGTAGTTTTCCAAGTTTTGTTGTAGGCCCATGTGGCCTCAACCAGGCGATCTGCCCAATCCTTTCCGCTGCTGCTCACCACCTTAGTCAAAATCCCTTCCAATGCTCTATTAGTGACTTCCACCTGCCCATTAGCTTGCGGATGATAAGGGGTGGAAGTTCTGTGCTTGATCTTGTGATGAGCGAGCAGGTCTTCAATTAGGTTAGAGGTGAATTGGCTTCCTTGATCAGTGACTAACTCTCTTGGATAGCCAAACTTGTAGAAAATATTTTCCCTTAAGAACTCAGCCACCTTTTCTTCTGTCACTGCCTTGATTTCCTTTGTTTCTGCCCACTTTGTCAGGTAGTTGTGTACACAATGATATAAGACCTTTGCTTTGAATGAGGGTTGATAGGACCCACAAAATCCATGCCCCACTTCTTAAATGGCTCGAAGGTCACTTGAGGTTGGAGGGGCATTTCATCCCTTGGAGTCGGTTTCCCCATCCTTTGACATCGGTCACATTGGCTGATGTATCTTCTAACATCTTGATGGAGAGTGGGCCAATAGTAGCCTGCCTGTAGAATTTTGAAGGCAGTCCTCTTTGCTGCAAAGTGCCTCTACAGGGTCCATCGTGACAGGTTAGGAGGATGTCAAAGACTTCCTCCTCCCTAACACAACGCCTTAAGATCTGATCTAGGCCAAGTTTAAACAGGTTTCCCTTGATCCAAGTGAATGGGGCACTCTTCCTCACAATTCTGCTCTTCTCCTTTGAGGATAGATGCGGAGGGAACTGTGTTGAGACCAAGTAATTTGCTATATCAGCAAACCATGGAGAGAGTACTGAAATAGAAAATAGGTGTTCGTCTGGCATCTGGTCATCCACTGTTCCTTCTTCACCTGCAGGCAAATCCAATCTAGACAAAAAGTCAGCAACAACATTTTCCTTACCTGGTTGTCGACAATAGTCAAATCGAATTGTTGCAACAAAAGTAACCATCTAATGATATGGGCATTTACATCAGGCTTATTCATTAAATATCTAATCGCAGCATGATCAGTGTGTACAAATGTTTGATAACCAGTGATGTAGTGTCTAAACTTGTTTAGGGAATGGACTACAGCAATGAACTCTTTCTCGGTTACAATATAGTTCATCCCTGCCTTGGACAAGTTTTTGCTGACAAAGTATATGGCATAGGGAAGTTTCTCCTCAACTTGTCCTAAGGCTGCCCCTATGGCTTTGTTCGAGGCATTGGTGTGGATGTGGAAAGGTAGGGCCCAGTTTGGACCTCTCAAGATCGGGGTGGACACCAGCTTATCTTTCAACTCATCCAGAGCCCCTTGACAGCCATCAGCCCATTTAAACTCAACATCTTTCCCTAAGAGGCCAAACAATGGCAAGGCTAGCTTACTGAAATCTTTGATGAATCTTCTATAATATCCTGCTAAGCCTAGAAAACTCCAAACATCTCTTACCTTTTGTGGAGGTGGAACCTTTTGGATGATAGCAATTTTATTAGGATCCACCTGTAATCCTTGCTGAGAAATGGTATGACCTAACACGGTCCCTTCAGTCATCAGGAATTCACATTTTTCAAGACTAAGGGATAGGTTCATCTCAATACACTTGTTCAAAACTTTTCCCAGATTAGTCAATGCTTCTTAGAAGTTGGACCCATAAGGAGTAAAGTCATCCATATAAATTTCCACTGAATTGTGAACCAACTCAGAAAATATGCTCAATATTGCTCTCTGGAAAGTGGCAGGAGCGTTGCATAGCCCAAAGGGAAGGACTTTATAGGAAATGGTACCCCATGGACAAGTGAAGGTAGTCTTATCTTGGTCCTCCGGGCTGATTTGGATCTAATTATACTCGATGAACCCATCTAGGAAAGAGAAGAACTTCTTCCCAGCCAGTCCATCCAACACTTGATCTATGAAAGGCAAAGGGAAATGGTCTTTCTTGGTGGCTTTGTTAAGTTCTTAATAATCTACATAGATTATCCACTTCCCATTTTTCTTGGGTACAAGCACCAGAGGAGAAACCCATTCGCTGCCTGAGATGGGGTAGATGAATCCTGCATCCAACAACTTTTGCAACTCTTCTTTAACGTTTTCCTTAAGGGCTGGATTCATTCTCCTCTGAGGCTACCTGACTGGTTTATAATCCTCCTTAATGTAAATGTGATGGGTACATACTGAAGGGTGGACTCCTTTCATCTCCTTATAGCTCCAAGCAAAAGCATCCAAATGATTTTTCAATAAGCTACACAGCTCCTTCTCCTAGGAGGGAGATAGGGAGGAGCTAATCTTCAGAGTTATTTCACAGCCAAATTCCACATTCTTAACTCTGGGAGAGGTTGGATCAATCATGTAGAGGTCCACCAAAGCACTGACTTGGGTATCTTCCACCAACTCCTCTAATGACAGCGCACTGGGAGGTGGATTTTGAATCAAATTCTCAATCAAGTCATCCTCAGTTTGAGGGCCTCCCCTCATGGCTTCTACTATGCACAATGGTGCAGAGTAGACCTCACCCTCATCTCCCTCTTCCAACCAAAGTGGTAAGTCATGTTCTAGTAGAGGTTGGGCATGAGGGTATAGGACTAGCTGTTTGGACATAGGCCAATTCTTGATGGTCATGCTCCTAGCTCGACAACTGATGTAAGCATCTGCAGTAGCTAACCAAGGCCTTCCCAAGATGGGGGGGTATCTAGTGAGTTTTTCCTCTAGCTGAAGGACCAAGAAGTTTGCAGGGTACTCCCAAGAGTCAACAGAGACCAGGACATCTTCCACAATCCCTTCGGGAGTCACGGTGGAGCGGTCTACTAACTGAAATACTATCGAGGTCTTTCTTAAGGAACTATGAAGGTTGAGTTTAAGCATATTGTCCCTGGTCATCACATTAATGGCAGCCCCTAGATCAATCAAAGTATGGGGGATTATGGTGCCATTGATGTGGACATCAACTACAGGGCTCCCAGGGTTCAAATACTTTGGACAGATTACTTGCCCCAGCATTAGATCGGACAATTGTCCTATGACATTGATAGTTGAGGCATCACTCTTTTGCTTGCTTGGGTTCCTGAAACACTTCTCCTTAATAAATTTGTTGTATATTGGTACATCTTTTATGGCCTGGAGAAGTGGTATTTTCACACACAACTGTTTAAGTTCTCCCAGAGGTTCAGTCTCCTCTGGGTTTGGTTGTGTGGTTACTGTTAGTCGCTCAGGAAAAGGTAGAATGGCTTTGGGTTCACTTTCCTATTTCTCTTCCTCATCCTCTGGGGGAGGAGGTTGGCATTCTCGAAGGACCTTACCAGATCGCAGGTTGATCTCCTAGATCTCCATAGCATAGGTAGGGCATGTTGTCTCCCAATGTATAGCTATTGGGCCTGTCTATTGTTGGGGATCGGGTTCGGTTGAGCAGGCATCTGGGGTTGTCTTGGAGGAGCAAGAGGCAATGGTTGTGGTTGAGTAGGAGGTGGAGGCAAAATAGTGGGAGGAGAGTTGTATTAGGGCCTCCACCCTGGTTAAGATGAATTCCACTGAGGTTGTGGCTGTACATGTGAGTGAAACGAATGAGCAGTAGGTTGAGTATGGTATTGAGGTGAATAAGACCATGGGGGAGGGGCAGACCAGGAAGGATGAGCAGGGGGGGCCCCAAGAAGGCATATGAGCAGATTGGTTGGGGTTGTAATAGGTTTGGGATGTCCCTTGCATCCCCTGCTGGTAAGGTCTAGATCCATGCGGTCTCCTTTGGTTAAGGAAGTAGAGTGGCTCAGTGGCCCTTTCAGTCCCTTGGTACATGGCTTTAAGTCCAGGTAAGGTTTGGCACTGGTTTGTGGGGTGGTCTTCCTCACAAATGAAACATACCTCCACTATGTGTAATGGACACTCATTCTGAGGATGTTTCCTTGTACATCTGGGACAAAAAATGGCCAAAGCCCTCTCAGCTTCCTCTTTCTTCTATTGGATTCGGAAGGTATCCAGTTGCATGGCAATGTTGTGTCTCATCTCACTCTTGAGGTCTTCCATTTGGTTAGCAAACTCATGGTTGGAGAAGGTGGAACTAGCTGAAAGTGGATTCCCCCTACCTCTTTTCCGGGCTGCCCTAGAATCGTTTCTAAACACAATCTTTATATCCTCATAAGGTAGTTAGTAGATGTCCCCTCCAGCTAGCAAATGAAGGGTATCTAAAAGGTCTTCAGGGACTCCTCGGAGTAGAACCAACTTCAGAGAATCAGGGTCAAGTGTGGACCTGGCCCGTTTATAACTAAGTTGTAACCTTTCCTCGTAGTCTTCTAAAGACTCATCACTTCCCATGGTCATCCGAAAGATTTCTCCCTTTGTTTCCTTTTACCTACAGTAGTCCCGGTATTTGTTTTTAAAGGCTTGCTACATCTGAGCCCAAGTGGTGATACTGTTTCCAGGTAGCCCCATGAACCAGCGTAGTGCTGCATCCTTGAGGGTAGAAGGAAAGAGTTTCAACTTTTTCTCGTCTTCTGCATAGTCATAAGTTCGGCAAAGGACAGCAAACTCAAACAGGAAGGTATCAGGGTCTTCAGTGGTCAATCCATGAAAGTGAGGTAAGGCTGAGGGACTTATGTTTCTCATCTTCATGTCCTCGTTGGTCTCTCGGATGGGAAAGGCACCTTCTATTCTCTCCTCATTTAATCTACCATTTCTGGTTTCATCCATGGTCTCCAAAGGAATGTTTTCTTGCTCTTCTTCTGTTATAGGATCTTCGTGTATCTCAAGAGGTTCACCTATAGGTTCTTCTGGATCACTATCACCAAAGAAGAGAGAAGGGTGACTCAGTGATGTGGTGGGGGTGTTGGGTAGAAATTTTTCTGGTATTGTCTCTATTCCTATGAGGCATGAAATGAAATATTTTTGCTTGCTATTGTTTTTTTTCCTCTGCTTGTACCTACAAAACTAAAATAGATTGAGTTGCAACTAACTAAAAGCTATCTTGCTGAAATGAAAATGCGGAATTGAAATGAAAGCAGGAAAGGACTAATCTATTTTGCTGAAATAAAATTGCAGGAATGAAATGCTAGGCTATGCTTGTAGAATTGAAAGGCTAATCTATTAAAGCAGGAAATGTCTAATCTACTTTTGCAGAAATGAAATTGCAAAATGGAACTAAAATAAACTACTTAGCAGAAGGTTGGAGTAGAAAAATAGAAGAAAAGCAGCAATCACAAATACTCTGACGCTTCCCCGGCAACGGCGCCAAAAAGATGGTGGGCTCTAGTATTGCAGCAATAATGCTGCAACTCCTGGGACTCCCTTCTTTACTCTTATCAACCCGGTAGTTCGTAACAAACTTGGAAGCGACGATGTTGTATGCACAAGTACTAGCTCTTGCCGCAGCTGTCACTTGGTCAGCTAGCACAAGTCAGCTAGGGGCTCAAGCCAACTTCTATGAGTTCTTAGAAGAAGCTTTTTAACCGATGGATGGAAGCTAACTAGAAGGAAGCTAATCTGATTGCGGAAAGAAACTGAAAAGCTGAAAGGAAACACAAACCCTAGCAAACCCTAATTTTACCAACTAGCCCTACTGATGCAAGAAAGAGGATGCAAGCTACTGGGAGAGATGCCATTGTCTTCTAAGAAGGTAAAATGCATGTGTCTAAGCTAATTCTATGGTAAAATCTGAAGAAAAAAAACATCTTTTTGTATTTTTGAATAAGTTGTCAGAATTATCATGCATGCGATTTAACTGATTTTGACTGTGCAGAGGTGGATTGGCGAGTGGAAATGCTTGGAGGAGGCCGAGAAGGTTTAGAGAGGGCCTAAGGGGTCCCTAACACCCTTCCAGAGAGTTTCACAGAGTTTGGCTATCAAGAAACCTCATTTGCAAGCTTCTACAGGAAGTCTGCAGGGGTTCTACAGGATGTTCTGGAAATTCTACAGGATGTCTGTAATTTTCTACAGGATGTTCAGAAATGGGATTTCGAAGGATGGATGGAGGAAGAAAGATGAAGGAGTGGGTATGGAGGTGAGATAGGGGTGTGAGGATGTCCAGGACTTGGTGAATGAGGCTGAAGAGTGGCTAAGGCGATTGGGTTGGTTCAAAGATAAGAGAAGCAATGTTGTGTGAGAGTATAGGAACTAGGGCAGAGTGTGAAAACGTACCAAATGAGAAGCAAGAATCTAAGTTAGGGGATGAAGCAGATGGGATTGATGGATTACAGGTAGCTGGATAGGTATTACAGGCGCTCTGCAAGTTATTTCTCAAATTGAGCAAAAAACGACTTGGAAAACCAATGACCTAGATACTTCATTCTAATATGACCTAAGAAACAACAGAGGAAATGAACAGAAGTTTAATTGCAATGAAATCACATGAAATAGCTATGCAACTGAGTGATCATGAACCTAAACACATAACCACAATTGGTAGCGATTTCTACAAATGAAAATCTAACACTAATGATTGCATGGGGAGCAAAGACAGTGTTTTTGTTGGCAGCAATGTCACCTTTGTCCCAGCTCACGATCCCACTGAGGGAGAGGTGAGATCAGAGGTGCTTGATAGCCTTTTTATGAAGATCTTCCCTATTATTAACCTATCAACTAAATCTGAACATGAAAATCCTATCTAATCATCAACCATGACCTATGTAACCAGCAAGATGTTAATCTACTTAACAGAAATTATTTTGCAAAGACATAAAAAAAATAAATAAATAACAGTACACAAAAGAAGCCTAGGCACTTGGGTTGGGCCCAACCCCAAGAGCTGCAGGCCCCTAACGAAACTCAGAACTGATGCCAAATAAAGCTGCTTTACATTACTCAAAAATAACCATGTTCATAAGAAAGTTATAAAACAGCAGCTATGAAAATGAGCTAAGAAAATGATAGCACTATAGTGAAAAAACAACAGTTCAAAGAGTAACCCATGAAGGCTGAAAGCCTTCCTATTTATGCCTACGAGGGTCTTCAACAGCCCTCCTTAACTCAAGGGACTCGGCTATTCAAACTTCCAGTGAACAGTCACTCTTCACAAAGCTGCTCGGTTGCCTTTAGGATTCATTTTGGTGGCCTACTGAGGTCTGAGTTGAGGGTGTAGATTTCAAGGAAGGGCCATTTAATGCAAGAGACAACCTCCCTCTGAATCCTCAACCCTGTTCCTTCATGCTTGGCTATCATCTGGCTCATAATTTCTTGGCTTTGTTCTAAACTTTGTCCAAAAAACCTGAAGTAACCACGTATTAGCCATATTGGTAAAGTGACCACCCTCATTCATTCAACTAACATAAACATACTCAAAAAACATGCATAAACTATGAAAAAAGGTGGATTGATCAAGAACAATTAGGCAAAATGAGCCCAATAAGTTACCCAATTCAGGGCTCATCAATCATAACACATAAAACACATATACAGAGAGACTTTCTCCTAGATCCCAAAACTGAGACTACCAGGTTGACTTTTCATTATGTTCCTTTCAATGTTACAATACATATTTATACATGTTGAAGCATCCAATACCATGGACCAAAAACCATTGTGTCCAATACCATGGACCGAAAACCATCGCGTCCAAAAACATGTGTGAAAATCATGCACAAAACCATAGGTGGGTCTGCCCATTCTAACATAGGGTCCAAAGCCAAAATTTTCCTGTGACCCCCCCTGCTACACAATCAGCGCAATGAAGGAGGGCTCTGCCCCCCCTCTAACCCCCCAATTAACTACGTGGGCTAGTCATGGAAAGAATATAACACAACCCAACATTCTCCCACTTGTTGTTTTCTTTCCACAGGGGGCCATAAGAGAGCTTAGTCATTTTTCCAGCCCTGAAATGCCCATTTTCTTTCTACACCAAGAGAACTTCTCAAAGCTCACATATTTTGTCAATGCATCTATGGTATTCTTCAAAGTGTCCACCTTTATCAGTAACACCTTTTTGGCTTCTATCATATCCCTCACAAAGTGATACTGAACATCAATGTTCTTTGTCTTTGAAAGATATGCAGGGTTCTTTGCCAAGAAAATTGCACTTTGTCTATCACAGTCTATCCTTATAGCTCCCTGTATTAACCCCATACTTGAAAACAATCTCTGCAACCAAATTACTTCCTTGCTTGCATGAGTGGTTGCCATGTATTCTGCCTCTATAGTTGATAGTGCCACTACAAATTGTTTCTTACTCATCTAACTAACTTCACCTCCAAATAGGTTAAACACATACCCACTTCTAGATCTTCTCTGATCCAAATTTCCAGCCTAGTCTGCATCAACAAAGCCATGAATATCCAACATTCTGTCCAATCCCGATCTTCCTTGGTAGCACAAACCATAATCACTAGTGCCACGCAAATATCTGAAAACCCACTTCACTACTGTCCAGTGCTCCTTCCCACTTCACTACTGTCCAGTTCTCCTTCCGTGGTTTTGACATAAACCTGCTCAATACTCCCACTGCATGTGCAACATCTAGTCTAGTACAGACCATTACATACATCAGGCTACCGACTACACCTGCATATGGAACACGGGACATTTCCTCTTCCTCTTCTTGTGTCTTGGGATACTTTTCAGTAGATAACCTCACACTTACAGGAATAAGAACCTTCACTGGTTTCCTATCCTGCATATTAAACCTTTGCAGTATCCTGGTTTAACCAAAGCTTCCTCTTTGCCCGATCTCTTTTAATTTCCATGCCCAAAATATAGTTTGCAGCACCAAGATCTTTCATGTCGAATTTGGAGGACAATTGGGTCTTCAAATCTTGGATAATTTCTTTGTCATTTCCAAACAGAAACATATCATCCACATACAAGACCAGATAAATAACATGGTCACCAATTAATTTAAAATACACACAATGATCTACTTTGCTTTTGGTGAAGCCAAGTCCCCATATAAATGTATCAAATTTCTGATACCACATCCTTGGTGACTATTTTAACCCATACAGAGACTTCTTTAACTTGCATACCAGTTATTTCTTGCCCTTCACCGCAAATCCTTCAGGTTGCTTCATGTATATTTCCTCTTCCATATCCCCATGAAGAAATGTTGTCTTCACATCCATCTATTCTACCTCAAAATCAAAAACATCAGCGACAGATAAAAGTAATCTAATAGAAGTTACCTTGGAAATAGGAGAAAAAATATCACCAAAATCAATTCCCGACACCTAGGAATAACCTTTTTCTACCAACCGAGCTTTGTATTTCTCCACTTTTCCTTCTGCATTTGTCTTCTTTTTGAACACCCATTTGCTTCCAATGGGTTTCCTTCCAGCTGGAAACTCCACCAGATCCCAAGCCTCACTTTTGTGCAAAGATGCCATTTCATCAACCATGGCCTCTTTCAAGAGTTTTCCATCCTCTAAATCTACTGCTTCCTTCACAATTATGGGATCATCGTCAGTAATAGATAAAGCAAAATTTGAATAGAAAGCATATGGAATATGCCCTTCTGGCTACCTTCTTTCTCGAACTGATCTTCTCACACACGAAGTTTGTGGCTCTTCATCTTCTGATTCCTCCTCTGCTGTAGAGTCTGATTCTTCCTCCTTAAGCTCAAACTCTATCTTCTTAGGTTCCTTTCATTGGACTTCATGTTTAATAACATATTTCACCTCTTTGAACACCACATCTCAGATGTACACAACCTTCCTTGTTGTTGGGTTCCAAAGCTTATAACACTTTAAACCATCCTTATACCCAATAAAGATGCACTATTCAAATTTACTATCCAACTTGGTTCATTTCTCCTTTGGAACATATACATATGCATCACATCCAAATACCCTTAGATGTGAACGAGAGGGTTTCTTACCATTCCATACCTCTTGTAGAGTTTTATCCTCCAACGCTAATGAAGGTGACCTATTGACCAAGTAACATGCAGTATCCACCGCCTTTGCCCATAATTCCTGTCCTAACCTAACACCACTCAGCATGCTTCTTGCCCTTTCCATCAACGTCTTGTTCATTCTTTCTGCAACTCCATTTTGCTGAGGTGTATATGAAGTAGTCTTCTATCGTGTTATACCACACTTCTTACAGAATTCTTCAAATTCCTTGCTGCAAAACTCTCCACCATTATCTGCCCTCAGCACCTTTATCTTCTTCTCTATCTGATTTTCCACGAGCCTTAAATTCTTTAAACTTGTCAAACGCTTCAGATTTATTCTTAAGGAAATATATCCATATATTCCTTGAGAAGTCATCTATAAATGATACATAGTACATAGACTTACCCAGTGATGGAACCTTCATAGGTCCAAACACATCACTATGCACAAGTTCTAATATATGTTTCGCCCTCTTACTACCAGAGGGGAAACTCACCCGATTCTGCTTCCCATATACACATTTTTCACAAAATCAAAATCTAGAGAGCTATTACTCATACCTTCTACCATACCTTTACCATGAAGTATTTGAAGGCCCTTCTCTCCAATATGTCCAAGCCTTTGATGCCACAACATGGTCTTCTCTCAAGAGACCACTAGATTTTCTGCTCCACTTTCAGGAACCACAAAATTGTTGCACTCATCAATAGCAGTGCTACATTGTAGCTTGTATAGAGTTCCAATTCAAACTCCCCGGATCAATACCAATGTTCCCCGAACCATTTTGCAGGTATCCTTATCAAGCACTGTTTTTACACCTGCGTCATCCAGCTTGCTTACATAAATCAAATTTCTGGCCAATGCAGGAATATGTAGAACACCCAAAAGTGTTCTAAACCTTCCACCTTGCAACTTCAACTTTATTTTTCCGCGACCAATGATTCTAGCCTTCCTATCATCCCCTAACAAGACATCACCACCATCGTATTTCTCATACTTGTAGAACCACTCTCTATGGGGAGTGAAGTGAAAGGATGCACCTGAGTCAATCAACCATGCCTCATGATCTACATGTGTACTTGAAGAAGCCAAGCACACATCCCCACCTTCATCTGAGGTGGTTTTCGCCTCTGCAAAAGGAGCATTGCCAGATCCTTTTACTTTATCAAGAGCTTTAGATTTACAGTCCCTTTTGTAGTGCCCATCCTTTCAACATTTTGAACACACCACCTTTACAGGTTTTCCTGGAGATTTAGATCTCCCACTCGATGACTTATTTTTGTTTCTATTATGGGACCATCGACGTACAGACAAGGCATCACCATTCTGGCTCTCCATATTTTTCCATCTCATCTCCTCCGTCAGCAAGGATGAGATTATTTCATAAAACTACAAGGCAGTTGCATTGCTACCTATTGCAATAACCAGACTATCCCACGAATCTGGTAGAGAACACAACAAACTGATGCACATATCTTCATCTTAACTTTTAATATCAATAGATGCTAATTGACTTACCACAGTAATAAATGCGTTAAGATGCTCTGTCACCGAGTCTCCATCTTTCATCCTCAGTTTATACAGCTTTTTCCACAAGAATAGTTTATTCACCAGAGACTTAGATTGGTACAAAGTCCCTAACTTGTCCCACAAAGCCTTCGCTGTAGCTTCACCTGATACATTCAGAAATACTAAATCTGAGACACACAACTGTATTGTGCTCTTTGCCTTCCGATCAAGCTTCTTCCATTCTTGATCGGACACTCCGTTGGTTTAGTACCCAGATCTACCGTGAAACACTGATCTTTATCCACCAACAGATCCTCCATCTTGAGTTTCCACAACTCAAAACTCTGACCATTAAATTTCTCGATCTCTATCTTTCCATTGCTCACCATCTTCTTTCACCACCAGAATCGATCTTGCATATCTTCCACTGAATAGGGTCTACCACAGGCACGAGCGAAACCCCTCAGCAACAAAGGCGTCCCCTTCAAGCCAAAACTACTATGATACCAAATGTAGGTTTAAACCCTGTATAGAAATTAGCTGCATATAAATTCTAAAACACAGAAAATAAACAATAGCGAGAGCATAACACATAAAACACATATACACAGAGATTTTCCCGTGGATCCCAAAACCGGGACTACCAGCTTCATTTTTCATTATGTTCCTTTCAATGTTAAAATACATATTTATACATGTCAAAGCATCCAATACCATGGACCGAAAACCATCGCGTCCAATACCATGGACTGAAAACCATCACATCCAAAAACATGTGCAAAAATCATGCACAAAACCATTATTAGGTGGGCCAGCCCATCCTAACATAGGGTCCAAAACCAAAATTTTTTGGGGCACTACCCCAAACCCCATAAAGTGGGGTTATGGGTATGCCTCAAACCCCCTGTAACTCCAACCCCCCCCCCCCCCACTACACAATCGACACAACGAAGGGGGCTCCGCCCCCCTCTAACCCCCCGTTAACTATGTGGGCTAGTCGTGGAAAGAATATAACACAACCCAACACAACTTCAGAGTTACGTGTAGCCAAGAGGGAGTGCGAGTTACTGCCTTGACCAGATGATTGATGAGTGGGGGTGAGAGGACATTCATCCATAAAAATCTTGCGGCCCTCCTAGCACCAAAATGTTGACGGTGTTGGACCCACCAACATTCAAGGGATGTCCCCAGTATGAAGTCCCAGCTAGACGTCACACGATTTAGTGTAGGAGTCCCATTTGGTATAATGGCTCGGTTTCCATTGTCTTAAAGGTTTGGCTTAGCTCTTGCTTGTCAACACATGAGAGTGGTCTGATTTGTCTTCGAACAACAAGGTTCGTGTGCCCGGTGAGTGCTTAGTGTTACTTGTGTCAAGGTTCTTTCACCACAGAGGGAGAGGCTGGAAGTGAGTCTCAAGTCGAAAGGGAATAGTCCCAACTCTATCAAAGAAACATAACACAGTAGGACAAGCATAGCTTCTAGCATAGTAGTCCACACAGATGTGGCAGTCACAAACACACAGTGAATAGATAACACATACAACACCTAGCGGAATAGTCCACACGAGTGTGACAGTTATTATAGCAATATTATTAGAATGTTTCTATCGAGTGTCTGATAGGATAGCCCACACGGACGAGACAACGTTAAAAACTTATAAAACACTTTTTCGTAAGCATATGTATTATAACGACTGAAATAGTCAAACTGTCTTAATAAAGGTTAAAGAAACATGCATTACAAGTGTCCAAAGAATAGTCTTACAAACATATATAATACATGTATGAAAATGTGTTGGCCTGCTATCAGGCTTCTGAATTAAGCGAAAGTTCCAAGACACATTGGTACACCATTACATCACTATCCCCGATAGTGAGGCGATGGATCCACTGCTCGCTCCTCAAAGAAAAAACTACACAAAGCTCATGTATGTGGAGAGACAAGGTGAAAAGTCTTTTGCTTGTGCAAATGAGGGGTATATATAGCCAAGGGTGAAACTCACCCTTGTTACTGTTCAACTTCCCTCATGGCTATTTGACTTACATGACTCTTCAACTTTACATGTGGATCTCTTGGACTTCCACGTTACATTACATTGATTACAACAGTATGGACCACAATAGTGATGTGGCCGAGATGACTCATGACATGACTTGACATGACGAAGCTAGTATGTTCATGCTGCTGCTGGTGTCCGTGTCGAGCTACAGTGTTACTAAATGATGGATGTGCTCTTAGTGTATCATAGTGTTGTAGCGACTAAAATCACCCTCCAAAGTTTATCCTTAGCTTCATTTTGGAGCCTCCTTAACAACCTTTCACAACAACATGTTTTGCCTTATCAAGTACACAATCTTCAGTGGTTTTCTTGAAAAATGACAACCTGTCCATCAAAGCTTGTTGCATCCCCCTCACAGGTTGTTTCACTGGACTTGCCCTAGCTACAGGCTGAGCAACTCCCTCAAGAAATTGTGTAATTCGGAAGGGCAACCAACATTCCCTCCAAAAATTGCGCAATTATGCCTGGTAGCATGATGGGCTCCAAAATTGTGCAAATTTTCATGTCATTTTTCACTGGAAAAATTGTGCAATTCCTCCTAGTAGGGCTACTCAGCCCAGAAATTGTGTAATCCTAGGCAGCAGTTAGCTGCTCTACTTAGAAATTCCATTAATCTTCAAGGCAACCAGCCCATCTACCTCCCAAAAATGCACATTTTTTCCTCCCAGTTGAGCAGAATGTTGCATGTGCAGCTGAGTTGACAGGTTCCTTCTAGGACCAACCAAAATTGATTTACATCCATGGGTTGTTTCTCCCAAGGAAACATGCAAAGGCATCCCTTGATTCAGGGAGCTACTTTTAACAGATAGAGGTTGCATGCAAGGATCATTTCATAAACCTCCCACCAAGTGTCACTCTTCCTATATTTGTGGCATGCATGTCACATCTTTGATTTTATCAAAACTCATGAACCTGACGGTGTAGAGCTCTTTCCTCACATTGACCTTGTAGCTCTGACATCGTTCATTGCATCTTGGACTCATCGACACATTCAACTCAGTTGTCTTGGGGTAAGCCAGCTATTCATGACTTGTGCTGTGTTTCTGTCGCTTTTTTGTTTCACATTGTGTGAGTGTTTTTTCTTGATTTCAGTGAGCGCTTGTTGTTGTTTACATGCATACTAGCTTGTACTAGCATTGTTTTAGCTTCCATTAACATCTCACTATTGTCGCATGTATGAAACTATTTTTGCATGGACGGTCATCATTGCGGCGACTCGCTTCACACACATGCATGCTTTCTCATTTCCTGAATCTTGCACTTGTTGTTTGCATGAATGATCATTCACTCTTGTTTGCAGTCATATCATTATGCATTCACACTTCTCATGTTTTCAGTCACTCATTGGCCAGACTGGGCTACCTTGGCCCAAACCGTTCCTTGCCTGGCTAGCACTGCGCATTTCTGGAAATGAAGACCCTGCCTTCTCTCTAGAAATTACGCAAGAATAGCTAGGCATTGACGTCTAGGCTTTCATTTTGAAATTCTTAGAGGTAGTGTCCTATTGGCCCCATAAAATGTGCAATGTAGTTTCCTGGTTGCATGTCACTACTGACTAAAATTGTGCATTGCACAGTTTCAGTCCTCAGCAGTCTAGGCTTGACTGTGCATTGCGCAGTTCCAACAATCAGTCATCCTCCTGACAACCCAGACTATGCCTTATGTAGTTTTGGCAGTCAATCTCCTAACCTCTCGGCAAAAATTTCATGACCTTCATGATCAATCACACATGTATGTTGCAAGTCAGTTCTCAAGTTCATTTTGGTTTTCGACTGATAGATTACTTGCCACGAGTGTTGCCATGTCTCCAAGTATCGCATGTGTTCATCTGCCTCTTAGCAGTACTGGTACAATGGTTTCCAGGAGAGAGGGGTTGAAGGCACCATTCAAAGAACAGTTGGGGATGCAGTCGATCAGGTGTCTATGAACTTGCCTACCCATGAAGACATCAAGTTGTTTGTAGACAAGGATATCAATATATGATGGAAGTAGCATCACAACAAGTAGCACCATGAACAATAGCTGAAGGTAGCATACCATATGCAACGAATGCAAGAAGATGGTTGTTGACAACACAGAGGTAGAACAAAGTTGCAAGCTCAAACAGATCACTTGTGATGAAAGCAACTTTTGAGACTCGAGCTATGAGGTGATGATGTGACATGAAGATCGCACGATGGTAGAGAATGGATCAAAGAAGGAGTTGCATGTGTTGAGGCAACAACTCAAGGAAGAACAAGAGCTACATAGATGAGAGAATGAGTTGTAGTAGGAACAGGTACATCAGAGGGCACAACATGCACTCATGGATGAAATTATGCCCATACAAGTTATAGATCCATCCTAGCAGCTGGCACAGAGTAGACATGGTGAGTAGTGTTTTTGATCACATGCAAGGGAATTCAGAAGTATGCATATCATTGTGTGCACTAATGAAATCCCACCCATTCAACACACTCACCGAGGCTAAGACAAGAAGCAAGTTTGACTAGAGCTGAACATGCAGTTGACAGGTGATGTGCATGACCACCAACACACACTGGAAGATCAACATGGACACTATGCATCATTATGTTTCCATTTTGGCCACACCGAAGAAGACCATGTGCATGCTAGCAAACAAGTTAGATGGAGGAGCCATACCAATGCACCTAGATGCAATGGAGATAAGAGTTCGCTTCAGCAAGATGTCACCATGGAGCACATGCACACCATCACAGACAACCAAGCTTGGCATCAACTCACCACTTTCACCATCACAAGCATGTCAAAGAGTTGGTCTAACCACAACAGACCGAGTGTCAGTGATGTCTTGTATGGCTTGCTCAAGCCATTTTGTCTCACATGGTAGATGTGCATTGTAATGTAACGTCTTGTCAAGTGGAAGTTCAAGTGTCGATAGTTGGATGTAAAATTCATAGAGTAGATGAACAGTCATGAGGGTAGATGAACTATCACAAAGGGGAATGTTAAGGGTCACCCCACCCTTTGCTATAAATAGAACCTCATAACTCATTGTAAAGGCTTTTGTTCAGCCAAGCTTTCGATAGGACTATCTTAGAGAGAGATTGGATAGTATTATAATGAGCCTTGGCTTCTTCACTGCACAGATATTGTACATCTCTTTGGAGGAGGAGGCGGTTGTGCCTATAACGTTCCGCTGTTGAAACTAGTGGTTAGACATGGATGTATTGTATGATTGGAACTTACACTTCTTAATATAACAGAGCTATCACATTTCATGCATATGTTGTATTGTGTTCTAAACAATCTGGTTTACTCTAAATGATATATGTATTTGTTTTCTTACGCATGCATGTATGGATCTTTCTGAAATTTGTTTTTGGTTTAACCATCACTTTGGATTGCTCGCTAACTTGCTTTCCAGATTGTAATGCATCTTCGCTCGTGTGCTCCCTTCCAAGCCGCGTACTATTACAGGTTTCCAAGGGGTGCACTCACCTCACCCTCAGTGTGTTAGAACCTCTTATGCACCTTCCTTGACTTATTGTAGTTGTCACACCCTTGCTACCAACAGGGACATCTTACTTGCCTTTGTGCAAAATTGTGGTTAAGGCATTACCATATGACCCATTATTGGGACTCCTACACCAAATGGTCTAAGGTCTAATTTTGACTTCTTACCGAGGAGATCCTCTTACATGTTGGCGGGACCAGCACCATTAACATTTTGGTACTAGGAGGGCTAGATGACAAGCTGAGTCCTCACATCTTTTTGAATCTCTACATATCTATCATGACCAATTATCGAGTTCCTCTTTTAGAGTGTGTGTCTTATGGAAACGACTTCATTATCTCCAAAGAGCTCTCAGATAATCTGTCACATAAAACATATGATGGTGGAGGCCACGTAGCCGTGGTTAGGCACACGGCCGGCATTGTAGGCTCATGCAAAAGACATGGAATCTCTAAAGAATACATGACTTGCGCATTGTTTGTCTACACACTTCGAAGGCACCTAATGCACTGGCGTGCCACGCTTCCTGACAAATATATTCATTCTCTTGCATCTAGTCATAGAGATATATCTTGCTTTCAATCACTTTAACCATAAAGCACTCGATCAAGAAATTAGGAAATTAGGAAAAGCACCCGATGAATCTGTTGATTAGTTTTATGCAAGTTTTTGTAATCTTGCATATTGATTTCCTGAAAATGAAATTGATTGGGAATTTCTTTATGGAAGATTTGAGTATCTTCTTCACATATCCAAACCCTGCTCAGCACACTTTGGTAATGGAGCTACACAATCGTAGGCAGGCATAGTTATCACAAGTGACTATCCACCCTCACCTCATCAAACAAATCCACCACAACAGAGTGATGTGGGAGATCATGCACACACATCTGTTGAATTGTCACATTATCCCACTCCACCTACTTTTGATATTTGCGCAGACTTGGCTTGCAATCCTATTGGCTGTCATGTGGATTCGTTCCCTCAACCTCTATCCCCGCTTCTATTGATCCTTCAATTTTTATTGTCTTATGTTCTCCCATTTCGGACTCCTCACCGGTTGTGAACGACGATCAAGTTGTCAACGGTGTTGGTGTTATGCAGCCAACCTACACCATCATTCATGATGAGTGTGTGCGGTAATCCAAGGAAGAACCCGTGTTGAAGGATGACTCTATTCCAGCCACGCTTCATCCACTTTATCCTGACATCCTTTTTTATTCTGCCACTGCTGATTTACCCTGTGAAAACACATTTACGAATGTTTCTATTTCCGATCATTCAGAGGACATGTCAGATGTCAGTCTATCATTACAGTGCGGTGAGGACACATCTTCCTCTGAAAACCCGTCCAATCTGTCATCTGTCATTTCGGAAAACACAGAGGGTGAACATCTTTGCTTTTCATCTACCACTCTAGATGATTTATCAAATAATGAGGATGCCGACAAACATCCTGAATTTTATGATCTTGGTTGTTGTGATCTCTCCACTTCCTCATCTGATCACCATGTTGATTCAGTCGTTGTTCATGTGTCTAAGACATTGGTCTACAATGATCCATCTATCAACGAAGTCAAAACCCTATAGACTGTCGAGGCACTTCAGCCCGAGCTGATGGTTATGTCAAGCCATAATTGTCCTGAGGTTGGTTTCACTTCTGCTCAAGAAATTTTTGAAACACTCAAGACTCCTCATCACTCTCTGCTTTGCATTGAAGATCAACCAAACACCTAGATTTCGCTTCCTCCAATTGAACTACACGATCCCATCGCTTATGCGTTGGAGGAATCTTACACAGCAAGCACACATGCGCAACGTAAGTGGTCTACCTTTCTCACGTCTTCTTGCATGTCACAGTCAACAGAATTCATACACTCAACATCTGCATGCAGTGTAGCACAACACCATAGTAGCTCCACAGAGTGCATGTCATGTGCTTTCACTCATCTTTGTTATGTGGTCGCTTGTAAGCTCGAAGTGTGTCTATCTTCATCGTTATATCTTCCATGCTCGTTGGTTTGCACAAATGCGATGTTCGCAAACCGTGCCTTCACCAACATGGGTCAACCAATGGTTAGTGGCTGCATTGGAAGTATCACTTCACGGGAGATGACCCATGCACTATTGGCTTAGGAGTAGGATTAGTGTTTCCTTTTGATCTATTTGTTTCCATGAATGCTTGCTTCTTTCTTTGTGTGTTTGTTTACTTTCTTGTTTGTTTTCTTACTCACTTTGCTTCCGCATTTGCTTCTACTTCTTGCTTTTATTTTTGGCTTGTTTTATTGTTATTATCTATAGGTTAGTTTCGCATGGACCGTGTGTTGGTGTCTAAGTCTGAATACCTATTCAACCCCTTTCCATATTAAATTTATCAATTCGGGTGCATACTTTGTTTCAAGAATGCAGGTATAAATGACACAATCAATCACCAATATTAGATTCAATGACAGAGTTAACAAAAGAACCATTGTGACAATAATAAGAGTAAATTATAGAACTATAAAAAACATTCACAACAATTAATTAAAATACTGTAACAACAATCGAATTAGATCAACACACATGAAATAACAACACATGAAAATAATGTGGCACCTGATCAGAAGAGTGGACCCAACTCTCTGACCACGGCTGTGATGGATTCACAACTTATAGAGAGAACAATAAAATAACCTGGATTCAATTAATTTAAATAGTCTTCTTTTACAATCTCAATCTCTTGCATGGCTAAACCCGATTCACAGCATTGAAACCCTTCTTATACAATACGCAGAGAAAATTATCTCTCAATATGGCAACTAATGTCTATCATTATACAATCGTTACAACGGCCAACTAGTTTCCAAGAGAAAGAAAAGAAAGGTTTGGAATAGGCCTAGAATCTGTTATGTTGTTATAGCGCTTGCCATTATGATGCTGGAAGATCGGAATCACTTCTGTGTTTGGGACCCGTAACCTTCGACCACCATATCTACGGAAATGGCAAGATTAGTAACTGGCATAGGAAAAATATCCATGACTATTACTTCATTAATTAAACATTCCATGAAGGAAATCGAAGAGGGTTTACCTTATGGATTTAGAATGATTAGTGAATATAAATTATACAAAGGGGGTGAGAGAGAGAGTAAAAATGGAGGGAAAAAGTATGCATATTTGGCACCCAACATCTCCCCCCAACTGGTCTTTCTGCATGTCCTCATGCAGATCATCGTCTCTTCAGATCTGGGTTGGACCAAATGTGGTCAACATGTAGTTGAACAAGGTCATATTCCTCGGCCATCTCTATACCTGGAGGTTTATATCCTTCTGTCATAAGGACATCCTTCCACCAGTCATTACTCACATTGTATGTTGGAGTGTAATGCTCTGCTAGCAACCAAAGGAAGGGAAAATGAAAGATCAACACCATCCACCTAACCCCACAGATCTGAATGCATGAAACAAAATGTGGCACTCTTTCTAATGCTCGCGTAAAATTGGGTGCCCCAAAAGGCTCCTAGTTTCTAACAGCTCATGATGACATCATCCATCTTCTTTGGCAACTGTCAAGGGATTTGTCCTGAAAAGTGACTATCTGTCTAACACAGAGGTTAGTACACCAACCTTGTGTTGCCAAAATTTGTTCCTTAGACCCCTCAATTTGTAGAAAAGTGGAGTGCTTGTTATAAATAGTCACTGACTGACCATTCTCCCTCCTTATTATCAGTGGCTTTGTAGCTTGATTTTCTTCAAAAGTATCACAAGCCTTCCTCCATTTAACCTGGTTAATGGTGTAGGAGGTAAAGGCTCTCAGGTGCACATCTCCCATGAATGGAACCGGGTTGAAGCTCTCATCATCCTTCAAGAAATAACCATGCATGTAGAGCTCACACATCAAGTGTTGGTTCATGATATCATGGATTCTTATAATATGCAGGAATTGTATTGGTCCTCAATCTCGTGGCTGATCTCCTTGTAGATGCTTTCCAGGCAGAAGAAAAAGAACTCCTCATGAAGAAACAAAGCGTAATTATGGCAGGAGGTCGACATTCCATTACCTGTTGTGCTAGGGTAAACATTTGTTCCTTATCTTCCTTCAACACTTGTATCTTCCCTTCTAAATCCCTTATCTTTCTCTGTTGTTTCTCCTGCCTCTGCTTTTCTTTGTCCAACTGGTCTACATACTCGGTGAAAATCGCAACAACCTGCTCTCAACCCTCATTGTCTCCTTCTTTTTTTCATTCACGGGAGATTTCCATCTTTGAATTTCAGCTACTAAGAAGAATTCTTGGGCCTCAAACAACTGTTTTACAGGATCAGTCTATGTAGCAGCAGAAGTGAGGGGAAAATCTTATGTATGTACAACTACCAAGGAGACCTCGACCTTGGGCCTTATAGCCTTCCATTTATATTTCTTTACCTTCTTTTTCAGCCGAGATACCTACTTTCTCAGCTTCTGAACCTCCATTTTTAACCGCATGGTCTCTCCAAACTGAATTTGATACCTCTCCTTGAGAGGTGGTCTCCTTCTCTCACACTGTTCTACCCACTCTTGTTTAATAGTAAATTCATTTCCCAGCCCCACAACTGGTTCAGGAGGTGGTGGATTTCCTTTAGAGGCATTGGCTCGTTCCTTCATCAGGTCTTCCTTACATGGTTTCCTATCCTCAGGAGCACTTTCTTCCTCAACTTGACTCAATTTAGGAACATTCGTCGCTTGGACAGTGCCTTCGTCGATTGCCCCTTGCTCCAATCCTGCCATAAAAAATATTTCTTGACCTGTTCTTCAGGATGCCCCTACTGGGAATACGCAAGTAATGAGCCAACAATGGATGCGCCCTCCCTCAAGCTGACGTACTTCAATATGGGAGGAACAACAATTTCTTATGTTGAATCATGGGAGGAACGGACCTTCCTCGCTCCTCTTGGCATTGTGGCCTAAAATGGAGAGTGGGGAATGTCCTCCACCTGGTCGATACCAGTCCCACCTGCTACTTCTAATTATTTTTCCTCTTCGCCTTCATTCCTCAATTGGGCCGAGCCTTCTTCATGTGGTGCCTCTTGTCCTACGGTCGACGCTGGTTCTTATGGAACAACATCAACCTTAGAATTTGCCTCTTCCACATTTTCCTTCCCTGACTAAGTTGGTGGTGGTTCTTGTGTAGCACCCTCACTCATTTCAACATCCAAGTTTATTTGGGCAAGTGATGTTGGTCTTGGTGTAACAACATCACTTTCTAGCTCTTTGACTAGAACTTCTTCTCCTTATGCTTCATTAATTAAAGTTGATTCCTGAAAAACAACATCAACTCCATCCGTTGTCTTCATATCACCTTTGATACAAGAAAGGTTGGTTCTTGTGTGACGGCCTCGATTGTATCACCAATCGTCTCCTCCATTTCCATTTCTACAATAATAGGCTCCACAAATGGGGTTGGTTCCTCTGTGACAACCTCCACTATGTCACCAATTGTTTCTTCCACTTTCACTTCCATGTATGCAATAACAGGTTCCACAGTTTCTTCCACTACCATGTCTGTATTAACCAGTTCCACAATTCCTTCCACTTCCATTTCTGCATTAATAGGTTCCACAGTTGGGGTTGGTTCTTGTGTGACAGCCATGACTGTTTCACCAACTGTTTCTTCTTGTTTTTGAAATTTTTAGTGCTTATGGATAAACGCTTAAACCCCTAGACTAGTAGCTAAGTCTAGAACAATATTGCAAAGCATTCTCTACTTTTTCTATAACCAGTAGATTAAATAAGACAGTAAATAAGCCTACCTGAAGCTTTCGCTTACTCCTTATCTCCCTTGACCAATTATGTCGCTCCTTTCCATACTTAATCCACTTGAAAATACCTACACACAGAAAGAAGACAAAAATTGATCAAAGCATATGATAATGATCTATTGATTAAACATAAAATGGAATCAAGTGCATAATACACATATGAAAGAATCAATGAATAGTACAAACATATGGAAAAATATTTGAATACTTTATTAGTAAAAGGAAGAGTTACAACCTAATTTTCTTGATTCAGTGTCACTCCTCCAATTCAATCCCATCCTCTCCTCATAAAAAGCAAGACATTTTGACATCATTACAATACTTGAAACCAACTCAAGTCTCATACTAACAGCATCTCCTTATAATTCAATGATTTCCAACCCTTGATCACTTAGATGAGTGGTCTTTTTATAGGTGAATAAAGGAAGTTATACCATACATGGTGATAATGAATGCCCTCCAAAAATTAGGATTTAGTTCCATGGAGGAAGGGATAAAGGGATTGATGTTCCTTAACTCCCTCCCTCATCCAATTTCGAGTCCAAAGGAGTGGATAGCCTTAGGAAACTTCTAGAGGCATCCTATGGATAAGAATATTCCAAAACCCAATGTAGATTTTGCTCAAATTCACCAAGCGCAAGCTAAAGAGGTCTCAAGTGCACTGCAATGCACCCTAGCAGTGTATTGGACTGCACACTAGTGCACCTTGATAAATGCCTACCTGTGCTGATCTTCTTAGAGGCAGTTTTTGGATGATTTCAGTCATGGAATCTCTTAGGAAGGAGACATTCTGATGGTTGACTTCATTTAGGGCATGTAACAACTAAATTAGGGTTTGATGGGCCCTAATAGTATTGATCTATAAGTTGGGTTGATGTGCCCAAATGGATCTATAAGAGTTGCCCCCTAAACCATGAAATGCTTTACGATGTGGAGAGGAGGTTTCAAAGTAGAAGGTGACCTGCATCAATTAACATACATATATCATGATAATTTGATTTTTTCTCATGAACTCGCTGAGGGAAGGCATAGCCATGCTCAACTTATAAACTTTCATTACAATTACAAATATAGTTGTCTACAAATATATACCCATGAATGGATGACCATGAATGTAAGGCCGTTGTGCATTTGATTTAGTACTCCTGAAAATATCGCAGACCGGATGGATGAAAGTAGATCCGGGGTCTTCAATCTCATTCAATCTTTCGCTCAAGTACAAGTCTAACCATGTGAATAGATGATCTGAAGTCGAACATGGGAAGACATCGTCTAATTACCAGCCAATGATGTAATCTGTTAATAGACGTGAGAGGAATCACTGATAATGATGATGACCCTCAAGGTACTACAGTACATTTCACATGGTGTGAATAAATGATTTGATGTTGAACACCATACAAAGTCTTTCGGTCGAAGGCTAGTGATGTCAACCTATTGCCGGAAGCGAGAAACCTGCCATTGATGTATGCACACCTCAAGGTACTGAGGGGTTGTTTCTAAGTCAATTTCTTGGATAATATGCTGATGTCGACAAGGAGTGACTCGTCATAGGAGGGCCTTGATGTATCCCACATCAATGACACAAAATGAGGCAAATGATTTTGGAGATGAAAATTGACTGATGACAAAAGGTTTAGGAATGGCAGTCATGAAAATGAAGGTTTACGTTATTGCAAAATGCTGAAGTTTGAACTGAATGACTTCTCTTGAACGTGTTGGTGACACTAAAATGAATTGGTAGCATTGACCCAAAACAAATAATGGATAGTATGATAGACCAACGGTGTGATAACCATCAAGCTGAATGACCCAACCCACATAGTCACGGTGATGAGGTGAAAGTGTCATGTTCAAGAGCGACTTGCTACCATAAAGTGTTTTCCCCTTTTTCCAATTTTCCCCAGTCATTGTTGACTAGTACCTCTTTATTTTTATCAAGCTTGAGGAGGATAACATATGCTTGTTGTATAATTTCACCCTTCAAGTGAATCCATCACTATTTGATGCTTTAACGAGTCTAGCGAAGGTGAAACTCGGTCTTGTCTAGATGGACAAGTTTGTCGCTATTTGATGTTTTTAACGAGTTTAACGATAAAGATAACTCGGTCCTTTTCATGTTTAGAGAGTTTGAAAAGGGACGAAAAGGAAACTCCAAAATTTCTTTTTCGTATATTTTTGTCTCAAGTCCAAAAAAGCATAAAACAATACGAGAGAGAACCTATTGATCATGCTCAATCAATGTATTCCTTTTCCATAGTTAATATATCTCATCCCGAAAAAAGGTTAAACTTATACTGAGTAGATATCAATTCCAATCCGTTAACGAGTTGGAAATGACAAGCGCTCTGAAACCTTTTCATGTTTAGAGAGTCTGAAAAAAGCTTAAAGAGGAATCCATTTTGAGGAATGAGTGATGTCTAGGGTAGCAACTGGTTCCGGTGATATTGGAACTTCTCAAAGCATGTTGATTTATGTGAAGAGGCTGACCACTCATTGCAACTATTCCTCAAAAAGGGTAAAACAACCAAGTGAAAGCGTATGATCGGTCAAAGGGATGGTGGCGATGGGATGAAAACAACCAAGGCTCATATGACGAAAGAAGTTGATAGAATGGAAATCACAAGGGTTAAAATGGAAATGGGTTCATTTTTAGACAAGCTTGAACCATAGGGAATATACTTGGATTCAGTTTCATGTTTACTCAAGCTTAAAACGAAGAACTATGCTTGACTTCAGTTTGAATTTTACACAAGCTTAAAACAAAAAACTATGCTTGAGATTGGTTTACATGCCCCTAACATGATGAAACGAAAAGTCTCCTGTAACTAGATGGAAGTCGCTGCAGTGAAGCAGGACGGTTATCCAACTCCTATTTGGCTTCGTCCAGATAGGTGCAAAGGTGGATGGGGTGATTCCCTTCACATAACCTACAAGGAAACTTAACTTTACCACTACGTTCATGCCCCCCAAGCTTCACTACATTCACCTAAGTAGAGTACTCATGGCTATTAGGTTTATTTATGAGATCAAGTAAAAGACTCGACTGGGATTTTACGAGATCTAATCAAAGACTCGACTGGGATTTTACGAGATCTAATCAAAGACTCGACTTGGAACTTTGCTCCAGGGAACCTTGTTTCATTTTTTAATGAGCTTGACACAAGACAAGGAACTATGCTCATATTCCTTGTTTCATTTTTTAACAAGCTTGATATAAGACAAGGAACTATGCTCATGGACCTGTTTCATCTTTTATCGAGGTTGACACAGTAAAAGAACTGTCCTCATACCTCTTGTTTCATTTTTTAACAAGGTTGACACAAGACAAGGAACTATACTCGTATTCCTTGTTTCATTTTTTAACGAGGTTGACACAAGACAAAGAAATATCCTCGTACTCTTTTATCACAACTCATAAGAGGTCATGAAGGAGAGATCTGGTTCCAATGCCCCCAGTAGATGATGTACGACATCACTGAAATGATCATCAGTTGATGTAGGTATGGAATGGGTTCCACATAATTAACCCATGGCAAGGATGATACCATTGGTACAAAAGGACCAATTAGGGAAGATGGTTGACTGGAAACCATATTTGGACCAGGAAATGAAAGCTAGTCAATGGTGACAATTCTACCTTCATGCGGGAAACAAATCACTCAGAAGAGTGTTGAAACAATAGCTCTCATGTCATAAAGATAGTTGCACCCAAGAAGTGAGTTATAATCTAAAGGTCCTGTGACTACCATCATGTTTAGATAAACAATTTTTCCTCCCAAAGCGATGGGTAACCAAGGCAGGATCCCTAATGGTTGACTGGTTCCTCTGTTAAAAGCCAATAGATTCTGCGTAACTGGCACAAGCGGCGGCAAACCAAGCACTTGCCAAGCAGTTGAGGAAAGGATACTCACAGATGCACCTTCATCTATAATAGTGCCATATACAATCATATTACAAACTTGTACTATGATCTGGAAAGGCACATAAGAAGGAAGACGAAATCCTGCCAGTCGATTCCAATCGAAGGAAGTGACCAGACAACTTGGGGGTGGGGTACTGTAAGAACGGAAGAATTAACCCCTTGAGTTACGAGAACTGGAGGATTTTCCTCCTGTCTTGATGGAACAAGAGGATTTCCCCCAAGCTCATTAGAATCTAAAGAAACAAAAAGAACCTGAGTGGTATCATATTCACTCTCTTCGGGAAAGGTATGATTAGCTGAAGGTGAAATCGGGTCAACTGTTACCTCGACCTGTTGATTTGGGTCGGGTATAGACTCATAGAATTCACTCTCAGAGAGAGTGGGTTTGACTAACGGTTGATTTTGGTCAGTCAATTCATCAACTAGTGAAGGATTTAGGGAGAGTTTCCTGTAACCAGATCGAAGTCTCTGCGGTGAAGCACAACGGTTATCCAACACTTTTTTGGCTTCATCCAGATAGGGACAAAGGTGAATGGGTTGATTCCCTTCACATAACCTATAGGGAAAATTAACTTTACCCTTATTTCCATGAACTTTACTACCACTAGTTGATGGTGTGTCCCCAACATGATCTCCAGAAGTTGATGACATAGAATGATGTGAACAAGAAGACCATTCTTCTAAGATCTGAGGAATATTAGGACAATTTCAAAGAAGATGGTCTCTCGCACAAATTTTGCATGGATATCAAACTTTGTGAGGCTTGACGGATGGTTCCTCATTAGATGTTGCATTCAAAGCAATGGTTGCTTGGTTGGCCCTTTGTCGAATTTGCTTCTTCTTCTTCTTAGCCACCTAGTTACTAGTACAAATACTTTCACCAGGTAAAGAGGAATAAGGGGAATAAGAAACAACTGAGAATGAAGGCAAACGGTAAACTTTAGGATCAACTGGAGGTTGATTTTCTCCAGTCAGAGGTGTACTCGATTGCGAAGAAATCATGGCATTTTGAACCAAGGAGGTTGAAAAAAACCATACTAGCAAGCCAATGGCAAATCTCGGAAGGGACAATGTAGCCATATATGGAGCACCAATATTTCGGAAAGGAGGAAAAGGACTAGGATTCCCATCAAAAGGAATTCCTTGATCGGTGGTCTCCGGATTTATCGCCATATGTTTCAACCTAATATCAACTAAGGAGTAAGCGTGGAGGATGTTATCTGCAGTCAATTAATTTTATTCCAATCAAAGTAACGTAACAAAACAAAAGAGGGATAATCTAGGAAAAAGGTTTACCAAGCAATTGTGAACTACAGAATACCTCCTGGCGAACCAAGAAGTACGGGCAGGCAATCTCCCTGAATGTTGTGTTTGGTGTATCACAGTGTACAAGGCGACTGACTCGGTTACCTAAGGATGGATGGCAACCTAGTGTTGTCCTCCCATATATACCCGAAAGTACATGGAGGTCCAATCCATATAAGCGTTGTCTAATGCAAAACCGCACAGTGAGAGCATTCCCATATACTTTTCATACTGTAACACCACACGTTGTACCCGAAGGTATGTGGACAAGCTACGATATACTCACATATGTGGAATCAGGGATCACACTTGGGATGTATTACAAACAAGTTAGTGACAACTGCTTTGTTTTACAAAGTCAGAACACTTCTCTAGCCTAGAACCACTAAATGTTCTCGTTAATGACAATGCTCCATTAGGTAAATTGATGTTTATTTTAAGTTGATCTTGCTTAGGAATTTTCCTTTCAAGTTCACCATGTGATGTATTCTGAAATTCCTAGGAATTCAACTATCATGATAAGCATTTTTTCCATTCAATTTAACGATGAAAATCCTAGCTACTTAGATATAGAGCAATCATATTTCTTTTGATCAAAGAGCAAAAAGCACAATATAAATGAAAATTCCCTATACTATTCCTCTCAGCACACAAACCTTTTCAATCCAACATGCATGTATTTCTTTTCAATTTCCCTTAATGTGAATGAACAAAAAGGAAAACTAATGCACAATCGATCAATAAACTCTTTTCATAAAAAAGAAGATTTTCCAACAATTTCTTTTCAAGGAAAGGAAGACTTTATGACACTTTCGTTTTCAAAGAATTGGGGAATTATGATACTTTCAACGAAAAGACTAATCATATGCACACATCAATCAATTTATCTTTCATGAATGAGGACTTTACGACAATTCAACTTTTGAAGGAAAAGACGATTTTACAACACTTTCTTTCGACAAAGATCAATCAACCAAAAACTAAATTTTGACTATAGATTGAAAATGACAAAGTAAATACATAAGAAACATTTATCAATCCTTGTATAAGTAGGGCTAGCTAAGGAGATGAAAAACTGTTTTCAGAGACAAGACATCATTGACATTCAACAAATGATTCAAACAGGAGAAAATTGGCACAAAACTTCAGCTCCTAGATGGGAAATTGACCCTCAAGGGATCAACGCAAACTGTAGTGTGAGACAGTGCGCTTCAGTGCACTGGCTCTATGTGGGAAGTGCATTGCAGTGCACTGTGTCCTTCATTGGGTTGTACTGGTGGCAGTAAGCCATTTCTTAAAGCAATTTGAAACAACTTTGACTCAATTTTCAATGAAATAAGATTGAAATTCAATCAACGACCACAAGTATAGTATGTAAAAATATCTTAAGAGGCCGATAAGCTACTAAGATGGATAATCGTTCCCCAACGGAGTCACCAATTTGTTTTGGGAAGTTTTAGTGTCTACCGATAAATGCTTAAACCCCTGGACTAGTAGCTAAATCTAGAACAACAGTGCAAATCATTCTCTACTTTTTCTATAACCAATAGATTAAATAAGACAGTAAAGAAGCCTACCTGAATCTTTCACTTACTCCTTATCTCCCTTGACCAATTATGTCACTCTTTTCCATACTTAATCCACTTGAAAAGTACCTGCACATAGATAGAAGACAAAACCGATCAAAGCATATGATAATGATCTATTTATTAAACATAAAATGGAATCAAGTGCATAGTACACATATGAAAGCATCAATGAAAAATACAAACATATGGAAAAAGCTTTGAACACTTTATTAGTAAAAGGAAGAGTTATAATCCAATTTTCTTGATTCAGTGTCACTCCTGCAGTTCAATCCCATCTTATCCTCATAAAAAGCAAGACATTTTGACATCATTACAATACTTGAAACCAGCTGAAGTCTCATACTAACAGTATCTCCCTATAATTCAATGATTTCCAGTCCCTGATCACTTAGATGAGTGGTATTTTTATAGGGGAATGAAGGAAGTTATGCCATAAATGGTGATAATGAATGCCCTCCCAAACATAGGATTTAGTTCCATGGAGGAATGGATAAAGGGATTGATGTTCCTTAACTCCATCCTTGATCCAATTTCGAGCCCAAAGGAGTGGATAGCCATAGGAAACTTCTAGAGGAATCCTATGGATAAGAATATTCCAAAACCCAATGCAGATTTCACTCAAATTTTCCCAGTGCAGGCCAAAGAGTGTTCAAGTATGCTACAATGCACCCTGGCAGTGTATTAGACTACACTGCAGTGCACCTTGATAAAGGCCTGCCTGTGTTGATCTTCTTAGAGGCAGTTTTTGGATGATTTCAGTAATGGAATCTCTTGGGAAGGAGGCATTCTGATGGTTGACTTCATTTAGGGCATGTAACAACTGAATTAGGGTTTGATGGGCCCTAATAGTACTGATATGTAATTTGGGGTTAATGTGCCCAAATGGATTTGTAACACTTCCACTTTGACTTCGATCTCTTCTGGTTCCTCCTCTTCTTTCTCCATTTCCTCATGCTCCTCTTCTCCTCCTGCTATACCAGTAGGGGATGTGGTCATTCCTCTTATCCTTCTGGTTCTTCCTCTCCTCTTGTTATACCAGCAGGAGATGCTGGTTCTTCCTTGGGCTCTTATTCCTCTCCTGCTATACTAGCAAGAGATGCTGGTTCTTCCACAGGCTCTTCTTCCTCTCTTGTTGTACCAGTAGGAGATGCTAGTTCTTGCTCAGGCTCTTCTTCCTCTCCTACTGTACCAACAGGAGATGTTGGTTCTTGCCCCTCCAATTCCTCTCTAGCAGCTATAACAACTACCACTTCCTCCTCCATTATCTCAAGGAATTGTCCCCAAGGTACTTACAATTGGGTCAATGCATGCATGACCAGTAGTTGAACTAGTAAATGGTTTGTGAGGACCACCAGAACTTGGTGTGAGTGCCAAGCGAACTGTGCCATAAGTTGAAGACTCTTCATCAATAATAAAGGCATGTTCAGAGAATGAACTTGTGCCTATGGAAATTGAAGGTGGTTTAGAATTTTGAAGTTGTATTTGAACAGGGTGGTGAACCGCCCCTCGCAGGTTATATATTTGATAACAAAGCCTGCTACCTCACCCCATGGATTTGGTAAGGACTTACAGTCATAACCCCTTCCCTTCAAAACAACACTTTCTCCAGCCTACAAAAAAATTCCAGAATTCGGGCAGAGGAGCCTTCCTTAAGAACCACTTCTGCCCCTACTGTGTTAACCCACTAAATTCCGCAATGGCCTCTTCTGTGATAGGGATTTCTAATCCTCTAAATTCCGAGAAATTATCATCCAAATTCATTGTGAACTCTACCGTGATCCCCTTGTCGAAGCCTTTCAATTTTTGGAAATAAAAATCCCATCTTGCCTCTACAAAGATCCACCATACATTTGCATTACTACAGACCAGGGTTGTATCCTTGGGTTCACGATGCACAGCTAGTCCGCCCATCCTGTAGAAACTATAACAACACTTTGGATGTAGCAGACTGTTGGGAGGAGTGACAACGACCAACTTCTTGCAGTAACAACATGGTAAAAAAAATGAATAAGGTGGAATGATGGTAAAATGGTGGGTAATTTCTCGAGAAAAGAAGAGAATCATGGTGGATTATGGTGGATGCAGTGAATGGTATGGTAATTATTATGCATTAAATGAGAAGGCACATATTTCAAATCCGGACACATGTTAATGATTATGTTGAGTAATGATGGAGATCGTGGATCGCACCATCGCACAAGGTTTAATGATGGTAATGGTTTAATCATTAGTGCAGTTTTAATTACACCATTGTTTAATTATGATGACACCCCCCCCAACTTATAAATAGCCATCTATGGCATGTCAATGTCTTGTCCATGGAATATTTAATTAAATACATAAATTCAATGGAGATGTACCTAGCAACCTACCTGACAGTTGGCAGAGGAACAACGGAGTAACAACAACCGAGGAGTAACAACATCGGTGGAGTAACAACATCAGTGGAGTAACAACAACTGAGGAGTGACATCATCAGTGGAGTAACAACATCGGAGGAGTAACAAAACTCAATGACTAACAACATCCAAGGAGTAACAACACCCAGTGAGTAACAACACCCAAGGAGTAACAACATCCAAGGAGTAACAACACCCAATGAGTAACAGCATCCGAGGAGTAATATCTCCCAACAAGTAAGAGCACCCAACAAGTAACAACATCTGAGGAGTAATAGCACCCAACAAGTAACAGCATCCGAGGAGTAACAACACCCAAGGAGTAACAATACCCAATGAGTAACAACATCTGAGCAGTAACAACACCCAACAAGTAACAACATCTGAGGAGTAACAACACCCAACGAGTAACAACACCCAACAAGTAATATCATCCAAGTAACAACACCCAATGAGTAACAACACCCAATACTTAGAAAATTTTCAGGAGTAATAGCAAACATTACTTAGAAATTTTTTCCAGAAGATCAGTATTAGTGGAGTGACTGTCCCCATTACTCAAGAAATTTTTCAGCTCCTCAATTATTGTGCCTTGATAGTAGCTCCTACAAAAAGACAAACAAGTGAGTAGTAACAACATTTTATTTATATATATATATGTTTTTTTTTTTTTTTTTAATTCAAGGGTGCAAAGGAGGTATCTTCTACACAAACAACCTTCAATCTAGTTTTTTTAGAGAGATGTTTGATGAAAGCTTCTCTGGAGACTAGGGGATGGTAGAGTCTAAGTCGATGTCCATTTACAATGAAAGAAACATGGGAATCATCGATTGTAATCAATCTGACAGTCCCATTGTCAAATACCACATCAATCTCATATGGTCCCAGCCATCGCGAGTGAAGCTTTCCTTTAAAATCCTTAAAGCGGGAATCATACAGTAATGCCCAATCCCCTCTATGAAACACCTTATTTTTAATAAATTTATTGTGCCATTTTGCTCTCTACTATTGTATGGCAGCAGTTTTATGGACAACCATTAAATGAATTTCATCCAGCTCATTTATCTATTCCAGCTGGTGTTTTTGGGCATCCGAAAGATCCAATCCTACTTCAAGAGCTGTTATGAGGGTACTGATTTCAAATTCCACTAGGAATAATGGAGATTTTCCATAAACAGGTTCAAATGGTGAAAATCCTGTCATGTTCCACCATCTTGTTCTATACGCCCAAAGAGCTTCAAGGAGTTTTTCAACCCAACCTCGGCGATGATTTGCCATAGTCTTAGGGAGAATGTTTTCCAATACTTTGTTTGTGCTCTCCACTTGATCGTTCGCCTAAGGAAGATATGGGGTTGTTATCCTATGTTTTATTCCATATTTTTCCATAAGCTTCACTATCATGTGTGGTGTGAACTGCGCTCCTCCATCTGAAATTATCGATCTCGGAGTACCATATTTGGCAAAAATCTCTTCAAATAGAAATTCTGAGACAACCTACTCTATCTCTTTTGCTACAGCCTTTGCTTCCACCCACTTCATCACATAATCTGTGCAGACTAAAATGTGGACTTTCTGATGTGAAGGTGGGTTAAATGGACCCACAAAATCAATGGCCCAACCTTCGAAAAGCTCAAGAACTACCTGTGGCTGTAATGACTTTTCCTCTGAGTGACTAGGCTGACCCATCCAATGGAAGGTATCACATCTTTGAACATAGTTCCATGCATCGTTGAAGATAGATGGCCAATAATATCCCATCTGTAATAGCTTCTGGCTGGTTCATTTCTCTGCAAAATGACCCCCACAACGGTCATCATGAGTAGCTCTCAAAACCTCATAGATGTCATTTTCTTCTACACAACAATGAATCTGTTGATCGCCCCCTGTATAAAAGAGATATCCTGCTATCCATGAGTAACAGGCACTATGATGAATAATCCTTCATTGTTCCCTGTATGACAAATGTTGAGGTACTTTTCCTATAGCCAAATAGTTAGCAATATCTGCATACCAAGGGGTATTAGTAGAAATTGCAAACAAATGTTCATCCAGAAAGCTATCTTCTACAAGTTCTCCTTCATTATCAACATTTAATCTAGATAAAAAATCAGCAACTACGTTATCCTTGCCTGGTTTATCTATAATGGTGATATCAAATTCTTGAAGTAATAACAACCACCTTGTTATACGCCCAGGAGTTATAGGTTTGTTCATCAAATACCTGATTGCTATGTGATCAGTGTGCACAAAAGTAGGATACCCAGTAATATAGTGTCGAAATTTATTAACAGCATAGATGACAGCCAAGAACTCCTTCTCTGTTACCGTATAGTTTAACTTAGTAGGCGTTAAATTCTTGCTAACATAATAGATCGCATACGACTTCTTACCTTCTAGTTGTCCCAACATCGACCCTATAGCTGTTTGAATCTATATGGATATGAAATGGAAGTTCCCAGTTGGGACCACATAAGATTGGAGCTTGGCAGATTAGGTCCTTAATATTTTCAAAAGCTACTTGATGATCATCTCTCCATAAAAATTCTGCATCTTTAGTTAACAGTTGAAAAAGGAGAAATGAAATTTTAGAATTTGTTCTATAAAACACCTATAGTAACCAGTGCAACCAATGAAACTACATACCTAATTCGGTGTCTTAGGTACAGGAAAATGAAAAATTACCTTTACCTTGGTAGGATCAACTTGTATCCCAGTAGCTGAAATTAAATGTCCTGACACTACTCCCACTTCTCTCATCATATGACATTTTTTTGTACTCAGAGAAACATGCATTTGTTTACACCTTTTAAGAACTTTCTCCAAGTTTGCCAATCCTTCTTCGAATGACCCCCATATGGCATGAAATCATCAATGTAAATTTCAACACTGTCATTGAGTAAATCAGAAAAAATCCCCAGTATTTCCCTCTGAAAGGTAGCAGGTGCATTACAAAGACCAAACTGAAGGACTCGATAAGTGAATGTTCCCCAAGAACATGTAAAGGTAGTCTTGTCCTAATCCTTAGGAGCTATTTGGATTTGGTTATACTTGCTAAACCTGTCCAAGAAAGAGAAAAACTTCTTCCCAGCCAGGGTATCAAGCACTTGGTCGATAAATGGCAAAGGAAAATGATCTTTCAAGGTTTCTTTATTCAGCTCCCTATAGTCTACACAAATCTACCATTTACAATTCCTTTAAGGAACAATAACAAGCGGGGATACCCACTGGTTGTTGGAGATTGGGTAAATAAATCCTGCATCCAATAACTTCTGAAGCTCCACTTTGACAATGTTCTTTAAGGTAGGTTTCATCCTTCTTTAAGGCTGTCTTACGGGTTGACAATATTCTTTGATATAAATATGATGAGTAAACAAATTGGTAGGGATACGTTTCATATCAGTATAATCCAAGGTGAAAGATTCTTTCTTTGCTTGAAGGATCTTCACGAGCTCTTCCATTTGGGCCGGTGAAAGATTCGGGTTGATATTCAATGTCTTCCCTAACTCAATCTCCACTGATATGTTGTCAGAAAGTTTTGTTACAGGAATGTATTCACCTTTGGTTTCCAATCTGATAGATTCTTGTATCTCACAACTCATGACTGATTCCAAAAACTGTCGAGTTGGATCTACAACAGCATGACAGCTGCTAATAAAAGTGATGATAGTATCGTCCTCTATCTCATTCTTAAAGAAGAGGGCTTGCCACATGGTAATCACTAGATGGAGTTCCTGCTGTTCAATTTCGATCCCATCCAAAGACAAAGAGTTCTTCTTGAAATTTTTCTGCGACCTAGGCTCTGTAGGGGGATAAAGAATAATAATTTTCATATTTTACCCATCAGAAATTATCATGTTCCTGATCGACATCCAATATAGGCATTAGTGGTTGTAAGCCACGACCGTCCTAAAATAAGGGGGTGACCACCAGCTAGGGACTATGTATACAAGACTAGGAGATCAACGGGGTAATGCCAAGAGTCCACTGAAATCGTTATGTCTTCCAATTTCCCTATTAGTCTGATTGTAGATCTGTCAGCTAATTCTAAGATTGTAGGGGTTGGCTTAAGATCATGCAATCCTAGTGTAAGCATGGTTTCAGAAGTAATTACATTAATTACAGTGCCCAAATCTACCAGTACATTCGGAATATCTACCCCATTAATTTGAACTGTTAGAATTGGGTTCCCAAGATCCCCATATTTTACAGGCATAGCCTTTCCCAGCATAATGTCTGATAATCTCCCCATAACATGAATTGTAAGCAGATATTTTTTTTTCTTCCCAGGTCTCTTGGAACAATATTCTTTGATAGTTTTAGTGTAAATAGGTACATCTTTCATAGCCTGAAGCAGGGGGATTTTTACAAAAAAATTATGCAATTCTCCTAAAAGATCAAATTCCAGTTGAGGGACTAGTTTACTCAAGGCTAATCATTCTGGATAAGGAGGATTGGTTTGACAGGCCTGAGTAATAGTCAGATGAGAAGGAGAATGTTCCACAGATGGTTGAGTTGTCTCATCCTTGACTGCTTGAGACTCTGGATTCTCATCATCAAGATGTTCAACAATAATGGGCGATGTAGGAACATTTACTACCCAGCCAGATTGTAGATTTATCTCATTAAACCCTGTGGTATAAATGTTGTATGAAGGAAGGTTGAGGGTGTCTGATTGTTGAGGACCTTTATTGTCTAGATTTGGGTTTGGCTAAATAGGAAATTGAGGCCGGAGAGGAGCATTATTGGAGGGGACGTTAGAGGGAAGTTGTAACTTCTGTTGTTGTGTAGGTTGAAGAAATTGATCAGCGGGGGGGACAAGACTACACAAACTTTGAGACCATGAAGAACTTGAATTAGGTTGAGGACACCAAGGTTTCCAAGGTGGGTATTGATAGTACTAAGGCCAAGAAGGAACTGACTGAGGATGCATATTATAATACTGAAAAGGATCATAAGACGTACCTAGATTTAGGCCTGATGATCATGGCTTCCATGTTTTCTTGGACCCCATAAAGAATAGTTGGTCTAGTTCTTCATTTTCCCATTGAAATATTGCTTTTAGTGCTGGAAGTGATGGACATGCACCACTGGAGCGACTCTCTTCACAGATAGCACATGTTTCTATAGTGTCTAGTGGACACTCTTTCAGTGGGTGTTTCTTTCTACACTGTGGGAAAAAAATAGCCATCATTCTTTCCAACTCCATCTTATTTTTCTTTGTCTGTAATGTGTCAATTTGGGAGGATAATGTACTTAAGATATCATTTTTCAAATTATCCAGCAAGTTCCCAATTTCTTCTTTTTTGATTTCCCTGCTTGATGCTTTGAAAGTTAAGATTCCTTTTTTACTCCTTGCAACTCCTCTTGAACATTGAATACAAAGTTCATAGATGGTGTCAAAGTCTTCCTTAGATATACCCCCTTTTCTTACTATGTTTAACAGCTCCAAAGACTCTTCCCTCAGGTCTCAGATTAAAATTTAGATATACCCCCTTTTCTTACTATGTTTAATAGCTCCAAAGACTCTTCCCTCAAGGCTCAGATTAAAATAATTTTCAAAATATCCTTATCTAGGTCACTGTAGCTAGACCTCTGGAGAGTGTACTTAAAGCGCTCTACACAGTCCTCCATATTTTCATCCTCCTTCTGCATAAATTTGAAAATATCTTCCTTAATGTCCTGGGATTTACAATAATCCTGATACTTTTCTAGGAAGGTCTTCTTCATATCATCCCAGTTAGAAATGTTTTTCCATCCTAAACCCATGAACCATCGCAATGTTGTCCCCTTTAATGTAGCAGGAAAAATTTTCAGCTTCTGAGCATCATTGAAATAGTCATACCCTCTGAAAATGATATCAAAATCGAATACGAAAGTGTTTGAATCCTCCATGGAAAGCCCATGGAAGTTTAGCAGTGCGGTCAGTGGAATAGGCTTCATTGGTGCATCACCCATAATTTCCCCAATTGGGAATTAAATTCAAGATGTTGCAAGTGCCATAAATACCCTCCAATACTCACTTGGAACTTCAATAGGTTCTTCTTGTGTAACAACAAGTGGTTGTGAAATTTTAACAGCACTCCCTTGATCGTGAGGTGAAGAGAATCCTCTGATGTTTCCTTCTTCAATCCTTGAGAATATTTCTTCTTCTCACCCTCTGTTAGCCACCTCCTCCCTGTCTGATACCAGAGGAAGTGTCTTTTCTTTCTCTGATACCCTGCTTCCTACTTCTCCTGTAGTTGTTGAAAGGGATACTTCCATGCCTGGAGGCTATATAGGTTGTTCCATAGAATTTCCTTCAGATTTTGTGTGAACTCTCACCATAGCAGCAGCTCGCGAAGAGGTTTCTGATGCAGGTTTTGTAATAATTTCCTGGATATAGGTATTCCTCCCCAAATCCTTCCTTCCTTGCCTTTGTGGTCCTCCTCTGCCCCTCTTATTCAAACCATTGTTCATACATTTATTGGAAAGAAAACGTTAAAAATTTCACATTTCAAGACCTGGAGCAGGGAAAAAAGCTCTTTCCCCTCCCCAGGATGAGAGGATGATTTAAAAAAATAAATCAGCAGAAAGAAAACTAAAACTCAGGAACTGTAACTAGGTGAGGAAACTCTTTCCCTCCCCATAACAAGAGAGTGGACCCTATATTAAAATAGAAAATAAAATGAAAGAAAACCCAAAGAAAATAGCTAAGGCTCAGGATCCGGAGCAGGGTATCAATTCATTCCCCAGAACAAGAGATTGGCTTCTAAGGAATCAACAAAACAGAAAATAAACAAAAATAAAATAAAGTAGAACACTACGCTTAGGACTCAGATTAGGGCAATAAATTCTCTCCCTAAGATGAGAGATTGATACGTAGATCAGTGTAGATCATGTTCTTGCACCTTGTTAGCCTCCCTCGCAACAATGCCAAAATGTTGGTGTCAGAGTGTGAATACCTATTCAACCCCTTTCCACATTTAATTTATCAATCTGGGTGCATATTTTGTTTCAAGGTAACGCACAAAATATATGCTAGTAGCAATGAGAAAATCAATCACCAATCTTATATTCAATGACAGAGTTAAGAAAAGAACCATTGTGACAGTAATAAGAGTAAATTGCAGAACTATAAAAGACAATCACACCAATTAATTAAAATACTGTAACATCTATCGAATTAGATCAACACACATGAAATAACAACACATGAAAATAATGCAACACCTGATCAGAAGAGTGGGCCCAACACTCTGACCAGGGTTGCGATGGATTCACAGCTTATAGAGAGAACATAAAAATAACTTGCATTCAATTAATTTAAATAGTCTTCTATTATAGTCTCAATCTCTTGCACAGCTAGCCCCGATTTGCAGCATTGAAACCCTTCTTGTACAGTATGCAGAGAAAAATGTCTCTCAATATGGCAGCTAATGTCTATCATTATACAATCATTACAACGACCAACTAGTTTCCGAGAGAAAGACAAGGAAGGTATGGAATAGGCCTGGAATCTGTTATGTTGTTACAACACTTGCCGATATGATGTTGGAAGCTCAGAATCATGTATGTGCTTTGCACCCATGACCTTTAACCACCGTATCTACGGAAATGTCAAGATTAGTAACTCGCATAGGAAAAATCTCCATGACTATTACTTCATTAACTAAACATTCCATGAAGGAAATTGGAGAGGGTTTACCTTATGCATTTATAATTATTAGTGAATGTAAATGATACAAAGGGAGTGAGAGAGAGAGAAAAAATGGAGGGAAAAAGTATGCAGATTTGGCACCCAACACCGTGTGTAACTCTTGAAACAAGATGGGTAAAGTATGAGAGGACTTGTACAACTATCAACATTTAGTTATCTTTTGTTCGCTCTTTTATGTAAGAACTTGTTTTCTTGAGTCCATGATACATCAATGGAAGATATGTATTGTTTAAAGTGAACCTTGGCGAAAACACAACACTTGCGCGCTAACTAGTATCACCTACTCTACGTTGACCTAGGTTGTCGTTGATGTCAATATGGCAATATTATAGATACTAGATGATGATATGAGGCCAAGGGGAAGCAGAGAAAATCCATGAAGTGATGGGAGCAAAGCCATCAGGATAGCCAAGCCATAAGCAAGATTCTGTTACAGGAGGAGCCATATATATATGCCAAAGAAAAACATATCGGAGGAGCAAACAACGCAAGCAGAGCTATCGGAGGAAGTAGAGAGCAAAATAGAGCTATTAGAGAGCATATCAGAGGAGCAAAGTAGAGCTATCGGAGCTGCAGAAGCCATATCGGGAGTAGTACATGCCAAGGAGCCATATCGGGAGTAATATATGCCATTGATGCCAAAGAGCAGAATACATATATATATGCGGAAGAGTTAAAGGCAGAGGCAGAGCAGCATATAGCATATATATGCAAATACACTATCGGAGGCACAAACACATATATATAGGCATTTACACTATCAGAGGTGGAAATCATAGTTGTATCTGAATACACTATCAGAGCGGAGAATAGTGTACATATAGAGGAATACACTATCGGATCAACGATATTGTAATCGGCAGGTTCGGTTATATGCCATCACCCCAAAACCCCCGATTGCGATATATATGTGCGGACCCGACAACATATATGTCCAGGTGTATAAACAGGTGAAGTTCGGGTAAGTGCTTCAAAGCGGGTTTAAGTGTATTTCATATATATCGTTATATTTGGGCTCTAAGCCTTGCTGCATTAACACTTGCGAGTTGCAACAGATATATATATATATATATATATATATATATATATATATATATATATATATATATATAGATATATATATATAATAATAGCGATATGCTGCGGACCTGCTTAAACATTACAATATGACTTTATTGTTATGTCGCATCTGACACATTGCAAGTGCTTAAGGCCTTGCCGCTTCAAAAGCACCGATTGCGATATATGCCGTGGACCCGATGGTTCGATTGTAAAACAGCTCAATATTATATCGCATCTAGCAGAGCCATCGACCATCGGCGATGTTATGGGCCCAACCTATACAGGACCGTGATAAGTTGTGACTACCGATTGTGATTACACTACGGACCCGATACAGGAATAGATGTGGTTGTAATGTTTTTTGAAGTCCGCCCTTTAGCGTTTGGGCCGATTTTTCTCATATATTCCTGTGTATTTGAATATTTGCATTGCGTGGGGTTTCTAGGCCAAAAGGCTTATGATAATGG
The DNA here is from genome assembly GCA_031772625.1 of Pinus tabuliformis. Lineage (NCBI taxonomy): Eukaryota > Viridiplantae > Streptophyta > Pinopsida > Pinales > Pinaceae > Pinus > Pinus tabuliformis. The sequence goes on along the minus strand of CM062815.1, from coordinate 760,592,607 downwards.
TTCTGATAGTTCAATAGGCCTGACCAGAGCCGATTTTGATTATGATTGTGACGTGGCATGTGGGTCCGCCCTAATTGGTACAGTCTCTCTGTTAAACTGTAAAGTCCTGTGTATGTCTATGATTATTGAAAAAGGAGCATTGTTACAGTTTTAACATGGAACATGTTTCCTCTGTGTATTTTGGTCCTCTCTTATGAATGAACGTGTCTTTTGAGCATTGGAAAACCTGAATAGACAGAGGAAGCCAAAGGATTGGGAAGCCGAGGAAGCAAGCCAGCGTAGAGGAAGCTACAGTGACCAAGGATCAAGTGAGGTAGAGGAAACTACAACGACCGAGGAGGAAGCGAAAGAGCTAGTGGAAAGAGGAAACCAATAGTCAGAGGCATCAAGAATATACAAAAATAGAGAACAATCAGGGTTCAACGTTGTTGAAAAAGCTAGAGGAAACAGAGGTAGCCGTAGCGTCCAATAGAACAGAAAAGGGCCGAAGGACCAACAGGACAGAAGGCATTCGAAGGGTGAGCTTCTCATCTAATCGTGTTACCCTGTGAAAGAATTAATCAGGTAAACAATGTAGCCTAAAGAATAATTCTGTGATGTAATGAATAAAGTTTTATCTAACATTGTTTGAAGGGAGAAGTAGTCAACAAAGAAGCAGTCATGCTGAAGCATTTACTGTGGCAATAAGGACAGATGCTTGAACAAAAAGTTGTTTCTTATGTAGAGCTTAGTGAAGCTAATAGTGGACTCACTAAAGATGTGTGGAGATATTATCAAAGGTCATGAAGGCTATTGGAGACTCTGTGTGGATAGTATGAAGAGTTGTAATCGCTCCTCCATAAGAAGACTGGTTGTCATTGATGTTGTAGCATGGAGACTATAGTGAAGCTATAAATAGACAGAACTTAGTAAAAAGAGTTCTGAGAGCATAACATTACTATTAAACATGCCTTGACAAGATTGGGTTGGAACCCTTGTGGTTGGTGCCTCATAAGTAAGAAGGATTGGATTCCTTGTGGTTGATGCCTCAGAAGTAAGAAGGATTGGAGTCCTTGGGGTTGATGCCTCAGAAGTAGGAAGGATTGGTGTCTCAAGAACTCAAAGGATTAAAGTCCTTGGGAGTCGGTGCTCCTAAGTCCAATATTGTTGCCTTGGTGAAATAGAGTTGGAGCTCTGGAGGTTGGAGCCTCACAAAAGTCCAAGTTGGTGCTTGGAAACTAATTGCAACCATCTATATATTGTATCTATTTTATTGAAAATATTATATTAATAAAAGCATTGATACTTGTTGTTCATCTTGTGTTATGAATAAAAATGTTTTAACTGGTAAAACAATAGTTGAAAAAGAAATATTGATTCACCCCCCTCTTAGTATTTCCAACAATTGGTATTAGAGCCAGTACCTGCATTCAAAGCATAACAACTTGAAGGTTGATCTTTAGAACACAAATGGAGAAGTCAAGGAAGAAAGTCTCCAATCCTCCCAAGGATGTGTCTCCCTCTACTACTAAGATAGAAGACAATCAATTTGAGGAGGCTCCATGGTTCAATGGGAACTTTAATATATGGGAAGCAAGAATGAGAAATTTCTTATAGACTCCATGTTTCAGGGAAAACTAATGTCGATTTGAACTGCTAGTCCCACTAAGATGGGTAGTTATCTTAGAAACAAACAATGAAAGCTTTTCAAGAGTTCCTTTAAGTGTGATAGATGGAAGAGAAGAACAGAGGACCAACCTGGATCTTCCGCTTTGATCCTAGCTTGATTTCTCCTTTCCTTGATAGAATTTTCCACTCCACTCCTACTTTTCCTGCTTCAAAGAGTACCTATAGAGTCAAAGTAACAGAAAATTATCAAAGCATCTCTATCTAAAACATCATAAACAATGCGGAATCAGAAACACATTGACCATACAATTGCATTCATAAACAATAAGATTCACAAATATGAGATCATATGGAGGAAAACTCAAAGAACTTTATTAATAGTAATGTAAGAGAGGATTACAACCTTGCTATCTGATCAGGCATCATCCTCCCAGTTGTAGAAGCCCTCTTCACCTCATGAATAAGAAAATCACCCAACAATCTAATGTCTCTTCTCAACAAACCAACAACGCTTCCTTACAAAATACAAAATTCCAGCCTCCAGATCTCTCAGATGAGTGATCCATTTATAGATGTCTTGCAAGGGTGTGAGTCAGCTCTGGGTTTTTGATTAGTTTAATTCCACTGATAGTTCTTGGTTCCACTTGGAGATTTCATGATCTCTTACTCATCCCTGGGCGAATTCAGAGAGGCAAGTGTCACAGGAGAAGTTTCTGGAAGATTCCATGATCATCCACCTTGCAAACTGTCTCTACCATTTGTCTATTCTCACTCATTGCACCCCATATAAGGCCATTTGAGTATGCATCGCACCTTGCCCAGGAGTAGTCTGTATGGTTCAGTTTTGGCCAGTTCTAAGTAGTTTTTCATGTGGAACTTCTTGGAAATGATGTAATCAGTTGACCATGATTCTTTAGGGTGTGAAGCAACATTTTTAGGGACTTAAGGAGCCCTTAGTTTATAGACATATGAGTTTGGGGTTGCAGTGCCCAAATATGCCTATAACAGCTGCCCCCTAAAGCATGAGGTCATAAATCTTCTGATGTCGGGTGAAATTCTTTATTCATGAGGATCCGAGGTATTCGAACTGGAAGGTGACCTGTATAAGATACAATAAAATACATCATCATCATATATTTTCATTATCTAGCTGAGGCGGGCATTCCCATGCTCAGCTTTATAAATTCATTTTCATGTACATAGGACAGACAATCGTTTGCTGTTGTAGACTGGTGATTCTTCGCATGAAGTGTCATCTTCTATGGCTAGATGACTATCTGTGTAGCTTCTATTTACAATTGATGTCTTTATTTTCCTGAATATATCGTAGCCCGGATGGATGAAACTTGATTCGAGGTCTTCAAAACTCGTGCAATATTCACCTGATGTACAAGTTGATCCATGTGAAAAGATGTTCTGAAGTCGAACCTGGAAAGACATCGCTTGATTACCAGCCAATGATGTAAGTTGTTAACAAACATGAGAGGAATCACCGATAATGATGATGACCCTCAAGGTACTACAGTACAATTCACGTGGTGTGAATATATGAACTGATTTCGAACACCACGCAAAGTCTTTCGGTCGAAGGTCATTGATGTAAACCTGTCGCCAGAAGTGAGAAACTTGCCATTGAGGCATGCAAGCTTCAAAGTACTGAAAGGGTTGTTTCTAAGTTAACTTCTTAGATAATGAGCTGATGTCGATAAGAAGTGACCTGTCATAGGAGGGCCTTGATGTATCCCACATCAACGATGCAAAATGGAGCAAATGATTTTTGTGGAGGTGAAAAAGATCTGATGATATGAGGTTCAGGAATGGCAGTCATGAAAAATGAAGCGTGGATGTAATGCATTGGATGAGGTGTTTGTTGAATGGTGAATTCTCTGAATGAATCCTCTTAAACATATTGGCGACATTGATATGGACTGGTAGCATTAACCACATGGATGGCACGACAGACCAATGGTGACGGAGAACGGAAACCCAACCCAACTCAATCACGGTGATGGAGTGAAAGTATCATGTTCAAGAGCGACTTGCTACCAATAGAGTTCTTCCAGTTTTCTTCCCATTTTTCCCCAGTTATTACTAACAGGTACCTCTTTTTTTTTACAAGCTTGAGGAGGATAACATATGCTTGGTCTATAATTTTCCCTTCGGGAAAACCTGTCGCTTTGTGTTTAGCAAGCCTAGCGTCAGTGAGACTCCTTCTTGTCTGGGTGGACAAGTTTATCGCTATTGTTTTAATGAGTTTAACGACAAAGATAACTCAGTCCTTTTCTTGTTTAGAGATTTTGAAAATGGACGAAAAGGAGACTCCAACAGTCCTTTTTCATGCCCTTAAGTCCAAAAAAGTGTAAAATAAGACGAAAGGGATGACTTTTCGATAGTTTTAACGAGCCAACAAAGACAAGCGCTCGATATTTTTGTTTAATAATCCCTCAAGTCCAAAAAGATTAAAATATATGAGAGGGATAACGTTCCCTTTACTTTAACGAGTTGGGAAGGCTAATAGCTCGATGATATTTTTATATTTAACGAGTCTAAAAGGAGTTTAAAAGTGACTTGTTTTTTAGGACCGAGTGATTTTTCTGGGTAGCAGCTGGTTCCAGGTAAGTTTGGAACTTCTCAAAACATGGCAGTGTGAAGAGGGTGGCAATCAGAATCACTCATCGCAAATGTTCCTCAAAAGGGTAAGCAATCAAGTGGAAGCATATGGTAGGCCGAATGAAGTGGAGGTGACGGAAGGAACACAACCAAAATTAAAAAGGCCAGATAGCAAAGTGATCACAAAAGGTTATTTACCAGAGGCAGGTTTATTTTTTAATGTGCTTGAACCTTGTGCCAACATGTGCTCAGTGCAGGTTGATTTTTTAACGAGCTTGAACCTTGCAGGAACATTGCTCTTGATATTGGTCAATGATATTCAGTTTACCATTTTAACACGTTAGATTCTTTTCTCGGTCGTTCAACCTGCTCAATTGCTCCATCAAATTGATTAGAAATACATATATATATGCTTGAAAAATGAATTAAAAACTAACATTTTACTTGAGGTACATGAATAGTAACATAAAAAGTAGTTTTACCCCTCATTTTTACCATTTCATTTCAAATTTGGGATTTGGAGCTCTGGAGTGGTTTTCTGCCTCAAACTTCATCAGCTGATTTTGGGAGATCCGGTGGACTATTCTCCGTGCCGTCAAGACCAGGTAGGAGCTAACCCTGAGCTCTTCATTTTCACTCCATCCTTTTCTAATTTTGAGCAAGTTTTCCCATTTTTCTATGCCCCTGGGGTTTGAAGAAAACGTTCTCCCATCATCACACCTGTCCTATATTGAAAGGTGCGATGCTTACTAGGTTGTGCATTGGCCAGTCAGTATGCATCTCACCTAGTCCAAAGGCAGGGTGCGATGGGAGTACAAGCGAAACTTTGCACAATGATTTCTCATGAAATTTTTTCCTGTTTTTGCTCAAATTTGGATCCTAATTCATATTTTGTCTGTGACTCAGATATTTTTTGGGTCAAGATGGTCATCACGTGGCGTGAACGTGAGCATGAAGAAGAAGACATGATTGCCTTGCATCATCAGGGTACTATTACTGCATTGCGAAACTGTGCTTTGCTCAAATTCTTCCGTATATCTAGCATGAGGCAACAAATCAGCTTGTTGCAATATTTTCTCAATGCATGGGATCCGATCAACCAGGTGTTCCAGATTAGAGGTAAATCCATCCCACTGACGGTCGAGGACATCTACTTTTTGTTGCGGTTATCGAGGCGTGGTGCCCCTCTTTCACTGTCGAGATCCGCCCGTGGGGGTGAATCGATGAGAGATTATATCCATCATCTTTGTAGAGATGGATCTTAGCCTATTAGAGACGGAAAGATCAATATCCGAGATGTCACTGATCAGTCTCTAAGGACCATTCTATTCACCTTCTCTAGATTGGTTGGTAGCACAAATCTTCATTTGGCGAACAGATCTTATGTGCAGTATGCTTTAGAATGCCTGGAACCAAAGGTATTCAACTAGTGCGATGCAGTACTTCTGGTGATAAAAGAAAAACTCTCCAAGGTAAAGAATGGAAGATCCAAGAACTTCAGATATGGTTCCATTTTGACTGCCTTTGCCTTAGAGAGGATCCCACTGATGCAGCCACATCATATTTCACTAGGATTGCTAGCATTGAGGGAACCCAGGATGTAGAGATGGGTCGATCTCATGGCCAGACATGCTAGTCAACCACATATTACTTTCTCTAATGCCTTCTTTGAGTGGTTCGATCATCAGGATATGGTCTACTCAGAGTATCCGTATGTTGGGATGGACTTCCGAGGTGACCCAGATTTGGTGTTGCCGACTGGCGAGCAGTGGGGTGTGATAGGTAAAGATTTTGACCATATCTTTGTTTATTAGTTTTATAATGTTTTTTGCGATTTATCAAGACTAATTGAACTCATGTACTTGTGCAGATGTTGGGCCAGTGAGACCAGCGAGGCACCCAAGTGCGGAAGCTGGCATTCCAGTAGGAGAAGCTGTAGGGAGGGCTGTCCTTCGTGATTTGGACATAGCAGAGACCCTGGCAATATTGTAGGATCAGATCAAGGGTCTTACCCTTAGTATCTAAGATGTGAGGACCGACGAGTTACCTCTGAGGCTATAGCGCCATACTACTGGCATTCCAAGTCGATGGACTAGGCTCCTGCATATGATCGCACAGGCGGTGACATGTTATCACCAGCATCATTAGTATAGGATGCTTTTCTACATTTAATTTTGAGTTACTTGGTCACATGACTGATTTTTCCTTGTACACAAAACATTATGTGAAACTATAAACATTTATATATTTTTGATTTTTGGAGTTTATTTTGGTTAAGTTATGTGATCCAGATGCAAGTGTTGATGTAAAATGCTTTTCTTTACAAATGTTTCAAATGTCTGTCTAACACATAATTTGCTAATGAATCAGTTAAAGTGTTTAAGTTTCTAGAAATGTGTTGATATTGAATGGAATCAAACTGCCTTTCCAAAATCTTGACTCTTAGGAACATACGATAGATAGCTGGGTTCCGAACTAAATAGATGCCAGTAAGCTGTAGAATGACAAGTTGTGAATCTAGCCTGACAATAAGTCGGCGTATGTCATGCAAAATGGTATCAGAGAGAAGCTCTATAAACGCACTGTACTAAGCGATGTTGTTCATTGTTTGACCAATAAATAGCCCCTTGAAACTCACTAACTCTCCACTTGGATCAAAGATGGCCCAGGCTGCAGAAGATAGGTTCCACATTCTACGACTAGCTATGTCGGCGTACCCAACAAATGTTCCGAAAAGTCCGACATCTGCAATAAATGGAAAGTGGATTACTTAACCAAAATGACAACTCTTGACGAAAACAAAAATGAAACAAAAGCATTTAAAGAGATAATTACACTTGATCAAGCATAGTATCGCTTAAGATACAACCCGTTCTGAGGTTGTGATAGTGGAATTCCATTATAATCTACCAGCTCATAGGCTCCTTTTGTTAATACTTGTTTAACAATGTAGGGGCCCATCCATAATGATTGGAACTTACCTGCTCCCAATTTATCAGAGTCCTGATCGTAGAGTAAGACCAGGTTGCCTTCAGAGAAGAAATGAGGCTTGATATTTTTGTCAAATTACGCTTTGACATGTTTCATATGCATTTCGTTAGCCAATGCGGCATCACGACGGGTTTCATCCAAACGGATTAGTTCCAAGAAACGGGCCTCTTCCTCTGAAGTTTCAGGGAGTAGATTGATTGCAAGCTTTAGAGATGAAATCTCACATTGAATCAGTAAGACCTCTTCCAGGCCGTACACCAACTGAAAGGGTGTAAACCCAGTTGCATTGCTCACGAGGTTCTATATGCCCATAGAGCTGAATACAAGATTAATGCCAATCCCGTTTGTGGGCTCCAATCATTCTCTGCAGCATGCGCTTGAGGACCTTGTTGATCGCTTCAACTTGTCCGTTAGCCAACGGACAATATGGAGTAGAATTATCGTGGGACAGTCCTAATTTGGCAGTCAATTCAACCATCATGTGATTGCGAAAATGCGATCCATGATCTGTGACTATAGCCTGTGGAACACCAAACCTAGAGACTACATGATTGAAAAAGAAAAGAGCAGCCGTTTCGTCATTATTGTTTAATGTAGGCATCGTCTCAGCCCATTTTGTAAAATAGTCGACAGAGTCTATGATATACCCATGCCCCCCGGCCGAGGTGGGGTTACATGTCATGAAATCTATGCCCCATTTGGTGAATGGCCCAACAACAACTACTATATGTATAGGTGTGGGTGATAATCTAGTTTTACGATAAAAAATTTGACAAGCATGGTTACTTCTTACTATTATTATGCAATCTTTGAAGATTGTAGGTGAAAAGTAGCTAGCTTGCAAGATTTTCTTTGCAGTAGCGTAGGCAGATAGACGCCCCCCACATGTGCCTAAATGACAATCATTCAGGACTTTTTCGGCCTCCTCATGCGTGAGGAACCTTCACAAAACTTTATCAACACCACGACGCTAAAGTGTATCACCGACGATCATGTAGTCTTTTGCTTGGTATTGAGCACGTCGCTGTTCTAAGCGAGAGGTGTTGGGCCTAAAGGTTTGGGTTTGGAGATAGATTAGTATATCTCCATACCACGGGTTGCTTGATGATATCAGAAACAATGTTTCATCGACGATCAATGCTTGAGATGTTAAATCGTTGGATGGCGATGGGAGGTCACAAAGTAACTCCGTGAAAACTACAGATTTCTTTGATTTTGATTTGGTGAATTCCAGATCAAACTCTTGCAAAATGGCTATCCATTTTGAATATTTCCCCCCTAGCAATTGACACGACAGGATGTAGCTCATAGGGTTGCAATCTAACAAGATGGTAGTTTTGCGAAAGAGTATATAGTTTCGAAATCTCTATACTACTTGAACAATTTCCAAAGCCAGTTTTTCAATGTAGGAGTACTTGCTTTCTGTATCATTTAAGTTGTGGCTTAAATAATAGACAGAATGTTCTATTCCATTGTCTTCTTGTACTAAAACCATTGCGATGGTCGTATTTATGGCAGCGAGATATAGATTAAAATCTTTTTGATAATCAGGAGCATACATTAATGATGCTTTCACTAGGGAACTTTTCAAAGCATCAAAGGAAGCTTGCGCAACCTGATCCCAGTTGAAGGGAACTTCTTTTTTCAAAAGACGTGTATAACTGTTAGCAAGTTTGGCATAATTTGGAATGGACCTCCTTAGAAAGTTTGATTTCCATTGAAGTTTCTGAATCTGAAGCGAATTTGAAGGTGGAGGCATGTCGATGATTGCCTGAACTTTACATGGGTCGAGTCGAATTCCATCCTTAGAAACTACGAAACCAAATAATCGACTAGAACCAACACAAAACACGCATTTGTGTGGATTGAGTCGTATCTTGTAGTGTCAGCATCGTAGAAATATAGCTCTCAGATGCTACAGATGATCAGTCCACTTTTGCGAATGAGCTGGTAAATCATCAAGATACGGTTGAACGATGTGTTTGATGTCATGGAAGGAGTAATTCATTGCCCTCTGAAATGTTGCCCCTGCATTCTTCAAACCGAAAGGTAGTTTGCGGTATGCAAATGTGCCCCATGGACATATAAATGCAGTCTTCGACTGGTCCTGTGGGCGGATATTGATTTGATTGTATCCAGAAAATCCATCCATAAATGAAAAGACTTTGCATCTGGCACATTCATCAATTATCTAGTTGATGAAGGGTGTAGGGTAGTTGTCCTTCGGACAAGCTTGATTTACATCCCTGTAATCAACACACACTCTAATCGTTCCTTGCTTTTTCATCACAGGAACAATATTCGATACCCAATCAGTGAGAGGAATAGGGTAAATAAAACCAGCATGCAAAATTTTTTCAACTTCTGCTTTAATGGTACCAGATTTCTTTGGGTGAACCAGTCGAAGTTGTTGTCTTAATGGTTTGACATCAGGATACATCTTGATTTCATGTTCAACGATGCTCAAGTCAATGCCTGGCATTTCTTCGTATGACCAAGCAAAGACATCTCTGAATTCACGAAAGAGAGCACAGTATATTTCCAGTTCTGAAGGAGAACAAGATTTGCCAACATGTATATTCTCTACAACATCTAGTTTGGTCGAGATATTAATGGCAATAGTTTCTTCAATATTGGATAGATTTTGCTCTGAATCCACCGTATTTACAATATTTGATAGAAAATAAAAAACTGAAGGATGATTAAGGTCGTTAGAGTAATCCTCGTTGTTATCTTGAGGTCGGGAATGATGGTGGTGATCTTCCCATGGTGTTTCTCCTATCATCATTGACTGAATGATTCCTTCATCTATAGAATGTACATGCAACCAAGGATCAGAAGAGGTACCATACTCTAGAGACCTATCTATCCAAACGCTTGTCGAGCGTTGATTTGGGTTTGCCGCCCATGCCCAGAATATTGATTGCTACAACAATTCTATGGGGCTTGGGGGCAACACCTGGCGATGATCCATGCTAACAAAATTTTCAGGATTCTTCTTCATCTTTGACAATGTAGAAGATATCATGTGACAGGTTTCCACAGTGGCCACTTCCGCTATATTACTTGGAGGTGGAAGGGCAAAATAGCCCATTAAAGAAGGGCCTTTTAGGAGACCTACTCCGATATTTTGAAGCGATTGAGAGCTTCCATGGATCAATGGAATGCTTCTGGTAACTTGAGAACTGTTGGGGAGGAAGGTGAGTTGGTCAATGATTGTAATTCCACCTTGAAAGGGGAATGCAATCTTTCTAAAATATGTTGACACAACAGCAGCCATAGCATAAATCCAGGGCCTGCCCAGTAGGATGTTGTAGTCAAGGTTTCCATCAATGACCTCGACTTCAATTTCTACTGTCTTGCCCCCCAGTTCGATTTGCAAGTTACTTAATATCCCATATGGCGTGTATGTTCTTCCATCGAATGATTTCAATGTCGTTGATGATCGTGACAAGGGTGGAGAGCCTAAAGTTTTATAGCAACTCATTGACATAATACAGGTAGATGCTCCCTCATCAATTATTGTTCAATGAACTGTTTTGTTGAGGGGTTTTACCAGTATGAGGAAAGCAAGTTGTGTTGGTAACTAAGGTTCGTATCCTTTATGATTAGAGGCCACTAGATTGGAATCCGTTGGATCAATCCCACCTATCGCTGATAACAAAGCCTTTTTTTGGGATGGACAATTTTGTAGTACTTCAAGTGTTGACATAACAGATGGCGAATGGGCCAGATCCTCTACTATATTATAATTCTGTGCTGCTCGAGCACGAGGATTAAATGTCGATTTATGTACTACTACTTTAGGTGGTTTTATTGTTAATTCAGGAATGATTGGTGGAACAACTTTTGTCGAAGTTGTTGTCGAACTGCTTGGTTGATCAGTAGCCTTGCCGTTCGACGATTGTGGATTTCCATAATCCCTATTCCTTGTAGATATCAAAGTGTCATTTTGCTATTTTGAGGTGGATAGCATAATCGCTTGGGATGGGGAAGCACGATCACTATCAACCAGGTTAGTTTCTGGATTTGGAAACTGATCAGTCAATACCGCTGAGGTATTTGAAGTCTTTTTGAAAAACTTCTTGACTTCAGCTTGATGTGGACAATCTTTTGTGTAATGGTCCTCGTCACATATGAAACATGGCTGATTAGGTTTCTTCCTTCCAGTAGGGTTTCCATAAGGTTTATCAGGAGTCGAATCCTCCTATTTATTCTTTTTGTTTGTCCATTTCTTCTTGCCTCCAGGTTGCTTAGCATTTTTTCCTTTGTCGATTGACATGGCATTGACCTCTAAGACGAGAGGTTCCTCATCTGCTTTTTGACTAGAAACCATATGGGCTTTCTTAGATGTAGCCTTAATGGTTTTCGTGCTTGTCGTACCTATCACACCATCACCAGCATGAGAGTCTTTATTTAATTTAGGAGGGGGGGGGAACAGAAAATTCTAGTCTAGGAGCGTCAAGAATTTTGTTGTAGATCATGCCAGACTGAGTATAGATCAAGTCTAAATATTGCGCATGAGAAATCACTTGCTCTTGAGTGACAACTCCTCCTTTAGCCACATCCTCTGTAATAGAGGGTAGCAATGAATTTATAAACCATTCAGCTGAAAGCTAATCAGGAACGTACATCTTCACCATTCTTCGACGATGCCGCCACTCATGAATATGATCAGATATGTGAGTGGTTGTCGTCTGTTTAAAGTTGGTAAGGATTTCTATCCATGTTTCGTACCTTATGGGTAACTCAAAATGGGTTAAAAAGCTAGTGGCAAGGGTACTGAAGTTGTCAAACGAAGCTCTAGGCAATTCTATATACCATTTAGCTGTCGGACTTGTTAACATTCGCTGGAAAAGGTGAAGCCTAATCGAATCATCATTCAAGGTGTTGGATGAAAACCACAAATGGAAAGTTATCACATGATTCGACGGATCTTCACCTAGATTTCCATTGAATTTAGGAATATCATAGGGAAGTTTATGAGGAATTACAGGCCACCAAGGGGTGTAAGCAATTGGATCATTCGTCAAATGATTTAGATCTGGTAATTCTAGAGTTGCTATAAAGGACAACTGTTGATTCAAGTTAGGCGAAGCATACCTAGGATAAGATGGAATTGCCTGAGTAGTAGGTCTTTGCATACCAGCATAATGTATTTCATGTTGGTAACTTTGATAAGGTTGATGGGCATAACCATTATAGTATGGTTGTTGATAACAACTTTGGAAATGCAATTTCCCATTACTTACAAAGACTTGTTGCTCAGGTCCTTGGTATGATTGCTGGAATTGCGGTTGTTGGTATTGAACCAGCCATGGTTGTTGGACCATTTGTTGTTGTCCAATACTGGATGATTGACCAAGATGCAAAGTCATAGTACCTGTTTGAGCCTGAGTTGCTCCAGATAAGGAGGCACTGACCTGAGGTTGTGATTGAATTGCTGAGATGAGAGGTTGTTGTATTGCAACCTAAGAAACTTGAGGTTTACATACAATAGGTAGTGCTTGTACTTATGATACAGACACAATAGCAGGTGTAGTGGGGATATTTGACACAGGATGGACTGGTTGCATTGAATATACAACCCTTGGTTGTTGAGGCAGTATTGGTACCCAACCACTGGATGTAATTCTAGTTTGACCTGAACCTTGTTGTAAACTCTCATATGGTTGTTCTTCAGGAGGGAACAATTAAAAGGCATACTTCCCCCCATATGGTGGCAATCCGGTACTTAAACGGTAGATTGGTCTTCTGTTATTCCTCGCTATCAAGTTTCATTAACTGACCCATATATCAATGAATTCCTTAATGCTTATATACAATTTTATGGTTTTGATGTTGCTCCCCAATCTCAAATTTCCCAACTACATGCATCTATTTGCCTAAGGTTTGTCTCTACCTACATGCCTGCACTCAATCTTAAGTTGAAAGATAGAGATTTGAAGGAAGGAGTAATTGTTGGCCCTGGAAATACTGCTCCACAAAAAATTGGCTTCTGTGAATGTACTTTACCTGATAAGTGGAATAATACTTATGTTCCATTATCACAGAAATACCCTCAGCTTAATACTCCAAAGACACCTCAACAAATGTCTTTGATCCAACATCCTGATGGCACATCTGGATTAAAGCTTAGTTATCCCACACTTACTCACTCCATGCCTGCTGTCAATGCATCTCCACTCTTAAGAGGTAGGGATCTTACATACTCTTCCTACCTCTCTATGCCCAGACACATGCCAACTATCCCAAGAAATATGACCCAAAGGTCCCAATCTCATAAATCTGTTGATTTCCAGTTTTGTGTCCCATCTACTTCCTTTCAGACTCAAGAATCTCATTCTCCTAAAAATGATTCTCAAGTCTTCATTCCTGATATTAAAAGCTTTTCCCTTCCAAGAGATCAATCTAAGATATCTGCAAAAAGAAGTGAGATATATTTAGAACCTGGAAATACTAGAAGGACATTCAGCAATGGAACAAAGAAAGCAGATTTACAATGGTTATCTATGAAAGATATGTCTGATCTAGATCAGACAGAATCAGCAAAGATACACAACTATACAAACTATCAAATTGTTTGTATGTTGCAAAATATTGATGATATAGAAAGAGATGTTTTAGATGTCAAAGAGCATATTAAGAAATTGCATTCTGGTTACAATGAAATTTTGGGCACACAAAATGAACATACCCAACAATTGAATGATATCAATTCTAATATGGGTATTATTTCCAAATCTCTTGGTCATTTACAAGATGCTCTTCCGGTACCTAATTCTCCTCCACATTACAGAGAAGTAGACCTGTCAAGTTCCAAGTTAACCTTCACTTCTTCTGAACCTGAGTCCTCCCATAAAAGTATTCTTTTTAAGGGGGTAGAGAATATTGGTAAACTTCAGATTGAAAGAATTCAGAAAGGAATAGATTTAGCCAAGGAGAAAACAAAATTAATGAGAGATCTGCTAAACAAATTTCCTTCTCTTGATAGTCTGAGATTACCAAAACAATGTGTTAGTCTCAAAATTTTGATTGAAAATGGTCAACCATCTACTCCAAAAGAAATATTAGCCATGTCTGGAGTAACTTCTAACCAAGGTGAGTCAAGTTTTAAGAGAGATAGACATGAGCCTTATTTCTTCTCACACAAAGGAAGGAAAGACCAAGAGGACACTACTGCTCATGAAGCCTCTGCTTCTAGTCCTTTTGGTAGATATTCAGAAAGATTACAAACCACCTCCACAAACCTAGATAATCCCTCAGGAAAGGGATATGGTAATACTCTGCTAGTGAATATTGATTTCTTAAGTAATGAAGAAGTGATTAATGTCCAACATAATATTCATGCTTGGGCATTACAAAGGAAAGCATAAACTAAGGCAAGTTGGTCCGATATTGTTACCCAGATTGTTTGGTCTTTTACTGGTATTGCAAAAATGTGGTGGGATAAATTGTCTGATAGAGATATGACACAGATTGTTGAAAATGAAAATGATCCCTTGAAAGCCTTGTTTGATGCTTTAAAACATGAGTTTGTGGGATGTGTTCCGGAAGACTTAGCTCATCATGCCCAGTTATTCCTGTCTCTAAAATTATGTGATATTAATTATCTACAAGAATATTTCTGCACTATGCAAAAATTTCCTTATCAAGCTCATGACTCTCATAATGTTGCATATCTGAGATATTATATGGCTTCTATGCCAGGAAAAATCCTAGATCTGATAAACCAGTACATAGAGACTAATAAGGTCAATATTGAAAATTGGTCTTTTGCAGCTGTCCATCAGATGATAGTCTCTATACTTCAAAAAGAATGTGCTACAGAAAAGGCTAAAAAGAATTTCAAGAAGCAGATGCATTTTAGCACCAAGTTATGCAATACTTTTCCTAAAACATATAATTTTGGTTGCCAGTCAAAATCCAAGAGCGAAGCATTGAACAAATCTAAAGCTACTTGTTCATGTAAGCCTGAGATGTATTTTCCTAAGAAAAAGAAATATTATCCTTCTAGAAAAACTTTCAGCAAAAGAAGAGTAGTATTTAGAAAGAGATCAAAACCTTCAAAGAAAGTTACTTGCTTTATTTGTGGGAAAGAAGGTCGCTATGCAAATAAATGTAGAGAGAAGAAAGATAAGAAACAAATGAAAATTATGGATATTTTCTCTACGATTCATGATCCGAAAGAATGGGATCTTATATCTCATTCTGAAGGTGAATATTTTGAGGTTTCTAGTTCCTCTTCATCTGATACTGAAGAAGATATTCCTGATATAAGAAGAATAGATATGGATGACAGTTCCTCTGATTCAGAAGAAATTTTTATTCTTGACATAAAAATGTTTTACAGTTCTTCTGACAATTTACAGATGAAGATTGCAATAGTCAAAGCTGAATTGGCTCAGCTTGATCCAGTGCAGTTCACTGCAAGAAGGAGATTGGCAGAAAAACTTGAAAGTCTAGAAAAATAGCTACCTTCTGGGAAGAGGAATAAAGAAAAATTCATAGATGAAGAGTCCATAGAAAAATAATTTGATTCCCTGTTCAAACCACTCTAGATAAAAGAGAGTTCATCATTAGATTTAGGTATGGATAAAATCAGTTCTTTAAAGAACAAGATAGAACAATTAGAATCCTCAATTCATCATACTAGATCAGAGATGATTCAGTTATCATCCAAACTCCAGATAATTATCTCAGATTATGATCATTGTAATTCCAAATTATCCAGTTTGTTACTTAAGAATGTGTCAGAAGAATTCCCTCAGAAAGATACCAGCATAGAAGTAGTCAAAGTAATGGGAATAGGGGATATAGTGGTAATCCCTATAAAAATCAAATTGCCAAAAATAAAAGATTACACTCTAGATGCCCAAATTGATTCTGGAGCCACGAGTAGTTGCTGCAAGTATGGCACAATTCCTTCCTATTATTGGCAGCCAACTAAATTGCAGTTTAGAGCTATTACAAAGGATGTGATGGAAATCAATCACATAGCTCCAGGTTTTCCAATTTATCTGAATGATGTCCAGGTGAAAGTTACATTGTACAGTTTTGATACAGGTTCTGACTTTCTTCTAGGACAATATTTTTTGAATGATATATTGCCTGTCACTTTTGGTAGAGGCACAATCACCTTCACCACTTATGAAGGACCAGTCAGCTTGCCCTCGTCTAGTGATTATCAAATAAGAGTACAGCGCAGATGCAGAGCAGGGAGTTATAGAACTCAATATCAAAACCAAAACATAAGAATGAAAGTCAGATAACAACACATAACACTTAGCGAGAGAATTTCTTCATTAATTCCCGAATGATCTTTACTATGCAAGGATCATCAATAGATAGCCTTTGAACCAGTAATCTAGTCATAACTTTTACCGGAAACTGGAAGCCAGAAAAATCTGCTTTCGGCTAGATTATCATGCAAGATATCATAGTCCGAATGTAGGAGTACAATAATGAAGTGTACATGAATCAAGAACTGACCAAAGAAATGTACTAAAAGCAAAGATTCGGGCAAGTGGGGACAACCACTTGTTATCTCGTCCCTTAGAGGCCAAGCCATATGGGGACCAAATCTTGACATACAGAAAACAAATCTTATCAGAATGGCCAAAATCTAGGACATCGGCTCTTTTACAAAAGTATTTACACAGTGGAGATTTTTTAACTGGACCAAATCCCACGGAAACCAAAAGCAATTATTCCATATCAATTGAGGTGATGTGCAAAGATTTCATTGGAGTGATCTTCTACAATCAATCATTGTTTTCTCTTTCTTCATGATCATGTTGATGATGAGGATCCCTTTCTTGATAATTATCTGCTAAGCTATTTAACTCAGGAGAAAAAACTTCATTAGGAATATATAGCCATCGGGGATCATGTTCTCTGAAACAAAAATAAAATGGGAATGAATACTGATTTTGGGGTATGTATTGTTCATCGACAGAAATCCTACCTTGCAAACTTACAACGAGACTAAAAGATTGGTCCCCTTCATTTGCAACTATCAATGAATCCTAATGAACTAATGTGAATTCTATGACATGATCATTCTGTGCAGCTATATGCAACTCCCACATTAGAGTACTGAGAGTACACTTAGTATCATGCTCTAACATCCAATTGACTCTCGGCATATACTTGACCAAAAAGATTTTGAACCAAGGACTCCACCAATTGACAACACTATCTATATTGATAGCAAAGAAAATGACTTTGATAGACCCATGTATCCTGGCTTTTTGATGAATGGTAAAGTAATTATGCCATGTCCAGTCAGTTTTCTGGATGAATGCAAGATATGAAGGCTCTACTTCTCTAGACAAAGTATAATAAACTCTCCAAGGTCTCTCTCTATATGGTAGCTCTCTAGCATATGACCATATGCTATCTTCAGACTCAAACCATTTTTGCAGAACTAGTTCCCTAAGACTTAATGGCAAAGACTCAAACTTTTTTACAAAACAATCCCAATAGAAATGGTAATGACATTGACTACAAACTATTACTTGACTGACTCTTCTAGACTAGACTGAACTTGATGCTTCATCCTGTCGCAATGGCATGAACATTTTGATTTCTTTAATTTCTTGTGAACCTTCTCTTGTGAGCATATCAGCAAGATAATTTTCACCAGATTTATAGACTATATCAAAATCAAAACCATCAAGCCATAATTCCCATCTCAATAGCCTGGTACTTCCTTGTTCAAGCAGTCTTTTGTTTGCCAAAATTCTCTTCATATGTTTCAAATCTGTTCTGACTAAGAATCTGACACATTTTAGGAACAAATGAAATTGTTTTATTCCTCTTTTAACAGCTAGTATCTCTTTATGTGAAGAAGGATACTTTCTTTCAGTATCATAAAATGTACCTGAGGAATAGGCACATACCAGTTCTTTTCTTCCATGCTTCTGCAACAATATTGTAGCCCAAGTATGATCCGAAGCATCTGTCTCAAGAATAAATGGAAGATTAGTATCTGGCAGCTTAAGCTTTGGCAAATCTGTGATTTTTCTTTTAATGCTTCTGACTGCATTGGTCATCTCTTCTGTCCATCCTGCTGCTTGCTTCTTTAATCTTTTCTGAAGGATTTTTGTATCATCTGCTTGTTTCTCATAAAACTGTCTTATATAATTCAAGCAACCAAGAAATCTCTGCAATGTTTTAATATCTAGAATAACATCAGGAAATTTCAACAAATGGGTTAGAACATGAGGTTGCATATTTACATGTCCTTGTTCTATATGTAGTCCCAAATAATCTATCCTGACTTTACCAATCTGAAATTTTTCTTTTGAATCTGAAAGAACGATACCATGCTTATAAACTAGCTCATAAAACTTTTCTAAATACATCTTGTGGCTATTTACATGTCTGCTAAAAACAAGCAAATCATCTATGTAGACTATTATGTACTCCTCCCCACCAAAAATGTCTTCCATCCTTTTTTGAAATTCTGATGGAGCATTTTTCAAACCAAAAGGCATTACAGTCCATTGATATTGGCCATGAGGGACTATAAAAGCAGTCTTGTATCTCTCATCGGGAAGAATGCCTAACTGCCAAAAACCACTTTTTAAGTCAAATTTGCTAAAAACATTGGCATTACCTATTTTGGCAAGTAAGAGCTCTTTGTTGGGCAAAGGATAGCGAATTGGCAACAAGGCATCATTCAGAGCTTTATAGTTGATGATGAGCTGCTTCTTACCTCTTTTCTATTCACTGTGTTTATTCACATAAAAAACAGGACAAGCCCAAGGACTTTTACAAGGCTCTATCAATTTATGTTCTAATAATTGTGATATCTCTTGTCGACATAAATCTTGCTCTGAGGAGCTCATATGATTAGCACTGGCTTTTTGTGGCTTTGGAACATAATTTTCTTTATAAGGCAGGGCCACAAAATACTTTTCGCGGGTCCAGAATGCATCAGGCCTAGAGGTAGTGCAATCTTTCCGAAGCTTGTCTGATATTTTCTCCAAAGTTTTAGGACCATGAAGTTCTGCATTCTTGACAATCCTGTTAATCTTGGTTAGATCTTGGAGACTGTGGTAGACTAAATCTTGGTCTGTCAGTTGTACTCTTATTTGATAATCACTAGATGAGGGCAAGCTGACTGGTCCTTCAGAAGTGGTGAAGGTTACTATGCCTCTACCAAAAGTGACAGGCAATAGATCATTCAAAAAATCTTGTCCTAGAAGAAAGTCAGAACCTGTATCAAATCTGTACAATGTAACTTTCACCTGGACATCATTTAGATAAATTGGAAAACCTGGAGCTATGTGATTGATTTCCATCACATCCTTTGTAATAGTGCTAAACTACAATTTAGTCGGCTGCCAATAATAGGAAGGAATTGCACCATACTTGCAGCAACTACTCATGGCTCCAAAATCAATTTGGGCATCTAGAGTGTAATCTTTTATTTTTGGCAATTTGATTTTTATAGGGATTACCACTCTATCCCCTATTACCATTACATTTACTACTTCTATGTTGGTATCTTTCTGAGGGAATTCTTCTGACACATTCTTAAGTAACAAATTGGATAATTTGGAATTACAATCATCATAATCTAAGATGAGCATATGGAGTTTGGATGATAACTGAATCATCTCTGATCTAGTATGATGAATTGAGGATTCTAATTGTTCTATCTTGTTCTTTAAAGAACTGATTTTATCCATACCTGAATCTGATGATGAACTCTCTTTTATCTGGAGTGGTTTGAACAGGGAATCTGTTAAAATTGGCAACCAGGGAAAAACTTCATGTGGGTCATCTTATTCATGGCTGATAATATTTTTATTAGATTCCTCTCGTCGAGAGGTGTAGGATTTATATAAAGATCATCCAATTCCGATAAGTATTCACAGAGATATGAATTTATTTTGATTATGGAATTATTATCAAGCCGACCTACAACTCATGTAGGCTCAGAAGCCCAACAGTCGCATCTATTCACCCACCAACGTTGTGTATAAATATAAGAGGACTTTTCCTCATTTAGACTCACTCATCTCATCACATCTCTCTCTCTCTACTGCGCAGATATGAGTCTCTTCTCTACTGTGCTGAAATGGGTCTCTCTCTCTCACACATGTGAAGTTGGAAACTGCTGAAACTGAAGCTGCAACTGCAGAAGTAAAGATTTACTTGCGTGGCCTAGAAGATCTCCTCTTTGGAACTGCACTGTAGCTTCATCTAAACCTCCTTTGAAAGCCACAACTTTTGGTGGTGGATGAAGTCAATCCGACGAACGGTTTGCAAGATATCGACTGCCCTAGTTTGAAGTTGGAAACTGCTGAAACTAAAGCTGCAATTGCAGAAGTAAAGATTGACTTACATGGCCTAGAAGATCTCCTCTTTGGAACTACGCTATAGGTTCATCTGAACCTCCTTTGAAAGCCTCAACTTTTGGTGGTGGAATGAAGTCAATCCGACGAACGGTTTGCAAGATATCGACTGTCGTAGTTTGAAGCCGGAAACTGTTGAAACTGAAGCTGCAACTGCAGAAGTAAAGATTGACTTGCGTGGCCTAGAAGATATCTTCATCTGAACTGCGTTGTAGGTTCATCTGAACCTCCTCTGGAAGCCGAAACTTTTGGTGGTGGAATGAAGTCAATCCAACGATCGGTTTGTGAGATATCGTCTACCCTAGTTTGATAATGAAGCCGCTAATACTGATGCTGCTGATCTAGGGTTTGCTACTGCTGATATGAATCAGATTTATTGTACTATTTCTCTCTATTGAATTATTGAAGATAAAAGAAGATTTGATCAAAGGGTTTCCCCACACATTGTGGGGTTTGTCCCTGGCTAGCCGCCACATCTTGTGTCTCTTGTCTTGGCTTGTTTTCTGTCGATCGTTTAATGTTCTATCTACACTTTACTTTATGTACATGTGATTGCTAATCGGTGGAATATAATAAGAAAAAGAAGTAAACTGTTATAAGCATAGAACATACCATAACTTAACATGGTATCGGAGCTGAGGTGAAGACAAAGCCCGAGCAAGAGCAAGAGCAATCATTGAAGAGAAGATTGGCAAGGCTATCCTAAAAGAACTATGGGGTCCTCAACACTCTTTCCTGCCGAAGACAAGTTCTGTGAGAAAGCTGACTATCACGGATGAAAGATGTCTATCGATCTAACCCTTGTAGATCAAGGAGTGCTGGACCATATAAGAGGCAATATTGTTGAGCCTTCATCAAATGCATCTGCTGCTGCCTAGAACAAATGGAAAAATGAAGAAGTCAAAACAAAGAAGATCATCCGAGACTCTATTGACAAGCACTTGGTGGCCTACATCTCTGATCTAGACACCTCCAAGGAAATCTACGACAAACTGGTGAGTTTATTTAAAGTTAATGATACAAATCAAGTTTTGTTTCTTAGAAATAAGCTGAGGGAAATCAAGAAGGGTAAAGATGAAAGTATGCAAGCATACTTCTTAAGAATCACCGAGATCAAGAACGATCTCCTATCTATTGGGGAAACTATTACTGACAAAGAAATGGCACTCACAACTCTTGAAGGATTACCATCTGAATGGTATGTGTTCAGGACTACTCTTCTGAACTATAATGTAATTCCTGGTTTCGAGGAATTAATGGCTAGATGCATTCAAGAAGGCTAGAAATTCCAGGATGTATTAAATGCACCTGACCTCAAAAAGAACCTAGTGTCCATCTTGGGAATGGAAGACAAAGGCTACAAGGTAACCTTCAGCGATGGCAAGGTATGTATATGGAAAAATAATGTTAAAGATGCCTTTACTCTTGGGTTTAGTGTTGATTCATTATATCAGGTCGATGGAAGTTTTCTAGGTGTCATGTCTTGTGACACAACTCTTCAGTCTGAACTTTAGCATCAGAGGTTTTCCCACCTTCATTACAAAGCTCTACTTGGTGTAAAAAAAATGGTGACAGGGATGCCCGAATTCCAAGTAGAGAAAGAAGGTGTATGTTCAGGATGTGTCGAAGGAAAGATCAAAAGGGGATCATTCCCCTCAAGCCAAAGAAAGACCTCTGATGTATTACAGTTGGTTCACTCAGGCATATCTGAGGCTGGCATTAAGAGGGAGACTTCTACACCACATACTCTTGAGCAGAATGGTGTGGCAGGAAGGAAGAACCACACGATGATGGAAGTTGTCCGGACCATGCTACATGATCAAAGACTTCCAAAGTTTCTATGGGCTGAAACTACAATCACCGTCGTATATGTACAAAATTGATGCCCTCATCAAGCATTGGGTTCCTAGACTCCTGAAAAAAATTCAGCGGTAAGGAACATGATGTTTCTCATTTTAAAATTTTTGGAAACCCTGTATACTTTCATTTGCCGAAAGAGAAAAGAAATAAATTGGGAGCATCTGGAAAGAAGGGAATTTTCGTGGGCTATGGTGAAAATACTAAAGGCTATAGAATCTATGTAGCCAGTCAAAGGGAAGTCATAATTAGTCATGATGTCACCTTTGACGAAGATATGGCTCTCAGCAAGGTGATCAATCTTCCAACTTTGAGGAGCTCTCAAGAAGCCGACACCAGGGAACTGAAAGAAAAGGATGATGAATCAATGCCTGATGTAGAAGAACCCATGGTTCTGATTGATCCTCCTCCATATGAGCCTTCCTCTTCTAGGAAGAGGCCTTCATGGCTTAAGGGGTTACTTGATGATGCTGAAGGACATCTTGCACCCCGAGGAACCTTTCGTGAAAGTAAGAAACCTAATAGGTATCAAGGATACCTGACCATCATGAGCACGATCATACAAAATGAGCCTTCATCATTCTCAGATGTCGTCAAGCATCAAGTATGGAAGGATGCTATGACCGAAGAATATGAGTCTATCATAAAGAATGATGTTTGGGAAGTAGTTCCTAGACCCCAGGACAAGACTGTTGTCACTTCCAAATGGCTTTACAAGATAAAGAATGCAGTAGATGGAAGCACGGAAAAGTATAAGGCTCGTTTTTTTGCTCGAGGTTTCTCCCAAAAGGGAGGTATAGACTATGATGAGATATTTGCACCTGTTGCTAGATATACGACCATCCGCTCGATCATAGCCCTTGCCACTTCACAAGGATGGAACCTACATCAGATGGATGTCAAGACTGCATTCTTGCATGGCTTGATCAAAGAAGAGGTCTACGTGGAGCAACTCGAAGGATTTGAGATTTATGATCGAAAATCTCATGTATGCAGGTTGAAGAAAGCTCTCTATGGGCTGAAGCAAGCACCCCGAGCATGGTATGAGAGGATCGATAGCTACTTGATGAAGCTGGGATTCACTAGGAGTGAAGCCGATCCTAACCTTTACTTTAAGGTTGAAGATGACAAGCCTCTCATACTGGTATTGTATGTGGATGACCTCTTTCTAACAGGTGCAAACCCTCTCATTCACAAATGTTAGAGGGAGATGGCGTTTGAATTTGAAATGAAGGACCAAGGACTTGAAGTGTGGCAGAAGCCAAGGGAAATTTTCCTATCTCAAGGAAAATATGTGGTAAATATATTGGAAAGATTCGGTATGATGGACTGTAAGCCTATGACTACCTCGAGGATCTTAACTTTTAGAAGTTATATGGTAGTGATGTCGGACCAGACTTGGGAAATGCCTCTGAGTTTCAAAAACTCATTCGCATTGATGTTCTTGGTGAACCTCCGTCCGAACATATGTTTTGCAGTTAGCATTCTGAGCTCATATTTGGTTGAGCCTCACTGGATTGATGCCAAGAATCTTCTGAGATGTCTTCAGGACACAATCTCTCATGGATTAAGATACATTGCCGGAGATGTGAGACCACTTAGATATACTGATGTTGATTGGGCAGGCAGTGTGGTGGACCGTAAGAGCACTTTCGGGTACTGTTTCACCTTGGGATCTTCTTCGATATCCTGGATGAGCAGGAAGCAGAAGTCGGTAGCTTTGATCACCGCCGAAGCAGGATATATTGTTGCTAGCATAACCTCGTGTGAGGCAGTCTAGTTGCGAAAGCTCTTCAGTGAGCTGTTTGGATTTACATTGGATACCACTGTGATTCTCTGTAACAACCAGAGGTGGGATTCAATTATTGAGGAATCCCATATTCGTCAATTGCTCTAGCAGATAGACATCATCTGGGATATGGTAAGTTAATGAGCAAGGAAGCTCCATCACATTAAGATGATGTACAGGTTGATACACCTTTTCAAAGCCCCGAGGAAAGATCTATTCTGTGATTTTCCAAAACGACTTGGAGTCGGCAAGAAACCTTTGTACAAGGGTCCTGCATGTTGCATACATTGAGCTCTGGGAGCTCTAAGGGCTTGCGGTTCCTACTGGAGCAACATATGACCACAGGGTGACTCACCCTCCCCTGGTGGTGCACACTAGAACAAGATGATTCGCTCTCTTGTGGGACAAGATGATTCGCTCTCTTGTGGAACAGGATGATTCGCTCTCCTGTGTAGCAGGATGATTAGTTCTCCTGTGAGGCCTGGACTGATGTGTTCTCCATGGCAGCCTGGATTGACGTGTTCTCCACGACAATTGTACCAGGATTGATGTGTTCTCCTGTGAGGCCTAGATTGATGTGTTCTCCATGGC
Organism: Pinus tabuliformis; assembly: GCA_031772625.1. NCBI lineage: Eukaryota > Viridiplantae > Streptophyta > Pinopsida > Pinales > Pinaceae > Pinus > Pinus tabuliformis. Next base: position 760,567,791 of record CM062815.1, on the reverse strand, counting down.
AATTGTAGCAGGATTGATGTGTTCTCCTGTGAGGCCTGGATTGATGTGTTCTCCATGGCAATTGTAGCAGGATTGATGTGTTCTCCTGTGAGGACAGGATTGATTAGTTCTCCTGTCAAGGCATCCTACCCATGCAGTCTGGGACTCATGGGAAGTACCTCTCATCTGATCAATGAGCAGGGAAATGAAGTTAGGGACCATAGTAGTACCGATGGATGCATCGTTGTAACTACCGTACTCCCTATACTAGGATGACCTCCATTGATCTGGAATCAATGATACTAGTCTGGGACCAGTGGTAGGAGTTGTACCATACTATGATGCTAACTTCGGGTCGATTGAGACTGGTCTGGGATCAGTGGTACATACTCTGAGACTGACTTTGAGTCAGTGGAGGATGATATTGGTCTGGGACCATTGGAGTTGTGCTCACTATGACGCTGACTTTGGGTTGGTTGAGACTGGTCTGGGACCAGTGGTACATACTTTGAGACTGACTTTGAGTCAGTATGATACATCCTTGATCATTTCTTCTTCTTCATAATTCGGACAAAAGCAGAGCAGAATAGAACAATGCAAGAGCAGAGCAGAACAAAGAAAAACAGTACAGATCAGTGCAGGTAGAACAAGACAAAGCAGAACAGGCAGAATAGAGCAGAGCAGGGCAAGGGTCAGGCTGTACAGGGTAGTGCATTTGATGGATGAATAGTAACGACTGATAGACAGATTGCAGATGAAGTTCTCCATGGTTGAGAGGGAGTGTTAAAATTGGCAACCAGGGAAAAACTTCATGTGGGTCATCTTATTCATGGCTGATAATATTTTTATTAGATTCCTCTCCTCGAGAGGTGTAGGATTGATATAAAGATCATCCAATTCCGATAAGTATTCACGGAGATATGAATTTATTTTGATTATGGAATTATTATCAAGTGACCTACAACTCATGTAGGCTCAGAAGCCCAACAGTCGCATCTATTCACCCACCAACGTTGTGTATAAATATAAGAGGACTTTTCCTCATTTAGACTCACTCATCTCATCACATCTCTCTCTCTCTATTGTGCAGATATGAGTCTCTTCTCTACTGCGCTGAAATGGGTCTCTCTCTCTCACACATGTGAAGCCAGAAACTGCTGAAATTGAAGCTGCAACTACAAAAGTAAAGATTGACTTGCCTGGCCTAGAATATCTCCTCTTTGGAACTGTGCTATAGCTTCATCTGAACCTCCTTTGAAAGCTGCAACTTTTGGTGGTGGAATGAAGTCAATCCGACGAACGGTTTGCAAGATATCAACTGCCCTAGTTTGAAGCCGGAAACTGCTGAAACTGAAGCTACAACTGCAGAAGTAAAGATTGACTTGCGTGGCCTAGAATATCTCCTCTTTGGAACTGCGCTGTAGGTTCATCTGAACCTCCTTTGAAAGCCGCAACTTTTGGTGGTGGAATGAAGTCAATGTGACGAATGGTTTGCAAGATATCGACTGCCCTAGTTTGAAGCAAGAAACTGCTGAAACTGAAGCTGCAACTGCAGAAGTAAAGACTGACTTGGGTGGCCTAGAAGATCTCCTCATCTGAACTGTGCTGTAGGTTCATCTGAACCTCCTCTGGAAGCTGAAACTTTTGGTGGTGGAATGAATTCAATCCGACGGTCGGTTTGTGAGATATCGTCCGCCCTAGTTTGATAATGAAGCCGCTAATACTGATGCTGCTGATCTAGGGTTTGCTACTACTGATATGAATCAGATTTATTGTACTATTTCTCTCTGCTGAATTATTGAAGATAAAAGAAGATTTGATCAAAGTATTTCCCCACACATTGTGGGGTTTGTCCCTGGATAGCCGCCACATCTTGTGTCTCTTGTCTTGGCTTGTTTTCTGTCGATCGTTTAATGTTCTATTTGCACTTTACTTTATGTACATGTGATTGCTAATCGGTGGAATATAATAAGAAAAAGAAGTAAACTGTTATAAGCATAGAACATACCATAACTTAACAGAATCAAATTATTTTTCTATGGACTCTTTATCTGTGAATTTTTCTTTATTCCTCTTCCCAGAAGGTAGCTGTTATTCTAGACTTTCAAGTTTTTCTGCCAATCTCCTTCTTGCAGTGAACTGGACTGGATCAAGCTCAGCTTTGACTATTGCAATCTTCATCTGTAAATTGTCAGAAGAATTGTATAACATTTTTATGTCAGGAATAAAAGATTCTTCTGAATCAGAGGAACTGTCATCCATATCTATTCTTCTTATATCAAGAATATCTTCTTCAGTATCAGATGAAGGGGAGCTAGAAACCTCAAAATATTCACCTTCAGAATGAGATATAAGATCCCATTCTTTCAGATCATGAATCGTAGAGAAAATATCCATAATTTTCATTTGTTTCTTATCTTTCTTCTCTCTACATTTATTTGCATAGTGACCTTCTTTCCCACAAATAAAGCAAGTAACTTTCTTTGAAGGTTTTGATCTCTTTCTAAATACTACTCTTCTTTTGTTAAAAGTTTTTCTGGAAGGATAATATTTCTTTTTCTTAGGAAAATACCTCTCAGGCTTACATGAACAAGTAGCTTTAGATTTCTTCAATGCTTTGCTCCTGGATTTTGACTGGCAACCAAAATTATATGTTTCAGGAAAAGTATTGCATAACTTAGTGCTAAAATGCATCTGCTTCTTGAAATTCTTTTTAGCCTTTTCCACAGCACATTCTTTTTGAAGTATAGAGACTATCATCTGATGGATGGCTGCAAAAGACCAATTTTCAATATTGACCATATTAGTGCCTATGTATTGGTTTATCAAATCTAGGATTTTTCTTGGCATAGAGGCTATATAATATCTCAGATATGCAACATTATGAGAGTCATGAGCTTGATAAAGCAATTTTTGCATAGTGCAGAAATATTCTTGTAGATAATCAATATCAAATAATTTCAGAGACAGGAATAACTGGGCATGATGAGTTGAGTCTTCTCGCACACATCCCACAAACTCATGTTTTAAAGAATCAAACAAGGCTTTCAAGGGATCATTTTCATTTTCAACAATCTATGTCATATCTCTATCAGACAATTTATCCCACCACATTTTTGCAATACCAGTAAAAGACCAAACAATCTGGGTAACAATATCAGACCAACTTGCCTTAGTTTCTGCTTTCCTTTGTAATGCCCAAGCATGAGTATTATGTAGGACATTAATCACTTCTTCATTACTTAAGCAATCAATATTCACTAGCAGAGTATTACCATATCCCTTTCCTGAGGGATTATCTAGGTTTGTGGAGGTGGTTTTTAATCTTTCTAAATATCTACCAAAAGGACTAGAAGCAAAGGCTTCATGAGCAATAGTGTCCTCTTGGTATTTCCTTCCTTTGTGTGAGAAGAAATAAGGCTCATTTCTATCTCTCTTTAAACTTGACTCACCTTGGTTAGAAGTTACTCCAGACATGGCTAATATTTCTTTTGGAGCCGATGGTTGACCATTTTCAATAAAACTTTTGAGACTAACATACTGTTTTGGTAATCTCAGACTATCAAGAGAAGGAAATCTGTTTAGCTGATCTCTCATTAATTCTGTTTTCTCCTTGGCTAAATCTATTCCTTTCTGAATTCTTTCAATTTGAAGTTTACCAATATTCTCTACTCCCTTAAAAGGAATACTTTTATGGGAGGACTCAAGTTCAGAAGAAGTGAATGTTAATTTGGAACTTGACAGGTCTACTTCTCTGTAATGTGAAGGAGAAGTAGGGACTGGAAGAGCATCTTGTAAATGACCAAGAGATTTGGAAATAATACCCATATTAGAATTGATATCATTCAATTGCTGGGTATGTTCATTCTGTGTGCCCAAAATTTCATTGTAGCCGGAATGCAATTTTTTAATATGCTCTGACTTCTAAAACATCTCTGGTTGTATCATCAATATTTTGCAACATACAAACAATTTGATAGTTTGTATAGTTGTGTAGCTTTGTTGATTCTGTCTGATCTGGATCAGACATATCTTTCATAGATAACCATTGTAAATCAGACATATCTTTCATAGATAACCATTGTAAATCTTCTTTCTTTGTTCCATTGTTGAATGTCCTTCTAGTATTTCTAGGTTCTAAACGTCTCTCACTTATTTTTGCAGATATCTCAGATTGAGCTCTTGGAAGAGAAAAGATTTTAGTATCAGGAAGGAAGACTTGAGAATCATTTTTAGGAGAATGAGATTCTTTAGTCTGAAAGGAAGTAGAGGGGACACAAAACTGGCAATCAGTAGATTTATGAGATTGGGACCTTTGGGTCATCCTTCTTGGGATAGTTGGCATGTGTCTAGGCACAAAGAGGTAGGAAGAGGATGTAAGATCCCTACCTCTTGAAGAAATAGGAACTGACCATGTTGTCGAAACAATCCTTGATTGGACTCCGGCTTGTTGTTGATAACTTGCCAGGACAGATGGTATACCAGCAATCATTGTAGGAATGATAGTAGGAAGCTCCACCGCAGCTGTGTCAGTTGACACAGTCCTAGATGTTGATGGTTGTTCAGACATGTTTAGTCTATCCAAAATATTTCCTAGTGATTCGACAGGAACTTGCGATAAAAAAGAACTAACTTCTGTAGTAGAAGGATGTAAGTGGATACCAGTTCCAAAATGCACTGGAGTACTGGGTGGAAGATCCTCTACTATCTCTTCTATAGCAATCAATATGGGTGGAAGAGGCAGACTATCAGGTCCATAAAATATTTCTGGAGCTGAAGAATGTGTAGCTTCTACAGTAACAGATAATGGAGGGGTAACACCTTCTGAATTCTGGAATTCAACTTCCAGATGTTCAGGTAAGTGAACTTCAATTTCTTGATCAGTCCTAGGTGGAGTTGCTTCAAGAATAGAGGTGTCTAAGTTACACTAGGATCAGTTCTAATGTCCTCTTGTAACTGCGGAACTTCTTCTGTAAAGGCAGATGTACCAGAGATAATTGGAGTAACTGTAGTCTCTGACGATTTTGAAAAGCAAGTTTCAAGTAAATCAGGTGAATTGGACTCAGTTAAATGAGAATGCTTTTCCCGGGATGGTTTCATTTCTACGGTGAAAGATGGTTGACTCACCAGTCTCCTTGAACGATGGGGTTTTGATTGACTTTCTTCCACGATTGTGGATTACTTGATCAACTCAAAATTAAAGAGGAAAAAATGTTATTTCAATTTAAATGAATTTTAAGACACTTCGACGCAACTTGCTTTTTCAATTTTTAAGAGTTGAGAAAAAGCTAAAGGTGACTCTAGTCGCCTTCAGTTTTTAATGAGCTTGAAGTGACAAGTTCTTAGAAGGAACTTTTCCTTTAAGGATTCGAAAAGTATTGACAGTGACTAATCTGGAAGTCTAGATAGAGGGTTTACCAAATCGATCGTAAAACTGCAAAATACACCTTGGTGATAAATGATAGAGAAATTACGAAGGACTTATGTACGGCAATCAATCTTCCTGAATGTTGTGTTCAATGCATTACAATCGATAGGGCGGCAAACACGGCTTCCTAACGATAAAGAATATTAGCCTATTGTGGTCTCCCAATATATACTCGACGGTACGGGTAGCACAAGTCCATACTGGCACTTGTCGTATCAAAGAGGAGGAATCACCCAACCTTTGATACAAATTATAGTTACCAGGTTTTACGACGCTGAAACACGTCTCTAGCCTAGACTTCTATATGTGTTGCGTTAGATTCCAAAGCATTTTTATGTTCATTGAGGTTTATTTTAGAGTTGATCTTTCTTAGAAGTTTGTCTTTCAAGGTTCACCATGTGATGTAGATGTGAAATTCCTCAATATGCAATCTAAAATGATAAACATTCGTTTATGTTCTTTTAGCAATGAAAATCCTAGCTGCAAAGGAAAGAAGATAACGATTTTTCTTTCAGCAGAGAGCATAGAGCACACACTAAATGCACTTTCCTATATCAAATTTTGCAAGCAGTCAAAATGCAGATGCACATGCATGCATTTGCTTTCCACTTTCTTAATGTGTGGATGAAAAAAAGAATGCTAAGTACATATCTAAACTATTTTCTTTCAAAGCAACAGTACTAACAAATTTCTCTTTTCAAAACGAAAGGAAGACTAAGACGACACTTTTCAATTTCAAATTTAAAATTGTTTTCGACACTTGAAATACTAATAATTTCAAAATCAAGTATAATGAAAAAAGTACAATCAACTATCTAGAAGAGGAGGACTTTACGACACTCTTCTTTTGATTCAGAATGAAAATTATGACACTTGCATAAAAAACAACAGTTCGATTAGGCTACTTTCGACAAGGAAAGATTGCAAATGATCGAAAAATACACAAAAAGATTTACAATTACTAACTGATGGAGGCTAAAATAATGTGAAGGAATATGGTTACAGCAAGAAGGTACTGATCATGAATAGCAAAACTACTAAATAAAGCTGAAAACAGAGAGAAAAAACCAAATTTCAGAGAATAAAACACAGTTTACTCAATCATCGCACCTGCAACATAGAGAAACAGGGATGCATCTCACCTGAAACACATGAGAGGTGCGATATATCTAGGTTTCATAGTTATAGACAGTGCGATGGGCCAGGGAACAAAACTGAGCTTCTTTTTTGCTCAAAACTTGCAGCTAAGTTCAGTGATTTAGGCTGAGTAATGATGGACAGTAAACACAAAGCATAAGGGTAGGATCTAATGAGGTTCTGAGCTACCATAAGGGAACTTAGGATGCTTTGTAAGTCAGATGTTCAGTTCATAAACCAACCCAAAGATTGACTGAAGCAGCGTTTATCTACTTCACAATTGCATAGCAAATGTGTTTTGAAGGCTTGCTGGCTAACTTCAGGCTCCGTCTGTATTTTATAAAGCAAACAATAAACAAACAAAAAAAACTATTCGTTCCCTAGCGGAGTCGCCATTTTGTTTCAGGGAAAACTAGTGTTGATTTGAACTGCTAGTCCCACTAAGTCGGGTAGCTATCTTAGAAACAAACAATGAAAGCTTTTCAAGAGTTCCTTTAAGTGTGATAGATGGAAGAGAAGAACAGAGGACCAACCTGGATCTTCCGCTTTGATCCTAGCTTGATTTCTCCTTTCCTTGATAGAATTTGCCACTCTGCTCCTACTTGTCTTGCTTCAAAGAGTACCTGTAGAGTCAAAGTAACAAAAAACTATCAAAGCATCTCTATCTAAAACATCATAAACAATGTGGAATCAGAAACACATTGACCATACAATTGCATTCATAAACAATAAGATTCACAAATACGAGATCATATGGAGGAAAACTCAAAGAATTTTATTAATAGTAATGTAGAGAGGATTAAAACCCAGCTGCCTAATCCAGCATCATCCTCCCAGTTGTAGAATCCCTCTTCACCTCATGAACAAGAAAATCACCCAACAATGCAATGTCTCTTCTCAACAAACCAACAAAACTTCCTTACAAAATACAAAATTCCAGCCTCCAGATCTCTCAGATGAGTGATCCATTTATAGATGTCTTGCAAGGGTGGGAGTCAGCTCTGGGGTTTTTTATTAGTGTCATTCAACTGATAGTTCTTGGTTCCACTTGGAGATTTGATGATCTCTTACTCATCCCTGGGCGAATTCAGAGAGGTAAGTGTCACAGGAGAAGTTTCTGGAAGATTCCATGATCATCCACCTTGCAAACTATCTCTTCCATTTTTCTATTCTCGCTCATCGAACCCCACAGAAGGCCATTTGAGTATGCATCGCACCTTGCCCATGGAGCAGTCTGTATGGTCCAATTTTGGCCAGTTCTGAGTAGTTTTTCATGTGGAACTTCTGGGAAATGATGTAATCAGTTGATCATGATACTTTAGGGTGTGAAGCAACACTTTTAGGGACTTAAGGAGCCCTTAGTTTATGGACATATGAGTTCGGGGTTGTAGTGCCCAAATATGTCTATAACACTTAAGGCATTGAAATCTGGAAATCAGTGATTGTTGATAGCGGGATGGATGAAGAATCCAAGGAGTACAATGCAAAAGCAATAAAGGAAATCTTGAATGGGCTACCTGATTCTATAAATAACAATCTAGGAAAATATTCATCAGCAAAGGGTATATGGGACAAAATTCATGACCTTCACTCAAAAGGAGCATTGACCATGACCATTAGTCAAGAAGATGATGGAAATAAAGAAGGAAATCCAGAGACCATCATAGAAGCTGAAGATGAGAATGATGACATCAAGGCAAAAGTAGGCTGATGCAGGACCATGCGACTTGGAGGAAAAATCTTCAAACTTAATTCCAAAAAATCCAAAAAAAATCTATAGGCAAAGGAGTGGGGTCCTTTAGCCAGCGATTTCCATGCTTTTCTAGTTTAGGATAGGGATAGAATTAAGAATAAAAGCTTTCTGTAATAATCGCTCATGGATAAGTGATAATAAGTTTTATGCATGATTGCTTTAAATAACTCTATGTAAAAGCCATGCTTTTGTATGGATAAGGACAGAGAGGGCTTATCTACTATATATAAAATGAAATAACGGGATGCTAAGAGTTAGAGAGTGCCCGGAAGTATTATCATTTAAGAAAATCTCTCTCTATGTATCTACATTGGTTGTCCTATGTTAATTGATAATTTTATGCGTGTATCAGTTAAATTCCTTTCTTTTGAGTTTGAATATCGATGAATTAGCCTTATTTTCATTTAAGAAAATCTCTCTCTGTGTATCTACATTGGTTGTCCTATGTTAATTGATAATTTTATGCGTGTATCAGTTAAATTCCTTTCTTTTGAGTTTGAATATCGATGAATTAGCCTTATTTTCCCATTAATGTTTAGGGTGGAGCCTTTAAAATCATTTTTCTTTCATATCGGCGAGTGCAGGCTTCTTAAAACATTATATAAAGTTCCATGGCCAAAACTCTGATTTCCACAGAAAATAATGAAATTACTTAGTCCAAACAGAGTTCCGAATTTGAAATTTTATTGATTCTGGTTCATACCTTATCGGGTCTAAACCTTATCGCATCGGAGAATCGCAAGTGGAGTGGGAAGGTCCTTTGGAGCCACTGAAGTCTGAACCCCCGACAGTCTGGAACCGAAATAATATAGAGCAAGGTGGATAAGTTATTGGGTCCACAAGTGTATCGCATCACAAGTTTCTAGCAGAGGAGTTCAGCCCTTGGAATAGTGGGATCACCAATTGCAATATATATATATATATATATATATATATATAGATATATATAGATATATATTATTGCATTGGAGGAAGGCAGATGAAAGGGCCATTTAAAGCACCGATAGTGTATTTTGTTCCTTTGGAACAAAATCCCCGCCGATTGTGTATTTTGAATTGAAAACAGAGTTTCCTCATTTTTAAAGAGCCAATAGTGTTTTTTTGTAATTCCTTTGGAATTACAGTCCCGATAGAGTTTAAATGCTCTATGTAATAAATTGTGACAGCAACAAGGATTGGGGTTCTAGAGGAAAACCCATGAGGCTGTCAGTTTAACAGTACATGACTAATATGCCAAGAAGTGGAGAAGGAGGAATTTGGCTAGATATAGAAAAAAATGTAGCTAGATTTGCGAGGTTGTCTATATTGCCTGCACCCAGGCCACCACAGACCTAGAAGATGAAGAGAATGAAAAAGATTTTGTAGAAGAACTCCTCACTCAACTTATGGCTGCCATGGAAGAGATTAACAATTTGAAAAGGTAAAATGAGGAACTTAAGAAGATAGTACTAGCTGGTGACCAAGATCAAACAAGGGAGAAATTTGACCTTGTCAAGCTTCAAGTACAAGAAAGGGATGAAGAGCTTGCCAAGCTTAAGAAGGAATTTCATCAAAGCAAAAGAAAGCACCATGAAGAAGTCATATCCATGACAAATCAATTGGATAAAGCTAAGAAATAGGAAGATACCTTGTTAAATCAACTTGAACAAAGGCACAAGAGCTTGAACAAACTTGAAGAAGAGATTGGTCAGTACAAGGTAAAGGTCTCCTCTCTCAAATCTCAACTACAAGAAGCAAGGAAACAAGCACAAGGAGCTGAGAAGATAGTGGAAGCATTGGAAGTCATAGAAGGACAGGTTGATGAAGTAGGAAAGGAAAGAAACACCATGATATGTCAACTAAAAGCAAAGGATGAAGAAATCTTCAAAATGAAGTCAGACATCATCTTCCTTAAAATAGAAGAAGATGAAGCTACTCGTATCAAGGAAGAAACTGAGAAACAACTTGCTAAGAAGAATAATGAGTGTGAAATATTGGAAGAAGAAATTGTCTTCCTCAGCAAAAACGTTGAAGGGATGAAAAAAATCTTGAAGAGCTCTCAAGCCTTGGATGATATGCTTAGCTATCACAAATTTCCATTTGATAAATTAGGTCTCGGTTATGGAGGTGGATCCTCAAAAAAGAATGATAATGCTTCAAACAAAAGGTATGTGAAGAATCCAGAAAGAAATGGTGATGCTCCCAGTTCCAACAAAGGCAAGGAGAAACATCAAGGCTACAATGGAAGAAATCCTGCTCTAAGAAGAAATCATTCTCCAAGAAGAAATCCTGCTCCAAGAAGAAATCCTGCTCCAAGAAGAAATGAAGATGATGTCAAAGATGCGAGAGGCAATGGTTATCATCGAAGGATCTCAAGGCAAAAAGGCTTCAGAAGTACATCAAGGAAATCTCCATCTCCCAGGTACAAAAGTTCATTTTTTGGTTATTGTTATTCTTGCACAAACTTGGGTCACATGGCAAGAGACTGTAAAGCATATCATAAAGATAGATAGATATTATAGTCCCCAACAATCTCCAAGAAACAATTTTGCAGGAAGAAATCTTGAATACTTATTCATGAACAACGTAGAATGCATCAAGTGTCATAACATTGGTCATATGGCACGTGATTGTAACTTAACTTGGGCTTTTACACAAGCTGGAACCATGCAAAAGAAGAAAGTTACACAAGTATGGAGAAGGAAGCAAATACAATCCGAAAGTCCCTTGAACTCTCAAGCCAACAACATATGTCATTGGCTTGAATTTTGACAATCTAAGAATTTCATGGGAAGACTTTGCCAAAAGAGATGATGGATACAGTTAGGGGGAGCCTGTGATTCTTGATCATTATTGCAAAAGCTTTAGTGAAAGGGTCCCGATGAAATCCTTGTTGAGCTATATTAACAGTCATTCTTTGATAAAGATCATTTCTCAGGGGCACTCCATTGAAGAACATGATCCTGTAACCATTCTTTGGACTGTAAGCATCCACTTAATCACTAAGTAGTATTTGGAGCAACAAAGAAAGTCATCTAATGCTAGAGAAATAGGGCAAATAACTATGGTGCTAATCTTACCTATGCTAAATGTCTTGACTTGGGGATTTAATGTGAGAATAGATAAATTGTGGACACTAATAGAGGAAATCTTCAAACAACCAAATACATCTGGAATAGAGTTTGAAGTAAGAGTAGCTAGTAACATATAACAAAACTGAAGCATTGCAAAAAGATGCAAATCAGCAGAATGATTTTAAAAGACAGTCACAGATTGGATATCTAAATATACTAGGGAAATAACTTGCTAAGATATGTACAAGAACATAATGAAAAGATGGCTCATAGAAAGGAGAATGTTGTGCAGTCAAATATAACTTATGCTAATACTAGTCACTGAGAAAATATAGCAATAGTAAGGCACAACCTCTCACCATTTCATCCAAATGCAGTGATGTTGAATACTGGATGGCAGTGACTCAAGGAGAAGCACAGAGACACAAAGGAACTCAGATCTGAAGAAAGATAACAAGAAAGAAAATTTCAGTGGCATTTTCTCTTGATTTGGACTATGAAGGCCTCTCAATTCTGACTGTGGAGATAACAACATGGATTGAAGCATAAAAACCTAAACTTGGACACTTGGTGTATGGCTATTTGCAATCTAATAGAAAGAATTGAAGTAGACCATTTTTTAAGCACTGTTGAAGCCATGATAAAGTAGTTCTGAGACATGAAGAGGGAATAATGTTCTAATTGATGATAAAGCATCAATCCTTCTATCTTGAGTAAAAAACAAGAGCACTATGACAAGGGGAGTCACAGACCCATGAAGATCTACCATTCATGAAGAACATAAGCAGTTTGATATGGGGAGTCCTAGAGCACTCCTTTTCCATTGATGTCAAAGGGGGAGAGAAGAAAAATATTGCAATCAATAACAAAGGGGTAGATTGTTGACCTAGCTTGTCATTGATGTCAATATGGCAATATTCTAGATACTAGATGATGATATGAAGCCAAGGGTAAGCAGAGTAAATCCATGAAGAGACAAGAGCAAAGCCATCAGGATAGCCAAGCCATAAGCAAGAGTTTGTTACAAGAGGAGCCATATATATATATGTCATATATATATGCCAAAGAAGAACATATCAGAGGAGAAAACAAAGCAAACAGAGGAGAAAACAGAGCAAACATAGGAGCAAATGGAGCTATCAGAGGAAGCAGAGAGCAAAACAGAGCTATCGGAGAGCATATTGGAGGAGCAAAATAGAGCTATCAGAGCTACCGAATCCATATCGGGAGTAATATATGCCATTGATGCCAAAGAGTGGAATACATATGTGTGTGTGTGTGTGTGTGTGTGTGTGTGTGTGTGTTTGGAAGAGTTAAAGGCAGAGGCAGAGTAGCATATAACATATATATGAAAATACACTATCAGATCAACAATATTGTAATCAGTGGGTTCGGTTATACGCCATCACCCGAAAACCCCCGATTACAATATATACATGCAGACCCAATGACATATATGTCCAGGTGTATAAACAGGTGAAGTCTGGGTAAGTGCTTCAAAGCGGGTTTAAGTATATTTCATATATATCGTTATATTTGGGCTCTAAGCCTTGCCACATTAACACTTGCGATTTGCAACACATACATATATACATACATACATACATACATATACATATATATATATATATATATATATATATATATAAAATATAATATAATATAATAGCGATATGTTGTGGACCCGCTTAAACATTACAATATGACTTTATTGTTATGTCACACCTGACACATTGCAAGTGCTTAAGGCCTTGCCACTTCAAAAGCGTTGATTGCGATATATGTCATGGACCCGATGGTCCAATTGTAACATAGCTCAAAATTATATCATGTCTAGCACGGCCATTGGCCATCAGCGATGTTATGGGCCCAACCTATACAGGACTGCGATAAGCTGCGACTACAGATTGCGATTGCACTGCGGACCCGATACAGGAATAGATGTGGGTGTAATGTTTTTTGAAGTCCGCCCTTTAGCGTTTCGGCCAGTTTTTCTCATATATTTATGTGTATTTTAAATTTCCATTGCGCGGGGTTTTTAGGCCAAAAGGATTATGATAACAGTTCTGATAGTTCAATAGGCCTGAACAGAGCCGATTACGATTGCGATTGTGACGTGGCATGTGGGTCCACCATGATTGGTATAGTCTCTCCGTTAAACTGTAAAGTCCTGTGTATGTCTATAATTATTGAAAAAGGAGCATTGTTACAGTTTTAACATGGAACATGTTTCCTCTGTGTATTTTGGTCCTCTCTTATGAATGAATGTGTCCTGTGAGCATTGGTAAACCTGAATAGATAGAGGAAGCCAAAGGATCAGGAAGCCGAAGAAGCAAGCCAACGCAGAGGAAGCCACAACGACCGAGGATCAAGCGAGGCAGAGGAAACTACAGTGACCGAGGAGGAAGCCAAAGAGCTAGTGAAAAGAGGAAACTGATGGTCAGAGGCATCAGGAATATACAAAAATAGAGAACAAACAGGGTTCAATGTTGTTGAAAAAGCTGGAGGAAACATAGGCAGCCGTAGGGTCCAACAGAACAGGAAAGGGCCGAAGAACCAACAGGACAGAAGGCATTTGAAGGGTGAGCTTCTCAGCTAATCATGTTACCCTTTGAAACAATTAATCAAGTAAACAATGCAACCTGAAGAATAATTATGTGATGTAATGAATAAAGTTTTATCTAACTTTGTTTGAAGGGAGAAGTAGCCAGAATAAGGACAGATGCTTGAATAGAAAGTTGGTTCTTATGGAGAGCTCAGTACAACTAATGGTGGACTCACTAAAGATGTGTGGAGACATTATCAGAGGTCATGAATGCTATTAGAGACTCTGTGTGGACTGTATGAAGATTTGTAAAGACTCCTCCATAAGAAGACTGGTTGTCATTGGTGTTGTAGCATGGAGACTAGAGTGAAGCTATAAACAAACAAAACTTAGTAAGGAAGAGTTCTGAGAGCAGAACATTACTATCAAACATGCCTTGACAAGATTGGGTTGGAACCCTTGGGGTTGGTGCCTCAGAAGTAAGAAGGATTGGAGTCCTTGGGGTTGATGCCTCAGAAGTAAGAAGGATTGGAGTCCTTGGGGTTGATGCCTCAGAAGTAGGAAGGATTGGTGTCTTTGGGATTGGTGTCTCAGGAACTAGAAGGATTGAAGTCCTTGGGAGTTGGTGCTCCTAAGTCCAAGATTGTTGCCTTGGTGAAACAGAGTTGGAGCTCTGGAGGTTTGAGCCTCACAAAAGTCCAAGTTGGTGCTTGGCAACTGATTGCAACCATCCATATATTGTCTCTATTTTATTGGAAAGATTATATTAATAAAAGGATTGATACTTTTTGTTCATGTTGTGTTATGAATATAAATGTTTTAACTGGTAAAACAATAGTTGAAAAATAAATACTGATTCACCCCCCCTCTCAGTATTTCCAACACTCTAGCTGGTTGTTTTTAGGTTGATGCTTGTTAGCTCGGTCAAGTAGAGTAAGGTGAGGGGGAAAGCCCTTACAAGCATGTTAGAGGTATACATAAACTACTTCTTTGAAGGAACAACTTATTCTGCTCTCAATAAAATGGGATCTCTCTTCCACCTCTGAAATGAATAAGTGTTATGCATAGTTATGAAGATCAAAAATGAAAAAAAATGAAAGGTTAAAAAAGTTAAAAAAAAAATGAAAATGAATAAGGCAAAAGAAGAGAAAGGCTTCCTACCTAGAGAGGTGCTGGAAGTAAGTCCGTCTGGGTACTGACCAGACTCACTGGTAGTGGAGCAATGCTTATGTTCTTGCATGACTCCATTGGGGTACTATCCAGGCCTGCTGGCAGTGAAGCAACACCAGAGCTGAAACTAAGACTCTGATGAGTATATTGCTTGTGCACCAATATACACCTCAACCCTAATCAAAACAACTATGTTGACTTGGCTTGGAATGTGTGTCAATCAACCAAGGGTTTGACAGATGCTACATCTTACAATCAAGCAAGTGTGGAAACCAAGACGAACTAAGAAATGAACAATACTTCTGGAGGTGTTAGACTTTCTTTTCACGAATAAGGTCCATTCAAAGAGATGGAGTTCTACCAGTGTTTCGCCAAGTGTTATAGTGACTACGACTACCCTCCGAAATGTTTCCTTAGCTTCGTTTTGGAGCCTCCCTAACAACCTTTCACAACAGCATGTCTTTTATTGTCAGGTACACAAGCTTCATTGGTTTTCTTGCAAAATAAAAATGTGTCCATCAAAGCTTGTTGCATCCACCTCACAGGTTGTTTCACCAGACTTGACCAAGCTGTAGGCTAAGCAGCTCCCTCAAGAAATTGTGCAATTATGGAGGGCAACTAGCTTTCCCTCTAGAAATTGTGCAATTCTATCTGGCAGCCTACTATGCTCTAGAATTGTGCAAATCTACCTGTCACTGTTAACTCAAAAAATTGTGTAATTCCGCCCATCAGGGCTGCTTAGACTAGAAATTGCACAATATTGGGCATCAGTCAATTGATCTACCTATAACTTGTGAAAATATTTTGGGAAGCGAGCCTAGCTCCCTCCAAAAAATGTGCATTTTTTCCTCCCAGTTGAGTAGACTATTGCATGTGTAGTTGAGTTGATAGTTCCCTTCGGGAACAAACAAAAATGATTTGCATGCATCAACATTTTCTCCCAAGGAAACATGCAAAGGAATCCCTTGATTCAAGGAGCTACTTTTAACAAATGGAGGTTGCATGCAAGGATCATTTTAGAAACCTCCCACCAAGTGTCACTCTTCCTATATTTGTGGCATGCACGTCACATCTTCAATTTTATCAAAACTCATGAACTAGACGTTGCAAAGTGCTTTCCTCACATCGACCTTGCAGCTATGACATCGCGCATTACATCTAGGAGTCATCGGCACATTCATCTCAGTTGTCTTGGGGTAAGCCTGTTGTTCATGACTTGCACTGAGTTTCTGTCGCTTTCTGTGTTTCGCATTGTGTGAGTCTTTTCTGCTTGATTTCAGTGAGTGCTTGATGTCGTTTACATGCATAGTAGCTTTGTACTAGCACTATTTTAGATGTTCTTAACATCTCACTGCTGTCACATGCATGAAATTGTTTTTGCAAGGACAGTCATCATTGCGGTGAATCACTTCACACACATGCATGCTTTCCCGTTTCTTGAATCCTACACTTGTTGTTTGCATGAATGATCATTCACTATTGTTTACAGTCATATCATCATGCATTCACACTTCTCGTGTTCTTAGTCACCCGTTGGCTAGACTAGGCTGCCTTGGCCCAGATTGTGCCTTGCCCAGCTAGCACTGTACATTTCCAGAAATCAAGACAATGCCTTCCCTCCAGAAATTATGCAAGTCTATCCAAGCACTAACCTCCAGGCTAGAATTGCACAATTCTTGGAGGCAGTGTCTTGTTGGCCCCAGAAACTATGTAATGCAGTTTGCTAGTTGCATGTCACTGCTGACTGAAACTGTGCATTGCCCAGTTTCAGTCCACAGCAGGCTAGGTTGGACTGTGCATTGTGTAGTTCAAGTAGTTAGTTAGTCTCCTGATCGCCCAAACTGTGCCTTTCATAGTTTTGGCAGTCAGTCTCCTAACCTCCCGGCGGAAATTGCACAACCTTCATGATTAGTCACATAGGTATGTTGCAAGTCAGTTCTCAAGTTCATTTTGGTTTTTTACTGACAAATTACTTTCAATGAATGTTTCCATGTCTCTAGGTATCGCCGGTGTTCATCTACCTCTCAGCAATATAGGTACAATCGCTTCTAGGAGAGAAGAGTTGAAGGCAACGTTGAAAGCACACTTGGGGATGAAGTCGATCAAGTGTCTATGAACTTGCCTATCCATGAAGACATCAAGTTGCTCGTAGGCAAGGACATCAAGATATGATGGCAGCAGCATCATAGCAAGCAGCACCATGAACAGAAGTTGAAGGTAGCATACTGGATGCAACGAACGCAAGCGGAAGATTTTTTACAACATAGAGGTGGAACAAAGTTGCAAGCTCAAGCAGATCCACTTGTGATGAAAGCAACTTTGAAGACTCAGGCTATGAGGTGACGTCGTGACATGAATATTGTGCGAAGGCAGAGAATGGAATAGAGAAGGAGTTTCATGTGCTGAAGCAACAACTCAAGGAAGAACATGAGCTACATAGACAAGAGAATGAGTTGCAACAGGAACATGTATAGTAGGGGGCACAACATACACTCACGGATGAAACTTCCCCCATACAAGTTATAGATCCATCTTAATAGTTGGCATAGAGCAGACATGGTGAGCAGTGTTGTTGATCGCATGAAAGGGAATTCAGCAGTATGCATATCATTGTGCACACTCGTGTAATCCCACCCATTCAGCACACTCACTAAGGCAAAGACAAGAAGAAAGTCGGACTGGAGCTGAACATGCAGTTGAAAGTTGATGCGCGTGACCACCAACACACACTGGAAGATCAGCATAGACACTATGCATCAGTGTGTTACCATTTCGGCTGCACCCATGAAGACCATGCACATGCTAGCATAAAAGTTGGATGGAGGAGCCATACCAATGCAATCGGATGCAACGGTGGCAAGAGTTCACTTTAGCAAGATTTCACCATGGAGTGTATGCACACCATCACGGATGACCAAGATGTCAAAGAGTTGGTCTCACCAAAATGGACCGAGTGTCAATGATGTCTTGCATGGTTTGCTCAAGCCATTTTGTCTCATGGGCAGATGTGCATTTTAATGTAACGTCTTGTCAAGTGGAAGTTCAAGTGTCGATAGTTGGATGTAACAGTCATAGAGTAGATGAGCAGTCATGAGGGTAGATTAACTTTCACAAAGGGGAATGTCAAGGGTCACCCTACCCTTTGCTATAAATAGAACCTCATATCTCATTGTAAAGGATTTTGGTCAGCCAAGCTTCTAATAGGACTATCTTAAAGAGAGCTTGGACAGTATTGTAATGAGCCTTGGCTTCTCCACTGCACAGAGCTAGTACATCTCTTTGGAGGAGGAGGAGGTTGTGGTTGTAACATTCCACTGTCGGAACTAGTGGTTGGACATGGATGTATCGTATGACTGGAACTTACACTTCTTAATATAATAGAGCTAGCACGTTTCATGCATATGTTGTATTGTATTCTATGCTATCTGGTTTACTCTAAATGACATATGTATTTATTTTCTTATGCATGGATGTATGGACTATTCTATATGAGTATGTATGAATATTTCTAAAATGTGTTGTTGGTTTAACCATCACTTTGGATTGCTCGCTAACTTGCTTTCCAACTTGTGATGCATATTTGCTCATGTTTTCCCTTCCAAGCTGCATACTATCATAGTTTTCCAAGGGGCGCACTCACCTCACCCTCAATGTGTTAGAACCTCTCATGCACCTTCCTTGACTTACTGTACCTGTCACACCCTTGCTACCAATAGGGACATCTTACTTGCCTCTGTGAAAAATCACGATCAAGTCATTACCATATGACCCACTGTTGGGACTCCTACACCACATGGTCTGAGGTCTAATTGGGACTTCTTATCAGGGAGATCCCCTTACATGTTGGCGGGTCCAACACTGTCAACACGTAGCTTCACCTTCGCATCACTAGGTGTGCAGAGTATTCGATGGTCGTGGTGTTCGCTTGATGTTTCACGTGCATGTCTCTCCTTCTCTTGTACTTGGCATGCTTCATGTGTTCATCCATTCACGAACAAGTCTCCTTTCATGTGCTCCTTCTTCATCTCGTTCATCATCACACCCCCTACTTCCACCTCATGCTATAAGTAAAACCCCTAGGTATTTCCCTTTGCACACATTCAAAATGGTCTAGGGTATTCCCCCTTTGAAATTTTCATGGTTACAAGGACGGTTACTTTGCATTATCCCTCCTATCGTATTCACACGGAATGTCATGGGCCCTTTCATAACTACCACATCACCTTGGTAGTTCAATCCTAGAATTTCTCCTTTGCATTCATCCAAAAATATCTGGGGTTCCCTTCTTTGACATTGTTGGGGTTACATGGATTGTCCCACCATCTGTTTCTCTTGTAATATTACATTATGTGGTGTGGGTCCCTCCTCCTCTAAACCCACATCACCCCAAGATTTTAATCCCAGAGGTTTTCACTGGGTGCTCGAAACAAAATGCTTAGGTCCAAGGAGCGGGATGAATACCCCTTTGTTAAATAATAACCTCTCTTTCCTATCAAACTTATCTTTATTAGGACAAAGAGTGCTTGGAAGTTTGAGCATGAGTCTCCTTCTGAAATCTCCAAGATGACATCCCCCACCCCATTATAACCTTTTCCCAGTAGCTCATTGACACGTTTCAAGGGCATAATTTTTGGGGTCCTCTAGGTCACGTCGTCTTAGGAGTAAAATCTAAGATCTTTCTGCCTACGCTCCACTTAAAACCATTTGGGTACCAGAACTCTGGGGTCATCCAACGATGCAAATTCATGAGGAGATAAACAAATCTAATGAAATTCCTCTCACCTTTGGTCATGGCACCTAACGACATGGTTGTATGAGGCTTGAGCCTAAATTCCTCTGAACCCAGAGTTTTTCCACTCCCACACATTCAATAGGTGTTAATATATTTGTATATATAGGGTCTTTTCTCAGGCCTCTATAACCATAAAATATGTTTGTAGCTTTGCTAAGTTATCCCTCCTGATATTTGACACCTCCCTAGCCCAAATCGGCCTCTACCTTGTGTGTCTATGTATATTTATCAAATGAGCTTCACCACTACCCTTTCCCATTTGCACTATTACTTGTGTAGGGTGAAATCCCTCTTAAACTTACTCTAGTCGCGTCCTAGGAAAACCTATATTTCATGCACTCAATATATATCTATATCTATATATATTATATATTATATATATATATATATATATATATATATATATATATATATATATATATATATATATATCAACACCCATTGCAATATCTCCTAAGATTTCAAATTCATAAATTAGGGCATGATGCCAAAATGTAGACATATAGGCTTTGCCTACAAGTGCATTTCGAAGATCTATTTATCTCCTTCATACTCAGGTCATCTAGACCAATTTCATTCTCAAAAGGAACACAAAAACCACTCAAATATTGGGAAGAATTATGCATGGACTTAGCCTCTCACTTCCACACAAGAGAGGGGACAACCCTTATTGATATTCCAGCCATTTATCCAAAAATCCAACTCAAAGTACCTTCTATAGTCAATACAGAGAAATTCTTAGGAATTTAACTTGGAGTTGCATGATAGAAGTTCATAAACAAAACCATAAAATAATCTAGAGTTCAACTAATAACATTCATGCACCAACATCATATTACCATGCAACATTATTCAAAGTTACATACATTCATAGAGAATTTATTTAATTTCAAAGCTCTTAGCGAATTTCATTTACAATTCAAAAATAAATAAAACTAAAGGTGGGAAATCAATTTCATCCCAACCATAGACCTATTGTAGCAAGAATTACTTACAATAGTCACCCTTGGGAAAGAATCATGATCTAAGGATAATATTTCCTTTCAATAGCATTAGCAAGAAGCCATTTTTATTACACAAATGATAATAAATCCATATGACAGTGGGTGGTTTGTTAGCTAGTCAATCATAACATAATGAACAGTACTAGGTGGCTTATCAATTAAGTCAAGCACTCTAGGAGCAGTTTATCAGCCCCCAGCAAGCACCCTAAGTGGTTTATCAGTCGTGTGAAGCACTCAATGAAGATTTTATCAACACATAATGAGCACCCTTATTCATGTGGTTTATCAGTCCTAACAAGAACCCTAAGTGGTTTCTCAGCTAATCCATTAGCAAACACTTATTCTATTTTCTTTTAATCCTCTTGATCTTATGGTCACATTTTTCTATTTCAGGGAATATCATTCCCTCGACTCATTTCTCTTTCCATATTTACTCTTGAGATCCACCAAGAAGAGGTCTAATACCCACATTTATATGAATTTCCCTTTTTATCATTTCCTCAAGGGTCTCTTCATGTTCATTTTGGACTCTTCCTCTTCTCTTTATCATTATTTGCATCATAAAATGAATTTTAAGTACCAGCTAACCCCACTTGTGTTTATCTTTCCCTTTTACTTTTAGATCATGGATCTATGGTCCCACACTTTAGGCCATTACATCATTACATTAAGAAAATCAAGGAAAAAGTACAAGGGATGTCACAATATGACATGTAGACATGAGAGTGTGGAGTATGATACATCCTCTTACACCAAGTGTTGAAAAGAAGAGACATATCTCTTGCCTCCTCAATCATCTCATTCCCAACACCTCCTCCTAGGTGTCACTCAGGAACCCAAAGTCCTCCATAATTTCTTGTTCAAAAAGTAGGCTCTATGTAGAAGATATCTTAAAATATCTATGTCATCAATCATAATATGTCACAAGTATCCAAACTTCCAAAAGTTACCCTAGAATGACTATCCCTCAAATTTTGTCTATAATGTATCCACATTCAACTCTATTGCCCTACTCCAACATAATTTGACTTGTCCCTGTGCATTGTATACCTTCATGACTTGAACTGATTGGGTGATTAGTCGAACCATAGTGCCTGACTCATGAGCATGCACATCCTCACATCATCATCAGTCATTTATACTAAGAAATATATCACCTATTAAACCACAATATTGTGTCATGGTCCTTCCCCATCAATAAATCCTTTACAAATTCCAGGTGTTATGCATCCTGAACATTGATCCAAACATCTAAAACAAATTAACTACATGTGTTACATGTCAACTTTTTGCCATGACACTCGATCAATTTATGGGACTTTTTACCATCCATGAACATGTTTGAATCAAATCCCTCAGAATTCAAGAAACCCAAAATATCTTGAAGTAGATGAGGAATTTGGGGAAATAGTTGTCACACCTTGTATATTCCACCTACTCTGATTTTTCTACAGTTTTCCATGCATTGCTGGAATTAGCTCTGAGAATAGCGCAGATCTGCGCTCTGACTACCACTGTAAACCTCTGTAGGTGAATTCAAGAAAGAGAAAATAAAAATTACATTCTAGAAACATAGTTGGTCGAATATTTCCCAACTAAAAGATTCCAGGTGATGACTATTTGAACTATAACCCTCAGATGATGCATCTTAATCCCTTTTCTTATGAAAACCATATCCCTTAATTAAGGAGTCTCATCCTCCTCTTTTGGATCTGAAACTTCTTCCTCTTGGCCTATAAAATGACTAGAGGGTAGAGGGGTCGAGGAGGCTACTAAGAGTAAGTTTATGCTAGAGTAATCAGTTTGGATAGCTTATCATTCTTGGAGAGGATTGAGAACAATGGGAGGAGCTTCACAACATCAAGGCACATGTTTTGTAGCTCTTTTATGTTTTTGAAATTAATACAAACAAGCATTTCTTCTCACTTCATTTTTTAATGGATTAATTGATCAATTCCATGGATAGAATGATGTTATTTATATTTTTCCATTGGAATGATGCTTGTTACTAGTCTCCTTGATCACTAGTTTGAATTTTTGAATCATTTATGCTGCATATGTCTTTGATCCTTTGTTATTTCCATGTGTGCAGGTCTAGATTCAAGCATGGAGGAGCTGCACTAAAGCACAAAGAGATATCTTCATCAAGCATGTCGTAATAAGGTATGAAATTCCATTTCTCACCTTCTTAGCTTATGATTCAAGAAAAGATAGATTCAGGGAAGGAATTAGATTGATTGTTTGTTTCTAGTTTCCTTTTAGGATCTAGCGAGATCGCTCTTGTTTGCAAGAGGGATTTATCTGACAAACAAATTGGAAACCATATTGGGGAATGCCATGTTCTCTTCCATCTCTTTGTTTTTTATTCTCGAACCTATTTTGATAGTTTTATCTAAGTCTTGACAAATTAATGATCTTTCAAATTTTGTGATTTGTTTGGATACTTTTTTATTTTTTCTTTAAGTTTCTTGACCTATGCGGTTTCTGTTTAGAAACAGAGCGCAGATCTATGTAGACTACTTTTAGCCACTATATGCATGCGCATTGTACTATACTATCTACCTGCGCATACTCTGAGAATTTTTGAAAAATAGATTTTCCTCTCATTAAAATATGAATTTTTTGTTTTTTAAGGTTTCATTACATTTGTCTATGACTCCAGTCAATCTCCACATGTTTGATTGGGTGTTGTGAAGAAGTTTTCTTGATATTTGTCTGTTTGCAAGGAATGAAGGGTGGGGTTTCTTAGCGATTAGTGTTTTGATGAAATGTGCTTCTTGTGTTGTATTGAAAACAGGAGTCATTTTTATTCCAGTACTGAAGTTTAATCAAAATTACACTTTACGCATTGATTTCATAACATACATTCAAGCATTTTCATTTTAAGGATTTCTTTGGGTGTTTTGAATTTCATTTCCTTTGGCCATTGCTCAAAGATTTGTCTCAGTTTAAAAAACAAAACAAAAAATTGCATGCTTTTTTATTTCATGTTTTTGGTTGAATTGTGTTTGAGTGTTAATCGCCTTTGAGTGTCATCATTTTTTTATCTTTGGAATTTTCACCCAATTTCCTTTATTTGAACTTGATTCGTTCTTTAGTTGTATTAGTGAAGGGAAATAGCCTTGTTGTCATTTCCCTGCTTTGGAATCATCTTATGTTTGTTTTGAAGAATTTTCTTGCATAGTTTACATTTTCATAGTGTTCACAAAAACTGTGCATAGATTACATTTGCATAGTTTTCAGGGAAATTGTGTGTAGATTACATTTGCATATTTTTAGGCAAATTGTGCATATATTACATTGCATGGTTTGCAACTTAGAGCTTTGAATTGCAATGAAAAATTAGAAGTGGTAAATTTTGGAGTTAATATTTTAAAGAAGAACCTCTTTACTTACTATATATAGAATTCATTGAAATGAAAAGATTACAAATTTCATATTTGACGCATTAGATTTTTGAGTCAAGTCACAATACCATCAGTTTCACGTCCATTTACCCTTTGAGTAAATATAAACTTAATAATACAACATTAATTAAAATTCATCTAGAATTTTACATTTTTTAGGGTTCTTGCCAACTACAGTAGCTTAAGTATAGGGCTTTGGAATAGGGAAGGAAGTAAACTTTCCAAAGATACAAAAAAATAATAGAATCTTGAGTTAGGGAGAGAAAATCCAATTATTTCCATTTTACTCTGGGAAGCTCTTCTTGTACATGAGTTAAGCATTAGATCATGTCGAATCTGGTGAAGTGATTGTACCCACTTCATTAGCCTAGATATAGTGATTTTCATGTATTACAATGGTAATGAAAGGTATGGGGGTAACTTGAAAGTAAATGTCCAATAGATCGTGTGGAGGATCCTTCAAGGGGATCGAGCTTGTTACTCTACCCTTGCGTGTACGTCTGATCTATGAATGTCCCCCCAGGTAAAATTGTTGTATTTGGTAAACTTAGTGACTATAATCCTAGGGCTCTACCAAAGGTGATGACAGAGGGAAGATCTTGTTTTACCTGGAACAGATGTTGAATAGACTCACTTAGACTTTTTGGAGGGTAATCTTTGCTTGAGATGGTTTATAGCAAAGTTACTTGCACCAGACAGTTTCATTAAGGAGGTCTCCAAGGTAATTGGTTCCACTCGCTCATATCTATAACATCCTTTAACTTTGATCTCTATGACGTTGGATTACATCACCAACTAGTAATTATTGATCTTTGTGACAATTTAGTTTGTACGGTTTGAATTCCTAGACTTTTTAGCGCGTGTTACCTTGTTTGTTTTTACTTTTTACAAGACCTTAGGTGTGGATTGTGATTTTTTAATTGTTAATGTTAAAAAATAAAAACTTATTTATATTGAATCTAATGGAAATAATTTTGGAAGTTACCAATAAAGACCCCCCTTTTAACGGGAATCCTAATCCTTTTCCTATATTTGTTCTCAACTTCTTTAATTCCAAATACTCCAATTATACCAGTTCAGCTGCATTCTCTATCTCAACATCACCAACCTATTTTTGACCCTTTACCTTCTTCATCCAACATGTCCTCCCCCATTTCTTCTTCTTTGTTGGGTAAAATCTAGTAACCAAGTGACTAAGAAGAAGAAGAAGCAAGATAAGAAAGTACTCAACCAACCAAATATGCCTGTAAGTATTGGTAATGTTGAGGAAAATTCTACAATGCATCGTAAGCCCAAATACCCTTGCAAGCTTTGTAAGGGTGACCACTTCCTTATCAATTGTCCTAGTATTCCTAAGGTTTTGGAAGTATGGTCAAATAATTCTCATCAACTTACTGTTGACCCAACTAGTGATTCTCATATTCCGAGAAAAAAGATTAAGGTCCGGTTTCCTTGTAGTTTATGCGAAGGGACTCATCATAGTCACCTTTGCCCTCACATGGATGAAGCCTCAAAATTGTTGGAAAAACTAATTGTTTCATAACAACAACTTCCAACTAATTACCGTGCACTTTCTCCCCATCTACCATTAGTTGACGAAGTGATTGATCTAAATCCAAGTACAATCAATCCCACTCTTCCATTGGAAGGTTAGACATGTATCACTCAAGTTGATGAACTATTTGTTGATCAAGTGGTCAAATTGATTCCATAATCAGTCGATCCCACTCTTCCTTTATAGAGTGAACTCCATACCGCTCAGAGTCTTCATGTTACTTTAGATTCTTCTACACATGGGGGCATTTGATCTATTGATTGTGAACCCCATCCAAGTAATGAGGCTATTTCTTTTGATTGGAATAGACTGACAGAACCTCGTCTTCCTTATTCCACCCCTTTCCAAATCATTGTGAAGGCTTATGGTAAGAATGTACATTGCACAAATGTATATGAAAGTACTTCTGTCAGTATTTTATCCTTGACTACTTAGAAAGATTTGGGTTCCCCTCAGCTTGTGTCTGTTACACAGAGTCTGTTAACTTTTAATAGAACTGTTAGTGAACCTTTAGGGATCATTCCTAATTTAACTATAACTCTCGAAGTTAAAATTGTATGTATTTATCTTATGGTAGTCCAAGGTCCCTTAGATTTCAATTTTCTCTTTGCGCGAGACTATTTTTATGCCAAGAAAGTTGTCGTATCGATGCTCTTTCACGTGATGTCCTTCCCTCACAATGGAAACATTGTGGCGGTTGATAAACTTTCTTACGTTGATATTGCTTCTAATACCAGTCATACAACACCCCTGAATTTTCCTTATATGGAAGTGGTACCTACCCTACCATGGGTTAATTATGTGGCAACCTATCCCATGTTTTTAGTTACCGATGCAAGCGAGCCTCTCACTATCTGCTCGACTTCTTTTGACTTCGATCCAATTGCTGACATGGTCAAAACATCAATGGTGGCATTTGAATATGATCTTATTATCCCTATTGATCCCCTTGACATGTGTTCCTTCTAGAGAATTGTTCTTCCATCTGATGAAGACCTTTTGGAAGCCATGATCAAGGGGTGTCCCTTGTCATGTGTTTCTTCTATATGGAAGCCATGAATAAGGTTCTATGAGGATAGTTATTTTACTGTGTCAACCTCATTAAAAAATGAAACTGACCCTCATGAGGATGGTTCTTTTCCTATGTTAACCTCGTTAAAAAATGAAATAGGTCTCTTGAGGATAGTTCTTTTACTATGTCAACCTCATTTAAAAAATGAAATAGGGCCCTTATGAGGATAGTTATTTCACTGTGTCAACCTCGTTAAAAAATGAAACAGGTCCTTATGAGGATGGTTCTTTTACTGTGTCAACCTCGTTAAAAAATGAAACAGGGTCTCATGAGGATAGTTCTTTTACTGTGTCAACCTCGTTAAAAAATGAAATAGGGTTCCATGAGGATGGTTTTTTTCCTATGCCAACCTTGTTAAAAAATGAAATAGGTCTCATGAGGATGGTTCTTTTATTGTGTCAACCTCATTAAAAAATGAAACATATCCTCATCAAGATAATTCTTTTATTGTGTCAACCTCATTAAAAAATGAAACAGATCTTTTTTTTAGGATAGTTCTTTTACTATGTCAACCTATTTAAAAAATTAAACAGGTTCCTTGAGGATGGTTCTTTTCCTATGTCAACCTCGTTAAAAAATGAAATAGATCTCATGAGGATAGTTCTTTTCCTGTGTCAAGATCATTAAAAAATGAAACAAATCCTCCCCTATTTGAGTTGAGCCTTTAACTAGATCTCATAAATGTTAAGTCAAGTCTTTCTGATCTTGTAAACAAGCTTTCATTTCATCCTCCTATTAGTAATTTGTAGTCTACCTAAGTGAATGAAATAAAGTTTGGGGAGAATGTTCCCTTGTAGTCATTATGCTAGGGGCATGAAAACTTACCTCAAGAACAATTTTCTCTGTTTCAAGCTTGTATAAAAATGAAACCACCCTCAAGCACAATTTTTCTTTGTTCCAAGATTGTGTAAAAATGAAACTTATCTCGAGTCCGTTTCGGTTATTATTTTCAAGACTCATTAAACTCATGAAAATCCTGAGCTTCTTTTGCTATATTTCTATGCTCATAAAACACATATGAAAATGCAAAGTTTGTTCTGTCTTTTTCTACTCATTAATTAAATTGAAATTCGGTAAGATGAGTGTATTTTTTCACTTTTTCAAACTTGTTAAAACTTACAAAAAAGAGAAACCATGGAGTCCTCTTTTAAGCCTTTTTTAAGACTCTTAAAACATGAAAATATCATCAAGTACTTTCTTGTTCGAACTCATAAAAGTCAATGAACAACCATCCACTCAGTATAAGTTTACCCCTTTGACAGATTGAGTTAGAATTGTTTATAAAAAAGGTATACGTTGACCGAACATGGTCAATAGAGTTATCTATTGTATTATTTTATCCTTTCTCAAGCTTGAGAGACTAAAACTTACGAAAAATAACCTAATGGAGTCTACTTAATTTTTTACTTCTGACTCTCTAAAATTGAAAAATGTCGAGCTTTACTTTCTCTGGGCTCATTAAAATTTTGCGGTAAAAGAATTGAATGAGTTTTCCTTTCATGTCATTTTCGAACTTGTTAAAAGAAAATGAAATCGGGTTACTCCTTCACTAGAATCATAAAAACTAAATAGCATAGGACCCATTAAGAAAAATGGGGCTGAACCATTCCTTCTTAGGGTTTGTTAAAAATACTTTGATGGACTCATCTAAAGGATGAGCTTACAGTCCAAGTATATGTTATCCTCCTCAAGCTTGTAAAAAATAAAGAGGTACTTGCCAGTAATGGTGAGAGGGAATTGGGAAAAGGTGTCCATTTTACATTATCATCTCTAAATGTAGCATGTAGCTCTTGAACACGGCACTTCGTCGCACTCATGTCCAAGTTGGGAAATCCATTTGTCTTACAATCAATTAAACCTGATTTTAAAGACTTCATGGTTTTTGGTATTATCTTTATGTCAAATGCTTCCAAGTCAATTTTTTTGTCATTATGTACTAAAGAGAAGTTCAGCCTTGGTTCAAAATCCCTTTGTAAATTCTAGCCTTCAATCGTGTCATCCATCCTTGAGTCAGTCCTTGCAAACTATTTTCAAAACTTGACATTGTGTTTCATGTCATAGGCTTTCCTACGATGGGTTGCTTCCTATCGACTTCAGCTCATTATCTAGGAAGTTGATCTAGAAACCTTCAGTACCATAAGACCTGCATGCCTTAATGGCATGTTTCTTGCTTTTTACGAAAGGCTATCATCATTAGCCTTCGATCAAATGAATCTATGGGTGTTCGACTTCATATCATCTATTCACACTTCATAGATTGTACTAGAAGTACCTTGAGAACCATTGTCATTATTGGTGGTTTCTCTTACACTTGTTAACGGTTCACATCATTGACTGGTAATCAAGTGGTTTCTACCATGTTCAACTTCGAAACATTCACTCACATGGTTAGATTCATACTGTGGATTGAGAGATGGAGATAAAGACCCTAGATCTAGTTTCATCAATCTAGGTTGCAAGGAGATTTTATATTCATGATTATGTAGACCTATTTATGGCAGATGGTTGCATCCATGTTGTGTCTACTATCTATATGATTTTTTTTTTCCATTCATGTTCATTGATTTTGCTTTACTCTGAGTATGGGAATGCCTACCTCAAAGATGATTTTTGATACATATTTTCATTGTAATTCTTGAATGTCCCCTATAGGTTTCTGACCATTTCCTCTTATCTGATCCTTGGAATGATAAAGTTCTTCAATATTTCAAACTTATTTTACAGACTTCTCACTTAAGGGGGAAATTTGTTACATGTCAAATTGTCGCCTTGACACTTCATCAGTTTATGGGTCTTTTACCATCCGTGAACATGTTTGAATCAACTCCCTCAGAAGTCAAACAACCCAAAATATCTTGAAGTAGATGAGGAATTTGGGGAAAATAATTGTCACACCTTGTTAAGTTCCACCCACACTTATTTTTCTAAAGTTTCTCATGCATTCACTGGAATTAACTCTAAGAACAGTGCAGAGCTATGCTCTATCTACCACTATAAACCTGTGTAAGTGAAATCAAGAAAGTAAAAATAAAAAGTACATTCTAGAAACATAGTTGGTCGAATATTTCCCAACTAAAAGCTTCCAGGTGATGACTATTCAAGCTATAACCCTCAGATGATGCATCTTAATCCATTTTCTCATGGAAACCTAATACCTCAATTAAGGAATCTCATTCTCCTCTTTTGGATCTGAAATTTCTTCCTCTTGGCCTATAAAATGACCAGAGGGTAGAGGGGTTGAGGAGGCTGCTGAGAGTAAGTTTATGCTGGAGTAAAAAGGTTGGAGAACTTATCATTCTTGGAGAGGATTGACATCAATGGGAGGAGCTTCACAACATCAAAGCATAGGTTTTGTAGCTATTTTAAGTTTTTGAAATTAATACAAACAAGAATTTCTTCCCACTTCATTGTTTAATGGATTAATTGATCAATTTCATGGTGGAATGATGTTATTTAAATTTTTCCATTTGAACGATGTTTGTTACTAGTCTCCTTGATCACTAGTTTGAATTATTGAATCATTTATGTTGCATATGTCTTTGATCCTTTGTTATTTCCATGTGTGCAGGTCTAGATTCAAGCATGGAGGAGTTGCATTGAAGCACAAAGAGGGATCCTCATCAAGAATGTTGTAATAAGGTATGAATTTCCATTTCTCACCTGGTTAGCTTATGATTCAAGAGAAGATAGATTCAAGGAAGGAATTAGCTTGATTGTATGTTTTTTTCTAGCTTCCTTGTAGGATCTAGGGAGGTCGGTCTTGTCCACAAGAGGGATTTATTTGGAAAAAAAACATGTGCAACATAATGTAAAGACCTATAATCAAAGTCCATATATCATTACATTATCTGCTCCACATACAGGTCTATGAATAAATCCCAAAAATCATGATGACCAATTCAATAATGCAATCCTCTCATGACCTCGTCTCAAGGTGCTCCATCAAGTCATCCAAATCCACTTCTCCTATCATAGGCCAAGTATCTCTAAGCCTCATCTCCTCCCGGATATGAAACAATTTCGCTCACACATCTATAACTCGCCTCATAATATAAACTGCATATCAGGTGATCTCTATAGATGTCCAACTCCTCCCTCTCAAGAAGGCCCTTCGGATCATGGAACAATCAACCTCATCAATCATCCTATTCTGAAAATCATGCTACAATGGTTAAGTCTCCTAGACTTAACCCATGAGCCAAGTGTCGTTATAAGGTCCAATCATATTTGCAACCAAATTCACCCAACTCTACCTTTGGATAATGCAAATAAGGTGTCTAAAACTTTATCTCTTTTAGCCAAGTTTACTCCAAAGATATACATCCCATTAACAAATCATAAATACTTCAATATCATCACATATATCAACATGAAGGATATAATGGATTCAACTACAAGTCTAACAACCTATCATCTCAAGCTCCTCAAAACCAATCCCACGTCATCTTTATCATCATGTTGTCTCTTGTCTAGCTCATGTATCCATCAGTCTTTGATCCCTCATTGGTCACCAAGATCTCATCTCAATTCACATTGAAGTACCAATGAAGAAGTCTAGTGAAATCATGATTATCTGCAATAACATTTAATGCTATAATTTTCTTCTATTTCAAGTGATGTCACCTGAATGGTCTCAATCCTTGAGTCATCTTAGACACTTGGCCAATCCATCACATGGATAACCACAACTTTTCCTCTACATGAATTTTTCATCGGCCACCCTTGTCCAAGGCATAAACCCCATCCAATCTTGAGTTGACTAGCTCTTGGAAAAATTATGCATATCTCCATGTTATCCAAATCATAAGTGAATGGGAACATATCTCAATAAAAATGTGCATCAACCCTCACAACCATCATCTTAACTATCTCCTCTACCAAAGACAAAGAGGCATCCATGCTTTGGTGCACTGCAAGAAGCCTGTGATACTCTCATCCCAGTGCCAGAAAGTGTCTAAAAGACATACTTATGCACATTAAACTCTCTTGCAAGCCACTAGAACTCCCAACCCATCTCATCACCAAACCAGTTAACTTCGTACCTCCAACATTGAATTGTCATTGGTACATGCATCTTACTCTGATCTCTACTCAATAATGATGATCAATATAATTTAACACCAATTCGAGGTTGGTGAGGATTTACATCACTGCTACACATGATCCTCCTTCTTTTAGCTCTAATATCAACTCTTGGTTGCTGAAGAGATGCACCGCTACTGTACCCACTCTTCCTTCTTTTAGATATGATAGAAAATGTCACGTCAAGGGTAGTGGAATGAAGAGCATCAAATAGTCCTCACTTTTTTTGATTCTTTAGCTCTTATATGTGATTGGTGAAGCAATGAACCACTTTTACACATTCTCTTCCTTATTTTTTATCTGATACCAATTTTCTAGTGGTAGTGTGATGAAGGGCATCAAAATATCTTTACTTTTTGTGATTCTATGGATCTAATATCAACTCTCTATTGGTGAAGAGTTACACCATTTCTACACACTATCTTCCTTCTATTAGATCCTATACCTTGACACCCCATGATCATATAACTTAATAACCAGAGAACCCACAGTAAAAACCATTTGTCGTCAACGTTTCAAATCCCAACAGGGATCCATCATCAGGACTTATTGAATGTTGATAGTAGAAGAAGTCCTAATGATGGATCCCTGTTGGGATTTGAAACATTGACGAAAAATGGTTTTTGTTGTGGGTTCTCCGAAGTTAGAAGATATAAACCACAGAAGTCTTAATCCAGACCCTATGCGGAGGGGATACATGGAGTTTCATTTTACTCAAAAAATTTAAGGTGAAGATAGCAAGAAGTGTTGTAGACCTTCAACATCCATTTAAATCTTCTCACCTCAAAACTATTTAAAACCCTCATTCAAGCTCTTCTACTATCAACATTCAAGAAGTCCTGATGATGGATCCCTGTTGGGATTTGAAACATTGACGAAAAATGGTTTTTACTGTGGGTTCTCCGAAGTTAGAAGATATAAACCACAGAAGTCTTAATCCAGACCCTATGCGGATGGGATACATGGAGTGTCATTTTACTCGAAAAATTTAGGGTGAAGATAGCAAGAAGAGCTACAGATGTTCAACATCCATTTAAATCTTCTCAACTCAAAACTATTTAAAACCCTCATTCAAGCTCTTCTACTATCAAAATTCAAGAAGTCTTGATGATTGATCCCTATTGGGATTTGAAATGTTGATGAAAAATGGTTTTTACTATGGGTTCTCCGAAGTTTGAAGATATAAACCACAGAAGTCTTAATCCAGACCCTATGCAGAGGGGATACATGGAGTGTCATTTTACTTGAAAAATTTAGGGTGAAGATACTAGCAAGAAGAGCTGCAGACCTTCAACATCCATTTAAAT
This sequence comes from Pinus tabuliformis, assembly GCA_031772625.1. Taxonomy (NCBI): domain Eukaryota; kingdom Viridiplantae; phylum Streptophyta; class Pinopsida; order Pinales; family Pinaceae; genus Pinus; species Pinus tabuliformis. The sequence continues at coordinate 760,534,507 of CM062815.1, read as the reverse complement.
CTTCTCACCTCAAAACTATTTAAAACCCTCATTCAAGCTCTTCTACTATCAACATTCAAGAAGTCTTGATGATGGATCCCTTTTGGGATTTGAAACGTTGACGAAAAATGGTTTTTACTGTGGGTTCTCCGGTTACTAAGTTAGAAGATATAAACCACAGAAGTCTTAAATCCAGAACCCATGATCATCCCTTGAGTCAAGGTGCATCGATTCCTGTGCGCATATAACATTGGTGAGGTCCTTGATAATGGTAGTGACCAACATATAAGTACTTCACTTTGGGACTACACCTTTATCCCTTATACGTATGTAATGTGTTGATATGGATTGGATCATTATATTGTTTTTAATCCATATTGATTCATTCAAAGTGGGAAAAGTGAAGGAATAAGCTTTCAAGACCATTTTTACGGTGCGACAATGTTTGAAACTGGGTTATGAAACCTTCTGGGAGAATTTTGAGGCATAAAACGATGTTATTTGGGGGTAACATTTTTCCGTTGTAGCACCACACTTTTTTTTCATTTTATACACATAGAGACATCTACAAACTGTGCAATAATTGCATCAATTAGAGTATGTATACAAAAGTTATTTCACTATTCTCTATTTTTTGCATAAATTTTGATTTGCATGCATGCACTATTAACAATTTTCTAAAAATCTATAAATCTAAAAAGGAATAGAACTGTAATAGTGTATATTTCACATTTTAAATATAATTTTATTAGTTTTGTTCTGACAAACTATCGAGTGGAATATCCATGGTAGTTTAGAAATCATGTGTTATATACATTTACTTTTTGGAATTAATATCTTATATTAACAAACATATAATTCCAAACATTCATCCATGAACATCACGTATCATCCACATATACATGTGTGCTACAATAAAAAAATACAATGTTACAATGTTAAATATAAACATCCATGTAAAATATACAAAAACGATGTGTGTGGGTTGAGACCCTCATAATCCACCAAATACATCAATATAAAGTATGATATCACTACAATAATACAATGTACAACAATGGAAAAAGCCTCAAAGTATCTTAGGTCTAGGCTTCCCAAGCCTAACATCCCAATACAATGGCAAAATATCCCCCAAAATCATATACACCCTAGGTGGACATCTTAGGGTAGGGCAAGGATTCTCCACCAAACCCAATAAAACATCAAAAATACCTCTAGTACTACTATAAATGGGTTTGGTAGTCATTATCCAAGATTTCCCCATAACGATATATCAAATCATCTAAGGAATCATCCTAAAACATGTGGTTAGGATCCCTATCACTCTAACTATTTGGCATAATGGGTCACAAAGTCATCTAACCCATATTTTTGGATTTGCACTCAGACCCATAGTATAATTTCACTTTTCCACATGTCTAGCCACCCACGTACACATACTCCTTCACTATTGCATCAAAATTCTATGCAAGAAACCTCCTCTTACTTGGTTCTTCCTCATCTCTACCTTAGGTAGGTATGTTATCCAACCCATATATGGATGTCCTAGCTTTGGTTTCAGCCTACATTATGAAGGTAGGAATTTTTTTGAACCTTTTTCCAAGATTCTTGCAACACCCTCCTACAATACTTACTTAAGCTCACTGGTCCACTGGGGTAAATATGTGACGAAGAGTTACTATAATGTGACTCAACCACCTAAGTATAGTTAAGGAATTGGAATTAACAAACCAAAACTTTACTGGCCTCCTTAAGTGCTACATGACCTCCAAGAGCCAATCAACCACTCCAGGTCCCCATGCCCTGAGTTAAATTCATTTTTTAATGATCTGGTCTCCAAGACGCTCCCATGACAAGGGAAGCCAACAACTGTAACTCTTTAGTCTCTCCCATAAGCCTTATTCCCAGTGATTGTAGACTAAATTACTCAGTTCTGTGCCATGACCCCAAGATCTAAGTCACTTTTTCAAGGCTAGGATCCATACTTCTACCCAGAACTCGACAAAACTCTCAGAAACAATAAATGATACAAATACAAAGCCTTTAATTCAAAACTTAATCAAGGACTTAACATGACCCATCCTAACCATGATAGGAATTTCATCAAACACATCATGAACACGTAATCTACAGGTAATAATTACATAATATCTTAACATAGGGGTCTCATACTTATCTAAGAATCTTCAGGAAGGTCTGATGCCCTCTCACAATATCTGCAATATCATCTATTAGGTCATGCATTCATTAGCTATTCATTTACTAATCAAAATGATGATGAGAGCCATAACTAATTTTGTCATAAAACCGTGCTTATAACCAAAATACTAACAATGAAAGAACAACCATAAAATCCACATAATATCAAGTACATTTACTCATGAAATATAAGGGGGAAAGATCTTTTATTAACATATGCAAAAGCCAACTAAGTTAGGTACTTCCACGTACCACTTGACCATATATTGGGATGAACCAAATCTTTCTTTCAGCCAATTACCCCCATGTCATATTCCAAGCATGAATGTGGGACTCAGAGAAAAACAACCAGGGCTTCCTAAGGCTTTACTGTATATATTGTTATTACCGTTCAAGGGATTTATAGGCCTGAGACCCTCAACTATACAACTTGGATTTACTACTATCCCTCCATTACTGATCCAGGGATTCCTAGGCCCAAACAAATAAACATACACTATCAGGATTTACCGCACTCCAACCAAAAATCACCAAGGGATCACAAGGTTCTAAACAAGCTTGGATGCCTCTGGATTTCTTTGCCAATATCTTGAGGAGATTTCCTGTATCCACCCTTAGGATTTACCATGTATCCCACCATTACTAGTCAAGGGATTTCTAGGCCCTTGGGAATTTTCTTGAGACCACCTCACCTGGTTCCAAAACCATCTGGAAATCCAAAGCTAAACCAAACAAAAGAACCCCATCACACCATGTCTATCCAGAAATGTCAAGGAAAATTTGAAACCATTGTCACACCTGGAAAAACCCATGCCAATGACAACAAGAGAACCAAATACACACATTCATGTACCATGCATGTCAAAACTAGCAACGAAATCATACATTCAATTAGATATCTGCAAATTAATCCCACTATATCTGCCTGATCCAAATATTCCTTGCTTGATCCTTTCTTCCCCTTGCTTCATTGTCCTTCCCTAGCCTTCCTTTCTCCAATGCTAGAGTGATCAAAGAATTCTCTAAGTGTGCAAGAGTATATGTGAGAGAAGCGAGAGAGAGCTCCAAAATTGAACTAACAAAAAGTTAAACTGACAAAATATGTGGACTGATCCTCATAATCCTTTTTATCATTACGGCCTCTATTTTCTTAAATTTCATCCTGACATGAAAATTGTGACCTTTCACCTTCCTTTTCTCCTATTTTCCATGATTTTCGTAAATAAATTCCAATTAATGCCTCTTTCCTTCTCAAAGCCTTTACCATTTCCTTTGTCAATTTCCTTAGCCATAATAAACTGAATGAACGCCCACTAAGAAGTTTTTTCCCAACGTTCATCTTGGAATACCTATCCCATGACCTTGGTCTTATTTTTCCTTTATTAACCTTATTACATGAACTTTTAACCCAGGGTTGTTATAGACCCCTCCCCCTTAGGGGAATAGTGTCATTAGTGTTCTATGACACCTACAACCAACAAGACAGCTAGAAACAAAAAAATACTGCCCATGGAGTTTTATAACTTAGCTCGATGTATTTTTTACAATGAAAAACCTACTAAAGAGAAAAACCAGCATGACAAAATAATAACATGACAACCATACCGCTTATTGGAGGTTTATAACACAACTCTTTGCGGTATTTACCATAACAACCATATATAAGTATGTGCATATACCAAAAATTCATTTACCTATGGGAAACTAATGAAGGACAAATAGCCCATACATGATCAACCATACCCCATGTAGCTTCATCGGGCCCAAAATTCTTCCATTACACGTTAACTTGATTAATTGCTCGATTTCAAAGTGAGCATTTCCTTTGTAAAATGAACTAAGGTTTCAGATGGAATTCTCCTTCTGGATCCACCTACAATCCAGACCAATCAATCACATGATCAACATCCTTTACATATTTTTTAACCAATGAAACATGGAAAACATCATGGACTTTCATTATCATAGGTAGTGCAAGTCTGTAGGCCACTGGTCCAATCCTCTCAAGGATCTTGAAAGATCTGCAATACCGAGGTGCCAACTTCGCACATGACCCAATCCTCAAAGAGATATTATTGGGCTTGATGCCCAGATACACATGTTCCCCAACCTTAAACTCCTAAAGTACCTGTGCTAATATGCATAACTCTTATGTCTATCATGTGCTACCTTTATATTCTACTTGATAACCTGCATTTCTTGTTCCATCTCTTCCAACATGTTCGGTCTAATCAATTCCATGTATGTTGGATCACTCCAACTAGTAGGAGGACTAAAACTCTACCCATAAAGTTCCTAAAATGGACTCATCCTTAGTGACACCTGATACCCATTGTTGTAAGAAAACTCTACTAGTGTGTTGACAGTGTTGGGCTTGCCAACATGTCATAGGATCTCCTCAGTGAGAAGTCCCAACTAGACCTTAGACCATTTGGAATATGAGTCCTAGTAATGGGTAGTAGATTAATGCCTTGACTACGGTGGCATGCAGAGGTAAGTATGATGACTTTGTCAGAAGCAAGCGTTTGACCTTGCAATGAGTCAAGTGATATGCATGGGAGTTCTAACACACGGAGGGGAAAAGGAAGTGTGTTCCTTAGAAGCTTGTAATAGTACGCAGCCTGAAAGGAACACATGAGAAGAATGAAATCACAAGTTGGAAAGTAGAATAGTCCACAAGACAAAGTGACTGGCTAAACCAACAACACCTCTGCAACAAGATTCATACAACTACATAAAAAATAGTTCATGCACAAATGCATAAGTTAAATAACATACATTGCTAAAGCAACCAGAATAATCCAACTATAATAACAACATATGTCTGAATATGTTCTGGATCTGTTATATATTATTAAGTGAAATTTCCATCCATACATTCACCATCGACAACCACTAGCCCCAATAGTGGCACATTACAGTCAACACTACTTGCTCCTCCAAAGATATGTACTCACTCTACATTATGGAGAAGCCAAGGCTCGTCACAATTCTCTCCAAACCTTCTCAAAGAAATGCTTAGCCAAAATCATGGATCCCAAAAGCCTGTACTATGAGTTATGAGGTTCTATATATATAAAAGGGTGGGGTGGCCGTTGACATTCCCCTTTGACTCTTGGACTACCCTCATGACTCTTCACATTACATAGTGATTGTTCACATTCCACTAGTGACACTTGGAATTTCACTTACAACATATTTACAATAATACAATTTCCACATATACCCATGTGGGACAAAATAGGCTTGAGTTAGCCTGAAAGGACAAACAACATCACTCGATTTCTTGGGGAAAGACTAACTCAGTAACCTCCTCATGGTGGTTTTCGCTGACGAACTGATACCAAGCTTGGTACTACATTATTGTGTCCCCGTACTATTTGGTGATGTCTTTATCGAAGCAGACTCTTACCTCCATAGCTTTCAGGTATATGGTTATGAAACCTCTGTCCATCTCATCCTCAAGCATGTGAAACACTGTCCTAAGTGTGTCTGGACCACTGATGTACCTTTGCATGTTTTTTGTGCTCCACTTCAATTCATCACTGGTGGATTCACGCAATCAACTACTCTATGTACCTATCAACCTCCAACATGACTTGGTTCTTCCTCATGGCTTAAGTGAGGGTTCTAATTGAAGGGATACTGTGTGTCCTCACTATGACATCCAAACTCTTAAACAACTGTGCATAGAAAGCCTTAATGTTGGTGATAATTGGAGGGAACGGCTCATAGTTCTGGATCAACATCTGAATTTGTGCTTTGTCTAGCTCTGCCTATGGATTCATCATCTTATGCAAGTAAAGTGGGGCTCCCTTGTACCTCATTTTCCATTCTTGTACATGCACAATAGAAACATGGATGTCTTTGAGAGTTTGGGCTATCTTTGTGCACTACTGCTAAAAATCGTATAGATAGAAAATTACCTTGTGCATGGTGACAAATCTTCTATACAGTGTCTGCTTGGTGGTCTCCAAAGTTGATATTTTTACAAGTATTTCTTTCTTCATTTATTCCATAGCAGAGCCCACAGACTCCTCTATTCTTTTCCTGGTTTGTTGCAAGTCCTTTGTCATCCGATCATTCTTTGCTATAATTAAATTAACCATTGAACTCATGGATTTTGCATAAGCCTTAGAAACTTTGACCATGGCAGCTAGATGCCTTCTAACATCTGATACAATCACCCTTTCGTCTATGTGCACAGGTGATGTCTGATCATTTGGGACATGATTTCTTCGTGCTTGTATAGTCATTTGTTGTGACTCATCAAATGAAAAATTATACACATCCATCTCTGGATCATCATCAATTATAACAACCTCTCCTTGCTTGCTCAAGACTGGTTGTGATTCTGGAGGTGGCAGATATTGTCGCATGACCTCAAATTCTCTTAGCATGATATCAATGTCTTGGTCCTATGGCTCCTATTCTGTCTCCGTGTTCTTTGCTTCAACCATCTGCTCAACCTGATGAGCGATTTCTCGAAACTGCACCTAATCACCCACTTCTTCATCTATTGGCTACTTTGATTATTCAACTTGTATAGGCTCAATTTTCTCTGTCAATGCAACTCGCCTTTCCTTGTGTTCCTATTTCATCTTCTCTTCCCTTTCTCTCCTCCTTAGCTCTTGCTCTACTTTCAGCCTTCTTTTCTGTTTCCTACAACTTCCTCTCTGTATCTTCCAACTTTGTTTCTCTCTCTTCCTTCGTTCTACTCTCCTTTCGTGTTGTCGCCTCTTCGCCTCTATCTCAAAAGCTACCTTCTCAACAAGAGGATCTTCTCTAAACTTGTAGCTTTGCTCAATCTCTGTGCTCTCAGAATCTTCCTCTTGCCTTTGTCTTTTGCCAATTTGTTGCTCAATTCTATTATTGTTGTTTCTTCCTATGGTGGTGCTACTTGCAGTGCTTCTTTCCATTCTACAGTTATTTTGATCGATTCATTGAGCCTAGAGGAGTTGTAGCAATACCTCCAAGGGTATTCCTCTGGCCAATGACATGCCCCGTGGATCCATGGATAATACACCTTCGCATCGTGGTTCTTGCATATGTAGTGGGGCTCATATGGATTGAAACTCTTAGTGCCAAACCCAAACTTCTTCAAGTCCTTGGCCTCGACATCTGCATCCTTCAAGCTCCGGATCTCGTATAATCATATCCGCAAAGGAAGAGAAGACCATGGTGCGTTCTTGTTCCTATTCAGTCCTATTGATAACCCTATGGAGATGTGATACAAAACCTCTTGCATGACCAAGTTGTCTACGCAAACCTTGGAAGCACATGTAGAGGCTTCTCTCTGCCAAATATCCTGATGAAGGTGCCACCAGGTGAGGCATACCAATCTACAATGTTAAGAAATGCATGCATTGCTTCTTAGGACATGAAAGGTGCATCTTGTTCGAAGATCATCCTATACATCGGGGTGATGAAGTGGTCAAACAAACTCGCCATGAATCCTCGATAGCTGCACTCAGAGAGAAACTTGCAATAGATGTTCACAACATCATCTGATGGTGTCCATGTCCAACCCATGCCAGGGAACTCTTGTTGGCATAGATTGCATCAAGGCGTTTCACAGACATAAAGAAACTTGCTTTCTCATCCTTAGGCAAACACTGGGTATTAGACACATGCACTTTCAACTGAAGATCCAACATGTCAAACCAGTTGAACTACCTTCCTTCATTTGCCAACTAATCCAACATAATGACCCAACCCTATAGAAAGGTCTTTGTGCTCTCTAGACCATACAAGCAGCATGCAAACATGACCAAGAGTTGGCAATCCTTCCTGAGTGACTTCGTCTTATAGACCTGGTTGGGTGTTTCTCTAAATGTCAATGGCACTTTTACCCAATGATTCATGATGTATCTAGTGTTCACATTGTTGTTGGGAGTGTAGAACAATGCATTCATGTGGCTCACCGACTGCGACAAGTGATACATATAATGGTAATTTTATTTCCTAAAGGTGGCATGTTGTGTTCCACTAGTACTTCTCAATTTCATCATGTCAGGATCGATGTGTTAGACAATCTAGTGAATGATATTGGTGCATGGGAAGGCGGGATACCTGCATGCAACCCTATACAAGCTTGACCTGTGAATGTTGACATAGACTTGTCGATCTTCCAAATATTCCTTGAAGCTACCTACAAATATGTCATTTATTTCTTTCCATGAAATTTTCATGTCCTTCTCTACGAATAACTGCATGTCTACATAGATGGGAAACTTCATTGGCACCTGTTCAACTACATCTCTAGTGCTTCTCTCTACAGTATCCTTTGATCCAGCTCTCTTGGAAACCATGTTGTTTGTACTGTTGAGAATCCTCTCAACAAATATGTACCTAAAGACAGAGTGGACAATCACGACAAGTAAATGTCATCTTAAAACAAAAGCACTTCAATTATTGATCACGTAACAAACTAGGCAATTGCTGAGGAATATTGCATAGTTGTTACTCTCACAGGTGAGGGACTATCAGCTGGATTTGTGCGTTGTGAAGTCCCAACTACCAGTGACAGGTATTGATGATTTGAACTATGTAGAACACAGTCGAGTGTGGCTTGCTATGGATTGGAACTGTGCAATACACAATTTAGTCACACTTGATGCTGGCTGGGACTGCGGATTACGCAATCCCAGTGGGAAAGGACTCTAGGATTGCCTCCTGGAACTACGTAGAATGCATATAGATTTAGTGACTAGAATCCTCTATGCAATTTATGGAGCTAAGGTAGAACCTTGAGTTCCAAAGATGTGTAGTGCATGCATGGAACAACTAGATCCGAGGCAAGGTAGCCCAGATCTGCCTAAGGGAAACTTGAAAAGGAGTAGATATGAATGCATGAGTGAAGTTATGGTGCAGGTATGAGTGAATGGTCATGCATGAAATTAAAAAAAATGAATGAATCAGTTAAACAAACAAACAATGAAGGTTGTGGAGAGAGTCACCGCAACGACAACCATTAGTGAAAAAACTAGGTTATGCATGCTATGCTTAAGAAAGGAAATGAAAAACTTGAAACAACACTTATAGAAGTTAAAACAAACTAAAACACAAGAAATCATTCAATAAAACATGTAAAAAAGAACTCACACAAGCCAAGGAAACAAAAGTGACAAAAAAAGAAGTAAAAGACTTGAAAAGAAAAACTTACCCAAAAAAATTGTGTCGATCATGCCAAAGGTTCCTAGATGCCTCGTCAATGCCAGATCTCCAAGATCGAATGTGAAAAAGCAGCTCCAATATAATCCATTAAATATATTTGACTGATTTAGGGTTTATGACACACATGCCAAAAATCTAGGAAAAAATGACAAGTGGTGGCAGTTTCTAAAATTAACTTAAGTGTAATTCCAAGTGCTAAAAATAGATCTCTATTTTTTGGTATGATTTTTTCTTTTTGAATATTTCCTTTTTCGATAAGGTTTGTCATGCATGCATGAAGGAATTGTGCAGTTCTGGAGGGAACCGGGCAACCTACCAGCACATGCATTGGACAAAAGCTGAGGGAATGCTTCTATGCAATTCCTGGGTTGAGTGGCTATGGCTGCCTCTCATGCTATATGCATATTCCTAGTTGAAGACAAGTTGTCAGCTAGTTCTACGCAGTTCTATAGCCGAAGCTCACTGTTGGGTTGATCTGCACAATTCTTGAGAGCAAGGCTCACTGCTCGGTTGCACTGCACAATTCCTAAGAGCAAGGTTGGTTGCCCTATAAGACTATGCATTTTTCCAAGGCAGTGCAAGAACCATACGCAATCAAGTCACAGGGGGGAAACTTGTGGTTAGACATAAAAGAAAGTAAGTGACACAAGTTGTAAAGCAAAATATAGATTCAAATGAAAGCATAAGTACTTGAGCAGTGCAAGACAAGGTACTAAGATTTAAGGAGGCAGGCTCCAAAATGAAGTAAAGGAAATATTTTGGAGGGTGGTTGTAGCTGCTACAATATTGATGACACACTCGTAGAACTCCAACTCTTTGTATGGACCTTGTCTCATGTAAAGTGAGTCTAACTCCTCTAGAAGTATTGTTCAGTTCTTCGATTGTCATGGCTCCTTCACTAGCTTGAGTAAAGATATAGTACCTGTTGTTGTCTTGATTAGTCAGCACACATACCAAGCCGACTCAAATATTTTTTTTGATTGGATATGAGGGGTATGTTGATGCACAAGTAATGTATACTGTCAGAGTTTAAGTTTCATCTCTGGTGTTGATCTGTTGCCAGCAGACCTAAATAGTACCCAAGTGGAGTCACTTCAGGAACACAAGCATCGCTCCGCTGCCAACGAGCCTGGACAGTACCCCAACAGAGTTGCTTGTTTCACCTCCCTATGTAGGAAACCTTTCTCTTCTTTCACCTTTATTTTATTTTTTTCATTTTTTACAAAATTGTGTATAAGCACTTATTTATTTCATGAGGCAGAAGAGGGATCCCAACTTATTGAGAGAAGAAGAGGTTTTCCCTTCAGAGAAGTATGTTAGATATATATATTGTTGGAAATAATACTGAGAGGGGGGGTGAATCAGTATTATCAGATCAATAAAACCTTTTCAATTTCATACTCAGAAACATATACGCGACTTCAGTTAAGTGAATCCGCGTGTACACGCGACTGTGTCTAAAGCAACTAGCGTATATGCAGATATCTTATGATTCAGTTAATCTTATCTTCAGTAAATGCATCAGAACATTATTAAGCAATTTAACAGTAAACAGGTGCAGTATAACAGAACAGAACATCACACAAGAGCCACACACATGAATACCATGATATAGGTGGTGGAAACCCAATGTGTGGTGTGAAAACCACCTGCTGCAATTCGTCTCTTTCTTCTTTAATGAGAAACTTCTTTTACAATATACTGGTGCAGTCCTTTACCAGTATGCAGGCTACAACCTGCAGAGGGCTACAACCCTCTCTTTCGTTTTCCAACTACTTCTGGAAGGGAGCTACAACCCCCTCAGCTCTTGTACTAGCTGATCCATTACTAGTACGTAGGTGCTGACCCTACAACCTTCAGGGACCCCGTTTCATCAATTTTCAGACTGGATCCAAGAGTACAAAGCAAACATTACGCAATACAATCATCAACTTATATTTGCATCATAATTCATTAAACAACCCAATACCGAATCACTGAAACCCTGTCATCAAGAACACAGAACCAAACCAGAATCTAGAACTCTGCAACAACCACCAGAATCAGCAACAACCTGAAATATCAAACCTTATCATGCATACGCTACTTCACTGTACCAAAACCGCGTGTATACGCGCTTTCTCCCAAAGACAACCGCGTGCAGATCTAGAAATGATTACTTCTGCTTTGCTGTCAGATCCGACCCTTGTCAAGCGTCCCGAACAGATAACCAGCAATACCAGATCCTCTCACTGCGTCAGACACCCACACACACTTGCTCTTTGCCTAGTGATCTTCTCCTTATATAGCCTTAGGCCTTGTTCAATACCAAGAGCCAAAACCATAGAACACAATACCATCAACTTCAAAACTAGGGATCAACACGCCCGTCGAGACACAATGGTCCGAAAACCTAGGCACAACTTCCAAGGACTAACCGCCATGGACCAAAGGTACTTTTCCACATACACGCGCTTTTTCTGAAGCCAACCTGCGTGTACACGCGACTTGGGCTTAACAAACCTGCGTGTATGAACTTCCTTGGCAAGCTGTACTAGGATCTGTCTTCTGAGTAAGTTGCCATCACCTGTACCAACTTCTGAGCATCTGTACCAACCTCTGAGTGAGTTGCCATCAAGGACAACACTTGAATCATAATGCCAACAATCTCCCCTTTGGACTTGATGGCAACCACCACACCAAGTCACTCTCCCCCTTTGACATCAAGGGCAAAGGGCGGGACCAAGATATTCTCTTCTTTGGTATACCTTCTGCTGTCCATACTCCCCTGAGTACTTGCTGAAATCTCCAACTGTGCTCCCCCTTTGTGTATGCCAAGTGTACCAATCTATCCATCCTGCTCTTGCTGAATTGTGCTGTTCATGCTCCCTTGACTGTAGGCAAGATCTGCAAAAGATGTTCTTCAAGAAGAACAAAGACTTATACATCATAGAAGACCTTCCTATCACCAAAAGACTCAACATACATTCATCACCCAACCTAGTGGGGATATACCAATATTGACTCATCCACCTAACCATGTGAAGATACATGATAATACATGAACATTTCATCATTCATCCCAGGCATAGTGGGGAAACCAACATAGGCCGTTACATGACCTTGACATCATAAAAGAGATACATGACATAGTGATGAAATATCTAGACCAAGACTTATGAAAGCCACAACAGCATCATGATCTGTACCATAGCATCAGCCTGCAATGCCATTCCTAAACAGTAAGATGAATCATTTAGCTTCATAGACTTTATCAACACCTTCTAACCATAATGCCAACAATGCATTATTTGAAGAATATTCTCCCCCTGAGTGTAAGCCAACCATGTCTGAACCATTTCCTGAGTCTGTTCTGCTGCCCTTTCTCCTATACGCGACTTTGCAGCCTGTAACTCGCGTATATACGCGACTTGTCTTCATTATATAAGCGTATGCAGGATGGAATACTGAATTTCATCACTTTCAGATTCCCCTGTGTCTGTTATGTCAGCTGACTGAGTTATCCCACACCTTTCTGTCTCTGTCTTCTTCAATTCCTGCAACTGTGATGATGTATGGTCCTCTTGTCTTGAATTTTGAAATCTGCTCCTGCATTCCCTTGCTTTATGCCCATAGTTGTTGCATGTATAGCACCTTATATTTTTCATGTTCCTTCTATCACAATCAATTGCTTTGTGTCCATATGCATTGCAGGCAAAGCAATATCCTCTGAAGTACCTGGGATGCGATGATCTTTCTTGAACCATTCTACTTCTGCATCTGGCTGCAACATGTCCAAGATTATGACATACATAACATTCAACATTATTCAGCGGAGGAAATAATCATCTATCACGTCCATAGTTAGGAGTAAAGGATCTTCCTTGAGGAATTTCTTTCCTTGGTTGTTCCTTGAGCATTTCAGATTTCTCATTAGAGTTTCTTGTCTCACCTTGTGAACTAGATTCACCTTCAACATATTCATGAAAACCAAGACCAGTCTTGATAGCAGGAGATCTTTGACTATTAAGAATATCATCCAGACTTTAGAACTATCTTGAAATCGTAAAAGCTTATCCTTTTCTTCTAGTTTACCTTTCAAGATATTTACCTCAACTTGATGTTGTTCTTCCTTTTTCAGATACTGCTTCCTTAGGTCTTCTTCAACTTTTCTCCCTTCTTCCACTTGTCGCTTTAGTTTGATCACTTCATGTTCTTGATCTTCAAGATCTTCTTTTAGAGAGAGGATCTTTGATTCAAGTCTCTGAATAGTTGTGCTCTGATCTTTTGCTATATCCTGCAATTTCTCCCTTACCCTGGTTTCTGTCTCCAATAGTTCTTTTAGTTTGGCAACTTCTTCAGTTTCTGCATTCTTCTCTTCATGTGCCATGAGACTTTTAATATCCTCGCTATTATTGGATGAAGCATTCTTCTTCTTATGTGCCATGAGACTTCTAATATCCTCACTATCATTTAATGAACTTTTAATATGGGTATAATAGCTTCTACCATCTTCTTCATATATCTTTTCTTTGTTATGAGGACATCTAGCAGCATAGTGACCAACTCTTCCACATAGAAAACATTTGAAAGGTAGCTTATCTTTGAATCATCCAGATCCCCGTTCAAGATTCTTGACAAAATTTACCTCATCTTCTTCCTCTGACACTTCGAATGCGGCCTCTGGTGGTACCTCTTGTCGCATTTCAAAAGCAGTTAAGATCCCGTGAAGCTGTGACATGGTAATTTTCCGCACATTCTCCTTTTCTTCTATGGCAGATACTTTAGAATCAAATTTAGTAGACAGAGATCTCAAAACCTTTTGAACTAAGACAACTTCCTCAAATTCTTCACCCAGATCCCTCATACAATTCACAATCTCATCCATACGCAGGAAATAATTAGCTACGCTTTCATTACTTCGCATCTTAAGAGTTTCATACCGGATTCTGAGAGTTTGAAGCTTCGCTATTTTTACCTGATCATCTCCTTCGTAGCTTGTAACGATTTTGTCCCATATTTCCTTAGCTGATTTGAGATGCATGATCTTCATAAATTCTGATTGAGTCAAAGTACTCAATAGGACAGTAACTACTTTGGCATTGAGCTCATATTGCTTTTTCTCTGCTGGATCTGTAGGAGTTGCTGATGGGAATTTGTATCCTCCTTCTACGATTCCCCAAACTTCTGCTCCAAGCGACTGTAGATATGCAGTGGTTCTTATCTTCCAGTGAGTAAAATTGTTCCCGTCAAAGACTGGTGGCCTGATGTGTGCCTCTCTTTCTGGATTAGCCATTTGATGGATCTTTTCCTTCAAGCGATCAAGCTTTCTCTGAAGGACTTGCTCCGATTCCAATTGTTGGAAATAATACTGAGAGGGGGGGTGAATCAGTATTATCAGATCAATAAAACCTTTTCAATTTCATACTCAGAAACATATACGCGACTTCAGTTAAGTGAATCCGCGTGTACACGCGACTGTGTCTAAAGCAACTAGCGTATATGCAGATATCTTATGATTCAGTTAATCTTATCTTCAGTAAATGCATCAGAACATTATTAAGCAATTTAACAGTAAACAGGTGCAGTATAACAGAACAGAACATCACACAAGAGCCACACACATGAATACCATGATATAAGGTGGAAACCCAATGTGGGTGAAAACCACCTGTTGCAATTCGTCTCTTTCTTCTTTAATGAGAAACTTCTTTTACAATATACTGGTGCAGTCCTTTACCAGTATGCAGGCTACAACCTGCAGAGGGCTACAACCCTCTCTTTCGTTTTCCAACTACTTCTGGAAGGGAGCTACAACCCCCTCAGCTCTTGTACTAGCTGATCCATTTACTAGTACGTAGGTGCTGACCCTACAACCTTCAGGGACCACGTTTCATCAATTTTCAGACTGGATCCAAGAGTACAAAGCAAACATTACCGCAATACAATCATCAACTTATATTTGCATCATAATTCATTAAACAACCCAATACCGAATCACTGAAACCCTGTCATCAAGAACACAGAACCCAAACCAGAATCTAGAACTCTGCAACAACCACCAGAATCAGCAACAACCTGAAATATCAACCCTTATCATGCATACGCTACTTCACTGTACCAAAACCGCGTGTATACGCGCTTTCTCCAAAGGCAACCCGCGTGCAGATCTAGAAATGATTACTTCTGCCTTTGCTGTCAGATCCGACCTTGTCAAGCGTCCGAACAGATAACCAGCAATACCAGATCCTCTCACTGCGTCAGACACCCACACACACTTGCTCTTTGCCTAGTGATCTTCTCCTTATATAGCCTTAGGCCTTGTTCAATACCAAGAGCAAAAACCATAGAAACACAATACCATCAACTTCAAAACTAGGGATCGACACGCCCGTCGAGACACAATGGTCCGAAACCATAGGCACAACTTCCAAGGACTAACCGCCATGGACCAAAGGTACTTTTCCACATACACGCGCTTTTTCTGAAGCCAACCTGCGTGTACACGCGACTTGGGCTTAACAAACCTGCGTGTATGAACTTCCTTGGCAAGCTGTACTAGGATCTGTCTTCTGAGTAAGTTGCCATCACCTGTACCAACTTCTGAGCATCTGTACCAACCTCTGAGTGAGTTGCCATCAAGGACAACACTTGAATCATAATGCCAACATATATCTATATATATATATATATATATATATATATATATATATATATATATATATATATATATATATATATATATATATATATATATATATAGATATATATATATATCTAACATACATGTTAATGTTTCTCCCCTCACCTTACTCTACTTCACAGAGTTGACAAGGGTTAAACGAATATAAAAAACCGATTAGAGTAGGAGGTACTAGTTAAAAGTGTAAGCATTGTGTTTTCACCAAACTCACTCTGAACAGAACATATTTTCCATCAAGGTATCATTGACTAAAGAACGCAAGATCTTCATAAGGAGATGGGATAAGAGATAAGAAAATGTTGATAGTTGTACAAGTCCTCTTTTACTTCACCCTACTTGTCTCAAGAGCCATGCATGGTTCTATGTGAAACTAATCCTATGGGTGCATAACAAGAAAATAAACAAGTAAGCAAAGGATAGAAGAAAAAATAAATAAAATCGAGTAAGCAAAGGAAAAAATGAAAGCAAAGAAAGCAAGAAAGCAAACACTACTCCTACTCCTAATCTAAACAATGCATGAGCCTACTCACGTGAAGTGATATTTCCAATTCAGCCACCGGCGCATTGGTTGGTCCATGTTGGTGAAGGCAAGGTTGACAAGAAAGATATCCAGGTAAACCATTACACAAGAAATATAAAACAATGAAGACAAACATGCTCGAAGTTTACATGCATCAACAGAAAATAAATGATTAAAAGTGCAAGATAAGCGCTCTGCGGACATACCATGGTGAAGCATCACATTGTGCATAGACGATAAACATGCACACTCTTTTGATCTGGACAAATGAGAAAACATGTAGAAAGAAGAAAACTTTCACTTACCAACATGGCTTTCTATGTATGATCCCTCCAATGCATGAGCGAAAGAATCATGTGATTCTGGTGGAGGATGTCAAATCTTTGGATTAGACTATTCTTCAATGAAAATAGGAGAGCGATGAGGATCCTAGGGTGTTTTAATAGATTTCTAACTAGGAGTGATACTGACCTCAAGACAGCGAGAACCTAACATAACCATCAGCTTGGGTTGAAATGCCTTGATAGCTTGAGGGGTTTCCACTTCATCAACAGGTAGATCATCAAATACCGGTGGCTTGGAAAGATCAATAACAAGTCAATCAACATCGTGATCGATTGAGTGAGTGAAGAGATTAGGACAACCACGATGAGAAAATTCTAGATGTATATCGGCATCCTCATGATCTGACAAATCATACAAAGGGATTGATGAGAAACATTTTTTTCACCCTCTGAATATCTAGAAAGTAAAGATGACATATTGGGTGGATTCAGAAAGAAAGATGTGTCCTCTCTGCAATCAAATGATGGACTAACATCCTGTGTGTTATGTGAATGATCAGAAGTAGAAACAGCCGAGAATGAATTTTCACAACAGAAATAAAAAATGGTAGAGTCACAAAAGATGTGAGGAAAAAGTGGATGAGGTGCAGATAGAAGGAGTTCACCCTTCACCATAGGTTATTCTTCAGATTCCCACACATACTCATCAAAAATGGTAGTGTAGGTTGGCTTCTCAACACCAACTCCGTCAACAACTTGATCCTCGTGAAGAATAGTGGTGGAGTTTGGAATGGGTGAAAACAAAATAGTACAATCCAGAGGATCAAAGGAACCAGAGGATGGAGGTTGAGAAGAGAAGACCTCATGACAACCATCAGGGTCGCAATCCAAATTTGCCCAGATTTTTAGAGCAGGTGGGGTGGGAGGATCTGACAGTTCAACAAATGGGTTCACAACTTCTCCCAACTCATCCTGCAGAGAAAGAGTTGTCTGATGAGAAGAGAGCAAAGGGTCACTTGTGACAGCAACCTTGTATGTATTAGATTTGGAAACTCTAACACCGAGGTATGCTGGGAGGGGTTCGAATGATTCCAACTCATATGGATTTTCAGATATGTGAAGAACATACTGAAATCTTTCCTTGAGAAATTTCTAATCAATTTCTTCTTTAGGGATTTGAAAATCAAGATTATAGAAGTGATCCAAATTCTATGCAATAGATTCATCAGGTGCTTTCTGTATTTGTGGATATTTTTTATTGAGCACTTTTCATGATAGTGATAAAAGGTATGGATTAACTCTCTGATCATGTGATCATAAGAGTGAATAGAGGTTGCAGGAAATGTGCGACACCATTGGTCAGCATGCCCGTCGAGTGTGAAAGCAAACAACCCACAGGAAATTTCATCTAAAGCGACTTCATTCCATTCAAAGAAGCCTAAGAAGGGAAATATGTGTCTTAACAAGGTTGCTCCACCTTTACTGTTGTACTTGATATGTGACAAGTCATCTATGACATCCTCCGAAACTTTGAAGTCATGTGCATGAGAGAAACATGTTGAAGTTGAGATTTTCATGTAAGTCATGGATGTTGTGTAGAGATTCAAAATAGACTTTGAGGGCTCATCTTGTCATCTGTCCCTCCTTCTAGTGCCATAAATTTTGACGGTGCTAGACCCACGAACATGATAGGGGATCTCCTCGGTAAGAAGTCCCAACTAGACCTCAGATTGTTTGGAATAGGAGTCCCAGTAGTTGGTAGTAATGTAGTGCCTTGACTACGGTAGCACGTAGAGGTAAGTATGATGACATTTTTAGAAGAAAGTGTGTGACCTTGCAATGATTCAAGTGAGATGCATGGGGCTTCTAACACACATAGGGAAAAGGAAGTGTATCCCTTAGAAGCCTGTAATAGTACACAACCTAAAATAAACACACGATCAAAATTACATCACAAGATGGAAAGTGGAATAGTCCACAAACCAAAGTGATGGGTTAAACCAACAACACATCTACAAGAAGATTCATACTATTGCATACAGAATAGTTCATACACAAATGTGTAAGTTAAATAACATACATTGCTAAAAAAACCAAAATAGTCCAACTACAATAACGACATATGCATGAAAACGTGCTAGCTCTGTTATATATTATTAATTAAAAGTTTCATCCATAAATACACCATTGACAACCACTAGCCCCAATAGTGCAACATTACAGTCAACACCACCTACTCCTCCAAAGAGATGTACTCACTCTATGCTGTGGAGAATCCAAGGCTCATCACAATACTCTTTGAGTCTTCTCTAAGCAATGCCTAGCCAAACACTTGGCTCCTAAAAGCCTGTACTATGAGTTATGAGGTTCTATATATAACAAAGGCTGGGGTGACCCTTGACATTCCCCTTTGACTCTTGTACTACCCTCATGACTCTTCGCATTACATAGGTGACTATTCACATTCCACTAGTGACACTTGGAATTTCACTTATAACATATTTACCATAATACAATTTCCACATATACCCATGTGGGACAAAATAAGCTTGATTCACTCTAACAGTACAAACAACATCACTTGGGCTCTTAGGGAAAGGAGAACTTGGTAACCTCCACATGGTGGTCTTCGATGTCACACTGATACCAAGCTTGGTACTGTGGTATTGTGTCCCCGTACTATTTGGTGATGTCCTTATCGAAGCGGACTCTTGCCTCCATAGCTTCCGCGTATATGGTTCTCAAACCTCTCTCTATCTCATCTTGAAGCATGCGCAACACTTTCTTGAATGTGTTGGACCACCAATGTTGTTCTACATGTTTTTGCACTCAACTGCAAGTCATCGTTGGTGGCTTTGTGCATCAACTGCTCTATGTACTCGTTGACCTCCAGCATGACTTGGTTCTTCCTCATCAATTGAGTGAGCGTTCTGATTAAAGGGATCATGCGTGTCCTCACTATGAGATCCAGACTCCTAAACAACCATGCATAGGAAGCCTCAATGCTGGTGATAAGTGGTGGGAGTTGCTCATAGTTCCAAATCAACATCTGAATCCATGCTTTGTCTAGATCTACCTACGACTTCATCATTTTGTGCAAGTAAAGCGGGGCTCCATTGTACCTCATTGTCCATTCATGTACATGCGAAATAGAAGTGTGGACGTCTTTGAGAGTTTGGGCTATCTTCGCACACTGCTACTGAAAACCTTATATATGGACAACCACCTTGTCCATGGTGAAAAATCTGCTATATAGTATTTGCATGGTAGTCTTTAGAGTTGATATTTCAGAAAGTATTGATTTCTTCACTTCTGCCAAAGTAGAGCCTACGAACTGCTACATTCTCTGCCTGGTCTCTTGCAAGTCCTTTTCCATCTGATCATTCTCTACTATCAATAACCTGACCATTGAACTCATGGCTTCTGCATAAGCCTTAGAAGCTTCAACCATGGAAGATGGATTTCTTCTAACATCTAATACAATCAGCCTTTCCTCTATGTGCGTAGGTGATGTGTGATCATCCAAGAGTTGCTTTCTTTGTGCCTATAAAATCATTTGTTATGACTCATCAAATGACAGTATGTATGCATCCATCTCTGGATCATCATCATGGAGAAGAACCTCACCTTGCTCGCTCTAGACTGGTTTTTATTCTGGAGGTGGCAGATTGTGGTGTAACCTCCAATTATCTCGGCATGGGATCATTGTCTTGTTCTTGTGGCTCTTGTTCTATCTCCATGTCCATTGCTTCAACCATCTGCTCAACCTACTTAGCAAGTTCCCAAACCTGCACCTGCTCACCCTCTTCTTCATATGTTGGCTTGTCTGATTCTTCAACCTGTATAGGCACATTTTGATCTATCAGTGCACCTTTCCTTTCCTCTTGTTCGTGTTTCTGCTTCTCTTCCTTTTCTCTCCTCCTGAGGTCTTACTCTTCTTTCAAATTATTTTATGTTTCCTACAACTTCTTCTTTGTATCTTCCAACCTTTGTTTCTCTCTCTTCCTCCATTCTACTCTCCTTTCACGATGTTGCCTCTTCACCTCTATCTCCAAAGCTACCTTCTCAACATGAGGATATTCACTAAACTTGTAGCTTTGTCCAACCTCTGTGCTCTTGGAAATCTTCCTCTTGCCCTTCTCTTGTGTCGATTTGTTGCTCACTATTTTTGTTGTTTTTTCTTCCTGTGGTGCTGCTACCTATAGTGTTTCTTTCCATTCTACAACTATGATGACCAGTTCATTAAGCCTAAAGGAGTTGTAGCAATACCTCCAAGGTTCCTCCTCTGGCCAATGACATATCTCGTGGATCCATGGATAATACACCTTTGCATAGTGGTTATTGCATATGCATTGGGGATCATACAGATTGAAACTCTTGATCCTAACCCCAGCTTCTTCAATTCCTCGACCTCTACATCTTCATTCTTCAAGCTCCCAATCTCATACAATCCAATATGTAAAAGAATACTAGGGCATCGTGCCTTATTCCTCCTATGCATTCCTACCGATAACCCGTTACCCTGTGTAGATGTGATATGTAACCTCTTGCATGACAAACTTCTCCATGACAAAATTTGGTAGCACATTAAGAGACTTCTCTCAACCAAACATCCTGATGAAGGTGCCCCTGGGTGAGGCATAGCATTCTTCGATGCTAACCAATGCTTGCATCGCTTCTTGGGACATGCAAGGTGGATCTTGTTAGAAGATCATCCTATACAACAGAGTGATGAAGTGGTCATACAACCTCTCCATGACTCCTTGGAAACTGCACTCAGAGATAAACTTGAAATAGATGTTCACAACATCATCTAATGGTGTCCATGTTCAACCCATGCCAAGGAAATGTTGTTGGGCACAGATTGCATCAAGCAGGCATGCAGACATAAAAAAATCTTTCTTTCTCATTCCTAGGTGGACATTGGGCATTAGAAACATGCACTTTTAGCTAAAGAGCCAACATGGAAGACCAGATGAATGACCTTCGTTCAATTTCCAACTGATCCAACATAACCACCCAACTCTACAGAAAGGTCTTCGTGCTCTCTTGACCATACAAGCATCATGCAAGGATGACCAATATTTGGTAAGCCTTCTTGAGTGAATTTGTCTTGTAGACCTGGTTGGGTGTCACTCTGAACTTCGATGACTATTTTACCCAATGCTTCATGATGTCTCTAGTTTTCACAGTATTGTTCGAAGTGTAGAAGAATGCATCCATGTGGTTCACTAGCTGCAGAAAGTGATACATCTGATGGTAGTTTTATGTCCTGAAGGTGGAAAGTTGTGTTCCACTGGTACTTATCAGTGTCATCATCTTGGGATCAATATGTGAGAAAATCTAGTGAATGATATCCGTGCACAGGAAGGTGTGATACCTGCATGCAACCCTGTACAAGCATGACTTGTGAATGTTGACATATACTTGTCTATCTTCCAGATATTCCTTGAAGCTAACTAAAAATATGTCCTTTATTTCTTTCCATGTAATCTTCATGTCCTTCTCTAATAACAGTTTCATGTCTGCATAGATGGGAAAGTTCATTGGCACTTGTTCAACCACATCTCTAGTGCTACTCTCTACAATATCCTTTAATCCAAATCTCTTGGAAATCATGTTGCTTGTACTACTAAGAAGCTACTCAACAACTACTATACCTAGAGACAGAGCAGACACTCACAGAAAGAAAACGTCAGCTTAAAACAAAAGCACTTCAAGGATCGATCATGGAACAAACTCACCAACTGCTGGGAAAGATTGTGCAGTTGTGACTCTCATAGGTGAGGGATTGTCAATTGGATCTGTGCATTTCACAGTCCCAACTTCTAGTGATAGGTATTGATGACTGGAATTGTGCAAAGTGCGGTCCAATGTGGCTTATTATGGACTGGAACTGCGCAATGCACAGTTCAATATCGCTTGATGCTAGATGGGACTATGCATTACATAATCCCAGTGGGAAAGACTCTAGGACTAACTCCTGTAACTGTGGAGAACGCAGTTGGAGCCAGTGACTGACAACCTATGTGCAACTTCTGGAGCCAAGGCAGAGGCCTGAGTTCTAGAAATGTGTAGTGCATGCCGGGAAGAGCTATATCTGAGCCAAGGTAGCCCAAATCTACCCAAGGGAAACTTGAAAACAAGTAGATCTGAATGCATGAGCAAAGGATGGTGCATATTTGAGTGAATGGTCATGTATGCAATCAAAACAAATGCAAGAATCATTCAAAGAGATGAACAACGAAGCTTGTAGGGAGAGTCACTGCAATGGTGACTGTTAGTGCAAAAACTGGGTTATGCTTACGAAACTTAAGAAAGGCAATGAAAAACTTAAAACATCACTTTTACAAAAACAAACTAAAACGCCTGTGGCCATTCAATAAAACATGCCAAAAAACACTCACACAAGCCAAGGAAACAAAAGTGACAGAAAAAGTAGCAAAAGACTTGAAAAGAAAAACTTACCCGGAAAAGTTGTGTCGATCGTACCAAAGGTTCCTAGATTCCTCAGGAATGCAGTGCTCCAATATCGAATTTGAAAATGAGTTTTTGCAACATCCATTAAATAGATTGATTTATTTAGGGTTTGTGACACAAATGCCAAAAATATAGGAAAAGACAACATGTGGCAATAGTTTCTAAAATTAATTTAAGTGTAACTCCCAGTGCTAAAAATATATCCCTCTTTTTTAGGGATTTTTTTTTTTGGGGGGGGAAGGACTGTCATGCATGCATGGACAAACTGCGCAATTCCGGAGAGAACTAGTTAACCCGTCGACACATGCATCAATAATCAATTGAGGAATGCTTCTACATAGTTCCTGGGCTGAGTGGCTCTGGATGCCTCTCCTGATATGCACATTTTCCCAGCTGAAGACAAGTTTTCAGCTAGGTCTACACAGTTCTGGAGCCGAATCTCACAACTGCGATGATCTGTGCAATTCTTGAGAGCAAGGCTCACTGATAGGCTACACTGCAAAATTTATGAGAGCAAGGCTAGCTACCCTCTAGGACTATTTAGTTTTCCAAGCCAGCGAAAGAACCAAATGCAACCAAGTCATGAGGGGTCATCTTGTGGTTAGTCAACAAAGCAAGTAAGCAACACAAGTTGTAAAGTGAAAGATAGATTCAAATGAAAGCACAAGTACCTGAGCAGTGCAAGACAAGCTACTAAGATTTAAGGAGGGAGGATAAAAAACGAAGCGAAGGCAAAATTTTGGAGGGTGTTTGTAGCCACTACAACACAGTGCAGGATAATCCCACTTCCATTGTTGATTCATAACATACATTCTCTACATGTCCTCCAAAATCCTATTGACCCTCTCTGTCTATCCATATGTCTATGGATGATAAGTTGTAATGAAGGCCAACTTTATCCCCAAACCTGCAAATAACTCCTTCCAAAATCTCGAAGTGAACTTGGCATCTCTGTCTGACACAATATTCCTAGGAATACCATGTAACCTCACTATATCTCTAATGAAGACCCATGCTACCTCACTAGCTGAATAAGTAGACTTAACCACTATGAAGTGAGCTACCTTAGTCAACATGTCAACCACAACCATGATAGAATCATGTTGTCTAGATGTCCTCAGAAAACCTGTAATGAAATCCATGAAAATGACCTCCCATTTCTACTATGGAATCAAAATCGGTTGCAGTAAACCGCTTGCATGCTTACACTCTGATTTTACTTATTGACAGTCAAAATATCTAGCCACAAAATATTCCACTTACTTATTCAGATTCAACCAATATTAGAACTTCTTAACATTATCAATGTCTTCTGATATCCCGAGTGACCTGAACACGACTTAGCATGAAATTCTCTTAAGATAAGCTTCTTGTTCTCACTGTTATCATGCATATAGATCCTGTCCCTAAATCTGACAAAACCATCTATAGTGAGATGATAATCCACATCCTGTTGACCTATACCCTACTATTGCAACCTAGGCCTAAACTCCCTATACCTGTCATCCTCTTGTCTTGCTTGCAAGATCTGATCCTGTAATTTTGTCCCATATGAACTCATAGTTGCTAATTGATTTACATGTGCTCATTTTCTAAGAGCATCTACAACCTTGTTCTCCTTACCCTTGATGTACCTAATCTTGAAGTAAAACTCACTGAGTATGGCCAACCACATAGCTTGCCTGACATTCAAGTTCATTTGGTCAAATAAGCACCTCAGCCCATTGTGATCGCTCATTAAAATATTTTTTTCCCATAAGATAGTGCCTCCACATCTTCAATTCATGAATGATCACTACCAACTCAAGATCGTGTGTCACATAATTCTTCTCGTGCTCATTCAGTTTCCTTGATTCGTAGCATACCACATATCCCTCCTACATTGGGACTCCACCAATTCCTCTCTTGCAAGCAATTCTACACACCACAAACTCTTTATTAGGATATGCAATCTTTAGAACCAGAGAATTTGTCAAAAACTACTTCAACTGTTCAAAACTTGTTTCACATTCCTCTGTCCATTAAAATTTCTTTCCTTTCCTCTACAATGATGTAATAGGATAGGAAATTCATGAGAGGTTCCTAATGAACCTGCTATAGAAACCTGCTAACCCCATGAATGATCTAATATCGTCCACATTCCTAGGAGATGCTCATTCCATGATATATTTGTTCTTTTCCAGATCCACTAGTATGCCTTCCTTGGAAACCACATGTCCCAAGTAATTTAACTTTGTCTGAAATAAATTGTATTTACTAAGCTTGGCATACAACTGATTCTCTCTTAGCAATATCAATAATGTTGCTGAGTGTTCGACATGATATTCCTCATTCTTAGAATATATCAATATGTCATCAATGAATACAATCACAAACTCATCGAGACAAGGATGTAACACTCTATTCATTAGACACATGAAAGTAGATGGAGCATTAGTCAAACCAAAAGGAACCACAACAAACTCATAACATGAGGGAAATCCTACCCTGTTCCTTTTGCCAAAGTATGTATTAAATTCCAAAATATATTGCTTGATTTCTCCCAACTTTGCTTTTGTATTTTTTCTATAAAGGTTCATCTTTACCATTTTATTTATTTCCAAAAAAGGAACAGTTTTGTCTTCAATCTCCATAGTTCTTAATTCTTGAGATGATTTAGACTTAAGAAAATCAATCATTTTCTTTTCTAGTTGCGCACTTCATTGCGATTTTTATTTACTAGAAGCAATGATCACTTCTAAATCTCTGACAATGGTCTTATCCTCTACCATAATCAACATATAATCCCTCTTGAATGATGTCATTCCAAATTATCTCTCTAGCCTATATCAGAGACATATTTCCTTTCAATTTCTCCCTTAGTTCTTTGATCTCATCACAAGTTGTCTGATAGTTATTATGATGTTGTGACGCACTTTCCTTTGCCATATTCAAGTGTCTTTCTTTAATATTCAAATTATTTTTTGTGTCATCCAGAATCTTATGGATTTTCTTCTTTTCATCCTCAGAAATTTCTAATTCTATCATGACCTTGGTGAGTTTATCGGCATGGTTTTCAAAATATGGTTGCAAAAAAATTGTGCATACATGAGTATTTATTTCAGTTGCAGGCTCGCATTATGTTCTCTCAAAGTGGCCACTTCCTTATTCCTTTCAAGTAATTCCTGAGTTATGAGTTCCTTCTCCTTTTCAACTTGAACCATTTCTGTAGCCATAACATGTCCAACTGCAGGCATCTTCAACTTCTTCCTTAACACTTGAATCTCTAGTTCTTCCCCATGTAAAATCTTTTGAAAATATATTTATCTTCGAGATTTATTCCAATATTGAAAATTAACTTATTGAGTTCTTCATTTTGGGTATGTAAAGCTCTAGAATTGGATTTTTCTAATTTCAATTGATTTATTATTTTCCCCAATAAATATTCTTCATTATTTTATACCAATGATTCCTTTGTTAAATCACTATAAATAAGTTCCCCAGTTTTCCTGTGCAGATTGGATTTATCGAGTAAGGGAATATCCTTTGCATCCATAGTTAAATTTACAACTTTCAATCCTACTGCAGAAGAAACTATCAAAGCAGAAGGATGAGACAAGGGAATTTTGAGTTTATTTCTCCCTAAATCCATGGCTGAGGGTAATCTGGTATGATAATGTTGTACTGATTAGGCTTCAAGATGAGAAGCTATATTCTCCCTAATCCTTTTATTCTTCTCTTAAACCTCTTCATATGATTCCTTCAAGGCAGAAATAGGGGTATGTTCAACTCCTTTAGGTACATCAGAAGAAGATGTGCATCTCACTTATCCTAAATGTAATTGAAAACCAACTAAAGAATACAATCTTTCAATTGCAGGCTCATATTCCTTTATTTTCCATGTAATTTTGATTTCTTGGAACTGTGACTGGTTTCTTCATCTATGTCAATGACCTCCTCAATCCCTCTCTTAAATCCTTTCTCTACAAGGTGGGGAGTTTCAACCTCCATCCCCTTCTAGGCTGCAAATTGACCACCATTAGCCAGTTTTTATATCTCGGACCTTGATTCATGGATGTATAGAGCATAGGAATTCTCCACCTTTCTTCTTGAAATAATTTGGTGAGGATCATAGGACCATTTGTCTCCTTGCTCAAAGTACATGTCCTGAAGCATTTTATCAACTTCCTCCATAGCCTGTCTATTGTTTACAATAAAAGGCCCAACAATTTTGGGCAGCTTGAACAAATACCCCTTCTTTGCTAGTACAAAATGAATTTTATCTACATTTAAACTTTGTCTAATAAAATCCAATGAAAATAGTCTCATTGGTACAAAAGATGGGAGTCTATAAGGGGAAACCTTTGCTCCATATAATCTAATTTCAACATAATCTTCAAACTGAAACCAGTCTCCTACTTTGACATCTTTGTTGAGCTATAAAAAGGATTAGGCTTTTGGCAAGAGGCATGGTGGAATAAAGTTGTTTATGATAGAATAGACAACTGACATAAAAGAGGCAATGAAATATGGAAAACCCTCATAGTTAGGGTGACTTCGTACAATTTCGGTCTAGTTCACCATTGATTGTTTTCTTTTATGAGAATCCATTATGTTCAAGCCCAAATGCATGAATATTTCTACATGAACATAGAGGAATAAGTAAACCAACAGAGATGGGAATCTGAAGCAACCAGTAAGATTCAGGTTTGACAATTGAGAATTCACTAAACCCTCCCAAAAGGTTGGTATATCAAGAGTCACTTTAGGTTGCATGACCAAACTAAACATTCCTATAACTGCACAATCAATAGTAGAAGTATTTTTTTTCCCCAAAACCCTGGAAATTACTTGCAAAATTGGTTGAACATATTCAACAAAACTATCTATGGGAAACATAGTTTGTTCTAGAGATAAAATCTATCCAACTGGCATAAGATGGAAATATAATTTGGCATAATCTCCTCCATACAAGTTTTTGAAACCAGCTACCAATGTTTCTTTAGAAAAAGATGTATAATGCTTAGAATGTGGAAAATCAAGGGCCTAATGAATAAATAGGGAAAAAATGTGGAAAATATTCTCCCCTAGTGAATTCATCAAAAAAAAATTCTAGGGATAAAGAGAATAAGTCAGCCAAGTGATAAATTTTGGGAAGAAAATGGTCTGAGGGACAATTGTAGAAAATGATCTTGACTTTACAACTCTAGAATATACAGGTGACTCTATTTGACCAACAAGGATGTCCTAACATAGTTCAATCATCTTTAGTGTGTAGAGAGGGTCATGAATGTCTCTTTCTGTGTCCATAAGAGGAATGTGGGTGACAAAAGCCATCATAGATACTTTCTTCGACATTTTGAACAATTGGGAAACTGTACATGGTGGATAAATACCTGGTAACCTTAAATTGACGTTGGACTTTGTTATTGGGAAAACTAGTGTCCATTCAGAGCTACTAGTCCCAATAAGACGGGTAGCTATCTTAGAAACAAACAGATTAAAGTTACTTGTGTTTTCCTTTATGAGAGATAGATGAGAGAGAAGCAGAGAGCACCAACCTCAGTCTTTCACTAGTCTCCTTGCTTGTTTCCTCTCTCCTTTGATAGAGCTTTCGCCACTCCTTTCTTGCTTGTCCCACTTCAAAGAACACCTATAGAGTCAAGGTAGAAAAATACCATCAAATAATAGAGATCTATAACCATAAATAATGTAGGATTAGATGTACATTTACCATATAAATGCATACACAAACAAGATTAAGAGATATACAAGCATATGGAGGAAAACTCAAATAGCTTTATTGATAGAAGTAGTAGAAGAGAGGATTACAACCAGGCTGTTTGATCCAACATCATCCTCCCAGCATGAAAGCCCTCTTCACCTCGTACAAAGCAAGATCACCCAACAATGTCTTCAAAGAGAAACCAACAACACTTCCTTGTAAATTACAAAATTCCAACCCCCTGATCTCTTGGATGAGGGATCCATATATAGATGTTTTCAGGAGAGTGAGTCAGCTTCTGGGATTTTGATTAGTGTCATTTCTCTGATAGTTCTTGGTTCCACTTGGAGATTTCAGATCTCTTACTCATCCCTAGGCGAATTCAGAGAGGCAAGTGTCATATGAGCAGTTTCTAGAAGATTCTCTAGGTTTCCACCTAGCAAACAGCTTCTACCATTTGTCTGCTCTCGCTCATCGCACCCTATAGAAGGGATTTCTAGTATGCATCGAACCCCTGTGTGTAATAGGTGAGATGCATCGCACCCTATGCATGGAGCAGTCTATATGGTCCTGTTTTGACCAGTTCTGAGTAGTTTTTCATGGAGAACTTCTAGGAGATGATGTAATCAGTTGACTTTGTTTCTTTAGGGTATGAAACAATACTTTTAGGGGTTTATAAGCCCTTGGTTTATGGACATATGTGATTGGGGTTGCAGTGCCCAAATATGTCTATAACAGTTGCCCCCTAAAGCATGAGATCGTAAATCCTTTTGATGTCGGGTGAAATGCTTTATAATGAGGATCCGAGGTTCTGCGAACTAGAAGGTGACCTGTAATAAGATAAAATACAATACATTATCTTCACAATATGTTCATGATCTAGCTGAGGCAGGCATTCCCATGCTCAGCTTTATAAATTCATATTCATGCACATAATACAGAAAATCGTTTGTGTGGTAGATTGATGATTCTAGTAGAGCCATCATCCTTTAGTTTGGATGATTATCTATGCAGCAATGATGTACATTTGATGTCTTTATTTTCCTTAATATATCGCAGCCCGGATGGATGAAACTAGATCCGGGGTCTTCAAACTCGTTCAATCTTCGCCAGAAGTACAAGTTGATCCATGTGAAATGATGTTCTGATGTCGAACATGGAAAGGCATCGCCTGATTACCAGCCAATGATGTAAGTTGTTAACAGGCATGAGAGGAATCACCAATAATGATGATGACCCTCAAGGTACTACAGTACAATTCACATGGTGTGAATACATGAGCTGATGCAATGTTTTTAAAACCGGAACCGGTGACCGGACCGGTCCATCTAATGAACCGGTTTACCGACCAGAACTGGTCTAACCGGGACTGGTTTGGTCTAAACGAACCGGTTTTAAAAAAATATATTAAATAATTAATTTTTAATGAAACAAAACTATTTTTAAGATGTAAAACCATGATTCCAAGCCAATAGAGACAAAATATGCAAAGTTTGCTCATTTATATACCATGTAAAGGTGAATATATCAAAATGGCACCGAGTGCAATACATATCATCGACAAAATAGCAAAATACATAAGAAATGAGGCTCTAAATGGCCTATAAAGTCCAAAAACAATGTTGCAAGCTATGAGGCCATTGGCCTACTACAAGTCTACAGTGTACACATGATCAATCATCAAGTTCATCACCACTACTAGACACAGGATCATCATCAGGAGCTACATAGACATCATCTGGTTCAGAGTCTGAGGATGCCTCAGCCTGATCTACAACCTCAGTATCAATGCCACCAATGACAATAGAAGTGGACCTAATGGAAGCACGAGTTTGTCGACCTGCATGACTAGTGCCTTCCATTGGTTCTTTGCCTTTCCTTGATGCCGCTACTGATCCTGGTTCTGATGCCACCACATAATCTGCTTCATCCCCCGCTAAAGCCATGTCGATATCAAAATCAGCGTCAAACACAGGTTCTTCAGTCTCCTCCACCCATTTTGATGTTGGATCAATATCATCCAACACAATGGGATCTAGATCGGGAGTTTTGCTCATCATTTGGAGCTCCGATTGCATTTATTGTTTACCCCCAAACCATGAAATCCTGAAAACCATTAAGTCTGCTGAATTTTGAGTGAAATCTAAAATTCTAGTTTCTCCATATGAAATCCAATGAGGTCGAAACCACTCTCAAACATCCTGAGTCATTTCATGGTAATGTTAAAAATTTAAGTAAAAGGATGAAAATGAAAATTAAAGGAAATGTCACTTTTACTTTAAGAATTTAACATTACCATTTATTGCCAACATTGTTAGGGTTGAAACACCCTTAGTTTCCCCCCAAAAACCCTAAAACACAGTTAGAAATATGATTTTTTAACTTTACGGTGGGCGTGCCTAAAACCGGCCGGTTTGATACAAACCGGCCGGTTCCGTCCTAAACCGGCTGGTTTTCACCGGTTAGGGCAAAAAAATGGAGAAATGGGCATTCAAACCGGGTTTTTTGGCCGGTTTAGACCGGTTGGCTTGCTAACCGGCCGGTTAGACCGGTAACCGGTTTTTAAAAACGGTTTTTAAAACATTGAGCTGATGTCGAACACCATGAAAATCGTTCGATCAAAGTCCATTGATGTAAACCTGTCGTCGAAAGTGACAAACTTTCCATTGAGGCATGCAAGCTTCAAAGTACTGAAAGGGTTGTCCCTACGTCAACTTCTTGGATAATGAGTTGATGTCGACAAGAAGTGACCCATCGTAGGAGGGCCTTAATGAATCCCACAACTACGACACGGAATGGATCAAATGATTTTGTGGAGGTGAAAACGATCTGATGATACAAGGTTTAGGGTGGTGGTCATGAAAAATGGAGAGTGAAGGTATTGCAGTAGATGAGACGTTGGCTAGGTTGGTGAATTCTTTGAGCGACTTCTCTTGAACATACCGGCGACACTGAAATGGATTGGTAGCGTTAACCCCAAGGTGGATGGTACGGTGGACCAATGGTGATATGACCGGTGAACGGAATAACCCAACCTGACTCAATCATGGTGACAGAGTGAAAGTGTCATGTTCAAGAGCGACCTGCTACCAGTGAAGCTATTCAAGTTTTCTTCCCTTTTTCCCCAGTCATTGCTGACCAGTACCTCTTTATTTTTGTCAAGCTTGAGGAGGATAACATATGTTTGTTCTATAATTTGCCCTTCGGGCAAACCTGTCGCTATGTTTTAATGAGCCTAGCGACAGTGAAACTCGCTCTTGTCTGCATGGACAAGTCTGTCACTATTGTTTTAACGAGTTTAACAACAAAGATAACTCAGTCCTTTTCAATTTTAGAGGGTCTAAAAGGGATGGAAATGCAACTCCAGTGGTCCTTTTTCATAATGTAATCCTTTAAGTCCGAAAAAGTATAAAATAATACGAAAGGGATGACTTTTCGATAGTTTTAACAAGCCGAACAAGACAAGTGCTCAATCTTTTTGTGTAATAATCCCTCAGGTCCAAAAAGATTAAAATCTAGAGGAGGGATGGCACTTTTGGCCGCTTTAACAAGCTGGAGAGGCCAATTTCTCAGCAATCTTTTCATATTTTATGAGTCATATGAAAAGAGCTTAAATGAGACTCGTTTTTTGAGGAACGAGTGATGTTTTTGGATAGCAACTGGTTCCAGGTAAGGTTTGGAACTTTTCAATCATGGCAGTGTAAAGAGGGTGGCTAACAGAATCACTCATCGTAGCTATTCCTTAAAAGGGTAAACAATCAAATGGAGGCGTATGATCGGCTAAAAAAGGGTGGAGGTGATGGTAAGAACACGTCCAAGGTTCAAAAGCTAATAATTATGCGATCATAATGGTTATTTACTGAGGGTGGGGTTCATTTTTTAATGAGCTTGAACTCTATGGGAACATTTTCTCATTGGTAGGTTTAATTTTTAACGAGCTTGAACTTCGCGTAAAACTGCTCATGGTGAGGTTTATTTTTTAACGAACTTGAAATTTGCGTAAAACTGCTTGTGCCAGTCATATAATAAGGATGTCTCATCAGTAGGTTCATTTTTTAGGGAGCTTGCCCCATGCGCAACTTTGCTCCTTAGCTTTTTGTATGCAAGCTAGGAATGACCAACAACTATCCTAGGGGTTAAAGAACTACTGAGGTTAGGTAGGATAGCTACTCGGTGAGAAACATCTCCTTTACTTTGCCGTTTCCGTTGGTCCCGGCAAAGGTGAATGGTGGATCAGACAAATCACCTAACTTAAGCAGTTGAAGTTAGTAAAACTATAGGGTTAGAGTTACGCTGGTCACTTTTCACTTGCGTACGAAAAGGTTTTCATGCCCCCAGGTATAAAGTAGAGTTTCCAGGTCACAATATGGAAGTTCTCGCATTAGTGTTATTGTTCCATCCGCGTCACAGACAAAACCTTCCTTAGCGATGTCCATCTAAATGGATAAAGGTGACTGTTGTCAGTCCCAATCACATAACCTTTGATGGGGGAATATTTTTCCAGTCCAAATCCATTTTCCTAAATGGACAGGGGTATCAGACTAGTCATATTCCTACGCGGAAACCTATCTTATATCTGGGGTTTTCCTGCCGAAGCAGACCAGGGTGCATGCCTCCTCGGTTTCAGTCACAATCATCGAATCACTCGCGATCATCAGGTGGATGGAATGGAGATTGATTAGACATTCCTTGGGAAAAAAGACTAGTTAGGGATGGCATTTGACTAATAGCTGTGTTTTAACCAGGGAATGAAAGCTGGTCAACTAGGTGGACCACTCTGCCTTCATGTGGAAAACACATCACTCGGAAGAGTGAGGAAATGATAGCTCCCATGCTATAAATGTAGTCACGTCCAAGGAGTAGATTGTAATCTAATGGCCCTTGGACTACCATCGCATTCAGATAAACGGTTTTCCTTCTCAAAGTTATAGGAAAATTTGGAAGGATCCCTAACAGTCGATTGGTTCCTTTGTTGAAGCCTGACAGATTTCGAATCTCAGGTAGAAGCGATGGCGAGCCAAGCGCTTTCTAGTTCCTTGATATTCACTCCTTTTTATCATGATTCCTCTACTCTTTTCACTATGATCAATCTTGATATACTTGCTATCAATGATAGTCCATGAATTCTGTAAGCGTATGATTCAGAATGGTACATTAGAGGTAGGCGGGGTCTCCTAGTAGATTCAATCGAAGGAAATGACTAGATTGCTTAGAGGTGGGACCAAATAAAAGGCTAGATAAGTCTCTGACAAACTTCCTTCCTGCAGTAAAGGAATGGGTAGATTGCCCCCATTTTCATCGGAGTCTGTGTTTATGAAGAGAATTTGAACGGTGTCGTTCTCATTCTCTTTGGTGATAGTATCATCTCAAGGTGGGTCCTCTAAAGACAAGATTGGGTCGACTGCCATCTCGACCTGTTGACTTTGGTTTGGTGTGGACTCAGAGGGTTTATCATGCTTTGACCGACAACAACGGTGTGTTAGTCAGATTTTCAATTAGCGATGGACTCGGAAAGAGTTTCTTGTATCCAAGAGGAAGTTGTTGCAGTGATGCAGGGTGGTTATCCAAGACTCTTTTAGCTTCATCTAGGAAGGGACAATGGTGGAGGGCATGATCGCCTTCACACAGTCTACAAGGAAATTTGGATCTTCCTTTCTGTCCATTGACTTCATTTTCACTAGTTGACGGTGTGCTCTCAACATGATCGTCAAAGGTTGAAGACATCGGATTGTGCAAGCGAGGAGACCAGTCCCTCAAGATCCATGGGATGCAGGGACAATCTCGATGATAGTGGTCTCCCTTGCAAATGACACATGGAGATTTAGGTTTGGATTGTGCAGTGTGTGGATTTTCACCAGATGATGCATGGTTGCCCCCTTTTGCCATTGGCTTCTTCTTCTTCTTCTTCTCCTTCCCTTTCTTCTTCTTCTCAGTTACTTGGTTTTTAGTGTTACTAGCTTCACCAAGTGAAGAGGAAGAAGGAGAGAGAGAAACAAACGAAGTAGAAGGTGATGGAGAAACTTTAGTATCATCTGGTTGTTGATTTGATTACTAAGGAATTGCAGTGTTTTGAATGACAGAGGTCGAGAAAAGCCATACGGGTAGGCCAATTTTGAGTCCTCAAAGGGACAATGTGGGCTTGTGTGGAGCACCAACATCCCCCTAAGAGGAGAAGGGACTAGGATTTCCCCCAAGGGGAAATCCTTGTTTGGTAGACTCCATTTCTCAACCTAAAGACCAACAAGGGAATAGTGACGTTATTCCCATTAAAATAAATTTTATGACGCTTTGACACAACTTGCTTTTTCAATTTTTAAGATTCGAGAAAAAGCTAAAGATGACTCTAGTCGCCTTCGATTTTTAATGAGCCTAAAGTGACAAGTGCTCATATGGACCTTTTATTTTAAGGAGTCTGAAAAGGAACGAAAGTGACTACTATGGAAATCTAGACAGAGGGATTACCAAACCAATCACAAAACTACAGAATAATTTTTACAGTACGGTAGTCAATCTTCCCGAATGCTGTGTTCAGTGCATTGCAATTGATAGGGTGGCAGACATGGCTTCCTAAGGATAAAGGATGTAGCCTATTGTGGTCTCCCAATATATACTCGATGGTACGTGGGAGCACAAGTCCGTATTGGCACTTGTCATCTCAAAGAGGAGGAATCACCCAACCTACGATGAAAGTGATAGTTACCAAGCTTTACGATGTCGGAATACGTCTCTAGCCTAGACTTCTAAATGTTGTGCGTTAGGTTCCAAAGAGTTTTTATGTTCACTGAGGTTTATTTTATAGTTGATCTTTCTTAAGAAGTTTTCCTTGAAGGTTCATCATGTGATGTAGATATACAATTCCTAAATATGCAATCTAAGATGATAAATAGTCATTTATTTTCTTTTTGCAATGAAAATCCTAGCTACTAAGATAAGAGAAATGAAATTCTTTCAACATAGTGCAAAGAGCACACACTAGATGCACTTTTCCTAAATCAATTTCCACAAGCAGTCTAAATGCAAATGCACATGCATGTATTTGTTTTCCACTTTCTTAATGTGTGAATGACAAAAAGAAAACAAAGTATAGATCTGAACTATCTTCTTTTAAAGCGACAATACTAACAATTTTATTTTCAAAAAATGAAAGTAAAGCCAAGACAACACTTTGCGATTTCAAATTCAAAATTGCTTTCGACACTTGAAATACTAATGATTCAAATCAAATACAATGGAAAAAGTGTAATCAACTATCAAAAAGAGGAAGACTCTTTTCTTTGACTGAAAACAACACTTGCAACACTTTTAAATCAGAATACGACAGTTCGATTAAGCTACTGTTTGCACAAGAGAGATGTAAATGACAAAAAATACGTAAAAACATTCACAATTCTTTATCAATGGAGGCTGAATAATGAAATGGAAGGGAGTTTCAACAGTGATATACTGATCACAGACAACAAAACTACTGAATAAAGCTGAAGACAATGAAGAAAAACCAAAATTTGGAGGCAAAAACAGTCTCATCTGATCATCGCACCTGTAACACAGGGAAACAGGGATGCATCTCACCTACAGCACATGAGAGGTGCGATGCATCCAGACTGCCAATGAGAGATAGTGCGATGGTCCAGGAATGAGACTGAGCTTGGTTTTTTCTCACAGTTTGCAGCTAAGTTCAGGGGTTTAGGCTGAGCTAATGACAGGCAGTAAACACAAAGTATAGGAGCTGATATAATGAGGTTATTTGAGCTACCACCAAGGCACTTAGGATGTTTGCAAGCTAGATGTCCAGTTCATAAACCAACCTAGAGATTGACTGAAGCAGCGTTGATATACTTTGCAGTTGCATAGCAAAAGCAATTCGAAGGCTAGCTGGCTTGACTTCAGGCTCTGTCTGTGGTTTATAGAGCAAACAGTAATAACGAAACAAAAAAACTATTCACTCCCCAGCGGAGTTGCCATTTTGTTATCGGGAAAACTAGTGTCCATTTGGAGCTGCTAGTCCCACTAAGACGGGTAGTTATCTTAGGAACAAACAGATTAAAGTTACTTGTGTTTTCCTTTATGAGAGATAGATGAGAGAGAAGCAGAGAGCACCAACCTCAGTCTTTCGCTAGTCTCCTTGCTTGTTTCCTCTCTCCTTTGTTAGAGCTTTCACCACTCCTTTCTCGCTTGTCCCGCTTCAAATATCACCTGTAGAGTCAAGGCAGAAAAATACCATCAAAGCATAGAGATCTATAACCATAAATAATGTAGGATCAGATGTGCATTAACCATATAAATGCATGCACAAACAAGATTCAGAGATATACAACCATATGGAGGAAAACTCAAATAGCTCTGTCGATAGAAGTAGTAGAAGAGAGGATTACAACCTGGCTATCTGATCCAACATCATCCTCCCAGCATGAAAGCCCTCTTCACCTCATACAAAGCAAGATTACCCAACAATGTCTTCAAAGAGAAACCAACAACACTTCCTTGTAAATTACAAAATTCCAGCCCCCTGATCTCTTGGATGAGGAATCCATATACAGATGTTTTCAGGAGAGTGAGTCAACTTCTAGGATTTTGATTAGTTTCATTTCACTGATAGTTCTTAGTTCCACTTGGAGATTTCAGATCTCTTACTCATCCCTAGGCGAATTCAGAGAGGCAAGTGTCATATGAGCAGTTTCTAGAAGATTCTTTGGGTTTCCACCTAGCAAACTACTTCTTCCATTTGTCTGCTCTCACTCATCGCACCCTATAGAAGGGATTTCCAGTATGCATCACACCCCCTGTGTGTAATAGGTGAGATGCATTGCACCCTATGCATGGAGCAGTCTGTATGGTCCTATTTTGACCAGTTCTGAGTACTTTTTCATGGAGAACTTCTGGGAGATGATGTAGTCAGCTGACCTTATCCTTTAGGGTATGAAACAACACTTTTAGGGGTTTAGAAGCCCTTTGTTAATGGAAATATGTGTTTGGGGTTGCAGTGCCCAAATATGTCTATAACAGACTTTGAAATTGGCAAGCTAGCAAACACAATTCTACTCTGGTACGCTCCAATACCAACAAGAGATGAGAATATTATGAGAGAAAAATGGGGTTTTATGGGTAAATAAGGAAAAAATGAGAGGAAAATGAAATTTAATGTGGAAGAGATAGATGTACGACATGGTATCATATTGATGATGTGGGAAGGGTGAAGTGACAATATTTGATGACGCGAGAGGATGATGTGGGGTGAGGGTTGACATGGAAGAATGACATGGTAAGGGTTGAATGGACAAATCTCTCTCGCTTTTCGCAGATTCCAACAAAATCCACTTACCGCTCACAGGGGGACCTGTGGTGGTAAGCAAGCCCATCGATGGGTGATATCGTAAAAGATCCTAGACATCGATCAAATGAGAGAGGCTTTCCCACTAAATCTTTTACAAGGGCACCCAAGCTCATAATCTTTGAGCTAATTGTGATGTTGGGTTTCTCTTGTGTGGAGGCTTGATGTCGCTGAAGACATCGTGTGCCAAAACTGTCTGACATTTAACCCTTTTACTTTTTAGGTCGGGTCCCATTGAACCATATAAAATGAATTTAATCGTACACCATCTCAATCCGACATTAACCCCATTTATCTTAAAACAAACCACCATCTAAAATCACTTTGATTTTTCTTCATGATATTTTTTTATTTTATGGAATATATGATTTTTTTGTTTTTTGTTTTGAATTTTGGACACAGTGAAAATGAGCTATAATAGTTGTATTTGAACACCTATTGGAAATCATATTTGGTTTGGATGTTGGGGATTGTGTAGAATGATATACTAGTGAGGAGTCCCCATCTTCTCATTTGAAGAAGTGTGTCACGGAATGTAGAGAAGAAGTCATTTTAGGGGTGGAGTAGGTTCACCATTTTGTGCACACATTATATATTGTACCCCATAATTAGTACACAAAACTGGAGCTACAATGAGGCAATGTGGACTAGGTAGCAATGACATAAAGTTTTATATTTATTTTCCCATTTGAGTAAGATTATACATTAGTATATGGGGTTCTTTGCAGTATCAAAGTTAAGATATTTGCAATGAAGCCAAGGACCGCGTCAAAGGATATGCCACTCTTAGTGTTTTACCATAATTTCTATACTACCAAGACATTGGAAGAGTGTTATGGTGTCGAAAAAGAGGTCAACAATGACAAATATTCTAGGGATCAAAATATCCCGAACCATGAGGGGGAACAATAGGTGAATGGGCCACCACTAGACTCCACTACACAAAACAATATAAATCCTATCAAAACATGTAATGTAAATATTAGTACCAAGGATATTCTAGTGTTCATGGTGATTAGAGATTTTGGGAAAAAAAGACTATAAAATAGATTTGCAACCTACTCTGTGAATATCAGACTTGTTCTCGGACACTTTTGCGTAGATGAAGGGTATAGTTGGAAAGCTAGGGCAATGAGAATCAATTTGAAACTAGCTTCCAAGCCAGTATGTCAAAGACATACTTCCTCAATCCAACTTATAAGTAGAAGGCTAAGAAGGAGTTCGACAGAATGTTGAAAGTGAGTATTGTAGAGCCTTTTGAGGAGTCATAGTGGATAATTCCAATGGTTTTGCACTTGAAGAAGACATACAAAATTGGAATTTTCATAGATTTAGGGAGACTGGATGACTTCTATTTCCCAGATACATTCCCCATCCCTTTTACAAATCAATTATTGTAGAATTTTGCAAAGTAGGAAGCTTATTCATTTATAGATGGATTCTCATCATACCACCAAATTAAAAATTCTGAGGGCCATCACAAGAAAACATTTGTGATAGAGTGGGGTTCATTTCAATATAATGTCTTTCCATTCAAGTTGAAGAATGCACCATTAGTGTTCTCGATTAGTGGTGGAAGCGTTTAAAGAATTTATTCGTCAGTTTCTTGAAATTTAGTTAGATTATTTGATTGTTTTTAGCCTTCTCTAGAAGCATATTGAAATTTTGCAACTTATATTAAATAGGTGTAGGAAGTTGTAGAATTCCATTAACTTGAAAAAAGTGTATTTTTTTCTTGCCAATGGGAATTTTGATTGGGAATGTGGTTTGTAAGCAAGGATTGCTTGTCAATCTAGTGAATATCAATGTAATAATGAAACTTCTACCTCCAATGACAATGCAAAAATTATGCATAACACTCGTACATACTAGGTATTATAGAAAATTTATGCATGGATATGCATGAATCGCCATATCATTGGAGAAAATGCTAAAGAAGGATTGTAATTTTGAATGGAATAAAGAATGTCTGCAGGCATTAGATACACTGAAGGACAAATTAATATCTACATTGATCCTATTGTTTCCCAATCAGAGTAAGGAATTTAATAGTCATGTGGATGTATCAACAACAACACTAGATGCAATACTGGCACAACCAAGAGAAGTTGAAATAGACCATCAAATTTCATTTTCCAGCAAGAAACAATCTTTAGTAGAGAGAAAATATACCACTATAGAATGTATAATTTCATCAATGGTGTACAAGCTGCAAAATTTTATAAATTATATGTTGGGTTCACATTTCAAATTATATACAGACCACTTTGCATTATCGCACCTTTTCAACAATTTAGTGTTGGGGCGATGATATGTAGATGGATATTGTTATTTCAAGATTATGATTCTATAGGGTTGGATTGTCAAGAACCAATTTCAATGAGGTAGGGAATTGCAATGATGGCTTACCAAACATGTAGTTACTTTGTGTGGAGATTGTGGACAATCATTTTTTTGAAATCATCTAGTTTCTTAATACAAGGATGGTGTCATAAGAGCACAAAATAGCATATACAAATTAGTTGGTAGTCAAGGCTACAGACTATCAACCCATTGTGGTATGTTCATACAAGTTGGGTGTAGATGGAATAATCCAAAAATGCTTATTGGTGTGTGAGAGGCCCACCATATTGATAGAGGCAAATGAAGGAGTGTTTGGAGGTAATTTTGTAGGAAAAGCGGCAGTATAGAAGAATTCTGGTGTGGGTCTATGGTGTTTTACTATCCACAGTGATTTGAGGGAATTTTGTCACCATTGCAATGTGTGTGAAAGAGTGGGAAAACCTTCACAACAAGAGGAGATGTTGCTCTCCACAATTTACTTTATAGTCATTTGAGAAGTGGGTTGTCAATTTCATTGGGCTGATCAATCCACCAGTGAGGTGGAGTGGAGTGTGATATATTACACCACAATGGATTATCTAGCTAGATGGGCCAATGCAATAGTTACTAGAGATTGCAATGTAGAGACTGCTACAAAATTTTTATTTGAAAATGTCCTTACTCGCTTTCGATGCCCCAAAATTTGTATGAGTGATCAAGGAACACATTTATTGAAGTAAATTATCAAATATATGGCAAAGGAGTTCTAGATACACTATGAAAAGAGCACATACTATCACCCACAAGCAAATGAAAAAATGGAAGCCTTCAAAAAAAATTTGGAAATTACATTGATGAAGGTTTGTAACGTGTATAGAGATGATCGAGACTTCAGAATTATTCTAGTTGTATTGTCTTATTGGACCATGTCAAAGAAGTACATGTCAAGCACCTTTTTAGCTAGTTTATGTATATGAAGTAGTGATGTCGATGGATCTCATATTCCCTAGACTTTGCATTGTTG
This sequence comes from Pinus tabuliformis, assembly GCA_031772625.1. NCBI lineage: Eukaryota > Viridiplantae > Streptophyta > Pinopsida > Pinales > Pinaceae > Pinus > Pinus tabuliformis. The sequence continues at coordinate 760,492,809 of CM062815.1, read as the reverse complement.
TAGCGACAGGACTAACATAGTCTAGTGAAGTGAAGACAAGACTAGAAGAGCTATTGTAGCTAGAAGAGGATCAATTTATAGTAGAATTCCAAAAAAATGTGAAAAAATATAAGGAAAATGCATGGCATGATTTCCATATTAAGAAAAAAAATTATGGGTTGTGCAATCTCAATCTGGTGTAGGACAAAAAACTTGTGAAGCACCCTCAGAAGTTCCAAAAACATTGGTTGGGTACCTATGTTATTTCCTATGTCACGAATATAAGAGTAGTTCAATTGAGAAATATTAAATGGAGGGCCCCTCAGTGGACTTGTTAATGGGACTAGGCTAAAGTTGTACAAAGGAAGCCACTCCTCAACCAAGGATGACTGGTTTAAAAAAGAAAAATAGTGGTTTATTATATAATTTTATCTGTGTTTGTAGATATAAGATGCACAACAGAGACCACGAGAAGCAATGCGATATACCTAGAAAAGTAATTCCTTACTATCATAGTAAAAGGTTCACACACCATGTACTAGAACACTTCTTAGTTAGGAGAATCAATAGTCGAAGGAGCCTGTGGTGTTGGTGTAGACTAGAATAATGGATTATAGCTAGTAGTCGATGAAGGTAACAAAGAATTGAAAAGTGTAGAAGAGGAGATCAAAAGATGTGTGTGCGACCTATGTGGACTAGACACCATGGATCTTAATGAAATAAAATTAAACAAAACTAATGACAGAAAAATTTGATCCAAGTTGGTTGCTCTATTAGAAAATTTGTTGACATGACTTCCAACTTAGCTAGAACCTCAAAAAGTGTTCCCGCCCGAAGGTCCATACCATGTGAAGTTCAACAAAGTTGTTTTGGGGTAATTCCATAATTGCCCGACAGTTAATGCAACTATATAGGTGTGCAAGGAATGTAATATGTCACTAATGTTTTTGTTTTCAATTCAAATTAACATGTTTTCCAAGTGTAGAGCCAAGCTAAAGAAAATATCCAAATGAGTTCCAAATATTAGAATTTGAATTATAATGCTTATTTCTCAATTCCAAAGTATTTTCACTATGGAATTCTCATCAGTCTTGAAAATATCATTAAGGGAGTTAGTGGTGTGCCACTTCCACAAACTATTGCCAAACTGAAAATTCACATGCCAAAGGAGCTGAAGTATTAGTTGATTATGACCCCAATTCCAAAGGAAGTCATAAAGGAAGGAGAAATTATGGGCATGGTTGAAAAGCTCAAGAAAAATGAGCATAATGTGCATGCTCTCAAGAAGTTGCCAAAATTTTCCTAGTAACAATATACTCATACTATTGAATAGCTATGTCAGTTGGTGGTGGTTGAAGTGCAATAATCGGTCACATGATTAGAAAAATATGGTATGATGAACCTGCTAGAGTTCAATTCAGCTAGAGTTTCAAAGTAATCATATACATAAAATGTTGGGTGTGTGGTATATTCTTTCCACAACTAGCCTCACGTGTGAATGTCATGTACCTTCTCAAACACATTAGTAACAGGGCGTTGCTACATAATTTTACACATGTTTTTACTAAGGAAGAGGGCACCACACTTTTGACTTAGGGACTTAATGACCAAATCGACCTAATTTAGCTACTAGTGGAATGTGGGTGCCACCCATAATGGATTTTGAATTAGACAATCGATATGATTGGAGGGAAAATCGAATGGGTGGATGGAGGGGCCCACATGAGGCTAAGGGGGGCCAAGGAGTTATAATGAGAGATCAACTCTCATTTTGTATTCATTCTGGATAATTGACAAACAAACTCACTCTTGTATGCTCTACTCCTTAGTGATTCTACTGGCTATTTAGCCACGAGTCTTCCGCAGGGAAGATTCAACCTCTACATCGGGGGACCATCCGTGCCTGTTACGGGTGATACCACCCTAGGGCTTTAAGTTTAGAACCCCAATAGAGCAGAGGGCAAATGAAAACAAGAAATGTTCAAGCAATCAAACTAAATGCTTATTCTATTGAACTGTGCAGGAGTGTCCTTACCTGGATGTCCTACGTTTGGGTAGATCCCACAGGGTGCAAACCCTTAGCTTCTCCTGTTGTTCTTGAAACCTGAAAGTTATTCAAATGGAACATATACAGCAGTAGAAACATAAAGCATGTTTATGATATTAACCTTAAATCCTATAAATGAATTACCAATTATACGTCAATATAAGATTCATAAACGAATTACAACATAACTTGATGCATAAACACATTTAATAACATAAACATAACAACATTCCTTTTATTGAAGTTAGCTACAAGTAAAGTGGAGAAAGATGACCTGATTCCTTCTCTGGCTCCAAGCAGAACCATCCTTCAGATCCATCCTTTCCCAACCTTTAGCAATCTTCCTCCATCACCAATACAAGGATATCTCAAGCAAGATGAATGATATCTATAACAAGGAAACAAGGGTTTCCTGAAGCTTTGGGAAGTGCAAGAGGCACAAGAATTCATCAGACTCGATCAGGGACAATCTCACTATAGTATCAATATCTCATATCTTCTCCCTTAAGGCCTTCCCATGGATTTCTATTTATACTTCTCAAATTAGTTTTTTCAGTTGGGAAATAGTTGGGTCACAAGAAATAGGAGGTGAGTAACAGGTAAAACCCATAAACTCCACCTGAAATTAAGGAAATTTAATTATTTTAAGTGTTTGAACATATGTACGTGGGTTGGGTATCTGTTGACCTGTGTGTACATTCTTTTATCATAGGGAAAAGTAGAATATAAGAAATAAAACAATGTTTTTTAGATTTTGGACCAAGTCTGGAAGGAAGGGTTGCCCTAGGCCATAATCAGAGCATCAGATCTACCAAGAGTGGTAAATGGTGTTATAACAGATGCCCCCAAATATATGAGGTCGGAAGGGGTACATGATGGCTGAAATGCATTAAGTGTATAGAAGGAATCATGTCAAGACCGAGGAGGAGTTCACCAGAATTCAGCCTACCAAGCCATCAAAAGAGATCAGAAAGAAACTATTGTCTGAGGCGGGCATACCCATGCTCAGAAATAGTAAAGCATGTCCACATGTCAAGTACAAAAGTAGATCCAATATGCATACAAGTATAAAGGAACTGAAAATACATAATGGATCATTTGATCATAATCCAGAAAGTACATGTCTAAATATCACATATAAAGAGCTTATCAATGATGCTGAAATATGAAGTTGATCACTGACGTCAAGAAACTGATCCAAATAGTACCTAGTGAACATGATGGAATAAATGGTACTACACCGCAACTTAGGTGCCAACATATAAGATGTCGTTGTAAGGAACTACAACATATAAGGTGGATGATGTCAACTAGTAGAAACAGGAGCAACTGACAAGTGAACGAAGACATGCTGATGCAAACCCAAGGTCTTCACCGACCGTCGTGGTACATTTCTACACAATGGGAATGAATGATCTGAGGTCGACCACATGATAAATTGTTTGATTACTAGTCATTGATGTATACCATTGACAAACGTGAGGTTACTCACCGATAATGATGATGAGAGTTAAGGTACCTAGTACAATCTGATAAGTGTCAATAAATGAGTTGTAGTCGAACACTTGAACGAATCTATCAATTAGGAAAAATGATGTTTTCCCACTGTCGATAGTGAAGGAATCTACCACTAATGACTGCAAACCCTAAGGTACTACCAAATGGACTCTAGATATCTTTCCCAGAGAAATGAGCTGAATTCGATGGGAAAAAATCTGCTAGAAGGAAGGCATTAAGGCATCCTTCATCAATCTAGTGCAAGTGTAACCCATAGGCCAGTAATGCGGAAGGAATCGGATGAACAAAGATGTAGTAACCCAACCGAAGCACATTTCCAGCGTACACAAGATGTGGCTAGCACATGTTAGAAATCCTCTGAACCAACGAATAATGAAAGTTAACATAGAGTCGAGGAATTCGCCAATAGGGTCAAATGGAAACCAAGGAACTGCATGAAGCCCAATGTGTGATAATGAAAGCTGATGTCGAACAAAAGGGAAACCACCGAGTCATAGACCCACGATACTAATCGATTATGAGCACAAGGTGACCTATCAATAATGAAAATAGGGTCAGGGTGCGACTCTAGGTCTACCCTCAGATCAATTTGTCGTAGTCGTTAAGAGTAAGACCCACTAGCAAAAAGTCAATGGAGACCTTCTCAAAACATCATGAGCAAAGAACCAATAAAAATTATGTGATAACAAACATGAAACTGACAAATAGGGATGGGCGACTAAAAAATAGGTCAAGAGACACCGTAGAGAGGCCGACTCAAGTTTGTTGCCCTTGAAACAAAGCACGACTCAACTGTGACTATATGGCAGCATATGATAACTTTATATAAGTTTCTCATGCAGGAGGCATAAGAAAACTCTCCATACGATTAGAAGAGGTAACTAATCGGAGCAGTACTAACTCAATAACAAGGTTAAATCTCTCCTAAGTCAAACTAAAGCCCATCCTAATGGAGGAAAGACTTATTTTTGATTGCTTTGTTCAAGGGAGACACAACTGACTCTAGCTGCCATAAAATATGGAAATATTGTCTCTTTCCCACTCTTTTTGGAATATATAATTTTTTTTGTATTTTTCTTTTATATGAATCTTTAAAAAGAATAAAGGAATGTTACAATATAGTGGAAAGAACTGTTACAAAAATATATATTATAGAGCAATGGAAAACATAAAAAATTACAGAAATATAAACACAGAAAACCCATAAAAAAAGGGAGACACAGATATACATGGTTCACCCAATTTGGGCTATGTCCATGGAGAAACAACCAATCCTTCCCTTTTATATCATCCAAAAAACTGAACAGATACAACCTACAAAAAATCCACTGTAATTCCCTCTTCTCTCTCGCTCAATCTCCTCTCTCTTCTCGCTCAGAATATAGGTCTACATAGACGCAATATAATTCCCTTATATATAGCAAGGGGCTCCCTTCTAGGGAAAAAAACCCTAAATTAAAATTAACTTCTACCATCAGATCTCCACCTAATGAACGACCCAGATTAACTATGAAATTATAACATTTTACAAAGCAATTTTACATCTATTTTTAGCTTCGTGGGTACTGCCCCCAATCCGCCCGCCAAGGGGGGGTTCCCAAAGGTTGCAGCCACCCCCCTGTGGACCCCCCCTGCAACGTATATTTTATGGATGGTGTTTCCGCCACAATATGAATTGGGGTTCAATGTGGCGATACCTCTAAATAAAGAAGATAATCAGTCTCCACACCCAACAATATTCCACTTGGAGACGGATTATAGAAACTCCACCACTGCTTCATTTGCTGGACAATGACTCCACTTTGGACCTGGCTATTTCTCATCTTCTTCATCATACTTGAAGACCAATTGAAACTAAGTAGATTCTCAGTTTCTCTCTAATTACAACTTTTGTTAACATATCTACAAGATTCTGGCTAGTGTGTATCTTGTCCATCTTCCAATGCTAACCATATGAAATGGTACATGAGTTGTATATGTTTAGTCTTGGAATGAAATGCAGAGTTCTTTGCAAGATGTATGGCACTCTAGTTGTCAATGTATAACCTGTCCAACTCCTGCTTCTTACCCAATTCATCCAGAAACCTTTGTAACCAAATCATTTCTTTACTAGCCCCTGTAGCAGCAACATAATCTACTTCCGTTGTTGACAGTGCAACAACACTTTGCAGTTTTGGGACCAAACTAACAGTTGTTCCACCTACAGTAAACACACACCATGTTGTGCTCCTCCTGTTGTCTCTATCACCCACCATATCTGCATCAACATATCCATGTATAGCAATGTTTGAACCACCAAAGCATAATTCTTGATTTGTGGTACCTCTCAAATACTTGAAAATCCACTTCACCACCATCCAATGTTCTTTTCCTAGACTATTCATGTACCTGCTTACAACTCCCACTGCATGTGAAATATCAAGCCGTGTGTAGACCATTGCATACATTAAGCTTCCAACTGCTAATGCATATGGAACTTTAGCCATATGATCCATTTCTTCTTGAGTCTTGGGACACTCCTCCTTACTTAATTTGAAATGGATAGCCAAAGGTATACTAACTAGTTTTGCATTCTGCATATTAAACCTTTTCAACACCTTTTCTATGTACTCACTTTGAGACAATGTTAATTTTCGATTCTTCCTGTCTCTAATTATTCTCATACCGAGGATTTGTTTTGCAGCACCCAAATCCTTTGTTGCAAATGAGTTCGCCAATTTTCTTTTGAGCACATTTATTTCCTACATGTTAGAACCTGCAACAAGCATGTCATCTACATATAATAACAATATAATATAGCTACCATCATTTTTCCTTTTGAGATAAACACAATGATCAAAGTGACATCTAGTATAACCTTGTTCAGACATAAACCTGTCAAATTTTAGATATCATTGCCTTGGATCTTGTTTTAAGCCATACAAGCTCTTCTTCAACCTGCACATAGTTTCTCCTTCCCTTTTACCTCATATCCTTTTGGCTGCTGCATATATATATCTTCCTCCAAATCCCCGTCGAGAAAGGTGGTCTTTACATCTAACTGCTCAAGATGAAAATCTTCAGCTGCTACTAGAATTAAAATAGTTCTGATTGAAGTCATTTTAACAATAGGAGAAAATATCTCATCAAAGTCTATACCCTTTTTCTATGCAAACCCTTTCCCCACAAGTCTAGCTTTATACCTTTTTCTACCTCCATCTTCTTCCTTCAATTGTAAACACATTTATTCTACAATGTTGACCTGACTAAGTCTCAAGTCTCATTATGTGCTAAGGAGTCCATCTCTTCTTTCATGGATTGCTCCCACTTCTTCCTGGTTTCTACTTGCACTGCTTCTTCATAACACTCTGGTTCACTAGAATCAATCAACAATACATAATATAATGAAGGAGAGTATCGTTCAGGGGGTCTACTTATCCGGGTAGATCTTCTAACACCACTTTCAGGTGTTTGAGGTGCTTGTTGCTGTTGTGGTTGTTGTTCTGGCCATTGGTCATTATGATTTTCAGGCACCATCACTTTTTCTGTGATCTCATCAAGCACTGTGTATTCTCTATTTTATTTTTCTTGCTTCTTTTTGTTATAGACATTTTTGTGCCTTACAGCTCTAAGCATGAAATGTCCATAAACCAAGGGCTCCTAAGTCCCTAAAAGTGTTGTTCTAACTCCTAAAGGAACAAGGTCAACAAATTACAGCTTCTCTCAGAAGTTCTCCACCTGAAACTGCTCAGAATAAGTCAAAACAGGATTATTTCAGCTGCTCCACTAGCTAAGTGCGTTGCATAGCACCTAAATCCACTGGCTAAGTGCGTTGCAATGCACCTAAATGCACTACCAGGGTGCGTTGAGTGGGAAATGACAAATGGCAGTGTCATTCCGCGAGGTGGAGAGACAAGGGAAGCTTCCAGAATCTTCTCCTATGACACTTGCCTCACTGAATTCGACCAAGAATGAGTAAGAGGCTTTCAGTCTCCAAGTGGAAGCAAGAACTGACAGAGAGAAGCCACTAGTCAAATCATAAGCTGACTCATCCTCCTTGCATACATCTATATATGGATCCCTCATCCCAGAGATCCAGAGGCTGGAATTTTGTACATTGTAAGGAATTGCTGTTGGTTTGAGATACATATCAGAGAATTGGGTGATCTATGCTTTGTTGGAGGTGAAGAGGGGCTTCTTTGCTGGGAGGTTGATGCTGGGTCAGGAATCATCGATTGTAACTCCTCCTGGATCTTCTTGTATATCAATAAAAACTATTTGAGTTTCTTCTCCATGCTTTTGTATCATTGATGCTTGTTACATTTGTATGGTTAACTTAAATCTGATCCTAAGTTATTTATGAATATAAATCCATGTCTTTGTATAGTTTCCTTCTTCTATGATCTTACAGGTACTTGGTGAAGCTGGGCAAGTAAGGGAGCAGGTAGCTAGAAGCTGTAAAAGAGGAGAGAGATTGGATCAAAGGACTAGCGCAAGACACAGGTTGGTTCTTCCATCCCTCTTTGTTTATAGTTCATAAAGAAGATACAAAAGTAGTTTTCTCTGTTTGTTTCTAAGGTAGCTGTCACACCTTAGTGGGATAGAGCAGTTCTAAATAGACACTTTTCCCGGTAACAAAATGGCGACTCCGCTGGGGAAGAATGTCTAATTAGTTGGTTTGTGTATATCTTGTTGTTTATTTCATAAACTTATAAGTAGCATTCGAACTGCATTTGCCATAACAAATGCAAAGTAGACAGCTACTGCTTCAATCCATTCACTAGATCTGTTTATGATTTGAACAGCTGATTCACAAACTATCTGATTGCCCTTGTGATAGCTCTTAGATCCTCCTTAGATCTGCCCCTGATTGTGCATTACTGATTGCTTTTATTTGGCCAAAAACCAAAGACTAAACTGCAAACTGTGACCCAGAACCCGAATAGAATTCTCGTTTCTGCCCCAGCGCAGTTACTGTGAAGACATCCTGCATTTCAACGCACTTCCCGAAAGGGAAACCTGCGTTGCAACGCAGTTTCTCTGTGTTACAGGTGCGTTGATCAGCCTAGCCCTGTGCAGCTGAGGTTCTTGTGCTTCACTCTTTCCAGTTTTGTCTCTGAATTTTGCAGCCTGTGATCAGTGTGTGACTATTTCAAACCCCTTTTCCTTACTGATATTCCGCCTCCTTTGTACAAAAGAAATGTAGATGTTTTTGTGTGTTTGTTGAGTCGTTTACAGTTTTCCATTGCAAAAGTAGAATAATCGTATTGTCGTCCTTTGATTTAGATCTGTCGCAAGTGTCGATTTTGATCATAGGAGAAAGTTTAATTGCTGTTGATGATTGATTATACTTTTACTATTGCCTTTGGTCTGAATTTGTGCATTTCTAGTGTCAAAACGAGTGTTCATTTCAAAGTCGTAGAGTGTCGTAATCATCTCTATCTTTTGATTTCGAAAAGAAGCTTGTTTGTCTTTGTCGCTTGAAAGTAAATTCAGATTTGTACATCAACTTTCTTTTTAGCATCAATACTAAGAAAGTGAAAAACAAATACATGCATGTGCATTTGCATATTGACAGTCTGTTTGGCTTGATTTAGGAAAGTGCATTTACAGTGTGCTCTTTGCTCTTTGCGAAAAGATTGTGTCTTTCTTTTCCCCTAGTAGCTAGGATTTTCATTGCTGAAAAGAGATAAAAGTTTGTTTATCATCTTTAGATTGCATTTTAGGAATTACATCTACATCTCGTGGTGATCCCAAAAGGAAAACTTCATAAGAAAGATCAACTTAAAATAAATTCAATGAACCTAACAACGCTTTGGAACTTAACGCACAACATTTAGAGGTCTAGGCTAGAGACGTATTCCGGCGTCGTAAAGCCTGGTAACTGTTGTCCTCATTGATGGTTGGGTGATTCCTCCACTTTGAGATGATAAGTGCCAGTACGGACTTGTGCTCCCACGTACCGTCGAGTATATTTTGGGAGACCCCTATAGCCTTAAATCCTTTATCCATAGGAAGCCGTGTCGGCCGCCCTACTGATCGCAATGCACTGAACACAGCATTCGAGAAGATTGACTGTTGTACCATAAAAAGTATTCTGCAGTTTTGCGATTGGTTTGGTACTCCCTCTACCTAGACCTCCAGAGTTGTACCTTTCGTTCCTTTTCAGACTCTTTAACGGAAAAGGTCCATCTGAGCACTTGTCACTTCAGGCTCATTAAAAATCGAAGGAGACTAGAGTCATCTTTTGTTTTTTCTCGACTCTTAAAAACTGAAAAAACAAGTTGTGTCAAGGCGTGTTAAAATTTATTTTAAACGGAATATTCATACCCCTTTCCTACGTTGATCTTGGGTTGAGAAAATGGAGCCTACCAACCAAGGAATTCCCCTTGGTGGAAATCCTAGTCCCTTCTCCTCTTGGGGAGATGTTGGTGCGCCCCATATGGCCACATTGTCGCTTCCAGGACTGACAATTGGTTTGCCTGTATGGCTCTTCTCAACCTCTGTCGTTCAGAACACCACCATTCTTGAACAATCGAATCAACAATTAGACAAGTCCAGAGTTGCCCACCAGCCTTCTACTTCCTCTAATTCTTCCTCTCCTCCTTCCTCTTCGCTTGATGGAACTGGTAAAGCTAAAAGCCATGTTCCTAAGGAGAGGAAGGAAAAGAAGAAGAAAGAGAAGAATAAAAAGGAGCCAAAGGCGAATGGGGGAAAATGAGTGTCGTCTAACGAAAATCCACACACTGCACCGACCAGGCCTAAATCGCCCTGTGTCATTTGCAAAGGAGACCACTTTCACAGAGATTGTCCTTGGCATCCCTCGAATATTAAGGGACTGGTCTCCTCGTTTGCACATCCCGATGTCGTCAACCTCTGGTGATCATGTTGAAAGCACACCATCAACTAGTGAAAGTGAAGCCCCAGGACAAAAAGGGAAAGCTAGATTTCCTTGTAAACTGTGCGAAGGCAATCATGCCGTCCACCGTTGTCCCTTCTTAGACGAAGCTAAAAGAGTTTTGGATGATCGTCCGGTTTCACGTTACGACTTCCTCCTGGATATAAAAAACTCTTGCCGAGTCTGTCACTAGTTGAGAATCCAGCTGGCCCACTCAGGTGGTCGGCTGAAGCGCCTATCATTGAAGATAAACCATCTGGATCCATACCAGACGAAAGTCAAAAGGTCGAGGCGGAAGTTGACCCGGTCTTGCCTTTAGAGGTTTTATCTTCAGATGATACAGTCACTGAAGAGAACAAGGATGACACCGTCCAAATTCTCTTCATAAACACAGACTCCGACGAACATGGGGGTAGTTTACCCATTCCTTTACCGCAGGAAGGAAGTTTGTTAGAGCCGTACCCGGCCGTCTATTCGGTCCCACCTCCAAGCAACCTAGTTGTCTGCTTCGACTGGAATCAACTAGGCAGACCCCGTTTACCAGCAAGCATACCATTCCGAATTATCGTTCAAATATATAGAATGGTCATGGCTGGTACCATCATAGATGAGGGGGCTTCTGTGAGTATCCTTTCCTCTACTGCTTGGAAAGCGCTTGGTTCGCCATCGCTTTTGCCTGAAATGAGAAATCTGATAGGCTTTGATAAAGGAACCAGTCGATCTTTAGGGATCCTTCCCGATGTGCCCATAACATTGAGAAGGAAGATAGTTCGCATGAACGTAATGGTAGTTCAAGGACCCTTGGATTATAACCTACTCCTTGGATGAGACTATATTTATTGCATGGGAGCGATTGTCTCCTCACTCTTTAGAGTAATGTGTTTTCCGCACGAAGGAAGAGTGGTCAAGCTCGTGGACCAGCTTTCATTTCCCGGATTACGAATAGCAAATAGTCATATACTGTCCCTAGATGGTCTTTTCACGCAAGAAATGTCTCAATCCCCAGTCCGTCCTCCCGATGAGCGCGAGTAATTCAGAGGGATATGACTGAAACCCAGGGGGCATGCATCCTGGTCTGCTTCGGCAGGAAAACTTTGGGTATAGAGTAGGTTTCCGCGAGAGAATATGCCTAGTTTGTACCCCCATCATTGATTGGAAGAGGGGGTTATTCTAGTACATGATTCTCTTGTCAAAGTTATGTAAGTGGGCGAGCACCGCCACTCACCTTTGTTTATCTCGGTAGACATCGCCAAAGAAATGTTTTGTTTGCGCCGCGAATAGAACAATCTTTGGGTAGCCTGTAAGAGGTAGTACCCTTCCTGATAAAACGAATGTTTTGTCAGCTCGAATAGAGGGTGACCTTGAAACTCTGTTTTATACCTGGGGGCATGCAAACCTTTTGGAGTGCAAGCAAAGAACGATTATTTATCTATTTTTTGAATTAGTCGTTTCCTAACTTGCATAAAGAAAGGATGTGGGGAAAAACTCTAAAAGTTGTCGTTTTTATATGAGACATTCTTATCATATGACTGGATTAATCGAGCAGTGTTACCGCAAGGTTCAAGCTCGTTAAAAAATAAACCCGCACCAAGCAAATGTTTCCACCCGTGTTTAAGCTCGTTAAAAAATGAACTATTCCCTGGTAAATAACCACCGTGAATGAAGCATTTCAGCCGTTAAAGCCTTGGTTGTGTTTGCACCGTCACCTCCACTTTTTCATTGGCCGATCATTCACCTCCATTTGATTGTTTACCCATTTTGAGGAACAACTGCGAAGAGTGATTTCACTAGCCATCCTTGTGACACTGCCATGATTGGAAAATTCCAAACCTTACCTGGAATCAGCTGCTACCCATTTTATCACTCGTTCCTCAAAAGATGAGTCTTCTTTAAGCTCTTTTCAAATGACTCGTAAAATATGAAAAGATTGCCGAGCCATTGGCCTCTCCAGCTCGTTAAAGCGACAGGAAGTGCTATCCCTCTCCTAGATTTTAATCTTTTTGGACCTGAGGGATTATTACACAAAAAGATCGAGCGCTTGTTTTGTTCGGCTCGTTAAAGCTATCGAAAATTCATCCCTTCTGTATTATTTTATACTTTTTCGGACTTAAGGGATTAGATGACGAAAAAGGAATTTTGGAGTTACCTTTACGTACCTTTTCAGACTCTCTAAAAATGAAAAGGACCGAGTTATCTTTGTCGTTAAACTCGTTAAAAAGATTAATAGCGACAAACTTGTCTTTAGACGAGAACGAGTTTCACTATCGCTAGGCTCGTTAAAACATAGCGATGGGTTTTCCCGAAGGGAAAATTATAGAACAAGCATATGTTATCCTCCTCAAGCTTGACAAAAATAAAGAGGTACTGGTCAGCAATGACTGGGGAAAAATTGGGAAGAAAATTCAAAGAATCTTTATTGGTAGCAAGTCGCTCTTGAACATGACACTTCCGCTCCGTGCCCGAGTCAGGTTGGGTTGTTTCATTCACCGGTCACATCACCATGGTCACGCCATACCATCCACTTTTGGGGTCAATGCTACCAATCCATCACATCAGTGTCGCTGATATGTTCAAGAGAAGTCATCCAGAGAAGCCACCTGTGTCTCACCCACTACCATACATTATACTTCATTCCTTCATGACCGCCACCCTAAACCGTATATCATCAGATTGTTTTCACCTCCATCAAAATCATTTGCTCCGTTCCGTGTCATTGATGTGGGATTTATTAAGGCCCTCCTGTGACGGATCACTTCTTGTCGACATCAGCTCATTATCTAAGAAGTTGATCTAGGAACACCCCATTCAGTACTTTGAAGCTTGCATGCCTTAATGGCAAGTTTCTCACTTCCGGCGACAGGTTTTCATCAATGGCCTTTGACCGAAAGATTTTGTGTGGTGTTCGACGCCAAGTCCTTTATTCACACCACGTGAATTGTACTGCAGTACCTTGAGGTTCATTATCATTATCGTTGATTCCTCTCGCGCTTGTTAACAGTTTACATCATTGACTGGTAATCAAGCGATGTCTTTCCATGTTCGACTTTAGAACATTTCTCACATGGATTGACTTGTACTTCGAGTGAAGATCGGATGAGATTGAAGACCCCGGATCTAGTTTCATCCACCCGGGCTGCAATATATATTCAGGAAATAAAGACATTAAAATGTACAGCATTGCAACACAGATAATCATCCTACCAAAAAGGATGATGGTTCTATCAGAATCATCAGTCTACAATCAGACGGTTGTCTGTCCTATGTACATGAAAATGAATTTATAAAGCTGAGCATGGGAATGCCCGCCTCAGCTAGATCATGAAAACAGTATGAAGATAATGTATTGTATTGTATCTTATTGCAGGTCTCCTCCCAGCATTGAAAGAACTTCCGATCCTCCTAATAAAGCATTTCACCCGATAAATGGCCTCATACTTTAGGGGGCAACTGTTATAGACATTTTTGTGCCTTACAGCTCTAAGCATGAAATGTCCATAAACCAAGGGCTCCTAAGTCCCTAAAAGTGTTGTTCTAACTCCTAAAGGAACAAGGTCAACAAATTACAGCTTCTCTCAGAAGTTCTCCACCTGAAACTGCTCAGAATACGTCAAAACAGGATCATTTCAGCTGCTCCACTAGCTAAGTGCGTTTCATAGCACCTAAATCCACTGGCTAAGTGTGTTGAAACACACCTAAATGCACTACCAGGGTGCGTTGAGCGGGAAATGACAAATGGCAGTGTCATTCCACGAGGTGGAGAGACAAGGGAAGCTTCCAGAATCTTCTCCTATGACACTTGCCTCACTGAATTCGACCAAGGATGAGTAAGAGGCTTTCAGTCTCCAAGTGGAAGCAAGAACTGACAGAGAGAAGCCACTAGTCAAATCATAAGCTGACTCATCCTCCTTGCATACATCTATATATGGATCCCTCATCCCAGAGATCCAGAGGCTGGAATTTTGTACATTGTAAGGAATTGCTATTGGTTTGAGATACATATCAGAGAATTGGGTGATCTATGCTTTGTTGGAGGTGAAGAGGGGCTTCTTTGCTGGGAGGTTGATGCTGGGTCAGGAATCATCGGTTGTAACTCTTCCTGGATCTTCTTGTATATCAATAAAAACTATTTGAGTTTCTTCTCCATGCTTTTGTATCATTGATGCTTGTTACATTTGTATGGTTAACTTAAATCTGATCCTAAGTTATTTATGAATATAAATCCATGTCTTTGTATAGTTTCCTTCTTCTGTGATCTTACAGGTACTTGGTGAAGCTGGGCAAGTAAGGGAGCAGGTAGCTGGAAGTTGTAAAAGAGGAGAGAGATTGGATCAAAGGACTAGCGCAAGACACAGGTCGGTTCTTCCATCCCTCTTTGTTTATAGTTCATAAAGAAGATACAAAAGTAGTTTTCTCTGTTTGTTTCTAAGGCAGCTATCACACCTTAGTGGGATAGAGCAGTTCTAAATAGACACTTTTCCTGGTAACACTTTTCCTTCAGCTGATCCTTATACCAAACCCTTTCATTGAATATGACATCTCTGCTCCTAATGATTTTGTTTTCTTCATAATCATAAAAGTGATAACCAAAATAATTAACACCATATCCAATAAAAGTACATTTCTTTGATTTTGCCTAAAGCTTTGTTCTATTTTCTTTATTAATGTGGACAAAGGCTTCACAACCAAAAGTTTTTAAAAATGAGTAGTTTACCTTTTTACCTGTCCATGCCTCCTCTGGAATACCACCATCCAAGGAACTTAAAGGCCCTCTATTTATTAGATAAACAACAATATCTATAGCATATGCCCAAAATTGTAAAGGCAATCTTGCATGTAATCTCATGCACCTTGCATGCTCCATGATTGTCCTGTTGATCCTTTCTGACACACCATTTTCTTGTGGTGTTCCTGGAACTCTCTTCTCTCTACGAATTCCATTCTCTGAACAATACCTATCAAAATATTTGCTGCAATATTCACCTCCATTGTCTAATCTGAGACACTTCAACCTTTTTCTTGTCTAATTTTCAACCAAATATTTCCATTTCTTGTAAGTATCAAATACATCAGATTTATTTCAAATAAAATAAATCCAGGTTTTTCTGGTTGCATCGTCAATAAAAGTAACATAATAACGAGAGCCACCAAGAGATGATACCTGAGCGGGTACCCATACATTTGTATGCACAAGCTCTAATTTTTTGCTCTTCTTTTATTTCCCAACTCTAGGGAATCTGACTCTCTTCTATTTTCCATAAACACAATTCTCACATAATTTTAAATCAACATGCTTCAAAGCTAGCAACAAATTTCTTGAGTGAAGAATTTGCATCCCCTCTCACTCATGTGCCCAAGCCTATGATGCCATAATGCCATATCTTCTCCTATAGAGGTTAAAGCATCAACAGAATTAGAAATACCATTACATAAATACAATGTACCAACATTTTCTCCTTTTTCTATTACCAGGGATCCTTTAGTGACCTTCCAGGTTTTTATCTATAGAAGTAGTCACACAGCTTTCACCTCCCAAATGCCCTGTTGAAATAATATTTTTCTTCAGATATGGAACATGCATTAACTCCTTCAATAGCCATTGATTTCCATTCTGTTATTTTATGAAAATTGTACCCATTCCAATGATTTTACAAGTTTTATCATCACCCAATCGAACTTGTCCAAAATCTCCTTGAACGTAATCATGAAAATGTTTCCTATCATGTGTGGCATGAAATGAGGCCCCTGAATCTACCACCCAAGCATCAATAATATTTTCTAAAGAAAGAATCAAAGCATATTGAAACTCATTGCTTGTCACATTCGCTTCATGATTGTTTTCTTGTTGCACGTCTCCTTCTTTTCTCATTCGAGACTTGCAGTCTTTCTTCAGGTGTCCTTTCTTCCCGCATTTCCAACACACTATCCCTGATCTGGACTTGGATCTGCCTTTCCTTGACTTATTGTGGTATCCTGGGCTCTTTCCTCTTTCCATTTTTCTTCCCCTAGTCTCCGCAATCAAAGAATTACCTGATGTCTCATCGGATCTTTTCCGTCGCATTTCCTTGCTAAGGATTGCATCGCAAACATCATCAAACTTTAAAGTACTAGATCCAGAGATGGAGATTCCAACTCTCTGGCAATGAGAACAGAAATAATAGAGCCCTAACTTCATCATCAAAATTTACCCCTACAGAAGTTAACTGATTGGTAGCTGTATTAAATTCATTTAAATGATCTGCAACAGATCACCTTCTAACATTATCATATTAAGTAAACGTGTCGTAAGAATTACCTTATTTGAGACTGAGGGTTTTTCATATAGTTTGGCCAATGTCGACATTAAACCCTTTATTGTAGTTTCCTCTGAAATATTAAATGCTATCGACGCTGCTAGGCATAGCCGTAGTGTTCCAAGTGCCTTTCTGTCAAGAATATCCCATTCTGTGTCTATCATACTCATCGGCTTCTTTTCCTTTTTGCTCAATGGTTGGTACAAATCTCTTTGATACAGATAATCTTCCATATGCATTCTCCACAAGTGGTAGTTTTGGCCATTAAAGTTTTTGACCCTAAACCTACCATCTTCCACCATTACTCCCACTCGAACCAGGAACCCTTCTCTCCTACAAGTTTATCAGTCAAATAGACCTTCAGCTCTGATACTAGTTGTTAGAAAAGTATATATTACAAAGCAATGGAAAACATAAAATATTTCATAAATACAAACACATAAAACGCATAAAACAAGAGAGACATAGATATATGTGGTTCACCCAATTTGGGCTACGTCCATGGAGAAACAACCATTCCTTCCTTTTAATATTATCCAACAAGCTAAAGAGATACAACCTACAACAGATCTGTTGTAATTCCCTCTTCTCTTTGCTCAACCTCCTCTCTCTTCTCACTCAAAATACATATCTACATAAATGCAATACAATTCCCTCATATATAGTGAGGGGTTGCCTTTAGGGAAAAAAACCCTAAATTAAACATTAATTCTACCGCCAGATCTCCACCTAAAGAATAGCCCAGATTGACTACAAAATTAAAACATTTTAACCCCCCCCTAGACCCCCCCTACAATTTATATTTTACAGGCGGCATTGCCTCCAAACTATGAACTGGGGTCCAATGTGTAGATACCTCTAAATAAAGAAGATAATCAGGCTCCACACCCAATAAGAACGAGTGTTGAAAAATTAGGCGTTCTAGTTCCTGGGAGGGGAGCATTCCTATGCCCAATGCAAGGAGATGAAACTGGTCAAGGACACTCAAAGGAATGTTCATTCCACATGTAAAAGGGTGTGTCAAGTTGCAGAGGCTAAGTGATTGCAAGGTTGATTTTAGAGAAGACATGGTCGAAAAAGTGGCTTAAACACGAGTCTAAGTGAAGCCAGCTCAAGGCCAAAAGGTGCAAATACTCAATATGCAATGCAGCAATACAACTCAACACAAAGGAGCCTCTAGAATATAAGGCCAGAAAGTAGCACATAAGAACGAGAATGAGTCTTCAACACATAAGTCATGGTGGGACTAAAGAGGACTCCTGAGCCTACTTAATATAGCAACATGGTATACCAACGTAAGTGGGGATCTAACTAAGATGCCCATGTAAAGGTTGGCTCTACCATTGCATCATGATTTTTAAAGTTGGTAAGTAAAAATTGTTTGTGAACCAAGACACAATGGGGTTGACCCTATGGCTATCATATTGCAGTATCGAGGCTAGTATGAAAAATTCAGCGGAAAGTGGTATTCCCTAATCTATATGCCAATAAGAAAATGATACCTACCATGATGGGTCTGCGGCCATGGGACCAAAATGATTTCTCGAAGAAGTCTCCAAAATTTCCTGTAAAGACAACCCATTCTGGACACTCCAAGCCAAAAGGTCAAAAATTCCATAAGATCAAAATCAACTTTTGAAAAATTAATTTTTATTTTTCAACTTATATAAGACTTTTGGACTCACAGTTTTCACGTTTGTGTTTTGAGCAAGGAGTTGTGGAGACAAACTCAAACGAGCTTCCTTCGACCAATTGAGCCATTCAAATCATTCCAAAATTTCCAGGTAACCCTTATATCATTCCTTTAATCATTTTTGATACTTTTAGATGTTTTTTCCAAGTTTTGACCGCATGAAAATATGTCAAAAATTTCAAATCTGCATACACGCAGGTTGAATACAGGTAACCCACATATATGAGGGCCCTACACACGACTGTGTGAAAAGGAAACCCGCGTGTGCACGAGTAAGAAAATTAAAACATAAATCTAATGGTTTGAAACATATTTTTTGGGCAAGATTACCATCACCTGGAGAGAAAGGGAGCATAGTGCTATTGATAACCAAGTACTAGAGGACGAAAATGCCTTGGATGCTTTAAGAGGTTGTGGCTTGCTAAAATTCTTTAAAATGCCAAACATGAAAGAAAACACACTATTTCTGGAGATTCTGATACATTACTAGAGAGCAGAGGATGATGCATTGATGATCGATCAGATGCCCCTAAGGATCGAGATCGAATATATTTACGTCATTACCGATCTTTCTCAAACGGGAGAGGTAGTACATTCCACTAGAAGGACGATGGGTAGTTTTAGTGTAGAAGAATACACCCACATATATTATCCTAGTCATCCTGAAAAGATTGCAAGTCAGATTCTAATCAAGCACGTATAGAGCTTGTCCTTGAAAATTCTACTATTTACCATTACCAGGGTAAATGGTTCTACTACTTTACATCAGGCCTCATGAGTATCTATGAGCTTAGCAATGGAATGTCTCACTATTGTGTTTGATTGGTGCACACCTCTACTGACTAATATGAAGAACCAAATGCCCTCCATTTAGAAGGGTTAGACAAAGAACTTTGGGTATGGCACAATCTTATGCTCATTCTTCTTTGAGAAAGTACCTGCGCTTCGACCCAAGGTATTATCAACTATCAGCAGCCTGATGGATCCATGGATGGGTAGATGGGCTGACCTGATGAAACGCTTGGGGGTGGTGATGTCCCCAGGACGACTTTCGATGACAAGTTTTTTGCATGATGGAATCAACAGGACATTGCAGTCGATGACTACCCCTATGTCGGGATGGATTTCTGAGGAGATCCAGATTTAATATTACCATTGAATGCAGCATGGGGCGCCATAGGTAACAAATTTTTAATTTTTAAATTTCTTAATATTTTTTGGATTTTAATATAAATGAACTTAAAAATATTTTTGATGGGACAAGACACTTACAAAATATAATGATCATGTTTCAGATGTGGGGCTAATGAGACCTGGCAGATTTCCCCGACATAGGCATTGTGGAAGAGATGTTGAATGGGCTACAGCTGAGATGGAGAGAGTTCTCCATACAGTTCAGAGGAACTTGGTGAGACTGACTCACCAAGTACCCATGATAGACATAGGGGACCTACCCGAGGAGATGCAGCATCACATGGTAGGAGTACCATGGGACTGGGTACGGCTCTTCCGGCGTGTGGCCAATGTTGTTGTTTATATTATAGCTGCTCATCCTCAGCCCGCTAGATAGATTATCAAATCTTTTTTATGATTAGACATGATGATGGGCATAAGCCCAAATTTTTGTTGAAAACGGCAACAAGAAATGCTAAAAATATCATTGCTATAAATAGAATTTCAGGATATACTCCAACTCTGTTAGAAATAGAAAAAAATAGAAATGCTAAAAATAGCATTTAACACATATTTCATTAAAATTGGAAAGGAGTTTTTTGGTTATTTTGAAATTCTAAATCCACTATTTAATTCCAAATTTAATGAAATATGTGTTATTTCTATAAATAGCATTTCGGGATAGATTCCAATTTTAATTAATCCCTGAATTAAAATTGAGAATTAAAATTCAAATTTGGTCTCAGCAGCTATTTGAGCCGGAGAAGGACTCAGGTCATATTTCTCCACTTTACTTGTAGCTAACTTCAATAAAAGGAATGTTGTTATGTTTCCGATATTAAATGTGTTTCTTCATCAAGTTATGTTGTAGTTCATTTATGAATATTATATTGATGTATAATTGGTCATTCATTTATAGGATTTAAGGTTAATATCATGAACATGCTTTATGTTTCTACTGTTGTAAATGCTCCATTTGAATCATTTTCAGGTTTCAGGAACATTAAGAGACGCTGAGGGTTTGCACCCTGCGGGATCTACCCAAACATAGAACATTCAGGTAAGGACACTCCTGCACAGTTTAGTAGAATAAGCATTTAGGTTGATTGCTTGAGCATTTCTTGTTGTGCTCTTCCCTCTGCTCTATTGAGGTTCTCAACCCAAAGTGGTACGGTGGTCTCACCCGCAACAAGGGGTATGCACAAACCAATGGAGATTTAATGGGATTTTGCAGGGATGATGAAAAGTAATAAGAAAAAATATGAAAGAGTAGTTGAAGGGGCCATGGTTGGAAAAGAGATAGTTGAACATACACCCATTGATGAGGTGTCATCCATTGATGAGGTATTCGGGTTTGTGACTGAGTTCTCAGGTGATAACAATGCACCAAAGGTTAGTGAGGTGCCAGAAGACAACTCCACTGTTGTTGAGGAGTCGATAGGTACAGATGCCTCCAGATCTATGACGGAGCTACCAGATGATAGTCACCTACAGCTAACTAGTGAGCATATCATGCATATTCGGTTGTCTATGGAGGAGCAATTGAATGCTCATGTCAAGCCCATGATGGAGGAGGATGTGCAACCATCCCTTGAGCTATCCATTGATGAGGAGCAACATAGAGACCACACGTTGGGATTTTAGCACAGTTCACTTCAGAGGCACACTCACAGAATCTATAGTGTTATTAGCTCATCCTTATGCATTGGATTGAGAGAGGCAGGGTTGTCTAGACATACCAAAGGGGATGAGAAGGTTAGCAGCACTATTGGGTCACCTTTGCCCATTGGATAGAGAGAGACAGAGCTACCTAGTCAGATCTCATGTGTTGACCTGCGTAGTGGGATGAAATGGTTAGAGTTGCACAAGGTACAACATGCACATGTCGGGCTTGTTTTATGTGCTAGAGTTTGTGCATTCAATCTCTCTCTTGGGGTTGGATGGCAATAGATTCTGAGTTGGTACCTGGTGGAGTGGGCTAAACTCATGGAGATGGTCATAGTTCGAAGTAAAGCTCAGTGGGAGCTCTCAAACATTAAGGGTGTTGGAGGCCCAAGTTGGCATTGGGATCCAAGTGGGGCTTCCTATCCAACATCAAACATGCGAGATGGCTATGGCATTGATGAGGTAGTCAACCCCATCCCTGAGCGCATGTATTCCTTAGGGGAGCTCCAGTTGACGTTGGTGGCCAGGTGGTTTGTGAGAAGAATTCATTGGTTGTTTTGGCATGTTGGTTGTGCAAGGGGGCGCAGGATGATTAACATTCTCTAGCAGGAGCTAGTTCGAGGAGGTGGCATGGGTAGGCCACCAAACCAAATATTGTATGGAGACAATGTTACCCCATTGAGATTTAGGACTCAGGGGTCATAGATGATCGACACAGCAAAGATATCGCCCCTAGCAGGAGTGGAGTTGGGGTGCTCAGGTCTACCAGGATGGATGAGGGGACATGACACATGTCATGGTGGGGTCACTATCAGAGTGGCAGACACTTTGCCACATGCAGGATACCATATGTCACTGGGTGCTATGATAGTAGGTAGTGGTACAAAAGACTACACAGAGTCAAATCATAGCGTTCAATCTTATATAGAGGGATGTGGCCTAATGCATACAT
The DNA here is from genome assembly GCA_031772625.1 of Pinus tabuliformis. Lineage (NCBI taxonomy): Eukaryota > Viridiplantae > Streptophyta > Pinopsida > Pinales > Pinaceae > Pinus > Pinus tabuliformis. Next base: position 760,470,615 of record CM062815.1, on the reverse strand, counting down.
ACCCAATTCTAGGCCATAACACCCAGTGTTGTGCAGGGCTATGCAGCGAGGAGTAGTGGTATGTAGAGGAGCATGGAGATACATGGTGGTACACCATAGCATGTCATTTTACAATGTGGGGTAGGAGGAGGGTTACAGATCCATTTGGGCACATCACTCCCATCTTATAGATCAGTGCTTTAGGGCCCATCAAATGCTAATTCAATTGTTACATGCCCTAAAGAAGTCAACCATCAGAATGCCTAGCTTCCCAAGAAGTTCCATGATTGAAATCATCCAAAAATTGCCTCTAAGAGGATCAACACAAGTAGATACACTACCAGTGTGCTTTGCAGTGCAACCCAGTACACTACTAGGGTGCACTGCAGTGCAACCTAGTACACTACCAGGGTGCGCTAAGCAAATTTGAGCGAAATTTCATTAGGGTTTGGGAATATTCTTATCCATTGGATGCATCTAAAAGCTTCCCAAGTTTATCCACTCATTTGGGCTCGAAATTGGATGAGGGAGGGAGTTAAGGAACATCAATCCCTTTATCCCTTCCTCCATGGAACTAAATCCTAAGTTTGGGAGGGCATTCCTTGTCACCATTTATGACATAAATTCCTTCATTCACCTGTAAAAAGACCACTCATCTAAGTGATCAGAGGCTGGAATTCATTGAATTATAGGGAGATGCTATTAGTATGAGACTTGAGTTGGTTTCAAGTATTGTAATGATGTCAGAATGTCTTGCTTGTTTTGAGGAGAGGATGGGATTGAACTGGAGGAGTGATACTGAATAAAGCAAATTGGGTTGTAACTCTTCCTTTTACTAATAAAGTGTTCAAAGCTTTTTCCATATGTTTGTATCATTCATTAATGCTTTCATATGTGTATTATGAACTTGATTCCATTCTATGTTTAATCAATAGATCATTATCATATGCTTTGATCGATTTTTGTCTTTCGTCTGTGTGCAGGTACTTTTAAAGTGGATTAAGTACGGAAAGGAGTGACATAATTGGTCAATGGAGATAAGGAGTAAGTGGAAGCTATAGGTAGGCTTCTTTACTATCTTATTTAATCTATTGGTTATAGAAAAGGTAGAGAATGCTTTGCACTGTTTTTCTAGACTTAGCTACTAGTCTAGGGGTTTAAGCGTTTATCTGTAGACACTAAAACTTCCCAAAACAAATTGGTGACTCCATTGGGGAATGAATCATATTTCCTAGTAGACAATCCACCTCCTTAGACACCTTAACATACTTTACTTGTTGTAATTCAGCCTTTTCCATTGAATTTTGGTCAAAATTTGAGTTTAGATAACTCTTGAGTGGCCTCACAGGAATCAGTGTAGGCTAGCTTTAGAGACAGTGCATTGCAATGCACCCTCGAGTTAGAGACACTGCACTGCAACTCAGTTACTCCCTCTTTGGCCTGTGCTGATCTTCCTAGGCTCAGATTCCCACCCTTGGAATTAAATTTTTTACCAAAATTCTTCTGATTGCTTGTTTGTTGATTGTAAATGGATGTCATGTCTCAGAAAATAGGTTTTCATATCTTTATTTGGCCCTACTTAGACAAGGATTGATAAATGTTTCTTATGTATTTACTTTGTCATTTTCAATCTATAATTGAAAGTTAGTTTTTGGTTGATTGATCTTTGTCGAAACAAAGTGTCATAAAATCGTAATTTCCTTCGAAAATTGAATTGTCACAAAGTCCTCATTCATGAAAGATAGATTGATTGATGTGTGCATATGAATATTGTTTTTGTTGAAAGTGTCATAACTCCTCATTTATTTGAAAATGAATGTGTCGTAAATTCTTCCTTGAAAAGAAATTGTCACAAAATCGTTATTTTTATGAAAAGAGTTTATTGATCGGTTGTGAATTAGTTTTCATTTTTGTTCATTCACATTAAGGGAAATTGAAAAGAAATACATGCATTTTGCATCGTTCATATTGTATTTTGTGAATGCTTGAAAGGAATAGCTAGGGAAATTGCATTAGATGGGCTCTTTGCTCTTTGTCAAAAATATGATTGCTCTATCCTTACTAGCTAAGGATTTTCATTGTTAAATTGAATGGAAAGAATGCTTATCATATTAGTTGCATTTTAGGAATTTAAAACATACATCACGTGGTGAACCTTCAAAGGAAAATTCTAAAGAAGATCAACTTAAAATTTATTTGAATTTACCTAATGGAGCATTGTCACCTAACGAAAAACATCTAGAGGTCTAGGCTAGAGACGTGTTCCGGCGTCGTAAAACAAAGCAGTTGCTGCTAACTTGTATGCAATACATCCCGAGTGTGATACCTCATTCCACATACGTGAGTATATCATAGCTCTTTCACGTACCTTTGGGTATATATGGTGGTGTTACAGTACGTAAAGTATATGGGAATGCTCTCACTGCACGGTTTTGCATTAGACATCGCTTATATGGACTGGGCCTCCACGTACCTTTGGGTATATATGGGAGGACAACTCTAGGTTGCTATCCATCCTTAGGTAACCGATTCGGTTGCCTTGTACACTGTGATACACCAAACACAGCATTCGAGGAGATTTCCTGCCCATACTTCTTGGTTCACCAAGAGGTATTCTGCAGTTCACAGTTGCTTGGGAAACCTTTTGCCTAGATTATCCCTCTTTTGTTTTGTTATGTTACTTTGATTAAAATAAACTAATTGACCACGGATAACTTCCTCCACACTCACTCCTTAGTTGATCTTAGGTTGAAACATATGGTGACAAATTCGGAGTCCACTGATCAAGGAATTCCTTTTGATGGGAATCCTAGTCCTTTTCCTCCTTTTGGAAATATTGGTGCTCCATATATGGATACATTGTCCCTTCCGGGATTTACCATTGGCTTGCCAGTATGGTTGTTTTCAACCTCCTTGGTTCAAAATGTTGTGATTTCTCCACAATCGAGTACACCTCCAACTGGACAAAATCAATCTCCAGTTGATCCTAAAATTGACCCTTTGCCTTCTTCCTCGGTTGTTTCTTCCTCCCCTTCTTCCTCTTCGCCTGGTGAAAGTATTGGTACTAGTAACTAGGTGGCTAAGAAGAAGAAGAAAGGGAAGAAGAAGAAGAAGAAGAAGCAAATTCAGTAGAGGGGCAATCAAGCAACCATTTCTTTGAATGCAACATCTGATGAGAAACCTTCCATCAAGCTTCACAAAGTTTGATATCCATGCAAACTTTGTGCGAGAGATCATATTCTTCGAAATTGTTCTGATATTCCTCAGATCTTAGAAGAATGGTCTTCCTGTTCACATCATCATGTGTCATCAACTTCTGGAGATCATGTTGGTGACACACCATCAACTAGTGGTAGTGAATTTCATGGAAAGAAGGGTAAAGTTAAGTTTCCATGTAGGTTATGTGAAGGGAATCACCCCATTCACCTTTGTCCCTATCTTGACAAAGCCAAAAGAGTGTTGGATAACCGTCCTACTTCAACAAAGTGACTTACATCTTGTTACAGGAAACTATCTCTAAATCCTTCACTAGTTAATGAATTGACTGACCAAAATCAACTGTTGGTCAAACCCACTCTCTCTAAAAGTGAATACTATGAGTCTATAACCGACCCAAATCAATAGGTCAAGGTAATGGTTGACCCGATTTCACCTTCAGCTACTCGTACCATTCCCGAAGAGAGTGAATATGATACCACTCAAGTTCTTTTTGTTTCTTCATATTCTAATGAGCTTGGGGGTTGTCCTCCTATTCCATCAAGACAGGAGGACAATCCTCCCACTCCTAACTCAATGGGTTAATTCTCTTGTTTCTACCATACCCACTCCAAGTAGTCTGGTCACTTCCTTTGATTGGAATCGACTGGCTAGATTTCGTCTTCCTCCTTATGTCCCTTTCCAGATCATAGTACAAGTTTGTAATATGATTGTATCTGGCACTATTATAGATGAAGGTGCATCAGTGACTATCCTTTCCTCAACTGCTTGGCAAGCGCTCAGTTCACTGCCACTTGTGCCAGTTACTGAGAATATGTTGGCTTTTAATAGAAGAACTAGTCAACCATTAGGGATCCTCCCTCAGTTACCTATTACTTTGGGAGGAAAAATCATTTATCTAAATGTGATGGTAGTCCCAGGCCCTTTAGATTATAACTTACTTCTTGGGCACGACTATGTTTATGACATGGGAGCTATTGTTTCAACACTCTTTTGAGTAATTTGTTTCCCACATGAAGGCAGAATTGTCACCGTTGACCAGCTTTCATTTCCCGGTCCAAATTTGGCTTCTAGTCAGCCATCTTCCCTAAATGGCCCTTTGTACCAATGGTATCATCCCCACCATAGGTTAATTATGTGGCAACCTATTCCATACCTACATCAATTGACGATCAATTCAGTGATATTGGACAACATTTACTGGGGGCATTGGAACCAGATATCTCCTTCATGACATCTTATGTGTTGTGAAAACAAGGAATATGAGGATAACTCTTTTACTATGTCAACCTCGTTAAAAAATGAAATAGGTTCGATGAGGATAGTTCTTTTATTGTGTCAACCTCGTTAAAAAATGAAACAAGCCCATGAGGACAGTTCCTAGTCTTGTGCCAACCTCGTTAAGAAAAGAAACAAGGGTCTCTAAGCAGAGTTCCTTGTCTTGTGTTAAGCTCATTAAAAAATGAAACAAGGTCCCAAGTTCCAAGTCGATTCTTTGATTAGATCTTGTAAAATCCCAGTCGAGTCTTTCACTTGATCTCGTATATGAACCTTCATTCCATCCACCTAATAGCCACGAGTAGTCTACTTAAGTGAATGTAATGAAGCTTGGGGGGCATGCACCTACTGGTAAAGTTAAGTTTCCCTGTAGATTATGTGAAGGGAATCACCCCATTCACCTTTGTCCCTATCTGGATGAAGCCAAGAAAGGTGTTGGATAACCGTTCCGCTTCACTGCAGCGACTTCCATCTGGTTACAGGAGACTCTCCCTTTCATCATGCTGGGGGCATGTAAACCAATATTAAGCATAGTTTTTCATGATTCAAGCTTGTGTAAAAATGAGACTGAATCCAAGCATAGTTTTTCATTTCATGCTTATGTAAACATGAAACTGAACCTAAGCATAGTTCTCTATGGTTCAAGCTTGTGTAAAAATGAACCCATTTCTATTTTTTAACCCTCATAATTGCCATTTATCAACCTCTTCCGTTAGATGAGCCTTGGTTGTTTTCATCCCATTGCCACCATCCCTTTGGCCGATCATATGCTTTCACTTGGTTGTTTTACCCTTTTTGAGGAACAATTGCAATGAGTGGTCTTATTAGCCATCCTCTTCACATAAATCAACATGTTTTGAGAAGTTCCAACATCATCGGAACCAGTTGCTATCCTAGACACCACTCGTTCCTCAAAGCAGAGTATTCTTTAATCTCTTTTCAGACTCTCTAAATATGAAAAGATTGTCGAGCGCTTGTGCTTTCCAGCTCGTTAACGGATTGTAATTGATATCCCTCTTATATTATTTTATGCTTTTTCGGGCTTGAGAGATTAATTTATGAAAAAGAACTTTTGGATTTTCCTTTTCGTCCCTTTTGAAACTCTCTAAACATGTAAAGGACCAAGTTATCTTTGTCGTTAAACTCGTTAAAAACATCAAATAGCGACAAACTTGTCCATCTAGACAAGACCGAGTTTCACCTTCACTAGACTAGTTAAAGCATCAAATAGAGATGGATTCACCTGAAGGGTGGAATTATACAACAAGCACATGTTATCCTCCTCAAGCTTGATAAAAATAAAGAGGTATTGGTCAGCAATGACTTGGTAAAATGGGAAAACGGGGAGAACACTTTATGGTAGCAAGTCGCTCTTGAACATGACACTTTCACCTCATCACCGTGACTATGTGGGTTGGGTCATTCATCTTGATGGTTATCACACCGTTGGTCTATCATACCATCCATTACTTTATTTTGGGTCAATGCTACCAATTCATCTTAGTGTCTCCAACATGTTCAAGAGAAGTCATTCAGTTCAAACTTCATCCTTTGCAATATTGTAATCCTTCATTTTCATGACCGCCATTCCTTAACCTTCTGTCGTCAGTCGATTTTTTCATCTCCAAAATCATTTACCTCGTAAAGTGTCGTTGAGGTGGGATACATCAAGGTCCTCCTTCGATGAGTCTCTTCTTGTTGACATCAACGCATTATCCAAGAAGTTGACTTAGAAACACTCCTTCAGTACCTTGAGGCTTGCATACATCAATGGCAGGTTTCTCACTTATGGCGATAGGTTGACATCATTGGCCTTCGACTGAAATACTTTATATGGTGTTCGACATCAAATCACTTATTCACAGAATGTGAAATGTACTATAGTACCTTGAGGGTCATTATCATTATCATTATCGGTGATTCCTCTCGCGTCTGTTAACAGCTTACATCATTGGCTGGTAATCAGACGATGTCTTCCCATGTTTGACTTCAGATCATCTATTCACATGGTTAGACTTGTACTTGAGCGAAATATTGAATGAGATTGAAGACCCCGAATCTAGTTTCATCCATCTAGGTTGCGATATTTTCAGGAGTACTAAATCAAATGTACAATGGTCTTACATTCATGGTCATCCATTCATGGGTCTATATCTATAGACAACTATATTTGTACATGTAATGAAAGTTTATAAGCTGAGCATGGGTATGCCTTCCCTCAACAAGTTCATCAGAAAAAATCACATTATCATGATATATGTATTGTAATTGATGCAGGTCACCTTGTGCTTCGAAACCTCCTCTCCACATGGTAAAGCATTTCACTCGACATATATATTTTTGACTTCATGCTTTAGGGTTCAACTATTACAGATCCATTTGGGCACATCACTCCCATCTTATAGATCAGTGCTTCAGGGCCCATTAAACCCTAATTTTGTTGTTACATGCCCTAAAGAAGTCAACCATCAGAATGCCTAGCTTCCCAAGAAGTTCCATGACTAAAATCATCCAAAAACTGCCTCTAAGAGGATTAGTGCAGGTAAATACACTACCACGGTGTGCTACATGGCAGCCCAGTACACTACTAGAGTGCACTGCAGTGTAACCCAATACACTACCAAAGTGCGCTGGGAGAATTTGAGCGAAATTTCATTGGGGTTTGAGAATATTCTTATCCATTGGATGCATATAGAAGCTTCCCAATTTTATCCACTCCTTTGGGCTCGAAATTGGATGAGGGAGGGAGTTAAGGAACATCAATCCCTTTATCCCTTCCTCCATGGAACTAAATCCTATGTTTGGAAGGGCATTCATTGTACCATTTATGACATAACTTCCTTCATTCACCTATAAAAAGACCACTCATCTAAGTGATCAGGGGCTGGAAATCATTGAATTATAGGGAGATGTTGTTAGTATGAGACTTTAGTTGGTTTCAAGTATTATAATGATGTCAAAATGTCTTGCTTGTTATGAGGAGAGGATGGGATTGAACTGGAGGATTGATACTGAATCAAGAAAATTGGGTTGTAACTCTTCCTTTTACTAACAAAGTGTTCAAAGATTTTTCCATATGTTTGTATTGTTAATTGATGCTTTCATATGTGTATTATGAACTTGATTCCATTCTATGTTTAATCAATAGATCATTATCATATGCTTTGATCGGTTTTTGTCTTATATTTGTGTGCTGGTACTTTTCAAGCGGATTAAGTATGGAAAGGAGCAACAGAATTGGTCAAGGGAGATAAGGAGTAAGCAGAAGCTATAGGTAGGCTTCTTTACTATCTTATTTAATCTATTTGTTATAGAAAAGGTATAGAATGCTTTGCACTATTGTTCTAGACTTAGCTACTAGTATAGGGGTCTAAGCGTTTATCCGTAGACACTAAAGCTTCCCAAAACAAGGAGTGCCTCACATTGATTGAGGACGTTGTTATTGGGAAAACTAGTGTCTATTCAGATCTACTAGTCCCACTAAGATGGGTAGCTATCTTAGAAACAAATAATTTAAAGTAACTTGTGTTTTCCTTTATGAGAGATAGATGAGAGAGAAGTAGAGAGTACCAACCTCAGTCTTTCGCTTGGCTCCGTACTTGTTTCCTCTCTCCTTTGATAGAGCTTTGCCACTCCTTTCTCACTTGTCCCGATTCAGAGAACACCTATAGAATAAAAGCATCAAAATACCATCAAAGCATAGAGATATATAACCGTAAATAATGGAGAATCAGATGAACATTAACCATACAAATGCATACACAAATACAAGATTCAGAAATATACAAGCTAATGGAGGAAAACTCAAGTAGCTTTATTGTTAGAAGTAGTAGAAGAGAGGATTACAACCCAGCTGTCTAATATAGCATCATCCTCCCAGCATGAAAGCCCTCTTCACCTCATAAAGATCAAGATCACCCAACAACACAATGTCTCAAAGAGAAACCAACAACAATTCCCTGCAAATTACAAAATTCCAGCCTCTGGATCTCTAGGATGAGGGATCCATATATAGATATTTGCAGAGAGGTGAATCAGGTTTTGGGTTTTTGATTAGTGTCATTTCACTGATAGTTCTTGGTTCCACTTGGAGATTTCATGATCTCTTACTCATCCCTGGGCGAATCCAAAGACACAAGTGTCACATGAGTAGTTTCTAGAAGATTCTTTGAGTTTCCACCTAGCAAACTTCCTCTGCCATTTGTCTACTCTCGCTCATCATACCCTATAGAAGGACTTTTCAGTATGCATCGCACCCCCCGTGTGTAATAGGTGAGATGCATTGCACCCTCAACATGGAGCAAGTGAGATGGTCCATTTTTGACCAATTTTGAGCAGTTTTTCATGGAGAACTTTTGGGAAATGATGTAATCAGTTGATCTTGATCCTTTAGGGTATGAAACAACACTTTTAGGGGTTTGATAACCCTTGGTTTATTGACATATGTGATTGGGTTGCAGTGCCCAAATATGTCTATAATAGTTGCCCCCTAAAGCATGAGGTCGTAAATCTTCTGATGTCAGGTGAAATGCTTTATCATGAGGATTTGAGGTTTTTCGAATTGGAAGGTGACATGTAATAAGATACAATACAATGCATTATCTTCATAATATTTTCATGATCTAGCTGAGGCAGGCATTCCCATGCTCAGCTTTATAAATTCATTTTCATGTACATAGGACAGACAATTGTCTATGTGGCAGATTGATGATTATGGTAGAGCCATCATCTCTTAGCTTGGATGATTATCTGTGCAGCTATGATGTACATTTGATGTCTTTATTTTCCTGAATATATCGCAGCCCGGGTGGATGAAACTAGATCCGGGGTCTTCAAACTCATTCAATCTTCACCCGAAGTACAAGCCGATCCATGTGAAAAGATGTTCTGATGTCGGACATGGAAAGACATCACCTAATTACCAGCCAATGATGTAAGCTATTAACAGGTGCCATAGGAATCACCAATAATGATGATGACCCTCAAGGTACTACAGTACAATTCACGTGGTGTGAATACATGAGTCGATGTCGAACACCACGCAAAATCTTTCGGTCGAAGGCCATTGATGTAAACCTGTCACCAGAAGTGAGAAACTTGTCATTGAGGTATGCGAGCTTCAAAGTACTGAAAGGGTTGTTCCTAAGTCAACCTCTTGGATAATGAGCTGATGTCGACAAGAAGTGACCCGTCGTAGGAGGGCCTTAATGAATCCCACATCTACGACATGGAACGGAGCAAATGATTTTGTGGAGGTGAAAACGATCTGATGATACAAGGTTCAGGGTGGCGGTCATGAAAGAATGGAGCATTAAGGTATTGCAGCGGATGAGGCATTAGCTGGGTTGGTGAATTCTCTGAGCGACTTCTCTTGAACATATCAGCAACACTGGAATGGATTGGTAGCGTTAACCCCAAAATGGATGGTATGGAGGACCAATGGTGATATGACCGGTGAACGGAATAACCCAACCCGACTCAATCACAGTGATGGACGGAAAGTGTCATGTTCAAGAGCGACCTACTAGCAATGAAGTTATTCAAGTTTTCTTCCCTTTTTCCCCAGTCATTGCTAACCAGTACCTCTTTATTTTTGTCAAGCTTGAAGAGGATAACATATGCTTGTTCTATCATTTTCCCTTTGGGAAAACCTGTCACTATGTTTTAGCGAGCCTAACGATAGTGAAACTCGCTCTTGTCTACATGGACAAGTTTGTCACTATTGTTTTAACGAGTTTAACGACAAAGATAACTCAGTCCTTTTCAATTTTAGAGAGTCTGAAAAGAAATGGAAAGGAAACTCCAGTAATCCTTTTTTGTAGTATAATCTCTTAAGTCCGAAAAAGTATAAAATATTACGAAAGGGATGACTTTTCCGATCACTTTAGTGAGCCAAAAAAGACAAGCGCTCGATCGTTTTGTGTAATGATCCCTCACGTCCAAAAAGATTAAAATATAGAGGAGGGATGGCACTTCCAATCACTTTAACAAGCTGGAGAGGCCAATTGCTCAGAAATCTTTTCATATTTTATGAGTCTAAAAAGAGCTTAAAGGAGACTCGTTTTTTGAGGAACGAGTGATGTTCTTGGATAGCAACTGGTTCCAGGTAAGGTTTGAAATTTTTCAATCACGGCAGTGTAAAGAAGGTGGCTAATATAATCACTCATCGTAGTTGTTCCTCAAAAGCGTAAACAATCAAGTGGAGGCATATGAAAGGCTAAAAAGGTGGAGGTGATGGTAAGAACACAACCAAGGCTCAAAAGCCGATAGCAATGCGATCACAAAGGTTATTTACCAAAGGTGGGTTCATTTTTTAATGAGCTTGAACTCTGGGGGAACATATGCTCATTGCTAGGTTTATTTTTTAACAAGCTTGAACTTCGCGTAAACCTGCTCATGCTAGTCGTATAATAAGGATGTCTCTCATTAGTAGGTTCATTTTTTAGGGAGCTTGCCCCTACGTAACTTTTCTTCGAGCCTTTTGTATGCAAGCTAGGAACGACCAACTATAAAAATAAAAAAATAAAAATGAAATTGGTTGTTTTTGCTTGTATAAAAAGGTTTGCATGCCCCCAGCATAAAAAAAAAAAAAAAATTTAGTAACCATATGGAAACTTACTGTGGTTAAGCAGGATGATTTTCTGTCAATACTTAGACAAAACACTTCCTGCACTTTGTCCACCAAATAGACAAAGGTGAAAGGTCACTCGAACCGATCACATAACTTACAAGGAAACTTATCTCTACAGCTGGGTTTGTCCGCAAAATAGACAAGGGTGCATGCCCCCTAAGCTTCGTTACATTCACCAGACTACTCGCAATAATTAGGTGGATGGAATGAAGGTTCCTTTACGAGATCAAGTGAAAGACTCGACTTGGAACTTTTCTCAGCCTTGTTTCATTTTTTAACGAGCTTGACACAAGACAAGGAATTTTTCTCAGATCCTTGGTTTCATTTTTTAACAAGATTGACACCAGTCAATGAACTATCCTTTGGCAACCTTTGATCACAACTCATAAGGGGTCATGAAGGAAAGATCTGGTTCCAATGCCCCCAGTACATAATGTACAACATCATTGAATTGATCTTCAGATGTGTAGGTATGGTACGGATTGGAGGCAATACCTCGCGCTGATCCACACTATCAAAATGGTCAGAGTTCTTCTTTATCCTTGATGATGTAGAAGATATCATATGACAGGTTTCCACTGTGGCCACTTCCGCCAGATTACTCAAAGGCGGAAGGGAAAAAGTACCCATTAAGGAAGAGTCTTTTAGGAGACCTACTCCAATATTTTGAAGCGATTGAGAACTTCCATGGATCAATGGAATGCTTCCGGTAACTTGAGAACTGTTGGGGAGGAAGGTGAGTTGGTCAATGATTGTGATTCCGTCTTGAAAGGGGATTGCAATCTTTCTAAAATATGTTGACACAACAATAGCCATAGCATAAATCCAGGGCCTGCCTAGTAGGATATTGTAGTCAAGGTTTCCATCAATGACCTCGACTTCAATTTATACTGTCTTGCCCCCCAGTTTCACTTGTAAATTACTTAATATCCCATATAGCATGTATGTTATTCCATCGAATGTTTTTAATTTTGTTGATGATCGTGACAAGGGTGGAGAGCCTAAAGTTTTCCAGCAACTCATTAACATAATACGGGTAGATGCCCCCTCATCAATGATTGTTTTATGAATAGTTTTTTTGAGGGTTTTTACCTGTATGAGGAAAGGGAGTTGGGCCAGTAATTGAGGTTCGTATCCTTTATGATTAAAGGCCACTAGATTGGAATCTGCTGGATCAATCCCACTTATCGCTGATAACAAAGCCTGCTTTTGGGAGGGGCAATTCTGTAGTACTTCAAGTGTCGACATAGTGGATTGCGATTGGGCTAGATCCTCCACTATATTATAATTCTGTGCTTCTCGAGCATGAGGATTAAATGTCGATTTATGTACTACTCCCTTATGTGGTTTTATTTTTAATTCAGGAATGATTGGTGGAACAACTTCTGGTGAAGTTGTTGTCGAACTACCGGGTTGATCTGTAGCCTTGTTGTTCAACGATTGTGGATTTCCATAATCTTTATTCCTTGTTGATATCAAAGCATCATTTTGCTGTTTTGAGATGGATAACATAAGCACTTGGGATGGGGAAGCACGATCACTAGCAACCAGGTTTGTTTTTGGGCTCGGAAACAGATTAGTCAACACCGCTGGGGTATTTGAAGTTTTTAAAAATTTCATAACCTTAGCTTTATGTGGACAAACTTTTGTGAAATGCTCATCATCGCATATGTAACATGGATAATGAGGTTTCTTTTGCCCAGTAGGGTTTTCAAAAGATTTTTCAGGAGTCGAATCTTCCTGTTTCTTCTTTTTGTTTTTCCCTTTCTTCTTGCCCCCTGGTTGCTTCGGTTCTTTATCTTTGTCGGTCGACATGGCATTAACCTCTGAGGCAGGAAGTTTATCATTTTCCTTTTTACTGGAAACTGCAAGGGCTTTATTAGATGAGGCCTTTGCAGTTTGCGTACTTGAGGTGCCAATCACGTCGTCGCCGGCATGAGAGTCCTTGTTTGATTTAGGAGGAGGAGGAATGGAAAACTTTGGTCTAGGAGCATCAAGAATTTTGTCGTAGAGCGTGCCAGACTGAGTATAGATCAAGTCTAGATATTGCGCACGAGCAATGACTTGCTCTTCAGTGACAACTCCCCCCTTAGCCACATCTTCTGTAATAGAAGCTAAAAATGACTTAATAAACCATTCAGCTAGCAGCTGATCAGGATTATATGATTTTACCATTCAACGACAATGTCGCCACTCATGAATATGATCAGATATGTGAGTGGTTGTCGTCTGCTTAAAATTGGTAAAAAGCTCCGTTCCTATTTCGTACCTTATTAGTAACTAAAAATGGGTTAAAAAGGTGGTGGCAAGGGCACTGAAGTTATTGAATGAAGCTCTAGGCAATTCAATGTACCATTTCACTGTCGGACCAGTTAGTGTTCGCTGAAAAAGGCAAATCCTAATCGAATCATCATTAAGAGTGTTGGACAAACACCACAGATGAAAGGTCATCACATGATTCGACGGATCTTCACCCGGATTTCCATTGAATTTAGGAATATCTTATGGAAGTTTATGAGGAATCGCCAGCCACCAAGGGGCATAAGCAATTGGATCATTTGTTAGCCGATTCAGATTTGGTAATTTTAAAGTTGCGACGAAAAGAAACTATCGATTCAGGTTTGGCGAAATATACCCAGGATAAAATGGGATCGCCTGACCAGTGGGTCTTTGCATACCAGCATAATGCATTTGATGTTGATAACTTTGATAAGGTTGATGGGCATAACCATTATAATATGATTGTTGGTAACCGTTTTGAATATATGGCTGCCCATTACTTGCAAAGCTTTGTTGCTCAGGTCCTCGATAAGCTTGCTGGAATTGTGGTTGTTGATATTGCACCAGCCATGGCTGTGAGACCATTTGTTGTTGTCCAATACTGGATGTTTGACCAAGATGATGGGTGACAGTACCCGTTTGAGCCTGAGTCGCTTTAGTTAAGGAGCCACTAATCGGTGGTCTTGATTGAGTCACGGGGACAAGAGGCTATTGTATTACGACCTGAGAGACTTGACGTTGACATACAATAGGAAACGCTTGTAACTGCGACACCATCACAATAGCTGATGTAGTGGGAATGTTCGACACAGGTTGATTTTGTTGTATTGAATATACAACTCTTGGTTGTTGAGGCAGTATTGGAACCCAACCACTGGATGTAATTCCAGCTTGACCCGAACTTTGTTGTAAACTCTCATATGGTTGCTCCCCCAGAGGGAACAATGAAAAGGCATACTACCCCCCATATGGTGGCAATCCAGTGTTCAAAGGGTAAATTGGTCTTTGGAAACTGGACTGCCCAAATTGATACTGATGTGAAGAATCAATTTACTGAGTCTAAACATAAGAAACTCCTGATAAATATCCGGATGAACAAATAGGAATAGACCATGCTATCGAAACAGTCCCTGGGTGGACTCCATCTAGTGGTTGAGAACTAATTGGGATGGATGGTATGCCAGTGAATAGCAGGAATTTCTTCTGCTGTTGTATCAGATGACACAGTCGTAGATGTCGGTGGTTGTTCAGACATATTGAGTCTATCCATAAGATTTCCTAGCGATTCAATAGGAACTTGCGATGAAAAAGAACTAACTTCTATAGCAGAAGGATGTAAGTGGATACCAGTTCCAAAATGCACTTGAGTACTGGGTGGAAGATCCTCCACTATCTCTTCTATAGAAATCAATCCAGGTGGAAGAGGTATACCATCAGGTCCGTAAAATATTTCTAGTGCCGAAGAAGGTATAGACTCTGCAGCGACAGATGTTGGAGGGGTGACACCTTCCGAATCATCCTTGGATGGATTTGGTTTAGGAATAGGAGTGTTTACTGTTACACTAGGATTAGTACTAATGTCCTCTTGTAATTGCAGAACTTCTTCTGTAGAGGCAAGGGTACCAGAAATAATTGGAGTAACTGGAGTCTCTGAGGATGATGAAACACAAGTTTCAAATAAGCCAGGAGACTTCGACCCAGTTAAATGAGATCGCTTGGCCCGGAACGGTTTCGTTTTCTGGCTCAAAAATAGTTGACTCGTTAGTATCCGCGAACGATGGGGTTTTGATTGACTTTCTTTCACGATTACGGATTACTCGATCAACTCAAAATAAAAATGGGAAAATTTTATTCCAAATTAAATGAATTTTATGACGCTTTGACACAACTTTCTTTTTCAATTTTTAAGAGTCAAGAAAAAGCTAAAGATGACTCTATTTGCCTTTTATTTTTAATGATCCTGAAGTGACAAGTGCTCAGATGGACCTTTTATTTTAAGGAGTCTGAAAAGGAACAAAAGCGGCTACTCTGGAAATGTAGACAGAGGGATTAACAAACCAATCGTAAAACTGCAATATGCACCTCGATAGTAAATTATAGAGAAATTATCGAGGAATTTACGTACAACAATCAATCTTCCCGAATGCTATGTTCAATGCATTGCGATTGTTAGGGCGGCAAACATGGCTTCCTAAGGATAAAGGATATCAGCCTATTGTGGTCTCCCAATATATACTCGCCAGTACGTGGGAGCACAAGACCGTACTGGCACTTTTCATATCAAAGAGAAGGAATCACCAAACCTACAATGAAAACGATAGTTACCAGGCTTTACGACACTAGAATACGTCTCTAGCCTAGACTTCTAGATGTTGTGCATTAGGTTCCAAAGCGTTTTAATGTTCATTGAGGTTTATTTTACAGTTGATCTTTCTTAAGAAGTTTTCCTTTAAGGTTCACCATGTGATGTAGATATACAATTCCTAAACATGCAATCTAAGATGATAAACAGTCGTTTACTTTCTTTTAGCAATGAAAATCCTAGCTGCTAACGAAATAGAAATAAAATTCTTTCAACATAGAGCAGAGAGCACACACTAGATTCACTTTTCCTAAATCAATTTCCGCATGTAGTCTAAATGCAAATGCACATGCATGTATTTGTTTTTCAGTTTCCTTAATTTGAGAATGACAAAAAGAGAACTAAGTACAAATATGAACTATCTTTCCTCAAAGCGACACTTTAGAAATTTCTATTAAAAACAAAAGGAAGAATAAGATGACACTTTCAATTTCGACTTGAAAACCGCTTTCAACACTTCAAAGAATTGATGATTCAAATCAAATACAATAGCAAAAGTGTAATTGACTGTCTAAAAGAGGAAGACTTTATGACATTCTTTTTCTTGATTGAAAACGACAGTTGTGACACTTTAAAATCAAAATACAATAGTTCGATTAAGCTACTTTTTGCAAAGGAGAACTGTAAATGATGAAAAATACATAAAAAAAAAACATTTACAATTCTTTATCAATGGAGATTGAATAATGCAAAGGAAGAAGGTTTCAACAGTGATATACTGATCATAGACAGTAAAACTACTTAATAAAGTTGAAGATAATGAAGAAAAAACCAAAATCTGGAGGTAGAAACAGTCTCACTCAATCATCGCACCTGTAACACGGGGAAACAGGGATGCATCTCACCTGCAACAAACGGGAGGTGCGATGCATCCAAGTTTCCAATGAGAGAGAGTGCAATGGTCTAGGGATAAGACTGAGCTTGGTTTTCGCTCACAGTTTGCAACTGAGTTCAGGGGTTTAGGTTGAGATTTTGATAGGCAGTAAACGCAAAGTATAGGGATTGATCTAATGAGGTTATTTGAGCTACCACCAGGGCACTTAGGATGTTTGCAAGTCATATGTTCATTTCATAAACCAACCCAGATATTTACTGAAGCAACAATGATCTACTTTGCAGTTGCATAGCAAAAGCAGTTTGAAGGCTAGCTGGCTTCACTTCAGGCTCCGTCTGTAGTTTATAAAGCAAACAATAGTAACAAAACAAAAAAACTATTCGCTCCCCAGCGGAGTCACGATTTTGTTATCGGAAAACTAGTGTCTATTCAGAGCTGCTAGTCCCACTAAGATGGGTAGCTATCTTACAAACAAACAATTTAAAGTAACTTGTGCTTTCCTTCATGAGAGATAGATGAGAGAGAAGTAGAGAGTACCAACCTCAGTCTTTCGCTTGGCTCCTTACTTGTTTCCTCTCTCTGTTGATAGAGCTTCGCCACTCCTTTCTCACTTGTCCCACTTCAAAGAACACCTGTAGAATCAAAGCAGAAAAATACCATCAAAGCATAGAGATCTATAACTGTAAATAATGCAAAATCAGATGTACATTAACCATACAAATGCATACACAAATACAAGATTCAAAAATATACAAGTATATGGAGGAAAACTCAAATAGCGTTATTGATAGAAGTAGTAGAAGAGAGGATTACAACCTAGCTGTCTGATCCAGCATCATCCTCCCAGCATGAAATCCCTCTTCACCTCATAAAAAGCAAGATCACCCAAAAATACAATGTCTCAAAGAGAAACCAACAACACTTCCCTGCAAATTACAAAATTCCATCCTCTGGATCTCTAGGATGAGGGATCCATATATAGATATTTGCAAAGAGGTGAGTCAGTTTCTGGGATTTTGATTAGTGTCATTTCACTGATAGTTCTTGGTTCCACTTGGAGATTTCATGATCTCTTACTCATCCCTGGGCGAATCCAGGGAGGCAAGTGTCACATGAGCAGTTTCTAGAAGATTCTCTCAGTTTCCACCTAGCAAATTTCCTCTGCCATTTGTCTACTCTCACTCATTGCACCCTATAGAAGGAATTTTCAGTATGCATCTCACCCCTCATGTGTAATAGCTGAGATGCATCGCACCCTCAGCAGGAGCAAGTGAGATGGTCCAGTTTTGACCAATTCTGAGCAGTTTTTTAGGGACAACTTCTGGGAAATGATGCAATCAATTGACCTTGATCCTTTAGGGTATGAAACAAAACTTTTAGGGGTTTGAGAGCCCTTGGTTTATTGACATATGTGAATGGGGTTGCAGTGCCCAAATATGTCTATAAAAGACATGCAGGGAGTGACAGGTCCAGTGACACAGGCAGGACATAGGAGGGTACAACATGGTATAGCCGTAGTCGGGGGTATCAAGTGGTGTACAGGGATAGGTTGGAGCATACAGTGGCATTTCATGGAGTGCGGTGGTACTTGGTGGTATGCAGTGACACATGATGTGGTGCAACGGGCTCTTGGAGCTTTGCCTCCAGGGAGACTTATGGACAGGGATAGTAGGTGTACCATTGGACGCAACTCACCTAGGATCGATGAGGACATTGTCGAGCATTTGGGGACACCATGTTTAGTGGAGGCAGGGCCTCGAGGGAGTTATTAGAAGTTTCGAGGTAGAGAGAGGGTCGTCCATAGGATTACTCTTGAGCATCCCGGCAGACTCTTGATCATACTCTTTGCGACATACACACCCATCATCCTCCAGTGTTGCTTACAATCGTAGAGACTTTGGTTGTTTCACTTTGACACTCTCCATTCATGCAATAGAGCATGGGGGACTCACCCTAGGAACTTAGTTAAGACACCACATGTCATGGGCCGAGAGGAGACTCTCCAGTTAAGACACTTGGTAGGTGCACGAGTTGGCGGTTATAGACTTAGGGATAGCATGGTTGATTGTCTAGGTAGCATATGTTCCACCCCTAGGTTCACACTTGGGGAGGTGACCGAGAGGGAGTTACACGGTGCTTTTTCAATTGGACAACTTGACGTGTTAGGGGAGCATGAGGTGCAGAGTATAGTAGTCCTTGTTGGTAGGATGATGCCTAGGCTTCTGGCAGTACCCGAGCATATCATCAGGAGTTGGGATAGCAAATCTCGCTGTGTGATTTGGCAGGCACAGAACAACTGAATATTTGCGGCATAGGTTCTTGATGCTTAGTGCCTACCTATTGGATACCTACAAGATGCAGAGATGGGGCATAAAGGGGTCCCAACAACTAGCAGCATATCACACCGACAGACAGAGAGGATTGGGGTTTGTAGACCTCTAGTATGGTTATGGTATCCAGGGATCCAATGGATTGATGGGACACTCCACTCCTCACTGAGCATGGTTGAGATAACAAGCAGACTAATTCATTCACAAGCGAACACATGGGAAATCACCAAAGTTCTCACTATAGGACAAGGCAGATTGTTGCCTAGGATTTGGGCTAGCCATGGAGTGATAGGCACTCGCACTATTGAGTCACTTTGGCAAGATTAGCCTAGCCTCGATCATCGCATATATTATGGCCGAGAGTTATGGAAGAGGAGGTTATGGTACAAGCATGTCAGGCAGTCATTGATGACCAGAGTGTCATGATGTCAGCAAGATAGGTTCCTTCTGCGATGGGCAGGGGATTCTGGCATAACAGCGATGAGTAGTTCAACTACCCGTAGATGTGAGCTGGTTTCTATGGGAGAGGGTCGTGTTGATCTTCCATTTGGTTTTGGTGATTCATTAATGGTGTGGGGAACTTCACCAGTATGGCAAGGTGATCGATGAGAGGAGATCAGGGGAGGCCCGAGTAGATGAGGGTTCAATTTCACCAGGATTGTATTTCATCTTTAGGAGTTTACTCTTGAGATGGACTATTTGGTAGAGCAACTTCATGAGAATTTGGGCAGATTTTTACATTGTGATGATGCTCTACTTATTTGTGATAGACACGGGGGTTCTAATGGCCATATCTGACAGGATAGTGAGTGTCGCAAGGCTTCACGTTGATTAAGTTGGTTTGGGATCCTGGGATCGAGGGATTCCTTCACTATAGGATAGTACAACGATCAGGGATGATCCAATTGCACATTTTTGACCCTAGTGAAGTTGTAGTGATAGTGGGGGTCCACAGTCAGAGAGGATGTTTTTTCAGCCATTACTTGAGGAGAATCGATGTTTGGTGCATTGGACCAACTTCCTAGATGAGGATGCCACCTAGGAGGGTGAGAATATTTTGGAGCACCTAGCTTTGAGGTTGCTTGAGGGAAAGAAACATTTGGGAGGGAAGGACTGTCATGTCCCTTCTAAAACACATTACTAAGAAGGTGCTGCTACACAATTTTTCACATTTTTTACTAAGGAAGAGGGCCCCACACTTTCGAATTAGGGACTTAGGGGTGAAATCGACTTTATTTAGCTGCTAGTGGAATGTGAAGGCCACTAACATAGGAGTTTGAATTAGCTATTTGATATGCTTGGAGGGAAAATCAAATGGCTGGATGGAGGGGCCCACATGAGGCTAAGGGGGACCAAGGAGTTATAAAGAGAGATCAACTCTCATTTTTTATTCATTCTGAACATTTGACAAACAAAGTCACTCTTGTACGCTCGGCTACTTAGCGACTCTATGACTGTTTAGCCACGAGTCTTCCCCAGGGAAGATTCAACTTCTACTTCGGGGGACCATTCGTGCCCGCCATAGGGAGTCTGTTCCACAGAGATTACAGTTGTTTCCAGCAGCGATTCATAACTCAGCTAGCCACACAGAGGAAGGGACTATGTGTTTTCTGGGCAGCAAGAAATACATAGAGGTTGATTCAGCCATCCAAGAGGCTGAAAATCCAAAGTCAAAATCAGAGAAATTTCCTTCTAGTTTGTATCCAAGGAGTCTAAGTTTAAAAGGGTAGAATTATCTGGGTAGTTTTTGGGCACTTCCCAGTAGGCCGAAAGTCAGTAGATGTAGTGGGAGAGGAGCTCCCAAAAGGTTGAAAATCCAAAGTCAAAATCAGAGAAATTCTCTCCTAGGTTTTTCTTGGTTTTGTCCAAGGAGCCTAAGGATAAATTTGCATAATTTTCTGGGTAGTTTTTGGGCACTTTCCAATAGGCTAAAAGTCAGCAGATGGAGTTGGAGAGCAGCTCCCAAAAGGCTGAAAATCCAAAGTCAAAATTAGAGAAATTCCCTTTGGGTTTTGTCCAAGGATTCTAAGGCTAAAACAACCGAATTTTCTGGGCAGTTTTTGGACACTTTCCAGTAGGCCGAAAGTCAACGGATGTAGCTAGAGAGCAACTTGCAAGAGGCCAAAAATCCAAAGTCAAAATCATAGAAATTCCCTTCTGATTTTTTCTGGGTTTTTTTCCAAGGAGTATAAGGCTAAAAGGGAAAAAAAATTTGGGTAGTTTTTGGTAGCTTTCCAGTAGGCCGAAGTTAGCAAATCAATAGTTTACTAGGACAATGCAGAGCCTAGTAGAGAAATAGTTGAACAACCATCTTTCCAGCAATTCTACCACCTGGGTTTGGTCCAACTTGTCCTTGAGACAAGCGCAGGTGCACTACTCCATTTATATATTGTAATCATGCTCTCATATTTCATAATATATAGCTCAACAGTTCTAGTATTATAGTGTTTCATGGATGTTTGCTAAATGTTCTTAATTTTCCATTGTTGCACTGTTTGTTTAATTGATTGATAACTTAAATTCCTATTTAGGAACATTATCTTGAAGCAAGGGGGTTAGAGGGGGGAAGGCATCTCTCCCTTCGTTGTGTCAAGTGCAATGGGGGGGTCACGGGGGGCAGCAACCCCTCCTATCAGGGGGTTTGAGGGGGGCGGTAGCCCCCCTTTACGGGTTTCGAGGCAATGACTCATGTTTTTTTTACTCTATATTAGGTGGGCGAACTTACCTATGGTTTTGTGCGTGGGTTATGCACATGGTTTTGGGCATGATGGACTTCTGCCCATGGTATCTTGTAGATCCGATCAAGGGAACTATAGTTATGTTCTAGTCCAAGGTTAATGGATTAGGGTTTATGGATGCTTCAGCATGTATATATATCTATTATAAACTGAAAGGAATATAATGAAAAACCAAAATTAGTAGTCTTGGTTTTGGGATCCAGGGGAAAATCTTTGTGTATATATGTTTTATTTTTATGCTCTTACCATTGTTTAGTTTTTGTTTTTTAAGAATTCGTTTGCAGGTAATTTCTGTACAAGATTAAAACCTACATAAAACTAATACTCAAGTCTCTACATGGCATTTTCTAGCATTGAACAGGATGGCGTGTGATTTTCCACGAAGATAATGCCATGCAAGTTTCCAACAAAGTGTAGAAAGGATCAATGCCCAATAGGCATAGTCATAGTTTACGAAGTGCATGGAAGGAATACAAATGAAATGGGATACATTCCTATTGAAACAATTCATGTAAGAATAGCTTAACACGAAGGAGAAAAACACCAACTTACACTACTTGTGATTGTTGATCATGATCACCCTCACTGCATGGAAACTCCCAATGGATAACCATTTCCTTATCCATACAAACCAAACTTCATTACACCCACATTTGGTTCTTTATGTTTTACCACAGAAAAGAAGTGGCAATAGGATAATAATGAATTTTTTATATGTGGAAGGATGACATTAGCCATATTAATGGAAAATTATCATGCATGCTATTACAAACTGCGATTTCTTATTAAAGGCCCTGTGGCGTTGTTTTATGCCACTTCACACTCTTTTCTTATTCTATCCAAATCTAACCCCAATGAACAATGGTTATGATTTTGATGTAAGCTCGATGAGGATATTGTGTCAAATATCATTGATGAGTTCCCAAGGGAATGGAAGACAGTGATGGCCGATGTATCAGTTCCTATCAAACAACTAGATATTAAAGACATTAAGTCAGAGATGGAGACATATTTAGAGGTTGAGTAGTTAAATGGCCAACCAATATTATAGGCTATGCCCCAAATAGAGACTCGTCCAAATACACTATTGCAAGAACCAGAGAAACAACACCCTACCATGCCACCATGGTACCCAAAGGAACAAGAATTTGTGTCCGAAAAAGAGGAGAGGCCACTTCTAGGCCAATAGAAGGGTGTGAGAAAGAAAATGAAAGCTCGTAAGACAATGGGGTTTGAGCCTAGTCTTTCTAAAGAATGTTTCGAGAGACTGGTGACACAACTCAAGGAAGTGATAGAATAGGGGATTGTGCCCCTTATCACATCCATAGATAAGGTTTCTTAGGAGTAGGAGTTGTAAGACTACACACAACAATAATTGAAGCAGCTACATCTGATGAAACAGATTTCTAAGGTAACAACTCGTGCACCTAGGTACTAAGAACCATTGAAAACAATAGAGGAAACCATTGCACACCTTTCACTACAGACATAGACATAACAATCATAACCATCGACGAATTCCTCAGAGCCTCACACATTAGTCTTGCCATTAGTTAGAGTCCATTTCACGGACACTAAAGTCTAGTAGCATGCCCAAGTGTTACCTTAGGTAGACTTAATTATTTCATAGATACCAATCTCCATATTTCATTATTTTCAAAACTTTATTCCACAAGAGGTCCAATTTTGATCACAAATATCCTCCATCGACCTTATCTAGTCAACCTCTAAGCATCAATCTCTATAAGAAGCATAGAACCAGCTAAAATAAGCAAGGGAGCAAGAAGGAGAAAGAAAAGGGAACTTCTATGGGTTGTTAAATAAATATATAGTAAAATTCTCGGTGTTCCCATGAAGGTTGATGTTCCATTAGAGGAAAAAATTTCAAAGATAAAACTGGTCATTCACAGCCTCGAGGTGAAGTTGGAGGAGTAAAAACTAAAAGTCAAGCCTCCTACCCCACCAAAAGAAATTGATAGAAGGGAGAAATCACACACAAATTCTATATCTTTTGAGAATGTGTGGAACAAGGAAAATGGGTGTACCAAACTCTATGAAATAGGTATAGACCTCTAGAAAACATTTTCACATAGTGCCAAGCTCAAGGAGATTTGTTTAAAGGTTCAAGCATCTAAGTAGTAGAGTGAATCCATACGCAACAATCTACTATCTTCTCCCACTTAACAATACTAAGTTGTGATGCTTGAGACTGCAATATTACGAAGACAATTTAACTAGTGGAGAGCGAAGCAACAATAGTTGGAACAAAAATTCGAGTGGCTATAAGATGAGGCTATGAAGCTCACTGATGTTCTTATTGCGGTAAAGAGTACAACACATGATCTTATTTTCGAGACCGTGCTGCTACTCCACGTTTCTTTGATGTCTAAATAAGCTTTTGTAAACCTCACCAAAACCACTCAGAGAATCAAAACCACCACACACAAGACCAAGGAATCATTTGATAACCTTTCAACAAAGGTCATCAAATTCATCCAACCCTTAGTGTATAAAGACAACAGAGTGGCTCAGGGATGAAACACTAATAATGTGGACAATTATTGAGGTAAAGAAGGGGTGAAGGGATTTTTTTTTTAATTTGGCTAAGTATGGGGATACTTCATACAAAGGGATTCACACCATGTAGATGCATGGAAAATCATGCATATGTGCAACATAGGCCAAATATTACTATGAGTTAACTGAAATATTCCTCAACCCACAAGATATCCAGAAAAATAGCGCAAGTTTGTTAGATCTGGGCTAAGGTTGGGATTCGAGTAGTCTGTATGGTGTGGTGGATGGTTAAGCCTTTGCATGTTTTAGTAGAACTCATCTAGGTGAGTGTTGATGGTGTTGGACCCACCAACATTCAGGGTATCACCCAGGTATGAAGTCCCAACTACAAATCACACCGTTTGGTGTGGGATTCCCATCTGGTATGATGGCCCAATTGCCATTATCTTAAGGATTTGCCTCAACTCTTGCTTGTCAACATAGGAAAGTGGTCTACTTTGTCTTCAAGAAGTGAGGTTCGCATGCTTGTTGAGTGTAAGTGTTACTTGTGTTAATGGTTCTTTCATTGTAGAGGGAGAGAGGGTGAGAGTGAGCCCCAAGTCGGTTGGGAGAAGTCCCAACTCTGCTAGGAACACACAACACAACAGGACATGCACAACTTCCGACGGAACAGTTCACAACGATGTGACATTCACAACACACAAGGGAAGATAACACCTATGACACTCAGCAGATTAGTCTACACAAGTGCAATGGTTGTTATAGAATTTTTTATGTGAAAGGTATGTCTAATGTCCAGGAGAGTAGTCTACACGGGCGAGACAATGTTAATAGCATATGCAACACATTTTCATTAACATATGTGTATTACAACAAGTGAATTAGATAGAGTGTTAAACACATGTTCAAGAAACATGCATTACAAGTGTTAAAGATCAGTCTTACAATAGATACGATACATGTGTGAAAATGTTTGGCCTGTTAGCAGGTTTCTGAATTAAGAGAAAGCTCCAAGACACATCGTTACACCATACATCACTAACCCCTTGTGAGGGGCGTTGGAGCCACTGCTTGCTCCTCAAAGAAAATATAATAGACTCTCTTGGCTATGTGTGAGGAGCTGAAGTGAAATGTCCTTTCCATGTACAAATGAGAGGGTATTTATAGCCAAGTGTGAAACTGACCCTTGTGGCTATTCGACTAACCTCATGACTGTTTGACTTCCATGACTTTTCGACTTTACATTGCTCTTTGTTCAACAAGTGGGTCTCTTGGACTTCCACGTTACATTACATTGATTTGACAACATGGCCCACAGTGGAGATGTAGACAACATGACTCATGACATGACTCGACATGACAATGTTGGTACATTTGTGCAGCTGCTAGAGTGCATGTCGAGCTGCAGTGTTACTAGGTGATGGAAGTCTTCATGGTGTGTCATAGCTTCACTTATGCATGGAAAAGTGTGCAGAGTCTTTTATGGTTGTTGTTTTGCTTGATGTTTCTTTGGCACGTTGCTCCTTGCTTATATGTTGGAAGGCTTGACAGTCTCATCTATTCGTGAAAGGTGCATGTTTGTCCGCTAGTCCGTCTGTGAGAACATCTTGCATGTTTGCTCGTCTGTTCGTCCGTCCGCGAACACATCTTTGCATGATCATCCATTCACAAGTAAATCTCTTCACATGCATCATTCGTTCATCCATTGGTGAACATGTCCTTCTGCATGTGCTCCCTTCGTTCATCCCATTTGTCATTGTGCCATGTTTGTTGGTGTACCTCTACCTACAGTCACTCATGACGAGACGACATCAAATCCAAAAACCTCCTAGTCTACCATGATACATGATCATTTTGGATGTAGATGATCAGGAGAGGTAACAAGGTTGGGAGGTGGGATGATGACTCTAAGCACTACTGGTCAAAACTGCGCAAGAGTCATTGGGTGATGAAGATGGGAAATCCAAGCCGATAGTGACTATCCGTGAGGTCTAGCTCGCTGAAAGGAAAAACTGCGAAAATTTTGGGAGGGACAGCCCAGGCCACAAGAAGGAAAGGCAGATAGAATCTACGTATTTTCCAGAACAAACGGGCAGCATGGGCTTGCCAGCAAAATTTGCACAATTTTCTTGAGGAATAGGCTGGGCTGCATGGAGAATCAGCAACCAGAAATTATGCAATTTTTTGAAGGAATTGGCTGGGAGCCTGGCAGCTGAAACTGTGCAATTCCTAAAGGGAACTGGTAGCTGGCTGCTGGGTCACTGGTAGTAGAATCTGTGCAATTCCCAAGGGGAATACGTAGTCAGCTATCGGGAGCTTGGTAGCAAAAACTGCGCAATTCCTGGAGGGAACTGACAGTCTGCTACTGGGAGATGCTAGCGAGGGAAACTACACTGAACCTGGGAGGCCAACTTACTGATCATCTCTACACAATTTCTGAGTTGAGCAGACTACTGGGTAGCAAAATTCCTTCTCATGAAAATTGCATAATTTTTTGGATGAACAGTCAGTCGACTCTCGGGAGGACTGACTAGTAAAACTGCACAATTCTGTAAGGGAGACAGGGATGGGCATTGGGCGTCTTTCCATCCTGTCAGTGCAATTTCCTCAGTCAGCATAACGGGAAAGGTCAGCAACCTCTACACAATTTTTGAGGGGATTTAGTCCTGTGGTGGCAGTCGGGTCCAATTCTCTGGGTGTCCAACATGAAAGTTGATTGGATTGCTTACGAGCAGTGCAACTTGAAAATAATTGTTTGGTGCTTCTGTGCTATTTTGGGTGCCAGTTGATCGAGTCGATGGCGGGGTGATGGTCGAGCTATTAGAGGGAATTCTGGCCATCAGAACTTCAGCAAAATGACTAAGTGTGTGAATGAGTGAAAGATATGAATGTGATCTTACAAACACACACCAACATGACTTGACGACGAGACGACTCAAACCAACCAGACGCACATGTTCAACATGAATGACCGACGGTGCAAGCAACAAGAGTGACACTCGTGATTGATCGTTGATCGAACGTGATGACACATCTGTGATAGTGGATGTGACTCTGTCTTTGAGTGCAACAGATGATTTCATAGCAAATATAACATGTACACACGAAGCGAAAACCTTGAGCATGACTAGAACATAGTCGCAAGAAAGACATTGACATCAACATATAGAAGCTTGGTTGGAATGAGCAAGCAAGGTGGGTACGAAGGCTCACATGAGCTCATGGAATGAACCTGAGTGTATGCAATCATTACATGAAACTCTTACGGGAGGCTCCGAAATTGGGTGCAAGCCAAAATTTTGGAGGGTGGTTGTCGTCGCTACAACACTTGGTGACACACTGGTAGAATTCCAGCTTCTCTTTTTTGGTTCATTTACATCACAGGGCCTTCATCTTTTGAGGAGTATTGAATCACTGTGTGGGTTACTTCGGCTTCCCAATTTACCCCATGGACATACATGGTTCACCTTTTTCCAATTCAGTCAAACACAAATAAAAGTTCATCTTGATCCCAGTGTTTTGAATTCGTGAAGGGTAGTTTAGATCACGAGTTGAAGATTTTCAGAGTATAAGTTTTCATCTCTGGTGTTTCTCTGCTGCGAGCAGGCCTAGACAGTACCCCAATAGAGTCACATAGGAACACATGCATTGCTCCACTACCAGCAAGCCTAGTCAGTGCCTTGGTGGAGTTGCATCCTTCACCTCTTTGCGCAGACAACCTTTCTCTTCTTTTTCCTTTGTATCTTTCAAGAGGACTGTGCATAGGCACTCATTTATTTTTGGGGTAGAAGAGGGATCCTGAATTATTGAGAG
Source organism: Pinus tabuliformis (assembly GCA_031772625.1). Lineage (NCBI taxonomy): Eukaryota > Viridiplantae > Streptophyta > Pinopsida > Pinales > Pinaceae > Pinus > Pinus tabuliformis. The sequence goes on along the minus strand of CM062815.1, from coordinate 760,442,636 downwards.
TAGAATAGGTTGTTCCTTCAAAGAAGCATGTAAGACCTCTAACATTGGTTTTCTTGTTTATATTTTCCCCTTCTCCATTTCTACTAGTTGGATGAGCTTGAACAAACAGAGCAGAAGGTTGACTATAGGCATGAGGCTTCCTAGTGTGGACACAGGCTTGTGGTTGGACCAAAAATTCCCTTACATACGGCTCGTATTTTCTATCAGGGCTTCATCGGTCGAAGGTTGTAACCAAGCACAGAGAAGATGGACACAAGATTGGCCAATAGCTGCAGTGTCACAAGTCTCTTCATATTTCAGCCACATACTCTATTCAAAAGCCAGAACGTAGTATTTGGCAGCACTTATTTCTGGAAAAAAAAATGGTAATATATCAAGAAAACAAAATGAACGTAAACAAAAATAGCAAGCAAAACAAACAAAGTGAAAACAAAGATAGTAAGCAAAGCAAACAAGATGAAAAGAATAAGCAGCAAGCAGACTATGTACACAGAATGGGGCGTTGTCCAGCCTACTAGAAGTAATGCTTGAGATCTTGGCCATTGACAGGAAGGTTGTCAACCCTCCCACTAAGTGATTGCAGATGACATGTGTGTGTGCCAAGTTTCTCATGGACTAGTCCAACTCCACTAGGCTCCGCTACCAGAACCCGGTGGTATTCCAAAAGACCTTTAAGTGAAGATGACACCACTTCTTCAGATACTGCATGCAACATAGGCTTGGATGATGGCATGGGGTAGTTTTTTTTACTCTGGGAGCATTCAAGTTCTTGAAATCAATGCATAAGTGAATTTCCCTGGGTTCCTTACATGCAAGATTTAAATTAGAAACCCAAGTATGATGACAAACATTGCAAGTAATCCAATCATCCAAAATCTTAGTCAATTTTTTTGTATAAGGAGTTCAAAGGACATATGTGTTTTACCTACCCTTCGCTGCAACAACTTGACTCTTCCTTTACCTGGAATCCCATGTTGGATTTCTCATGTATAGTGTGTACTTGGGTCATCATTTTTCCATGTAGACACATCCTGATACTATTTAATCAAGCGTTCAAAGACTTGCCGCTGTTGTGGTGTGCCATTTTTACCGAGACTAGCTATCTTCGGATCATGATTGGTTCCTAGGTTGCTCTATTCATTCTTCGTGATGGACCTGTGGGTTCTACTATTTCTTGGCCCTTGACAAAAGTTCTGCAAATCATTGAGTTTGTTGAGGTAAATCACACCCTTGGGGGTGGGGTTTCCTTTCTTGCCCTCTGCTGATTTTTCAAGGGTTGCTCGTGCTTAGCTTCATCAATTGTTATGTCCTTGAAAGCATCAACATTGTTCGTGGGGTACAGTATCACTTTGAGTGATACCATGTTGAGGTTGATGGTCCTTTGTAAGCTCAACACAAGTGATTCATACTCAGTAACGTTGTTTGTGCACTCGAACTTCAAGAAGCTTGAAATCATGCATCTTCTATTATTTTGGGTGACTGAGATACACACAATCCTTAGGCCGTCATGTGTCTTTGATTTGTCAAAATCTATGGGCCACAACTTTTCTGTACATGGACCGTTTGGCATGCTAGTATTCTTGCTGCTACTATTGCTACTTCTACTGCTATTATTGGTGCAATTCATTGTACATGTTTCATTACCATCGGTTGGGCAAGGAAGGAATCCCAACTGCATGTCTGGTGGGGTTGGAGCTAGTTGTGCAGGATAACATCCCAACATTGTTTCTAGGAGGCAGTTTCTAAACATGAGTTCTATGAAGGCAAACAGTTCATTCTTGCCATTAAGGGGAGTGACAATGTGCTTCATATACCTCTCAAATACTACTGAGATTTGGTTGCATTTTCCCTTGTACAGAAGCCACATGTGCGACCAGTCCGTAGAAAAATATATGTCCAGCTTGTTGGACCAGTCTCTGATGAGTAGTAGACCATATGCTTCCGAGATGTCCATAACAACTATATTGATGCATTGGTGGAATCGACTGTCCTGAGATAGTCAAAAGATCACATCTCATAGTTCACCAATAGATGGTACTAATTTTCGATCAAGTTGGATGATCCATGCAGATATCTCGCTCCATTGTGCATTGATCCTTTTCACAATGGAGAGTGGCATGACATTGGCTACCATGCCAGAATCAACCAAGCAGTTGTAAACATTGCAATTGAAAATTTCAAAAGATAGCAGGAATGGAGGGCAACCTGAGTTAGCTTCTTCCATCTGGAGTGTATTGAGCACAGTGGAAAGTGATCTGGGAGGTGTGCTTTCTCCCTTGCTGGTAGAGGTTGCGTTGTCTATTGTTGTTTATCCCAATGCGTGCAGTAGGATATCTCGTTGACTCTAGATCTTAGCTAACTCGAACAAATTATTGTTTGCTCGAGTTTTCTTCATGTCATCAACAATGTTGTAGTCCAGAGGTGGTAGACCTATCGAGGTGTCCAGGGTAGAACAGATGTTCATGTTGTCCAGCAGAGTGTTTTTCAGTTTGATGCTCATGGATCTACCCTTGTCCACCGATGTCTTCCCCGACTTGTTTTGTGTTTTCTGATTTGGGCAAGTCGGTGGTTCAGCCTTCCTCATCAGTAGTCTCACCTTCTCTTGCATTTCCCCAAGTGTAGGGAGAGCCCCATTACTCCTCAGATTGTAACGGACAATTTTATTTTGGGGTTGCTTCTCGATATTTGTCTTTGACATCATTCACAAGCACTAATACACGTTCACCACATGCCCAAAGTGTGATGGCTCATTAGGTGCAACCTCTTCGTCATCATTAGTGTCTTCCGGCTGCTCTTGCGCAATTTTTTGGGAACCAGTTGCTGCTTGATGAGATACTTCCCTGTCTCTATCTGGGTAGATGGTTGCTTGTAGATGTGTCTTTTTTCTGTTGTTTAAGCTCGGACATTTTTGTCATCAAGTTATTGATGAGGTGAGTGAGGGTTTCAATATCATTTGCTTCCTTATCTCTACCCCTACTCTCCACTTCTTGGGACTTCCTGTTCACATCTTTGGAGTCTTTTTCTATTTCATCATCCTTGATAACTCCAATCACATGTAGGTATTTCTCTACAGCAATAGCATCTTCATTGTTTTGCCAGAAGTGTTGGTTTCGCAGCTCACTTGACAAACTGTGCAATGCTAGTCAGTAGTGCGGATGTGTAGTAATTAATAGTGATCGAGTCATGAGGTTTGGTGTCCGCTACAAATTTGTTCAATATGCATGTAAACCTTTGGTTGAAGTCTTTTACCTTTTATTTCCCCTCCATCTTGAGGCTTCCCAATTATTTCAGTAACATAGTTCGGGTCTTTTCATCAGCCAAACTTTCAAGGAACATGCGTTTGAATGCACCCAAGTTATGTATGGATTTTGGTGGGAGGTACATGGGAAAAATCTACAAGATACATCATCATGACATACCTCAAGGGCCTCTAGTTGTAGGTAGAAGTTATCCAAATGGTCTTCTGCCTCCATTGTGCTTTCAAGGTCGAACTTGATGTTCATTCTCTCCGGCCACTTCAACATATTGTGCAAAACAACCAAGAGAGCCAATGGTCCCTGAGTCATCCATTCTAGATTTGGGCCAGCCATTTCTTCTTATTATCTGTCTTCCCCCTCTCTTTCAGAATCAGACGGTTCCGCCTCTAAGTCCGTTGGTTCGTTTCCACCTCCACCTCCTCCGTTGTTTTCCCGTCTGCCTCCTGTAACGGAGACTGATCTCAAGATCACAAGAGTGTCTTGTTCACCTTCCTGGAATACCAGAGGTTCCTCTCCATCTTCAATAGCTTCTGCCAAAACTTTGAGTGTGGCAAGGACTTCTTCTTCCACTGATGATACAACAACCCCTATAGGAGTGGCTTTTGGCTTCCTTGATGCGTATGGAAGATGTTGTATGCCTGGGATCAGTCCGACTTCTTTCATGAACTGGTGAGTGATGGGACAAACAGAGCAAAGTTGATGATACACAATCTCGTGTATAATATTAGGCAATGAGGACTAACCAACTACAAATTCGCATGGAGGTGAGAGGGAGTGTGAGTTACTACCTTGACCAAATGGTTGATGAATGAGTGTGAGAGGATTTTTAGCCATATACAACTAGCTAACCTCCTTCTAGCACCAGAAATGTTGATGGTGTTGGACCCACTAACATTTAGGGGATCACCCCGATATGAAGTCCCAACTATACCTCACAACATTTGGTGTGGGAGTCCCATCCAATATGATGGTCTAGTTGCCATTATCTTAAGGATTTTCCTCAACTCTTTCTTGTGAGAACAGGAGAGTGCCCTGCTTTGTCTTCAAGAAGTGAGGTTTTTGTGCCTGGTGAGTGTAAGTGTTACTTTTGTCAATGGTTCTTTCACTATAGAGGGAGAGAGGGTGAGAGGGAGCCCCAAATCAGTTGGGAGAAGTCCCAACGGTTTTAGGAACACACAACACAACAAGACATGCACAGCTTCCAATGGAACAGTCCACACATATGCGACTGTCACAACACACAAGGGAAGATAACATGTATAACACTCATCGGATTAGTCTGCATGAGTGCAATGGTTGTTATAGCAAGTTGTATGTGAAAGGTCTATCTGATATTTGGGAGAGTAGTCTACATGGGCGAGACAATGTTAACAACATATACAACACCTTTTCATTAACATATGTGTATTACAACAAGTGAATTACTTCAAGTGTTAAACAGAGGTTCAAGAAACATGCATTACAAGTGTTAAAGATTAGTCTTACAACATATTCAATATATCTGTGAAAATGTCTTGGCCTGTTAGCAAGCTTATAGATTAAGTGAAAGTTCCAAGACACATCATTACACCATACATCACTAACCCCGTGTGAGGGGTGTTGGAGCCACTGCTTACTTGTCAAAGAAAAGATAACAGAACCTCTTGGCTATGTGGGAGGAGCTAAGGTGAAAAGTCCTTTCCATGTACAAATGAGGGCTTATTTGTAGCCAAGGGTGAAACTAACCCTTGTGGTTGTTTGACTACCCTCATGACTGTTTGACGTCCATGACTTTTCAACTTTAAATGACTCTTGGTTCAACAAGTGGGTCTCTTGGACTTCCATGTTACATGACATTGATTTGGGAACATGGCCCATAGTGGAGATATGGACAACATGACTCATGGCATGACTCGACATGACAGTGCTGGTACATTCGTGCAATTGTTGGAGTGCATGTCGAGATGCAGTGTTGTTGGGTGATGGATGTCTTCATGGTGTGTCACAGCTTCACCTCTTCATGGCAAAGTGCACAGAGTCTTTGATGGTTGTTGGTTCACTTAATGTTGCTTTGGCACGTTACTCCTTTCCTGTATGTTGGAAAGCTTGACAAGCTCGTATATTCGCGAAAGGTGCATATTTGTCCGCTCATTCATCCGTGACCACATCTTGCATGTTTGCTCTTCCGTCCATCCATGAACACATCTTTGCATGATCATCCATTTGCAAGCACATCTCTTCACATGCATCATTCATTCGTCCTTTCGTGAACCTATCCTTCTGCATTTTCTCCCTTCGTTCATCCCATTTGTCGTCATGCCATGTTTGTTGGTGTACCTGTACCTATAGTAACTCATGATGAGACCTCCTAGTCTACCATGACACATGATCATTTTGGATGCAGGTGGCCAGGAGAGGCAACAAGGTTGGGAGGCAGGATGATGGCTCTGGGCACTACTAGTAAAAATTGTGCAAGAGTCACTGGGTGATGAAGATGGGAAATCCAAGTCGATTGTGACTCTCTGCAAGGTCTGGCTCAGGTGGAAGGAAAAACTACACAAATTTTGGGAGGGATAGTCCAGGCTGCAGGAAGGCAAGGTAGACAGAATCTGTTCATTTTCCAAAACGATCGGGCAGAAAGGGCTTGACAACAAAATTTGCGTAATTTCTGGAGGAACAAGTCAGGGTGCATGGAGGATCAACAGGAAGAATTTGCATAATTTTTTGGAGGAACTGGCCAGGAGCCTGGTAGCCAAAACTATGCAATTCCTGGAGGGAACTTGCAGCTAGCTGCTGGGTCACTAGAAGCAGAAACTGTGTAATTCCCAAGGGGAACAGGCAGTCAGATGTCAAGAACTTTGCAGTAGAAACTACGTAATTCCTGGAGGGAACTGGCAATCTACTACTGGCGAGGGAAAATGCACTGAGGTTGGGTGGTTGACCTGCTAATCATCTCCGCACAATTTCTTAGCTGAGCAGACTGATGGGTAGTAGAAGGCCTACTCATGCAAATTGCACAATTTTATGGATGAACAGTCAGTCAAATGTGGGGAGGACTGACTGGGAAAACTACGCAATTTTTTGAGGGAGACAACGACAGGCATTGGGTGTTTGTTTGACCTACCTACACAATTTCTTCAATTAATAGAGTGGGTAAGGTCAGCAACCTCTGTGCAATTTTTGAGGGGAGTCAATCCTGTGGTGGTTGTCGGGTCTGACTCTCCGGGTGGCCAGCATGAAAGTTGATTGGATTTCTTGCGAGAAGCTCAACTTGAAAGGACTTGCTTGGTTCTTCTACGTTGTTCTGGGTGATATTCGATCAAGTTGATGGCAGGGTGATGGTTTGGTTTTCAGAGGGGAGTCTAGTCGTAAGAACTTCAAAAAAACCACTAAGTGTGTGAACGAGTGAAGGATGCGAATGTGATCTTACAAACACACGCCAACATGACTTGACGACGAGATGACTCAAACCAACCTGAAACACATGTTCAACATGACTAACTGACGGTGCAAGCGACAAGTGTGACACTCATGATTGACCATGACGATACTTGTGTGACAATGGATGTGACTCCTTGTGTGAGTGCGACAGATGTTTTCATAGCGAACATAACATGTACAAATGAAGCGAGCACCTTGAGCATGGCTAGAATATGGTGGCAAGCAAGTAGGGTGATTTTAGGGGCGAATGTTCACCCTTTGGCGAAATTAATGGGTTTTAAATTTTTAGTGGGCGAATATTTTGTATCATAGTACATTTTTACAAATCACCTCAAATAGCCCACCTTATTTTAAAGGAGAGGGTAAAAAAGGTAAATTTAGCCCTTGAAATTAGGAGTTACAACCTTCCATTCGCCCATTTTCAAGAATAGGTTTTATTTAAGTGAATCCTATGGGCCAAAGGCCCAAATACCATATTTATAAAAGAGGTATGGTAAATTAATAAAAATATAAATAAATGAGAGGTATGGTAAATAAATAAAGCATTTTTTATATTTACTCCATAAGCCACCTTATATACATGCAAGGGTGTAAACAAATAGAAATATAAGTAAAGTGGAGGTATGGTAAATAAAATAAAACGTCTTTTTATACTTACTCAAAAGGTATGGTAGATAAATAAAAATATAAATAAACTAGACGCATGGTAAATAAATAAAACCTCTTTTTATATTTAGTCCATAACCCTCATTCTATTTATGAAGACTCAAGAAAGAGATTTTATTTAAGTGAATCCTATAGGCCAAATACCATATTTGTAAAAGAGATATGGCAAATTAATAAAAATATAAATAAGTGAGAGGTATGGTAAACAAATAAAACATTTTTTTATATTTACTCCATAAGTCACCTTGTATCTATGAATGATATGGTAAATTAATAAAAATATAAATAAACGAGAGGTATGGTAAACAAATAAAACATTTTTTGATATTTACTCCATAAGCCACCTTATATTTATACTATGGGACAAATACCTTGGACTAGATTGTTATTAATACCATGCAAAACAACGTTATTAACCCTAATATTAGTATTAATAAAAATAAAAATGGCACATGGTATTGAACCATGGTATTCACCAAAATGACACATGGTATTGACCCATGGTATTCACCAAAATGGCACATGGTATTGACCCATGGTATTCACCAAAATGGCACATGGTATTGACCCATGGTATTCACTTGGAATGTAGCCTATTTAAATGGGGAATTAAACCAGCATAGATCCATCTTTACTCTGGATCTACTAACCCCCGAGAGGTATCAAATATCGTGATATGCAAACTGGCATAGAGTGAAAAAATATTTGATTTGATCAAGAGTAAAAATGGATGTTGTAATTTAATGTATGTTAAACATTTTAGCTTGGTTAAAATAAAAAATAAAATAAAAGTCAACTATTAATTTTATTAATTTTTATAAATTACTAATAGTAATTTTTCAGCTCTAGGTTTATGATAACCCATGGTATTGACCCATGGTATTCATGTGAGCATAGACTATTTAAAGGGGAAATTCTATCTTAGATCCATCTTAATTCTGGGTCTACCAAGTGCTCAGAGGGATAAATAGATTTCATCCCCCTAAGAGTGGTAGATGTGGAGTTAAGATGAATATAGGTTGTTTTTATGATAATGAAGATATTAAATAGACTTAGGAAATTATATTGTAAAAACATCTTAAGGTGAATGGTTAAAGCATAGACATTGGACAAGTATATTTATATACTTCTGCTTTAAACTGAAACAAATCCAGGGCTAAAAGGAATGGATTGATTGCACTAGTCATCCTTCTATAACTTTCCAACATATGCTGGAGTAAACAGATTGTAATTTGGGTAATTTTTCTAATTGCAAACGGGAACATACTTGTGTATTGGTAGGGTGGTTACGAGGTCCCTAGAAGTGATGAATTTGAATTTTTCTTGGTTTTATATATATTATTAGGTGTTTTCTCATGCTTTTTGTGAATGGCATGGGTGAACTTTATCCTACACCCACTAGGTTATCGATATGTAATTTCGGTAATTTTGATTTCAAAATATATTTTAAAGAAATGAAATGAATTCATTTGTGTATTCAATAAACACAAATATTCGCCATTCCTGGTGAGAGATTCGCCAAAAAATTATATATACATATCATATTATTGATAAAATCGCCTTCCATTTTTCCTATATACCATGGAGATTCGCCCATTTATTATACATGTAAATTTAGGGGGGGTTCTTAAAATTTTCTCTGCAAGCAAGACATTGACATCAACATGCACAAGCTTGGGTGGTGTTGTAGCTTACATTGTTATTTAAGTTTTATTTTTAGTTTTATCACAAAATGAAAGAAAAATAAAAAATATTAAAGAAAAACCAAATATTATGTTATAATGGAAATAAAAATAAATGTGAATATTTGAAAGAAATGGTTGATTTTATATCATTAATGGCTTTTGAAAGTGATCAACTGACTAGAAGATCTAGGTCGTCCGATCAATAGGCCACAGATCCGACGACAATCGCGTGGGTAACTATAATGAAGTTTATTTCGAAAATCGGACATGATGGTGTATCAAATACAGTTTAATTCGCTGAAGTCTATGCCAATCTTTGTCATCCATCGAAAGAGACAGGATCCGACGGATATTGGGTCAGAAAGTAATTGGGTTTTATCTTTAAAATTGGACCCGATAAATCATTAACTGGCAGTTTTTATTTCCTATCAGGTCTGTGTGGGAGTCAAAGGGCGTTGAAAAAGCGGACTCGATAAGGTTTAGTTCAATAGGGTTAACGTTTTGTTGAGTTTCGAAGGATCGGACCGTCCATTGAAGGGGTGATCGGATGGTGATCGCATACAGCTCAGGCGGACACGATAGGTTTATGAAACAGATTGTCAATTATTTGAGTTCTGTGGTAACCGAAGGTTTTCCACTGTCTAAAGTTCATGCAGGTTCAAGAGGCGCGATCAAACAATAGCTTGATAAGTAGATTGAGGTGTGCTGTAGGGAAGCAATGAGCATGAAGATTAACTAATGCTCAACCCCTATAGTTGACCATGATGTTAGCATGGTTGACCGCAATGTGTGGCTTGGAATTACTACGGGGGTTCAACCTTGTTGAAGCTCCCAGACATTCTTTACCCCCGCGGTGAGCTCCCAAAGCTTTCCACCCCACGTCACTCATTCCACATCTTCCACTGCTTTCATCTATTAATTGCCCAAATCACTCACCATACCCCATTAATGGATGATAGAGAAACACAAAGATACATCAGTAGAACCACAGGCTCAAGCTATAGATCCTAACAGTGAGAAGGAATCTCCTATCATTATCTGATTTCTATTACTTCTTATTATCTTGTTTTCTTGAAATGAATGAGGTATTTTTACCCTCAAATGTAATATTTTATAATGATCTTTACTTCAAAGAAATTAGAGGATAGTTAGGTAGTTTGACAGTTTTGAGTGGTTGTTAACTATCCTATCATGTATAAAGAGTCAATATTATAGAAAAAAGGGGGTTCGAACTTTGGAGAACCTGGATACTAGGCCACTGTATTCCTGATACAACTGTTGATTAATGAAAGAATCAGAAGTTTTCCACACATTGTTGGGTATGATTTTTTGACTTCTCTGTTATGTGTCATCATATGTTTTCTTCCTTTAAGTATGGTAATGAAGTTGTTGGTCTTTATTTTCTTATGTAAATGAAGTTAAAATCCCTTAAAAGAGCGCTCCTATATTTGAAGTTCCCACCTCTGCAATTCTTTTAAGTTACAGATGGTAGTTTCTATGTGAGACATCATATTATCTTTAACTTATCCAAGTGTCGCAAATAGTATATTCTGTGTAAAACAACATATTGTCTCTGACTTCTTCAAGCTTTCTTCAGTCATCATTTATATTCAACAATCAAATGGAATTCTGATATTTTCATGTCACCTATGTATTGAGGGTTAAAAACCAAGTCTCCCAGGTCCTTCATTTGAGAACACAACATACAATTAAGTTACAAACAAGTGACAATAATTATAAACATTAATGTCTTAAGAGCAATTTCTACATAGCCAGTTTTATCACTCAGGTTGTCCTTCTGGTCAGCTCAAAAGGATACGGCCGAGGTAACCACAGACCAATCTTTGGACTGCAGGTTCTAGCCCACCTGCAATCAGAGAGGGCTCTCTCTTTCTGATTTAGCTTTGTTGATATGGTTTTAGGCTAGTTATTGAGTTCAAGGGGTTTTGTTTTGATTTTTGGTGGGAAGGATGATGCTTTCAAGTAAAGAGGCAGGGATAGCATGAAAGTTTTAGAACCATTGGGCGTGGAGTCAAGGAGTAGGACTGCTGGTGCGTTTTCTTGGTCATAAGAAGGAATTATGGAGCAAGACAGCTGCATATGAAACAATCATTCAAGGTAAAAGAGATGGATTAAAGGCTAAGGAATGAGGGGCAATTAAGAATCTCTCATTCAGGTTAGCAGAAAGAGGACAAATGAGCCCTATCTAGGAGCAGTTAAGAATTCCTAGATAACAGTCATTTATATGTGAAATAGATCAAACATGAGCCATAACAGAATTTATATTTATGCCTAAATCAAGAGGAAAACATTAAGAAGCCATAGAAACTGAGCCTAGAGTGCAGCTAAGCAAATTCTAAACCAATCCTTTGTTCAGTGACTTGAGCATATGTGAAATTGAAATAACAGAGGTAAGGAGCACTTATTGATTCATACTGCAGCACAAGAATTCCACATTCACTTCTTCAAACCATTAGACACAGAGCAGACAGTCTGTTCTCCAAAGCTTTTCAACAATCTTTGATTAAGTAAAACATCTCAGATATCCAGTGCGAGTCTCTAATGATGATTATCAACCAACCAACCCTTTAAACAATACAGAGGGTCGGTATAAATAGGGAAAATTATCCAAAAATTAATCTATTACAGCCGACCTAAACAGGTCCAAAAGAAAATGATTACTTTAACCTAATCTTATCCAGAAATAAATGCATGAAAAGATCTTTGAGCTGCACTAAGGGTAGTTGTATCAAACTGAGCTAATGTCTGTCCTGGGTGGCTTGGTGCAGTCTTTCTGTAATAACTGTGATTTGTCTTTTACTTCCACCTCTAACTTGGTTATGCTGCTGTTTGGTGGCATTAATGTGCACTAATCCCGACCAGATAAGTTTTTAAATGGCCTTAACTGCTTTGTTGACTTTGATAGAGGTTTTTAATTTTCACCTACTTTGATCTTGCTAAACTGATAATCTTTGCCGCTTTCTGATACTCTTTGGCACTGAACCTGGCCTCTTTAATGTCTTCTGAGTGCTTTAGACTATCCCATCGATCTTTTATGGCTGCTGTTCGGCCCTCTGTTGCTTTAAAGACTGTGTTCGTCCCTTTCTGAACGCTTCGCGAAGAAAATCTAGTCATTCTGCACCTTTTGGGCTTGCTGGGGGCCGGCGTGGTGAGGGGCTTTCCATTTTGGCCTATTTCCCGTAGCCGTGTGCGATTAGCACTAGGCGCTAATCGCGCATTGAAAAACTGCCTCAGATTCAGATTCCGGGCTTCCTAGGCCGCGATTTGTGCCTTTCACACTTTTTGATGGTGACGACAGCATGACGTCAACAGTGGGTCCCAGTACGTCGGTGACGTGGCAGGATGATGTCAGCAGATGACGTCAGCGGTATGGCCAGGTGACATGGCGGTATGGCAGAGGAGGTGACGTGGTGGTACGATAGCAGCTACGTGGCAAGGACATAGTGGCAGGAGGCGGCGAGGGATGGTGATGTGGTAGGGTGACATCATGCTGACGCAGGAAGGGGGAGAGAGCGGTATCCGGTTTCGGGCGCACTGCCTATCCGCGTAGCTGGTTTCAGCAGAGGGGGCTCCTCCATAGACGAGAGGGTGACGCGTGGTGAGAGTACGACGGCAAAACCGCCGATCTCAGGGGTGTTAACCCTCAACAGCTTCGGAGATGAGAAGACCCGCCCACCGTAGATCTATGGCGCGGGCGAATCGAATGGTTGGCGGGATGGACAGGGCAGCGAAAGATTAAAGCCAGGGGCCCGCGCGAATATTCCAATCTTAATATAGCGTGGCGGGGGGTTTGAACTTTGGTTTTGTGGGTTTTTTGTGGGTTTTTCATGGTTTGAGCGCGCGGGGTAGATATTTACATGTAAAACTTTGGGATAAGGGCGGAATATGGGTGTTGTAGGGTTAGGGTTAAGGGGGAATGGTTGTTAGCATGACCAGGTGTCAGACTAACTCCAGTTAGGACACGGATGGGTTAGCAGGAGCCCCAGATGGACTACTGCCTCCCGGACTTTAGAAGAATATGGCTATAGTGCCAAGGGGAGGTTTATTTAATATTTTTGGGATTTTATATATTTTTTGCATAGTAGGGGATAGGGAAATAATTTAGGGAGCTACATAATAGAGTTAGTGGTTAATATGGAAATGACAAGAAAGTGCTAAGTATGTAGATCTTAGGCTATCAAAGGGTAAAAGTGACTCATAGAGGAAGAATGGAAATCCTTGAGTGAAGCAGATCCTCACTAGGCAAATGATATGGAAAATGATGAAACTAAGAGGAATCAAGTAGATCTTGACCTCCTTAGGGAAATTAGTGAGTGATTTGGGAAATAAGAAGAAGGGGGGTTAGAGGTATCCAGCTTGAGCTCCTCCAAATAAAAACTGGTTTACATTTTGATCTGAAGTAAAATATCACTTTGAAACACAAAAATTGATCACAAATCAACATTCTGCAACCTCAAAACTACCTACCCAGCCTACCTACCTAACATTTCTTCTTCTTTTGGTTTGGGTGCACTTAGACTTGCAGACCCTGCTTTACAATTTTTCTTTTGACTGCCCTCCTATCTAAATCTACACTTATTTCTGCCAAGGGCCCAGATTAAGTAGTTGGGCTCCTTTGATTCTCTACCTATCTACAAATCTGCCAAGATTAAGCTGTTTGGACAGATATTCATTCTCTATTTCTAAAGCAAGAAATTGAAACCTAGGGAAACCAAGATTAAGTTGTTTGGCCTTCCCTTTTACAGAACATTCTTCAAAAATGGTTAAGTCATCAAAATTGGAATACAGCAGTGGCATTTAGATTGGCACACTCTCATGGTCCCTTCTTTGGCCTCTTTCTGGAAATATGGAGCATTGCAGGATGCAAAGTATGACATATTTGGCATGTAAAACTGTCAATCATGAAAGATGAACACCTGTTGCAACAGGAGGCTAACAGTGGCTCCACTTGGGGATGGCTTTTCCTTGTGAAAAGCCAAGAACAGCAGGTCAAATTGCCTTGATCTTCTATGGTTGCTGCAGACTGAAACTTTTCTTTGTACTGGCTGTTAGAAGTGTGAAATTTTGAAATATGAGAAGCCCTCTCCTTAACTGAAACAATGTGAAATACATAGCACTGCCTGCTTTCTTCTGCGTGCTTGATATTATATACAATGTTTCTTGAGCATTATCTTTGAAACTAGATCCAAAACTGATGTGTTTCTTTTGGCTCTGGTCTAGAAACAGTTGGTAAAAGATTGCTCCTCTCTTATTGATATTGTTTGACTAAAGAGTATCAGCTGCACACTGTTTTTCTTTTATCATGAATTTCTGTGATATGACAATGCTACTCTTGCTGTTTTGCTAAGATTAATGCAGAGATAGAGCCTTAAAAAAAAGGAATTCTTGCATTAACTATGTCTTCACAAACTTTGTTGCTGCTTCTCTAACCCTCAGACTGCTTATACAAAAAAATAAAAACAAAGTGCTGATATATACACATATCAATCTACAAAGAAATATATACAGAGCTGCATTGTATCCCTTTAAAAGAGATCATGGTAATGTTTTAAAATTCGGCCATTAACAGGGCCTTCTTCAGCCATGCTGCCCTCTAGAGATTTGAGAAAATATGTGTTATTTCCCTGAACAGCAGAAATAACGAATGGCCCTTTCCATAAAAAATCAAACTTTGCATGTTTTCCCTTGTCTTCTCTTCATGAATCCCACCTTAGAACTTTGTCACCAATGTAGAAATCCTTAGCCTTAGCTCTCTTATCAAACATCTTTTTGAGATTTTCTTGCAAAATCTGAGCTCTGTCATAAACTTGCTCTCTGGTTTGCTGAAGATGAATGGTTTGGTTGATTTTTCCTTGAACATCGTTTGGTTCAGCCTGAATCTCCTGTAACAGTCTGATAGCAAGGATGCCCAAAGATGAAGGAAACCTGGCTTCCATGCCATATACTAGCTCATAAGGGCTCATCCCAATGGATTTCTTTGTTGAAAGTCTGTCTGCCCATAGGGCATTTGTGAGTTTTCTATGCCAGTTCTTCTTCTTTTCTTCAAGCACTTTCTTTATGATATTAATCAAGCTCTTATTAGATGACTCAGCCAAGCCATTACCTTGGGTGTAATATGCTGTGGAATGCCCCAAGGTGATGTGAAATTTATGGAAAAAATTGATCATTTTTTTGGATTTAAAAGCAGCGGCATTGTCAGTAATGATCTTCTCAGGGCAGCCAAATCTAGAAAGGATATTGCACTCAAGGAATTGGATAATGATGGTGTCATTGGCTTGCCTGCATGGGATGGCTTCAATCCACTTAGTGAAATAGTCGGTGGCTGTTAGAATCCACTTGTGCTGGCCTGAGGAGGAGGGATGGATTTCTCCAATGAAGTTAAGACCCCATTGTTGAAAAGGCTTTTCAGTTGAAATGGGTTTAAGGGGCAGTGGAAATAGCTTTCTTTTTCCCTCAAAGATTTGGCATTTGTGACATGAAATGGCAAATTTCTTTACATCTACAAAAAGAGAGGGCCAGTAGAAACCAGCCCTTAAAATTTTATCAGTAGTGGACTTCCAATATAGATGTCCTCCAGAGTCACCTGCATGGAATTCCTTCATGAGATTGTTAGTTTCATTCATGGTTAAACAATTAAGCAATATACCTTCATGATTTTTCAAAAATAATGCACCATCTACGACACAAAACTTTAAAGCCTTCATTCTTAAAAATCTTTTCTTAGTTCTGGACAATCCTGGGGGAGCAAACAGGTTTAACAGTACAAAGCATATATCAGCATACCATGGGGATTGCAAAAAGGTTTCACTGATCTGTGGAGTCGCCAGCTCTTGTTCATTGTCCAATTGGTTAATGTCTAAGGCTTGAAAGTTTGTTTCAGACATTAGTTTGGCTAAACCTTGTCCCTTTATGAGCTTGGTCGGTTTTATTTCTATGTCATACTCAAGGATATTGGCAATCCACTTGCCTCTTTTTCCCTCTAATCCCTCTTGGGTTAATATGTCTTTTACAACAACATTTGGGACATAGGCAATCACATGTGAATATAAAATGTAGACTCTGAAATCCTTGATGGCCTTAACAAGGGCATAGGCCTGCTTTTCCATGATTTGGTAATTCAAAGGGGAATCTCTTAAGGCTCGGCTGAAAAATGCAATTGTCTTTTCATTTCCCTGATCATCCTTTTGCAAAAGGATGGCAGCTATGGTGTGATCAGATGCAAAAGAAAATATGATAAAGTCCCTATCAAATTGTGGACTTGGGAGGACAGGGGCTTGGGTTAAGGCAGATTTTATGCCCTCAAAGGCTTGCTTGGTCTCGAGAGACCATCTTACCTTGGCATCCTTTTTTAACATGTTGCTTAACAGTCTTATCAGCTTAGCTAGATTTGGAATAAATCTCCTCAGGAAGTTGATTTTTCCAAGGAACGCTTGCAACTCTTTTATGTTTCTTGGATATGGGATTTGGAGGATAGCTTGGATTCTTTCAGGATCAATTCTAATCCCATCTTTTGATATGATATGGCCAAGAAGTTTGCATTCTTCAAGGCCAAAGAGGGATTTCTTGGGGTTCAAGGAAATGCCATATTTCCTACATGTCATGAATATTTGCCTCAAATGTTTTAGGTGCTCTTGATCAGATTTGGAGAAGGGGGTTAAGTCATCAAGGTAGACAACTAGGAAATCATGTATTTCTTTGGCAAATGTGATATCCATTGCCCTTTGAAAGGTGGCACCAGCGTTTTTAAGTCCGAAAGGCATCTTCACATACTTAAATGTTCCCCACGGTGTGGTAAAGGCTGTCTTGTCTTGGTCATCCGGGTGAACCAGTATTTGATTGAAACCTGAAAAGCCATCTAGCAAAGAGATTCTAGATGACCCCACTACTCTCTGCAGAATATGATCCATTTTGGGCAATGGGTAGTGGTATTTTAGGGAGACTTGGTTTAAATTTCTTAGGTCTACACATAGCCTAATCTCACCTGTCTTTTTTCTTGTGGGAACAAGATTGGATACCCATTCAGAAAATCTGATGGGAGCTATTATGCCTGCTTCAAACATCCTTTTCACTTCTTTTTCAATCAGAGGGAGAAGCATAGGATTGATTCTCCTCAGTTTTTGTTTGAAGGGCTTTTGGTTTGGTTTTAAGGGAATGGTGTGTTGGATTACTGAGGTGTCATAGGATTTCAAATCCTCATAACTCCAAGCAAATACATCTTGGAATTCTTTAAACAAATCAACATATTTGGGCTTCTGATCAGGTGGCAAATTTTTGGATAATTTGATCATTTTGGGCTGCTCTGCTGTTCCAATATTGTGTTCTTCTATAGCAGTGTTCAAGGGCTGCATTTTTGGTTTTTTGGGAACATCATTTGCATCAAACATGTCTTCCAATGGAGTGAGGCCGGTAGGGAGAAAGTTATCTTTCAGATCAACGATCTCGGCCTCTGTTTCTGCTATTTCCTCCAGATGCATCTGTTTCAGCTCTTCTATGTTTGTATTGTCAAAAACAGTTGGGTTCAGCATTCGTTTGGCTGTTACAGGTGTTACAGCCTACTGATTTTCATTTGTTTGCTGTTCTTTATCCGTCATAGCATCCATGTCAATGTTAATATTTGAAAACTCATGCTCAAGAGTGAGGAAATTGTTAATCTGGGCATCATTTTCGAACACTTGCCAATCTTTAACATTATTTGGGACAGCGGGCCTGTGTTTTATCTCAGCAGTAAAATGGTGATTTGGCTCAAAGGGAAGCTTGCATGTACTAGCAAACGTGGCTAGGCTGTGTGCATGAATGTTATGCTCTCTTGAAATCTTAGCAAGCTTGGATTCAGTGAATGTATTAAGTATACTAGTGGCAGCAGTCCTATAGGCCCTCATTCTATTGTCATTGGTAACAAAATTACCTTTCATCTGTTGTATGATTAAATCAGAGTCACCTAAAATGGATACTTTTGCAGCTCCTAGAGCTTTGAGCAGTTTAACGCCTAAGAGGAGAGCCTCATACTCTGCCATGTTATTATTGCATTTGAAATTTAGTCTATAGGCATGGCCTTCTGCATGATTGTTATGTGTATTGTGAATCCAAACACCTGCCCCTACTCCTAACTTGTTAACAGAGCCATCAAACTCTAAATACCATGTGATTTCTTGCTTGTGGTCAATATCAAGAGTTTCAGTCATTCTTGTAGTGGACAGATTTGAACTTACTGTTTGGGGAAGTTCTTCTTGTTTGTTGGTTGCGTCTGTGGTTTTGATAGTTTCATCAGTATGAGCAACCGATTCTTCATTGGTGTGTGTGTTCAGTTCTAAAGCCAACGGCTTATCATCCATAAGAGGATTTGCTTCATCATTAAATAAAATAAAAGAATCCATATCAGAATGGATTGAGTAAATGGGAAAATTTTCAGGCTTGCTCTCACTAGTTACCACATACTTCATCAGTGTTTCTCTATATAGTCTCTTTGGTTGCCCAAAGACAGATATAGTGGCATAAGAGAGGTCTAATTGGAGGGACCCTTGGAGTTTTGCTCCCCAAGATCTTGACAACAACATGTCGTACTTTGGTGGAATGTCAGCAACCACCACATCCATGAGGATTGTCTTGTTAGGAAATTGGACTAAGGAGACACATAGGTCTTTGATGAGGCCTAAACACTTGACTTGACTTGAGTCAAAGGAGAATAGATCTTTGTAGGGTCTTGTAACATCAAGGTTCAACTTTTCCATTACAGCTTTGGGCATAAGGTTGTGTGAGGCACCTGAGTCAAACATGGCATTGTGCAGGACTTTGTCATGTATATGTAAACTGACATAAAAGGGTAAGACAGATCCATATGTTGATTTTCCATTAACTTCTGGACCGAATAGCAGCTCAGGCTGATCATCAAGAACATTGACATCATCCTTGACTTCTGGCATTTGAAGTGATCTTTGAATTTGTTGCCTATACACATTATGTTTAGCAAGTTCAGACAAGGAGATGGATATCTTCAATTTACCTATTTCTGCCTCTAAGTCAAATGATTTTTCAGATTGGGTTTCAGTATTGTGAGAGGCAGGTTTCCCTTTTTCCATTGGAGTATCAACAATTTGGTCTCATTTATCAGTGTTATGGGAAGTGACTGCTTGGAGTTTTTCAGCTTTAGGAGGGCTTTTTGGAACACTGCTCGAGTTCTTTTTCGAGGAAAGAGGTGGCAGAGGCTGGTCAATAGAAGGCTGCATTTCTGTTATGTCCTCTACACTCACTTGATGCGGGTTTGGGACAGGTATATCAGTTGGTTCTGTTATGACGGCCTTGCCTTTAGTCTTGTTGGGCTGTTTGCCATCCCTTGGTTTGCTAGGTTCGGAAATATCAATGGTCCTAGTTCTCAGCTTATATTGTTTGTGAACCTCATACATAGCAGTATCATAGCATTGTTTAAAATCAAAAGACTCAGCAGACTTGGTCTGAAACTGATTAAAGTCATGCTCATCTTGGTCTTGTTGGGTTAGGAAAATTTGTTGCTCAGCCCTTGAATCCACCAAGTTTATGTGAGTGTCCTCTGGGGGTTCACTAGATGTAGAGGCTTCCGCATAATTTTCATGAAAAGGGGGCCTTATGTCATGGTCTGAGCTAGACCTACCAGCATTTGTGTTCTGTGTTTTCCTGAAATTTGGGTTCCTTATGGTATTGGACTGTTGTCCTTCCCATGATGATTTCCTCTCAACACTTTCTACTCTGTCTCCCAGCCTTTGCATGCCATTGATAATAGCATCAAGTTTCTGATCTAAGGCTGAGGGTTCTTCTTTGAAAGTGGTTCTTCTCTCCATTCTAGCTCTATTTCTTTTGGCAATTAGGTTGGCCTCTACGCTAACAACAACATTTTGCATGTCTGCAAGGGTTTGAGGGGCTCTTTATTTTAACTGGTAGGCCATATCTGGGTTGAATCCATCAGGAAATTTATACAAGGCAAGGTCAGGTGGAGGTCTTAGGTTCTGTGGTATTGCATTATAGACATTATTGAATCTTTCACAGTAATCTAGGATAGACTCTTGAGGGCCTCTTTTTATTGTATCATATTCAGCAAGTATGTGCAAGGGGTATTTCTTTTTCTCCCATCTGTTGGTAAAGGATTGGTAAAGCTCATCCGGAGTGGTTAGAGAATTTGCAGCAAGTGATCTGAACCAAGTTCTTACATCACCTGTTAAACTTTGAACAAAAATTTTCATTCTCACACTATCATCATCTATTTCGTAGTTCTCAAAGTAGTCTTGCATCTTCTTGGTATGCTGAAGGGCTGTGCAAGTACCAGTCCCATCAAAATATGTGATTTTAGTTTGATAATCCTGAGGCATAGCCCCAGGGTTTGCAGGTAATTGCAGGGGTGCATATCTATTAGCCATATTCACAGGAATAAGTGGAACAACAGGAACAACAGGGACAACTGGAACAATAGTAGTGGTAATGGGAGTATGTGCAGTGAATGGAGGTGTGGAAGGAGTGCTGTGAGAGATGGACGATGAACAAGGGGAAACAGGGGTTGAATGAAATAAAACTTTGACAGGGGTTTGAACTCTGCTTGGATGAACTGCTTCAGGACTATTATCGAAAAAATCTTCTCTTTGTTCTTGCTTCCTAAGGATCTTTGGGATTAAGTTCGGATTTTCAAAAGCAGCTGGGGGATCTGGGTCTGGATTTGACCTAGTATAACGAGAATTCTTTTTGGGAGCCAGATTCTGAATTTGTTTTGGTATTTTCTGTGAATGTTTTTTAGAATTAGCAAGGAACTGATCAAATTTTTGGAACAGCTATCTTCAGTTTAAAACTAACATGAAGATTGACTGAAGTAGCATTTATTTACTCCTCTAACTGCAAAGCAAGAACAGTTTCAAAGGCTTCCTGGCCGACATTCATACTTCATCTGTAGTTTTAAGGAACAGACAGCACTTGAACAACTGATTTTTGTTTCTATGGAGTTTTCCAACTTGATTTGTGAAATTAACTGAGGATGCTCCCCAGTGGAGTCGCCATTATGTTATCACTCAGGTTTTCCTTCTGGTCAGCTCAAAAGGATATGACCAAGGTAACCACAGACTAATCTTTGGACTGCAGGTTCTAGCCCACCTGCAATCAGAGAGGGCTCTCCCTTTCTAATTTAACTTTGTTGATATGGTTTTAGGCTAGTTATTGAGTTCAAGGGGTTTTGTTTTGATTTTTGGTGGGAAGGATGATGCTTTCAAGTAAAGAGGCAGGGATAGCATGAAAGTTTTCGAACCATTGGGCATGGAGTCAAGGAGTAGGAAAGCTAGTGCTTTTTCTTGGTCATAAGAAGGAATTATGGAGTAAGATAGCTGCATATGAAACAATCATTCAAGGTAAAAGAGATGGATTAAAGGCTAAGGAATGAGGAGAAATTAAGAATCTCTCATTCAGGTTAGCAGAAAGAGGACAAATGAGCCCTATCTAGGAGCAGTTAAGAATTCCTAGATAACAGTCATTTATATGTGAAATAGATCAAACATGAGCCATAACAGAATTCATATTTATGCCTAAATCAAGAGGAAAACATTAAGAAGCCACAGAAACTGAGCCTAGAGTGCAGCTAAGCAAATTCTAAACCAATCCTTTGTTCAGTGACTTGAGCATATGTGAAATTGAAATAACAGAGGTAAGGAACACTTATTGATTCATACTGTAGCACAAAAATTCCACATTCACTTCTTCAAACCATTAGACACAGAGCAGATAGTCTGTCCTCCAAATCTTTTCAGCAATCTTTGATTAAGTAAAACATCTCAGATATCCAGTGTGAGTCTCTAATGAGGATTATCAACCAACCAACCCTTTAAAGAATACAGAGGGTCGATATAAATAGGAAAAATTATCCAAAAATTAATCTATTACAGCCGACCTAAACAGATCCAAAAGAAAATGATTACTTTAACCTAATCTTATCCAGAAATAAATGCATGAAAATATCTTTGAGCTGCGCTGAGGGCAGCTGTATCAAACTGAGTTAATGTCTGTCCTGGGTGGCTTGGTGCAGTCTTTTTGTAATAACTGTGATTTGTCTTTTACTTCCACCTCTAACTTGATTCTGCTGTTGTTTGGTGGCATTAATGTGCACTAATCCCGACCGAGTAAGTTTTTAAATGGCCTTAACTTCTTTGCTGACTTTGATGGAGGTTTTTAATTTTCACCTGCTTTGATCTTGCTAAACTGATACTCTTTGCCGCTTCCTGATACTCTTTGGTGCTGAACCTGGCCTCTTTAATGTCTTCTAAGTGCTTTAGACTGTCCCATCGATCTTTTATGGCTGCTGTTCGGCCCTCTGTTGCTTTAAAGACTGTGTTCACCCCTTTCTGAATGCTTCGCAAAGAAAATCTGGTCATTCTGCACCTTTCGGGCTTGCTGGGGGCCGCGCGGTGAGGGGCTTTCCATTTTGGCCTATTTCCCGTAGCCATGCGCGATTAGCACTAGGCGCTAATCGCGCATGAAAAACTGCCTCAGATTCTGATTCCGGGCTTCCTAGGCCGCGATTTGTGCCTTTCGCACTTTTTGACGGTGACGTCAGCATGACATCAGCAGTGGGTCCCAGTACAGCGGTGACATGGCAGGATGACGTCAGCAGATGACGTCAATGGTACGGCCGGGTGACGTGGCGGTACGGCAAAGGAGGTGATGTGGTGGTACGGTGGCAGCTACATGGCAAGGACATGGTGGCAAGAGGCCGGAGTGGGATGGTGATGTGGCAGGGTGACGTCATGCTGACGCAGGAAGGGGGAGAGAGTGGTATCCGGTTTCAGGTGCACCGCCTATCTGCATAGGTGGTTTCGGCAGAAGGGGCTCCACCACAGCCAGGAGGGCGATGCGTGGCGGGAGTACGATGGCAAAACCACCGATCTCCCGGGCGTTAATCCTCGGCGGCTTCAGAGATGAGAAGACCCACCCACCATAGATTTGTGGCGCGGGCGAATCGGACGGTTGGTGGGACGGACAGGGCGGCGGAAGATTAAAGCCGAGGGCCCGCACGAATATTTGAATCTTAATATAGCGCGGCGGGGGGTTTGAACTTTGGTTTTGTGGGTTTTTTGTGGGTTTTTCATGGTTTGAGTGTGCGGCGTAGATATTTACATGTAAAACTTTGGGATAAGGGTGGAATATGGATGGTATAGGGTTAGGGTTAAGGGGGAATGGTTGTTAGCATGACCAGGTGTCAGACTAATTCCAGTTAGGACACGGAT
This sequence comes from Pinus tabuliformis, assembly GCA_031772625.1. Lineage (NCBI taxonomy): Eukaryota > Viridiplantae > Streptophyta > Pinopsida > Pinales > Pinaceae > Pinus > Pinus tabuliformis. The sequence continues at coordinate 760,419,362 of CM062815.1, read as the reverse complement.
GGGTTAGCAGGTGCCCCGGATGGACTACTGCCTCCCGAACTTTAGAAGAATATGGCTATAGTGCCAAGGGGATGTTTATTTAATATTTTTGGGATTTTATATATTTTTTGCATAGTAGGGGATAGGGAAATAATTTAGGGAGCTACATAATAGAGTTAGTGGTTAATATGGAAATGACAAGAAAGCGCTAAGTATGTGGATCTTAGGCTATCAAAGGGGGAAAAGTGACTCATAGAGGAAGAATGGAAATCCTTGAGTGAAGCAGATCTTCACCAGGCAAATGATATGGAAAATGATGAAACTAAGAGGAATCAAGCAGATCTTGACCTCTTTAGGGAAATTAGTGAGTGATTTGGGAAATAAGAAGAAGGGGAGTTAGAGGTATCCAGCTTGAGCTCCTCCAAATAAAAACTGCTTTACATTGTGATCTGAAGTAAAATATCACTTTGAAACACAAAATTGATCACAAATCAACATTCTGCAACCTCAAAACTACCTACCCAGCCTACCTACCTAACATTTTTTCTTCTTTTGGTTTGGGTGCACTTAGACTTGCAGACCCTGATTTACAATTTTTCTTTTGACTGCCCTCCTATCTAAATCTACACTTATTTCTGCGAAAGGCCCAGATTAAGCAGTTGGGCTCCTTTGGTTCTCTACCTATCTACAAATCTGCCAAGATGAAGCTGTTTGGACAGATATTCATTCTTTATTTCTAAAGCAAGAAATTGAAACCGAGGGAAACCAAGATTAAGCTGTTTGGCCTTCCCTTTTACAGAACATTCTTCAAAAATGGTTAAGTCATCAAAATTGGAATACAGCAGTGGCATTTAGATTGGCACACTCTCATGGTCCCTTCTTTGGCCTTTTTCTGGAAATATGGAGCATTGCAGGATGCAAAGTATGACATATTTGGCATGTAAAACTGTCAATCATGCAAGATGAACACTTGTTGCAACAGGAGGCTAACAGCCAGGAAATTGGTTTCTTAAGGTACAACATTAATTGGCACCATTGCCAGGGAGAGAAGACAAGAACACTTTTCCCTCAGTTTATTAAGTTTGAAGCTGATTCTTGAGGATGACAATTTTGAACAGTTGGTTGTACATTCACACCTGTGATCTTCACTTTGGAGTTTTATTTCCTGGGATTTAATTGCTATCCCTACGTTCTTAGCCAATAAATTTGACCCACTAGATTTTACTAGGATCACCAGCTATCCTCATCATATGCATACATTTCATGAGTGGAATGAGTATCTTCCAAGATTCAGTGGAAATGAATATGAAGATCCAGTTCAGCACCTCCAAGAGTTTCATGAATGCATGGAGAAGCAGAGTATCATTCATGAAGATGTGAATATGAAGTTGTTTATGTTTTCTTTGGACCAAGAAGCTAGGGTTTGGTACAAGTCTCTACCTCGTCCAAGCATTTCATCTTTGAAAGATTTCCATTCAGTGTTTAATTCTTTTTGTAGAACTTCTTATGCACACAAGTTTCTTTTTGAAGGTTGTTGTGAATATTATGATTCTAAAGAAACTTTAAAAGCTCATGATAATCCTGCTGAAGAAACTAATGATCATGTTGATAATATATCAAGAATTCGGAGCAGTTATAGTCAAATTAATTATGAACAAGTCTCTAAAAGAAAAGAACTATCATTTTCTCAAAATGATGCGAAAAAGTTTAAAGAAAACTCTTCTTCAATAATCTTACAAGAATAGAATTTGTTGACCCTGTTCCAAACAAATCAAGAGAGCATTAAAATGGAGAAAAGTTCAAACACGCATCAAGAATTTCTACCCAACAGTCGAAAAGAGGGAGAAATAATTAAGTTGCAAATAAATACCCAGAGATCTTATTTTGTTAAATTTGATGGTCCTATTTATAACAAAAATGGTTCAGATGAAGAACAAGATGAAGGTCTGCAAGTTCATCAGTTGGGTGTTGGACATAGAGAAGAAAAATAGCAAGTGGGAAATGTTGGAAAACAATATGTCGAGCCATTTAACATAGAAAAAGAGGTTATCTTATGTAAAAAGAAAGCTGATAAAGAGATTGTATATCATTGCATTGAAGAACACAATGATGCCCATGGATTAGAGGTAAGAAATCTATTTGAAGTTGGCCATATGTCATATAGTGATGTGAAAAAATTTCTTTTATTTCCAGAGGTCATAATTACAAATTATTTTCAATCAAAGCTCAAAGATGAAAAGTGGAGACATAAAAGTGACATAGATAATTTTCTTAAAGATGTTTTTTATTGTTCTATTGATCATATTATCCCAATAGAATGTTTATTTGAGCAAGAACCTTCATACATAGAGATTTTTTCTTTTGGAGCTGATTAGGACCATATTTTTTCTTATACTTTTGAAGATCCTGTGGCAGATTACATGGAGAAATTTATTAGTAGCCTACACATACCATTTTGTGGATATATTCCTAATTTTTGTTGTGAGCTGCCCTTATGCATAGTTTATTTTCCATTTAGGATGAATTGTATTTTCAAAATTCACTGGCACAATGGTTCTAGATCAGGCACTCAAATGCTAACCTAGTACCATTGGAAGATTGAATTCACCTGATTGAGATCAGTCATGTACATAGGTAGGAACCTGTACATAAATAAGCTCAGGTGTTGAGCATTTGGTTTCTAGTTGCAGTTCTTTAGTTTAATTTTAGCTGATAAATAAGGGTGACTGTCCTAGTTGGAAACTGGTTTGCAGAAGTTTCAAATTTCAAGAATGTCAGGTTTTAGTCTTTCAAATTTCAAGGTTTTCAGAATTTCAGACTCCATGCCAAACTAAGGCTACTGATCTACGATTCCTAGCACATTGACCCTATCATTGTAGATACCAGAATGAATTCAGTGTACAGATGCCATAGAATTTGAATTGGATAAGCAATATATGACTCCATGCCCGAGGTGAAGGCACTGATCTATAGTTCTTAGTGCTTATGTGGCAAAAGCACTATCCCCAGGTGGAGCCAGATGTTGTAGCTTACATTGTTATTTAAGTTTTATTTTCAGTTTTATCACAAAATGAAAGAAAAATAAAAAATATGAAAGAAAAACCAAATATTATGTTATAACGGAAATAAAAAGAAATGCGAAGATTTGAAAGAAATGGTTGATTTTATATTATTAATGGCTTTTGAAAGTGATAAACCTGCGAGAAGATCTAGGCCATCCGATCAACAGGTCACATATGCAACGACAATCGCATGGGTAACTAGAAAGAATTTTATTTCGAAAATCGAACACGATGGTGTATCAAATACAGTTTAATTCGCTGAAGTCCGGGCCAATCTCAGCCGTCCATCGAAAGAGACAAGATCCGACGGATATCGGGTCGGAAAGTAATCAGGTTTTATCTTTAAAATCGGACCCGATAAATCATTAACTAGCAGTTTTCATTTCCTATTGGGTCCGTATGGGAGTCAAAGGGGTGTTGAAAAAGCAAACTCGATAAGGTTTAGTTCAACAGGGTTAAAGTTTTGTTGAGTTCCGAAGGATCGGACCGTCCATTGAAGGGGTGATCGGACGGTGATCACGTACAGATCAGGCGGACACGACAGGTTTATGAACCAGAGTGTTAATTCTTTTGAGTTCCATGGTAACCAAAGATTTTCCATTGTCTAAAGGTGATGCAGGTTCAATAGGTGCAATCAAGCGATAGCTTGATAAGTACATTGAGGTGTGCTATGGGGAAGCAATGAGCACGAAGATTAATTAAAGCTCAACCCCTGCAGTTGTTTGTGACGTTAGCATGGTTGACCGCAATGTGTGGCCTGAAATTACTGCGGGAGTTTAACCTTGTTGAAGCTCCTGTACATTCTTTACCCCTGCTGGTGAGCTCCCAAAGCTTTCCACCCCACGTCGCTCATTCCACATCTTCCATCGCTTTCATGTGTTAATTTCCCACGTCACTCACCATACCCCATTAATGGATGATAGAGCAACACAAAGATACATCAGCAAAACCACACCCTCAAGCTATAGATCCTAATAGTGAGCAACAATCTCCCATTGTTCTATGATTTCTATTACTTATTATTATCTTGTTTTATTGAAATGAATGAGGTGTTTTTACCCTCAAATGTAATATTTTGTAATGATCTTTACTTCAAAGCAGTTAGAGGATAGTTAGGTAGTTTGACAGTTTTGGGTGGTTATTAACTATCCTATAATGTATAAAGAGTCAAGATTATAGAAAAAAGGGGGTTCAAACTTTGGAGAACCTAGATACTAGGCCACTGTATTCCTGATACAACTATTGATTAATGAAAGAATCAGAAGTTTTCCACACATTGTTGGGTATGATTTTGTGACTTATCTATTATGTGTCATCATATGTTTTCTTCCTTTAAGTAGGGTAATGAAGTTAAAATCCCTTAAAAGAGTGCTCCTACACTTGAAGTTCTAACCTCTGCAATTCTTCTAAGTTATAGATAGTAGTTTCTGTGTAAGAAAACATATTATCTTTAACTTCTCCAAGTGTCACAGATAGTAGATTCTGTGTAAAACAACATATTGTCTTTGACTTCTTCAATCTTTCTTCATTCATCATTTATATTCAGCAATCAAATGGATTCTGATATTTTCATGTCACCTAAATATTGAGGGTTAAAAACCAAGTCTCCCGGGTCCTTCATTTGAGAACACAACATACAATTAAGTGACAAACACGTGATAATAATTATAAACATTAATGTCTTAAGCACAATTTCTACACAACCAGGAAATTGGTTTCTTAAGGGACAATAGGTGGAATGAACAAGCAAGGTGGGTGCGAAGTCTCACATGAGCTCATGAAGTGAACTCGAGTGTATGCAATCATCAAGTGAAACTCAGAAGGGAGGCTCTGTGCAGGCCAAAATTTTGGAGGGTGGTTGTAGCCGCTACAACAGTGAGCTAGGAGGAGATTCCCTAAGCGCAATATGGAACACCACCACTATATAAAGGATTTCTATTGATGTTAAGGGTTGGATTTTTTGTTCGACTATAATTTGTTCAATAGGTTGCTAAGTGGTCAAAGGTTCTATTCTATTTAGTATTTTTTTATATTGTCTTTGATCTATTTAGTGATTCTATGGAGATAAATGTATTGAGGCTCTGGCATAGTGTCATCATGTATATATAATGTTAATGTGTACTATAATATGGAATTTACCATTAGTATAATATGAATGTCCACTCCCCGAGTCTTTTTTGTTGGACACATGAATCTGATGTATATGTTTCTAAGTGTTGGTTAATATAAATATGTTCTCTCCAAGAGTTTTGTTCCAAATCTATGATCTGGATTTTTAAATACTTTGTGTCTATGATGAATTTTAAGAATGGATTGTGAGTCTGTGCAATGTTTGTGGATATTTTCTATGTAATTACTTTATATGTTGTAATTAACGTTGTCACTACATAATGAATGAACCATGTCCCTTTTCTATGTTTATGTAGAAGCTAGTTTTTCATGTATACTATGAAGGCCTATTGGGAAATGAATTTTCTTTCTAAACAACATATCATGTGTGACCCATTCTTGTTATAATTCTTAAGAGTCTTTTAGTGTTTGTGGTAATAATTTTTTTAATATGTGTTTGTTCAATGGGATTGCGTGTGAGATATGGCAATAATGCTAGCCTAGGATGGGTCATTTTGATCCAAAATTGTCTCCTATTCTCTTGTCTCATTGTATAGATTTCAAAGGTTCTGTAAACCCATCAACATATCTTGGGTCAGATCTCATCTACTTGTAGGGCTTGACAATTCTGACATATGTGGGGGTTTTCTTGGAAAACTTCTAAACCTTGGGTCATTTCCCCTATGTGCCAATAGTTGATGTGGCATCCTCATGAATTGAGGTGACTCTTGTGTCCTTGTAAAGGTATATATATGTATCATAGGTCAATGGTGTGCCTCTCTAAAGTGGAAATTTTTGACCTCAAAAATTCCATTTGATTCCTAAAAAATATTCCAAAAGGTTTATGGCCCCAATTTGTAAAACTTGGTCTTGCTGATAAAAATGGTCTTTTGAGCTAATTCCTCCACTTTTTCAACTTTGGAAGCATAAATATGGATGAAAAATAACATAATTATCCAATATAGACCACACCTTCCCATTTTGGGAGGCTTTTGGTCACCAAAATCTTCTATTGAATAAGGTGAGGAAATCTTTCCTCCACCTCTCAAGTGTAACTATTGACACCTAATCATCAGGATTGGGTGAATAACTGAAATTAATGTAAATAAATAATAGAAAATATAAATAGTCACTAGGAGATGAAATGAACAGTCTCTCCCTCATGTATATAATAAAGACCAACCTGAATGAATATAAATGAATTGATTTGAGGAGTTACCTCCTGGTCTGACATGGTATCAGAGCCAGCGCCATTTTTGGCTTCCCTCTACTTTGTAACTCCTTATTCTACCTATGGTATTCTGAATCCTATGCAGACTGGCTAGCTTAGAAGCTCTAACGCTTCCACTGGCCTGAATGCATTATTCTCTATTATTCTCTGCTATGTTGCTCCTGTCATTGCTCCACCTGCATACAAAACGCTCATGGTGCTTTCTGCACTCTCCCCACTAGTTGTCTCATTCCTTTCCCAGAATGCATTCAGTTTGATCTTACCGCCATTGTATTCAATACATTGATAGTGTTATTCTCTAGTCTTACCACCATTGTATTCAATCTCATAGCCTCAGGTCTCCATCTCATGCACCACAAACACATCATTATTGATAACGCTGGTAACTCAGATTTCCTCACTTCTACTGTTGTTCATTACACAGTATAATACCGTCTTGTTTTCATATCCCATGGTATAAACACTCCATATCATATACATGCTCCTCCATTTCATATATACGTTGTTATAATATATTTTGTCTCCACTTCGTCTTCTGAACACCCCTCACCACACTCCAGATCTGCCATGTGTAATATAACTGTTAATTCAAAAAAAAATGTCAGCTACATGCACAGTCCATAGGTCAATTTGTGGGTTCTCCAATAAATTTTTTCCAACCACATAATGAGTTGATTCAGGTGCTTTATCTTTGTCTGTGTCATTATTTTTACCTTTGGGTTGGTTTCTTTGCTGGTCAATTTTGTCCCAGTGTAACTTGCATGTGGAGGCATCATGTGATCCATTTCTTTTGCAGTGTATGTAGTGCAAATCTAAATTTTCTCCTTGAGAGTGTCTACCCCCTACCTCTAAAATATCTTCCTCTTCCTCTTCAACCATTGTTTTGGGAATAATTAGTATTTCTAAGAAATTCTAACCCTCTAGGTTTGGTAGCTAACCTAGAAACAACAGTTAAAACAATTCACTATTTTTCCTATGAACGACAGATAAGAGAAAGATTATAAGGAACCAACCTGTAACTTCTGCTTGATTCCTTGCTTGATCCCTCTCTCCCTTGATTGATCTCGCTGCTCCTCCCCATACTTAACATGCTTGGAGAGTCCCTGTACAATTACAGAAACAAAGACCTGTCAACACATAATGATCCATAATTCATAAATAACATAGAATCGAAAACATGATAAACATATGAATGCATTGACAGATTACACAAACATAGGGGAAAATCTTGAAAAGATTTATTGATAGAAAGAAGGATTACAACCCATGAGTTTGATCTAGCGCCATCCTCCCAGCTTCAAACCTTCTTCACCTCATGAGAAGAAAGAAATTCCAACATTACCACAATACTTAGTCTCAATACTAAAACCATCAGCACCTCCTTACAACTCAGAATTATTCAGCCTCTAGATCCCTTGGATGAGTGATCCATTTATAGATGAGTGAAGGAGGTTGGGTCATCAATGAAGATGATGAATGCCTTTCTATTTTTAGGAATTGGTTCCATGAAAGAGGGAGATAGGAGGTTGATGTTTGCTAATTCTTTTTGTCATCCTCGAGAGAACTCAGAGGGGAAGGTGGCACTTGAGAAGCTTCTAGAGGTTTCCCATGGATGGGTAATATTCAAACCTTCCCAAAACTTTGCCCAAGTTCAATCATCGTAGGTTAAAGAAGGCCTAAGCGCGATTCATAGCACTTAGTCAGTGTGGCACCTGCAATGCATTGCAGCCTAATGAAGGGCTTCCTACAATGATCTCTTTAGAGACACTTTTTGGATGAATTTTGTGATGGAACTTCTTTGGGAGTGAGGCATTCAGATGATTAAGTTCTTTAGGGCATGAAACAACTATATTAGGGGTTGATGAACCCTAATAACATCGACATGTAAGTTGGGGTTGATGTGCCCAAATAAATCTGTAACAGTTGCCCCCTAAAGCATGAGGTCATAAATATCTATGTCGGGTGAAATGCTTTATCATGAGGATCGGAAGTTTTGAAACGGAAGGTGACCTGCATCAATTACAATACAATACATCATGATAATCTGATTTTTCTCATGAACTAGCTGAGGGAGGCATTCCCATGCTCAGCTTATAAACTTTCATTACATGTACATAGATCAGATAGTCGTCTACAGATATAGACTTATGATTCTACAGATATAGATTTGTGATCCATGATTAGGATGACCATCTGTGTAAAGCCTTTGTACATTTGATTTGGTACTCCTGAATATATCGCAGCCCAGATGGATGAAACTAGATCTGGGGTCTTCAATCTTGTTCAATCTTCACTCAATGTACAAGTCTAACCATGTGAATAGATGTTCTGAGGTCAAACATGGAGAGACATCACCTGATTACCAGCCAATGATGTAAGCTGTTAACAAACGCGAGAGGGATCACCGATAATAAAGATGATCCTCAAGGTACTATAGTACATTCTGCATGGTGTGAATAAATGATTTGATGTCAAACACCATGCAAAATCTTTCGGTCGAAAGCCATTGATGTCAACCTGTCGTTGGAAGCGAAAAACTTGCCATTGATGTATGCAATCTTCAAAGCACTGAAAGGGTGTTTCTAAGTCAACTTCTTGGATGATGAGTTGATGTCGACAAGAAGCGACTCATCGTAGGAGGGCCTTGATGTATCCCACATCTACGACACGAAACAAAGTAAATGATTTTTGGAGATGAGAATCGACTGACGACACAAATTTCAGGAATGGTGGTTATGAAAATGAAGGTTTATAGTATTGCAATGGATGAAGTTTTAATTGGATGACTTCTCTTGAACATATCGGCGACACTGAGATGAATTGGTAGCGTTGACCCAAAACAAAAGTGATGGATGGTGTGATAGACCAATGGTATGATAACCATCAAACTGAATGACCCAACCCAACTTAGTCACAGAGATGAAGTGAAAGTGTCATGTTCAAGAGCGACTCGCTACCATAAGTTTTCAAGACTTTTCCCATTTTCCCCAGTCATTGCTGACCAGTACCTCTTTATTTTTTATCAAGCTTGAGGAGGATAACATATGCTTGTTCTATAATTCACCCTTCGGGAAAACCCATCGCTATTTGATGTTTTAACGAGTCTAGTGAAGGTGAAACTCGTCTTCCTGATGCCATGTGATAGTTTGTCGCTATTGTGATATTTTAACGAGTTTAAAGAAAAATATAACTCGGTCATTTTCATGTTTAGAGAGTTTGAAAAGGGATGAAAAAAAAACTCTATAAGTTCTTTTTCATAAAATAATCCCTCAGGTCCGAAAAAGGATAAAATAATACAAGAGAGATGTCGTTTCCAATACTTTAATGAGTTGGAATAGACAAGCGCTCGACAATATTTTCTTATTTAGAGAGTCTGAAAAGAGTTTAAAGAGGACTCTATGGTTTCTTTTCATTTTATATCAAAGCTCGAAAAGAAAACAAAAAGTTTGCTTTGTGGTCAAAGATGCTCAATTCACCATTTAGTACATCAGATTCTACTTTCAGTCGTTCATCCTGCTCAAAACTCCACCAAAGATGATTAAAAATACATGTTCATGGATAAAAAATGAATAAAAACTAGCATTCACTTGATTTGCATGTAAAACTAAATATAAAAACAAGTTTTGGTAATTCATTTTAACCATTTCATTTTTACCATTGGATTTGGAGCTCTGGAGCAGTTTTTACCCCAAACTTCACCAGCTGATTGCAAAGCATTCTGTGGATCATTTCTCACACGTCAGGACCAGGTAGGAGCTATCCCAGTGCTCTTTCATTCTATTCCATTCTTTTTTAGTTTTGAGCAAAATTTCTTAGTTTTTCAGCCCCCAGGGTTCCATCTTGTGTTTTCTAGATCATCATACCATTTCCTTGTTGAAAAGTGCGATGCATTTCATGCTCCTAACAGGAAGCATGCAATGCATAACACTATCTCTAAAGGGCAAGTGCGATGGGCGCAAAAACTAAAACTAAACAGTTGTTTTTCTCCAAATTTTTAATTGATTTTTTCCCAAGTTGGATCCTAACTTATCTAATGATTTTGTTTCAAATATTCATTGGATCAAAATGGTCGTTACATGGCGAGAAAGAGAACATGAGGAACAATACATGATTGCTTTAAATGATCAGGGCACAGTTGATGCCTTAAAGAACTATGGGTTACTGAAGTTCTTTCACTTATCCAGCATGCGGCAACAAATGGAACTGCTATAGTATCTCGTTCATGCTTGGGACCCTACTAACCAGGATTTTCACATTAGGGGTAAAGCGATCCCCTTTGCCATCGAGGATGTTTACTTTCTAACGGGTTTATCGAGGCAAGGTGCCCCCATTTCACTATCAGGATTCACTGGAGGAGGTGAATCAGTGAGAGATTATATTCGTCAGTTCTGTCAGGAAGGATCTCAGCCCAGCAAAGATGGAAAGATTCATATCTGAGATGTTAGTGATCAACGTTTGAGAACAATCCTATTTACCCTTGCTAGATTGGTCGGCAGTTCGACTTTACATTTAGCAAACAGATCTTATATGCAGTGTGCCTTAGAATGCCTGGAAACAAAGGTTTTGAACTAGTGTGACGTAATTCTTCCATCTATGAGAGAACAACTGACCAAGGTGAGGGCAGGAAAGACAAAATATTTTGGTTATGGGTCTATCTTGATTTCCTTCACCTTGGAAAGAATCCCGCTTATGCAGCCACAACACATTTCTCTAGGAGTACCTGGATCTAGAGACCCACAGATGCAGCGGTGGGTAGATCTTATGGCTAGGCATGCTAGCTAGTCACTGATCTCATTTTCCTCCGCTTTTTTCGAGTGGTCCGACCGTCAGGATGGCCTTCGCGGAATATCCATATGCTAGGATGGACTTCCGTGGTGATCCAGATCTAGTATTACCAGTTGGGGCGCAGTGGAGCGTTATTGGTAAATTGATTTGACCACACTTTTCTTTTTAATTTTTCACTTTTTTGTGTTTTTTTATTGTTACCAAGACTAAATAAACTCGTATATGTATGCAGATGTTGGATCCGTTCGACCTGTGGTACGTCCACATGAAGCAGGTGTGCCAGTGGAGAGAGCTGTCGGGAGGCAGTTCTTAGAGATTTGGACATAACAGAGACCTTGGCTCAGCTGTAGGATCACATAGAGGGCTTAACCCTCGGCATTTCGGATGTCCAGATTGAGGAGTTACCCATGAGATTGCAGCGCCATACCATTGGCGTGCCGAGTCGCTGGATGAGACTCCTGCGTATGATAGCACAGGTTGTGACCTATTATCATTAGCAGCACTAGTCTAGGATATTTTCTGCATTCATTTTTGAGTTTTTGGGTCAGATGACCGATTTTGTCTTGGACACAAACTATTTGTAAAAACTTATATACAGCTATCTATTTGACTTTCAAAGTTTTATTGTGGTTAAGTGATGAAATCCTATTCAAATGATGATGTGATTTGAAAAATGCTTTCTTTACAAATGTTGCAAATGTCTATTTAACACATAGTTTGCTAGAGAGTCAGTTAATGTGTTTAAATTCCTGGAAATATGTTGATATTGAATGAATTCAAAATTTCTTTCCAAAATTCGAACTCTAAGGAACATGCGATGAATAGCTAGGTTTCGGACGAAATAGACACCAGTAAGTTGTAGTATGACAAGTTGTGAATCTAGCCTAACAATGATTTAGTGTATGCCATGTGAAATGGCATCAGAGAGGAGTTCAATCAATGCACTATACTCAGCGATATTGTTTGTTGATCTACCAATACATATCGCTTTGAAACTTACTAACTCGCCGCTTGGGGCGAAAATGGCCCATGCTGCAGAAGATACGTTCTGTGTACTACGACTAGCTCCGTCGTCATACCCAACAAACGGTTCCAAAAAGTTCGACATCTGTAACAAATGTGAAGTGGATTACCTAACCAAATCAAAACTCTAAAAGGAGAATAACACACAAAATTCAATGAAAGCATATGTATAGTGAGTTTTACTACACTTAATTAAGCATAGTAACGTTTAAGATACAACCCGTTTCTAGGCTGCGACAATGGAATCCCATCATAATCGACTAACTCGTAAGCTCCTTTTGTCAACACATGTTTAACAATATAAGGGCCCATCCATAATGGTTCAAACTTCCCTGCTCCTAGTTTGTCGGAATCCTGATCGTAAAGCAAGACCAGGTCACCTTCTGAGAAGACACGAGGCTTAACATTCTTGTCATATTGTGCCTTAATTCGTTTCTTATGTGCTTCTTTAGCCAATGCAACATCACAACGGGTTTCATCCAGATGGATTAATTCCAAGAAACGTGCTTCTTCTTCAGAAGTATCGTGTAGCAGGTCAATTGCGAGCTTGAGGGATGAGATTTCACATTGAATTGGTAAGACCACTTCCAAAACATACACCAACTGAAAAGGCATAAATCGGTAGCATTTCTCACTGAGGTCCAATATGCCCATAGAGCTTAGTACAAAATTAAATGCCAATTCCATTTATGGACTCCAATCATTCTTTGCAACATGCGCTTAAGGACTTTGTTGATTGCCTCAACTTGTCCGTTAGCTTGCGGGTAGTATGGAGTAGAACTATCATGCGACAGTCCTAATTTGGTAGTTAATTCGATCATCATGTGATTGAAAAAATGCGACCCATGATTTGTAACTATAGCTTGTGGTACACCAAACCTAGAAACCACATGGTTAAAGAAAAAGAGAGTAGCCGTTTTGCCACTGTTGTTCAATGTAGGCATCACCTTGGCCCATTTGGTAAAATAGTCAACAACGACTATAATATACCCATGCCCCCCAGCCGAGGTGGGGTTACATGTCATAAAATCAATGCCCCATTTTGCGAATGGGCCAACAACAACGGTTGGATGCAGTGGTGCAGGTGGTAATCTAGTTTTACGATAAAAAATATGACAAGCATGGCACCTTCTGACAGCAAGAATGCAATCTTTGAATATAGATGGCCAGAAGTAACCAACTCATAGAATTTTTTGTGCAGTTCCATAACCAGATAAATGCCCCCCACAAGCACCTGAATGACATTCATTGAAAGCTTTCTTGGCCTCCTCATGAGTAAGGCAACTACGTTAGATGGTATCGACACCACGACGATAAAGTGTATCACCAATGATCATATAATCTTTGGCTTGGTATCGAGTATGTCGTTGTTCAGAGCGAGAGGTATTAGGCCGAAAAGCTTGGGTCTGGAGAGAGACCAGTATATCTCCATACCATGGATCACTTGACGAAATAAGAAACAAAGACTCATCCAATATTGATGCTTCTGATGTTAAATCATTGGAGGACGAGGGAAGATCGCAAAGTAGCTCAGCAAAGACGAGAGATTTCTTTGATTTGGATTTGATGAACTCCAAATCAAACTCCTGCAAGATAACTATCCATTTAGAATATTTCCCCCCCAGCAATTGATGTGACAAGATGTATGTCATAGGGTTGCAATCTGATATAATGGTAGTTTTGCGAAGGAGGATGTAATGATGAAATCTCTATACAGCTTGAACAGCTAACAAGGCTAACTTTTCAACATATGAATATTTACTTTCTGTATCATTAAAATTGCGACTCAAATAATATATAGGATGTTCAATTCCACTTTCTTCCTGCACTAAAACCATACCAATGGTTATATCTGCAGCAGCGAGATACAGGTTGAAGTATTTTTGATAGTTTGGGGCATACATTAAGGATGCTTTAATTAGGGAATCTTTGATAGCATCAAAATAAGCTTTTTTCAACTTGGTTCCAATGGAAGGGTACCCCTTTCTTCAATAGACGTGTATAGCTTTAGCTAATTTAACGTGGAGGCATGTCAAGAATTGCCTAAACCTTTATGGGATCGAGTCGAATTTCGTCTTTCGAAACTACGAATCCGAGCAATCGACCAGAGCCAACACAAAACACACACTTGTGTGGATTGAGTCTTATTTTGTAGTGTCGACAACGTAAAAATATTGCTCTCAAATGTTGCGGGTGATCAGTCCGTTTTCGCGAATGAGCAGGCATATCATCAAGATAGGGTTGAACAATATGTTTGATGTCATGGAAGGCATAATTCATTGCCCTCTGAAATGTAGCCCCTACATTCTTCAAACCAAAGGGTAGCTTTCGATATGTGAATGTGCCCCACAGACATATAAAGGCAGTTTTTGATTGGTCCTGTGGGCAGATATTGATTTGATTGTAACCAGAAAATCCATCCATGAATGAAAAGATTTCACATCCAGCACATTCGTCAATAATCTGGTAGATAAAGGTGTAGGATAGTTGTCCTTTGGACATGCTTGGTTTACATCCCTATAATCAACACACACTCGAATTGTTCCTTGTTTTTTCATCACTGGAACAATATTAGATACCCAATCAGTAAGAGGTACAAGGAAAATGAAGCCAACACGCAAAAGTTTTTCAACCTCTGCTTTAATGGCAGTGACTTTCTTAGGATGAATAGGTCGAAGCCATTGTCATACTGGTTTGACATCGGGGTACATTTTAATCTCATGTTCAACAATGCTTGAGTCAATGCCAAGCATTTCCTCATAAGACCATGCAAAGACATCTCGAAATTCGCGAAAAAGAGCACAATAATTATCTAGTTCTAATGGAGAACAAGATTTGCCGACATGAATATTTTCTACAATGTTAGGCTTGGTCGAAATGTTTATAGAAATTGTTTCTTCTATGTTAGAGAGATTACACTCAAAATCCACAATATTTACAGAATTCAACAAGAAATCAACAATTGATGGGTGATGAAGTTCATTTGAATAATCTTCTTTGTCATCTTGAAGGTGGGAACGATGATGGTAATCTTCCCACTGCGTCTCTCCTATCATCATTGATTGAATAATTCCTTCATATTTATAATGTATACGCGAAAAAGGATCCGAAGAGGTGCTATATTCTAAAGACCTATCTACCCATGCAATTTTTGAGTGCAAATTAGGGTTTGCTACACAAGCCCAATAGATTGATTGCTATAATGATTCAATGGGGCTTGGCAGCATTGCCTCGCCATAAACATCACTTTCAAAGTAGTTGGAGTTCTTCTTAAACTCAGATGATGTAGAAGAAATCATGTTGCAGATCTCCACTCTTGCCACTTCCGCGAAACCAGATGGTGACGGGAGGGTAAAAGTGCCCATCAAGGAAGGATATTTTAGGAGACCTACTCCAACCTTTTGAATCGATTGTGAGTTTCCATGTATCAATGGAATGCTTCCTGTGGCCTATGAACTATTGGCAAAGAAGGATAGCTGATCAATGACTATGATTCCACCCTTGAAGGGAAATGCAATCGTTCAAAAGTATGTGGAAACAACGGCAGCCATAGCATATACCCAAGGCCTTCCTAGTAAAATGTTGTAATCAAGGAGTCTATCAACAACCTCAACATCAACATTTACTGTTTTCCCCCCAGTTCAACTTGCAGGTTATTCAAAATCCCATACAGATTGTATGTTCTCCCATCAAAAGCTTTTAATTTAGTTTGTGATCATGACAAGGGCAGTGAACCAAGAGTTTTCCAGCAGCTCATAGACATAATGCAGGTAGATGCCCCCTCATCAATAATAGTTCGGTGAACATTTTTATTGAGAGATTTTACTTGTATTAGGAAAGCTAATTGCGCTGGTAACTGTGGTGTATATCCCGTATGGTTGAAAACCACAAGATTAGAATCCATAGGATCTATTCCACCTATTGCTGACAATAAAGCTTGTTTCTAGGAGGGACAGTTTTGCAACACCTCAAGTGTTGACATAGCGGAAGGTGATTGAGCCAAATCTTCCACTATATTATAGTTTTGAGCTGCTCAAGCACAAGGATTGAATGTTGATTTGTGTACAACTCCCTTCGGTGGCTTTATTGTTAATTCAAGTATGATTGGTGGAACAACTTCTGGTGAAGTCGAGGTCGAAGTACTAGGTTGATCAGTAGCTTGGTTATTCGACAACGATGGATTTCCATAATCTTTATTCCTTGTTGACGCCAAAACATCATTTTGCGTATTTGTGATAGACAACATGAGTAGTTGGGATGTTGAAGAATTATCAGTTGCAACCAAATGTGTTTCTAGGGTTGGAAACAGATCTATCAACACTGTTGAGATATTCGAAGCCCTTAAAGTTTAGAGACCTCATATCGATGTGGACAATCTCTTGTAAAACGCTCGTCATTACATATCAGACATGGATAACGAGGTTTCCTAGCCGTAGTAGGGGATTCAGATGATTTGTCAGGAGTGGAATTCTCTTGTTTCTTTTTGTTATTCTTTCCCTTCTTCTTACCTCTTGGTTACTTTGGATTTTTGCCTTTGTCAGATGACACGGCATTAATCTCCAAGGCAAGACTATTTTCTGATTGATTTTCATTTTGATTGGAAATAGCAAGAGTTTGACTAGATGGTCCTCTTTCCATTTTTGTGCTTGAGGAACCGATCACGCCGCTGCCGGAATGAGAGTCCCTACTCGATTTTGGAGGTGGTGGAATAGTGAAGGTTGGTCTAGTTGCATCTGGAATTTTATCATAGAGCATGCCTTATTGTGTGTAAATCAAATCAAAATATTGGGAATGAGCGATAACTTGCTCTTATGTGACAACTCCTCCTTTTTCCACATCCTCGGTGATTGATGGCAACAAGGACTTTATGAACCACTCAGCTAAAAGTTGATCGGGAAGATACGTCTTAACCATTCGACAACAACGTCGTCACTCATGAATATGATCTGATATATGGGTGGAGGTAGTCTATTTAAAGTTGGTCAAGAGTTCTGTTCCAGTCTCGTACCTGATATGGTAACTGGAAGTGGGTCAAAAAGGTAGTGGCTAGAATGGTGAGGTTATTAAAAGAATCTCTAGGTAATTCAATATACCATTTAGCAGCTGGACCAGTAAGTGTCCTTTCGAAAAGATGAAATCTGATTGAATCATCATTCAAAGTATTGGATGAACACCATAAATGAAAGGTCATAACATGATTCGATGGGTCTTCTCCTGGATTTCCATTAAACTTCGGAATATCAGATGGTAATTTATGAGGAATCACCGGCCACCAAGGTGCATATGCAATTGGATCATTAGTGAGCCGGTTTAAATCTGGTAATTCTAAATTTGCAACGAATGGCAACCGTCAATTCAAGTCAGGTGTAGCATACCCCGGATAGGATGGAATCGCCTATGCAATAGGTCTTTGCATACCACCATAGGGCATCTGCATTTGATAACCTTAGTAAGATTGTTGGACAAAACCAGTATAAGGTGGTTGTTGATAACCAGATTGGAATTGTGGTTTTCCATAACCTGCAAAGCCTTGTTGCCCAGGTCCTTGGTAGGCTTGATATTGACCAAAACCAGTTTGAGCTTGTGAACCAAGTCCAAACTGGGGTTGGGACTGTTGGAATTGAGGTTGTTGAAATTGCGACAGCCACGGTTGTTGAACCAACTGTTGTTGCCCAGTAGCGAAAGATTGACCAAGCTGTGGATCAATTATACTAGTGTATGCCTGGGTCATTCCAGATAAAGGTATACTAACCTGAGGTTGTTTTTGAGCTCCAAAAACAAGTGGCTATTGTATAACAACTTGAGAAACTTGAACCTCTTGTCTTGAAACTTGTGGTTGCAAGGAAGAAGGATCAATTTGTACCGATTGAGATACAATAGATTGAGCTTGTGACTGAGGCACAATAGTAACAACAGGTGTAGTAGGAATATTTGACACAGTTTGCATTGGTTGTGTTGGATACACAAGCCTTGGTTGATCTGGCAGTATTGGTTGCCATTGACAAACTCTAACTCCAGTTTGACTTGAATACTATGGGAAATTACCATATGGTTGTCCCCCGGAAAAGGGAGGAAACGATGAATAAGCATATTGCTCTCCATATGGTGGCAATCTAGTGTTTAATGGATACAATGATCTTTGATGACTAGATTGCCCAAATTGATACTGATGTGGAGGATCAAATTATTGAGTTCCCATGTGAGAAAAACCAGGTAGAATTTCGAACGAGTTAATGGGTGTTGACCATGGTGCAGAAGCAACCCCTGAGTGGGTTCCAGACAATGATTGGTAACCACCGAGACAGATGATTCACCATATAGGTGTGACTCAAGTGTGGTTGAAAACATCGAGGGAGTGACAACAAAAGATTCTGCTGCAGTTAAATCAAATGATATAGTCTTGGATGTTGACGGTTGTTCAGCCATAGTTAACTGGCCCAAAAGTTGTCCTAAAGATTCGATGGGAACTTGCAAAGAAGCAGGGGCAGATGAAGCAAAGTAATTAGGAGTAGCAGGATAAAGATTAATCCCAAGTCCAAAGTGAAATGGGGTTTCTATTGTGGAATCCTCTACTATCTCTTCTATGGCAATCAAATCAGGTGGAAGAGGTTGACCGTCAGGTCCATAAAAGATTTCTAGTGTTGAAGAAAGTGTAGTTTCAACAGTGACTGATGTTGAAGGGGTAACAACTTCTGAATGTTGAAATTTGAAGTCCAAATGTTCAGGTAAATGAACAATAGTTTCAAAGGGAGGTTCCTGAACAACTTCTGGTTCAGATGTAATTTCGGTTTGAACTGGGATAGATACCAGACCAACTCCTCATGGAGCTATTTCAGGTTCAGAAGCACTTCTTGGTTGAACAATTTCAAATTGAGGATCAACCTATTGTTGGTCAACCTTGGTTACCGCTACACTAGGATCAATACTAATGTCCTCAGGTAATTGTGAAACTTCCTCTTTAAGAATGGAGGTACCGGAAATAATTGGAGTAACTGGAGTCTCTGAAGCTGTTGAAACAAATGTTTCAAATAACCCAGATGAACAACTAGGAGCTCTTGATGTGCTAGACTCAGTGAAACGAGATCACTTTGTCCGAATTGGTGTCGCTTCAGGAGGCAAAGGCAGTTGACTCGCTATTCTCTGCGAACGACGGGGTTTGGGTTGACTTTCTTCCACGATTGTGGATTAATTTATCAAATTAAAACTCAACTAAGGAATAAGGATGTTATTTATGGTCAATTAATTTAATGACACTTGGACACAACTTCGCTTTTTTAGTTCTAAAGAGTCGAGAAAAAGCAAAAGATGACTCTAGTCACCTTCGATTTTTAATGATCCTGAAAGGACAAGTGCTCAGATGATCCTTTTACTTTTAAAGAGTCGAAAAGGAACGAAAGTGACTACTCTGGAGACTCTAGACAAGAGGGTTTACCAAAAAAATCGCAAAACTACAATATACACCTTGGTGATAAATGAAAGAGAAATTACCAAGGACTTAACGTCCGGCAGTCAATCTTCCTGAATGCTTTGTTCAGTGCATTGCGATCATTAAGGCGGAAAATTCGACTTCCTAGGGATAAAGGATTTCAACCTATTGGGGTCTCCCACTATATACACGACGGTACAGGGAGCACAAGTCCGTACTATCACTTATCAGATCAAAGAGGAGGAATCACCCAACCTTCAGTGAAAATGACAGCCACTAGGTTTAAAGACGCTGGAACACGTCTCTAGCCTAGACCTCTAGATGTGTTGCGCTAAGTTCCAAAGCATTGTTAGATTAATTGAAGTTTATTTTAAGTTGATCTTGCTTAGAAATTTGCCTTTGAAGGTTCACCACGAAATGTGTTTTGAAATTCCTAAAAATACAACTAGAATGATAAGCGCTCTTTTCGTTTATTTTCAACAATGAAAACCCAAACTATAAAGGATAGAGCATAGAAGTACTTTTGAGAAAACAACAAAGAGCACAAACTAATGCAATTCCGTAAACCATTCCTTTTAGCACACAAACTAAATCTCTAAAATGCAAATGCATGTATTTGTTTTCAATGTCCCTTAATGTGAATGATACAATAAGAAAAACTAAATGCACAAATGATTCAGAATGTTTCACAAAAAATGGTGATTTACGACAATTTTCTTCTAAGAGAGAAAGGAAGATTGAATGACACTTTCAAGTTTGAAGAAATGAAACTTTTCGACACTTTGAATGAAATCAAATCAAATGCACAAAATAGATTAATCGATCAGCTATGAAGGAGGACTTTATGACACTTCACTTTTCGAAGAAAATGAGGACTTTATGACACTTTTCTATCGAAATGACAATCGATCAACACTTCTTTTTGACAATGGATTGTAAATGACAAAACAAATACATAAAAACATTCACCAATCCTAGTCTAAACAGGGCCAAATTAAAGAGATGAAGGCTGGTTTCAGTGATGAGACATCATTCATGTTCAGCAAGCAATTAAATCAAAGATGAAACTGGTCAAAAACTTCAGTTCCTAGATGGGAAAACTGATCTTCAATAAATCAGCGCAGGCTGTAGTGATAGACAGTGTGATGCATAGCACTGTGTCCATGCAGGAACTGCAATGCATAGCAGGTCTCAGTTAAGGACAGTGCGATGATTACAGTGAGCGATTTTGAAGGTGTTTTTGGCTCAAATTCGATTCAATTTTCAGTGGATTAAGCTTGACTTTAATAAACAACAGCAAGTAAAGTGTAGTGGAATGTTCTAAGAGGCTACTAAACTACCAAAAAGGGAAAAACGATCCCCAGTGGAGTCACCAATTTGTTTTGGGAATAATTAGTATTTCTAAGAAATGCTAACCCTCTAGGTTTGGTAGCTAACCTAGAAACAACAGTTAAAACAATTCACTATTTTTCCTATGAATGACAGATAAGAGAAAGATTATAAGGAACCAACCTGTAACTTCCGCTTGATTCCTTGCTTGATCCCTCTCTCCCTTGACTGATCTCGCTACTCCTCCCCGTACTTAACATGCTTGGAGAGTACCTGTACAATTACAAAAATAAAGACCCGTCAAATCATAATGATCCATAATTCATAAATAACATAGAATCGAAAATATGATAAACATATGAATGCATTGATAGATTACACAAACATAGGGGAAAAATCTTGAAAAGCTTTATTGATAGAAAGAAGGATTACAACCCATGAGTTCGATCCAGCGCCATCCTTCCAGCTTCAAACCTTCTTCACCTCATGAACAACAAGAAATTCCAACATTACCACAATACTTAGCCTCAATACTAAAACCATCAGCACCTCCTTACAACTCAAAATTATTCAGCCTCTAGATCCCTTGGATGAGTGATCCATTTATAGATGAGTGAAGGAGGTTGGGTCATCAATGAAGATGATGAATGCCTTTCTATTTTTAGGAATTGGTTCCATGAAAGAGGGAGATAGGAGGTTGATGTTTCCTAATTCCTTTTGTCATCCTTGGGCGAACTCAGAGGGGCAGGTGGCACTTGAGAAGCTTCTAGAGGTTTCCCATGGATGGGGAATCTTCAAACCTTCCCGAAACTTTGCCCAAGTTTGATCATCGCAGGCTAAAGAAGGCCTAAGTGCGATGCATAGCACTTAGTCAGTGTGGCACCTGCAATGCATTGTAGCCTAATGAAGGGCTTCCTGCAATGATCTCTTTAGAGACACTTTTTGGATGAATTTTGTGATGGAACTTCTTTGGGAGTGAGGCATTTAGATGATTAAGTTCTTTAGGGCATGAAACAACTATATTAGGGGTTGATGAACCCTAATAACATCGACATGTAAGTTGGGGTTGATGTGCCCAAATAAATCTGTAACAACCACCTCTTCCTCTGGGAGAATCTTGGGCAAGATTCTTTTCTTCATGAGCAAGGCACACAGCCTCTTCAGAAGATTCAGGGGCTATCTTCTTTCCAAAAGCTTTCTCTCTTTCAGCAAATTTTTTTACAAGAGAGACAAAGGTAATATCTTTTAGATTTCCATTTGCTTGCAATGACTCAAGATAATTGGAGTAAGTAGGATAAAGTTCCTTGAGAAAAGCTATCAGAGCAATATCCAGTTCAACATTAGTGACTTTGATATTATGCATTATAGATTTTACTTCTGATGCAAGAGCAATAGGATCATTGTTTTGTAATTCAAGAGTGAAGAGTTTAATCATGAGTTGAATAACTTCAAGTGCAGAGTGTGAGTCATAGAGTTTTTTCAGCTTTTTTAAGGCTTCGAAAGTAGTTGAGAATGGTGAAATATGGCGACTCACCTCTTCACTTACAGATGTTGCAATTAATGCATAAGCTTTGCTGTTCTTATTTTCCCAAATGGCGAACTCCTTGTCTGAGGTAGGTTGTTTTGGCTCTTTATCCTTGTCTCCAACACACACTTCTTTCCACAACTCATTGAAAATGAGGGGGTGTTTTATCTTCCAGGACCACTCAGGATAGCTCTCCTTGCCAGTGAGAACTACTCCCACAATAGATATGATTGAATGCATTGTAAAATCTATGTATTGTGGGAAAAAAAAATCGCTCTTCTACTAGTAAAACGATTTGCACTTGATGTGTAAAAGAGAAAAAAAATGTGATGTAGTAAAAAATAGTTCTGATGTATATATCAGAGGTACCGTAATGGTGAAAGCATATGGAGGAGGGAAATATATGATAATGGCAGAGTCTTTAAAACACTTTACTATCAGCATGATACCAAAAGATTAGATGAAATACAAAATGAAGCTATCTAGCAAGGAATTGTTAGGAAGGCCACCCTTGCCTTCACCGTGCATGTACAGGGAACGTATGCCCAATCCCACACCTGGCTTTGGCCAAAGCAAATTAAAAGATAAAATGAGCCTGCCTGGGATCGAAGCAAAAACTTGGATTTCAGGTAGGTGGAGTGACCTAAAACCGTCTGAGATTGATGATGCCTCAATGTCTTAGGAACCCGTTCCTCACTATCGATTTGTTCCATTTAGTGCTTTCCAACCCTACTGTTTTCTGGCATGGGCATGCCACTCTGAACGGGATTGAAAGTTGTTAAATAATGAATCCATACAGGTGAGGATATTTTTAGAAGAGCAGGAATGACCTGTTATATAGTTTTGTGAACCCAACTTTTCGTACTACCAAGTGAGTCCATCATCAGGGGATGCGTCAATAGATATTCTTAGATATTTAGGGATTGAAAGTTGTCAAAAATGTTAAATTGATGTTTTGGGCTGATGCAGTTCTATGTGCTATATATATAAAGAATATATGTCCATCTAATGCTATCAGAAACAAGACTCCCTATGAAATGTAGTATGGGCACATTCCTTTGGTAAAGCATCTCAGGGTCTTTGGTTCCACTTGTTATGCCTTGATACCAAAGGTACATAGAAACAAACTTGGTGCAAGAAGTCGTAAGTGTATCTTCCTGGGGTATTCAAACACCTCCAAAGCATACCATCTCTATGATGAAGTCAATAAAAAGTTTTTTGTATCTAGAGATGTAATCTTTCTTGAAACATCCAAAACTGATAATGTTTTTGAGTGACAACTTGATCGCTTGGATAGATTCACAAATTGAAAATCATTTCAAGAATTTGATAATCAGATTCCACATCTGGAAGGGGGGATTCCTATACTAGATCAACCTGCGGAATCTTCTTCTGAAGCACTCTCTCCCCCACATGAAACTCCAACAACGGATGATACTTTAAGTGATTTGATTGATAGAATTGGGATACGCAATCTTGATTCAGTCCCAACTCAATCAACGGAGCAGTCTAGACCATCTGAGAAAGGTCCCCCAAAGTGCCTGACAAAGACACTTGAAAGTGTTCATCCTGATGAGGTTGGAAAGACTGGAACTAGAAATTCAAACTGGCAAAATGGAGGTGATGTAGATGACTCTGATTCACCTGTTGATATGGATGTTTCTTATGATTGTGAATTGAATTTGTCTACAGATTTTGAACCAACTTCCTTCAAAGAAGCTGCTTCTCATGATGAATGGAAAGAAGCAATGAAAAAGGAGTATGATGCCTTGATAAAGAATGGCACTTGGAAGCTAGTTGATCCTCCATTAGGAACCAAACCAATTGGCTGCAAGTGGGTCTACAAGAATAAGTATAAATCTGATGGCTCACTTGACAAGCACAAAGCCATGCTTGTGGAAAAAGGTTTTACACAAAAGGAAGGGGTCGATTATGAGGAGACTTTTCCCCCCATAGCAAAATGGGCTACCATTCGGAGACTCTTTTCCCTAGCAACTCACAAGGTTGGAAAGTCCATCAAATGGATGTAAAAACTGCTTTCTTGAATGGAGATCTAAAAGAGAATGTTTTTATGTCCCAACCTGAAGGATTTGTTGTGAAAGGACATGAACATAAAGTATGCAAACTTGTGAAATACTTGTATGGCCTCAAACAAGCACCGCGAGCCTGGTATGAAAAACTAACTGAGCATCTTCTGAAACTCAATTTCAAACATTATGATCTTGATGTTGCAACTTTATTTGTCAAGAAATTTGGAAAAATAGTTGTATATCTTGTGGTGTATGTAGATGATATTTTGATGATAGGGAACAATGAAAGCTACATTGCATCCATAAAGAAGGAATTGAGGAAAGGTTTTGAAATGATTGATTTGGGTTATGTTCATTACTATCTTGGTATTGAAGTAACTCAACATCCGAAGTTTGTATTCTTTTCTCAAAAGAAGTACATTGGAGATCTGTTGAACAAGTTTGGCATGATCGAATGCAATCCTCTTACTACTCCAATGGAACAAAACTTAAAGCTCACATCCATTGAAGGAAAAGAATTTGAGGATGCAACAAAGTATAGACAGCTTGTAGGAAGTCTCAACTACCTAACTACTACTAGACCAGACATTTCTTTTGTTGTTGGAATCCTCTCCAAGTTTATGCAAAATCCTTGTGAGGGACATTGGTCTGCTGCAAAAAGAGTTCTAAGGTACTTGAAGGGAACTCAAGAATTTGGAATCAAGTATACACAGGTGGACGACTTCAACTTGATTGGATACTCTGATTCAGACTTCGATGGAGACAAAGAAACTGGGGTATCTACTTCAGGTTATTCTATGAGTCTTGGATCAAGAGTTGTCCCCTAGATATCACGCAAACAATCAGTTCTAGCAGATTCCACAACAGAGGCAGAATATGTGGCAGCAGCTGAGGCAACAAAAGAAATTGTGTGGCTCAGGAAAATTCTTGAAGATTTGCAGGTAAAACATGTACAATCAACTCCACTCATGATTGACAATGCCTTGGCAATAAAGTTGGCCAAGAACCCAAAGTTCCATGATCGAACAAAGCACATCAATACTAAATATCATCTAATTTGACATCATGTTGAGGCCAAAACAATCCATCTCCGCCATTGTTCCACTAATGAGCAAATTGCAGACATCTTCACCAAAGCACATGGAAGAGAAAAGCTTGAAAGATTCAGAACGATGCTTATAATCACCAACATCCCTTCAAATTAAGGGGGGAATGTTGACACCTAATCATTAGGATTGGGTGAATAACTGAAATTGATGTAAATAAATAATAGAAAATATGAATAGTCACTGGGAGATGAAATGAACAATCTCTCCCTCATGTATATAATAAAGACCAACCTGAATGAATATTAATGAATTGATTTGAGGAGTTACCTCATGTTCTGACAGTAACTTTTAGACTCGCTTGGGAGCTATCCTTTCGACCCAATCCTCCCAAGGTTATGATACCCCTATATTATGGTTTTAGAAATATTTTGCAAAATTGCATCCTCCGAAAACTCTCTGCTTGAGAGTCTTTTGCTAATTACTTTACAGAAGGTAGGACCTATTCTTCATGCAAATATACCATGGAAGGTTCATATAGTTTTTTATTCTATACATTCACAACTAAGTAAATGCACATGTATAGGGTTAGGTTGAGTCTATAGGAATTATCTCCCACCTGTTTTGGTATATCGTAGGGACCATACCATAAAGCCTTTAGTTTCTTAGTAGGACCATCTAGCCTCTCCTTATTCAGTCTTAACCATATAATGTCTCTCACCTTGAACGAATTCTTTGTTTTGTGTTAATCATGCATTGCCTTGTATTTTTCCTATGACTTTTACAAAGTCTCTTGTACTTTCATATGGATTTTTCTAATCTTTTATACAAATATTTTTCCCTTAAGGCTTCCCTTGTAAGATTCTCCCTCACTCCTCCATGTTTCCCATATGCAATATGAAAAGGTGAAGGTGGAAAATATCCAAAACAAGTTTTGAATGGGGACTTACCAATAGAAGTGTGGATTGCTCTATTACAAGAGTATTGTATATATACTAGATTTTCATCCTAGGTATTTGGATGCTTCTAGTTGTAACCCCTCAAAATATGTACCAAATCCTCGTTGACTTATTCTTTTTTCCCATATGTTAGTGGATGGAATGATTTAGAGCCCATAAACTTCATGTACATATTCTCCCACAATGTAGTTGAAAATGAACCAATAAATATTGTCACTATCTAAAATAATGCTCTTGGGTATCCCACAGTACACCCATACCTTTCTAAAAAATAATTTTCTTTCTTCTTAGAAGCTAATGATATTTTTATAGGGCATCAGAAAACACATCTTTCTAAACCTATCAACTACCATGAATAGGTAGTCATGTCCCTTCTTGGTTTTCAGAAAAACTCCCAAAAATTCCATTGAAATTCCTTCCCAGACATGAGTGGGTAGAAGTAGGGGCTGATATAGACCTTGTTTCCTATTACTAGGCTTGTTCGTACAATAAAGCATGCATCCCCTGATGAACCTAGCTACATGTTCTTACATCTTGAGAATTAAAAATACCTCTACAAGTTGGCCACTATCTTCCCTACACCAAATTTCCCAAAAAAATTGGAAGTGTGAGCCTCTCTACCATATCCTATCACTCACATTTAGGAACACATAACTTATATATCCTATAGAGTAACCCATCCTGGAGATGGTAGTCAACTGTGATGTCAACACTGTGAACATGACTCTTCCTATGCAATTATTGAAACACCTCCTTGAGTTCCCTATCCTTTGAATATACCTCTCTATACATCATGGGTATGTCTCCATCTACATATGATTTCCAAAAGTTATGATATTTGATGTGGGTGGCATTGAAAGAAAGTTGGCCAATTTTTTTGTCCTACCCTTCCTATAGTTGATCACTAAATGAAACTGTTGTTAAAAAAACCCATCCACTTGTAATTCGTGGTTTGTTGTAGCTTCCTTTGGGCATGTAGGTATTGTAGTAGTTGATGATATTTATAGATTACTATCTCCTTTCCCATCAGATATTGTTTCCACTTATTCATAGAGTTCCTTTTCATAGGTAGGGTACTTAAGAACTTCCCCATGAAATACTTCATAATGGTAGCATATAAGCCTTCCTCCATGCATCAAGACCACTCCCATAACATACCCACTCATATTTGGCTCCACTTCAAAGGGTTTCTACAAGTTCGGTAATGCAATAACTAGTTCTCGAATGATCTTCTCCTTTAGCTCCTCAAAGGCACTTTGTTGACCCTTTTCCCACTGGAAACTCTTATGACTTGTTATGGTGTGGAGTGGTGCTTCTACAAATAAAAATGAGGTTATAAATTTCCTTAGGTATCGTGCCACCCAAATGAAACCTCTAACCTCAAAAACATTAGTAGGAACTATCCATTTCACGATGGACTCCATCTTGGTATGATCTATTTTAATCTCTCCTCCACCTATCACATACAGGAATACACTACATAATATTGTGAGAACTCACAGTTCTTGAGATTTGCTAGCATCTAGTGCTTGTTTAATGTCTCCGACATCTACGTCAAATGCAATATGGGAACCTCCTAGGTAGAAATATATACTAGTATACCAACTAAACATAAACTCGCAAATGAATCTACAAAAGGGTTTCTTATATTAATCATTAACCTCATAAGTGTATCTAGTGCATTGGGCGATTGACATGACTAACCACTCATAGAAACCTTGCCTGGTTTTGAAGGTGGCCTTCTAGCTATCTCCTTCTTTGACCCAAGCCTAGTGATATCCAAAATTTAAGTCTAGCTTGGTGAATTATTTCACTTACTGCAACTTATCCAAGAAATTATATTTTCTAGATAGGGACTAACTGTTCTTAAGCATAAATTTGTTTAACACACTTTAATCTATACAGGTTCACCAAGTCCAATCCATATTTGGCACAATGATGATGGGTGACCCACATGGTCATGTACTCGGTTAAATGACTCCCTATGTGAGTAGCCACTGCAATTGTTTCTTTACCTCACTTTCTTATATAACATACTAGCTATGCATTTGAATTTTTGACAATGGGGAGTCCTGAAATAGCTAGATCTTGTTCTCCACATTCATCTTGGGTCGTGTCCATTTTAGCTCTTATAACACATCCTTGTATTCCTCTAGAAGCTCTTCTAGTTACTGTTTTTGTTTATTAGTTAATCCCTTTAAGGATGCCTTTCTTCTTATTGACTCTTCTACAAAGTGATTTTATTTTAAAAATAGTAAAAAATACTTCTTTCTAGAACTAATCAATTTTTTAGCTGGGTTGGCACTTACTAGTGAATTTTTTTACTTTCTATTATGCGGGTTGAAGCTGAATTCTCTTCCATCCTTAATGAGGTAGTGTTGGTTGGATCTACACATGAATATTTCATCCCACATGTATATATATGGACGTCAAAACACCACCCAAAAGACATCAAGGGAAACTACATCTAGTTCTACTTCATCAACAAAATTAGCAATAACATAAAAAACTACTTTTGCATTGTTTTGTTACATTTATCTTTGCATCCTTTTCCCCATCCCAATGGATATGGGCTTAGATGATCTTAAATTTGTTGACTAGATCTATTTCAATGAGATTTTCCTGCAATCCTGAGTCAAATAGAGCATCATTCCTTTTATTTTTAACTTTTAACATTATATGGAAGAGCCTTGTATTCTTGTTTTCTTCCTATTGTTGAAATCTACTCAGATTCACCTCCCTCTACACTAATGTATAACAATCTTCTCTTCCACATCCATACTATGTTCAATCTAGTTTCTTGAATCAATGGCCATGAGATTCTTCTTCTATTTTCTTTCCTTCTATTCTTTAAGCTAAGCTTCAGATGCAACTTCTTGCATTTCACCTTTTTATGGTCATTAATGTTATAGTGGTTATAGTGGTTGCTGGCATCTTTGCACTAATGCACTATGGTCATTGTATTTTTATATTCCCCCCCTTTCCACTTCTTCTTCCTCTCCTTAGAAGAATCCTAGTGTTGCTTCTACTTTTATTAAATTGATTGCTCTTTATTAAAGCCTATGTTTTCCAGGCATTGTGTCTCTACATAGACCCCATCCACAGATCTAGGCTTGAATAGCATCGCTCACTTTCGTAGATGGTTATGTATATTCCCAAGAAACTTGAGGAGTACATATCAATTATTTTTAGAGATACCCAACATTATGGCCATCTTTATAAATCTTGTGGCGTACTCTTTTACACTCAGGCCCTTCTTCTACCTCAAGTGGTGCCACCAGATCAGATGTTCATTTACATATCTGATAGGGTAAAATTGTGACTTCATGAAGGTTTTAAAAGTATTCCCACTTAATGAATAAAGAATACCCTTCCAACCTCAAGGTTTATATATGGATTTCCACCACATTAGGGCATCACCCTCTAATTTTAGTTATGAAAATGAAATATTTTGTTCTTCCTCTATAGGAAAAACATTGAAATAATCCTCTAATTACTACAACAAGTGATTTAGCATCATATCATCGATATCACCTTAGTAAAACTTTATATAAACCTTGACTTCCAATTTGAATAGGCACTGTGGATGGTTCATAACACTAAAACCAAATTGATCTTTTCTCGTCTTTTCTTTGGCTCCTTCTGTATTTGTTCCCAATATCTTGATCTCCCCTCTAATCAAACATTTATGTTAGGAACCCCATCTTCTCCAAATATCCCAAGCTTATTGTTGAGGGCTAAAATGACTATATTTAAATTATGGTTTATATTTGGAACTTGTGCTTCCTGCCATGAAAACCTCTCCTATGTAGGATCAAGAGGGTTACTCACAGATTCATCAACCATGACTGGAATTTTATGAATTTTGGCTTAGTTTATCTATACACCCTACAAATATCCACATTGTACCTAAATGAACCTACTCTAATACCAATATGATCAATAAACTATCATGGATATTCTAATGGATAATTTGTCTCAATAAATCTAATAAAATTTTACTTTAAAATATCTGAATTCACTAATGCACTATGGTTGTTGTCTTTTTATGTTTCCCCCCTTTACACTTCTTCTTCCTCTCCTTAGAAGCATCCTATATTTTCTTCTACTTCAATGAAATTGATTGCTCTTTCTTCAAGCCTATGTTCTCCAGGTATTATGTCTATACACAGGCCCCATCCACTGATTTAGGCTTGAATAGCATCACTCGCCATAGTAGATGGTTGTGTATATCCCCAAGAAACTTGAGGAGTACATATAGGTTATTTTTAGAGATACCCAACATTATGGCCATATTTCTAAATACTGTTGTGTACTCTTATACACTCAGCCCCTTCTTCTATCTCAAGTAGTGCCACCAGGTCAGATGGCCATTTACATATCTGATAGGGTAAAATTCTGATTTTAAGAAGGTTTTAAAATTATTCTCACTTAATGAATAAAGGACACCCATCCAACATCAAGGTTTCTATATGGATTTCCACCACATTATGAAATCACCCTCTAATTTTAGTTACACAAATGAAATATTTTGTTCTTCCTCTATAGGATGAACATTGAAATAAGCCTCTAATTACTACAACAAGTGACTTATCATCAAAGCATCAATATCACCTTAGTAAAAATTTATATCAACCCTCACTTCCATTTTGAATGTGGATTGTGAATGGTTCACAACACTCAAACCAAATTGATCTTTTCTCGGGTCATTTCTTTGGCTCCTTCTGTATTTGTTCCCAATCTCCTAATCTCCCCTCTATGTTATAAACCCCATCTTCTCCAAATATCCCAAGCTTATTATTGAGGGATACAATGACGATATTTACTTTATAGTTTATATTTGTAACTTGTGCTTCTTGCCATGAAAACCTCTCCTATGCAAGATGAGGAGGGTTATTCATAGATTTTTCAACCATGACAGGAGTTTTATGAATTTTGGCTTAGTTGATCTAGATCCCCTATAAATATCCACATTGTACCTAAATTAACCTACTCTAATACCAATATGATCCATAAACTATCGTGGATATTCTAATGGATAATTTGTCACAATAATTCTCATAAAATTTTACTTAAAAATATCTGAATTCTACACTATGAGGATTTATTTCTCTTTATATTTTTAGATTTGTAAATTATTGTTTATAGCATATGCATGAAAAATATAATTATGTAGAAAATAGAGAATAGTGAAATACAAACTCAAAAATAATGATTGAGACAAGATATAACTTGGGGAAGCCTTTCAAGAGAAAACCTAGCTGGAAGGTGAGGTTGTTGTACTCTCTTTATTTGCAAATAAAATGGTTGCGAGTAAAAAGAAGGCATGTGTCCTATAGTATACTATAGTGACAAAATACTCCCTATGTCTTCTCTCCCTATACCTCTCTTCTATTCTACTCTTCAATAGAACAAATGCACTCGAAAATAATGGAACCTTGTTTCCTCATAGTGGCTCGATTTTAAAACAACACGATAACCTCCTAGTGGTTAGGTTTCACTTCCTCAACTCCTAACGAAAGTTGGGATATGGAGTCTTCTAGAGTATTATTTAACATAATCACCTGGATATCCCCTTTTCCTTTAGTAATGGGCCCTGACGTAGCATCCTCTTAAATTATAGTGGTTGAAATAGGAAGGTCAACTTGTGGCTGGAATAACTTTTGCATACATACTCCAATTGAGGTGATTATTGTGTTAGTGAAGGATATTTATTTGTATAATAGGAAAAGAAGCTACAACTACAAGGAAACAAATTTTTACCACCAAAATATGTAGTTTGATGCCTCAAAATTCTCCTAAAAGGTTTTAGACCCCAATTTTGAGATGGATGAAAAATATTATAATGATCCAATCTAGATGAGTTGGTGATAAAATATTAGAATCTTGAAATCATGTCAAAATAATCCATTGCAAATCTAAATTTTGGGATTCTCCACTGACAAAATTAAGTGTCCCATTCCATATGCCATCATTCATTCAAGTATACATATCAATTTAATTCCCTTCTCCTGCTACTTCATCTTCTATGATTTTCATTGCCTTTAAAAAGGTTAAGCTTATATGTCACCAGACAAACAGGTCATGGTAAAAAAGAGGGACAACATTTCTTATTCTAGGTATCATGGTTTTTGTTCAAAATAATATTTTATTTTTCTTTTTCTTTTCCCCCTAGTTTCATGACTTATTTGCCTAGTAAACTTGACAATTTCTAAATAACACTTCCTTGGTGTATTTCTATTGAGTTTTAGCTAGAATTTACCCGACCTTGGAAAAACATAACTCCAATCATTGTGTAAAATTACATTTTATTTTTAAAAAACTGGTAGAATTGTTGGTAGTATTTTTCTTATGGCTATCAGAAACTACTCTTGTCTATTATAGTTGGTTATGTATTTCCTTTGTTCTATTATTAAGTTTAACCTTACAAAATTGACAATTTTATTATAATAATGATCTACGCTTAACTTACATTAGGGGATTTTTGAGCTCTAAAATGAGCCTCCTAAGGAAAATAATAAAATAATAGTTAAAAAAAATAAAGTAAGAACTATGATTTTTTAAAGAAAAAGAAAGAAAACTACTTTTTCTTATTGTATTTTTGGCTTATCTTCTTATAGGTTTACTCAAATGTAAAGTGTCGACACCCATTGTATGTGGAATTAAATTCCAAATTTAAATAGTACCCACTCTAGATGTTGAACACACTTTTTTCAGGTATTTTTTTATTTTTTTCAATGTGGGTCTACTAAATAGTATGCAAAGTTGGTACTCGTTGGATGTGGAATTTAATTCCACATCCCACGAGTGTCAACACCTGACATTTGAGTAAACCTATAAGGAGATACACCAAAAATACAATTAGAAAAGTATTTTACTTCTTTTCTCTCCAAAATATTTATCCCTGGGGATGACATCATGATATTGAATCCTATTGGTTCCTTTAAAGCTAATTTTGTTAATACCTTTTCGTTTTGAGGTTCAATTTTTACCTCAAAATTTCGCTAATGTTGAACAGAGAGTTGACATGAGCTTCGTTGTCAAGAAGTCCTCCAATGGTTACCATCTCCCAATATTGTCAGTGAAAAGATGGAAAATATGATCAATAACAACATCTATAACATTATGTATGGATGCTCCACTCTCTATAGTAACTAGCCTCGATGCTTTATCTACACTAACCATGCACTTCAGTTCCTAAGTGTTGATGATAAGACACGAGTTCCCTCCCACAAAGATTGTCTTAGGTATGGAGTGAGACCAACTAATGACCACCTATGTGTTTTTTTCATCTTATTGGCCTCTGCCACCACCTTCATTACCTCTTCTTTGAAAGAAAGAAAAACTACCACCTAGGCTATGTAGGTCACTAGATCCAAGAAGATTCCATATGCATTGGTCATTGTGCAATCAATAGAATCATTAAGCCCACATTTCACCATTAGAGGAGGTCAATTGCATGATATCTTATTTCTTTCGATCTAAGTATGCACTTCTACAATATGCACATTGTTTTCCTCACTATGTGGTGTATCAATTGATCGACAACACCATCTCTCTGAGCTTATCATACTTTGGCCAATTATTAGTCTACAATGTTAGGTAAACTTGACACATTCATAGAGTAAAAGTTGTTTAGTCTATAATACATGGTCTCTCATGCTTCTAGTATTTTTTATCAATGGTATTGTTGTAATGGAGCATATAAATAGGCTTGAAAACATCCATTGTAAGGTGTTTATTAAATATGCAATAGATGTATTATAATTTTAATTTTCCTTGATTGTGGTTTGTAAGATAATTTTATTTCATGATTTATGTGTGTTCTTTTTTATGTATGATTTGTTATCATGTATTTCTATCATACTTTTATCTCTAACAATTGGTATCAATCCATGCGATCATTAGTAGAGAAGAAGACATTGGTTGCAAATTCCATCACATTATATGTTAAGGTCAAAGCTAACAGGAAAAAAATAAAAAAATAAATAATAATAAATAATAAATAAATAAATAAAAATAAAAATAAAAATAAAAATAAAAATAAAAATAAAAATAAAATTAAAATTAAAATTAAAATTAAAAAAATATAAAATAAAATATAAAATAAAATAAAATAAAAAATAAAATGAAAAATAAAATGAAATAAATAAATAAAAATAAATAAATAAAAAATAAATAAATAAAATAAATAAATAAAATAATAAAAAATAATAAAAAATTAAAAAAAAAAAAAAAAAAAATCCCAATTGAAATTATATTTCTGGATGAATATCCTAACAGGAAATAAATGTTTGGAAGGGTGAGATGAAACCATAAAAGTTATATTTCAAGAGGAGAATATTAGGCATGAAGCTTGATTATCGTCTTGATACATAGGCCTTGTTTTATCCATGTAACATCCCAGTTCTTAACGGTGCGGAAATGTTTCCCGTAGGATTTCCGTTATGGGGGTCCAAGTAGGCGATGACAATTTTATGAGCCCCCCCTCGTGGCAGGGGTTTTGGGGCAGTGCCCCCAAAGAAAAAAATAGATGAAAATTTCCTTGTACAATATTGTAATTACGTAGTCAATCTTGGTCATTCATTAGGTGAAAGATATGATTGTAGAGGTTATGTTAATTTAGGATTCTTTTCCCTAGAAGGAAACCTTCGGTTTATATGTGTGGATTGTATTGTGTTTGTATGCTATTATTCTGTGCAAGAAAGAGAGAGGAGACTGTGTGAGAGTGAAGAGGAAATTAGAGCAGTTTTTTGTCTTTTTGTTGGATAATATAAAGGAAGGATTGATTGTTTCTCCATGGACATAGCTCATATTGGGTGAACCACATATATCTGTATCTCTCATGTTTTATGAATTTTGCATTTGTATTTCTGTAATATTTTATGTGTTTCATTGCTCTGTTATTTCATTTCTAACAACTTTTAACAGAGCCAAAGGTCTATTTGGATTATAAACTCATAAGAAAGAAGGGTCCCTTGTTTGAGTGGAAGCAACGGAAGAAGATGGTAGGTTTAGGGTTGAAAAATTCAACGGTCAAAACTATCAGCTATGGAAGACGCAAATGGAGAATTATTTGTATCAGAAAGGTATTTACCTACCATTGAGCGAAAATAAAAGAAGTCGACGAGTATAACAAACAAAAAATAGATATTCTCAACAGAAAGGCACTAGGAACAATACAAATTTGTCTGGCACCGTCGGTGGCATTCAACATTTCAAAAGAAATGACAATACAAGGTATAATGACGGAATTGGCCAAATTATATGAAAACCCTTGGCCTCAAATAAGGTATTTCTTATGAAGCGTTTATTTAATATGAAGATGTCAAAAGGTGGATCTGTTGTTTATCATTTAAATGAATTTAACACAGTTAAGTTAAGTTCTCTAGGGATAAATTTTGATGATGATGTTAGGGCTCTATTATTTCTGTGTTGATTTCTAGAAAGTTAGAATGGCTATTAGTAACTTTTTCTCTCGATCTAGTACTTTAAAGTTTTATGATGATGTTGATGCTATCCTTAGTGAGGAAATGTGAAGGAAAAGCTCAAGTGAAACAGCAGGTAATGCTTTGATTGCAAATACTAGAGGAATAAAACTAGAGAGAGGAAATAGCTCAAGATATCACAGTAAGTTAAGAAAAGGAAGATCCAAGTCCATATCAGGGATAGTGTGCTGGAAATGTAGGAATAAAGAACACCTGAAGAAATACTGTAAATCTCGAAAGGGAAAAAAAGTAGATGGACAAAAAGGAACAATCATGAAGCAAATGTAATAAGTGATGTGTTGCAAGATGCACTCACTCTTCCATTAGAAAATATTATTGACACATGGGTAGAAGATATAGGGCTTCATTCCATGCCACACCTGATAGAAAACATTTTCATGGTTATGTTCAAGGAGATTTTGGAAAGGTTTGTTTGGGTGATGATAATCCCTATAAAATCATTGGAATGGGTAAGGTTTTTATAAAACAACAGTATGGAAACCCATGGTTATTAAAGGAGGTAAGGAATGTTCCATATCAAAAAAATATATAATTTCAATAGGTTAGTTGGCAAGTGAAGGTTGTGTAATTACATTTACAGCGAAAACCTAGAAGGTTACTAAAGGAGCCCTAGTAATAGAAAAAGGAGAAAAGGTTGGTACATTGTATTTATTCACTGGTATTTCTAATTTCGCTAATTTGTTAACCTCCACAAGAGCAGATACGACACTGTGGAATCATAGGCTTGGGAACATGAGTGAGAAGGGGATGCAGATTCATCACTCAAGAAATTGATTTCTAGGTTTAAAGCATGTTAATTTGGATTTGTGTGAGAAGTGTGTTTATGGAAAGAAAAAGAGAGTCAGATTTCTCAGAGTTGGGAAAGAAAATAAGAGTAAAAAGTTAGAGTCTGTGCATACAAATGTATGGGGACTTTGGCAAGCATTATCTCTCAGTGGCTCTCACTATTATGTTACTTTTATTGATTATGCACCTAGGAAAACTTGGGTATATTGTATTCGAAATAAATATGATGTTTTTGATATCTTTAAGAAATGGAATGCTTTGGTCGGGAATGAGATAGGAAAGAACTTGAAGTGTATCATATGAGATAATTGAAGTGAATATTGTAGAAAATATTTTGATTTTATTATTCAAAGCATGGAATTCATAGAGAGAAGAAAGTTCTAGGAACACCACAAGAAAATCGTGTGTCAGAAAGGATAAACAGAACAATCATGGAGTGTGTAAGGTGCATGATATTTCATGCAATATTATCCTTACAATTTTGGGTAGATGTTGAATATACCATTGTAAACAAAGGGCCTTCAAGTTCCTTGGATGGTGGTATTCCACGGGAGGCATGGAAAGGTAAAATCGTAAACTACTCATTCCTAAAGACTTTCAGTTGTGAAGCATTTGTCCACATTAATAAAGAAAATAGAACAAAGTTTGAGGCAAAAAAAAAATGTACATTCATTGGATATGGTGTCAATGACTTTGGTTACCGCTTATATGCTTATGAAAACCATAAAATCATCATGGGTAGGGATGTGGTATTCAATGAAATGGTTTTGTACAAAGATCAGTTGTAGGGAAAGAAATAGGAAAAAGGAAACATGGAATACACAGTGCTTGATGAGATCACAAAAAAAGTAAAGGTTCCTGAAAATCATATTGATCAACAGCCACAACAACAACAACGCACACCTCAAACACCTGAAATTGGTGTTATAATATCTACAAGGATAAGTAGTCCCCCTTAACGATGTTCTCTTTCATTATATTATGTATTTTTGACTAATTTCGTTTAACCAAAATGTTATGAGGAAGAAATGCATGTAGAAACTAGGAAGACGTGGGAGAAAGCCATGAAAGAAGAGATTGAATCATTGGTACATAACCAGATTTGGGACTTAGCCAGGTTGCATGTAGGTAAATCGACATTGCAGAATGAATGTGTTTACACGTTAAAGGAAGAAGATTGAGAAAAATAGAGGTATAACGCTAGACTTGTGGTGAAGGAATTTGCATAAAAGAAAGGTATGGACTTTGATGAAATATTTTTTCCTGTTACTAAAATGACTTCAATCAAAACTATTTTAAGTCTAATGACAACAAAAGATTTGTATCTTGAACAAATAGATGTAAATACATCCTTTATTCATGGGGACTTGGAGAAATAAATCTATACGCAACAACCACAAGGGTATAAGGTCAAAAGTAAGGAGAAGTTAGTGTGTATGTTAAATAAGAGCTTGTACAGATTAAAACATGCTCCAAGACAGTGGTATCTAAAATTTGACAGGTTTATGTTTGAACAAGGTTATACTGGACATCACCCTTGACCATTGTGTTTATCTTAAAACGAAAAATGATGGAAACTATATTATATTGCTATTGTATGTAGATGACATGCTTGTTTTAGGGTCTAACATGCAAAAAAATAAATGTGCTCAAAAGAAAATTGGAAAATTCATTTGCAATGAAGGATTTGGGGTTGAAAAACAAATCCTTGATATGAAAATAACTACAGACAAGAAAAATCACAAATTAACATTGTCTTAGAGTGAGTACATATAAAATGTGTTGGAAATATTTAATATGAAAAATGAAAAACCAGTTAGTACACCTTTGGCTAGCCATTTCAAACTTAGTAAGGAGATGTGTCCCAAGAGCGAGGAAGAGATGGATTATATGTAAAAACTTCCATATGCATGAGTAGTGGGAAGCTTAATGTATGCAATGGTGTGCACAAAACCTGATATTTCACATGCAATGGGAGTTGTCAACAAGTATATGAGAAATTTAGGAAAACAACATTGGATGATAGTGAAGTAGATTCTCACGTATTTGAGAGGCATCACTAATCAAGTATTATGTTTTAATGGTTCAAACATTTCTCTACAAGGAAATGGCAATGCAGATATGAAAGGTGGTAGAGATAATATGGGGAGAATCACAGGGTATGTGTTTATTGTAGGTGGAACAATTGTCAATTGGGTTTCAAAAATGCAAAGTGTTGTTACACTTTCAACAATGGAAGTGGAGTATGTTGTTGCTACAAAGGCCAGTAAAGAAATGATTTGGTTGCAAAGGTTTATGGATGAATTTGGTAAGAAGCAGGATATGGAAAGGTTATACAGTGATAGACAGAGTGTCATTCATCTTAAAAAGAACTTAGTATTTCATTCCAAGACTAAACATATATGGCTCAAGTACCTTTCATATAGTCAGTTTTGGAATATGGACATTTGAAGCTAGAAAAGTTACACACTAGCCAAAATCATGCAGATATGTTAAGAAAGGTAGCAAGCAGGGAGAAACTGAGATTCTGCTCAATTTCAATTGGTCTTCAAGTATGATGGCAAAGATGAGAAACAACCAGGTCTAAGTGGTAGCATTATCCAACAAGTGAAGAATTAGTGGAGTTTCTCTAATCAGTCTCCAAGTGGGAGATTATTGGGTATGGAGCTTGAGTATCTTCTTGAATCAGAGGTCTCGTTTTAGCCGCGTTGGATCCCAATTCCTAACGGGAAGAAAAATCTCCAATAGGATCTTCATTAAGGGCATCTGGGGGGTAATGATCATTTCATGAGCCCCCTAGTGGGGGTTTGGGGGTAGTGCCCCCGAAGCAAAAAATGGATGAAGAATTACATTGTAAATTATTGTAATTTCGTAGTCAATATGGGTCTCTGATTAGACCAAAGATATTATGGTAGAATTTATGTTAATTTATGCCTTTTTTCCCTAGAAGGAAACCCGTGGTTTATACGAGGGAATTGTATTAAAAATGTGTATTATTATTTTGTGTGACAAAGAGATAGGAGACTGTGTGAGAGAGAAGAGGAAATTAGAGAAGATTCATTGTAGGTTGTATCTCTTCATTTTGCTAGAGAACATAAAGGAAGGGTTGGTTGTTTCTCCATGGATGTAGCGCAAATTGGCTGAACCACATATATTTGTGTGTCTCTTGTTTTATGCGTTTATGTGTTTGTGTTTTTTCAATATTTTAAGTGTTGCATTTCTTTGTTATTTAATTTCTAATAGAGAACACTTGGTGTATTGAGGTGAGAAAATGGTAGCATAAGTGCTATGACAACAATAAAAAGGAAAAACATAAAATTGGATTTGGAAATTTTTGAACTACATGTGCATATTGTTATAAGAGTTTTCTAGGCATGTGTAACCTTATTAGTAAAGTTTAGATGTAGACTTAGGTGTTAGTAAAACTTGAATGGTCACAGAGTTAAAGTTGTTTAGTCTATTGTATTTGGTTTTTGAGAACATGGTATTTGTGACCCGTGGTATTACATGCAATGAAGCCTATAGATAATATAGAAAACCTCTTTATAAGAGGCCCTTTGACTATGTAATATATCTCTTACAATTTCATTTTTCCTTTATTGGAATTTTCCAAGAAAAATTGTATGTGATGTTTTATGTGTGGTTGTTATATGTTCTACTATTGATTATTTATTATTTCTCTCTCATTTTTAATCCTAAAAACTGTATCCAAGCAAGTGGATATCCTATTGTTTAGAATTTAGGGTTTGTGAGTAACTAGGATATTTATTGACGGGTTGAATTCACCAAGTTTGTTGTAATTCCTATTATTCAAGCATAAATGTTGTATCTCAGTGGTGTGTGGAGTTATCCCTTTATAGTATAGAGAGGATGTAGGATCAAGTTGTGAAATAATCCACTAGGGTAGGTACTAGGGTGGCGAGTGTACTCGTATTTTAGCTTGATTTTGAATTTTTTATTAAGGGGGAATGTGTGAATAAATATTAAAATATGAGATGGTTGGGACGAATTTATGATTAAGGAGGTTGTGTAGAAAAGTGGTTAACTCATAAGGAGCTAGCTCAACCTTTCATGTATTTTCAATTGAAAGATGCAACATGAGGTTGTGTACCACATTGTGGAAAACGAGTATGGAAAGGAGAGAAAATTGTGGTAATTGTAAATGCTACTGAAAGAAGTAATGGTCATTCCCAAAGTTTTGGAGGTGATATCAACAATAAGTTATAAAAACAAAAATTGGGGACAAAAAAAATTAAATTGCATGTATATGAGCATATAGCTATAAGAACTAGTAAGACATGCATATCCTAGTAAAGTCTAGAGCTAGTAAAGTCTAGAGCTATTGGGGGCCATTCATTTTTTGTATTGGATTTGAATAATTTCTATAACTTAAGTTTAAAGGGGGGATTGTTAGATAAAGTTAACTGGGTTTTAGAGAGTTATTTACTCTATAGTATATGGTTTTTAAGCATGTGGTATTTGTGACCAATAAGATTACATATAATGAAACCTATAAATAAGTTAGAAAACTTTCATTGTAAAGTATATGTTTGACATGTAATGGATTTATTAGAATATAATTTTCTAGATTAGATTTTTCTAAAATAAATTGTATATGATGATTTTGTGTTGTTGTTATATGTTTGCTATTTTTTCTTAAACAAATTTTTAATCTTAACTTATACCATTTGTTGGTTGAATCATCCATTTGATACTCATAGTCACGTTATTTGTAAAAAAGAAGTACTTTATTGATGAAAAGGCTCTAATGGTTTAGCCACAATTTTAGAAATGCAATGTAATAAATGAATTTGAGTGAGTTAGTTAGTGATTTGAAAAAATTTGAAAATATGAAAATAATAATTTTTTTAGTTGAAGTAAATCTAATGTTTTTAATAATTTAAATTCATAAAATTATATATAAAAAAGAGTTTTAGTTACAAATAATATTTATATATTCAATATTTAATTTAAAAATTATTTATTATAATAATTTAATGAAATATTTTTTTTTGTAAAACTTGGTATGACCTTTTGTTTTCTATTTATAAAAGACAAGTTTACACCAATAGATGAGATAGGTGGCCTCAACTTTCCCAGTGGGAAACCAAGTCTGTTGGCCACCTATCCTCATTATAATCCATCCAAAAATAATATAGTTTAAGGCAATCTACCCAAGCTATATATACATCTATATCATGACAAGAGTCTAAGTTTCTATCTATCATAAGCATACATTAATAAAAGTAAATGCTATCCACTAAAAACCAAAAAACATTCAGGAATCTAACTATTCCTTTTGATTCTCTGAGGCTAACTCAACCGAGTCGGGTCTTCAGCTGAGTCTCCTGGTGCATCTACCAGCTCAATAATACAAGAGATATGCCTTTGAATATGATCTAGTGAATTTCCTGTTTGCACAACTAGAATTGGATGGCCTGTGGGTCTTTCTTGTAGTTTGGCATGTCCTGGAGCGTCATTTCCATCCCCATTGATGACTACTCCATTGTCTTCCCCATGAGGGTATTCATGAGCCAATACAAGTATAGAGTCTGCTTGAATTGTGTGAGTCTTCCCCTAGTGTTCCCTGGGTCCGGATTACCTCATGCCATGCCTCGATTTCCTCTTCTGAATCTGCCTCCTCTTTTATCTGTGCCTCCCAATCTTCTAAGATCTTCTGGATTCCTACATCCATCCCTCCCTTATACATTGTTTCTGCTTCATTGATAAGCCTTTCTACTGGCTTTCTTCCCCCCTTTCCATTTCTTCTTCCTCTCCTTAGAAGAATCTTAGTGTTTCTACTATTTCTATTAAATTGATTGTTCTTTCTTAAAGCCTATGTTTTATAGGTATTGTGTCTGTACACGGACCCCATCCACATATCTAGGCTTGAATAGCATCACTTGCCTTCGTAGATGGTTATGTATATTCCCAAGAAACTTGAGGAGTAAATATAGGTTATTTTTAGAGATACCCAACATTATGGCCATATTTATAAATCTTGTGGTGTAATCTTGTACACTTAGGCCCTTCTTCTAGCTCAAGTAGTACCACCAGATCAGATGGTCATTTACATATATGATAAGGTAAATTGTTACTTTATGAAGGTTTTAAAAGTATTTCCACTTAATGAATAAAGAATACCCATCCAACCTCAAGGTTTGTATATGGATTTCCACCACATTAGGGCATCACCCTCTAATTTTAGTTATGAAAATGAAATATTTAGTTCTTCCTCTATAGGATGAACATTGAAATAAACCTCTAATTACTACAACAAGTGATTTAGCATCATAGCATCGATATCACCTTAGTAAAAACTTATATAAACCTTGACTTTCATTTTGAATAGAGATTGTGAATGGTTCATAACACTCAAACCAAATTGGTCTTTTCTCGGGTATTTTCTTTGGCTCCTTCTATATTTGTTCCCAATCTCCTAATCTCCCCTCTAATCAAACATTTATGTTAGAAACCCCATCTTCTCCAAATATCCCAGGCTTATTGTTGAGGGCTGTAATGACGATATTTACATTATGGTTTATATTTGGAACTTGTACTTCCTGCCATGAAAACCTCTCCTATGCCGGATCAAGAGGGTTATTCACAAATTCGTCAACCATGACTGGAGTTTTATGAATTTTGGATTAGTTTATCTATATCCCCTATAAATATCCACATTTCACCTAAATGAACCTACTCTAATACCAATATCATCCATAAACTATCGTGGATATTCTAATGGATAATTTTTCTCAATAAATCTAATAAAATTTTACTTTAA
Organism: Pinus tabuliformis; assembly: GCA_031772625.1. Taxonomy (NCBI): domain Eukaryota; kingdom Viridiplantae; phylum Streptophyta; class Pinopsida; order Pinales; family Pinaceae; genus Pinus; species Pinus tabuliformis. The sequence continues at coordinate 760,375,779 of CM062815.1, read as the reverse complement.
AATATATGAATTCACTAATGCACTATGGTTGTTGTCTTTTTATATTTCCCCCATTTCCACTTCTTCTTCCTATCCTTAGAAGCATCCCAGCTTTTCTTCTACTTCGATGAAATTGATTAATCTTTCTTCAAGCCTATGTTCTCCAGTTATTGTCTCTATACACAAGCCCCATCCATTGATCTAGGCTTGAATAGCATCACTCGCCTTAGTAGATGGTTGTGTATATTCCAAAGAAACTTTAGGAGTACATATAGATTATTTTTAGAGATACCCAACATTATGGCCATCTTTCTAAATCTTTTGGTGTACTCTTGTACACTCAGCCCCTTCTTCTACCTCAAGTAGTGCCACCAGATCATATGGCCATTTAGATATCTGATAGGGTAAAATTGTGACTTTAAAAAGGTTTTAAAAATATTCTCACTTGATTAAATAAGGATACCCATCCAACCTCAAGGTTTCTATATGGATTTCCACCATATTAAGGAATCACCCTCTAATTTTAGTTATGCAAATGAAATATTTTGTTCTTCCTCTATAGGATGAACATTGAAATAAGCCTCTAATTACTACAAGAAGTGACTTAGCATCAGAGCACCAATATCACCTTATTAAAAATTTATATCAATCTTCACTTCCATTTTGAATATGGATTGTGAATGGTTCACAACACTCGAAACAAATTGATCTTTTCTTAGGTACTTTCTTTGGCTGCTTCTGTATTTGTTCCCAATCTCCCCTCTAATATCCCCTCTATGTTATAAACCCCATTTTCTCCAAATATCCCAAGCTTATTGTTGAGGGCTACAATGATGATATTTACTTTATGGTTTATATTTGGAACTTGTGCTTCCTACCATGAAAACCTCTCCTATGCAGTATCAGGAGGGTTATTCATAGATTTGTCAACCATGACCAGAGTTTTATGAATTTTGGCTTAGTTTATCTAGATCCCCTATAAATATCCACGTTGTACCTAAATTAACCTACTCTAATACCAATATGATCCATAAACTATCGTGGATATTCTAAGGGATAATTTGTCAGAATAAATCTCATAAAATTTTACTTAAAAATATTTGAATTCTACATTATGAGGATTTATTTCTCTTTATATTTTTCTATTTGTAAATTATTGTTTATAACATATGCATGAAAAATATAATTAAGTATAAAATAGGGAATAGTTAAATACAAACTAAAAAATAATGTTTGAGACAAGATATAACTTGGGGAAGCCTTTTAAGAGAAAAACCAGTTGGAAGGTGAGGTTGTTGCACTCTCTTTCTTTGAATATAAAATGGTTGCAAGTATAAAGAAGGCATGTGTCCTATGGTCTACTATAGTGAAAAAATACTCCCTATGTATTCCCTCCCTATACCTCTCTACTATTATACTCTTCAATGGAACAAATGCACTCGAAAATAATGGAACCTTGTTTCCTCCTAGTGGCTCAATTTTAAGACAACACAATAACCTCCTAGTGGTTAGGTTTCACTTCTTCAACTCCTAACCATATTCATGATATGGAGTCTTCTGGAGTATTATTTAACAGAATCACATGGATATCCCCTTTTCCTTTAGTAATGGGTGCTGGCCTAGCACCCTCTCAAATTATAATGGTTGAGATAGGAAGGTCAACTTGTGGGTGGCATAACTTTTGCATACATACTCCAATTGATGTGATTAATGTGTTAGTGGAAGGATTTTTATTTGTATAATAGGAAAAGAAGCTAAAACTATAAGGAAACAAATTTTTACCACCAAAATATGTAGTTTGATGCCTCAAAATGCTCCTAAAAGGTTTCAGACCCCAATTTTGAGATGGATGAAAAATATGATAATGATCCAATTTGGATGAGTTGGTGATAAAATATTAGAATCTTGAAATCATGTCAAAATAATCCATTGCAAATCTAAATTTTGGGATTCTCCATTGACAAAATTAAGTGTCCCATTCTATATGCCATCATTCGTTATTTAGTATGCAATGCAGACATTCATTCAAGTATACATATCAATTTAATTCCCTTCTCCTGCTACTTCGTCTTATATGATTTTCATTTCCTTAAACAAAATTAAGCTTATATGTCACCAGACCAATAGGTCATGGTAAAAAAGAGGGACAACATTTCTTATTCTAGGTATCATGGTTTTTGTTCAAAACAATCTTCTATTTTTCTTTTTCTTTTCCCCCTAGCTTCATGACTTGTTTTCCTAGTGGACTTGACAATTTCTAAATAAGAGTTCCTTGGTGTATTTCTATTTAGTTTTAGCTGGAATTTACCCTACCTTAGAAAAACATGACTCCAATCATTGTGTAAAATGATATTTTATTTTTTTAAGAAACTAATAGAATTGTTGGTAGTATTTTTCTTATGGCTACGAGAAACTACTTGTGTCTATTAGAGTTGGTTTTGTATTTCCTTTGTTATATAATTAAGTTTAACCTTACAAAACTGGAAATTTTATTACAATAATGATCTACACTTACCTTACATTAGGGGATTTTTGAGGTCTAAAATGAGCCTCCTAAGGAAAATAATAAAATAATAGTTAAAAAAAATAAAGTAAGAGCTATGAATTTTTAAATAAAAAGAAAGCAAACTACTTTTTTATTGTATTTTTGGCTTATCTTCTTATAGGTTTACTCAAAAGTAAAGTGTCGACACCCATTGGATGTGGAATTAAATTCCAAATTTAAATAGTACCCACTCTAGATGTTGAACACACTTTTTTCATGTATTTTTTTTTTTTTTTCGATGTTGTTCTACTTAAAAGTATGCAAAGTTGGTACCCTTTGGATGTGGAATTTAATTCCACATCCTATGAGTGTCAACACCTGACATTTGAGTAAACCTATAAGGAGATATGCCAAAAATACAATTAAAAAAGTAGTTCTCTTCTTTTCTCTCCAAAATATTTATCCCTGGGGATGACATCATCATCTTGAATCCTATTAGTTCCTTTAAAGTTAATTTTGTTAATACCTTTTTTGTTTTGAGGTTCAATTTTTACCTCAAAATTTTGCTAATGCTGAACAAATAGTTGACATGAGCATCATTGCTGAGTAGCCCTCCAATGGTTACCATCTCCTAATATTGTGAGTGAACAAGATGGAAAATATGATCAACAACAACATCTATAACATTATGTAGGGATGCTCCACTCTCTACAGTAACTAGCCTAGATGCTTCATCCACACTAACTATGCACTTCAGCTCCTGAGTGCTTATGATAAGACACGAGTTCCCTCCCACAGAGACCATCTTAGGTATGGAGTGAGACCAACTAATGACCACCTATGTATTTTTTTCATCTTATTGGCCTCTGCCACCATCTTCATTACCTCTTCTTTGAAAGAAAGAAAAACTACCACCTACGGTATGTAGGTCACTCGATCCAAGAAGATTCCATCGGCATTGGTCAGTGTGCAATCAATAGAATCACTAAGCCCACATTTCACCAATAGAGGAGGTCAATTGCATGATATCTTATTTCTATCGATCTAAATATGCACTTCTACAATATGCACATTGTTTTCCTCACTACGTGGTGCACCAATTGATCGACAAACGATCTCTCTGAGTCGATCGTACTTTGAACAATTATTAGTCTACAATGTTAATTAAACTTGACACATTCTAGGGATGTGTCTGGCAACGTCGATGGCATTCAAAATTTCAAAAGCAATGACAATAGAAGGTATAATGATGAAATTGGCCAAATTATATGAAAAACCCTTGGCCTCAAACAAGGTATTTCTTATGAAGCGTTTATTTAATATGAAGATGTCAAAAGGTGGATCTATTGTTCATCATTTAAATGAATTTAACATAGTTACAAGTTAGTTAAGTTCTATAGGGGTAAATTTTGATGATGACATTAGGGATCTATTGTTTCTGTGCTAATTTCCAGAAAGTTGAAATGGCTTAGTCATGGCTATTAGTAACTTTGTCTCTGTATCTAGTACTTTAAAGTTTTATGATGATGTTGGTGCTATCCTTAGTGAGGAAATGTGAAGGAAAAGCTCAGGTGAAACAACAGGTAATGCTTTGACTACAAATACTATAGGAATAAAACTAGAGAGAGGAAATAGCTCAAGATATCATAGTAAGTCAAGAAAAGGAATATCCAAGTCCATATCAGGGATAGTGTGCAAGAAATGTAGGAAGAAAGGAAACCTGAAGAAATATTGTAAATATCGAAAGGGAAAAAAAGGAGATGGACAAAAAGGTAACAATCTTGAAGCGAATGTAACAGGTGATGTGTTTCTAGATGCACAGAATCTTCCATTAGACAATATCACTAATGCATGGGTAGTAGATCTAGGGCTTCATTCCATGCCACACCTGATAGAAAATATTTTCATAGTTATGTTCAAGGAGATTTTGGAAAGGTTCATTTGGGTGATGATAAACCCTGTAAATCATTGGAATGGGTAAGGTTTTTATAAAACAAAAGTATGGAAAATAGTGATTATTAAAGGAGGTAAGGCATTTTCCATATTTAAAAAATATATATAATTTCAACAGGGCAGTGGGGAGGTGAAGGTTGTGTAACTAAATTTACAGCCAAAACTTGGAAGGTCACTAAAAGAGCCCTAGTAATAGAAAAAGGAGAAAAGGTTCATACATTGTATTTATTCAATGGTATTTCTAATTCCGCTAATTATTTAAACTCCACAAGAGTAGATACAACATTGTGGCATCATAGGCTTGGGAACATGAGTGAGAAGGGGATGCAGATTCATCACTCAAGAAATTGGTTGCCAGGTTTAAATCATGTTAATTTAGATTTGTGTGAGAAGTGTGTTTATTGAAAGAAAATGAGAATCAGATTTCTCAGAGTTGGGAAAGAAAATATGAGTAAAAAGTTAGAGTTTGTGCATACAAATGTATAGGGACCTTCTCAAGCATTCTCTCTCAGTGGCTCTCACTTTATGTTACTTTTATTGATTATGCACCTAGGAAAACTTGGGTATATTGTATTCGAAATAAATATGATTTTTTTGATACTTTTAATAAATGGAATGCTTTGGTTGAGAATGAGATAGGAAAGAACTTGAAGTGTATTGGATTAGATAAATGAAGTGAATATTGTAGCAAATATTTTGATCTTTATTATTCAAAGCACGGAATTCATAGAGAGAAGAAAGTTCCAAGAACACCACAAGGAAATGGTGTGTCAGAAAGGATGAACAAAACAATCATGGAGTGTGTAAGGTGCATGACATTTCATGCAATATTACCCTTACAATTTTCGGTAGATGTTGTATATATCGTTGCTTATCTAATAAGCAAAGGGCCTTCAAGTTCCTTGGATGGTGGTATTCCACGAGAGGCATGGACAGGTAAAAAGGTAACCTACTCATTCCTAAAGACATTTGGTTGTGAAGCATTTGTCCACGTTAATAAAGGAAATAGAACAAATTTTGAGGAAAAATAAAAGAAATGTACATTCATTGGATATGGTGTCAATGAATTTGGTTATCTCTTATATGATTATGAAAACCATAATATCATCAGGGGTAGATATGTGGTATTCAATGAAAGGGTTTTGTACAAAGATCAGTTGTAGGGAAATAAATAGGAAAAAGAAAACATGGAATACACAGTGCTTGATGAGATCACAAAAAATAAAGGTGTGTGAAAATCATAATGATCAACAACCACAACAACAACGGGCACCTCAAACACCTGAAATTGGTGTTAGAATATCTACAAGGATAAGTAGTCCCCCTTAACGATCCTCTCTTTCATTATATTATGTAGTGTTGACTGATTTTGTTGATCCATAATGTTATGAGGAAGAAATTCATGTAGAAACTAGGAAGAAGTGGGAGCAAGCCATGAAAGAAGAGATTGAATCATTGGTACATAACCAGACTTAGGAGAAGTTAGTGTGCAAGTTGAATAAGAGTTTGTATGGCTTAAAACATGCTTCAAGAAATGGTATCTAAAATTTGACAGGTTTATGTCTGAACAAGGTTATACTAGATGTCACCCTTGACCATTATGTTTCTCTTAAAAAAAAATGATGGAAACTATATTATATTGCTATTATATGTAGATGACATGCTTGTTGTAGGGTCTAACATGCAGGAAATAAATGTGCTCTCGAAAGAAAATTGGCAAATTCAATTGCATTGAAGGATTTGGGTGCTGAAAAACAAATCCTTGATATGAAAATAATTACAGATAGGAAAAATCACAAATTAACATTGTCTTAGAGTGAGTACATAGAAAAGGTGTTGGAAATATTTAATATGCAAAATGAAAAACTAGGTAGTACACCTTTGGCTAGCCACTTCAAACATGGTAAGGAGATGTGTCCCAAGACCCAGGAAGAGATGGATTATATGTATAAAGTTCCATATGCATAAGTAGTTGGAAGCCTAATGTATGCAATGGTGTACAGAAGGCCTGATATTGCACATGTAATGGGTGTCAACATGTATATGAAAAATTCAGGAAAACAACATTGGATGATAGTGAAGTAGATTCTCAGGCATTTGAGAGGCATCACTAATCAAGCGTTATGTTTTAATGGTTCAAACATTTCTCTACAAGGATATACCAATGCAAATATGGAAGGTGGTAGAGATAACATGAGGAGCACCAAAGGGTATGTGTTTAGTATAGGTGGAACAACTATCAGTTGGGTTTCAAAAATGCAAAGTGTTGTTGCACTTTCAAAAATGGAAGCAGAGTATGTTGTTGCTACAAAGGCCAGTAAAGAAATGATTTGGTTGCAAAGGTTTATGGACGAATTGGGTAAGAAGCAGGAGATGGAAAGGTTATACAGTGATAGCCAGAGTGTCATTTATCTTGAAAATAACTTAGTATTTCATTCCAAGACTAAAAATATATAGCTCAAGTACCTTTCATACAGTCAATTTTGGAATATGGACATTTGAAGCTATAAACGTTACACACTAGCTAAAATCCTGTAGATATGTTAAGAAAGGTAGTAACCAGGGAGAAACTGAGATTCTGCTCAATTTCGATTGGTCTTCAAGTATTATGGTGAAGATGAGAAACAACCAGGTCCAAGTGGGAGCATTATCCAACAAGTGAAGAATTATCCAACAAGTGAAGAATTAGTGGAGTTTCTCTAATCAATCTCCAAGTGGGAGATTATTGGGTATGGAGCTTGATTATATTCTTGATTCATAGGTCTCGTTTTAGCCACGTTGGATCCCAATTCCTAAGAGGGCAGCAAAATCGTCAATAGGATCTCCATTAAGGGAGACTTGGGGGGGGGTGTAGGAGGGTAATGATTATTTCATGAGCCCCCTGGCGAGGGTTTGGGTACAGTGCCCCAGAGGCAAAAAATGGATGAATAATTACATTATAAAATATTGTAATTTCGTAGTCAATATGGGTCACTTATTAGAAGAAATATCATATGGTAGAAGTTATGTTAATTTAGGGTATTTTTCCCTAGAAGGAAACCCATGGTTTATATGAGGGAATTGTTTTACAACTGTGTATTATTATTCTATGCGAGAAAGAGAGAGGAGACTGTGTGAGAGAGAAGAGGAAATTAGAGAAGATTTATTGTAGGTTGTATCTCTTCATTTTGCTAGATAACATAAAGGAAGGGTTGGTTGTTTCTCCGTGGACATAGCGCAAATTGGGTGAATCACATATATTTGTGTGTCCCTTGTTTTATGCGTTTATGTGTTTGTGTTTTTTCAATATTTTAAGTGTTTCATTTCTTTGTTATTTAATTTCTAATAGAGAACACTTGGTGTGCTGAAGTGAGAAAATGGTAGCATAAGTGCTATGACAACAATAAAATGGAAAAACATAAAATTGGATTTGGAAATTTATAAACTACATGTGCATATTGTTATAAGAATTTTCTAGGCATGTGTAACCTTATTATTAAAGTTTAGATGTGGACTTAGGTGTTAGTAAAACTTGAATTGGTCACAAAGTTAAAGTTGTTTATTCTATTGTATTTTCTTTTCGAGAACATGGTGTTTGTGACCCGTGGTATTACATGCAATGAAGCCTATAGATAATATAGAAAACCTCTTTATAAGGGGCCCTTTGACTATGTAATAGATCTCTTACAATTTGATTTTTCCTTTATTGCAATTTCCCAAGAAAAATTGTATGTGATGATTTATGTGTGGTTGCTATATGTTTTACTATTGATTATTTATTATTTCTCTCGCACTTTTAATCCTAAAAACTAGTATCGAAGCAAGTGGGTATCCTATTGTTTAGAATTTAGGGTTTGTGAGTAATTAGGATATTTATTAACAGGTTGAATTCCCCAAGTTTGTTGTAATTCCTATTATTCAAGCATAAATGTTGTATCTCAAAGGTGTGTGGAGTTATCCCTTTATAGTATAGAGAGGATGTAGGATCAAGTTGTGAAATAATCCACTAGGGTAGGTACTAGGGTGGCGAGTGTACTCATATTTTAGCTTGATTTTGAATTTTTTATTAAGGGGGAATGTGTGAATAAATCCTAAAATATAAGACGGTTGGGACCAATTTATGATTAAGGAGGTTGTGTAGCAGAGTGGTTAACTGATAAGGAGGTAGCTCAACCTTTCATGTATTTTCAAGTGAAAGATGCAACATGTGGTTGTGTACTACATTGTGGAAGACGAGTATGGAAATGAGAGAAAAATGTGGTATTTGTATATGCTACTCAAAGAAGTAATGGTCATTCCCAGAGTTTTGGAGGAAATATGAACAATAAGCTATAAAAACAAAATTTGGGGACAAAAAAAATTAAATTGCATGTATATGGCCATATAGCTATAAGAAATGGGAGACATGCATATCCTAGTAAAGTCTACAGCTAGTAAAGTCTAGAGCTATTGGGGGCGATTCGTTTTTTGTATTGGATTTGAAGAATTTCCCTAACTTAAGTTTAAAGGGGGGATTGTTAGATAAAGTTAATTGGGCTATAGAGTCAAAGTTATTTACTCTATAGTAGATGGTTTTTAAGCATGTGGTATTCATGACCAATAAGATTACACATAATGAAACATATAAATATGTTAGAAATCTTTCATTGTAAAGTATATTTTGGACATGTAATGGATTTATTAGAATATAACTTTCTCGATTAAATTTTTCTAAAATAAATTGTGTATGATGATTTTGTGTTCTTGTTATATGTTTGCTATTTCCTCTTAAACACATTTTTAATCTTAACATATACCATTTGTTGGTTTAATCATCCATTTAATACCCATAATCATGAAAAAATTTAGGGGCTAATATTCGCAGGTGGGCTAATTTTCCATGATTTTTCTAAAAAAAAATATTCGCCAATTTCCATTTTTTATAAAAATGATTCGCCAAAATTTTAGGATATTAAATTATTTTACCTTAAAAATCACCAACATTATATAGAGAGTATATATAAAATCATTATAAATTTGAATTTCCATTTTTTTATAAAAATGATTCGACAAAATTTTAGGATATTAAATTATTTTACCTTAAAAATCACCAACATTATATAGAGAGTATATATAAAATCATTATAAATTTGAATAATTTTACAAATACATTAATAATCATTTTATAGTTTGCATATTAGGGACTCGTGAGATTCGCCAATGTTTTTGAACTTCAAGATAAATTTCCATCCTTAAAATTTTCCCAGCTCATAATCACATTATTTGCTAAAGAAAAAGTATTTGATTGATAAAAAGGCTCTAATGGTTTAGCCACGATTTTAGCAATGCAATGTAATAAATGAATTTGAGTGAGTTAGTTACTGGTTTGAAAAGAATTGAAAATATCAAAATAGTAATTTTTTTAGTTGAAATAGCTCTAATGCTTTTAGTAATTTAAATTCATAAAATATATATAAAAAAGAGTTTTACTTACAAATATTGTTTATATATTCCATATTTAATTAAAAAAATTCTTTATTATAATAATTTAACGAAATATTATCTATATATTTAATATTTAATTAAAAATATTTTTTATTATAATAATTTAATAAAAAATTATAATTAAATTTATTAAATTACTCATATTTTATAAATAAAAAATTATAATTATATAAATTATTTAAAAAAAATACTGCCTATTAAACTTAAACTTCAAAATTTAATTTCCAACCAATTTTTTTTTCTCACAATTTTCTTTCTGGTTTACTTTAACATGCTAAAGCCACCGACTTTCATTGGCCATTAAACTTACGTGCCTGAACTAGTCATTTGAATTATTGCATTGACTTTGAAAAAAAGTCGATAATGTAAAAGTAATTTTCGATTTTATCGCTTAAAACAGGTTTACTTGAATTTATTTAACGTGATTGATTTCGAAATAAACCATTAAAAGAAATAAAAGCATGTCGCGATTTTATCGCTTTTAATGGGATTGATTTAGTGTGATTGATTTCGACTCCATATTTTGAAAGCGATTTTGTCGCTTAAAGAAGGTATCACAATGTACTACATTTTTAAACTTTTGAATTTTACTGAAGCATGCACCTCTCTCTGTAAAATAATTTTGATTCTATTTTTCATTTTTGAAGTTTTATTATCTTAACATGGTACACTAATAAAGTGTAATCTGGAAATTTTATATCTTAATCAGATTTTAGTTAGGTTAGCTGGAGAATACATGGTGATGGACATTTTTTAATTATTAATATAAATCCATCTTAAACAACCTAAAGGGAGGAGATATAAATTGAAGAATTCTTACCATTTTCTAATTATAATATCAATTTTTGTACCTACGTTTGGATTTTTATTTGACTTTGTATTGTATTTCTATTTCTCTGGACTCTTTAACTGACACTGTTATGTACCTACCTATTCTCAGAAGTCATCCCGTCCAAGTTCCAACAAGTTTCTCTACCTCACCAACATTTGACTTTGTATTATATTTCTATTTCTCTGGACTCGTTAACTGACACTGTTATGTACCTACCTATTCTCAGAAGTCATCCAGTCCAAGTTCCAACAAGTTTCTCGACCTCACCAACTCCCCTTTTCATACCAGTTTTCCTATTACTTTTACCTTCCACTTTCTCCTAGGGAATCATCGTGTCGTCAGAGTGTATCTATAATATCTGTAATGTTGCAGCTTCCATGGTTGTAGAGAAAAATACATGGAGTCCTGCAGAAGAAACACTCTCTCTCCACATTTTCTAGCACTATGGGCGATCAGCTTCATTCCCGTAGCCTTCACCTCCCCCGTTATCCCAGCTTTTCCTACCACTTTTGTCTTCGACCGATTCAATGGAACCAACTTGATCTTGGAGGCAGGTGCTTCACTCATGCCCTCCCAATCCGTCCTTGCCCTCACAAATCACACGCACTGGGTGCTCGGGAGGGCGCTGTATTCAACTCCTGTGCGGATGAAAAGCAACGGGACGCTTTCCTCCTTCAGCACTACCTTTGTTTTCAGCATGGTTCATCCCCGCTCTGACGAAGGCGGGCACGGAATGGCCTTCATCGTCACACCCTACGCAACTCTCATGGGGAGTCTATCATCCGAGTTTCTGGGCTTGCTTAATGTTACCAGCAATGGGAAGCCATACAATCACTTGTTCGCAGTGGAGTTCGATACGAACCAAGGTGTGTCGTTGAATGACCCCAACGGCAACCACGTAGGGTTGGATATCAACAACCTCATTTCAGTGCGGACCGAGACAGCCGGGTATTGGAATGGGGAGCATTTCCATGAATTGAGCCTCAAGAGCGGACGCAACATACAGGCCTGGATCGATTACGATAATCTGAGAAGCGAGATCAACGTTACTATAACATTGGTCGGCTTGCCGAGACCGCAGAAACCGCTCATATCTCAGAAAATAGATCTGCAGAGCGTTCTGCAAGAGAAGATGTTCGTTGGCTTTTCAGCGGCTACGGGAAATCACATCGAAGATCATTACGTTCTCGCTTGGAGCTTCACCACAGAAGGCACAGCGCCCCCACTTGATACCTCTCGTCTCCCTTCGTTTGATGATAGGCATGACAAGCATCCGAGCGCGGGGTTCATATCTGGTATTACATTGACTGCTCTGGTTTTCTTCTTGTTGGCTGTTGCGGTAGGGTTTTTAGAAAAAGCCAAGAACAGAGAAACAATAGAAGATTGGGAGGAAGAGTTCTGGCCACATAGATTCGCTTACAAGGATCTAAGCATCGCCACGAACGGGTTCCGTGACGAGAACATTTTGGGGCAAGGGGGTTTTGGCAAGGTGTACAGGGGCGTTCTCCCGTCCGGCGGCCAGGAAATCGCGGTGAAATCTTTAACGACGGAGTTCACGGAGGGAATGAAAGGTTTCGTGGCAGAGATCTCCACCATGGGCCGAATGCAGCACAGGAACCTGGTTCAGCTCCGGGGGTGGTGCAGGATGCAGAAGCAGCTATTCATCGTTTACGACTACATGTCCAACGGTAGCCTGGATAAGCTCATATTCGGGAACCCGGAGACCATCCTGCCATGGCGTCAGCGATACGCGATCTTGAAGGGCGTGGCTGCGGGGCTGCTGTATCTGCACGAGGAATGGGAGAAGAGGGTCATCCACAGAGACATCAAGTCCAGCAACGTGTTGCTGGATTCGGAGCTCAACGGGCGGCTGGGGGACTTCGGCCTCGCCCGACTGTATGAACACAGCGAGAATCCTGGAACGACTCATGTGGTCGGAACGCTGGGATACATAGCACCGGAGCTCACAAAAACGGCGAAGCCCACACCGGGCTCTGACATGTTCAGCTTTGGCATTCTGCTGTTGGAAGTAGCGTGCGGGAGGAAGCCCGTGGACCTATCTAAGGACGCCGAACAACAATATTTGGTGGACTGGGTGTGGGAGCTGTACGCCCATGCGAGTCTCCTAGATGCAGCGGATCCGAAGCTGGGGAATGAATACGACGCAGACGAGATGGAGAAGGCGTTGAAAATGGGATTATTGTGCTCCAAAACCGAGCCGAAGGCAAGGCTAGGGATACGGCAAGTGTGTCAAATACTGGATGGTGGAGCTCCTCTCCCTGACGTCCATATGGCTGCGTTTATGGACGAGTGTAGTAGAGAAGTTGTTGAGTGTGCCGCTAGACTTGTTGATGAAACTCCGAGTGGAAGCCGGTGAAGCGCATGGCTCAATTCAACATCTCTAAGCTCTTGCTCAACAAGCGACATTCGGGTGTGATGATACAAATATGAAGAAAACTTCAAAATTCTAGCGAGGTTTTAGATTCAGTTTTTCTAAGGTGATGGGAATGAAACACCAGTTGGATAAGTGCAGAGAAGACTTTTTATTTTGATGTATCCCTGAGGTTAAGTCAATCGAAATAAGGATGACCTGTACGTATATATCTATGAAATAAAATGTCTATTTTACTGTATTCTGACAAATATATTACCATCGTGAATGATAATGAAAAAGTTATCTAATAAAAATAGCCACAACATATCTCATAAAATTATAAGGATATATAAAATTAATTGTTAATTTTTTATTTTTAAGGTTAAAATTTTATATTAATGAAAAGGATATGCGTTTTTTCAAACTCCCTTGGTGTATCGAATTGGAAACCAAATCAATTCAAAGATTGTAGTTGAAAATTAGACCAAATATTCAAAACTAGCCTCTTGTGCTAGATGATCCCTGAATACAGAAACAAAACCATAGATATAACAATTAAAATACGAAAACCCATAGAAATAGACATCTATGAAACATAAAACACAACTACTAAGTGCAACATATACAGTAAAGACATTAAGGCAAGATAGCAAGAACCTGGTAAGTGTAACATACACAATAAAGAGATTAAGGCAAGATGACAAATGCACGACGTTAAGAGTTGCTTGGGGATGTGGCTCTTGTGAGAATAGCTAACATTATGCATTCTGTATGCTCATCCATAAGATGATAGAGCAAATGCAATCCCTCTCTACAGAGGAAAAGCTCGTCCTTGTTTTCATTTCATTCTAATATAACTTTTTTCAATAGATCCTTAATGTGCCATAAAGAGGTTGATGGTGGAAAAGTATTGATTTGGTTAACCTTGAGTATTTCCCAAATGAAGGACCAAATTCAAGATCAGCGTCATGACTTCCTAATCAGAAATATTTTCTTGTTCTTCTCGTGTTCAATGTCTTCAATTTCATGTTGAATGCCTAGGGGAGTGTGTTGGTGATATATGTTTGCATAGGGTGGACTCTAGAATGAGTTTGGGCATTGGTGTGAGTGTTACAGTTGTTGGCTCTTGTTATCACCCCAAGAAACTCACCTAGGTTGCATATCAGTGATGCTCGGGAGCATTACAAATTCAACCAAATATAGTTGGATAAATGGTGGATGAATGGAACAAATGCTGCATATTCAAGCCAGATAACCACTTCTACTATGATTGACCCCAGACATGGGTGAACACCCCGAGACTACAAGGCTTTTAACCACCTATTACTCATAGTTTGAGGATAAGGTGATAATGGAGAAGACTGACCACACCAGCAGATGCACAGGACCCTGTGATGGCCGGCTGCAACCAGTTAAGAGGTCTATAAATCTAGTTTCTAATGCATATATAGGATGACAACTCTCTATGCATTAAACAACAGAAACCTGCACACATGTTCTATGATACATGATAAATCCTAACACAGAGGTGGGATGACAGCCCCTCTGATGCTAAACATTCACAGCAACAGAACAAATGCAAACAGGCACAGCTTGGAACAAGAAAAAGAAGTGGAAAGTGAGAAATACACAGCAAAAGAAGCTTGTATTAGCTGGAAATGAAGACCAGACGCTGCAGGTTACAAAGTAGTTACAGTCTCCAGAAGTTGAACCTTACAACAGGGTTCTCTTCATCTAACACTCATCAATCCATTACATCTGTTTTTTCAGTATATATGGTGTCTCATTACACAATCTCTTTGTTAGCTATGCGTGGAGGAGCGCATAAATGGCCACCAACCACATTTACATTCAGGAATGGGCCGCTGATACAAATCTGGCTGTGCTGTAAATGGATTTGACCCCTCTGTTGCTCTGCAGTCCTCCTTTGAGCAGGTGGCGTGAAATACCAAAGGAACCATAACCATTGAATGCACTGATCAGATAAACGATGTCCCACTTCCTCCTCGGCCATACTTTTGATTAATGGCGGCTGCTGAATCATTAAAACGGCTCAATCATGACTACTTGTCTTTAAAACAGTGAAATGCTGCCACTCTGTTCATTCCCGCCCATCACTCTGAAACGCTGGTCAACCAAACTTTTACTCCACATGACATTTATTTGCTACAGGCCAGTTGTTGTCCGTCAACCATTGATCTGCCCTCAAGAAATCGAACGGTTGAGGTGCATATTGGGAGCCCTTTCCTGACTGTCCTTTACATCCCGATAGAGAGGTTGTTTTGGAACCGCACAGAGGACACGTGGCACTGTTCTATTGCATCGGGCTTGCTTGTACGAAAACCAGTTGCTGAGCAAAAGCGGTCTGATAAGGTTGACGACTTTCTTGGGCGGTTTTGCTTATACATTGAAAATACACAAAAACATTGAAAATGCGAAGGGCGCGGACCTGAAATATTATAAAATGGAGCGTTGTACATATATCGAGTCCAGCCCCTCACATCGCAACATAACATATGTTAAAGCCCGCCCCTTTGTTATCGCCGATAGCAACATGCCGATAGCGATATATTTTGACTTATGCCTAGAAAACATTAAAAATACGGGAAAAAGGCCGCTGGCGGAACTGAAATAACATGAAATACAATGTTGAATACCTGTCGGGTCCAGCTCATCGGATTGGAGGCATATATATGTGCGAAAGGCCCGCCCCCTTTGAAAGCGTCGATGCGATATCGGCGATCGCTGCGGACCCGAAATAATATAGAATGTAGCGTTATATGGTTGTTGGGTCCAGCCCATCACCATTGCCCCTGCCCCTTTGACAATGTCGATAGCGATAGGCCGATGCGATATCAACGATCGCTCATTAGCGAGTATATCATGTCACTGCCACTACCATCCCCCGATCTGCGATATGCCGACGCGATCTGGACCGTTGATCGGCCAGATCCAACCTCTGAGATTAATGCTGATCCTCCAGCCTACGATTTTGAATTTTATATGGTTTTTTGGGTATTTCCGCCTCCCGATAGTGTAATTTTGCCCTCCAAAGGGCTTTTCTCTTGCAACTTCTTTGATTGGTGGGCAGCTTTTTGTCATAATTTGATGATTTGAACAGCAAACATGGATTTTGGGCATGATCATAAGCATTTTTGCAGCCTTTGAGAGCATTTTGAATCCTTTTTTGATCCTTTTGCATAGCAAAGCTAACACTGGCTCCTTCTGAGGATGAGATCCTCCCTGTGAGGTATCAAGAACCTGTAGACCAATGCCTTCATACAAAAACAGCTATAAAAACACTTGCCTAGTGTCCATTGGGCATGGAGTCAATTAAGCATACAACATAAAACTATAAAAGAACTTAATTACAAACATAAAAGCCTGAAAACTTAAACTTCAAAATTTTCCCATTAGCAGGGCAACCAAAACTGTTTCTCCTGCTCTCAGCCCAGTTCATCATAGATCAGCAGGATTGGATTGATTTGATCCTCTACCTCAAAGAGTTTAGGACTTTTGAGCTTGACAGGTAGGTAGGAATCAAATTTCATTTCCCCTCTGCGTATTCTCCTCCTTGGATGTTCTTTATGGGAGAATTTGTACACCTGCTGAATAACCATGTATGCTGTGTACTTGTCTGTGTCTTTTGTAGTCTACACAACTAATATGAAAGATGCACCATTGTATCCTTGTGCAGGGGACACAGAGACATTTTCTGCTCCTGAATCTTTCTTTAAACAACCCTCATCCAAGGAGGAGTCCCATGACTGTGCATTTTCTTCCTCTGTCATCTGATAAGCTGCCATTTCAATCTTTGTGGAGGCCTTCTAGGCAGGCATCGGAATATCAAGGCCGAGATTACCAGTTTCAGCCTTGAGCATAGAATTATATTCTGCCTTAGTGTTCAAGGGGCAGCAATGAGGGCTTTCCTGATGAGCAGACATAGGGACAAAAGATGATGGGGAGTTTTCCTCTCCCTCTTTAATCACTGGGTCGGGGACAAAAGCAAGCTGGAAAATTTGCAGATCTGCATAGCCATGTGAAGATGAACTAGCTTCGGGCTCAGATTCATGGAGGAAGGGACCTGCTACCATCTGTTGTTGGTGATCAGCTTGTTGTTCTGCAGCTACAACAAACTCACGAGCAGTTCCTCTAGCTATTGCTTCTTCATACACAGCTCTGGTTAGGAAAGGAGCACCTCCAAAACCATGGACCTCCTCCTCTTCTTCAAACAGATCTTCTTTCATGACTATATCCTGACAAAGGGTCTTCACCCTTTGATCCTTGTTTTCATCTCTGTTTCTCTGCAAAATATGCAATTGCTCCTGTGCTCCTTTATATAGATTTGGAGCTGGAAGAGAAATGGAACAAGGAGCTCCTGCTTCCTTAGAATACTGCTCAGCCTTTAATTTGGAAACTTCAGAGGTCAAAAGCTCGATCATCCTAGCTAATTTATCAATCTCAGGCTCTGAGGATGATGAGGATTCACCTCCCTGACTTCTGCACTCGGCATCATCTTCGAGTCTCTCTGCAGCTAGAATGTTCGATTCAACTTCAAAAGCTGCATCTTGCATATCAGCTAGAGAAGCACATCTCCTTTCTCTTAACAACAGGAAGAACTGAGAATCGAAGGCATTGGCATATGTGAGCATGGTAGAAGAAGGGGTAGGTTTTATTTTAGCTGGTATTCTACTATACATTTGATTGAATCTGATATTGAAATCAGACAGCAGTTCACCATCTTCTCTCTGCAAGTTCCCAAATTCAGTATGATAATAGAGCAGATCTTTATTACTTCCCCAGTGCTTTAAAAATACATCATCTAGGGCTCCAATATCTGCAATAGACCTAGGGGGTAATTCTCTAAACCATTTTCTAGCCTCCCCATCTAGGCTTTGGACAAAAACCCTCATCCATACATCCTCTTCATTGATATATAGGTTGTCAGCGTAACAATAGAAAGATTCGAGGTGCTCTTCAGCTGATACTCCTTCTGCACCAGTAAACTTAGGCATATATTCCATATAATCTCTTACAGGCATGGCATTCAAAGGGGTAGGCAAAACTAATGGCCCATACCTAGCAACAACTATTCTTTCTATCTTTGTAAGAGCTTGCTGGCTTGCCATGACTGAGGTAAGGTAAAAAGATACTGGTAGACTGAGTAGAATGAATCAATGAATGGAATGGCAGAAATAGAGGAATACGATAGACAGCATGGATGCTTCTTTCAACTGAGGTCCGAAAAGGAAATGAATAAACGGGAGCTGTATGAATCTCTGAAGGTGAACTACACTAACAGAGACACATAAAAATTCTTTAAGGCTAACCTGATCCTGATGCTCCCTTCCACAAAGCTTCTTCTGCATATCGATCTTCTCAGGATCAGGCACTGGCCAGCTAGTGATTTCTGAAGATTTCTCCGAGCATGCTTCACGAACTAGACCAGAACTTCAATGTGGAGTCGCCAAAGGATGGTCTTCCTCCAGTGGAGTCGCCAGACAGATGATTACAACCAAAATCTGTGCTCAAACCTTGTCTGTCATCAAAGCTTGAAGCTGTGTCGTCTCCTAGGGAAGCTGAGCTTCGATTCTCTTCTCCCCGGCAATGGCGCCATTTAATGTTATCACCCCAAGAAACTCACCTAGGTTGCATATCAGTGATGCTCGGGAACATTACATATTCAACCAAATATAGTTGGATAAATGGTGGATGAATGGAACAAATGCTGCATATTCAAGCCAGATAACCACTTCTACTATGATTGACCCTAGACATGGGTGAACACCCCCAGACTACAAGGCTTTTAACCACCTATTACTCACAGTTTGAGGATAAGGTGATAATGGAGAAGACTGACCACACCAGCAGACGCACAGGACCCTATGATGGCCGGCTGCAACCAGTTAAGAGGTCTGTAAATCTAGTTTCTAATGCACAGACAGGATGACAGCTCTCTATGCATTAAACAACATAAACCTGCACACATGTTCTATGATACATGCTAAATCCTAACACAAAGGTGGGATGACAGCCCCTCTGATGCTAAAATTCACAGCAATAGAACAAATTCAAACAGGCACAGCCTGGAACAAGAAAGAGAAGTGGAAAGTGAGCAATAAACAGCAAAAGAAGCTTGTATTAGCTGGAAATGAAGACCAGACGCTGCAGGTTACAAAGTAGTTACAGTCTCCAGAATTTGAACCTTACAACAGGGTTCTCTTCATCTAACACTCATCAATCCATTACATCTGTTTTTTCAGTATATATGGTGTCTCATTACACAATCTCTCTATTAGCTATGCGTGGAGGAGCCCATAAATGGCCACCAACCACATTTACATTCAGGAATGGGCCGCTGATACAAATCTGGTTGTGCTGTAAATGGATTTGACCCCTCTGTTGCTCTGCAGTCCTCCTTTGAGCAGGTGGCGTGAAATACCAAAGGAACCATAACCATTGAATGCACTGATCAGATAAACGATGTCCCGCTTCCTCCTCGGCCATACTTTTGATTAATGGCGACTGCTGAATCATTAAAACGGCTCAATCATGACTGCTTGTCTTTAAAACAGTGAAATGCTGCCACTCTGTTCATTCCCGCCCATCACTCTGAAATGCTGGTCAACCAAACTTTTACTCCACATGACATTTATTTGCTACAGGCCGGTTGCTGTCCGTCAACCGTTGATCTGCCCTCAAGAAATCGAACGGTTGAGGTGCATATCGGGAGCCCTTTCCTGACTGTCCTTTACGTCCCGATAGAGAGGCTATTTTGGAACCGTACAGAGGACGCGTGGCACTGTTCTATTGCATCGGGCTCGCTTGTACGAAAACCAGTTGCTGAGCAAAAGCGGTCCGATAAGGTTGGCGACTTTCTTGGGCGGTTTTGCTTATACATTGAAAATACACAAAAACATTGAAAATGCGAAGGGCGTGGACCTGAAATATTATAAAATGGAGCGTTGTACATATATCGGGTCCGGCCCCTCGCATCGCAACATAACATATGTTAAAGGCCACCCCTTTGTTATCGCCAATAGCAACATGCCGATAGCGATATATTTTGACTTATGCCTGGAAAACATTAAAAATACGGGAAAAAGGTCGCTGGCGGAACTGAAATAACATGAAATACAATGTTGAATACCCGTCGGGTCCGGCTCATCGAATCGGAGGCATATATATGTGCGAAAGGCCCGCCCCCTTTGAAAGCACCGATGCAATATCGGCGATCGCTGCGGACCCGAAATAATATAGAATGTAGCATTGGATGGCCGTCGGGTCCAGCCCATCGCCATTGCACCTGCCCCTTTGACAATGTCGATAGCGATACATCGATGTGATATCGGCGATTGCTCATCGGAGAGTATATCATGTCGCTGCCACTGCCATCCCCCGATCTGTGATATGCCAACGCAATTTGGACCCTTGATCGGCCAGATCCCCCGGCTGAGATTAATGTTGATCTTCCAGCCTGCACTTTTGAATTTTATATTGTTTTTTGGGTATTTCCGCCTCCCGATAGTGTAATTCTGCCCTCCAAAGGGCTTTTCTTTTGCAACTTCTTTGATCGGTGGGTAGCTTTTTGTCATAATTTGATGATTTGAACAGCAAACATGGATTTTGGGCATGATCATAAGCATTTTTGTAGCCTTTGAGAGCATTTTGAATCCTTTTTTGATCCTTTTGCATAGCAAAGCTAACAGCTCCCCTCCTAGAATATCCTTGCTAGCAAGGCATGGTAAAAGGAAGAAGGTCCTCACAATATAGGCAAGAGATGAAATTAGGTTGGTTTTTCCATGTGATGAGGAATAAACCACAATAGTAGCAAATGGCAAAAGGCTAGGTGAAGCTCACGGAATGAGGATGAACCAAGAATTGACTAGAGACAGGTGAGAGGAAAATGGTATGAAGAGGATAGTTGGGATGAGCTAGAGATAACGAGATAGAGACTAAAAGGAAATCAAAACTAGTAGGACCTAGGAGAAACCATATACTTGAGGTAGGGAAATCGAGTAGTGAGTAGTGAGAGGAGGAGGCAACTAGGCATGAGGAGAGAAATCCAGCCTCAGGTACCACCCCCATGAGTGACAAGATCTCCTCACAATATTTTAATAAATGAGATGTGAATGGAGCTATGAAAATGATAGAGGAAAAGAAGGATCTAAGCCAAGAGGGCCTAGTCCTTCCTTTTTTCAAGTGCAAGCAAGGAAGAAAAAAGTTGTGCCTATGCACTAATACTCCCCAAGCTGGCTATATAACTTTTTATTCACAAGAGCACAAAGAAATGAATAAAATTGAGACCTTCCCCTTTGAATCACATTTCCCTAGCGAGGTGCCTTGGGGCTAGCAACACTATCAATGGTGGCCTCCATAACATCCAACATATTCATTACATAAATAAGTAGATTGGACTTGAGTCTCAGTGGATTAGCCTATGCTTGCAACAAATTCAATGCTTGGAGGGGGAATTCCATATGGGGGGATGTCTGGTGCCATCTTGTTTCCCAAGCTTTCACAAGGGTGCCACTAGTTATCAGCCCCTCTCTCAACTTGCTCGTGTCTCAAGTCACCCTAAAGAAAATTAATTATTAATTTATCTAAGCTCGAAAGAGAGACTATGGTAAGACCATCACTATCTAAGGAACAAAATTATATCGGATATTTTATTATGCTAATAGGCCTATCTAATTTGGAATAGTGTTTTCAAAATTTTAATTTAATTATCAATATTTAAATTCTATGGAATATTCATTGAATACTTTTTGTAGTAGTTATACTATAGGGTCGAGATTTGTCTCAAGAGCAGTTATGTCTCTTTTGTTCTTCAATTTGATTAAAATAATTGTCATATCACAAAAGTCATTAAACTCTTGTTCTTAATAGTTACTTTTTTGTTACCTATTTTTTTAATTACATATATGTTGAACTCATATATTAAAATCATTTTGGAGAAGAATGGACATAGCGCGGACTAGATTTTTGGCTTCCTGCAATAACAAGCATGGTGTCGTCGAGAGGTTGGGGTTCATTGTTGTGGGTCGTGGGGACCCAGGTCAAGGGGAGATTGTTCATTGGTGTGACAATTATGGATGGGGTTATCACTTTCCCCTTCTAGCAGAGTTTCCTCTTGTCCTACCACTACAAGCGACAAGGGATTTATATGGAGGCGAGGGTTTTGATACAACTGCAGACATATTATTAAAGTTTATAACTAGGACTCTTTACTAGAACAAAAAAGAAGCAGAGGATTGGGTGTTGTGTTTTGTCGGCGCGTTTATACTGCAGAGTGGGAAGCTTGGCGTTGCTGCTAATGTTTCTCTTAGGGGCGTGAGAGACTAGTTCCCTCTATCATTGGCCGATGCGAATGATTGTGAGGACCACATGATACCTTCTAGGTCGTCATCTTATGAATCTGCACGATGGAAATGCAATGCTCCAGAGCTGCATGCAAAGCAAAAGGCCATCTCTGGTAGCGAAGGGAAAAGTTTGATGGAACGAGTAGAGTCTAAAGGGAGCACGGTTCCATACAACCTAGGGGTTTGGACCCAATCATAAATCGTAGAGAAAACTAGCTCGAGATTAAATAAGGGACAAAAGTCCAGAGACGATGGCAGAGGGGCAGACCTAGATCCGTAGGATTTGTTTCACGTGTTTATCAAAAATATTTCTCAGAAATCGATAATATTATGGGTCTGGAGCATGGATCAAGTGTTAGATATGAAGCAAAATGCCCAAAATGTCACAGGTATTTTTGTTTCATTTCAAAGTTTGATTTTTTCTGGGAAGGTGTTGCAAGAAGAGATCATTTTGAAAGACTATGGTATTCAAAGGAACTCTACCATTATCCAGAATCTTCAGCTACAAGGAGGTGCCCCAAGAGAAAGCACATCAACCAGATCAGCACAGCCAGACAAGGGTCAGTTTTCTTTCAAATATGTATTAAGAGGGAAAGCTGACACTCAGGACAAACAAATCCCAAATCTGACAATTCCAGGTCTGTATATAGTAGAAAAGATGGAAAAAACTCGATATATGTCCATAGAACTACCATAAGTAAGTGGTCTCTTCAATACCTTACAAGAAAAAGCTATCATTTGTCGATTTAATGGTCTTTGGCCCAAATCTAAAGATCTAAGTGAGTGGATCTACCTCAACTGGACCAGAGACTGTGATATTTATCTGTGTGCAAAAGCGTTTTTTGTGCTTCAATTTGATGCCCAAAAAGATTACAATCACGTTATGAATTACGGACCATGGTTTTGGGGAAGGGCGGGTCTCTTCATAACCCCATGGTTCCCTAGTTTTGATGCAAACTCAATGGTGGTTTCAAAAATTCCATTTTGGGTAAGGCTACATAAGCTGCCACTGTCATTTTGGCACCATCTGGTCCTAGAAGGCATCAGAAACTCCCTGGGAAGATTCTTAAAGCTGGATCGAGAAAGAATGGAAAAAGGAATCTTCACTTTTCCGTGAAATTGTAGAATTTCCTGCAAATTCTCTACAAATGTCGCACTAAGATCGTGTAGAAAATCTGGTTGTAGATGAACTCGATAATGCAATATACCAAAGAAAAATACTATAATCTACTTCTATTGTCAAACTTGCGGAAGCTTAAAGATCGAGCTGAATCATAGCTGAACACATATAACCATAAGAAGAAGAATCAATACACATGAAATACAAAAAATACTCAAGGGAAAGCCTCAGCTAAAAACCACACTCTCTGTATTATCATACAAGGTGGAAATATCTCAAAATTACACAAAGCTTTAGCTCTCACAGCTAGCCAGCTCTCAGTACAATCCTCCTGGATGCTCACAGGCAAACAAGGCTTCTCACAAACCTTCTCCTCCACCCTCCAAGCCTCCTATTTCCTTGCACAGTTTCTCTGGGATGATCTCCTTCACCCAATGGAACACTGCCATCACACACTGCTCTAACACACTATCAGAAATGCGCAATCCTCAAGGAACATTATCCTTCTGCATGGATGAATTTCCTTTACAGGAAAACTCATGCAACTGTAATTATATTGTCCCTGTCTTTAATCTCAACTGGGTCTTTCTCATAATAGACATGCATGAGTTAATGATGAGAGAATATTCAGTTATCTGGAGTACACTAGTTGGATGCATGCATGCATTAACTGACTGAACTCTCAATTCGTTCCTCAAACAGTTTGGAACTAATCTAATTGGACTTAACTCAGTAAGCTAAGCTAACTAATTACAACTCAATCTTCTCCTTAATTAAGGATAATCTCCTTAATTTAAGGGATAACTGTTGCATGACTTCACAAAGACTTCTAACTTGAATTTCTCTAACTAATTAATCCATAATTAATTAATTAATTATTTTTCAAGCAGCTGGTGAGACTAAATTCGAATTTTAATTCTCAATTTTAATTCAAGGAAAATTAAAATTGGAATATTCTGGATTCTATTTTATCATTTCTTGTTGCTATTTTCAACAGAATTTGTGTGGAGATGGATTTAAGAAAAGGCCTTCCGGAATGTATTCATCTGACACATGAAGATTTTAAGTGGACACAATGTTTATATTTTGAAAACACTACCTTTAGATGCCAGGTTTGCCACCAAACAGGGCACTTGCAAAATACATGCAAACAAGCAAAGAAAAAATCAAAGAAGAGACTGCAAAAGCCAAAAGGATGGCGATTTCCAGAACCCCCATCGCCAAATGAAGAGGATGAAGAAAAGGATGAAACCTAGCAACAACCAGAGACAGAAAAAGTATTAGACTCCCAAGAGGAGGGAAACAAAAAGGTGGAAGAACATAACAAACAAGCAGATAATTCAGATAGCTCAATAACTGCTACGAACATTGAAATCCCTTTAGAGGAGAAAAAACAACAATCAAGGCACAGGTGGAATAAAGCGATCCCACGTATCTGAAAGTTTTGATTTAGATAAAGAAGCTTCAAAAATTTATAGAAATAATGAATTGGAAATTGTCTCTACTACTCCATCCCTTGGGGTCTCGCAAAAAGTCCAAAATAAAAAAAGAAAAGTCTAGTTTATCTAGCAATCTGTAATTTTGTTTTTTATTTCTTGGTAGCTTTGCTACTACGTGTGATTTCACACACGGGTCCCTCAGGGTGATTCCTGAATTCTTTATGCATATACACAATGCAACTTTTCATTTTTTTTTTCCGAAGAAAAAATCTGTAACCTTTTATTTAAAAAATGAAAAGTTACAATTGCAGATGCATGATGCATTTCCATAAGCTGCCCAATGGGCTTGAGTGCCTTGGCACCCTTCGCAACGTTACAGGACTAACGTGCAAAAAAATGAGGAGAGAAAAGAGAGAGAAAGAGAGAAGAAGGAGGGCGAGAGAGCGGAAGAGGAGTGAAAGCAAGAAAAAACTGAATTATATTTGTGAGTAAGACTCACGCTTCAGGTTTTTCTTCCCTTTTTCTTTTTGACCTTGTGCCATACTCCTTGAGTGGGCTCGATCGAGGCAATGACTAACTGTGTTTCTGCTTTCTGCGTGCCTAATTCCTTGTCTGAGTCTGATGTGTCTGTTTGGTGGTGCCGCTTTATCCCTCCCATGTTCTGGTCATCATTTGTCTTCTCTGCCTGATTTGGGTGAAGCTGTGAAACCTTGGTAGCTGTTGTGGTTTCCTTCTGGTTCCCCGTTTCCTGGGGAGCCTCGGCTTCCTCTGTGGTAGTGTCTTCCTCTTCAGCTTCTGATTCTTCATCATCTGAGATCGGAGGGGAAAAGAACTAGCCTTTCTTCTGCTTCCCTTTCTGCCTTCTTTTGCTGTTTACTTTTTTGGCTTCTATACATGTGCTTTGCAGGTGCCCTGTTTGTCTGCAGAGCCTACACCTAAAGGCAGTATTTTCATAGTCTAGTGCTTGCAGCCAATTTTGTTGTTTGTATATCAGCCTTATATTGTCAGGCAACACTTTACTTAAATCCACTTCCACACAGATTCGTGCAAAAGTGAAAATCCTTTCATCAATCCTTTCCATATCTGTTTTGATGTATTTCCCGATGTTGTTCCCAATTCCTTCCAAGACTTGTTCGCTCCAGAAGTGTAGGGGGAGGTTGTAAAGACGAACCCATACCGGCACTTTGGTGACTTTCATTTTGTTTGGATCGAAGTCTGTGAACCATGGGGTTATAAACAGCCCCGCCGTTTCCCAGAACCAGGGCCCAGCATTGATGATTGTATCTCTGGCTTCCATGGATGCAAATCTGACTATGAAGAAACCTTTAGAGCATAAGTGTATATCGCATTCCATGGTCCAATTTTTGAAGATCCAGTGAAATAGATTCGTTGGTGTTGGCCAAAAACTGTTGAATCGACATATTAGGGCCTGCGATTCATATGACTTAACATAGTCATCCATCCCTGTGGAGTCAAGATTAAGGGCTGGAGTTTGCCCTAGCTGTTCTACTATGTATGGCCGAGGTGTATATCCACCTTGATCTGGGGGGATCCTGACTCTCTGTTGCCTTGAAGAATGTTTTTATATGATGGAGCACCCTTGGGTTTATGCTGGGGTACTGTTTTCCCCTTTTCCCCTCCTGAACTGCTTGGCTGTCCCTGAGATGGTGCCCCTCCTCTCAGCCTGAGATTCAGGGCAATGGTTTCTCCTGGGCTGATCTCGTAGCTCCCCAGGGTTCTGTGGTCCTGGAGAGACCACCTTCCACTGACTAGGTGTTGGATCTGGCCAGGATAGCCAGTCAAAGCACGAATTTGCTGCTTTAACAGCGAAACAGAGCTATCTCCACTTACCCATATTAAGAAAGATTTCTTCTCAGGGGTTTTAATAAAAATCTGAAAACTATTTTTGGTTACCTGTTGTCTGCGTTCTGGCTGAGCTCTGCCTGAACCAGTGTCTATGCTGGTTGCCAGATGGTCTAGCTGTGTGCGTTCTTCCAGATCTTGCCTCTGAGGCTTGCTCAGATCTGGCAAATCCGGCCTGCAGCTGCAGAGTTTGGGCCGTGCAGTTTTGTGTTGGAGCAGATCTGCTGCGTGCCGACCCATATCCATACATACAAGAGGCGTCAGCAAGGAGGTAAGCCGAATGGACGGCAGGCTGTCTACTCCTGCGTAAATCGAGCCAAAACCTATCGATTTTCCGCCGCCGAGATGGGATCTAAACCCTGAAACGCAAGTAGGCTGCGGATCTCTGATTTCGTGCAGCTTCTCAGACTTTGCCTTCCGATCCTTCTTTACTGTGTTTAGCCCTTCCAGTAAAATTTCTTTGCCGTGGGCGTCGAGTATTTTCCTGGCGTCGGGCCTTGAGATCATAGCCATACCGGCTGCTTGAAAGGATTCAGTAAGTTCCAGCGTCTCTTTCTTGAGACCGCTCCTGCTGAGATCTCTGGCTACGGCCGGCCCTGCCTCGCCTCCTTCGGCGCCCCTATTTCCGTTGGAACCATTCCCATTGCAGGAGGAATTCGCTGCGGTGGCCATCTTCAAAAACCCTCAGCTCTCTTCCTATCTTCCTCTTAGCTTTAGAATTTCTCCTTAAACTTACATGTCAATCACAACTTTTCATTTTTATTAATAGAAAGTTATTGATTTTTTCCTTGGAAAAAAAATATATAAAATAAATTTATGATTTAGTTAATTTTAAAAATGTGAAATGTATCATAAATTGTTTTAATACATATTATGAATTGATGTCTATCAATATTAACCAACAATTTAATTTATAATATAATATAATTATACTCCATTAATGTCCATTTTATTTTTTCCTATATAACCTCTTTATTTCATTATTATCAATTTTGATTTTTTTTAATATAACCTCTTTTCCACTTCAACATATGTATTGCTAGACTCTCTTAACAATAAAATTACATTTGAAAAAATTACAGATCTTGAGTTTCCACATTTTGAAATTTATTTTTATAAATAAAATGATCTAAATTAGATAACAATGATGACTTAGTCTATATTTACAAGTAGTAGCATGTGATGGTTGTTTCTACTACTCATTTGGAAATTGAGTTATGATAAGTTTTCCTGATATATATATAGTTAACATTGTTTGTCATTTAATTAAAATATTAAATTTTGTGAACTATTTTATACTCAAATTTAAATTTAACTTTATGAACAACATTTAATAGTAACAACACTTCGAAAATATAATTCCTACTTGTCTTTGGTATGCTTATCAATTTTAGAATGAGTTTGTTCCTATTAGCTAGGAGTTTGTTGAGGTCTAGCTGGTTGAAATATTCTCTCCAACTAGTTAGCTTCCTAGATCAGTGTATGGTTTGGATATTCACTCAACCAAAAGATTGTATGTCCAAGATAGACTAGCTATCTCGAGACATATCCTGATGTATTTATATTGTATTATTATTTTCATGTGAATATAATTCTTAGTGAATTTAGAAAACATTTGTTGGTATCAGAGCTCGTTTAGGCCTAGGGCCTTGACCCCTTTTGGGCCGAGGGAAATAAAGAGCTTGGTGAATATTTATTTGTCCATTCATTTTTTGGTTTTTCCATTCATTCGGGTCGAGCTTGGTGAAGTGTGGACGAGTGTTTCCAATATTTTATAAGTTTTCTATTGATTGTGCTAATGCGACTTTGGAAGGGTTGTCGAATCACCTATTAACTAAGTTGACAAGAGAGGCATGTGATGGTGCCTCTAACCTACACACCTGGAGAAGAGTTGTGGGCTCTTGACAATGCCTAACGATGTCTCTAGATCGATCGATTTGTGTTTTTTGGACGAGGTGTGTTGAGGCTATAGACTTGTGGATGGATATTTGGGAGAGCTACTCCATATGATACCATGACCTAGATGTTGAGCTTGTGTAGAACAAATGGTTGAAGTCTAATGTTGTTATTGACTTGTGAGTTGAGTCTCCTGCGTGGAAGTTGGGCACTAGATCTGATTGGTGGAATGGATGAATTTTTCTACAAGGGTCCAAAGGATCAGTGTTTGGTCTTTAGTCACGGATCATAGTGATTACAGTGTTTGGAGAAGTCGTTGGTGTGCTAATATTGTGCCAGACATGTATCACAGTAGTTGTCTACAACCTGAGACGACTGAAGTATTTGAGGTCATATTTACGTTTGGAGAATTTATGGACAAGAAACTCTTCGGAGGATATCAAACACAAGTGGTTTGTTAAGATAATGATTCAAAAGTGTTTGGGACAAAAGCTCAACAATTTTTGGTCAAGACAATGGCTTATTCCATTGTTATATTCAACAAAATTTGTTGGTTGATTTCATAGTTGATTTTCTGCAATCGTTGTAAGGTGAGGTTTATCATGCCTATGGATCACGATGAGATTTATGAGCTCTATACTTGGCCAGAAAGTTGTTAAAACTTGGACAAATTATCGCTGGCTATCATAAACATGCCAGGGGAGGATCCAATAAGATCGTGGATAGCCAATTGGGAATCCCTCTAAGAGGTGAAGAAGTTGTTGTCCAAAGAAGTTACATGTCTGAAGGTTCTCTCTTATTGTTTCATGATAATATATATCGTAATCATAAATGGGATCTATATGTGGTTGTCACAGGAATATGAGTGTTATCGTGCTAGTTATATCTTCCTCAAAAGATTTAAAATTTTGATCCCCAGCCTATGCATTGGCATTTCAAAACCAATTTTCTAGTAGTGAAAAATTTTGTGATTAGAGAGTTGATGTGGGACCTTGATTGGTGGTGTGGTTGATGATCTAAGTGCCTTGTTTAAAGGGTTTCAATTTAACTACTTGATCATAGCTAATGAGCTGCGTTGAGGAGAAGCTTGCGGAGATGTTAAGGAGCTACATTGAGGAGAAGAAATGTGCCACATTGAAGCCCATAAGACAAGTTGCAACATTAGCAATTTATTTTGTCTTATGAGATGTAAATAAAAACTAGGAACTATCATCCCACATGGGTGAAGATGAAACCAAAAATTTCAATATGTCACAAATTAGTATATTCTTTGATGAAATGAATTGCTTTCTTGAATTCTTTTGGGTTTTGTAACAGAAACATGTTGAGCCTGATCAACTTAACATGTAAATTAAATTTGTTAGAATTGATCACTCTAACAACTACAAATTGGAGTTAGAAATATACAAGAGGAAGAAACTAAGTTTGTATATGTTTTTAGAAGTAGTTGGTGAAGTGTGATGGTGGCAATGGATATTAGTTGGTTGAAGCAGAAATAGACAAACAAACAAGGTAAATGATTGTATGTTGAAATAAATCAAACTCAATATTATGTTGTAATGTGAATCACACATATATTAGTAAGCAAGTATGATTTTTTACTGTGGTCTTTGGAAAGTATGTACATGGTAGCTCCATCAGTTGGAGTGTGTAATGTAAGCCTAATGAAGCATGTGTAGCCCCATAAAATTCGTGGTAATCTTAAAACCACTTTAGAAGTGAATTTTTGTGGTAATACGGAAACCACTTTGTAGTGTCGGTTTGTGGTAAGTCATAAACTACACGTGAGAGGGAAGTGGACATGGATTCATGTATCATGGTTTAGGTCAGCAGAAAAAAAACCCTTGACATGGTTTAGGGTAAGCTGATAAAACCCATACCATGGTTATGGGTAATCCGATAAAACCCATGATGACGATAATGGATGGGGGATTTGTAGGTACATGTATAGGTATGCAGATAATGGTTAACTAAACCATGTACACAAATGACATCTAAGTAGACTGGTGGTTAAACCGATTAGTACACATCCATTACGGTAGATGGTCATTCCTTTATATAGACATTGACATTTTCTTTTTTTTTATCATGTTTGTAAACACCAGGACCATAGTTAGACTTTGTTGATTGAGATCAAGACAAGTAGTCATTAAGGGGAGGACTTAGAAAATATAATTCCTACTTGTCTTTGGTGTGCTCATCAATTCTAGAATGATTTGGTTCCTATTCGTTAGGAGTTTCTTGAGGTCTAGTTGGTTGAGATATTCTCTCCAACTAGTTAGCTTCCTAGATTGGCGTATGCTTGAGATATTCACTCAACCAAGAGATTGTATGTCCAAGATAGACTAGTTATCTCAAGACGTAGCCTGATGTATTTGTAGTATATTATTATTTTAATGTGAATATAATTCTGAGTGCATTTAGAAAATTTGTGTACAACTACGAACACCCTTTTCTTTCCTGCTGGACGAGAGTGAAGATAAGTTTTTTTTAATGCAATATATCTAGTATTAACCAAATAATCCAACCCCGAGACATAACTAGTTTAGTCAACATGGTTAGTGTTGTCCTCTTTTTGTGTGTGAACTTACACACCGCAATTCTTCAAGCAAGAGAAGCATGCCCACTTAAGTGATGTTTCCTAGTTTAATTTGACCTAATGTTCCCTTAAGGTAAGGAAAACTAGGTGCCTAGGATGGATAATTTTCGAAGATATACACTCTACATTAGATAAGCCTAATACCTATTTATTTAGAAAAGTGTTTCCACAAATTAAATTTCTGGCTACTTAATATTCAATGTATTTCGATTAAACTGTAATAAAAAAACATAAAGTATTTTAATATTTTATTTAACATTTTAACATCTTTTCCTTTTTTTTAATTTCAATAGAAAAGATTTGCATTAATTTAACTAAGTTACTATCTCTATCCTACCATCTTGAAAATCAGACCAAAGGTCCCAAGCGAGGGGAGACCAACAATAAGAGATGAAAATAGTAGCCTCGTCCAACTGCAAAGTATGTGCTAACAAGAAAATTACACTGAGCATAGGAATAAAGGACAATATAACTATATCCCTAAGGGCTAGTTGGAGAAACCAAAGTTGAGAGAACAATGGATAGAACAATGGTATCATGAGGATATAGAAGTTTCCAAGTTGATTAGTTTTTCCTCAACCTTGCATTGTGGACGAACTGGAGAACCCACTTTTATCGAGCTAGTCGCCCTTCCACATTAAGCATAAGGTTTCAGAGTTCATCTAATCTATGCAAAAGATTGGCCTGGGATTGTATTCTATCGACCAAGATTTTTCCAGGCAACAACTTAACATGCCAATATAAATCAACAATGTGCAAGTAATGGTTTTGATGGCCACTAGAATTACCTGTGTCTAAAACCCAAGGAGAAATGACTAACATGACATGAGAATCAAAAGTGACCTTCCATTCATGGCAAATTAATTCCTCCGCCAATTGAATTTCCTCTTATATGTTTGGTGGCATGATAGCATGAAATCTACAAGATGGGGATTCTTCTCGAAGGTTTCCCTAGAACCCCTAAAGCTCCACGGTCTCCACTATCATGCCTACAACATCTCTTTGGGGTGCCATGGCTACTAGAGGCATCAAGAAATCACACAAAATCAGACTAGCATAGGAGTGGCATTGCATAAGGCATCCATGAAAGAGGGAAGCCATTACAAATTTATAATCAGGCTACACAAGCGTGGAGAAAGGGAACATGCCTTCTCTTTCTAAAAATTTTGACAACGCACAGGGGAAACTCATTGATAAGGATGGGAAACAACCCACCCAAGAAATAAGGTGAGAGTCTAGGCACATGATGGGTTAGGACAAGTGCTGGAGGAAGTAATAGAGGAGAGCGTTGGGGTAAAATTCCCAACTTAAAAAAAAAAATGCATGTTGTTGAATGAATAGACACTACCGACACATATGAGCTTACGAGAGGAGCATTGATGATTGTATCATTCTTCACATGGTCGTTTGATTCAGTATCTGAGTCTGAAACTATATATTTTTCCACAAGATTTAATTGGACCATGATATCAGGGAGAAGGGATCAGATCTATATTTATCCTGGTTTACTTTGAGAAAAATATCCTGGAAACCTTGTCGTTGGACTAATTGAGACCATGGTATTTCAATGGATACGTGTCCACTTGAACGACCCCATGTTTCCAGAGCATCCGCCAACTTATTTATGTCCCGACGTGTGTGCTTTGTTATTACATAATCAAACTTGCTCAACAATGTTTGGATTCTAGATACCACATCGTGTAGGTGCTAAGACTGAATGGCTTTGTTTGATAAGGATCATGCTAGAATTTTGTCTACACATCTAATCACTAATTTAGAGTCTCCATGGATCTAAAGAAGTCAAAAATTTTCCCTAATTTCTATTTGAAGCCCTCTCTCTAGTTTTGAAAATTCTGCTAGATTGTTTGTGGTTGTCTTGAAAGAAAACCCATATAAATGGATAGGTTCACAATGTTCATCCCTGAATATTCCCCCCAGACCAGCGTATCTAGGGTTTCCCTTTGTAACCCATCAAAACTTAGTGCAATAAACTTGTTAGGGGGAGGAGAGAACAATTTTTCAATATAGATTTATGAGTTGCGCAATCTAAGGTGTAAGGTTGATGGATCTGGATATTTAATATCCAGTCTCTTGAGGGTCAAGTCCTCATGTTCTTCAACTGGTTCATATTGTGTATTAAAGGGGATCACAAACACGGTCTCTCTGATATTCTTAACAATAATGTCAATGTCCATGGGTGTCAATTTGGTTCTCATTTTCACTTACAATTTTGTTTTGAGTTCTATAATCGACTTGTAATATGGAGAAATGTTGTTAGTAGTGGTGTTATATCTGTTGTTGTTTTGCAGTGGTATGATGATCTATCTGCCTTATCTGGTACGTTTACCTGCACAAGATCCGTGCACAGTGACCACAAAAAGATAACTGCAAATTTCCCAAGTAGTAGGGCCTTTCTGAGGCTAACCTCCGGCGACTTCCCAATATCCCATGCGAGAAAGGAGGAGGAAAGCGGAGTCCATAACACAGACGTGAGGAGGTTGATTGAGTGTGTGGTAACTCAAGCCATTCTTGATTGGTGACTCAAGCCATACCATTTTGCATGCACAGTGCACCGATTTGTTGTTAAGCTCCATTAATTTTTTTAACAACTGCTGCCTACAATTATGGAAGTAAACTGCATTCTTTCCTTAATTTCTGGAAACCAACTGCAGTAATTTCCTTAAATTAAGGAAATCAACTGCAGTTAATAAATTTATTGTTGGGAGCTACTAAAGTGGTCCATTACTCCATCTGGAGTTCTCTACCTTGATCTGTGGAACACCTGACACATAGCCATCAGAAGCTTGGCTATAAATTTATCTGTTTGGTCCCCAAGCTTGTATCTCAATCCCCTTCAGTTTTTACACCATCTAGCTGAGAGAGCAGAGCTTGGAAGTGCCTTCAGACTTTCTGTATTCTTTTCTTTTGCTTGGATTGAAGCTGGAGCGTTGTTTTCAGTAAAGAAGCAAGTGGACTGTGGTTTGCAGCAAGAACGTTATCAATGGCTGGAGGTAACTTATTTTCTGGGCATTAAACCTTCATTCCAGTTTTACGATTCTTTAAGTTTTTTCCGCATATAGAATCGTTGTTGATAAATTAACATTTGGTATCAGAGCCATAACATTTATCTCTGCCTTGGTGTGCGATTCGAATACTTTGAAGTGCTTTGTATTTGTAATTTTTGTGCGCGTTAATGATTATATGGAAATTAGTCAAAACTAACAGCACAGTCTAGGTTCAAAATTATCTGCGCGTCAAAACAATTTTCCAGCATCTAAAAGTTACAGGTTCAAAAGTAAATGCCGATTGTGACGCCGTGTAATTAAACATTCTGATCCTAGCCTCCTTTCCCGATTTTTCAAAATGGACATTTTGTGAGCTAGTTCTGATATGGCAGATCTGTACTGTTTCAATGCCTTCCAGTTTTAATGGAGCTAAAGAAAGAATAGTCTGCCGACTTTCAATTTCCTATAAGTAGAACAATAGACTAAAGAAGAGTTCCAGGCCCCCTGCTTTTGTTTTAAGAGAATGAAATTGTTTTAGTTTTTACCAAAAGAGAATCTTGTTACGGTTTCACCAGGTCCATGGTGTATTGAAAGCAGAGGATTGAATAATTAACCAGTTTGTAATTTTGTTCTATCATTACGCAAATTTTTGAAGTAACTATATTACCTATTCCTGGTGAAACATACAGTTTGATGTATGGATCAAACAGCTTTCGGATGAGAATCCATCCATCAGCTGGGTTGGAAAATATCGAATGGGTTTCTCCTTTTCCTGGAGATATTGTTCTCTGAAATATATTGTTTGAGCTGCCAAAGTCTAGGTCTCCTTACCAGTCCCCATGTTCTCACCATTTCTGTCCCCCTTTCAATTTTTATTCTAATGGTTGTTTATGGTTTTGCTTATGGGGTCGGAGAGACTTGGGTTACTCTTTAGGTCGACCTCTTATTCCATTAAAATAATCTTTGTATCGATCCAGCTATAAGCTGGGTATATAGAGTGGGTTCCCCCCCCCTTTAAATCTTGTTTTCAGAAAGGTTTTTGTTTCGAGCTGGGAAGTTAAGGTCTCGAATACGTCTCTGCTTCTGATTTCGTATCGTAAATAATTTTTAAAAAGTGAAGTATATCATCAAGATTCAGGAATATCCTCCCTTTATGGAAAGCTAGATTTTATAATTGAAAGATTTAGGAATATCGTAGATTTTGGAAATAGCTGGGAATTTGATCAACAATGCAAAGTAAATTTTATAATTGATTACATATTTATTGTAAAATTTACGCTGAACTTACATTTATAATAATGAACATTTGTAATTAAAGAAGAAATAAGAAATGGTTTATTTCTCATTTGGGCATTCAGTTTTTGATTCTATGTTTATTCCGCATGAAGTTCAGATTTAGCATTGTTGAAATTTAATTTAAATTTAATTTTAATTTTATTTATCTTGTGAGCAAAATAGCTTGTTTGCTGGTCTATTTTTGTTTGTTTTATAAACTTAAGGATGGAGCCTGAAGTCAAGCCAGCTAGCCTTCGAACTGCATTTGCTATGCAAGTGCAAAGTAGATCAATGCTGCTTCAGTCAATCTCCGGGTTTTGTTTATAAATTGAACAATCAATTTGCAGTCATTTACGGTAATGCTGACTGCTTTAACTTTAATTTTGATTTTGTGAAGAATTATTACTGTTGTTTACCGTAATGCTGACATTTATGGCAGTTTTTTTTTGCAAGAAACAGTTATATGGAGTTTATTTAAAATGTCATTTTGACTTACTCCTTTCAGTAAACATTATTTTTACTCTGGTTAAGTTTTGTTTATGCAACTTATGTAAAAAATAATGTCTAGTGATCCATATAATTTTAATTAATTAGAGAATAGCCACAACATCTTTAATTAAATAAAATTATATATTTTGATTGGTTAGATCACATAAAGATTATTTAGACATTAAATTGTAATTAATTAGACTAAATATAATAAATTTTATCCCACATGAATTTTTATTATATTTATGTAATTAATTAGGATAAAATTTCATAACCTACCCACAGGAGTTATGAATTAATAGTTTTATCATAAAGTTCAAAACAATGAATAATTGAATCTGCTTGAATTAAAAATTTAGCCCACAGGCAATTTTTATGTCATTAGATTCAATTTTGAGCATGATTTACATTGGTAAAACATGAAAGTTTATTAAGCCTCAATTTTAACATAAGCATGTGATTTTTAATTTTGATGCAGTAGTACAACCTGCAAATTTCTCTGAAATTCGTTGTGACATTCCCGAACTTAAGGGAGATAACTATAAGGTTTGGAAGGAGAGGGTTCTCCTTCATTTGGGGTGGATGGACATAGACTATGCTATTAGGAAAGATGAACCACTGGCACTCACTAATACCAGCACTGCAGCGGACATCACGCTTTATGAACGATGGGAGCGATCCAATCGTCTAAGCATGATGTTCATTAAGACTAAAATTTCAGCTGGTATTCGTGGTTCCGTTGATCAGCATGAAAAGGTCCGAGACTTGTTGAAGGCCATTGATGATCAATTCGTCACTTCAGACAAGGCACTAGCAAGCACCCTAATCATGAATTTCTCATCCCTAAGGCTCACCAGTGTGAAAGGTGTGCGCGAGAACATCATGCATATGAGGGACACTGTGGCTCAATTGAGGAAACTCGAGGTTGATATATCGGAGTCCTTCCTAGTGCACTACATCCTGAACACCCTTCCGCACCAATATGGACCTTTCAAAATCTCATACAACACACATAAGGATAAATGGTCAATTAATGAACTCATGACCATGTGTGTTCAAGAGGAAGAGAGACTGGTGATGGAACTAGAAGAGAGTGCAATGCTGGCAATGCGTGGAAAGGGCAAATCTCAAGCCAATCGGAAAGGGAAAGGTAAAGTACCTCCCCAAGCCGATATCAAAAAGGATTCCAAGTGTTTCTTCTGTAAAAAGAAGGGACATATGAAGAAGGAATGCACCAAATTTCAGAAATGGCTTGCGGACAAAGGTAATTTAAACTCGTTTGTTTGTTATGAATCTAATATGGTTAACGTTAATATTAACACATGGTGGATTTATTCTGGATCAACAATTCACATTTCTAATTCCTTGCAGGGTTTGCAAAACCTAAGGAAGCCAGTGGGAAGTGAGCAAAGCATCTTATCAGGAAACAAGATGGGCTCGCATGTGGAAGCTATAGGAACATGTTATTTAACTTTAAGTAGTGGCTTTGTTTTAGAATTAGGAAAGACCTTTTATGTTCCAAGTTTTTCTAGAAACTTGATTTCCGTTTCAAGGCTTGTACCTTTTGGATATTCCTTAAACTTTTCAGAAAAATCTTTCAGTCTATTCTATAAATCTGATTATGTTGGGAATGGTATTTTGTCTAATGGTCTTTACTGCATTAATTTACAAAACAATGTCACTTATGATTCAATGCATGTTCACACTGGCACTAAAAGATGTGTTATTAATGAATATTCCTCTAAATTATGGCACCGGAGACTAGGTCATATCCCCATAGAAAGAATTAAAATATTGGTAAATGAAGGAATACTTAATACTCTAGATTTTACTAATTTTGAGACTTGTGTGGACTACATAAAGGGAAAGCAGACCAAAAGGTCAAAGAAAGGTGCCAATAGGAGTTCGGACATATTAGAAATCATACATACTGATATATGTAGTCCAGACATGGACTCACATGGTCAGAGATACTTCATCTCCTTTATAGATGATTACTCACGATATATGTATCTCTACATGCTTCATAAAAAGAGCGAAGCATTAGATGCCTTTAAGATCTTTAAGGCTGAAGTAGAGAAACAATGCGGCAAGCAAATTAAGATCGTGAGATCAGATAGAGGTGGAGAATATTATGGTAGATACACAGAAGATGGACAAGCACCTGGGCCATTTGCTAAATTTCTTCAAGAGCATGGGATTGTTGCCCAATACACCATGCCTGGTTCACCCGACTAGAATGGTGTAGCAGAAAGAAGAAATCGAACATTATTGGACATGGTGCGGAGTATGCTTAGCAGCTCCAATCTTCCTAAATCCTTGTGGACTGAAGCACTTAAGACGACAGTGTATATATTAAACCGAGTTCCAACCAAGGCGGTTCCTAAAACGCCATTTGAATTATGGAAAGGTTGGAAACCGAGTTTGCGACATATGCGCGTTTGGGAATGCCCGTTTGAAGTGAGAATTTATAATCCACAAGAGAAGAAGCTGGACCCAAGGACCATTAGTGGGTATTTCATTGGATATGCTGAAAGGTCTAAAGGTTACAGATTTTATTGTCCATCTCACAGCACTAGGATTGTGGAATCAAGAAATGCAAAGTTTCTTGAAAATGACTTGATCAGTGGGAGTGATCAAACCAGAAACATAGTTTCTGAGAATGATCATTCGGAATCTCAACCTTCCACTTCAAGTGATAGATTGGTTATTGTTCATAGCACCCTTCAAGTACAAACTGGTGTTGAACAACCAATTGTTGAAGTTCCACAAGCTGCTGACGATATTCCAATAGATCAAGGAGTTCAAGAGTTGCCAAGAACTTTTGAACAACAAGTTGAACCACATACTTCTCAGGAAGATGATGGTACAAAATTAAGAAGATCTACTAGACCAAAGATATCAGCAATTCCTAATGATTATGTTGTGTATCTACAAGAATCTGACTACAACATTGGAGCTGAAAATGATCCTGAGTCATTTTCACAAGCCATGAGTTGCAAAGAATCAAAACTATGGTACAATGCCATGAAGGAAGAGATGAATTCCATAAAGAGTAACGAAGTCTGGGATCTTGTTGAGTTGCCTAATGGTGCAAAAGCCATTGGATGTAAATGGGTCTTTAAGACAAAGAAAGACTCATTGGGCAACATTGAGAGATACAAGGCAAGACTTGTTGCTAAGGGATTCACTCAGAAAGAAGGAATCGACTACACGGAGACTTTTTCTCCTGTATCTAAGAAAGATTCCTTGCGTGTTATTATGGCATTAGTAGCCCATTTTGACTTGGAGTTGCAACAAATGGATGTGAAAACGACTTTTCTTAATGGAGATCTAGAGGAGGAGGTTTACATGAAACAACTTGAAGGATTCCCCTCTAGTGATGGTGAGCAATTGGTTTGCAAGCTCAAGAAGTCATTATATGGTTTAAAACAAGCATCCCGCCAATGGTATTTGAAATTCCATAATGTAATTTCTTCTTTTGGTTTTGTAGAAAACATTATGGATCAATGTATATACCTGAAAGTTAGTGGGAGTAAAATTTGTTTTCTTGTTTTATATGTGGATGACATTTTGCTAGAAACCAATGATAAGGGTTTGCTACATGAGGTGAAACAATTCCTCTCTAAAAATTTTGATATGAAGGATATGGGTGAGGCATCTTATTTCATTGGCATTAAGATCCATAGAGACAGATTTCAAGGCATCTTGGGTCTGTCACAGGAAACCTATATTAATAAAATTTTAGAGAGATTTCGAATGAAGGATTGTTCACCAAGTGTAGCTCCCATTGTGAAGGGTGATAGGTTCAATTTGAACCAATGCCCGAAGAATGAATTTGAAAGGGAACAAATGAAGAACATTCCATATGCTTCTTCTGTCGGAAGCCTAATGTATTCTCAAGTCTGCACAAGACCTGACATTGCGTTTGTTGTGGGAATGTTGGGACGATATCAGAGTGATCCAAGTTTGGACCACTGGAGAGTTGCAAAGAAAGTAATGAGGTACCTTCAAGGAACCAAAGACTACATGCTTATGTATAGACGGACGGAAAACTTGGAAGTAATTGGCTACTCAAATTCTGACTTTGCTGGATGTGTTGATTCACACAAATCAACATCAGGTTACATTTTTATGATGGCCGGTGGAGCTGTATCATGGAGGAGTGCCAAGCAGACCTTGATTGCCACTTCCATTATGGAAGCCAAGTTCGTCTCCTGTTTTGAGGCCACTTTACATGGTGTATGGATTAAGAGTTTCATTTCTGGGCTTAGAATTATCGATTCTATCTCTAAGCCATTGAGAATATATTGTGATAATTCAGTTGCTGTTTTTATGGCTAAAAACAACAAAAGTGGGAGTCGAAATAAACACATCGACATTAAGTATTTAGCTATAAGGGAACATGTTAAAGAAAAGAAAGTGGTCATTGAGCACGCCAGCACTGAGTTGATGATCGCTGATCCTTTGACTAAAGGCATGCCACCGTTTAAATTCAAGGATCATGTAATGAATATGGGACTTGGTTCCATTATGTAGTTTCTCATTGTATGGACAATGTTATTTTAATGAAATTCTTAATGATTGTGATGTTTTTCCTCATATTTATGTGCACTTTAAGTTGATTTGAGATAATTCATTTAAGAAGGACCAAGAATAAACATAAGGTTTATTCATTGAGAAATTATTGCCACATAAATTATAACAAGAATAAATACATAGTAATACATGGAAGATAATACTCGTCATTAGAGGACTTATCGCCATGATTCATGTATCTATTACTTAATACAGATTGTTATCAATGGGTTTTAAGTTGAGACATTAAGTTTGGAAGTATGGACCAAGTGGGAGAATGTTAAGCTCCATTAATTTTTTAACAACTGCTGCCTACAATTATGGAAGTAAACTGCAGTCTTTCCTTAATTTCTGGAAACCAACTGCAGTAATTTCCTTAAATTAAGGAAATCAACTGCAGTTAATAAATTTATTGTTGGGAGCTATTGAAGTGGTCCATTACTCCATCTGGAGTTCTCTACCTTGATCTGTGGAACACCTGACACATAGCCATCAGAAGCTTGATGGAAGCTTGGCTATAAATTTATCTGTTTGGTCCCCAAGCTTGTATCTCAATCCCCTTCAGTTTTTACACCATCTAGCTGAGAGAGCAGAGCTTGGAAGTGCCTTCAGACTTTTTGTATTCTTTTCTTTTGCTTGGATTGAAGCTGGAGCGTTGTTTTCAGTAAAGAAGCAAGTGGACTGTGGTTTGCAGCAAGAACGTTATCAATGGCTGGAGGTAACTTATTTTCTGGGCATTAACCCTTCATTCCAGTTTTACGATTCTTTAAGTTTTTTCCGCATATACAATCGCTGTTGATAAATTAACATTT
This sequence comes from Pinus tabuliformis, assembly GCA_031772625.1. Taxonomy (NCBI): domain Eukaryota; kingdom Viridiplantae; phylum Streptophyta; class Pinopsida; order Pinales; family Pinaceae; genus Pinus; species Pinus tabuliformis. The sequence goes on along the minus strand of CM062815.1, from coordinate 760,334,255 downwards.
GTGGCTCTCAACGCACTCCACTTGTCCCATTTGCATGATGAGCACCACCAACGAGAGTGACGAAAATGAATGGTTGCGCTCTGGTAGCATTGCAGAAGAAGAGGGGCGAAATCACAATCAAGGATTGAAACTTGACTAAGAGTATCGTTGTTCATTTAACCTAAGGCCAATGTTACTTAACTAAAAATGATTTCCTATTAACTTAATACAATAATGAAATATGTGGAGTTTAAGATATATATGACTGTTGTATTGTATTTCTAGGTTATGTATAATTGGATCATGAAGGATTCTCTTCATTTAGTTCTAAATTTTCTTGGAATTTGGTGGGGCCAGATTTATGTTAGCTTATGTGAGGAATTTCGATAGATTATTATTTTTTATGTTTAATTTTTACAGAATATTTTAAAATATTTTTAATAATATATAAATTAAAGGTTAAGGTTTATTGCTAAAGTATTTATGTTTTTTAATTAAATTGATTAATTAAAAAAAAAGGTTATATGAACAAGTGTTATATGAAGTGACTTATGACTTTTTTGTCATATGGTATTCACAAGGCACGGCATTGGCCCATCATATTGTAACAAAGCCTATTTACAGATTAATAATCTATATAGTAAATTGTATGTAAAGAGTTCATATATATATATATATATATATATATATATATATATATATATATATATATGATAATAATAATAAATAATAAAAAAAAAAAATTAACTTGATGGGGGTGAATCCCAACACAAACAATGGACTAAGGTGGTACACCCGCCATCCTAATACAGAGAGAGGAGTAAATGTTGGGGGTGGTGTGGCCACCCCCTCACATGCATAAGCATGGTGGAGCCAATGGCTTACGACCTAATGCATTTTTCATGTGGTGTGATTTATTTTCAAGATTATGTAGGGAGGAAACAACCATACCCCCTTCGTCAGGATTGATGGTTGGGACGAAAGTTGAGGTGAGGACCACTAAAAACTCTCTTGCCTCAACACAAATGGAGAATTTTTATGGTAATTCCTAAAAGGGGTATTGGAGGCATGGATTTCATTACTATACATGTTGCATGTTTGTTTGAGTCTATGGAATTATTGTGGAAGAACACAAGTTGTGCAGTCAGGCGCAGATTATTTGGTGCTCCTCATGTGTTTGGCACCGCGAACCTTGATGTAATTCCTCTATTCGTGAGATTGGTACTTCTCTTAGCATGCAAAAAATGGGTACCTCTTTCTCCCCATTGGGCCTTTGTTGATTTTCATGGTTACTCTTTTAAAAAAAATTGGCATGCCCTCAAGAGGGGTTTCATATGTCTCTAGGTCCATTTATATGCTTGCAATGTTCTAAAAGGCTAACTAGGTTATAGTTTTGGAGTTTCTCCTCGGTTAATATTCATAGTATATCTTTTCTAGTGGCTCTCTTCTAGTTATGGATGACTTTTATTGGCTATGTGCTCTCTGTCTTTTCAACCTCGCTATGCCACCCTTGGCCAGAATCATTCAAATATGTTAACAAAAGTTGTAACTAGGGAGAAACTAAGATTTTGCTTAGTTTCAATTGGTCTTCAAGTATGATGGTGAAGATGAAAAACAAACAGGTCCAAGTGGGAGCATTATCCAATAAGTGAATCATTAGTGGAGTTGTTATAATCAATCACTAAGTGGGAGATTATTGGCTATGGAGCTTGATTATATTCTTGATTCAATGGTCTCATTTTAGCTACATTGGATCCCAATTCCTAATGGGGCAAAAACATCTCCCATAGGATCATTGTTAAGGGGGTCTAAGGGGTGCAATAATGATTTTATGAGCCCCAGTGGTGGGGGTTCGGGGGCAATGTGCCTGAAGCAAAAAATAGATGAAAAATTGTGTTGTAAAATATTGTAATTTTGCAGTCAATATTGGTCGTTCATTATGCGAAAGATATGATGGTAGAAGTTATGTTAATTTAGGGATTTTTCCCCAGAAGGAATCCTTCAGTTTATATGAGGGAATTGTATTACAACTGTGTATTATTATTCTGTGCGAGAAAGAGAGAGGAGACTGTGTGAGAGGGAAGAGGAAATTATACCAGATTTGTTGTAGGTTGTATCTCTTCATTTTGCTACATAATATAAAGGAAGGTTTGGTTGTTTGTCCATGGACATAGTCCAAATTGGGTGAACCACGTATATTTGTGTCTCTTGTTTTATGTGTTTCTATGTTTGTGTTTCTATAATATTTTATGTGTGTCATTGCTCTATTATTTATTTTATAATAGAGAACACTTGGTGTGATGAAGTGAGAAAATGCTAGCATAAGTGCTATGACGATAATAAAAAGGAAAAAAATAAAAGTGGATTTGGAAATTTGTAAACTACATGAGCATATTGTTATAAGAGTTGCTTAGGCATGTGTAACCCTATTAGTAAAGTTTAGATGTAGACATAGGTGTTAGTAAAACTTGAATTGTTCAAAGAGTTAAAGTTGTTTAGTATATTGTATTTGGTTTTTGAGAACATCGTATATGTGACCCATGGTATTACATGCAATGAAGCCTATAGATAAGATAGAAAACCTCTTTAGATGGGGTCTTTTAACTATGCAATAGATCTCTTACAATTTGGTTTTTCCTTTATTGTAGCTTTCCAAGATAAATTGTATGTGATGGTTTATTTGTGGTTACTATATGTTTTACTATTGCTTATTTATTATTTATCTCACATTTTTAATCCTAAAAACTATTATCCAAGCAAGTGGATATCCTATTGTTTAGAATTTAGGATTTGTGAGTAACTAGGATATTTATTGTTAGGTTGATTTTCCTAAGATTGTTGTAATTCCTGTTATTCAGGCATAAATATTGTATCTCAATGGTGCATGGAGTTATCCTTTTATAGTATAGAGAGAATGTAGGATCAAATTGTGAAATAATCCTCATGGGTAGGTACTAGGGTGGTAGGTGTACTCATATTCTAGCTGATGTTGAATTTTTTATTAAGGGGGAATGCGTGAATAAATCTTAAAATATGAGATGGTTGGGACCAATTTATGATTGAGTTTGTGTAGCAGTGTGGTCAAATTATAAGGAGGTAGCTCAACCTTTCATGTATTTTCAAGAGAAAGATGTAATATGAGGTTGTGTACCACATTTTGGAAGACAAGTATGGAAAGGAGAGACAATTGTGGTATTTGTAAATGTTATTCAAAGAAGTAATGGTCATTCCGAGAGTTTTGGATGTAATAGAAACAATAAGTTTATAAAAACAAATGGAGACAATTTTTTTTTTGCATGTATATGGGCATATGGCTATAAGAACTGGCAATACATGCATATCGTAGTAAAGTCTAGAGCTATTGGGGGCCATTCATTTTTTGCATTGGATCTGAAGAATTTCTCTAGCTCAAGTTTAAAGGGGCCATTGTTAGATAAAGTTAATTTGATTATAGAGTCAGAGTTATTTAGTCTATAGTTGATGGTTTTTAAGCATGTTGTATTCGTAACCAATAAGATTGCATATAATGAAACCTATAAATAAGTTAGAAAATTTTCATTGTAAGGTATATTTTGGACATGTAGTGGATTTATTATAATATAATTTTCTCGATTAGATTTTTCTAAAATAAATTGTGTACGATGATTTTGTGATTTTGTGTTGATAGTTTCACGATGATTCTAACAATGGAGTGTAGAAAATGAATTTGAGTGAATTAGATCGTGATTAAAAAGAATTGAAAATGTGAAAATCCTATTTTTTTAAGTTAAAGTAGGTATAATGCTTTTAGTAATTTAAAAAAATAGTTACAAATATTATCTATATATTATTCAATATTGAATAATAATAAAAAAATATTATAATAATTTAAGGAAAATTTATGATTAAATTTATTAAATTACTCCTATTTTATAAATAAAAATTTATAAATATATAAATTAATAAAAACAAAAAGTTACCCCGTAATATACTTAGACTTGGACTTCAGAATTTAATTTCTAACGAATTTTTTTTCTCACACTATCTTTCTTGTTTACTTCAACATCCTATTTTTTTCTCACATTTATCTTTCTTGTTTACTTCAACATCCTAAACCTACCGACATTCATTGGCCATTAAACGTACATGCCTGAACTAATCATTTAAATTATTGCATTGATTTTTAAAAAAACGATAATGAAAAAGTAATTTGCGATTTTATCGCTTAAAGAATAAAGTAGGTTTACTTGGATTTATTTGACGTGATTGATTTCGAAATCGGCCATTAAAATTATGTGGTTGGGTTTTAAAGAAATAAAAGTATGTTGCCATTTTATCGCTTTTAATGGGATTGATTTAGTGTGATTGAATTCTAATCCATATTTTGAAAGCGATTTTGTCGCTTAAAGAATGTATAATCATGTACCACATTTTTAACTTTTCTGCAAATTATGTTTATAGAATATTTTAAAATATTTTTATAGTATATTAATTGAAAGTTAATATTTATTTTTAAAATAGTTATATTGTTTTAATTAAATTGATTGATTAATTTAAAAAAAAGGTTTTATGAACCAGTGTTATATGAAGTGACTAATAGTTTTTGGGCATATAACCAAAGGCATTGACCCATGGTATTGTGAGAAAGCTTATTTACATATTATTAATCTCTATAGTAAAGTGAATGTAAATAGATAAAAATATTGTTTCATGTTTTATATATATATATACCTGATCGGGGTGAATCCCAACATAAACCGTGGGCTAAGGTGTTGCGCTTGCCACCATGTTGCAGACAAATGAGTAAATGTTGGGAGTGGCATGGCTATCCCTTTGCATGCAGAAACATGCAACCCGATCTCAAGGTGGAGCCGATGGCTTACGACCTAATTCATTTTTCGTGTGGTGTGATTTGTTTTCATGGCTGTGTAGGGAGGAAACAACTAGACCCTCGTGTCAAGATCAATGGTTGGGAGGAAAGTGTTGAGAAATCTATATGGCAACACTTAGTGTGATTTCTCTTACTTGACAATGGCTTGTGATATTATATTAACTTCTTCTATTTCGTATATGTTCACTTTCATCAAACAATTACCAAAACCATAAAACAATGAAGATCATAAAAACAATGAACACAAGATGCATGCTCTTAGCTAGGGAAAAACCGCTATGTTAATGGAAAACCCAGTCAAAATTCTACTCTTCTTATAGAAACAACTCGAAATGAGAAAAATCCAAGATCAAAAACCCTAAACGAAGACCTCCTCCAAGCACCAAGTGAGCCCTCCAACAAAAACCCTTCCAACAAGTCAAAGTATGTATGTATGTATGTATGTATGCATGCATGCATGTATGTATATGTATATGTGTATTATACATATACATACATGCATGCATGCATGCATGCATGTATGTATATGTATAATACATATACATATACATATGCATATACATACATGCATGCATGCATGCATACATACATGCATACATATAGATAATAATTTTACCTAATGAGGACGAATCCCAACAAAAACCATGGGCTAAGGTGTTGCACCCACTACCTTGTTACAGATAAAGAAGTGAATATTGGCGGTGGCATGGTTGTCGTTTCCATGCATAAGCATGCAACTTGATTTCAAGGTGGAGATGATGGCTTACGAACTAATGCGTTTTTCGTTTGCTGTGATTTGTTTTCAAGGATGTGTATGGAGACAACAACCAGACCCCCTATGTCGGGAGCAATGGTTGGGAGGAAAGTGTTGAGAAATCTATATGACAAGACTTACAGTGATTTCTCTTACTTGATAATTACTTGTGATGTTATATTAACTTCTTCTTCTATTTCCTATTATTTTCTCTTGCATCAAACAATTACCAAAACTATAAAACTATGAAGATCATAAAAATAATGAACACAAGATGCAGGCTCTCAGCCATGGCAAAACCGCTATCTTAATGGAAAACCCTGTCAAATTCATTCTCTTCTTATAGAAACAACTTCAAATGAGAAATCCAACACCAAAAAACCTAGACCAAGGCCTCCTGCAAGCACCAAGTGAGCCCTCCAAGAAAAACCCTTCCAACTAGTCAAAGTCAAACCAAGTCAACAAGGGTCAAACCCATCCAGAACTACTGCAAACTCAAAATTTCGGTCCCCAGCATCTAAATTTTGGACCTACCATAGATTTTCAACTTCCCCCCTACAACATCTCATAATTTCACATGTGTGACATAAAATAGTCCAAAAACTAGGTTAGAACTTCAATCTTCCTTCCTCCTTGCTTCAACTTATCTCTCCTTTGAAATTCTTGGCTTCTTCCTTGAATTTCTCACTCTGCTATTACACATTGAACTTCTTATTAGAAGGGTTTCTAATGAGGTGGAAATCACTTGTATTTATAACCTTTACAAGGAGTTGAATAACCTCTTCTAGAAAGACATGGACTCGCAGGACCAACTTGTTCTTGGAGGTCAATTTTGACACAAAAATAAATTTTCTTTCTTGTTATAAATAGCCCAATAGGGTCTTATACACAGGAAAAAGACTCCCTTGACTCATGAAATATCTCTTATTGACTTGACAAACCCAAGGATCATGAAATGCATCCTGGACCTAGATGACTACTTAAATAGAGCATGAAACCCATGCTTAAAAAATAATATTTATATTTCTTACTTTGATAGATATATAACATATGCATAATGGAATGAATACAATGACAATTATGAAGACCGGACATGGTTACATTTTCAACACCTCCTTTTAAATAGAGAGGTATTCATAATTGTACAACCGGTACAAGGACTTTGTGAAGAGTTCTCATAAGAAGAGTATCATAAACATCATGCACAATGTTAGGGATATAAGTACCATCTAGGCTAACTTCCAAGGTATCAACCCATCTAGGTAATGTATAGGCTACTTACCAAAGTACCATCCCAACAAGCATACAATTTTAATCTAGGTTACCTGCTAAGACACTAGGTGTCATCCAAGCTACCTGCTAAGACACCAACCTTAACAGGGTTCTATGTATCATCTAGGCTAACTGCCAAGATACCAACTCAACAAGGATCCAGGTGTCATGTAGGCTACCTGCCAAGACATGAGGTTTCATCTAGGCTACCTGAATTATAGTTTTTTGGGCATAAGGTATTGATAAGGAATGGCATTGGCCCATGGTATTGTAAGGAAGCTTATTTAAATATTAATAACCTCTATAGTAAAGTGGATGTAAATATTTAAAAGTATTGTTTCATGTTATATATGTATATATATATTATATATATATATATATATATATATATATATATATATATATATATATATATATATATATAGATATAATTTTACCTAATGGCGATGAATCCCAACACAAATTGTGGTTTAAGGTGTTGTGCCCGCCAGCATGTTAAAATAAAGGAGTAAATATTTGGGGTGGCGTGGCTATCCCTTTGCATACATGAGCATGCAACTTGATCTCAAGGTGGATTCGATGGCTTACGACATAATGTGTTTTTTGTGTGGTGTGATTTGTTTTCAAGGTGTGTAGGGAGGCAACAACTAGACCCCCTGTGTCAGGAGCAATGGTTGGGAGGAAAGTGTTGAGAAATTTATATGGAAACACTTAGGGTGATTTCTCTTACTTAATAATTTCTTGTGATATTCTATTAACTTTTTCTTCTATTTCCTAATATGTTCTCTTTCATCGAACAATTAGCAAAACCATAGAACAATGAAGATCATAAAAACAATGAACACAAGATGCGGGCTCTCAGCCAGGGAAAAAACCCTATCTTAAGGGAAAATGTTACAGGTCTATTTGGGCACATCACTCCCAACATTTAGATCAGTACTTTTAGGGCTCATCAAACCCTAATTCAGTTGCTACATGCCCTAGACAAGTCATCACATTGAATGCCATCATTCCTGAGAGTTTCCTGGCGTGAAGACTTCCTGAAATGACTCCTTGAGGGACCAATGCAGCCTTGGTTAGAGGTAAATGCACTTCATAGCACTTAGGCCCATTCAAGCCTACTCTGCAGAGCACCTAGGGCCACTTTGACCTGCACTGGGCGAGATTGAGTGAAATCTTCATAGGGTTCTAGGAGTATTCCTACATTCTACACCATTGAAGATTCCCACTTATTATCCTCTCCTATGAGCTCGAAAGTAGATAGGGAATGAATCAAATAACCTCCTATCCTCTCATCCCTTCCTCCATGGAAGCTAACACCCAAATTAGAAAGCCATTGAATGCCAATTTATGACAAAACCACTTCCATTTCCTTATAAATTGAGCACTCATCATCGTGATCAAGGGCTGGACTTTGAAGAATTTGTGAGGAGATATTGTTGGTTTGAGGTTTGAGATTGTAAGCAAGTATTGTTATGTTTCCAAAGTGTTGTGCTTTTGGTGTGATGAAGGATGGAACTCAAGCTAGATGAGTGACATGGGATCAGACTTCTTTGGTTGTAACTCTTCCTTCTAATTAATAAAGTTGTTTACACCTATTCCAATATTCTTGTCTTTATGATGATGATCATATGTGTAAATTCTTTCGATTCCATTTGCTTATAGTAGATAGATCTCTTGCTTTGATTGGTTTTGGTCCTTTGTCTATGATTACAGGTACTTATCGAGCGGATTTAGTTCGAGAAGGAATGATGGGAGCTATTCAAAGGAGACAAAGGGAAGTGAAAGATAACAAGTAGGTCTCTTGTCTTATTTATCTTCTATAGGAAAAGGTTAAACTCTTTAAATATGTTGTTCTAGGTGTAGCTACCCACCTAGGGAAATTGTGTTTATCCATAGATGCAAAATTCCACATAACACCCCCAGAAAAATAGGGAGACCTAGAAAGAAAACAAATAAATGTAACCAGCACGAGGTCAGGAGATGGTAAAAGATGGGAGTCATAAGAGGATGCATCTAGTCATCCAAACGAAAATCACTAAGGTAGATGAAACATAGTAAAATGAAAACTGAAAACCAAAATAACCCTCTGCCTCAGAAATATCACATAAACCTCGACACCCAACCCAAGGTTTGGCCCATCAACCGCGTGGCTACCCCACACTTTCTCCATGCAACATTTGTCTTCAAAATCATTTAACACCACGGGGTCCTAGGACATCCATTTTTGTTTTTCTTCAAATCTCATACCAATCACCACCTCCCTTTTCCCCTATTTGGATGTACATGCCTAGGAACTTGTGTCAATTTATTGGAAACTTCAATGAGACTTGTTGAACTGATCCCTGCCTAACATCCCTTTCAATCTCTTTTGCATATGATAATTCAAGAACATAACTCTTAAATGTACCAACAATACCTTCTCGGCAGGGACATAGAAACTACAATGGCACTTGTTACATTTTATTAAGATTTAAAACTATTTATTTATTTGTTAAAGATTTATAATTTTAAATAATTGGAATGATAATATTTTTATAGATAGTTTAGTTTATTCTTGTATACAACTATTTTTTTGAATTTGAATGATTATATATATTTATATAAGCATACACAACCGTTAAATCCAATGATATATATTCACACCTACATAACATTTAATGCACTACTATGCGATGTATATTTTTTTCCTCAGTACATGGTGTACCAACCATGTAGATAAAAAATGTAACCTCTTTCAGTTAATGGTACTTCGGCCACTTATTAATCTATACTATTAGGTTGACTTGACTCAGACATAGCGTTAAAGTTGTTTATTCTAGAGTACATTGTTTTCATGCATGTGGTATTTGTGATCCATGGTATTGCATGTAATGAAGCCTATAAATACACTAGGAAACCTCCATTGTAAGGTTCATTTTGATCATGCAATAAATATATTACAATATGTTTTTTCCCTTATTGTGGTTTGCCAAAATTAATTTCTTGTCATGATTTATGCATGTTGTTGTTATGCGTGACAAGTTTCTTATCATTTATTTCTCTTATATTTTTATCTCTAACAACTGATGTCAAAGCTAGGAGATCATGGCCTAGATAAAGTGGTTGTGGTACCAAATGTTGGTGCATTATATGTTGAGCTTAAAATTAATAGGGAGAGGCCCAATTGGGACCTGATTGTGGATGCAATTGGCATGAGAGCAAATAAAGGTTTGGTAGAGTGTTATGTAGCCATAAAAGCAAGATTTGGAGAGGAGATCACTTGGTGTGCCAAAGCATGAGAATGATAGCATAAGTGCCATGACAACAAAAAAAAAGGAAAATAATATTGGAGATGGAAATTTGTAAACTAAATGGGAATATGACTATAAGAGTTAGTTAAGCTATTGTACCCTTGGTGGTAAAGTCTAGATGTGGACCTAGGTGTTAGTTAAACTTGATTCAATCATAGATTCACAATTATTTAGTCTATTCATGACCCATGGTATTGTACAAAATGAAGCCTATAAATAGGATAGGAAACCTCCATTGTAAGGTGTATTTAGACTATGAAATAGATCTATTACAATTTGGTTTTTCCTTGATTAGGATTTTCCCAGAAAATTTGTGTCATGATTTATATATTTTTTTCAAGGAAAATCATTTTCTCTCTCAACCCAAAGGTGAGAGTGAGGGTCAATACAAAAATATTGATAGGAACATAGCCATTACATCAATGTTTCTCATCTTCATGTCACTGGAATGGAATTGAACTTGGGTGTGGGATATAACAACCATTCTACACAACCACTCCGTTGATTTATGGTAGCATCGGATGTGATATAAGCCTCAAAATTTGCAGGAAGGCTAGGACACATGTATTCCACAATACCCAGAAACTGTTTTGGGAAATTTCACTCGGAATCCATTTTATTAAAATAATTAATTATTTTTAATGGGTGCCTAAGTCTAAACTTAGGAAATTAAAATAATTAAAGGGTATTAATCTAATATGGGTGAAACTTCTAGAAGAAGACAAGGATCATGCCAAAATGATCTGAGCCATTGATTATGATCTAATATAGGTTGTTGGTTCTCAACAAAAGGATTATAAGAGGAGGATTGATGGGCATTTGGAAGACACAATGAGTTGAGATCAGAAAATCGAATTTAAGAAGTGGAGCGGTTGTCGGGGCGAGAATTCGAAGTGATATTCTGCAGTGAGGGGAGGGATAGTCCCCATTGGAGATTTCTCATGATTTGGGAATACTCAGTAGAGGAGGCAAAGAGAGATTTGGGAGAGGGAGCGCAGAGACTAGGCTGGACAATGTAGGTTGACATAGAGGCAGTGTAGAGCCTTGATAAAGTCTGTATTGTTTCTTAAGGAATCGATTTATGAAGCTGGAAGCTGGGGTGTGAGACTGAGAGGTGGAAACTGAAGTTCCTGGGAGGAAAATCAATCAACAAAGAGAGTGATGTTTTCCCTATATGTTGTGACGTTGGGCTAATTCATTGACTGTGGAGAGGTAGCAGAAAGGTAGCAAGGGGCAAGCCATTATGTGGCTAGATCAGTCAAGATTTCCTGTGATAGTGTGAGGTACTTCTCACTATTATTTTGTCAGTGATATTCTCTATACTAGATAGCCAACAAGGCATCTAGAGATTGTATTCAAAAAAGTACTACTTAATAATAAAAACCTCAGCTGTTGCACCGATTTTCTCGCATTGGGCCTTTCCCGGGAATTTTGTCCAAAAATAACGATGTAGTGTGTTGTGTATTTATTTCTTGCTCAGTATCTTGTTTCCACTTATAATTTAATTGGTGAAGGCTGCAGTGTATTATTTTTGGTGTGTACTGTAGGAAACAGTAAATAATTTGTTCAATAATTAACAAATAGAAGGAACTTAATCAGTTGTTGCAGTGGTGATTTGGGTAATCGAATTTCAGACACCCAATAAAACCCCAATAGACATCATGATTTATATGTTGTTTTTGTTTTTGTTGTATATTTTTCTATTTTTGATTTATTATTTATCTCATAGTTTTAACTCCTAACAAATATTATTAGAGCAAGTGGATCTCCTGTTGTGGAGAACATACAGTTTGTGAATAACCAAGAGGTTTATTAGCAGGTTGAATTCCCTAAGCTTGTTTTAAACCCTATAATTCAAGTATCCTTTTTGTAGTATGGTAGCACATGGAGTTATCCCTCACAAGCATAGAGAGGATGTAGCATAAAGTTGTGGGATAAACCACTTGGATAGGTATGAGGGTGGTAAGTGTAGTCGTATGCTAGTTTGATGGTTTTGGAGATGTTAAATTTTTTAGTAAGAAAGAATATGTGAAGAAATATTAAAAGATAATATGGTCGAGACCAATTTATGATTTAGGAGGTTGTGTAGCTGAGTGGACAAGTGAGAAGGAGGTAGCTCAAATTTCCAAGTATTTTCAAGCCAAAGATGAAAAATGAGGTTGTCTAGCACATGGTGGAATATAAGGATGTGAATGAGAGAAATTGTGGAATTCGTAATTTCTCATAAAATAAGTAATGGTCATTGCCATAATTTTGGAGGTAATATCAACAATCACAAAAAAAAAAAAATACTTTCTACATGAAAAAATTTAAATTATATGTAATGCGACACCCTTGTATGCTTTTCCTCTAATTTTAGTAATGTAATGATACTTGATATAATAAAAGAATGTATTTTTATGTAATGGCCTGAAGAGTGGGACCACATATCTGTGATCTAAGAGGGAAGAAGAAAGATAACCCAGGTGGGGTTAGTTGGCACCTTCAATTATTTTTATGGTGCAAATAATAAGAAAAATAAGAGTAAGGGTCTAAGAGGAAAATGAAGAGGCACCTTGAAGAAATAATAAAAAGGAAAATTCACAACAATGTATGGGTTAGACCTTCTGTTGGTGAAGCTCATGAGGAATATGTAAAGAGCTATGAGTTGAGGGAATTAGATTCTTGAAAGAAGAAATCGTGACTAGGAGTGCAAGAGGATTAAGAGGAAATGAGAATGAGTTATTTCCGAGGACTAGTTGAGAAACCACTCTTCGGGTGCTTGACACAACTGTTAAACCACCCATTGTTTTGAATTTTGATGTTCCTGACTAGCTGATAAACCACCCAATGTCATATGTATTTCCTATCCTCTGTGGATTGAATAAGGCTTCTTGCTAAATTTTTGAAAGTAGATTCCCCTTAGATCATGGATCTGGCATAGGGGTGACTGTCGTAAGTGATTATGGCTATAGTAGCTCTATGGTTGGCTGGAAAATTGAAGTCTCACCTTTAGTTTTCCATTTTTTTTTATTGTAAATAAGATGAAATGGAAAAGGTTGATAATTTCTCATGCTTAATATCTATCTTCTTTCTAGTCCCAGAAGATGGGTGGAGTATCCACCTGAAACGTTAAACAGGGAAAACTTCCACACAATTCATGTATGAAAGTTTCAAACAGATATAATGAGGTGAGAACTGCAGAATTAAAGAATTTCTCTCAAGAAATTGATAGGTAGCTCCAAATGATGTTTTATTTTTGTGTAATGTTGGTACATGAACTTATTGAATGAAATTCTTGAATGCTTATAGTCATTTTATGGAATTTTTGTCATATATCTATGAGTTAATTCTTGAAGTTCTCTATTTATTGTATATGTAGTTTATTCTAAGTTTAATGGATAATAAATGGCTCCAAATCATAGCATTGAATGCCCTCTCTCTTGCGTGGAAGTGAAAGGATGAATTCCTTGATAATGTCCCCAAAAATGGGTTTGTTTATGTGTTCTTTCAGAACATGAATTATGGTCTAGATTTCCTGAGTACAAAAGAAATGGAAAGATATTTGTTAAATGTTGCACGCCTATAGTAAAATTAATATGGCCATTAAACCCTAATTTGTAAACTAGAAGCCTTGGATGGATAGTTTTGCTACTATGCAAAAGTATGTAAATGCATTTCAGGATTGGCTAAGTCGAGACGATAATAAGCTTAAGAATGATAACATGTGTTTATTTGTAAATCACACACACGTTTATGTATATACAAAGCTATTAGCAGGCTAAATTGAAGCCTTTATAAGCTCAAGAAGGATAGTATGGCTATCAATATGTGCTTGCATCATAATCTCAGGTGGGATAGCTATAAAGGGTTTCACAACAATATATTTATATATATGATCGCAAAGGGGCTGAGCCCTCAAGGAATTAAGTAGTTTAGCCCTTGAGTTACAATTAGCCCATGTGAAACAAAGCACCATGACTGAGAACTGAGGACTAGGAGAATCCTAAACCATATACACACCTATGTTGTGGGGGTTGGAAGTCCAGTGCTTGAAGGAGAAAGAGAGTTTGAGCATTATATGGAATGTGATCAAGTTGCACGTCCAAGGGTGGAGGATGAGGAAATTGTGGTCGTTCGATGCCTGGAGAAGCTAATGTCGTTGGATAAACCTGATGATTAGTACCTATGAAGTCACCCCGAGGAATATAAATCATGACATCATTGTAGTACCTCTACCTTGGCAAGTTCCTATGGTGCTTGGTGCAATCCCACCCAATTTTTATTCCTAAGGTGATGTGGTAGTGTTGGATCTCATTTGCATGGTTATTAGGCTAGGTGATGTAATATGTAGGAGGAGGGGTCCATGATAGAGGCTAGACCTCACATTATTGGTTCAAAAACGCTCCCTCGCAGATTGGCATGGCGGATGGAAAAGTGGAACGTTCTTCCCTATGGGTTCAATGGGAGATTGCAAAGGAAATCCTCAAGTTTTTATTTCAGGGGTGTGGTGTCACAAAGGATCTCACATGCTTGATATATATATTAGGGCCCAGGGAATGAGGATCTCATTAGTATTGATCGCCATGAATAAGTCAACAGTAGTTGGCACAGATGCCACACAAACCTTGGGATGATGACATGGAATTAATTTAAATAGCCATGTGGATGCCATGGTGGGGACATGTGGGTGAAACATGACAAGTTAGTATGACATGGCAGAAGTTAATAGGCCAAATATTTAAACGTCTATATATTTTGCTCCAAGGGTTGGATTGAAGAAAATTTTATATTGTTGGAAAGGTCTCGATGAGATAAACATAATGAGGTTGTCCATTTTATGTTTTGAGAGATTTTGAAAAGATAAAAAAAATTAGACCCCATTTCCATAATTGGAAACTTGAAGGTCGGGTTAGCTTAGTAACTATCCTCTTTCTACCATAATGGAGACTAATGGTGGTAGGGGGTATCTTACAAGGTGGTATTATAGCTCTAGGTTCAATAAATAGACCTAAAAATGCTCACATGCATACTCTAGATAAATGCTTGATATGCTTGATCTGCTAGATTCCTTTCTGTGAAAGATTTTTGATAGCGTTGAAAACACAAATTGTTGAAATACATGGTTTCATGGAATTATTGATGGGATATTATTTATTTGTTAACTGAAAATTGGTGTTTTAGATAAATATAGACCAAGGTGATGAGAATTTGTGTTATTTTGTTTTTCCTTTATGGTTGGATAACATCCATGTGTATGTAAAAGTAGATTGACAAACATCAAGATACAATAAGAAAGAGAAAGAATCAACAACATATTTTGATAGCCCAGTGAAAATATAAGACAATAAGGCCCTGAAGAAGAGTCAATTGGTAAGATGAAAGAAGAGGACAATCTTGAATTGATGGACACTCTTAGAAGCCTAAGAGATGAAATGCGAAGTTGTAAGGCATATAACAAAAATATGGTTAGAGAGAAAGCATAAGTGAATGCCATATTATTGTAGAGTTTGTTAGGTTTGCAAAGACAAAGACAACAGGGGATTGGTACCAACTATCAGGATAGGTATAGGCTTAAGAACAGTTCACCAGACATTGAAAGGCACGAGTTGGATAACAAAAAGGAAAAAGGAAGCCAATCATGAAAGAGTCATAGACATGTAGAAGGGGGAACATTTATGCTCAGTATACCAAAAAGAAAAAAAAGTAGCCCTAACAGATCATCAAACTGTGCAAACATGAGACATTGTAATCAAAGGAAGAGAAAGAGTACTTATATGAGAGAATAATTCAAGAAAAAAAACCACCTACCTTTAATGGAGAATAAAATAAAGAATAAGATGTAGAGGCTTGGCTCTTGGGAATAAAGAAGTACTTTAGATTACATGATTATTATGAGAACATGAAGGCCAAGGTGGTTTTCTTCAGCTTAAAGGGAAACACTAATATATGGTGGTAGGACTTCAAGAACATCAAAGGCATCAAAGAGAAGGAGCTAACACAGAGGAAGTTTGAGAAGTATGTTTGAGAAAAGTACCTTCCTGAGAAATATTATTATAGAAGAGCCAAGGAATTATATGAACAAAAAATGGGGTAGATGACACCTGAGGAGTATACCAACAAATTCTTGGAACTACTAAGTTATGTACCTTACATCAAGGATGAGAAGAGTAAGATACAAAGGTACGTTAGTGGGTTACCACATGCATACCGAGACAAAATAGAATTCGATGAACCTAAGACTTTGGAGGAGGTTATTCAAAATACCGAGCATTTTTATGAACATACTAAGGATAAGAATTAGTTTCAAACTGATTGGAAGAAGAAAGGTAGAGGAGGGGCCAAAGAACTTGAGGATATAAGCAAGGGGGAAAGGGTGGAAAGTTTAATAACCTCAAAAAAAGTGAACATTAGAAAAATTTCACAATCAATAGAAATACACCTCATAAATCAATGAATGAACAAGTTGAAGGATCTGGAAAAGGGAGCATACAATGTTGGGAATGTGGAGAGAACCATCTCCAAATAAATTGTCCTCTAATTCAAAATATTGGCAAGAATTTATATAACATACAAGAGGAAAAAACTATGAATGATGAGGCTTAGAGCATCCCTGGGATGTACATTGCATTGGATAATATGAAGGAAGACCAACAAGCAACGATTGTTCAAATCAAAGGTATGGTCAAAATATCACCAGTCTCATTTTTAATTGATCTAGGATCTAATTTCAACTATAGTATCCCTAATATTGTGGAAAGATGTGAATTGCCAAATAAAACCCATGAAGAATCATGGCTTTTTCAACTAGCCACTAGGACAAAGAGACTGATAATAAATATGGTTGATTCTTACCCTATAGAAATCAGGGGCATCACTACTGCGGTCAAATTGAATTTGATTCCACTGAGATTAGACAATGTTCTGGTAGGTATCGATTGGTTGGCAGCCTAGAGGGTGAAGGCAGATTTTTATTACAAAGTACTAGAGTTGTTCATTGATGAAAGTAACCTAATAACACTACAGGGTTTCAAGAGGCCAATAGTGCTCAAAATGATCTCAACAATGCAAGTAAAGAGATGCAACAGAACATGTTGTGACCTTTATTCCATCGAAATCACAAAGGAGGAAGAAACTAGTGCAGAACACTTTGCAAATTACCTAGTATTAAATCAGTATAAAGATGTGTTCCCAGATGAATTTCCAGGAATTCCGCCCAAAAAAGACATTGAATTCACAATCAAACTAATTATGGGAACATCACTGGAAAAAAATACCCCTTATCAAATGAGCACACCCAAGGTCATAGAATTAAAATTGCAGCTGAAGGAATTAATTGAAAAGAGTATATACAATCCAATTTTTCACTATGGGGAGCCTTGACACTTTCTTTTTTAAATAAATCTAGAACCAAGGAAAATTTTAAGGATCGAAAAATTTCTTGAAGTTTAAAAACATTGGCGAATCTCATTATCCCTAATATGCAAACTATAAAATGTTTATTGATATATTTGTAAAATTATTCAAATTTATAATGATTTTATATATAGCCTCTATACAATGTTGGCGATTTTTAAGGTAAAATAATTTTATATTCTAAAATTTGGGCGAATCGTCTTTTATAAAATTGGAAATTGGCGAATCTTTTTTGTGGAAAAATCATGGAAAATTAACCCACTGGGCGAACATTAGCCCTAAAATTTTCCATGTCTAGAACAATGCATCTATGTGTCGATTAATGAAATTTAAATAAGGTGTCTGTGAAAAATAAGTACCCACATACCCACATCCCAGGATCAATGATATATTTGATCAACTGTGAGGGGCTGCTATTATTTCCAAAATTGATTTAAGGAATAATTATCATCAGTTTCGAATCAAGGAGGAAGCAATTCACCGGCATATAGGACAATGTTTGGTCACTATGAGTTTATAGTAGTGCCATTCAAGCATACAAATGCTCCAAAAACCATTATGTGCCAAATGAATAATGTGCTCAGACCATACTTAAACAAATCTGTGTCGGTGTTTGTGGATGACATCCCAGTGTATTCAAATAATGAAAAGGAGCATGAGGACCACCTAAGAGATATTCTACAATTGTTCAGAGACTGTAAATTATATTCCGAACTCATCAAGTGTGAGTTCTTTCAAATTGAGGTTGACTATTTCGGTCATTTAATCTCAAAAGAAGGAGTGGTTATGGATCTAGAAAATATCAAAGCATTAATGAAATGGCCCACACCCCAGAATGTGAGAAAGGGCAGATCGTTTATGGGGTTGGATGGCTACTATCAAAGATTCATTTGAAACATCTCAAATATTGGCAATCCCATCACTACCTTACAAGGAAAATGTGTGAAGTTTCAATGGACACCTGAATGTGCATCTAGTTTTGAATAGCTGAAAAGTTTACTCACATGTGCACCTATTTTGAGAATAACTGACCCATGAAATGATTTTGTAATTTTCATTGATTCTTGTGATGAGGTACTTAGTGGATTCTTAATACAAGAAGGACATGTAATATGCTATGAATCCAAAAAAATAAATGAGTACAAAAGGAACTATGTCACTCATGACTTGGAGCTGGTAGCCATTGTGCATGCACTAAAATTATGGAGACATTACTTATTAGGAAGGATATTTTTGTTGATGACAGATCATGGTGGATTGAAATACTTGTTTAACCAACCCAAACTAAATTGTATGCATGCTATATTATTGTAATTTCTTAGTGAATTTGATTTCGAAATTAAGCACATCAAAGGAAAGGAGAATAAGGTGGCAGATGAACTCAGTAGAATTTTGCAAGAGATTCACCTAGCAACCATAAAAATTTTCTCATTTGAAATCAAGGGGAAGATTAGAGAAGGGTTGATAAATGATGAACATTACCAATATCCGAAGAAACGATTGCAAGAACAAGCAGATGGATCAGTAAGCAGAAGCTACAAACTCAATGATGATGAAATACTAATATTCAAGAACAGGAAATATGTTCCCAACACCAAGGATTTAAGGAGGCTTATAATGGATGAATTCCAGAGAATACCTTACTTAGGTCACCTTGAATATCAAAAGATGATGAAAACCATGAAGAGGACATATTTTTGTCTAGGAATGGAGAAATATACTGCAGAATATCATGTAAAATGTCTGGATTGTCAATAAGTGAATGTAGAGTACAAGAATCTAGCTTGAATGATAAAACAAATCCAATTCTAGAATGGGAATGGGAGGTCATTTCCATGGACTTCATTAAATAATTTTCCAAGAAATTTAGACAACATGATGCTATCATGGTGGCGGTGGATAAGTTCAGCAAGGAAACTCACTTTATAGTTATTAATTCTACTCATAAAGAAATAGATATAGCCCAAATATTCATGAAAGGGATAATGAGGATGCATTGAATTCCCAAAATGATAATATCAAACAGAGATGCCAAATTTACTTCGAAATTTTGAAAGTCACTATTTGTTGGATTTGGAACCCATCTAGCCTTTAGTACAACTTATCATCCTTAGACAAGTGGTCAAATATAGTGAGTAAATAGAATATTGGAATACATGTTGAGGATGTATGTGATGCATCAGCCAAGAAAGTGGGAGGACTACCTAGGTCACTAGTAGAATTTGCATATAGAAAATGGCTATCAAGAATAATTGGGAGTGAGTCCTTGTGAGGAACTTTAGGGTGGAAAACGCAGAATCTCTATTAGCTCAGATGATCCAATAAATAGAGTAATTATTGGGAAAAAATTTCTAAAAGAAATGGAGCATGAATTGATCAAGATGAGGAAAAATATAAAGGCGGCCCAGGATAGGTAGAAAATTTAAGTAGACTAGGAGAGGCTACATAAACAATTTCAAGTATGAGAGCACGTTTATCACCGTATTAAGCCAAATAAAATCTAATTAAAAATGAGCTCATATTCCAAGTTGGAACCCTGATATAGTGGATCATTTTAGATCTTGGAGAGAGTGGGGCAAGTGGCCTGCATATTGTCCTTTCCACCCACAATGAAAGCACAATGCTTTTCATGTTTCCTTGCTTAAGAAATATGTTCAAGACACTAATCATGTTGTTGAATGGACTATGATACAAGTGGAACCAAATGGAGAGTTTCGACCAGAACCACTATACATCCTGCATCAAAGGAAAATCACACTCTATAATAGAACAATAGAGCAAGTCAAGGTGCAATGGAAACACTTTGAACCTAATGAAGCCACATGGGAGATGGTTAAGAAAATAAGGGTGTAATACACATATTTTTCCTGCTGAATAGAGCAGTGTGTGAAGCTCAATTTTGTTTTTTCTTCACTGAAAAGAACAATGAGGATTGTGTTCCCTTTAAGGGGGTGGGGTTTGTGATACCCCTAGGATGATTTCCCCCTAATTTTTGTAATGTAATGATACTTGATATAATAAAAGAATGTATTTTTATGTAATGGCCTAAAGAGTGGGACCACATATCCATGATCTAAGAGGGAAGAGGAAAGATAAACCCAAGTCGGGTTAGATGGCACCTTTAATTAATTTTATGGTGCAATTAATAAGAAAAAGAAGAGGAAGAGTCCAAGAGGAACATGAAGAGGCACCGTGAGGAAATAATAAAAAGGAAAATGCACAACAATGTGGGGGTTGGACATCCTCTTGGTGAAGCTCATGAGGAAAGATGGAAAGAGCTATGATCTAAGTGAATGGGATTCCCTGAAAGAGGAAATTGTGATCAAGATTGCAAGAGGATTAAGAGGAAATGGGAATCAGTGCTTGCTAAGGACTGGATGAGAAACTACTCAGGGTACTAGGTAGGGCTGATAAACCACATGCATATGAGTGCTTGCTAAGAGAGAGTTGATAAACAAACTAAGGTTCTTTCTATGGGTTGATAACCCACTCTTAGAGTGTTTGACACAACTGATAGATGTCCCATTGTTGTGAATTATAGAATGCTTGACTAACCAATAAACTGCCAAATTTCATATGTATTTCATATGATCTATGGAACTAATAAATATTCCTACAAAATTTGCTGAAAATAAATTCCCCTTATATTATGGATCTAACTCGGGGGTGATTACTGCAAGTGATGTTGTCTACAATAAGCCTACGGTTGGGTGGAAAATTGAAGTCCCACCTTTAGTTTGCATTTTTTTGTATTGAAGATAAGATGCATTAAGCTAAGAACTGTGGAAGTAAAGAATTTCTCTATGGAAATTGATATGTAGCTTTGAATGATGTTTAATTTTTGTGTAACACTGGTGCATGAACTTATTGAATGAAATTCTTAAATCTTGTGTTCTTTTTTAGAATTTATGTCATATATATATGAGATAAATGTCTAAAGTTTTCTATTTATTGTATATGTAGTGTATTATGGGTTTAATGGTTGAAAAATGGATCCAAATCACAACATGTAATGAATTTTTTTTGAGTGGAAGTGAGAGGCTAAATTCCTATATAATTTCCCCAAAAATCGGTTTGTTTCTATGTTCTTTCAGAACATGCATTATGTTCTTGATGGCCCGAGTATGAAAGAGATGGAAAAATCTCTCTTATATGTTGGATGACTATAGTAAAACTAAATTAGCTATCGGGCCCTAATTCGTAAAATGCAATCCTAGGATGGATAACTCTACTACTATGCAAAAGTATATAAATGCATTTAGGGCCTTTCTAGGTTGGGACCGTAATAAGCTCAGGAAGGATAGCATCTGCATGTATGTAAATCACACAAACAATTATGTATATACACATGTATTAGCATCTTGGGCTAAAGACTATGTAAGCTCAGGAAGGATAATGTGGATGTTAATATGCTCTTGAATCATAAGCTCAAGAGGGATAGCTCCAAATATCTTCATAAAAATATATTTATATATGGTCACATGGGGCTGAGTCCTCAGTGCATTAACAGGTTCCCCCCCAAGTCACAATTGACCCATGTGCTATAAAGCACCGTGATCAAGAGTTAAGGATGGGGAGAATTCTAAACCGTATATATGCCTATGGCACAGGGGTTGGAAGTTCAGGGCCAAGAGGAGCAAGGGAGTTTGAGCATTATATATCATGTGATCATGCACCACGTCCAATGGTAGGGGAGGATGAAATCAGGGTCATTGGATGCCTTGAGAAGTTACCCCCATTGGATGACCCCAATGATTAGAACCTCTGACGTCACCCTCGAAAATAGAAATCATGATGTCATCCTGATGCCTCTACCCCGATGAGTTCATATGGCACTTGGTGCAATCCCACGGGATTTTATTCCCGGGGTGATATGGCAGCGCTGGAGCCCATGTTCGCTGTCATGAGGGTAGGTGGTTTAACGTGTAGGAGGGGTACAACGGTGGGGGCCAGACCTCATATGATTGGTTCAAAATTATCCCTAGTGGATTGACATGGCGAATGGCAGAGTAATGTTTCCATGTAACCCGAGAGGTTCTTCTTAGGCAAGTTCAATGAGGGACTGTCAATAAAATCCCACAGATTTTCTTTCTGAGGTGAGGTGGCACAAAGGGGCCAGCGTGCCTGATGTATTTTATATGTTGATATATATTATAAAGACAGAGGGAATGGGGGTCTCATGAGTATTGACTATCATGAATGATGTAACAACTGCAGAAGCAAGAATTCCATGCAAACCTTGACATGGTGACATGGAATTAATTTAAATAGCCACATGGGTGCCACGTGGCAAGTTAGTATGACATGGCAGAAGTTAATAGGCCAAATCTTCAAATGGATATATATTTTAACCTGGGAGTTAGTTTGAATCAAATTTTATATCATTGGAAATTTCTCAATGAGGCGCACAAATCGAGGTTATCTATGTTAAGTTTTGAGAGAGTTTGAAATGATCGAAAAATATAGACATCATTTCCATAACTAGAACCTTAGAGGCCAAGCTAGCTTTGTAACTTCCCTCTTTCCACCATAGTGGAGACTAAGGGTGGTAGGGGGTATGTTACATGTATATCAATATATGACTATAAGAATTTGTGAGGCATGCATACCCTGATAAATGCTAGAGCGATCTGGGAACCATGTAGTTTTAGGAATTGGATTTGAAAATATACCCCAAATCAAGTTTAAAGGGGTGTTGTTAAATAAAATTGACTTGGTTATAGAATTGGAATTTTTTAGTTTACAGTATGTGGTTTTCGAGAATGTGGTATTGGCATTACCTATAGATTTACATGTAATGATCCTATAAATAGGTTAGGAAACCTGCATTGTAAAGTGCATTTTGTGTTGGAGATATTAACTCCTACTTGCATTAGAGAAATTTTGAGGTCTAAAATCCGCCTCAAAACAAAAATGTACAACCAAAATAAAATTTATGAGAACCAATAGGAATCAACATGATGATGTCAACCAAGGGGGATGATTCACCATTTTTGGAGTAAAAAGGTTAAAAAAAAAAAAAACTACTTTTTCAACTCATATTTTCAACTTATCTCCCTATTTAATTCCTCATCCAAAGAGTACCGATGTTGTATATTTTTTATGGACCTCCCTACAAGAAAAATAAGAAAAACATGAAAAACATGATTGCAATCACGTTTTTTCATGTATTTCTCATTTTTCTTGTAGCAGGGTCCATCGAAAATATGCAACATGGATGCTCCTTGGATGAGGAATTAAATTTTACATCTAAAAATGATCTTGCTCGAAATTTGAGTAAAATCATAGGGAGATAAGTTGAAAATGTAGTTTTGTCTTTTTTCCCTCTAAAATTTGATGATGTAATCTAATTTTATTTTATTATTTCCACTATTATTTTATAATATTCCTTAGGAGACCCATTTTAAACCTCAAAATTTCTCTAATGTATTAATATGCATATTGAATGATATTCCTCATGATGAAATGTATAGTTATTGTAATTGTTACATGAGTTGTTGGATTGTTAGTTAGTTGGATTTGAGAGATTTAGTCCAAATAAAATAGCTCCTAGTTTATTGTTTTGTTGAGATATTATCTCAACTAGTTGATTTTGTGATTAAGAAAGTGTTTTTGTCTTATGCCAATACTTATGTGTTTATATGTGTGGATTTATTGATGATTAATAAAATAAGAAATATATTTTTGTGTGCATTTTTTTCTAAATTAGTATCAAAGCTAATAGATTTGGGCTTAACTCAGTCAAGGGAGGGCCCAAGACTATGAGAGAGGTGATAATTATTTATTGTATGGGTAGATTATTGTAGGTGTGTGAGAGTATATTTTTTGTATGAGAATATATTGTTACATAGTGAGCTACCATCTCTAAGCTAATAGAGTTTCTTAATTTAAATCCCCTTAGATCTTATTGAAAGAGTATTAATAACTACTTCACATATATTCTTTGAGTATCTTGTATAAGAGAAGATGAAGTTCAGGAATTCAAAACTTCATGGAACACAGTGTTCCTACCCAAGATTCCATGTTTCTTTCCCTAGTGGTTTGTCATTGGTTGAAATGTGATAAGAAAAACATGAGAATTGATAGAGATGGCAAGAGATTTGCACATGTCTTGAAATATATCTCTAGTGGTGTGTGTGCACAATGTTTTCCTCCAGTGTAAACTCTAGGAAGAGGTCAATCAGAGCCATTATCTAGTAGTTTCCTATGATAATAATATATATAGAAACATTATTTAGTTGTATTGAATAAATTTTATGGGTTACACACCATCATCGTTATGGAAAGAGGATTGGAATACATAAAAGTTCAATCAAGAGAGGAGTTAGGGTTGTGTAAGCTCCAAAAAGAGACAAGTTTCCTCTCCATCACTAGTTTTAGAGCTTTTTTCTAGCAGGAAATGTGATTTTCTTTATAGGGGATTTATGAGGATGATGAATTACAGACTTCAAAGATAGAATCATGACATCGAAGGCTTAATGAGCTAAATTTCATAGAGATGTATAAATTCTTTGGAGCTACAATTTCTTTTGCATGAATTTGACGAGATATCGGTGATGATATATATTATTTTTCAATAGAAGATTTTTTTTTTTTGTATAATAAATGTACATGATGAAGAATTTTTACAATCAGATGAAGGTAATGTTGTAACATTGACTAGAGTACATTCTATATCTAAACTACTTTCCTAAATCACTAGTGAGTACAAAAATTGGCATCCATGTATCTCTGTAGATGGAAGCATGTCCATAAAATGACTAGTAGTTTAATGATTACAAACAGGGAATTGATTGTGATTTGGAGCAATTGCATCTTCAATAGATCAAGTGGAAGTAAAACTCAATATGGATAGTTTTCTAGTTAACTCAGGAGCTGTTGATATTGTTAGGAACAAAGAGCACTGAGATATGTTTTGGTGTTTAAAGACACCATTGATTGATCTCGCTGGACAATAGGACAATTTAACATGTGTCTATTTAACCATTAAATAGGCTACATCAGAGATGAATACTACAGGAGAAACCATGGGTGTCCATAAACCTAGGGCTCGAAAAGCCACTGGTAACTAGATCGAGTCAAGTTTACCTGATCCACCTTAACAATCCCCACATTAAACTTGAATTATGGAGATTTACCAAGTCCCATTCATTAACCATATCAAACTTGAGATCTCACATTCCCCCCAAGCCAGGATACTAGTACACCTGCCACCTTGATACTTGTCCAAGTGGTTCAATCCACAACTTGATGACTCCATGCACCACTGCACTACATGTATACCTGAGCAAGATCTTAAGGCCTTAAAATAATGCATTCTGCCATGTAACATGTCTTCCTAAACATCAGGTCTTACAACTTCCTCGGGAAATGCCTTGGACTAAAAACCTTAGGTCACTCACTCATTACATTCTTTCTCATGTATACAACCACTCTCTCAACTTCTATATCTTACTTAATCAATACTTGGCATGTATTTTCAACACTGCCTAGTCCACATAATCTCTCATCAACACAACTCATACCCATGACTCAAACATCATAGAAATCTTCTTCTATATGTAGTGGTACTCTAATATACAACTTCCTTGAAATTTATCTTCCTTCTCTTACTCTATGTTATGTCGGGCTACCAATTAACAAAAATATTATCTAGAGAACTCTTAATTTTCCTACAGCAATAACCACCACCTCCTCACTCACTGCTTGCTTCCTTGTATTATTTTTCAGATTTTCCTAGGCAATTAGTACTTTTCCCTCACTTCTCTAATATGTCTATGCTACTCCTCTATTTCTCTCATTGATCAATGCTTCTTCCAATATATTTTCATCCTCCCTTAGGCGGAAATTCACTCACATGGGTTGTCTCCTTTGCAGTGATCCGTCGTTGGTGAATGGATTCTATGTTATCACTTCTATAGGCATTTAGGGCTTGGATCCCTTTGACACTGATGTGTGTGGGTGACCCAGATCAGTCTTGATTTGTATCTGTGGCCTATAACCGTGAAATAGTTTCGTTTCTTTCAATCGTGAGAAAGATCCTTCAAATACGATCTGCGACAACAATGCCTCTATCTTACACAATGAAAACAATTCTTCATGTTCTTGATTTCAATCTACCTCTCTATTTTAAATGCCCATATCTATTGTTTTCAATTTTCCTTCCATGATCAACTAAGACTAGAATTTACTCCTCTCTGTTTTTTTGCAATTGATTAGTGTTGTAGCTCCTCATTCATTAAATTATTGCTAACATCATCAAACTTTAGTGTGCCAACAGGTGCTAGAGTGCTCATAGCAACTATCAAATTTTCCCAGCTGTATGACATGGAACACATAAGTAAGATAGATTTTATTTCATACACCCTCATATAAAAATTTATTTCATTACAATACCATGGCCCCAATACTATGGGATAATACCATGGGTGCAAAAAACTTTGAATTGATTTGGTAACACATAAGAATCTCCCACATGGGACCAAATAGAAGTTTGATCGAATATTTTTGACATTACTTTTCTCTTATCCCTACTAATCCCTTTCCTAAGATTCCTTTCATCCTGTTTTCACTACTCTAGCCAAGGTTCTACAAATCTCTTCCTTATCCCTTGACAATATCTGCGTTAACATATTAGTTGGATTTTTTGTAGTGTGTATCTTCTCTAATTGTAGCAACCCATCATGTAACACTTCACGAATCCAATGATATCGAACATCGAAGATAATATTGCATTTGCAAATGCATATAAATAATCAATGATGGAATTTCTAGTATCCACATCTCCATCCATGTTTATATATGTTTAACCTTCAAGAACAACATTATTATTACCAAAACATGAACCATAATTACTAGTACCCTTGAGCTACCTCAAAATCCACTTTTCTCCATACTAATGTTGTTTGTTTCGATCTGTAAGGAACCCACTCACTACTCCCTCTTAATGTGTAATATCTAGATGGGTACATACCATGGCGTACATTAAGCCACCAGTTGATGAAGCATAAGAGATTCTACTCATTTCACGCTTCTTCTTATCATCATAAGGGTGCAAAGAAGCAATAGGTTTGAAGTGTGATGCTGACAATGTACCAACTAGTTTGGCCCCCTTCATATTGAACCTGTCCAACACCTTCTCAATATATTTTTCTTGTGACAACTGCAACTTCTTTTTTCTTTCTATCACATATAATCCTCATGTGCAATATTTTTTGTGTTAGAACAAAATATTTTATTGCAAATTGAGTACCAAAATATTTCTTCAAATTATTAATCATGTTCTTATCACGTTCAACAATTAGCATATCATCCACATACAATAGTAATATAATATGCATTTCTTTGGCATACCTCTTGATGTAGACACAATGATCAGCCTCTAGCCTTTTGAAGCCATTCTCTAACATAAATGAATCAAGTTTCTTGTAACATTGGCGAGGTTCCTATTTCCACCCATAAATGCTCTTCTTCAACCTGCATACAAGCTTCTCTTTACCTTTTACCATGAACCCTTCTCACTATTCCATATAAATTTCCTCCACCTATTCTCCATGAAGAAGAATTGTTTTCACATCTAGTTGTTCACATTCCAAGTCTAAAGTAGTAGCAAGACCAAGGATAACTCTTATGGATGGTGTTTTAATAATAGGTGAAGTCAAAACATTCTTTTCAAGAAAATCCCTTCACCATCGGCCTTGCTTTGTATCTTTCCTTCTCCTCACCCTCATGTTTAATCTTGTATACCCTTTTTTTGTAGGGAATTTCTTCCTTTTGGAAGCTTCACTAACTCCCAATTTTTATTTTCCAATAGAGAGTCCATTTCTTTCTTCGACTAAACCTCCGAAGGCAGACTTGTGATGAATTTCTACACATATATTTTTATCAGGAAATTCATGCTTCATGCTCAACTCCAGGCTTTCATATTCACCAAGCTCTCATATTTACCACTCTGGATCTGTTACCAGATGCTAAGTTCATAGAGCACCGAGAGAAGTGGTGGTGTCTAAAGACACCATTGCTTAATCCCACTTGCTCGTAGGTCGATTTAACATGATTTTGTTCAGATTTTAAGTAGGCTACATCAGAGACGAATACCATGGGAAAAACCATGGGTTCCCATAAAGCTGGAGCCCGAATAAACACCGGTAACTTGACGGAGTCAAGTTTACTTGCTCCACCTTTATAGATCTAGGGAATTATCCCTCATTAGTTGTTGAAGACATGAGAGTGGTCTACTGATGAGGTTAGTGACATGGTGTAGTCCGGTAATTAACTTTGGGAGATTTGCGATTCAAGTGTTCAAGAGTGGAAATTCAACTTGAGAGCTACAACTTTACAAAGCTTATGGGATAGCTTGATGGAGTTCAATCTACTTGATCTGGAAAATTATTAGAGATACTAATGAAGAGTTTTTCAGACAAGAAGATCAAAGACAAAGACTTGTTAATTGAGGATGTTGGAGGCATTATCTCCTTGTTGTCTTGTGCATATAAAATGAGATTCCTCATCATAATTTTTATTTTTTAATATAATTATTATAAGATTTATTTAATTGTTAATTAGTTGGATTTGAGAAATTTAGTCCAACTAAAATAACTCCTAATTTAATGTTTAGTTAAAATACTTTCTCTTGACTATGTGCTTAAGATAATATTTCTATCTTATATCAATATTTGTATATTTGTTTGTCAAATGTTTATAATATAAAATATATTTATATGTAAAAGTTTTACTGAGTTTTAATTATATGATAAATCTATTACAATATGGTTTTGGTTTTCTAGGATTGACTTATCTTCTTTCTTATATGTTGTTGTTATATGTTTTATTATTGCTTTATAATTGGTTGAAATAGGTAATATGTTGTTGTTATATGTTTTATTATTGCTTTATAATTGGTTGGAATAGGTAATATGTTGTTGTTATACGTTTTATTATTGCTTTGTTTTTAATCTTTGCTTTGTAATCGGTTGAAATAGGTACAAGGCTTTTAGGAATCATTGAATTCATTGCAGCGATTTCTAAGGAAGCGATGATGAAAAAGAGTTTTGCGA
This sequence comes from Pinus tabuliformis, assembly GCA_031772625.1. Classification (NCBI taxonomy): domain Eukaryota; kingdom Viridiplantae; phylum Streptophyta; class Pinopsida; order Pinales; family Pinaceae; genus Pinus; species Pinus tabuliformis. The sequence goes on along the minus strand of CM062815.1, from coordinate 760,304,636 downwards.
TTTTGTCGCTTGAAGTACGTTTAGTGTCATTGATTACTGTGAAAGCAATCATCCATCTGCATCTTTTGACTCTACTTTCGGCTCTACTTTCAATTTTTTTAATCTTTTATTTTTGAAGTTTTGTTATAAAGTGTAACCTGTACATTTTATATCTTAATCATACCAAATTTGAATTTTAGCCCATGACAATTATCAATTTCCTAGCAGAAACTTGTTTGTGGTCATGTTTTGATTATAAACATTTTTAACGACAATTAAAATTTAACACGATTGCGGTTTGTGATTTTATTACTCAGGTCCGCATAAGGAATTTATTTTATGTTAAGGCAGGTGACTACAGAGCAAGGACAAAAATTATAATATATTAATATTTTGAATTAATATTTAAATGATAATATATTAATATTTTAAATTAATTTTGTATTTCATAGATTTGTTATGTGAAATTGTTATTCAGCTAATAGAAATTGGATTTTTATATGTTATTTTTAATATTTTTAATAATTATTAGGAAAAAGAATTAGGATTATTGAATTTAGTTTTTTGTGATTATTTTATGGTGATGAATCACATTGAATGATTTGAAATGCGGTTACAAATAAATTTTGATGTAATTATGACTCAAAACATGTTTAAAAAAAATTGAGATAACTTTGTCACGAGGATAAACCACATTAATTGATTCAAAACATATCCTAATAATATAATTAATGCTAAAAATATTTATCTAAAATATCATAAAATAAAATAAAATAATATAAACTATTTTAATAATGAAATGAATTATCATATTTTTTTTGAATATAGCCTATAATTAAAAATTATATATCTTTATATAATAAGCTATTTTATTTTTATTTTTTATAATTAACCATGGTAATAATAATTTTAAATAAAACTTGAAGTTTGAAAAACTGAATGTGAAAGGAATAATGGATAATCTGTGTAATAAATTGATGTCTACTGCGTTGATTATATGGCTGCGATAATGTACTACATAGTACATACTGATTCGAAGAATTCGCCCGGTCCGACCATTTTCTCTAATCCGCCTGGCCTTTGACTCCCCTTTCATACCAGTTTTTCCTATTGCTTCTGTCTTCGATTTTCTCCCGAGAAAGCATGGTTTCTGCGGACTGTACCTATAATATCTCATGTAATGCTGCTTCCATGGTGATAGAGAAAAATACATGGAGTCGTTGAGAAGAAACACTCTCTCTCCCCATTTTTTAGCAGTATGGGCGATCAGCCTCATTCCCGTAGCCCTCAGCTCCCGCGTCATGCCAGTTTTGCCTACCACTTTTGTCTTCGACGGATTCAACGGAACCAACATGATCTTGGAGGCAGATGCTTCACTCATTCGCTCCCAATCCGCGGTCGCCCTCACAGATCTAACGCATTGGAAACTCGGCCGGGCGTTGTATTCAACTCCAGTGCAGATGAAAACCAACGACACACTTTCCTCCTTCAGCACTACCTTTGTTTTTAGCATGGTGCATCCCCCCTCTGACAAAGGCGGGCACGGAATGGCCTTCTTCGTCACGCCTTACAAAACTCTCACGGGCAGTCTGCAATCTGAGTATCTGGGCTTACTAAACATTACTAGCAACGGGAACCCAGACAATCACTTGTTCGCAGTGGAGTTCGATACGGTCCATAGTGTTGAATTGGATGACCCCAATGACAACCACGTGGGCGTGGATATCAACAGCCTCATCTCGGTGAAAACCGCGCTTGCTGGATATTGGAATGGGGAAGACTTCCATGGATTGAGCCTCAACAGCGGACACAACATACAGGCCTGGATAGATTACAACCATCTACAGAGTCAGCTCAACGTTACCATAACGTTGGCTGGCTTGCCAAGACCGCAGAAGCCGTTAATATCTCAGAAAATCAATCTGCGGAGCGTTCTGCAAGAAAAGATGTTTGTTGGCTTTTCAGCGGCTACGGGGAATTTCATAGCAGACCATTACGTTCTCGCGTGGAGCTTCACAACAGAAGGCACGGCACCCCCGCTCGATATCTCTCGTCTCCCTTCGTTTGATCACAGGCATGAAAAACATCCGAGAGTGGGGTTCATATTTGGCATTACAGTAACCGCTCTGGTTTTATTGATATTCTCGCTGGCGGTTGCGGTTTGGTTTCTTAAAAAAGCCAAGTACAGAGAAACGATCGAAGAATGGGAGGAAGAGTTCTGGCCTCATAGATTCGCTTACAAGGATCTAAGCATCGCCACGAATGGGTTCAAAGACGAGAACATTTTGGGGCAAGGGGGTTTTGGCAAGGTGTACAGAGGCGTTCTCCCGTCCAGCGGCCAGCAAATCGCAGTGAAATGTATGACGAAGGAGTTCACGGAGGGAATGAAGGGTTTCGTGGCAGAGATCTCTACCATGGGCCGAATGCAGCACAGGAACCTGGTTCAGCTCCGGGGGTGGTGCAGGATGCAGAAGCAGCTATTCATCGTTTACGACTACATGTCCAACGGTAGTCTGGATAAGCTCATATTTGGGGACCTGAAAACCATCCTGCCATGGCCTCAGAGATACGCGATCTTCAAGGGTGTGGCTGCGGGGCTGCTTTATCTGCACGAAGAATGGGAGAAGAGGGTCATCCACAGAGACATCAAGTCGAGCAACGTGCTGTTGGATTCGGAGCTAAACGGGCGGCTGGGGGATTTCGGCCTCGCCCGGCTGTGTGAACACAGTGAAAACCCGCAGACGACTCGAGTGATGGGAACGTTGGGGTACATAGCGCCGGAGCTCACATGGACAGGGAAGGCTACGCCGAGCTCGGACGTGTTCAGCTTTGGCGTTCTGCTGTTGGAAGTGGCGTGCGGGAGGAAGCCCGTGGATCTATCCGCGGGCGACGAACGAGTGGTTTTGGTGGAGTGGGTTCGGGAGCTATACGCCCAAGCGAGACTGCTAGATGCGGCGGATCCGAAGCTGGGGAATGAATACGACGCAGGCGAGATGGACAAGGTGTTGAAACTAGGGTTATTGTGCTCCAATACCGAGCCCGAGGCAAGGTTAGGGATACGGAGAGTGTGTCAAATTCTGGCAGGTGAAGCTACGCTCCCTGACGTCCATATATGCTGCATTTATGACGAGTGTAGTGTAGAAGTTACTGAGTGTGCCGAAATCGCTGATCCTCAGGACAGGCTTCTTGAAGAAACTCTGAGGGGAAGCCGGTCAAACGGATGGCTCAATTCAACATCTCTAAGCGACGTTCCGGTGTGATGATAAAAGTAAAGAAAACTTCGCCAAAATTCTGTAGAGGGTTTTAGTTCATGCCGCAGCGAGATGATGTCAGCGAAACACAAGTCCAGTTACTTGAGTGCAGACCCTTTTTTTTTAAAGTTTGTATGTATCAAGGCATATCAAAATAAAACTAGCAACACTCTGATAAAACTAGCAACACTCTGATAGAACGGTAGATGAGTGTAGAGTGATTTAGAACGGTAGATGAGTGTAGAGTGATTTAGAGGTACATTGTAAGAAATAAGGATCTGGATGGGAAGAAATGAAAAATCAAGAGGTCAGAGTAATGAGTAATGGGAAGAAATTGGAATATAGATATTTTAAAAGAAATTTTGCATTCAAAATAAATAATTGGAACAAATTATTTAGGTAAAATTGTTAATTGGAACAAATTAAAATAATTTAGGTAAAATTGTTAATTGTAAGTGATTGCTTTGAGTGTACTATTTATCTGAAAAGCAAACCCATTTGAATATATTGAAAGAATTTGTAAGGCTATAAAAGTTAATAATGGTGTAAATATTTCTACTTGCTTTCATCTATGTTATCTTTATTACATTATTTTAATTTATTGTAAGGTATTTTAGTTTATTGTATCTCAAATCTTGTTTGATCAAACTTATTCCTTAAGTAAATAATTGGAATATATGCCAGATTATCAAACAATATAATTTGGAGATGTGTTATTTTTTTCAGCATCTAAAATGTTAAAGGGGTTTTTTGTTATTTTTTTATTACGGTGAATTGGTTTTTTGATTTAATATTTTGGGAAATTGTCAAAGAATATAATTTGGAGATGAGTTATTTTCATCATCTAAAATGTTAAAGGGATCTTTTGTTATTTTTTTTATTATGGTGAATTGGTTTTTTTATTTAATATTTTGGGATTGTTGCGCAAATTACTAATTGTTTTCATTATTGTCTGATAAGTTCTTATCATATTCTATGTCATTTCTATTATTCTGTCATGGTTCGAACCTCCTCATTGTTAGGTTTTATTTTTATAGTTCAATGGTGTATACTTTTTTTTTGGCATTGTTCATGTCTTATTATATGGGAACCTAATGCACCAAAGATAATAGCAATTTAATTTTACATTCAAATATACAATTTTTTAGAGTTGTGAATCCATGTTTTTCATGTTTACATTCAAATATACAATTTTTTAGAGTTGTGAATCCATGTTTTTCATGTTGCATTTCTTTTTAGACGGACAAAATCTTGTTATACAGGGTATCATCATGCTTATAATTTTGATCTTCTCTACAAAAACAATCTCTCCTAGGACTATCTCTGTTTGAGCTAAAAACTTTTGGTAGTCAGCGGAAACATTGATATTAAGAAGTATATCACTAAAATGATATGTGAATATGATTTTGAGGGACATGAAGAGTGTGAGATCAAACTTATATAAGTTTTGCTTTTGATTGTTCCTCTTTTGGCAGTAGTGGCTTGAATTGAGGATTTTGTTACCACCCATTCAACTCTATATAAGAACCTGAAATAGTAGGAAGACGTCCATATGACATTAGAAGTTGCTTGATTATAAGGTTTCTTTAATAAAATGCTATAAATTGCCTCTTTGTTGGTTGCTACAATATAAGGGCATCCACATGTTGTGATCTTCATCAATAATGAGGACATTTACAAGCATTACAAGCATTATCTTATCAAGTGTCATAATCCATTATACATTTTTCTATGTCGTTTAATGTTCAATGGGGAATTAATTGTACTTTGAAGAAGATATTTGAAATGGTTTTTCTTAGAATAATCCTTAGATTTCTTCAACATTTATCTCATGACAAAATAAGAAACTTTCCATTTTTTGTAATGGGGAACCATGCATATTTTCTTTTTTTTGTGCCTTAGTTGAATTTCAACGCAGCACAAGTTGCAATAATATGGGTAAAATCGTAAAAGAAAATATAGCTAGCACAGTGCAGTTGAAGAGTTTAAATAGTTCAAGAAACTTTGCATAGCAATAACATAAAAGATAACATATGAATACACCATGTTATTGTCTTTTTCTCATCATACCAAGTTCTTGGAGCTTTTGCATCTTGTAAAGAATAAGGGAACAAAAGGAGTGTAATATAACATGCACATTTTCTTCTTTTCGGTTTTCATTAAAGTCGACCATATTGCACAATTTCCAATTACATGGGTAAAATCATTAAAAAAAACTAGTTAGAACAAATTACAGTTAAAGATCATAAATAGTTGTGGACCACACTGCAAATGTTGACTCTCCACCATGGCCCTTTTCAAATTCTACCTCTAAGGTCCCAAATTTTGTAATTGGTGAGTAGCTCCAACACCAGTAGATATATAAGGCCAACATTTTCCTAATGGTGGCATGTTCTCTTCCTTTTTAAGCTACTCTCCATTTCATTTTGAGCCCTAATGTTTGTCCACAAACAAGGGAGGTAGTTTCCAAACCAATTTACATAGCTACTTGAAGAAAATTACGAGTCTCTACGTATCTGTGAATCATTTTCACTCTCGATGAATAATATATTCGGCTAAAAACATCCAATTTCATTAAATTCTATGATCAAAGCTACAAGATCGACTTGATAATAGGGTCGTAGTACTAGGCTTCACACTACCCTTTAGAATCATGAATAGTAGAATTGAAAATTAAAGGCATCATTCATAGTTGTGATTTGAAGGGATTAAACCAATTTAAATGGTAGTTAATTTAACCAGTAATTATTATTGGTTGAGATATTTCCTTAAGAAATATTTGGGTCATTTTCTCTCATTGTGAAGATGGTGCTTAAAGTGTTAGGTGGTAAGGTTTTAGTTTGGAGTGTGTGGGATCAAGTGCCTCTACAAGCGAAGAAGATGAGGAAGTGGGTCGTGCCAATTGCTCTATTACTACTCATCATTCTCACGTTTATCTTGCATCATAATCATCATCTTAGAGCCAATGCGCAAGAAGCGAGCCTTGCAGATGAGAATGCTAGTCCTTCGAAGGTGGAGGAAAGCATAGCTGGAGCCATTCCATATGCACTCTCTACTCATGCAAATGTTGCACAGAGGGAGTCAAAGTCTATTTCCCAGAAGACATTGTGGGGCATTGCCTAGAAATTGGAGTTGTAGGCAGAGGTTTCGAGTTTGATGGATATCCTCATCAACTCTCTCTACATTAAAATTGATATGTTCTTGCGATAACTCATCTCAAATATCTCAAATGTTTTGGTTTTTTGGCTCTCATAAACAAGAATGTGTTAGGAGAAGGCGACAATACCAGGCCTGACATAAAGATCAATTTGGATAAGGAAAAAAATATACTTTCAATCCAAGATTGTGGGATAGGAATAACTAAGGAGGACCATTATCTATATGTATGTATGTATGTATGTATGCATGCATGTATATGTAATATGTATATGTATGTATACATATACATACATACATACATGCATGCATGCATGCATAGAGATAATAATTTTACCTGATGAGGGTGAATCCCAACAAAGACCGTGGGCTAAGGTGTTGCGCCCACCACCTTGTTATAGATAAACAAGTAAATATTGGTGGTGGCATAGTTGTCTTTTGCATGCATAAGCATGCAACTTGATCTCAAGGTGGAGATGATGGCTTACGAACTAATTCGTTTTTCCTTTGCTGTGATTTGTTTTCAAGGATGTGTAGGGAGACAACAATGAGACCCCCTATGTCGGGAGCAATGGTTGGGAGGAAAGTGTTGAGAAATCTATATGACAACACTTACAATGATTCCTCTTACTTGATAATTTCTTGTAATGTTATATTAAATTCTTCTTCTATTTCCTATTATTTTCTCTTGCATCAAACAATTACCAAAACTATAAAACTATGAAGATCATAAAAATAATGAACACAAGATGCAGGCTCTCAGGCATAGCAAAACTGCTATCTTAATGGAAAACCCAATCCAAATCATTCTCTTCTTATAAAAACAACTTCAAATGAGAAATCCAAGACCAAAAAACCTAGACCAAGGCCTCCTCCAAGCACCAAGTGAGCCCTCCAAGAAAAACCCTTCCAACTAGTTAAAGTCAAACCAAGTGAACAAGGGTCAAACCCATCCAGAACAACTGCGAACTCAAAATTTTGGTCCCTAACATCTAAATTTCGGACCTACTATAGATTTGCAACTTCCCCCTACAACATCTCATAATTTCACATGTGTGAAATAAAATAGTCCAAAAACTAGATTAGAACTTCAATCTTCCTTCCTCCTTGCTTCAACTTATCTCTCCTTTGACTTTCTTGGCTTCTTCCTTGAATTTCTCACTCTGCTATTGCACATTGAACTTCTTATTAGAAGGGTTTCTAATGAGGTCGAAATCACTTGTATTTATACCCTTTTCAAGGAGTCGAATAACCTCTTCTAGAAAGACATGGACTTGTAGGACCAACTTGGTCTTGGAGGTCAATATTGACAATTTTGACACAAAAATAATTCCTCTTTCTTGTTATAAATAGCCCAATAGGGTCTTATACACAGGACAAAGACTCTCTTGACTCATGACACATCTCTTATTGACTTGACAAATCCAAGGGCCATGAAATGCATCCTAGACCTAGATGACCACTTAAATAGAGCATGAAACCCATGCTTGAAAAATAATTATTTTATTTCTTCTTTTGATAGATATATAAGATATGCAGAATGGAATGAATACAATGACAATTTTGAAGACCAAACATGGTTACATTTTCAACACCTCCTTTTAACTAGAGAGGTATTCATAATTGTACAACCAGTACAAGGACTCTGTGAAGAGTTCTCATAAGAAGAGTATCATAAACATCATGCACAATGTTAGGGATATAAATACCATCTAGGCTAACTTCCAGGGTATCAACCCATCTAGGTACTATATAGGATACCTACCAATGTACCATCGCAACAAGCATACAAGTTTAATCTAGGCTACCTGCCAAGACACTAGGTGTCATCTAGGCTACCTGCTAAGACACCAACCTTAACAGGGTTCTATGTATCATCTAGGCTAACTGCCAAGATACCAACTCAACAAGGATCCAGGTGTCATGTAGGCTACCTGCCAAGACATCAGGTTTCATCTAGGCTACATGACTTATAGTTTTTTGGGCATATGGTATTGATAAGGCATGGCATTGGCCCATGGTATTGTAGGGAAGCTTATTTACATAGTAATGATCTCTATAGTAAAGTGGATGTAAATATTTAAAAATATCGTTTAATGTATATATATATATATATATATATATATATATATATATATATATATATATATATATAGATATATATCTAATTTACCAAATGGCGGTGAATCCCAACACAAATTATGGGTTAAGGTGTTGTGCCTGCCAGCCTGTTACAAGCAAAGGAGTAAATCTTTGGATTGGCGTGGCTGTCCCTTTGCATACATGAACATGCAACTTGATCTCAAGGTGGAGTCGATGGCTTACGACATAATGTGTTTTTCGTGTGGTGTGATTTGTGTTCAAGGTGTGTAGGGAGGCAAAAACTAGACCCCCTGTGTCAGGAGTAATGGTTGGGAGGAAAGTGTTGAGAAATATATATGGGAACACTTAGGGTGATTTCTCTTACTTAATAATTTCTTGTGATATTATATTAACTTTTTCTTATATTTCCTAATATTTTCTCTTTCATCAAACAATTAGCAAAACCATAAAACAATGAAGATCATAAAAACAATGAACACAAGATGCAGGCTCTCAGCCAGGGAAAAACACCTATCTTAAGGGAAAATGTTACAGGTCTATTTGGGCACATCACTCCCAACATTCAGATCAGTACTTTTAGGGCTCATCAAACCCTAATTCAGTTGCTACATGCCCTAGACAAGTCATCACATTGAATGCCATCATTCTTGAGAGTTTCCTGGCGTGAATACATCCTGAAATGACTCCTTGAGGGACCAATGCAGCCTTGGTTAGAGATAAATGCACTGCATAGCACTTAGGCCCATTCAAGCCTACTCCGCAGAGCACCTAAGGCCACTTTGACCTACACTGGGCAAGATTGAGCGAAATCTTCATAGGGTTCTAGGAGTATTCCTACATTCTAGACCATTCTAGAATATTCCCACTTATTATCCTCTCCTATGAGCTCAAAATTAGATATGGAATGAATCAAATAACCTCCTATTCTCTCATCCCTTCCTCCATGGAAACTAAATCCCAAATTGGAAAGCCATTCAATGCCCAATTTATGACAAAACCACCTCCATTTCCCTATAAATTGAGCACTCATCATCGTGATCAGGGGCTAGACTTTGAAGAATTTGTGAGGAGATATTGTTGGTTTGAGGTTTGAGATTGTAAGCAAGAATTATTATACTGCTAGAGTGTTGTGCTTTTGGTGTGATGAAGGATGGAACTGAAGCTAGATGAGTGACACAGGATCAGAATTCATTGGTTCTAACTCTTCCTTCTAATTAATAAAGTTGTTTACACCTTTTCCCATATTCTTGTCTTTATGTATGATGATTATATGTGTAAATGCTTTTGATTCCATTTTCTTATAGTATATAGATCTCTTTCTTTGATTGGTTTTGGTCCTTTGTCTATGATTGCAGGTACTTATCGAGCGAATTAAGTTCGAGAAGGCGCGACGGGAGCTATTCAAAGGAGACAAAGGGAAGCAAAAGATAACAAGTAGGTCCCTTGTCTTATTTATCTTCTATAGGAAAAGGTTAAACTCTTTAAATCTATTGTTCTAGGTGTAGCTACCCACCTAGGGAAATTGTGTTTATCCGTAGATGCAAAATTCCACATAACACCCCCAGAAAAATAGGGAGACCTATAAAGAAAACAAAGAAATGTAACCAGCACGAGGTCAAGAGATGGTAAAAGATGGGAGTCATAAGAGGATGCATCTGGTCATCCAAACAAAAATCACTAAGGTAGATGAAACATAGTAAAATGAAAACTGAAAACCAAAATAACCCTCTGCCTCAGAAATATCACATAAACCTCGGCACCCAACCTAAGATCTGGCCCATCAACCGCATGGCTACCACACACTTGCTCCATGCAACATTTGTCTCCAAAATCATTCAACACCATGGGGTCCTAGGTCATCAATTTTTGTTTTTCTCCAAATTTCATACCAATCACCACCTCCCTTTTCCCCTATTTGGATGTACATGCCTAGGAACTTGTGTCAATTTATTGGAAACTTTAGTGAGACTTATTGAATTGATCGTTAGTAAGTAACCATCCCACCTAACATCCCTTACAATCTCTTTTGCATATGATAATTCAAGAACATAACTCTTAAACTTACCAACAATACCTTCTTGGCAGGGACATAACAACTACAATGGCACTTGTTACATTTTACTAAGATTTCAAACTATTTATTTATTTGTTAAGTTTTATAATTTTAAATAATTGGAATGATAATATTTTTATAGATAGTTTAGTTTATTCTTGTATACAACTATTTTTTTGAATTTGAATGATTATATATATTTATATAAGGATACACAACTATTAAATCCAATGATATATATTCACACCTACATAACATTTAATGCACTACTATGCGATGTATATTTTTTTCCTCAGTACATGGTGTACCAACCATGTAGATAAAAAATGTAACCTCTTTCAGTTAATGGTACTTTGGTCACTTATTAATCTATACTATTAGGTTGACTTGACTCAGACATAGAGTTAAAGTTGTTTATTCTAGAGTACATTGTTTTCATGCATGTGGTATTTGTGATCCATGGTATTGCATGTAATGAAGCCTATAAATACACTAGGAAACCTCCATTGTAAGGTTCATTTTGATCATGCAATAAATATATTACAATATGTTTTTTCCCTTATTGTGGTTTGCCAAAATTAATTTCTTGTCATGATTTATGCATGTTGTTGTTATGTGTGACAAGTTTCTTATCATTTGTTTCTCTTATATTTTTATCTCTAACAATTGATGTCAAAGCCAAGAGATCATGGCCTAGATAAAGTGGTTGTGGTACCAAATGTTGGTGCATTATATGTTGAGTTTAAAATTAATAGAGAGAGGCCAATTGGGATCTAATTGTGGATGCAATTGGCATGAGAGAAAATAAAGGTTTGGTAGGGTGTTATGTAGCCACAAAAGCAAGATTTGGAGAGGAGATCACTTGGTGTGCCAAAGCATGAGAATGATAGCATAAGTGCCATGACAACAAAAAAAAGGAAAATAATATTGGAGATGGAAATTTGTAAACTAAATGGGAATATGACTATAAGAGTTAGTTAAGCAATTGTACCCTTGGTGGTAAAGTCTAGATGTAGACCTAGGTGTTAGTTAAACTTGATTCAATCATAGATTCAAAATTGTTTAGTCTATTCATGACCCATGGTATTGTACGAAATGAAGCCTATAAATAGGATAGTAAACCTCCATTGTAAGGTGTATTTAGACTATGTAATAGATCTACTACAATTTGGTTTTTCCTTGATTGGGATTTTCCCAAAAAAATTGTGTCATGATTTATATATTTTTTTCAAGGAAAATCATTTTCTCTCTCAACCCAAAGGTGAGAGTGAGGGTCAATACAAAAATATTGATAGGCACATAGCCATTACATCAATGTTTCTCATCTTCATGTCACTGGAAAGGAATTGAACCTGGGTGTGGGATATAACAACCATTCTACACAACCACACTATTGATTTCTGGTAGCATTGGATGTGCTCTAAGCCTCAAAATTTGCAGGAAGGCTAGGACACTTGTATTCCACAATACCCAAAAATCGTTTTGGGAAATTCCACTCGGAATCCATTTTATTAAAATAATTAATTATTTTTAATGGGTGCCTAAGTCTAAGCTTAGGAAATTAAAATAATCAAAGGGTATTAATCTAACTATGGGTGAAACTTCTAGAACAAGACAAGGATCAAGCCAAAATGATCTAAGCCATTGATTAGGATTTAATCTAGGTCGTTGGTTCTCAACAAAAGGATTATAAGAGGAGGCTTGATGGGCATTTAGAAGACACATTGAGTTGAGATCAGAAGATCGAATTTATGAAGCGGAGCAGTTGCCGAGGCGAGAATTCGAAGTGATATTTTGCACTGAGGGGCAGGGATAGTCCTCGTTGGAGATTTCTCATGATTCAGGAATACTCAATAGAGGAGGCAAAGAGAGATATGGGAGAGGAAGTGCCGAGACTAAGCTAGACAATGTAGGTTGACATAGAGGCAATGTAGAGCCTTGATCAGGTCTGTATTTTTTCTTAAGGAATCGATTTTTGAAGCTGGAAGCTGGGGTGTGAGATTGAGAGGTGGAAATTGAAGTTCCTGGGAGGAAAATCAATCAGCAAAGAGCGTGATGTTTTCCCTAGATGTTGTGATGTTGGGCTAACGCAGTGACTGTGGAGAGGCAGTGCAAAGGCAACAAGGGGCAAGCCATTCTGTGGCTGGATCAGTCGAGACTGCCTGTGATAGTGTGAGGTACTTCTCACGATTATTCCATCAGTGATATTCTCTATGCTAGATAGCCAGCAAGGCATCTAGAGATTGTATTCAGAAAAGTACTACTTAATAATAAAACCCTCAGTTGTTGCATTGGTTTTCCCGCATTGGGTCTTTCCGGAGAATTTTGTCCAAAAATAACGGTGTAATGTGTTATGTATTTATTTCTTGCTCAGTATATTGTTTCCAGTTATAATTTAATAGGTGAAGGTTGCAGTGCATTATTTTCGGTGTTTACTGTAGGAAACAACAAATAATTTGTTCAGTAATTAACAAATAGAAGGAACTTAATCAGTTGTTGTAGTGGTGATTCAGGTAATCGAATTTAGGACACCCAATATAACCCCAATAGACATCATGATTTATATGTTGTTGTTGTTGTATATTTTTCTACTTTTGATTTATTATTTATCTCATAGTTTTAACTCCTAACAACTACTATTAGAGCAGGTGGATCTCTTATTGTGGAGAACACACAGTTTGTGAATAACCAAGAGGTTTATTACTAGGTTGAATTCCCTAAGCTTGTTTTAAACCCTATAATTCAAGTATCCTTTTTGTAGCATGGTAGCACATGGAGTTATCCCTCTCAAGGAGATGTTAAATTCTTTAATAAGAAAGAATATGTGAAGAAATATTAAAAAACAATATGGTCAGGACCAATTTATGATTTAGGAGGTTGTGTAGCTGAGTGGACAAGTGAGAAGGAGGTAGCTCAAATTTCCAAGTATTTTCAAGCCAAAGATGAAAAATGAGGTTGTCTAGCATATGGTGGAATATAAGGATGTGAATGCGAGAAATTGTGGAATTTGTAAGTGCTCATAAAATAAGTAATGGTCATTGCCATAATTTTGGAGGTAATATCAACAATCACAAAAAAACAAAAATACTTTGTACATGAAAAAATTTAAATTATATGTAATGTGACACCGCTGGTATGCTTTCCCTCTGATTTTCGTAATGTAATGATACTTGATATAATAAAAGAATGTATTTTTATGTAATGGCCTGAAGAGTGGGACCACATATCTGTGATCTAGGAGGGAAGAAGAAAGATAAACCCAGGTGGGGTTAGTTGGCACTTTCAATTATTTTTATGGTGCAGATAATAAGAAAAATACGAGTATGAATCTAAGAGGAAAATGAAGAGGCACCTTGAAGAAATAATAAAAAGGAAAATTCACAACAATGTGGGGGTTAGATCTCCTCTTGGTGAAGCTCATGAGGAAATATGGAAGGAGCTATGAGTTGAGGGAATTAGATTCCTTGAAAGAAGAAATTGTGACTAGGAGTGCAAGAGCATTAAGAGGAAATGAGAATGAGTGCTTTACAAGCACTAGTTGAGAAACCACTCTTCGGGTGCTTGACACAACTAATAAACCACCCATTGCTTTGAATTTTTATGTTCATAACTAGCTGATAAACCACCGAATGTCATATGTATTTCCTATCCTCTGTGGATTGAATAAGGCTTCTTGCTAATTTTTTTGAAAGTATATTCCCCTTAGATCATGGATCTGGCATGGGGGTGACTGTCGTAAGTGATTATGGCTATAGTAGCGCTATGGTTGGCTGGAAAATTGAAGTCTCATCTTCAGTTTTCCAATTTCTTTTATTGTAAACAAGATGAAATGGAAAAGGTTGATCATTTCTCATGCTTAATAACTATCTGCTTTCTAGTCCCAGAATATGGGTGGAGTGTCCACCTGAAACGTCAAGTAGGGAAAACTTCCACACAATTCATATATGAAAGTTTCAAACAAGATATAATGAGCTGAGAACTACAGAATTAAAGAATTTCTCTCAAGAAATTGATAGGTAGCTCAAAATGATGTTTCATTGTTGTGTAATGTTGGTGCATGAACTTATTGAATGAAATTCTTGAATGCTTATAGTCATTTTATGGAATTTTGTCATGTATCTATGAGCTAAATTCTTGAAGTTTTCTATTTATTGTATATGTAGTTTGTTCTAGCTTTAATGGATAATAAATGGCTCCAAATCATGGCATTGAATGCCATCTCTCTTGTGTGGAAGTGAAAGGATGAATTCCTTGATAATGTCCCCAAAAATGGGTTTGTTTATGTGTTCTTTCAGAACATGAATTATGGTCTAGATGTCCTGAGTACAAAAGAAATGGACAGATCTTTGTTAAATTTTGCACACCTATAGTAAAATTAATATGGCCATTAAGCCCTAATTTGTAAACTGGAAGCCTTGGATGGATAGTTTTGCTACTATGCAAAAGTATGTAAATGCATTTTAGGATTGGCTAAGTCGAGACCATAATAAGCTTAAGAAGGATAATGTGTGTTTATTTGTAAATCACACACACATTTATGTATATACAAAGCTATTAGCAGGCTGAATTGAAGCCTCTATAAGCTCAAGAAGGATAGTATGGCTATCAATATGTGCTTGCGTCATAATCTCAGGTAGGATAGCTATAAAGGGATTCACAACAATATATTTATATATATGGTCGCAAAGGGCTGAGCCCTCAAGGAATTAAGTAGTTTAGCCCTTGAGTTACAATTAGCCCATGTGAAACAAAGCACCATGACCGAGAACTGAGGATTAGGATAATCCTAAACAATATACACACCTATGTTGTGGGGGTTGGAAGTCCAGTGCCTGAAGGAGAAAGGGAGTTTGAGCATTATATGGAATGTGATCAGGTTGCACATCCAAGGGTGGAGGAGGAGGAAATTGTGGTCGTTGGATGCCTGGAGAAGCTAGTGTCGTTGGATAAACCTGATGATTAGTACCTATGAAGTCACCTCGAGGAATAAAAATCGTGACGTCATTGTGGTACCTCTACCCTGGCAAGTTCCTATGGCGCTTGGTGCAATCCCACCCAATTTGTATTCCCGTGATGTGGCAATGTTGGATCTCATGTGCATGTTTATTAGGGTAGGTGATGTAATACGTAGGAGGAGGGGTCCATGATAGAGGCTAGACCTCACATGATTGGTTCAAAAACACTCCCTGGCAGATTGGCATGGTGGATGGCAAAGTGGAACTTCCATGTAACCCCAAAGGTTCTTCCCTAGTGGGTTCAATGAGAGATTGCAAAGGAAATCCTCAAGTTTTTATTTCAGGGGTGTGGTGGCACAAAGGGCCTCACATGCTTGAAATATATATTAGGGCCTGGGGAATGAGGATCTCACGAGTATTGATCATCATGAATAAGTCAACAGTTGCTGGCACAGATGCCACACAAACCTTGGGATGATGACATGGAATTAATTTAAATAGCCATGTGGTTGCCATGGTGGGGACATGTGGGTGAAACGTGGCAAGTTAGTATGACATGGCAGAAGTTAATAGGCCAAATATTTAAACGTCTATATATTTTGATCCAAGAGTTGGATTGAAGAAAATTTTATATCATTGGAAAGGTCTCAATGAGATAAACATAACGAGGTTGTCCATTTTACGTTTTGAGAGATTTTGAAAAGATAAAAAAAATGTAGACCCCATTTCCATAATTGGAAACTTGGAGGTCGGGTTAGGTTAGTAACTATCCTCTTTCTACCATAATGGAGACTAATGGTGGTATGAGGTATCTTACAAGGTGGTATTATAGTTCTATGTTCAATAAATAGACCTAAAAATGCTCACATGCATACTCTAGATAAATGCTTGATATGCTTGATCTGCTACATTCCTTTCTGTGAAAGATTTGTGATGGCGTTGAAAACACAAATTGTTGAAATACATGGTTTCATGGAATTATTGATGGGATATTATTTATGTGTTAACTGAAAATTGGTGTTTTAGATCAATATAGACCAAGGTGATGAGAATTTGTGTTAGTTTTTTTTTCCTTTATGGTTGGATAACATTAATGTGTATGTAAAAGTAGATTGACAAACATCAAGATACAACAAGAAAGAGAAAGAATCAACAACATATTTTAATAGCCCAGTGAAAATATAAGACAATAAGTCCCCGAAGAAGAGTCAATTGGTAAGATGAAAGAAGAGGACAATCCTGAATTGATGGACACTCTTAGAAGCCTAAGAGATGAAATGCGAAGTTGTAAGGCAGATAACAAAAATATGGTTAGAGAGAAAGCATAAGTGAATGTCATATTATTGCAGAGTCTGTCAGGTTTGCAAAGACAGAGACAATAGGGGATTGGTACCAACCATCAGGATAGGTATAAGCTTAAGAATAGTTCACCAGACATCGAAAGGCACGAGTTGGATAACAAAAAGGAAGAAGGAAGCCAATCATGAAAGAGTCATAGACATGTAGAAGGGCGAACATTTATGCTCAATACACCAAAAAGAAATAAAGTAGCCCTAATAGATCATCAAACTGTGCAGACATGAGACATTATAATCAAAGGAAGAGAAAGAGTACTTATATGAAAGAATAATTCAAGAAATAAAAACCACCTACCTTTAATGGAGAATAAAATAAAGAATAAGATGTAGAGGCTTGGCTCTTGGGAATAAAGAAGTACTTTAGATTACATGATTATTCTAAGAACATGGAGGCCAAGGTGGTTTTCTTCAGCTTAAAGGGAAACACTAATATATGGTGGGAGGACTTCAAGAACATCAAAGGCATCAAAGAGAAGGAGCTAACACAGAGGAAGTTTGAGAATTACCTTTGAGAAAAGTACCTTCATGAGAAATATTATTATAACAGAGCCAAGGAATTATATGATCAAAAAATGGGGTAGATGAAACCTGAGGAGTATACCAACAAATTCTTGGAACTAATAAGTTATGTACCTTACATCAAGGATGAGAAGAGTAAGATCCTAAGGTATGTTAGTGGGTTACCACATGCATACTGAGACAAAATAGAATTCGATGAACCTAAGACTTTGGAGGAGGTTATTCAAAATACCAAGCATTTTTATGAACATACTAAGGATAAGAATTATTTCCAAACTGATTGGAAGAAGAAAGGTAGAGGAGGGGGCAAAGAACTTGAGGATATAAGCAAGGGGGAAAGGGTGGAATGTTTAATAACCTAAAAAAAGTGAACATTAGAAAAGTTTCACAATCAATAGAAATACACCTCATAAATCAGTGAATGAACAAGTTGAAGGATCCAGAAAAGGGAGCATACAATGCTGGGAATGTGGAGAGAACCATCTCCGAATAAATTGTCCTCTAATTCAAAATATTGGCAAGAATTTATATAAAATACAAGAGGAAAAAACTATGAACGATGTGGCTTAGAGCATCCCTGGGATGTACACTGCATTGGATAATATGCAGGAAGACCAACAAGAAACAATTGTTCAAATCAAAGGTATGGTCAAAATATCACCAGTCTCATTTTTAATTGATCTAGGATCTAATTTCAACTATAGTATCCCTAATATTGTGGAAAAATGTGGATTGCCAAATAAAACCCATGAAGAATCATGGCCTTTTCAGCTAGCCACTAGGACAAAGAGACGGATAATAAATATGGTTGATTCTTACCCTATAGAAATCAAGGGCATCACTACTGCGGTCAAATTGAATTTGTTTCCATTGAGATTAGACAATGTTCTGGTATCTATGGATTGGTTGGCAGCCCACAGGGTGAAGGCGGATTTTTATTACAAAGTACTAGAGTTGTTCAGTGATGAAGGTAACCTAATAACACTATAGGGTGTCAAGAGGCCGATAGTGCTAAAAATGATCTCAACAATGCAAGTAAAGAGCTGCAACAAAATATGTTGTGCCCTTTATGCCATCCAAATCGCAAGGGAGAAAGAAACTAGTGCATATGACTTTGCAAATTACCTAGTATTAAATCAATATAAAGATGTGTTCCCAAATGAATTTCTAGGAATTCCACCCAACAAAGACATTGAATTCACAATCGAACTAATTATGGGAACATCATTGGCAGAAAATACCCCTTATCAAATGAGCACACCCGAGGTCGTAGAATTAAAATTGCAACTGAAGAATTTAATCGAAAAGGGTATATACAATCCAATTTTTCACTATGGGGAGCCCTGACACTTTCCTTTTTAAATAAATCTGGAACAATGCATCTCTGTGTTGATTAAAGAAATTTAAATAAGGTGACTGTGAAAAATAAGTACCCACATCCCAGGATCAATTATATATTTGATCAATTGTGAGGGGCCACTATATTTTCCAAAATTGATTTAAGGAATAATTATCATCAGGACAGAATCAAGGAGGAAGAAATTCACCAACATCTAGGACAATGTTTGGTCACTATGAGTTTATAGTAGTGCCATTTAGGCATACAAATGCTCCAAAAACCTTTATGTGCCAGATGAATAATGTGCTCAAACCATAGTTAAACATATTTGTGTCGGTGCTTGTCGATGAAACCCCAGTGTATTCAAAGAATGAAAAGAAGCATGAGGACCACCTAAGAGATATTCTACAATTGTTTATAGACTATAAATTATATTCCGAACTCAGCAAGTGTGAGTTCTTTCAAAGTGAGGTTCACTATTTCGGTCATGTAATCTCAAAAGAAGGAGTGGTTATGGATCTAGAAAATATCAAAGCATTAATGAAATGGCCCATGCCCCAGAATGTGAGAAAGGGCAGATCGTTTATGGGGTTGGATGGCTACTATCAAACATTCATTTGAAACATCTCAAATATTGGGAATCCCATCACTACCTTACAAGGAAAATGTGTGAAGTTTCAATGGACACCTGAATGTGCATCTAGTTTTGAATAGCTGAAACGTTTACTCACATGTGCACCTATTTTGAGAATAACTGACCCATGAAATGATTTTGTAATTTTCATTTATTCTTGTAATGAGGTACTTGGTGGATTCTTAATGCACGAAGGACATGTAATATGCTATGAATCCAAGAAAATGAATGAGTACGAAATGAACTATGCCACTCATGACTTGGAGCTGGTAGCCATTGTGCATGCACTAAAATTGTGGAGACATTACTTATTAGGAAGGAGATTTTTGTTGATGACAAATCATGGTGGATTGAAATACTTGTTTGACCAACCCAAACTAAATTGTATGCACGCTATATTATTGTAATTTCTTAGTGAATTTGATTTCGAAATTAAGCACATCAAAGGAAAGGAGAATAAGGTGGCAGATGAACTCAGTAGAATTTTGCAAGAGGTTCACCTAGCAACCATAACAATTTTCTCATTTGACATCAAGGGGAATATTAGAGAAGGGTTGATAAATGATGAACATTACCAATATGTGAAGAAGTGTTTGCAAGAACAAGCAGAGGCATCAGTAAGCAAAAGCTACAAGCTCAATTATGATGAAATACTAATATTCAAGAATAGGAAATATGTTCCCACACCAAGGATTTAAGGAGGCTTATAATGGATGAATTCCAGAAAATAACTTACTTAGGTCACCCTGAATATCAAAAGATGATGAAAACCATAAAGAGGACATATTTTTGTCTAGGAATGAAGAAATATATTGCAGAATACCATGTAAAATGTTTGGATTGTCAACAACTGAATGTAGAGTGCAAGAATCTAGCTTGACTGATAAAAAAAATTCCAATTATGGAATGGAAATGGGAGGTCATATCCATGGACTTCATTACAAAATTTTCCAAGACATTTACACAACATGATGCTATCATGGTGGCAGTGGATAAGTTCAGCAAGGAAACTCACTTTACAGTTATTAAGTCTACTCATAAAGAAATAGATATAGCCCAAATATTCATGAAAGGGATAGTCAGGTTGCATTGAATTTCCAAAACAATAATATCAGACAGAGATGCCAAATTTACTTCGAAATTTTGAAAGACTATTTGTTGGATTTGGAACGCATCAAGGCTTTAGAACAACTTATGATCCTCAGACAAGTGGTCAAACAGAGTGAGTAAATAGAATATTGGAAAACATGTTGAGGATGTATCTGATGCATCAGCTAAGAAAGTGGGAGGACTACCTACCCCTGGTAGAATTTGCATATAGAAATGGCTATCAAGAATGATTGGGAGTGAGTCCTTGTGAGGAACTTTATGGTAGAAAATGCAAAATCTCTATTAGCTCGGATGATCCAATAAATAGAGTAATTATTGGGAAAAAATTTCTAAAAGAAATGGAGCATGAAGTGATCAAGATGAGGCAAAAATTAAAGGCAGCCCAGGATAGGCAGAAAATTTATGCAGACTAGCAGAGGCTACATAAACAGTTTCAAGTGTGAGAGCATGTTTATCACTGTATTAAGCCAAATAAAATCTAATTGAAAATGGGCTCATATGCCAAGTTGGAACCCTGATATAGTGGAACATTTTAGATCTTGGAGAGAGTGGGGAAAGTGGCCTACATATTGTCCTTACCACCCACAATGAAAGCACAATGTTTTTCATGTTTCCTTTCTTAATAAATATGTTCAAGAAATTAATCATGTTGTTGAATGGACAATGATACAAGTGGAACCAAATGGAGAGTTCCGACCAGAACCTCTATACATCCTAGATCAGAGGAAAATCACACTCTATAATAGAACAATAGAGCAAGTAAAGGTGCAATGGAAGCACTTTGAACCTAATGAAGCCACATGGGAGATGGCTAAGAAAATAAGGGTGTAATACCCATATTTTTCCTACTGAATAGGTTGATATAAGAGAAGTGTGTGAAGCTCAATTTTGTTTTTTCTTCACTGAAAAGAACAATGAGGATTGTGTTCCCTTTAATGGGGTGGGGTTTGTGATACCCCTAGGATGATTTTTTCCTAATTTTTGTAATATAATGATACTTGATATAATAAAAGAATGTATTTTTATGTAATGGCCTAAAGAGTGGGACCACATATCCATGTTCTAAGAGGGAAGAGGAAAGATAAACCCAAATCGGGTTAGATGGCACCTTTAATTAATTTTATGGTGCAATTAATAAGAAAAAGAAGAGAAATAGTCCAAGAGGAACATGAAGAGGCACCGTGAGGAAATAATAAAAAGGAAAATGCACAACAATGTTGGGGTTGGACCTCCTCTTGGTGAAGCTCATGAGGAAAGATGGAAAGAGCTATGATCTAAGTGAATGGGATTCCCTGAAAGAGGAAATTGTGATACATATTACAAGAGGATTAAGAGGAAATGGGAATCAGTGCTTGCTAAGGACTGGATGAGAAACCACTCACAGTGCTAGATAGGGCTGATAAACCACATGCATATGAGTGCTTGCTAAGAGAGAGTTGATAAACAAACTAAGGTTCTTTCTATGGGTTGATAACCCACTCTTAGAGTGTTTGACACAATTGATAGACATCCCATTGTTGTGAATTATAGTATGCTTGACTAACTAATAAACTACCAAATTTCATATGTATTTCCTATGATCTATGGAATAAATAAGTCTTCCTACAAAATTTGTTGAAAATAAATTCTCCTTAGATTATGGATCTAACTCGGGGTGACTACTGCAAGTGATTCTGTCTACAGTAAGCCTACAGTTGGGTGGAAAATCGAAGTCCCACCTTCAGTTTGCATTTTTTTGTATTGAAAATAAGATGCATTTAGCTAAGAACTGTGGAATTAAATAATTTCTCTATGGAAATTGATATGTAGCTTTGAATGATGTTGAATTTTTGTGTAACACTGGTGCATGAACTTATTGAATGAAATGCTTAAATTCTTGTGTTCTTTTTTAGAATTTATGTCATATATCTATGAGATAAATGTCTGAAGTTTTCTATTTATTGTATATGTAGTGTATTATGGGTTTAATGGTTGAAAAATGGATCCAAATCACAACATGTAATGAACTTTTTTTTGAGTGGAAGTGAGAGGCTAAATTCCTATATAATTTCCCCAAAAATCGGTTTGCTTCTATGTTCTTTCAAAACATGCATTATGTTCTTGATGGCCCGAATTTGAAAGAGATGGACAAATCTCTCTTAATTGTTGGATGACTATAGTAAAGCTAAATTAGCTATCGGGCCATGCGATCCTAGGATGGATAACTGTACTACTATGCAAAAGTATATAAATGCATTTAGGGCCTTTCTAGGTTGGGACCGTAATAAGCTCAGGAAGGATAGCATCTGCATGTATGTAAATCACACAAACATTTATGTATATACACATGTATTAGCATCTTGGGCTAAAGACTATGTAAGCTAAGGAAGGATAGTGTGGATGTCAATATGCTCTTGAATCATAAGCTCAAGAGGGATAGCTCCAAATATCCTCATAAAAATATATTTATATATGGTCACACGGGGGCTGAGTCCCCGATGCATTAACAGGTTCCCCCCTAAGTCACAATTGACCCATGTGCTATAAAGCACCAAGATCAAGAGTTAAGGATGAGGAGAATCCTAAACCATATATACGTCTATGGCACAGGGGTTGGAAGTTCAGGGCCAAGAGGAGAAAGGGAGTTTGAGCATTATATATCATGTGATCATGCACCACATCCAACGGTAGGGGAGGATGAAATCAGGGTCATTGGATGCCTTGAGAAGTTGCCGCCATTGGATGAACCCAATGATAAGAACCTCTGATGTCACCCTCGAAAATAGAAATCGTGACGTCATCCTGATGCCTCTACCCCGATGAGTTCATATGGCACTTGGTGCAATCCCACGGGATTTTATTCTTGAGGTGATATGGCAGCGTTGGAGCCCATGTTCATTGTCATGAGGGTAGGTGGTTTAATGTGTAGGAGGGGTACACGGCAGGGGCTAGACCTCATATGATTGGTTCAACAATTATCCCCAGTCGATTGATGTGGCAAATGGCAGAGTAATGTTTCCATGTAACCCGAGAGGTTCTTCTTAGGCAAGTTCAATGAGGGACTGTCAAGAAAATCCCAGGGATTTTCTTGATGGGTTGAGGTGGCACAAAGGGGCGCGTGTGCCTGATGTATTTTATATGTTGATATATATTACAAAGACCCAGGGAATGAGGGTCTCATGAGTATTGACTATCATGAATGAGGTAACAATTGCCAACAAGAATTCCATGCGAAACTTGACATGGTGACATGGCATTAATTTAAATAGCCACATGGGTGCCACGTGGGAAGTTAGTATGACATGGCAAAAGTTAATAGGCCAAATATTCAAATGGATATATATTTTGATATGGGATTTAGTTTGAATCAAATTTTATATCATTGGAAATTTCTCAATGAGGCACACAAACCGAGGTTATCCATGTTAAGTTTTGAGAGAGTTTGGAAAGATCGAAAAATATAGACGTTATTTCCATAACTAGAACCTTAGAAGCCAAGCTAGCTTAGTAACTTCCCTCTTTATACCATAGTGGAGACTAAGGGTGGTAGGGGGTATGTTACACGTATATCAATATATGACTATAAGAATTTGTGAGGCATGCATACCGTGATAAATGCTAGAGTGATTTGGGAACCATGTAGTTTTAGGAATTGGATTTGAAAATATACCCCAAATCAAGTTTAAAGGGGTGTTGTTAAATAAACTTGACTTGGTTATAGAATTGAAATTTTTTAGTTTATAGTATGTGGTTTTCGAGAATGTCGTATTGGCATTACCTATAGATTTACATGTAATGATCCTATAAATAGGTTAGGAAACCTCCATTGTAAAGTGCATTTTGTGTTGGGGATATTAACTCTTACTTGCATTAGAGAAATTTTGAGGTCTAAAATCAGCCTCAAAACAAAAATGTACAACCAAAATAAAATTTATAAGAACCAATAGGAATCAAAATGATGATGTCAACTAGGGGGGATGATTCACCATTTTTGGAGTAAAAAAAAAAAAAAAAAAACACTTTTTTCAACTCATATTTTCAACTTATCACCCTATTTAATTCCTCATCCAAGGAGTATCGATGTTGTATATTTTTTATGGACCTCACTACACGAAAAATAAGAAAAACATGATTGCAATAACGTTTTTTCATGTATTTCTCATTTTTCTTGTAGCAGGGTGTGTCGAAAATATGCAACATGGATACTCCTTGGATGAGGAATTAAATTTTACATCTAAAAAATGATCTTGCTCGAAATTTGAGGAAAATCGTATGGAGATAAGTTGAAAATACAAGTTGAAAAAGTCGTTTTGTCTTTTTTCCCTCTAAAATTTGATGATGTAATCTAATTTTATTTTATTATTTCCACTATTATTTTATAATATTCCTTAGGAGGCCCATTTTAGACCTCAAAATTTCTATAATGTATTAATATGCATATTGAATGATATTCCTCATGATGAAATGTATTAGTTATTGTAATTGTTACATGAGTTGTTGGATTGTTAGTTAGTTGGATTTGAGAGATTTAGTCCAATTAAAATAGCTCCTAGTTTATTGTTTTGTTGAGATATTCTCTCAACTAGTTGATTTTGGGATTAAGAAAGTGTTTTTGTCTTATTCCAATACATATGTATTTATATGTGTGGATTTATTGATGATTAATAAAATAAGCAATATATTTTTGTGTGCAATTTTTTCTAAATTGGTATCAAAGATAATAGATTTGGGCTTAACTCCGTCAAGGGAGGGCCCAAGACTATGAGAGAGGTGATAATTATTTATTGTATGGGTAGATTATTGTAGGTGTGTGAGAGTATATCTTTTGTATGAGAATATACTGTTACATAGTGAGCTACCATCTATAAGCTAATAGAGTTTCTTAATTTAAATCCCCTTAGATCTTATTGAAAGAGTATTAATAACTACTTCACATATATTCTTAGAGTATCTTGTATAAGAGAAGATGAAGTTCAGGAATTCAAAACTTCATGGAAAATAGTGTGCCCTACACAAGATTCCATGTTTCTTTCCCCAGTGCTTCGTCATTGGCTGAAATATAATAAGAAAAACATGAGAATCGACAAACATGGCGAGAGATTTACACATGTCTTGAAATATATCTCTAGTGGTGTCTCTGCATGATGTTGTCCTCCAGTACAAACTCTAGGAAGAGGCCAATGAGAGCCATTATCTAGTAGTTTCCTATGATAACCATATATATAGAAACATTATTTAGTTGTATTGAATAAATTTGATGGGTTACACACCATCATCATTATGGAAAGAGGATTGGAATACATAACAGTTCAATCAAGAGAGGAGTTAGGGTTGTGAAAGCTCCAAAAAGAGACAAATTTCCTCTGCACCACTAGTTTTAGAGCTTTTTGCAAGGAGGAAATGTGCTTTTCTTTATAGGGGATTTATGAGGATGATGAATTACAGACTTCAAAGATGGAATCATGACATCGAAGGCTTAATGAGCTAAATTTCATAGAGATGTATAAATTCTTTGGAGCTACAAGTTCTTTTGCATGAATTTGACGAGATATCGGTGATGATATATATTATTTTTCAATAGAATATTCTTTTATTTTTATTTTTTTGTATAATAAATGTACATGATGAAGATTTTTTACAATTAGATGAGGGTAATGTTGTAACATTGACTAGAGTACATTCTATATCTAAACTAATTTCCTCAATCACTTGTGAGTACAAAAATTGGCATCCATGTATCTCTATAGATGGAAGCATGTCCATAAAATGACTAGTAGTTTAATGATTACAAACAGGGAATTGATTGTGATTTGGAGCAATCGTATCTTCAATAGATCAAGTGGAAGTAAAAATCAATATGATAGTTTTCCAGTTAATTCAAGAGATGTTGATATTGTTAGGAACAAAGAGCACTGAGATTTGTTTTGGTGTCTAAAGACACCATTGACTGATCTCGCGGGCCAATAGGAAAATTTAACATGTGTATTTTCAACCATTAAATAGGCTACATGAGAGATTGTTATCGGGAAATCTAATGTCCATTCAGAGTTGCTAGTCCCACTAAGATGGGTGGCTATCTTAGAAACAAACAAACTAAAGTTACTTGCGATTTCCTTTATGAGAAGTAGATGAGAGAGAAGTAGAGAGTACCAACCTCAGTCTTTCGCTTGGCTCCTTGCTTGTTTCCTCTCCCCTCTGACAGATCTTTGCCGCTTCTCCCTTTCTTACCCCGCTTCAAAGAGCACCTGTAAAGTCAAAGAAACATAATGCCATCAAAGTACAGAGATCTAAAATCATAAATAATATAGGACCAGATATATATTGACCACACAAAAGCATATATCAACTCAAACATACAGGAATAAGGAGGAAAACTCAAATAGCTTTATTGATAGAAAGAGTAGAAGAGAGGATTACAACCCATTGATCTAACCCAGCGTCATCCTCCCAGCATGAAAGCCCTTCTTCACCTCATGAAAAGCTTAGATCACCCAACACTATGATGTTCCACAAAGAAACGAACAGCACTTCCTTACAAAATACAAGATTCCAGCCTTTGGATCTCTGGGATGAGGGATCCATAAATAAATGTTTGCAGGTGGGTGAGTCAGCTTCTGGAATTTTGATTAGTGTCCTCTCTCTGGTAGTTCTTGGTTCCACTTGGAGATTCATGATCTCTTACTCATCCCTAGGCAAATTCAGAGAGGCAAGTGTCAAATGGGCAGTTTCTAGAAGATTCTCTGGGTTTCCACCTAGCCAACTGCTTCTGCCATTTGTCTGCTCTCGCTCATCACACCCCACAGAAGGGCTTTTCAGTATGCATCACATGTTTTTCATGTGGTAGGTGAGATGCATCGCACCCTTAGCACTGAGCAGTCTGTATGGTCTAGTTTTGACCAGTTTTGAGCAGTTTTTCATGGAGAACTTCTAGGAGATGATGTAATCAGCTGGCCTTGCTCCTTTAGGGTATGAAACAACACTTTTAGGGACTTAGAAGCCATTGGTTTATGGACATATGTGATTGGGGTTGCAGTGCCCAAAGATGTCTATAACAATTGCCCCCTAAAGCATGAGGTCGTAAATCGTTTTGATGTCGGGTGAAATGCTTTATCATGAGGATTTGAGGTTTTTTCGAACTGGAAGGCGACCTGTAATAAGATACAATACAATACATTATCTTCATTATATTTTCATGATCTAGCTGAGGCGGGCATTCCCATGCTTAGCTTTATAAATTCATTCTCATGTACATAGGACAGACAACCGTCTGTGTGGCAGACTGATGATTCTGGTAGAGCCATCATCCTTTGGCTTGGATGATTATCTGTGCAGCAATGATGTACATTTGATGTCTTTATTTTCCTGAATATATCACAGCCCGATGGATGAAACTAGATCCAGGGTCTTCAAACTCGTTCAATCTTCGCCCAAAGTACAAGTTGATCCATGTGAAAAGATGTTCTGGAGTCGAACATGGAAAGACATCGCCTGATTACCAGCCAATGATGAAAGTTGTTAACAGGCACGAGAGGAATCATCGATAATGATAATGACCCTCAAGGTACAACAGTACAATTTACGTGGTGTGAAAAATGGACTTGGCTTCGAACACCACGTAAAATATTTCGGTTGAAGGACATTAATGTAAACCTGTCGCCGGAAGTGAGAATCTTGCCATTGAGGCATGCAAGCTTCAAAGTACTAAAAGGGTTGTTCCTAGGTCGACTTCTTGGATAATGAGCTGATGTCGACAAGAAGTGACCCGTTGTAGGAGGGCATTAATGAATCCCAAATCTACGACACGGAACAAAGCAAATGATTTTGTGGAGGTGAAAATGATATGATGATACAAGGTTCAGGGTGACGGTCATGAAAGAATGAAGCGTGAAGGTATTGCAGCGGATGAGACACAAGCTGGGTTGGTGAATTCTTTGAGTGACTTCTCTTGAACATATCGGTGACACTGAAGTGGATTGGTAGCGTTAACCCCAAAAATGGATGGTACAGTGGACCAATGGTAATATGAACGGTGAACGGAGTAACCCAACTCGACTCAATTATGGTGATGGAGTGAAAGTGTCATGTTCAAGAGCGACTTGCTACCAATAAAGTTTCTTCAAGTTTTCTTCCCAATTTTTGCCCAGTCATTTCTGACCAGTACCTCTTTATTTTTTTCAAGCTTGAGGAGGATAACATATGCTTGTTCTATAATTTTCCCTTCGGGCAAACCCGTCGCTATATTTTAACGACCCTAGCGACAGTGAAACTCATTCTTGTCTACATGGACAAGTTTTTCGCTATTGGTTTAAAGAGTTTAACAACAAAGATAACTCAGTCCTTTTTCAATTTTAGAGAGTCTGAAAAGGGACGGAAAGGAAACTCTAGCAATCCTTTTTCATCATATAATTCCTTAAGTCTGAAAAAGTACAAAATAATACGAAAGGGATGAATTTTCGATAGTTTTAACAAGCTGAACAAGACAAGAGCTCGATCTTTTTGTGTAATGATCCCTCAGGTCCAAAAAGATTAAAATCTAGAGGAGGGATAGCACTTCCAATTGTTTTAATGAGCTGGAGAGGCCAATTGCTCGGCAATCTTTTCATATTTTATGAGTCAGATGAAAAGAGCTTAAAGGAGACTCATTTTTCGAGGAACGAGTGATATTTTCGGGTAGCAGCTGGTTCCAGGTAAGGTTTGGAACTTTCCAATCATGGCAGTGCAAAGAAGATGGCTAACAGAATCACTCGTCGCAGCTGTTCCTCAAAAGGGGTAAACAATCAAATGGAGGCATATGATCAGCTAAAACAGAGTGGAGGTGATGGTAAGAACATGACCAAGGCTCAAAAGCTAATGATAATGCGTTCGCAATGGTTATTTACCGGAAGTGGGTTCATTTTTTAATGAGCTTAAACTCTGGTGGAACATATGCTCATTGCTAGGTTTAATTTTTAACGAGCTTGAACTTTGCGTAAAACTGCTCATGATAATGGTCATTGATATTCAATTCACCGTTAACACTATGTTCTTTTGACAGTCGTACTACCTGTTCAATTGCTCCATAAAACTGATTAGAAATGAGAATACATGCTTGAAAAATGAGTTAAAACACTAATACCCTACTCGAATTATGTGAAAAGTAAGTTAAAAGTAGTTTTTACCCCTCATTTTACCATTTCATTTGAATTTGGGATTGTTGGAGCTCTGGAGGTGTTTTCCCCCTTGATTTTTACCAGCTGATTCTGGAAGATTTTGTGGACGATTTTTGGCGCCATCTGGACCAAGTAGGAGCTAAACCTGAGCTGTTCAATTGAATTCTTTCCTTTTTGAATTCTGAGCATGTTTTCCTGCTTTTCTAAGCCTCTAGGGTCTGAACAATTCCTTCTGCCCCCATCGCACCCAGTATACATCTAAAGGTGCGATGCATACTGGGCTGGCCATTGGCCAGTTAGTATGCATCTCACCCAGTACATAGCTGGGGTGCGATGGGCGAAAGGAGGAAAACTTTTGCACTGATTTTGCATGGAAATTTTCCCTATTTTTTTGCCAAATCAGGATCCTGATTCTTCTCTTGTTTGTTTTTCAGAGATTCATAGGAGCAAAATGGTTGTTACATCGTGAGAACGCAAGCACAAAGAAGAGGACATGGTTTCCTTACATGATCCGAGTACGGTAACTGCATTACGGAACTATGGTTTGCTCAAGTTCTTCCGCATATCTAGCATGAGGCAACAAATCAACTTGTTGCAATATTTCCTTGATGCATTGGATCCTACCAACCAAGTGTTCCAAATCAGAGGCAAATCCATCCCCTTGACTGTTGAGGACATCTACTTCTTGACCGGTTTATCGAGGCGTGGTGCCCCTCTCTCACTATCAGGTTCCGCCTGTGGGGGCGAATCCGTGAGGGATTATATTCGCCGATACTATAGAGAAGGATCTCAGCCGAGCAAGGACAGCAAGATCAATATCCGAGATGTCACTGACCGGTCCTTGAGGACTATTTTATTCACCTTTTCTAGATTGGTTGGTAGCGCGGCCCTTCACTTGGCCAACAGGTCCTATATGCAGTACGCCTTGGAATGTCTTGAACCAAAGGTATTCAACTAGTGTGATGCAGTACTTCCGGTGATAAAAGAACAGCTTACCAAGGTGAAAAATGGAAGATCCAAGAACTTTGGCTATGGTTCTATTCTGACTGCTTTCACCTTGGAGAAGATCCCACTGATGTAGCCACAGTACATTTCACTCGGTTTGCCACCACCGACTGAGCCATGGATGCAGAGATGGGTTGACCTTATGGCCCGACATGCTGGTCAGTCACAGGTTTCCTTCTCTGATGCCTTTTTTGAGTGGTTCAACCGTCAGCAGATGGTTTATGCCGAGTGTCCGTATGCTGGTATGGATTTCCGGGTGACCCAGATTTGGCGCTGCTGGCTGGCGAGTAGGTGAAAATTTGACCATATCCCTATTTATTGCTTTTATAATGTTCTTGTGCTTTCTTTTATCAAGACTAATCAAAACTCATGTGCTCATGCAGATATCGGACCAGTGCGACCAGTAGTGCGCCTGAGAGCAGCAGCTGCCGTTCCAGCAGGAGAGGCTGTAGGGAGGGCTGTCCTTCACGACCTAGATGTGGCTGAGACTCTTACGGTGTTGTAGGATTAGATCGAGGGTCTCACCCTTGGTATCCCGGATGTGAGGACCGATGAGCTGCCTCTGAGATTACAGCGACATACCACTGGTGTGCCAAGTCGATGGACTAGGCTTTTACGCATGATTGCACAAGCGGTGACTTGTTATCACCAGCACCATTAGACTAGGGTGCCCCCTAGCATTTTGAGTTTTTGGGTCATATGACCGATTTTGTCTTGGACACAGAACACTATGTGCAAACTATAAACAATTATATATATATTTTTGATTTTCGGAGCTTTATTTTGGTTAAGTTATATGATCCTAATGCAAATATTGATGAAATGCTTTCCTTTTATAAATGTTGCAAATGTCTATCAACACATAATTTGCTAATGAGTCGGTTAATGTGTTTAAGTTTATGGAAATGTGTTGATATTGAATAGAATCAAACTGCTTTTCTAAAATCTTGACCCTTAGGAACATATGATAGATAGCTGGATTCCACAAAGAATAGATGCTGGTAAGCTGTAGAATGACGAGTTGTGAGTCTAGCCTAACGACAAGTCGACATATGTCATGCACGATGGCATCAGAGAGGAGCTCTATCAACACGCTGTATTCAGCGATGTTGTTTGTCGATCGACCAATACATACCCCTCTAAAACTCACTAACTCGTCGCTTGGATCAAAGATGGCCCAGGCTGCAAAAGATAGGTTCCACGAACTACGACTCGCTCCGTCGGTGTATCCAAAAAATGACTCCAATAGGTTTGACATCTGCAACAAATGTAAAAGTGGATTACCTAACCAAAACGATTACTCTTAGCGAAAACAAAAATGTAACAAAAGCATATGAAGAGGTTACTACACCGAGTCAAGCATAGTAACGCTTAAGGTACAACCCGTTTCGGGGTTGCGACAGTGGAATCCCATCATAATCTACGAGCTCATAGGCTCCTTTTGCTAATACACGCTTAAAAATATAGGGGCCCATCCACAAAGACTGGAATTTACTTGCTCCAAATTTATCGGATCCCTGGTCGTAAAGTAAGACCAGGTCACCTTCTGAGAAGACATGGGGTTTGACATTCTTGTCAAACTGCGCCTTGACTCGTTTCTTATGTGCTTCATTAGCCAAGGCGGCATCACGACGGGTTTCATCCAGTTGGATTAATTCCAAGAAACGAGCCTCCTCTTCTGAAGTTCCGGGGAGAAGGTCGACTGCGAGCTTGAGGGACGAGATTTCGCACTGAACTGGCAAGATCGCTTCCAGGCCATACACCAGCTAAAAGGGTGTAAACCCGGTCGCATTTCTCACCGATGTCCGGTATGCCCACAAGGCTGAGTACAAGATTAGGTGCCAATTTCATTTATTGACTCCAATCATCCTTTGCAGCATGTGTTTCAGGACTTTGTTGATTGCTTCAACTTGCCCAGTAGCTTGCGGATAATACGGAGTAGAGCTGTCATGAGACAGTCCTAATTTGGCAGCCAACTCAACCATCACGTGATTGTAGAAATGTGATCCATGATCTGTGACTATAGCTTGTGGAACACCAAATCTAGAGACTACATGATTGAAAAAGAAAAGAGCAGCCGTTTTGCCACTGTTGTTTAATGTAGGCATCGCCTCGGCCCATTTTGTAAAATAGTCAACTGCAACTATGATATACCCATGCCCCCCGGCCGAGGTGGGGGTACATGTCATGAAATCTATGCCCCATTTGGCGAATGGCCCAATAGCAACTACTGGTTGCAGTGGTGCGGGTGGTATTCTAGTTTTGCGGTCGAAGATTTGACAAGCATGGCAACTTCGAACTGTGGTTATGCAATCCTTGAATGTTGTTGGCCAGAAGTATCCTGCTCATAAAATCTTTTGTGCCATAGCATAACCAAATTGATGCCCCCTACATGCGCCTAAATGACAATCATTCAGGACTTTTTCGACCTCCTCATGGGTGAAGCACCTTTGCAGAACTGTATCGATACCACGACGATAAACTGTATCACCAACAATCATGTAGTCTTTTGCTTGGTATCGAGTACGTCATTGTTCTGAGCGAGAGGTATTAGACCTATATGTTTGGGTCTGGGGATAGATGATTATATCTCCATACCACGGATCGCTTAAAGATATTAGAAACAAAGATTCATCCACGATTGTTGCTTTTGATGTTGAATCGTTGGATGACGATGGGAAGTCACATAGTAACTCCGCAAAACCTAGGGCTTTCTTTGATTTGGATTTTACGAATTCCAGATCAAACTCTTGCAAAATATGCTATCCATTTTGAATATTTGCCCACAAGAAATTGTCTCGACAAGATGTAAGTCATGGGGTTGCAATCTGACAAAATGGTAGTTTTTCGAAAGAGGACATAGTGTCGAAATCTCTGTACTGCTTGAACAGCTGCGAGAGCCAGCTTTTCAACATAGGAGTACTTTCTTTCTGTATCATTTAAGTTTCGACTTAAATAATAGACAGGATGTTCGATTCCATTGTCTTCTTGAACTAAAACCATTGCGATGGTTGTATCTGCTGCAGCCAGATACAGGTTAAAGTCTTTTTGATAATCAGGAGCATACATTAATGATGCTTTTATTAGGGATTCCTTTAGAGCATCAAAGGAAGCTTGCGCAACCTGATCCCAGTTGAAGGGTACTTCTTTTTTCAACAGACGCGTATAACCTTTAGCAACTTCGGTGTAATTTGGAATGAACCTCCTTAGAAAGTTTGCTTTCCCTTGGAGTTTCTGAATCTGAAGCAAATTTGAAGGTGGAGGCAAATCGATGATTACCTGAACCTTACACGGGTTGAGACGAATCTCGTCGTTTGAGACTACAAAGCCAAGTAAATGACCAGAATCAACACAAAACACACATTTGTGTGGATTGAGTCGTATCTTGTAGTGTCGGCAACGTAGAAATATTGCTCTCAAATGCCGCGGATGATCGGTCTGCTTTCGCGAATGAGCCGGAAGATCGTCGAGGTATGGTTGAATGATTTTCTTGATGTCATGGAAGGCATAATTCATTGACCTCTAAAAGGTTTTCCTTGCGTTCTTTAAACCAAAAGGTAGCTTGCGGTACACAAATGTGCCCCACGGACAAATAAATACAGTCTTTGACTGGTCCTGTGGGAGGATATTTATTTGATTATACACGAAAAATCCATCCATAAATGAAAAGATTTCACATCTGGCGCATTCATCAATTATCTGGTCGATAAAGGGTGTAGGGTAGTTGTCCTTTGGACAAGCTTGATTGACATCCCTATAATCAACGCACACTCTAATCGTTCCTTGCTTTTTCATCATAGGAACAATGTTCGATACCCAATCGGTTAGAGGAACCAGGTAAATGAAACCAGCATGGAGAAGTTTTTCAACTTCTGCCTTGATGGCAGCGGCTTTCTTCGGGTGCACCTGCCAAAGCCATTGTCGTACTGGTTTAACATCTAAATACATCTTAATTTCATGTTCAACTATGCTCGAGTCAATGCCTGGCATTTCTTCATATGACCATGCAAAGACATCTTTGAATTCGTGAAAGAGAGCATGATATACTTCAAGTTCTGAAGAAGAACAAGATTTTCTAACATGAATATTCTCTACAACATCTGGTTTGGTCGAGATATTTATGGCGATAGTTTCTTCAATATTGGACAGGTTTCGCTCGGAATCCACCGTATTTACAGTATTTGATAGGAAATCAAAACTGAAGGATGATTAAGGTCACTGGAACAATCTTCTTTGTAATTTGGAAGATGGGAACGATGGTGGTAATCTTCCCATGGTGCCCCCTCTATCATCATTGACTGAACAATTCCTTCGTCTGTAGAATGTACATGCGACCAAGGATCTGAAGAGGTACCATATTCCTTAGACCTATCTATCCAAACGCTCGATGAGCGTTGATTTGGGTTTGCCTCCCATGCCGAAAACATTGATTGCTACAATATTTCTATTGGGCTTGGAGGTAATACCTGGTGATGATCCATGCTAACATCATGTTCAGAAATCTTTTGAATAGAAGATACCATATTGTAGGTTCCCACCGTGGCCACTTCCGCCAGATTGTTTGGAGGCGGTAGGGCAAAAGTACCCATCAATGTAGGGTCTTTTAGTAGGCCTACTCTGATATTTTGAAGCAACTGAGAGCTTCTGTGGATCATCGGAATGCTTCCCGTAACTTGTGAACTATTGGGGAGAAATGTTTGCTGGTCGACGATTGTAATTCCTCCTTGGAAAGGAAATGCAATCTTTCTGAAGTATGTCGACACAACAACAGCCATAGCATAAATCCAGGGCCTTCCCAGTAGGATGTTGTAATCGAGGTTTCCATCGATAACTTCAACATCAATTTCTACTGTTTTTCCCCCCAGTTCGACTTGCAAGTTACTTAAAATCCCGTATGGGGTGTATGTTCGTCCATCAAATGATTTTAACGTCGTTGACGATCGCGAAAAGGGTGGTGAGCCTAAAGTTTTCCAGCAACTCATTGACATAATACATGTAGATGCCCCCTCATCAATAATTGTTCGATGAACAGTTTTGTTGAGGGCTTTCACTTGAATGAGGAAAGCGAGCTGAGTTGGTAACTGAGGGTCATATCCTTTATGATTAAAGGCCACAAGATTGGAATCCGTTGGGTCAATCCCACCTATTTCTGATAATAGAACCTGCTTCTGGGAGGGGCAATTTTGCAGCACCTCAAGTGTCGACATAGCGGATGGCAATTGGGCCAGGTCCTCTATTATATTATTATTTTGTGTTGCTCTAGCATGAGGATTAAATGTCAATTTGTGTACTACTCCCTTTGGCGGCCTTATCATTAGCTTAGGAATGATGGGTGGCACAACTTTGGTCGAAGTTGTTGTCAAACTACTAGGTTGATCAGTAGCCTTGTTGTTCGACAGCTGTGGATTCCCGTAATCTTTATTCTTTGTCGATATCAAAACATCATTTTCCTATTTTGAAATGGACAACATAAGCACTTGGGATGGGGAAGCATTGTCACTAGCAACCAAATTGGTTCCTGGGTTTGGAAATGGATTAGTCAATACTGCTGAGGTTTTTGAATTCTTAAAGAACTTCTTAAGCTCAGCTTTATGTGGACAATCTTTCGTCTAATGATCCTCATTGCATGTAAAGCATGGATGACTGGGTTTCCTTTCTCTAGAAGGGTTTGCAGAAGATTTTTCAGGAGACGACTCATCCTGCTTCTTCTTTTTCCCTTTCTTTTTCTTCTTGCCTCCTGGTTGCTTCGATTCTTTGCCTTTGTCGGTTGACACGGCATTAACCTCTGAGGCGAGAAGTTCCTCATTTGCATTTTGACTAGAAACCGTACGGGCTTTCTTTGATGTAGCCTTTATGGTTTTCGTGCTAGTCGTACCTATCACGCCATTGCCGGCATGAGAGTCTTTGTTTGATTTAGGAGGAGGAGGAACGGAAAACTCCAGTCTAGGAGCATCAGGGATTTTGTCATAGAGCGTGCCAGACTGAGTATAGATCAAGTCTAGATATTGCGCATGAGCAATGACTTGCTCTTCAATGATGACCCCTCCCTTTGCCACATCTTCTGTAATAGAAGGTAACAATGACTTAATAAACCATTCAGCTAGCAGCTGATCAGGAACATATGTTTTTACCATTCTACGACGACGTCGCCACTCATGAATATGATCAGATATGTGAGCGGTTATCATCTGCTTGAAATTGGCAAGAAGCTCCGTTCCTATTTCGTACCTAATTGGTAATTAAAAATGGGTTAAAAAGGTGGTGGCAAGGGCACTGAAGTTATCGAATGAAGCTCTAGGCAATTCGATGTACCATTTTGTTGCCGAACCAGTTAACGTTCTCTGAAAGAGGTGAAGCCTAATTGAATCATCATTGAGAGTGTTGGACAAACACCACAGATGAAAGGTCATCACATGATTCAACAGATCTTCACCCGAATTTCCATTGAATTTAGGAATATCTGATGAAAGTTTATGAGAAATTACTGGCCACCAAGGGGCATAAGAAATTGGATCGTTTGTTAGCCGATTTAGATCTGGTAACTCTAAAGTCACCACGAAGGGCAACTGTTGATTCAGGTTCGGCAAAGCATACCCAGGATAAGATGGGATCGCCTGAGCAGTGTGTCTTTGCATACCAGCATAATGTATTTGATGCTGGTAACTTTGGTAAGGCTGATGGGCATAACCATTATGATATGATTGATGTTGACCGTTTTGAATATACGGCTGCCCATTACCCGCAAAGCTTTGTTGCTCAGGTCCTCGGTAAGCTTGTTGGAATTGCGGTTGTTGATATTGTACCAGCCATGGTTGTGAAGCCATTTTCTGTTGTCCAATACTGGCTGTTTGACTATGATGAGGAGTAATAGTACTCGCTTGAGCCTAGGTCACTCCAGTTAAGGACCCACTAATCGATGATTATGGTTGTGTCGTGGAGACAAGAGGCTGTTGTATTACGACCTAAGAAACTTGAGGTTGGCATACAACAAGCAACACTTGTACTTGCGACACCGTCACAATAGCCGATGTAGTGGGGATATTCGACACAGGTAGACTTGGTTGCATTGAGTATACAACTCTTGGTTGTTGAGGTAGTATTGGCACCCAACCACTAGATGTAATTCCAGCATGACCCGAATTCTGTTGTGAACTCTCATATGGTTGTTCTCCCGGAGGGAACAATGAAAGGGCATACTGCCCCCCATACGGGGGCAATCCAGTGCTCAAAGGAAAGATTGTCCTTTGGGGACCGGACTGCCCAAATTGATATTGTTGCGAAGGATCAATTTGCTGAGACTCAACATAAGAGATTCCAGATATTATTCCGGACGAACAAACAGGAACAGACCATACTGTCAAAACAGTCCCTGGACGGACTCCATCTAGCGGTTAAGAGCTAGTTGGGACAGATGGTACACCAGCGAACATTGTTGGAGTAGCAGCAGGAGGTTCCATTACTGCTACATCAGATGACACAGTCCTGGATGCGGAAGGTTGTTTAGACATATCGAGTCTATCCAAAATATTTCCTAGTGATTCTACAAGAACTTGCAATGAAGGGAGACTAACTTCTGACGAAGAAGGATATAGGGTGATCCCAGCTCCAAAATGCGATGGAGTACTCGATGGAAGATCCTCCACAATCTCTTCTATAGCAATCAATCCAGGTGGGAGAGGTAGACTGTTAGGTCTGTAAAATATTTCTGGTGCTGAAGAAGGTATAGACTCTGCAGTGACAGATGTTGGAGGGATAACACCTTCCGAATCAGCTGTAGATGGAGCCGGTTCAGGAATAGAAGTGTTTACCATTACACTAGGATCAATTCTAATGTCCTCTTGTGACTGCAGAACTTCTTCTGTAGAGGTAGGGATACCAGAAATGGTTGGAGTAACTGGAGTCTCTGAGGATGTTGGAACACAAGTTCCAAGCAAACCAGGGGACTTTGATCCAGTTAAACAAGTTCGCTTGGTCCGAAATAGTTTCGTTTCTGGAGTCAAAGACAGTTGACTCGTTAGTCTCTGCAAACGACAGGGTTTCGATTGACTTTCTTCCACGATTGCGGATTACTTGATCAACTCAAAATAAAGGGAAAATGTGATTCCGAATTAAATGAATTTTAGACGCTTTGACACAACTTGCTTTTTCAATTTTTAAGAGTTGAGAAAAAGCTAAAGATGACTCTAGTCGCCTTCGATTTTTAATGAGCTTGAAGTGACAAGTGCTCAGATGGACCTTTTCCTTTAAGGAGTCTGAAAAGGAACGAAAGAGACTACTATGGAAATCTAGGTAGAGGGATTACCAAACCAATCGCAAAATTGCAGAATACCTTTTATGGTACGACAGTCAATCTTCCTGAATTCTGTGTTCAGTGCATTGTGATCGATAGGGCGGCAGACACCGCTTCCTAAGGATAAAGGATATAGCCTATTGTGGTCTCCCAATATATACTCGACGGTACGTGGGAGCACAAGTCCGTACTGGCACTTGTCGTCTCAAAGAGGAGGAATCACCCAACCTACGATGAAAGCAATAGTTACCAGGTTTTACAACACTGGAATACGTCTCTAGCCTAGACTTCTAAATGTTGTGCGTTAGGTTCCAAAGTGATTTTATGTTCATTGAATTTATTTTACAGTTGATCTTTCTTAAGAAGTTTGCCTTTAAGGCTCACCGCATGATGTAGATATACAATTCCTAAAAATGCAATCCAAGTTGATAAACAATCGTTTACTCTTCTTTTTGCAATGAAAATCATAGCTACTAAGGAAAGAGAAGCGAGATTCTTTCAACATAGAGCAGAAAGCACACACTAGATGCACTATCCTAAATCAAAATCAACAAGAAGTCTAAATGAAAATGCACATGCATGTATTTGTTTTCCGCTTTCTTAATGTGTGAATGAAAAAAAGAATGCTAAGTACAAATCTGAATTATCTTTTCTTTCAAAGCGACAGTACTAACAATTTTCTCTTCAAAATATGAAAGGAAGACAAAGGCGACACTTTCAACTTCAATTTGAAAACTGCTTTCGATGCTTGAAATATTATCAATTCAAATCAAATACAAGAGTAACAGTGTAATCGACCATCAAACAGAGTAGGATTCTTTTCTTTGACTGAAAACGTCACTTGCGACACTTCCAAATCAAAAGATGACAGTTCTATTAAGCTACTTCTTTGTAAAGGAGAACTATAAATGGCAAAAAATACATAAAAACATTCACAATTCTTTGTACAATGGAGGCTGAATAATGCAAAGGAAGGGAGTTTCAACAGTGGTATACTAATCATAGACAGCAAAACTCCTGAATAAAGCTGAAGAGAGTGAAGAAAAACCAAAATCTGGAGGCAGAAACAGTCTTATCTGATCATCGCACCTGTAACATAGGGAAACAGGGATGCATCTCACCTACTGCACACGGGAGGTGCGATGCATCCAGATTGCCTAAAGGAGACAGTGTGATGGTCCAGGGATGAGACTTTAACTTGGTTTTTGGTCACAGTTTGCAGCTTAGTTCAGGGATTTAGGCTGAGCTAATGATAGTCAGTAAATACAAAGCATAGGGGCTGATCTAATGAGGTTACTTGAGCCACCACCAGGGCAATTAGGATGTTTGCAAATCAATTGTTCAGTTTATAAACAAAACCCGGAGATGGACTGAAGCAGCATTGATCTACTTTGCAGTTGCATGGTAAAAGTAGTTCGAAGGCTAGTTGGCTTGGCTTCAGGCTCCGTCTGTAGTTTATAAAGCAAAAAAATATAAACAAGCAAACAAGCTATTTGATCCCCAACGAAGTCGCCATTTTGTTATCGGGAAATATAGTGTCCATTCAGAGCTGCTAGTCCCACTAAGACGGGTAGCTATCTTAGAAACAAACAAACTAAAGTTACTTGTGATTTCCTTTATGAGAAGTAGATGAGAGAGAAGCAGAGAGTACCAACCTCAATCTTTCACTTGGCTCCTTGCTTGTTTCCTCTCCCCTCTGATAGATCTTTGTCGCTTCTCCCTTGCTTACCCCGCTTCAAAGACCACCTATAAAGTCAAAGCAGCATAATACCATCAAAGCACAGAGATCTACAATCATAAATAATATAGGACCAGATATATATTGACCACACAAATGCATATATCAACTCAAACATACAAGAATGTGGAGGAAAACTCAAATAGCTTTATTGATAGAAAGAGTAGAAGAGAGGATTACAACCCATTGATCTGACCCAGCGTCATCCTCCTAGCATGAAAGCCCTTCTTCACCTCATGAAAAGCTTAGATCACCCAACACTATGATGTTCCACAAAGAAACCAACAGCACTTCCTTACAAAATACAAGATTTTAGCCTTTGGATCTCTGGGATGAGGGATCCATATATAGATGTTTGCAGGTGGGTGAGTCAGCTTCTGGGATTTTGATTAGTGTCCTCTCTCTGATAGTTCTTGGTTCCACTTGGAGATTCATGATCTCTTACTCATCCCTGGGTGAATTCAGAGAGGCAAGTGTCAAATGGGCAGTTTCTAGAAGATTCTCTGGGTTTCCACCTAGCAAACTGCTTCTGCCATTTGTCTACTCTCTCTCATCGCACCCCACAGAAGGGCTTTTCAGTATGCATCGCACTTTTTTCATGTGGCAGGTGAGATGCATCGCACCCTTAGCACTGAGTAGTTTGTATGGTCCAGTTTTGACCAGTTCTGAGCAGTTTTTCATGGAGAACTTCTGGGAGATGATGTAATCAGCTGACCTTGCTCCTTTAGGGTATGAAACAACACTTTTAGGGAATTAGAAGCCCTTGGTTTATGGAAATATGTGATTGGGGTTGCAATGCCCAAATATGTCTATAACAGAGATGAATACCACGGGAAAAACCATGGGTGTCCATAAACCTAGAGCCCGAAAAGCCATTGGTAACTAGATCGAGTCAAGTTTACCTGATCCACCTTAACAATCCCCACATTAAACTTGACTTATGGATATTTACCAAGTCCCATTCATCAACCATATCAAACTTGAGATCTCACATTCCCCCCCAAGCCAGGATACCAGTACACCTGCCACCTTGATACTTGTCCAAGTGGTCCATTCCACAACTTGATGACTCCATGCACCACTGCACTACATGTATACCTCAGCAAGATCTTAAGGCCTTAAAATAATGCATTCTACCATGTAACATTTCTTCCTAAACATCAGGTCTTATAGCTTCTTCGAGAAATGCCTTGGACTAAAAACCTTAGGTCACTCACTCATTACATATTGGCTCCTTCACTCTATACCACTTCATATTCATTCTTTCTCATATATAAAACCGCTCTCTCAACTTCTATATCTTAATCAATCAATACTTGGTGTGTATTTTCAACACTGCCTAGTCCACATAATCTCTCATCACCACAACTCATACCCATGACTCAAACATCATACAAATCTTCTTCTATATGTAGTGGTACTCTAATATACAACTTCCTTGAAATTTCTCTTCTTTCTCTTACTCTATGTTATGTCGAGCTACCAATTAACAAAAATATTATCTAGAGAACTCTTGATTTTACTACAATAATAACCACCACCTCCCTACTCACTGCTTGCTTCCTTGTATTATTTTTCAGATTTTCCTAGACAATTAGTACTTTTCCCTCACTTCTCTAATATGTCTATGCTAGTCCTCTATTTCTCTCATTGATCAACTCTTCTTCCATTATATTTTCATCCTCCCTTAGGCGGAAATTCACTCACATGGGTTGTCTCCTTTGGAGTGATCCGTCATTGGTGAATGGATTCTATGTTATCACTTCTATAGGCATTTAGGGCCTGGATCCCTTTTACATAGATGTGTGTGGGTGACCCAGATCAGTCTTGATTTGTATCTTTGGCATATCACCGTGAAATAGTTTTGTTTCTTTCAATCGTGATAAAGGTCCTTCAAATACGATCTATGACAACAATGCCTCTATCTTCCACAATGAGAATAAGTCTTCATGTTCTTGATTTCAATCTACTTCTCTATTTTAAATGCCCATATCTATTGTTTTCAATTTCCCTTCCATGATCAGCTAAGACTAGAATTTCTCCTCTCTAGTTTTTTGCAATTGATTAGTGTTGTAGCTCCTCATTCATTAAATTATCGCTAACATCATCAAACTTTAGTATGCCAATAGGTGCTAGAGTGCTCATAGCTACTATCAAATTCTCCCAGTTGTATGACATGGAACACATAAGTAAGATAGATTTTATTTCATACACCCTCATATAAAAATTCATTTCATTACAATACCATGGCCCCAATACTATGGGACAATGCCATGGGTTATAAATACCATGGGTGCAAAAAAATTTGAATTGATTTGGTCACACATAAGAATCTCCCACTTGGGACCAAATAGAAGTTTGATCGAATATTTTTGACATTGCTTTTCTCTTATCGCTACTAATCCCTTTCCTAAGATTCCTTTCATCATGTTTGCACTACTCCAGCCAAGGTTCTATAAATCTCTTTCTTATCCCTCGACAATATCTTCATTCACATATTAGCTGGATTTTATGTAGTGTGTATTTTCTCCAATTGTAGCAATCCATCATCTAACACTTCACGAATCCAGTGATATCGAACATTTATTTTTTTGGTCTTAGAATGATATGTTGGGATTTTTGCTAATGAATAGCACTATAACTATCATTATGCAACAAATATTTATCTTGTTTTATTCCCAATTCTCCTAAAAATTGTTGCATCCACAACATCTCTTTGCAAGCTTATGTGGAATCTATGTATTCTGCCTCTGTTGTGGAGAGGATTCTTACTTTCTGTAACCTATACATCCAAGACAATATTGCATCTGCAAATGTATATAAATAACCAATGACGGAATTTCTAGTATCTGCATCTCCATCCATGTTTATATATGTGTAACCTTCAAGAAAAACATTATTATTACCAAAACATGAACAATAATTACTAGTACCCTTGAGCTACCTCAAAATCCACTTTGCTGCTTACTAATGTTGTTTGTTTCGATTTGTAAGGAACCCACTCGCAACTCCCACTTAATGTGTAATATTTGGATGGGTACATACCATGGTGTACATTAAGCCACCAATTGATGAAGCATAATATATTCTACTCATTTCATGATTCTTCTTATCATCATAAGGGCACAAAGAAGTAATAGGTTTGAAGTGTGATGCTGACAATGTACCAACTAGTTTGGCCCCCTTCATATTGAACCTGTCCAACACCTTCTCAATATATTTTTTCTTGTGACAATTGCAACTTCTTTTTTCTTTCTATCACATATAATCCTCATGTGCAATATTTGTTGTGTTAGAACAAAATATTTTATTGCAAATTGAGTACCAAAATATTTCTTCAAACTATTAATCATGTTCTTATCATGTTCAACAATTGGCATATCATCCACATACAATAGTAGTATAATATGCATTTCTTTGGCATACCTCTTGATGTAGACACAATGATCATCCTCTAGCCCTTTGAAGCCATTCTCTAACATAAATGAATCAAGTTTCTTGTAACATTGGCGAGGTTCCTTTTTCCACCCATAAATTCTCTTCTTCAACCTGCAGACAAGGTTCTCTTTACCTTTTACCATGAACCCTTCTCACTATTCCATATAAATTTCGTCCACCTATTCTCCATGAAGAAGAATTGTTTTCACATCTAGTTGTTAACATTCCAAGTCTAAATTAGTAGCAAGACCAAGGATAACTCTTATGGATGGCATTTTAATAATAGGTGAAGTCAAAACATTCTTTTCGAGAAAATCCCTTCACCATCGACCTTGCTTTGTATCTTTCCTTCTCCTCACACTCATGTTTAATCTTGTATACTCTTTATTTGTAGGGCATTTCTTCCTTTTGGAAGCTTTAGTAACTCCTAAATTTTATTTTCCAATAGAGAGTCCATTTCTTTCTTCGACTAAACCTCCAAAGGCAGACTTGGCATGACTTTCTACACATATTTTTATCAGGAAATTCATGCTTCATGCTCAACTCTAGGATTTCATATTCACCAAGCTCTCATATTTACCACTCTGGATCTGATACCAGATGCTAAGTTCATAGAGCACCGAGAGAAGTGGTGGTGTCTAAAGACATCGTTGCTTAA
Organism: Pinus tabuliformis; assembly: GCA_031772625.1. Taxonomy (NCBI): domain Eukaryota; kingdom Viridiplantae; phylum Streptophyta; class Pinopsida; order Pinales; family Pinaceae; genus Pinus; species Pinus tabuliformis. The sequence goes on along the minus strand of CM062815.1, from coordinate 760,259,922 downwards.
TCCCACTTGCCTGCAGGTCGATATAACATGATTTTGTTAAGATTTTAAGTAGGCTACATCAAAGACGAATACCATGGGAAAAACCATGGGTTCCCATAAAGTTGGAGCCCGAAAAAACACCGGTAACTAGACGAAGTGAAGTTTACTTGATCCACCTTTATAGATCTAGGGAATTATCCCTCATTAGTTGTTGAAGACATGAGAGTGGTCTAATAATGAGGTTACGTGACATGGTATAGTCCGGTAATTAACTTTGGGAGATCTGCGATTCAAGTGTTCAAGAGTGGAAATCAACAATTCAACTTGAGAGCTACAACTTTACAAAGCTTATGGGATAGCTTGATGGAGTTCAATCTACTTCATCTTGAAAATTATTAGAGATAGTAATGAAGAGTTTTCTAGACAAGAAGATCAAAGACAAAGGCTTGTTAATTGAGGATGTTGGAGACATTATCTCCTTGTTGTCTTGTGCATATTGAATGATATTCCTCATCATAAAAATTATTTTTAATATAATTGTTATATGAGTTATTTAATTGTGAATTAGTTGGATTTGAGAGATTTTGTCCAGCTAAAATAACTCCTAATCTAATGTTTAGTTAAAATAGTTTTTCTGGATTATGTATTTAAGATAATATTTCTATCTTCTACCAATATTTTTATTTGTCTAATATTTATAATATAAAAATATATTTATATGCAAAAATTTACTGAGTTTTAATTATATGATAAATCTATTACAATATGGTTTTGGTTTTCTAGGATTGACTTATCTTCTTTCTTATATGTTCTTGTTATATGTTTTATTATTGCTTTGTTTCTAATCTTTGTTTTGTAATTGGTTGAAATAGGTAATATGTTATTGTTATATGTTTTATTATTGCTTTGTTTTTAATCTTTTCTTTGTAAGTGGTTGAAATAGGTACAAGGCTTTTAGGAATCATTTAATTCATTGCAGCGATTTCCAAGGAAGCGATGATGAAAAAGAATTTTGCGATTTTGTCGCTTGAAGTCCGTTTAGTGTCATTGATTACTGTGAAAACAATTTTATCGCTTAAAGTTGCTATAATCATCCATTTGCATCTTTCAATTTTTTCTATCTTTTATTTTTGAAGTTTTGTTAGAAAGTAACTCTGCTTTCGGCTGTACTTTCAATTTTTCTATCTTTTATTTTTGAAGTTTTGTTAGAAAGTGTAACCTGTACATTTTGTATCTTAATCATACCAAATTTGGATTTTAGCCCATGGCAATTATCAATTTCCTAGCAGAAACTTGTTTGTGGTCATGTTTTGATTATAAACATTTTTAACGACAATTAAAATTTAACACGATTGCTGTTTGTGATTTTATTACTGAGGTCCGCATAAGGAATTTATTTTATGTTAAGGCAGGTGACTACAGAGCGTGGACAAAAATTATAATATATTAATATTTTGAATTTATATTTAAATGATAATATATTAATATTTTAAATTAATTTTGTTTTTCATAGATTTGTTATGTGAAATTGTTATTCAGCTAATAGAAATTTGATTTTTATATGTTATTTTAAATATTTTTAATAATTATTAGGAAAAAGAATTAGGATTATTGAATTTAGGTTTTTGTGATTATTTTATGGTGATGAATCACATTGAATGATTTGAAATGCGGTTACAAATAATTTTGATGTAATTATGACCCAAAACATGTTTAAAAAATATTGAGATAACTTTGTCCCGAGGATAAACCACATTAATTAATTCAAAACGTATCTTAATAATATAATTAATGCTAAAAATATTTATCTAAAATATCATAAAATAAAATAATATAAACTATTTTAATAATGAAATGAATTATCATATTTTTTTGAATATAGCCTATAATTAAAAATTATATTCTATATATAATAATTTATTTTATTTTTATTTTCTATAATTAACGATGGTAATAATAATTTTAAATAAAATTTGAAGTTTGAAAAACTGAATTGTTGGGTATTTGTAATGGGGAAAATACCAAAACCAAGATTCAAACTAAACACAGAGGCAATGCTCTGTTTTACCTCCACAGGATTTTTATACACAGACAGCTTAAAAAAAATTTCACTGAGTAACAGAGGATTTCACCACCATAAAAGATTTCTATTCATTAAAACAAAAAGAAACTAATACATCCTCTTTTTCTGAGAGGGATTTACCACTGTAAAATCATTTTCATATTCACTGCTGTGAAAAACAACTTACTGCTGTAACAAAAGTTTACATGAGCTTACTGCTGTAAAACAAAATTTACATTCACTGGTGTGTAAAACAACTTACGCTCCACCATTTTCTTTATGCACTTGCAAAACCATACATGGTTTTCCTTCACCTCTGTTTTTCAATGCCCACACAAAAACATTACAACATATTTGTGCACTGCTGTGCATACACCCTCTGGTTCTTCTTACTGCCGTAAAAACCAGTTTTCTCTTTACTCCCGTGTGCAATACATACCAAAAAAAAATTCACGCCCTGTTCTTGTTTTTCTACACACTGCAGTGTGTTTCCCCTTTTTAAAAAAAAATGAGCAAGACCCAAGCATATATGTTTTTGCTCGCCATATAAAACATAATACAAAAAAAATATTACCGTGGCCTTTCTTTTTTTTACACTGCATATGGTCAACGCTCGATTTAAAATATAACACACATAAAATTTATGCCCATACCTCCCGCATAAAAGAAACATTAAAACTTCACCTACGCATATGACAGTTCATTAATTAAAACGTATGGTCAACCATGCTTTTAATTTACTCCACGCAAAATATGATTTGACCTTGGTTTGTATGCAGCTTCAATGGATCAACGGACGAAAATACGGGAGCAGATCCTACGGACGAGAAGGATATCGGAAGCCCTCACATGAGTGAACGATATCTCCCGATGGGTCAAAGTTGAGTACGTCAGGTGAGACCCACGTGCCTTCACCAAAACGCATCGGAGCACAACCATACGGAAACCACTTTTCATGGATGGTGGTGCGATATGATCCTGGGCAGTTTTGTGGTTTTGTTTGGTGGTTTTAGGCTGCATACATAGCGCGTTGAAATTATATTTTCAACACTCCCCTTTAATTTCAACTGCTGGGCATTCGGTCATACCCAAACACTTCCTCAAAAATTCAAAGCTTTTCTGATCCAGTGGCTTTGTCAAGATGTCCGCAACCTGTTCTTGAGTCCTGCAGTGTTCTAGGACAATTTCTCCATTGTTCACCAATTCTCTGATGTAGTGAAACCTTGTATCAATGTGCTTCGTTCTCTTGTGAAACACTGAATTCTTTGACAATGCAATAGCTGAGCTATTGTCACAAAATATCACTGTCGCTTTTGCCTGCTCTTGGCCTAAGCTTCTCAACATTCTTCTCATCCACACTGCCTGACATGCTGCTGCTGTAGCTGCCACATATTCAGCCTCTGCTGTAGACAATGCTACAATGGACTGCTTCTTAGAAGCCCATGAAATGGCTCCTGAACCCATATGAAAAACATAACCGGAAGTGCTCTTCCGATCATCTACACTTCTAGCCCAATCGCTATCAGTGTAACCAACCAAATCTGAATGTTCTGAGACACTATATAATATGCCAAACATTTTGGTACCTTTGACATACCTCAAAATTCTCTTTGCTGCCTGCCAATGTGCCTCCTTTGGTCTCTCCATGAACCTGGAAATTAAACTAACAGCATACATTAAATCAGGCCTAGTTGCTGTTAGATACATAAGGCTGCCAACAATACTTTTATACAAGCTAGGATCAAAATCCTTGCTGCTGTCCTCTCTGCTGAGCTTTAATCCCATCACTGTGGGAGTGATTGCTGCCTTGCATTCTTCCATCTTAAATCTGCTCAAAATTTGATTTACATATCTTGCTTGAGATATAAAAATTCCTTTTTCATTTTGCTCTACTTCTATGCCTAAGAAGTATCTCAAGAAACCCATATCAGTCATTTCAAATTCATCCTTCATCACTGATTTAAAATTCTTAATGAGCTGATCATCATTACCTGTGAAAATCACATCATCAACATATAAGACCACAATCAAAATTTTACCATCCTTTTCCTTGATGTAGACTGTGGTTCTCCTTCACATTTTTCAAATTCATTCTCCAATAGATATGAATCTATCCTGCTGTACCATGCTCTTGGCGCTTGCTTCAGCCCATAAAGAGCTTTCTTCAATTTGCACACTTTGTGCTCTTCACCTTTCTTCTCATATCCGAGAGGCTGTTCCACATAGACCTCTTCCATTAACACTCCATTTAGGAATGCTGATTTCACATCCATTTGGTAGACTTTCCATTTGTTTTGAGCTGCTATGGACAGCACTGCTCTCACGGTTTCCATTCTTGCAACCGGTGCGAAAGTCTCCTCATAATCTCTCCCATACTGCTGCTTGTAGCCTTTGACAACCAGCCTTGCCTTGTGCCTTTCAATCTTGCCTTCAGCATTTCTTTTGGTCTTGTAGACCCATTTCACACCAATGACTTCTTTGCCTTTTGGTAGCTCAACCAAATCCCATGTTTTGTTTCTCTCTATGGCATTCATCTCCTCATCCATAGCTTCTATCCATTTCCTATCTTTAATAGCTTCTTCAAAATGAATAGGATCATCAACATGACAATACAAGGCAAATAAGGAATTCATTCCTTCTTCATAAATTTCACTTAGATTTCTAAACTTCTTACCTCGTTCACTTGGTGTGCAAGTGCTTGAAGATGCACTTGAATTTCCTCCTTGTGGTGTGCTTGGAGAAGCACTCTCATTGATCCTCAATGGTGTACCTTGTTGTCCTTGTGTTGGCGCTGCTGTTTGGGGATTCATTTCAGCCACTTCCTCTTCATCTTCATCATGAGACAAACAGTGTTTAACATTAACTGTCTTCTCTATGCTTCCATCCCAAGCTTCCTCTTCTATGAGTTGAACATCCCTGCTGACAAAGAACTTCTTGGTAGATGGAATGTACAGCCTGTAGGCTTTAGATTCATCACTGTATCCAATGAAGATGCATTTCTCCCCTTTGCTGTCCAACTTCCTCCTTAGCTGATCTGGTATGTGTGCATAGGCCACACACCCAAAAACTCTCATGTGGGTGACTCCTTGCTTTCTCCCACTCCATGCCTCTTCTGGCACCTTGTTCATGACTGCTTTTGTAGGACACCTGTTCAATATATAAACTGCACAATGTACAGCTTCAGCCCAATACTCATTTGGCAAATGCTTTGCCTTTAGCATGCTCCTCGCCATATCCATGATGGTCCTGTTCTTCCTTTCAGCAACTCCATTTTGCTGTGGGGTGTACCGAGTTGTGAACTGTTTATGTATTCCATTTTCTCTACAAAACTTTAGGAATTCATTGGAGATATACTCACCTCCTCTATCAGTTCTCAATACTTTTATGTGCAACCCGCTTTGGTTCTCCACAAGTGCTTTGAAATTTTGGAATTTCACAAACACTTCACTTTTGTTCTTGAGGAAATATATCCATGTTTTTCTTGTAAAATCATCAATGAATGTTAGGAAATATTGGCTGCCAGCTAATGATGGAGCTTGCATTGGCCCACATAAATCTGAGTGGATGATTTCTAAGGGTGCCTTTGCCCTTATGCTCTTCCCTGATGGAAAACTTTCTCTATGTTGTTTTCCCAATATGCAGCCTTCACATAGGCTGTCCGGCTTCTCTATCAATGGCAATCCTCTTACCATTCCTTTTCTGCTCAACAAATTTAGACCTCCAAAATTGAGATGACCAAATCTCAAGTGCCACAACCAATTCTCATCCTTTGGCACGCTTTGGAAAGCCTCTTGGGTAACTGCTGCAATTTCATTTTTGTTTTTCAAATCTGCCCTGATCCTCAAGGGGAACATCCTGTTCCTTGTCATCTTCACTTCAGCAATGCATCTTTTGCTGGGTGGTATATCCATGATGGTGCATACATCATTTTTAAAGAAAACATTGTACCCCTTATGGACAAGCTGTCCAACACTCAAGAGGTTACATCTCATTCCGGGGACATAGTATACATCTGCTATGGTTTTCTTTTCTCCTTGCTTTGAAAGTATTTTTATTTCTCCTTTTCCCATAACAGACACTTTACTATCAGTTCCTAGTGTGACTTCTAATTTCACATTTTTATCTAGGGCAGAAAAGAAGGCTATGTTTCCGGTCATATGGTTGCTGCAACCTGAGTCTAAAAACCATATGTCCTCACTATGTGTTTCAGCCATGTTACAAGCTAATAGGACATTTTCTTGACTGTTGTTTTCTCTTGTAACATTTGCATTTTGTCTGCTGTTCATGTCATGTTGTTTCTTTCTACAATCACTAGCATAATGTCCATACTTTTTGCAATAATAGCATTGAACATTAGATTTATCATACCTTTGTCCTTGAGCATGATGTTGATCTCTTTGTTGGCTGTTGCCTTGACCTTGGTTCTGATTTGGATTGCTGCCTCTTCCTTGTGCATTTGATGAGCTGTTCCTTCCTCCTCTGTTCTGGCTTCTCCCTCTTCCTCTTCTGTTTCCTCTTCCTTGACCTCTTCCTCTTCCAAAGGACATCTGGGTCTTGAAGGCTTGCTCTAGAGATGAGTTTTCATTCCTACTCAACCTCTGCTCATGAGTTATCAGAGATGCATGCAGCTCATCAACTGAATATTTTGAGAGATCCTTTGTCTCTTCAATGGTTGTGACTATGGCATCAAACCTTGAGGGTAAGACTCTCAATATTTTCTCCACTATTCTTCTATCTTCAATTGTTTCTCCATGAGTTCTCATTTGTGTGACTACTCCAATCATATGAGTGAAGAATGTGTCAATGTTATCTGACTCCTTCATGTTCAAGTTTTCAAAATCCTTTCTCAGCATTTGCAATTTTGCTGTCTTCACTCTCTCCATGCCTTGATAGGCTGTCTTGAGAGTTTGCCATGCTTCATGTGATGTTGTAGCTGCTGCTATCCTTGGGAATATACTCTGGTCCACTCCTTGATACAACAAGACAATGGCCTTTGCATCCTTCTTCCTATTGAGCTTCAACTGATCCTTCTCTCCCTGAGTTAATGCATTGAACTCAGTTTCATCTGCTGGTTCCTCAAACCCATATTCTACTAGTTCCCATATATCTTGAGCGATGAACAAAGCTCTCATGGTTATAGACCAGTAGTCATAGTTCTTCCATTAAAGTGTGGGAGCTGGGTGTTGAACATACCCATGCTTGTGCTTGCCATTCCTTGCATCTTGAACTATGGTTTTAAATCCTTGACTGTGATTTTTTTTTAAAACTGACTGTCTTCAGCAATAACAAGAGAAATGCTTTTGGGGAATACCTGAATCCTTCGCTGTCTGAGTCTTCTGTCTGCCTGAGAAGTTTTGACTGATGCAACCACACCTTCCTTCAGCTTCTTTGAGTCTTCAAAGAGCATGGACTAGCTCTGATACCACTGTTGGGTATTTGTAATGGGGAAAATACCAAAACCAAGATTCAAACTAAACACAGAGGCAATGCTCTGTTTTACCTCCACAGGATTTTTATACACAGACAGCTTAAAAAAAATTTCACTGAGTAACAGAGGATTTCACCACCATAAAAGATTTCTATTCATTAAAACAAAAAGAAACTAATACATCCTCTTTTTCTGAGAGGGATTTACCACTGTAAAATCATTTTCATATTCACTGCTGTGAAAAACAACTTACTGCTGTAACAAAAGTTTACATGAGCTTACTGCTGTAAAACAAAATTTACATTCACTGGTGTGTAAAACAACTTACGCTCCACCATTTTCTTTATGCACTTGCAAAACCATACATGGTTTTCCTTCACCTCTGTTTTTCAATGCCCACACAAAAAACATTACAACATATTTGTGCACTGCTGTGCATACACCCTCTGGTTCTTCTTACTGCCGTAAAAACCAGTTTTCTCTTTACTCCCGTGTGCAATACATACCAAAAAAAAATTCACGCCCTGTTCTTGTTTTTCTACACACTGCAGTGTGTTTCCCCTTTTTTTTAAAAAATGAGCAAGACCCAAGCATATATGTTTTTGCTCGCCATATAAAACATAATACAAAAAATATGGCCTTTCTTTTTTTTACACTACATATGGTCAACGCTCGATTTAAAATATAACACATATAAAATTTATGCCCATACCTCCCGCATAAAAGAAACATTAAAACTTCACCTACGCATATGACAGTTCATTAATTAAAACGTATGGTCAACCATGCTTTTAATTTACTCCACGCAAAATATGATTTGACCTTGGTTTGTATGCAGCTTCAATGGATCAACGGACGAAAATACGGGAGCAGATCCTACGGACGAGAAGGATATCGGAAGCCCTCACATGAGTGAACGATATCTCCCGATGGGTCAAAGTTGAGTACCTCAGTTGAGACCCACGTGCCTTCACCAAAACGCATCGGAGCACAACCATACGGAAACCACTTTTCATGGATGGTGGTGCGATATGATCCTGGGCAGTTTTGTGGTTTTGTTTGGTGGTTTTAGGGTTTTGTGGTTTTGTTTGGTGGTTTTAGGCTGCATACATAGCGCGTTGAAATTATATTTTCAACATGAATGTGAAAGGAATAATGGATAATCTGTGTAATAAATTGATGTCTACTGCGTTGATTATATTGCTGCGATAATGTACTACATAGTACATACTGATTCGAAGAATTCGGCCGGTCCGACCATTTTCTTTAATCCGCCTGGCCTTTGACTCCCCTTTCATACCAGTTTTTCCTATTGCTTCTGTCTTCGATTTTCTCCCGAGAAAGCATGGTGTCGGCGGACTGTACCTATAATATCTCATGTAATGCTGCTTCCATGGTGATAGAGAAAAATACATGGAGTCGTTGAGAAGAAACACTCTCTCTCCCCATTTTTTAGCAGTATGGGCGATCAGCCTCATTCCCGTAGCCCTCAGCTCCCCCGTATGCCAGTTTTGCCTACGACTTTTGTCTTCGACGGATTCAACGGAACCAACTTGATCTTGGCGGCAGATGCTTCACTCATTCGCTCCCAATCCGCGGTCGCCCTCACAGATCTAACGCATTGGAAACTCGGCCGGGCGTTGTATTCAACTCCAGTGCAGATGAAAACCAACGACACACTTTCCTCCTTCAGCACTACCTTTGTTTTTAGCATGGTGCATCCCCCCTCTGACGAAGGCGGGCACGGAATGGCCTTCTTCGTCACACCCTACAAAACTCTCACGGGCAGTCTGCAATCTGAGTATCTGGGCTTACTAAACATTACTAGCAACGGGAACCCAGACAATCACTTGTTCGCAGTGGAGTTCGATACGGTCCATAGTGTTGAATTGGATGACCCCAATGACAACCACGTTGGCGTGGATATCAACAGCCTCATCTCGGTGAAAACCGCGCTGGCTGGATATTGGAATGGGGAAGACTTCCATGGATTGAGCCTCAACAGCGGACACAACATAGAGGCCTGGATAGATTACAACCATCTACAGAGTCAGCTCAACGTTACCATAACGTTGGCCGGCTTGCCAAGACCGCAGAAGCCGTTAATATCTCAGAAAATCAATCTGCGGAGCGTTCTGCAAGAAAAGATGTTTGTTGGCTTTTCAGCGGCTACGGGGAATTTCATAGCAGACCATTACGTTCTCGCGTGGAGCTTCACAACAGAAGGCACGGCACCCCCGCTCGACATCTCTCGTCTCCCTTCGTTTGATCACAGGCATGACAAGCATCCGAGAGTGGGGTTCATATTTGGCATTACAGTAACCGCTCTGGTTTTATTGATATTCTCGCTGGCGGTTGCAGTTTGGTTTCTTAAAAAAGCCAAGTACAGAGAAACGATCGAAGAATGGGAGGAAGAGTTCTGGCCTCATAGATTCGCTTACAAGGATCTAAGCATCGCCACGAATGGGTTCAAAGACGAGAACATTTTGGGGCAAGGGGGTTTTGGCAAGGTGTACAGAGGCGTTCTCCCGTCCAGCGGCCAGGAAATCGCAGTGAAATGTATGACGAAGGAGTTCACGGAGGGAATGAAGAGTTTCGTGGCAGAGATCTCCACCATGGGCCGAATGCAGCACAGGAACCTGGTTCAGCTCCGGGGGTGGTGCAGGATGCAGAAGCAGCTATTCATCGTTTACGACTACGTGTCCAACGGTAGTCTGGATAAGCTCATATTTGGGAACCTGAAAACCATCCTGCCATGGCCTCAGAGATACGCGATCTTGAAGGGTGTGGCTGCGGGGCTGCTTTATCTGCACGAAGAATGGGAGAAGAGGGTCATCCACAGAGACATCAAGTCGAGCAACGTGCTGTTGGATTCGGAGCTAAACGTGCGGCTGGGGGATTTCGGCCTCGCCCGGCTGTGTGAACACAGTGAAAACCCGCAGACGACTCGAGTGATGGGAACGTTGGGGTACATAGCGCCGCAGCTCACATGGACAGGGAAGGCTACGCCGAGCTCGGACGTGTTCAGCTTTGGCGTTCTGCTGTTGGAAGTGGCGTGCGGGAGGAAGCCCGTGGATCTATCCTCCGGCGACGAACGAGTGGTTTTGGTGGAGTGGGTTCGGGAGCTATACGCCCAAGCGAGACTGCTAGATGCGGCGGATGCGAAGCTGGGGAATGAATACGACGCAGGCGAAATGGACAAGGTGTTGAAACTAGGATTATTGTGCTCCAATACCGAGCCCGAGGCAAGGTTAGGGATACGGAGAGTGTGTCAAATTCTGGCAGGTGAAGCTACGCTCCCTGACGTCCATATGGCTGCATTTATGGATGAGTGTAGTGTAGAAGTTACTGAGTGTGCCGCAATCGCTGATCCTCAGGACAGGCTTCTTGAAGAAACTCTGAGGGGAAGCCGGTCAAACGGATGGCTCAATTCAACATCTCTAAGCGACGTTCCGGTGTGATGATAAAAGTAGAAAGAAAACTTCGCCAAAATTCTGTGAGGGTTTTAGTTCATGCCGCAGCGAGATGATGTCAGCGAAACACAAGTCCAGTTACTTGAGTGCAGACCCTTTTTTTTTTGAAGTTTGTATGTATCAAGGCCTATCAAAATAAAACTAGCAACACTCCGATAGAATGGTAGATGAGTGTACTGTGATTTAGAACGGTAGATGAGTGTAGAGTGATTTAAAACTAGCAACACTCCGATAGAACGGTAGATGAGTGTACTGTGATTTAGAACGGTAGATGAGTGTAGAGTGATTTAGAGGTACATTGTAAGAAATAAGGTTGTGGATGGGAAGAAATGAAAAGTCAAGAGGTCAGAGTAATGTACTCTGAGTAATGAGTAATGGGAAGAAATTGGAATATAGATATTTTAAAAGAAATTTTGCATTCAAAATAAATAATTGGAACAAATTATTTAGGTAAAATTGTTAATTGGAATAAATTAAAATAATTTAGGCAAAATTGTTAATTGTAAGTGATTGCTTTGAGTGTACTATTTATGTGACAAGCAAACCCATTTGAATATACTGAAAGAATTTGTAAGGGTATAAAAGTTAATAATCATATTTATTGGTGGGAAAGTTTTCTTTGGTGTAAATATCTCTACTTGCTTTCATCTATGTTGTCTTTATTACATTATTTTAATTGTAAGGTATTTTAGTTTATTGTATCTCAAATCTTGTTTGATCAAACTTATTCTTTAAGTAAATAATTGGAATATATGCCAGATTATTAAACAATATAATTTGGAGATGTGTTATTTTTTTCAGAATCTAAAATGTTAAAGGGGTTTTTTGTTATTTTTTTTATTAGGGTGAATTGGTTTTTTTATTTAATATTTTGGGAAATTGTCAAAAAAATATAATTTGGAGATGAGTTATTTTCATCATCTAAAATGTTAAAAGGGATCTTTTGTTATTTTTTTTATTATGGTGAATTGGTTTTTTTATTTAATATTTTGGGATTGTTGCGCAAATTACTAATTGTTTTTATTATTGTCTCATAAGTTCTTATCATATTCCATGCCATTTCTATGATTATGTCATGGTTTGAACCTCCTCATTGTTAGGTTTTATTTTTATAGTTGAATGGCGTATACTTTTTTTTGGCATTGTTCATGTCTTATTATATGGGAACCTAATGCACCGAAGATAATAGCAATTTAATTTTACATTCAAATATACAGTTTTTTAGAGTTGTGAATCCATGTTTTTCATGTTTACATTCAAATATACAATTTTTTAGAGTTGTGAATCCATGTTTTTCATGTTGCATTTCTTTTTAGACGGACAAAATCTTGTTATATAGGGTATCATCATGCTTATAATTTTGATCTTCTCTACAAAAACAATCTCTCCTAGGACTATCTTTGTTTGAGCTAAAAACTTTTGGTAGTCAACGGAAACATTGATATTAAGTAGTATATCACTAAAAATGTTATGTCAATATGATTTTGAGGGACATGAAGAGTGTGAGATCAAACTTATATAAGTTTTGCTTTTGATTGTTCCTCTTTTGGCAGTAGTGGCTTGAATTGAGGATTTTGTTACCACCCATTCAACTCTATATAAGAACTTGAAATAGTAGGAAGACATCCATATGACATTAGAAGTTGCTTCATTATAAGGTTTCTTTAATAAAATGCTTTAAATTGCCTCTTTGTTGGTTGCTACAATATAAGGGCATCCACATGCTGTGATCTTCATCAATAATGAGGACATTTACAAGCATTACAAGCATTATCTTATCAAGTGTCATAATCCATTATACATTTTTCTATCTCGTTTAATGTTCAATGGGGAATTAATTGTACTTTGAAGAAGATATTTGAAATGGTTTTTCTTAGAATAATCCTTAGGTTTCTTCAACGTTTAATCTCATGACAAAATAAGAAACTTTCCATTTTTTGTAATGGGGAACCATGCATATTTTATTTTTTTGTGCCTTAGTTGAATTTCAATGCAGCACAAGTTGCAATAATATGGGTAAAATCGTAAAAAAAATATAGCTAGCATAGTGTAGTTGAAGAGTTTAAATAGTTCAAGAAACTTTGCATAGCAATAACATAGAAGATAACATATGAATACACCATGTTATTGTCTTTTTCTCATCATACCAAGTTCTTGGAGCTTTTGCATCTTGTAAAGAATAAGGGAACAAAAGGAGTGTAATATAACATGCACATTTTCTTCTTTTCGGTTTTCATTAAAGTTGACCATATTGCAGAATTTCCAATTGCATGGGTAAAATCATTAAAAGGAACTAGCTAGAACAAATTACAGTTAAAGATCATAAATAGTTGTGGACCACACTGCAAATGTTGCCTCTCCACCATGGCCCTTTTCAAATTCTGCCTCTAAGGTCCCAAATTTTGTAATTGGTGAGTAGCTCCAACATTGGTAGATATATAAGGCCAACATTTTCCTAATGGTGGCATGTTCTCTCCCTTTTTAAGCTACTCTCCATTTCGTTTTGAGCCCTAATGTCTTGTCCACAAACAAGGGAGGTAGTTTCCAAACCAATTTGCATAGCTACTTGAAGAAAATTACCAGTCTCTACGTATCTGTGAATCATTTTGACTCTCAATGAATAATCTATTCAGCTAAAAAAATCCATTAAATTCTATGATCAAAGCTACAATATCGACTTGATAATAGGGTCGTAGTACTAGGCTTCACACTACCCTTTAGAATCATGAATAGTAGAATTGAAAATTAAAGGCATCATTCATAGTTGTGATTTGAAGGGATTAAACCAATTTAAATGGTGGTTAATTTAACCAGTAATTATTATTGGTTGAGATATTTCCTTAAGAAATATTTGGGGCATTTTCTCTCATTGTGAAGATGGTGCTTAAAGTGTTAGGTGGTAAGGTTTTAGTTTGGAGTGTGTGGGATCAAGTTCCTCTACAAGCGAAGAAGATGAGGAAGTGGGTTGTGCCAATTGCTCTATTACTACTCATCATTCTCACATTTATCTTGCATCATAATCCCCATCTTAGAGCCAATGCGCAGGAAGCGAGCCTTGCAGATGAGAATGCTAGTCCTCCGAAGGTGGAGGAAAGCATAGCTGGAGCCATTCCATATGCACTCTCTACTCATGCAAATGTTGCACAGATGGAGTCAAAGTCTATTTCCCAGAAGAAATTGTAGGGCATTGCCTATAAATTGGAGTTGTAGGCAGAGGTTTCGTGTTTGATGGATATCCTCATCAACTCTCTCTACATCAAAATTGATATGTTCTTGCGATAACTCATCTCAAATGTCTCAAATGTTTTGGTTTTTTGGCTCTCATAAACAAGAATGTGTTAGGAGAAGGCGACAATACCACGCCTGACATCAAGATCAATTTGGATAAAGAAAAAAAATACTTTCAATCCGAGATTGTGGGATAGGAATAACTAAGGAGGACCATTATCTATATGTATGTATGTATGCATGCATGTATATGTATATGTATGTATACATTTACATATACATACATACATACATACATACATACATCCATACATCCATACATGCATGCATAGAGATAACAATTTTACCTGATGAGGGTGAATCCCAACAAAGACCGTGGGCTGAGGTGTTGCACCCACCACCTTGTTATAGATAAAGAAGTAAATATTGGTGGTGGCATAGTTGTCTTTTGCATGCATAAGCATGAAACTTGATCTCAAGGTGGAGATGATGGCTTATGAACTTGTGTTTTTCCTTTGCTGTGATTTGTTTTCAAGGATGTGTAGGGAGACAACAATGAGACCCCTATGTCGGGAGCAATGGTTGGGAGGAACGTGTTGAGAAATCTATATCACAACACTTACAATGATTCCTCTTACTTGATAATTTCTTGTGATGTTATATTAACTTCTTCTTCTATTTCCTATTATTCTCTCTTGCATCAAACAATTACCAAAACTATAAAACTATGAAGATCATAAAAAAAATGAACACAAGATGCAGGCTCTGAGCCATATCAAAACCACTATCTTAATGGAAAACCCGGTCCAAATCATTCTCTTCTTATAAAAACAACTTCAAATGAGAAATCCAAGACCAAAAAACCTAGACCAAGGCCTCCTCCAAGCACCAAGTGAGCCCTCGAAGAAAAACCCTTCCAACTAGTTAAAGTCAAACCAAGTGAACAAGGGTAAAACCCATCCAGAACAACTGCTAACTCAAAATTTTAGTCCCTAACATCTAAATTTCGGACCTACTATAGATTTGCAACTCCCCCCTACAACATCTCATAATCTCACACGTGTGAAATAAAATAGTCCAAAAACTAGATTAGAACTTCAATCTTCCTTCCTCCTTGCTTCAACTTATCTCTCCTTTGACTTTCTTGGCTTCTTCCTTGAATTTCTCACTCTGCTATTGAACATTGAACTTCTTATTAGAAGGTTTTCTAATGAGGTCGAAATCACTTGTATTTATACCCTTTTCAAGGAGTCGAATAACCTCTTCTAGAAAGACATGGACTTGTAGGACCAACTTGGTCTTGGAGGTCAATATTGACAATTTTGACACAAAAATAATTCCTCTTTCTTGTTATAAATAGCCCAAAAGGGTCTTATACACAGAACAAAGACTCTCTTGACTCATGACACATCTATTATTGACTTGAAAAACCCAAGGGATATGAAATGCATCCTAGACCTAGATGACCATTTAAATAGAGTGTGAAACCCATGCTTGAAAAATAATTATTTTATTTCTTCTTTTGATAGATATATAAGATATGTAGGATGGAATGAATACAATGACAATTTTGAAGACTGAACATGGTTACATTTTCAACACCTCCTTTTAACTAGAGAGGTATTCATAATTGTACAACCGGTACAAGGACTCTGTGAAGAGTTCTCATAAGAAGAGTATCATAAACATCATGCACAATGTTAGGGATATAAATACCATCTAGGCTAACTTCCATGGTATCAACCCATCTAGGTACTATATAGGATACCTACCAATGTACTATCCCAACAAGCATACAAGTTTAATCTAGGCTACTTGCCAAGACACTAGGTGTCATCTAGGCTACCTGCTAAGACACCAACCTTAACAGGGTTCTATGTATCATCTAGGCTAACTGCCAAGATACCAACTCAACAAGGATCCAGGTGTCATGTAGGCTACCTGCCAAGACACCAGGTTTCAACTAGGCTACATGACTTATAGTTTTTTGGGCATATGGTATTGATAAGGCATGGCATTGGCCCATGGTATTGTAAGGAAGCTTATTTACATAGTAATAATCTCTATAGTAAAGTGGATGTAAATATTGTTTAATGGCGGTGAATCCCAACACAAATTATGCGTTAAGGTGTTGTACCTGCCAGCCTGTTACAAGCAAAGGAGTAAATCTTTGGAGTGGCGTGGCTGTCCCTTTGCATACATGAACATGCAACTTGATCTCAAGGTGGAGTTGATGGCTTACAACATAATGTGTTTTTCGTGTGGTGTGATTTGTTTTCAAGGTGTGTAGGGAGGCAAAAACTAGACCCCCTGTGTCAGGAATAATGGTTGGGAGGAAAGTGTTGAGAAATATATATGGGAACACTTAGGATGATATCTCTTACTTAATAATTTCTTATGATATTATATTAACTTTTTCTTCTATTTCCTAATATTTTCTCTTACATCAAACAATTAGCAAAACCATAAAATAATGAAGATCATAAAGACAATGAACACAAGATGTAGGCTCTCATCCAGGGAAAAACCCCTATCTTAAGGGAAAATGTTAGAGGTCTATTTGGGTACTTCACTACCAACATTCAGATCAGTACTTTTAGGGCTCATCAAACCCTAATTCAGTTGCTACATGCCCTAGACAAGTCATAACATTGAATGCCATCATTCTTGAGAGTTTCTTGGCGTGAAGACATCTTGAACAGACTCCTTGAGGGACGAATGCAGCCTTGGTTAGAGGTAAATGCACTGCATAGCACTTAGGCCCATTCAAGCCTACTCTGCAGAGCACCTAAGGCCACTTTGACCTACACTGGGCAAGATTGAGCGAAATCTTCATAGGGTTCTAAGAGTATTCCTACATTCTAGACCATTTTAGAATATTCCCACTTATTATCCTCTCCTATGAGCTCAAAATTAGATATGGAATGAGTCAAATAACCTCATATCCTCTCATCCCTTCCTCCATGGAAACTAAATCCCAAATTGGAAAGCCATTCAATGCCCAATTTATGACAAAACCACCTCCATTTCCCTACAAATTGAGCACTCATCATCGTGATTAGGGGCTGAACTTTGAAGAATTTGTGAGGAGATATTGTTGGTTTGAGGTTTGAGATTGTAAGCAAGTATTATTATACTGCTAGAGTGTTGTGCTTTTGGTGTGATGAAGGATGGAACTCAAGCTAAATGAGTGACATAGGATCAGAATTCTTTGGTTGTAACTCTTCCTTCTAATTAATAAAGTTGTTTACACCTTTTCCCATATTCTTGTCTATATGTATGATGATTATATGTGTAAATGATTTTGATTCCATTTTCTTATAGTAGATAGATCTCTTTCTTTGATTGGTTTTGGTCCTTTGTCTATGATTGCAGGTACTTATCGAGCGAATTTAGTTCGAGAAGGCGCGACGAGAGCTATTCAAAGGAGACAAAAGGAAGCAAAAGATAACAAGTAGGTCCCTTGCCTTATTTATCTTCTATAGGAAAAGGTTAAACTCTTTAAATCTATTGTTCTAGGTGTAGCTACCCACCTAAGGAAATTGTGTTTATCCGTAGATCCAAAATTCCACATAACACCCCGAGAAAAACAGGGAGACCTATAAAGAAAACAAAGAAATGTAACTAGCACGAGGTCAGGAGATGGTAAAAGATGGGAGTCATAAGAGGATGCATCTGATCATCCAAACAAAAATCACTAAGGTAGATGAAACATAGTAAAATGAAAACTAAAAACCAAAATAACCCTCTGCCTCAGAAATATCACATAAACCTCGGCACCCAACCTAAGATCTGGCCCATCAACTGCGTGGCTACCCCACACTTGCTCCATGCAACATTTGTCTCCAAAACATTCAACACCACGAGGTCCTAGGTCAGCCATTTTTGTTTTTGTCCAAATTTCATACCAATCACCACCTCCCTTTTCCCCTATTTGGATGTACATGCCTAGGAACTTATATCAATTTATTGGAAACTTCAGTGAGACTTATTGAACTGATCGTTAGTAAGTAACCATCCCACCTAACATCCCTTACAATCTCTTTTGCATATGATAATTCAAGAACATAACTCTTAAACGTACCAACAATACCTTCTCGGCAGGGACATAACAACTACAATGGCACTTGTTACATTTTACTAAGATTTCAAACTATTTATTTATTTGTTAAGTTTTATAATTTTAAATAATTGGAATGATAATATTTTTATAAATAGTTTAGTTTATTCTTGTATACAACTATTTTTTTGAATTTGAATGATTATATATATTTATATAAGGATACACAACCGTTAAATCCAATGATATATATTCACACCTACATAACATTTAATGCACTACTATGCGATGTATATTTTTTTCCTCAGTACATGGTGTACCAACCATGTAGATAAAAAATGTAACCTCTTTCAGTTAATGGTACTTTGGCCACTTATTAATCTATACTATTAGGTTGACTTGACTCAGACATAGAGTTAAAGTTGTTTATTCTAGAGTACATTGTTTTCATGCATGTGGTATTATTGATCCATGGTATTGCATGTAATGAAGCCTATAAATACACTAGGAAACCACCATTGTAAGGTTCATTTTGATCATGCAATAAATATATTACAATATGTTTTTTCCCTTATTGTGGTTTGCCAAAATTATTTTCTTGTCATGGTTTATGCATGTTTTTGTTATGCGTGACAAGTTTCTTATCATTTATTTCTCTTATATTTTTATCTCTAACAATTGATGTCAAAGCCAAGAGATCATGGCCTAGAAAAAGTGGTTGTGGTACCAAATGTTGGGGCATTATATGTTGAGCTTAAATTAATAGAGAGAGGCCCAATTGGGATCTGATTGTGGATTCAATTGGCATGAGAGAAAATAAAGGTTTGGTAGGGTGTTATGTAGCCACAAAAGCAAGATTTTTAGAGGAGATCACTTGGTGTGCCAAAGCATGAGAAT
Source organism: Pinus tabuliformis (assembly GCA_031772625.1). Taxonomy (NCBI): domain Eukaryota; kingdom Viridiplantae; phylum Streptophyta; class Pinopsida; order Pinales; family Pinaceae; genus Pinus; species Pinus tabuliformis. The sequence continues at coordinate 760,240,795 of CM062815.1, read as the reverse complement.
GATAGCATAAGTGCCATGAAAACAGAAAAAAGGAAAATAATATTGGAGATGGAAATTTGTAAACTAAATGGGAATATGACTAAAAGAGTTAGTTAAGCAATTGTACCCTTGCTGGTAAAGTCTAGATGTAGACCTAGGTGTTAGTTAAACTTGATTCAATCATAGATTCAAAATTGTTTAGTCTATTCATGACCCATGGTATTGTACGAAATGAAGCCTATAAATAGGATAGGAAACCTCGATTGTAAGGTGTATTTAGACTATGTAATAGATCTACTACAATTTGGTTTTTCCTTGACTGGGATTTTCCCAAAAGATTTGTGTCATGGTTTATATATATTTTTCAAGGAAAATCATTTTCTCTCTCAACCCAAAGGTGAGAGTGAGGGTCAATACAAAAATATTGATAGGCACATAGCCATTACATCAATGTTTCTCATCTTCATGTCACTGGAAGGGAATTGAACCTAGGTGTGGGATATAACAACCATTCTATACAACCACACTATTGATTTCTGGTAGCATCGGATGTGCTCTAAGCCTCAAAATTTGTAGGAAGGCTAGGACACATGTATTCCACAATACCCAAAAATCGTTTTGGGAAATTCCACTTGGAATCCATTTTATTAAAATAATTAATTCTTTTTAATGGGTGCCTAAGTCTTAACTTAGGAAATTAAAATAATCAAAGGGTATTAATCTAACTATGGGTGAAACTTATAGAACAAGACAAGGATCAAGCCAAAATGATCTAAGCCATTGATTAGGATCTAATCTATGTCATTGGTTCTCAACAGAAGGATTATAAGAGGAGGCTTGATGGGAATTTAGAAGACACATTGAGTTGAGATCAGAAGATCGAATTTATGAAGCGGAGCAGTTGCTGAGGCGAGAATTCGAAGTGATATTTTGCAGTGAGGGGCAGGGATAGTCCCCATTGGAGATTTCTTATGATTCGGGAATACTCAGTAGAGGAGGCAAAGAGAGATCTGGGAGAGGCAGCGCAAAGACTAAGCTAGACAATGTAGGTTGACATAGAGGCAACGTAGAGCCTTGATCAGGTCTGTATTATTTCTTAAGGAATCGATTTTTGAAGCTAGAAGCTGGGGTGTGAGATTGAGAGGTGGAAATTGAAGTTCCTGGGAGGAAAATCAATCAGAAAAGAGCGTGATGTTTTCTCTAGATGTTGTGATGTTGGGTTAACGTAGTGACTGTGGAGAGGCAATGTAAAGGCAACAAGGGGCAAGCCATTCTGTGGCTGGATCAGTCGAGACTGCTTGTGATAGTGTGAGGTACTTCTCACGATTATTCCGTGAGTGATATTCTCTATACTAGATAGCCAGTAAGGTATCTAGAGATCGTATTCAGAAAAGTACTACTTAATAATAAAACCCTCAGCTGTTGCACTGGTTTTCCCGCATTGGGTCTTTCCTGAGAATTTTGTCCAAAAATAATGGTGTAATGTGTTATGTATTTATTTCTTTCTCAGTATATTGTTTCCACTTATAATTTAATAGGTGAAGGCTGTAGTGCATTATTTTTGGTGTTTACTGTAGGAAACAACAAATAATTTGTTTAGAAATTAACAAATAGAAGGAACTTAATTAGTTGCTGTAGTGGTGATTCAGGTAATCGAATTTCGAACACCCAATATAACCCCAATATACATCATGATTTATATGTTGTTGTTGTTGTATATTTTTCTATTTTTGATTTATTATTTATCTCATAGTTTTAACTCCTAACAACTACTATTAGAGCAGGTGGATCTCTTATTGTGGAGAACACACAGTTTGTGAATAACCAAGAGGTTTATTACTAGGTTGAATTCCCTAAGCTTGTTTTAAACCCTATAATTCAAGTATCCTTTTTGTAGCATGGTAGCACATGGAGTTAACCCTCTCAAGGAGATGTTAAATTCTTTAATAAGAAATAATATGTGAAGAAATATTAAAAAACAATATGGTCATGACCAATTTATGATTTAGGAGGTTGTGTAGCTGAGTGGACAAGTGAGAAGGACATAGCTCAAATTTCCAAGTACTTTCAAGCCAAAGATGAAAAATGAGGTTGTCTAGCATATGGTGGAATATAAGGATGTGAATGCGAGAAATTGTGGAATTTGTAAGTGCTCATAAAATAAGTAATGGTCATTGCCATAATTTTGGAGGTAATATCAACAATCACAAAAAAACAAAAATACTTTGTACATGAAAAAATTTAAATTATATGTAATGTGACAACCCTGGTATGCTTCCCTCTGATTTTCGTAATGTAATGATACTTGATATAATAAAATAATGCATTTTTATGTAATGGCCTAAAGAGTGGGACCACATATCTGTGATCTAGGAGGGAAGAAGAAAGATAAACCCAGGTGGGGTTAGTTGGCACCTTCAATTATTTTTATGGTGTAGATAATAAGAAAAATACGAGTAAGAGTCTAAGAGGAAAATGAAGAGGCACCGTGAGAAATAATAAAAAGGAAAATTCACAACAATGTGGGGGTTAGACCTCCTCTTGGTGAAGCTCATGAGGAAATATGGAAGGAGCTACGAGTTGAGGGAATCAGATTCCTTGAAAGAAGAAATTGTGACTAGGAGTGCAAGAGCATTAAGAGGAAATGAGAATGAGTGCTTTCCAAGCACTAGTTGAGAAACCACTCTTCGGGTGCTTGACACAACTGATAAACCACCCATTGTTTTGAATTTTGATGTTCTTGACTAGTTGATAAACCACCCAATGTCATATGTATTTCCTATCCTTTGTGGATTGAATAAGGCTTCTTGCTAAATTTTTTGAAAGTATATTCCCCTTAGATCATGGATCTGGCATGGGGGTGACTGTCATAAGTGATTATGCTATAGTAGCGCTATGGTTGGCTGGAAAATTGAAGTCTCATCTTCAGTTTTCCATTTTCTTTTATTGTAAACAAGATGAAATGGAAAAGGTTGATCATTTCTCATGCTTAATATCTATTTGCTTTCTAGTCCCAGAATATGGGTGCAGTGTCCACCTGAAACGTCAAGTAGGGAAAACTTCCACACAATTCATATATGAAAGTTTCAAAAGAGATATAATGAGCTCAGAACTACAGAATTAAAGAATTTCTCTCAAGAAATTGATAGGTAGCTCAAAATGATGTTTCATTGTTGTGTAATGTTGGTGCATGAACTTATTGAATGAAATTGTTGAATGCTTATAGTCATTTTATGGAAATTTGTCATATATCTATGAGCTAAATTCTTGAAGTTTTCTATTTATTGTATATGTAGTTTGTTCTAGGTTTAATGGATAATAAATGGCTCCAAATCATGGCATTGAATGCCCTCTCTCTTGGGTGGAAGTGAAAGGATGAATACCTCGATAATGTCCCCAAAAATGGGTTTGTTTGTGTGTTCTTTCAGAACATGAATTTTGGTCTAGATGTCCCGAGTACAAAAGAAATGGACAGATCTTTGTTAAATTTTGCACACCTATAGTAAAATTAATATGGCCATTAAGACCTAATTTGTAAACTAGAAGCCTTGGATGGATAGTTTTCTTACTATGCAAAAGTATGTAAATGCATTTTAGGATTGGCTAAGTTGAGACCATAATAAGCTTAAGAAGGATAATGTGTGTTTATTTGTAAATCACACACAAATTTATGTATATACAAAGCTATTAGCAGGCTGAATTGAAGCCTATATAAGCTCAAGAAGGATAGTATGGCTATCAATATGTGCTTGCGTCATAATCTCAGGTAGGATAGCTATAAAGGGATTCACAACAATATATTTATATATATGGCCGTAAAGGGCTGAGCCCTCAAGGAATTAAGTAGTTTAGCCCTTGAGTTATAATTAGCCCATGTGAAACAAAGCACCATTACCGAGAACCGAGGACTAGGATAATCCTAAGCCATATACACACCTATGTTGTGGGGGTTGGAAGTCCAGTGCCTGAAGGAGAAAGGGAGTTTGAGCATTATATGGAATGTGATCAGGTTTCACATCCAAGGGTGGAGGAGGAGGAAATTGTGGTCATTGGATGCCTGGAGAAGCTAGTGTCATTGGATAAACCTGATGATTAGTACCTATGAAGTCACCTCGAGGAATAAAAATCGTGACGTCATTTTGGTACCTCTACCCTGGGAAGTTCCTATGGCGCTTGGTGAAATCCCACCCAATTTGTATTCCCGTGATGTGGCAATGTTGGATCTCATGTGCATGGTTATTAGGGTAGGTGATGTAATATGTAGGAGGAGTGGTCCATGATAGAGGCTAGACCTCACATGAGTGGTTCAAAAACACTCCCTGGCAGATTGGCATGGTGGACGACAATATGGAACTTCCATGTAACCCCAAATGTTCTTCCCTAGTGGGTTCAATGAGAGATTGCAAAGGTAATCCTCAAGTTTTTATTTCAGGGGTGTGGTGGCACAAAGGAGCTCACATGCTTGATATATATATTAGGGCCTGGGGAATGAGGATCTCATGAGTATTGATCGTCGTGAATAAGTCAACAGTTGCTGGCATAGATGCCACACAAACCTTGGGATGATGACATGGAATTAATTTAAATAGCCATGTGGCTGCCATGGTGGGGACATGTGGGTGAAACGTGGCAAGTTAGTATGACATGGCAGAAGTTAATAGGCCAAATATTTAAACGTCTATATATTTTGATCTAAGAGTTGGATTGAAGAAAATTTTATATCATTGGAAAGGTCTCGATGAGATAAACATAATGAGGTTGTCCATTTTACGTTTTGAGAGATTTTGAAAAGATAAAAAAATGTAGACCCCATTTCCATAATTGGAAACTTGGAGGTTAGGTTAGCTTAGTTACTGTCCTCTTTCTACCATAATGGAGACTAATGGTGGTATGGGGTATCTTACAAGGTGGTATTATAGTTCTATGTTCAATAAATAGACCTAAAAATGCTCACATGCATACTCTAGATAAATGCTTGATATGCTTGATTTGCTACATTCCTTTCTATGAAAGATTTGTGATCGCGTTGAAAACACAAATTGTTGAAATACATGGTTTCATGGAATTATTGATGGGATATTATTTATGTGTTAACTGAAAATTGGTGTTTTAGATCAATATAGACCAAGGTGATGAGAATTTGTGTTAGTTTTTTTTTTCCTTCATGGTTGGATAACATCCATGTGTATGTAAAAGTAGATTGACAAACATCAAGATACAACAAGAAAGAGAAAAAGTCAACAACATATTTTAATAGCCCAGTGAAAATATAAGACAATAAGTCCCCGAAGAAGAGTCAATTGGTAAGATGAAAGAAGAGGACAATCCTGAATTGATGGACACTCTTAGAAGCCTAAGAGATGAAATGGGAAGTTGTAAGGTAGATAACAAAAATATGGTTAGAGAGAAAGCATAAGTGAATGTCATATTATTGCAGAGTCTGTCAGGTTCGCAAAGATAAAGACAATAGGGGATTGGTACCAGCCATCAGGATAGGTATAAGCTTAAGAATAGTTCACCAGACATCGAAAGGAATGAGTTGGATAACAAAAAGGAAGAAGGAAGCCAATCATGAAAGAGTCATAGACATGTAGAAGGGGTAACATATATGCTGAGTACACCAAAAAGAAAATAAAGTAGCCCTAATAGATCATCAAACTGTGCAGACATGAGACATTATAATCAAAGGAAGAGAAAGAGTACTTATATGAAAGAATAATTCAAGAAATAAAAACCACCTATCTTTAATGGAGAATACAATAAAGAATAAGATGTAGAGGCTTGGCTCTTGGGAATAAAGAAGTACTTTAGATTACATGATTATTCTGAGAACATGGAGGCCAAGGTGGTTTTCTTCAGCTTAAAGGGAAACACTAATATATGGTGGGAGGACTTCAAGAACATCAAAGGCATCAAAGAGAAGGAGCTAACACAGAGGAAGTTTGAGAAGTACCTTTGAGAAAAGTACCTTCATGAGAAATATTATTATAGCAGAGCCAAGGAATTATATGAACAAAAAATGGGGCAGATGAAACGAGGAGTATACCAACAAATTCTTGGAACTAATAAGTTATGTACCTTACATCAAGGATCAGAAGAGTAAGATCCTAAGGTATGTTAGTGGGTTACCACATGCATACGAGACAAAATAGAATTCGATGAACCTAAGACTTTGGAGGAGGTTATTCAAAATACCAAGCAATTTTATGAACATACTAAGGATAAGAATTAGTTCCAAACTGATTGGAAGAAGAGATGTAGAGGAGGGGGCAAAGAAATTGAGGATATAAGCAAGGGGGAAAGGGTGGAAAGTTTAATAACCTAAAAAAAGTGAACATTAGACAAATTTCACAATCAATGGAAATACACCTCATAAATTAGTGAATGAACAAGTTGAAGGATCCAGAAAAGGGAGCATACAATGCTGGGAATGTGGAGAGAACCATCTCCGAATAAATTGTCCTCTAATTCAAAATATTGGTAAGAATTTATATAACATACAGGAGGAAAAAACTATGAACGATGTGGCTTAGAGCATCCCTGGGATGTACACTACATTGGATAATATGCAGGAAGACCAACAAGCAACGATTGTTCAAATCAAAGGTATGGTCAAAATATCACCAGTCTCATTTTTAATTGATCTAGGATCTAATTTCAACTATAGTATCCCTAATATTGTGGAAAAATGTGAATTGCCAAATAAAACCCATGAAGAATCGTGGATTTTTTAGCTAGACACTAGGACAAAGAGACAGATAATAAATATGGTCGATTCATACCCTATAGAAATCAGGGGAATCACTACTGTAGTCAAATTGAATTTGTTGCCATTGAGATTAGACAATGTTCTGGTAGCTATGGATTGGTTTGGCAGCCCACAGGGTGAAGGTGGATTTTTATTACAAAGTACTAGAGTTGTTCAGTGATGAAGGTAACATAATAACACTAGAGGGTGTCAAGAGGCCGATAATGCTAAAAATGATCTCAACAATGCAAGTAAAGAGCTGCAACAAAAGATGTTGTGCCCTTTATGCCATCCAAATCACAAAGGAGAAAGAAACTAGTGCATACAAATTTGCAAATTACCTAGTATTAAATAAATATAAAGATGTGTTCCTAGATGAATTTCTAGGAATTCCTCCCAACCAAGACATTGAATTCACAATCGAACTAATTGTGGGAACATCACTGGCAGAAAATACCCCTTATCAAATGAGCACACCCGAGGTCGTAGAATTAAAATTGCAACTGAAGGATTTAATCGAAAAGGGTATATACAATCCAATTTTTCACTATGGGGAGCCCTGACACTTTCCTTTTTAAATAAATCTGGAACAATGCATCTCTGTGTTGATTAAAGAAATTTAAATAAGGTGACTGTGAAAAATAAGTACCCACATCCCAAGATCAATGATATATTTTATCAATTGTGAGGGGCCACTATATTTTTCAAAACTGATTTAAGGAATAATTATCATCAGGTCAGAATCAAGGAGGAAGAAATTCACCGACATCTAGGACAATGTTTGGTCACTATGAGTTTATAGTAGTGCCATTTAGGCATACAAATGCTCCAAAAACCTTTATGTGCCAGATGAATAATGTGCTCAAACCATACTTAAACATATTTGTGTCAGTGTTTGTGGATGAAATCCCAGTGTATTCAAAGAATGAAAAGGAGCATGAGGACCACCTAAGAGATATTCTACAATTGTTTAGAGACTCTAAATTATTTTCCGAACTCAGCAAGTGTGAGTTCTTTCAAATTGAGGTTCACTATTTCAGTCATGTAATCTCAAAAGAAGGAGTGGTTATGGATCTAGAAAATATCAAAGCATTAATGAAATGGCCCATGCCCTAGAATGTGAGAAACGGTAGATCGTTTATGGGGTTGGATGGCTACTATCAAATATTCATTTGAAACATCTCAAATATTGGGAATCCCATCACTACCTTACAAGGAAAATGTGTGAAGTTTCAATGGACACCTGAATGTGCATCTAGTTTTGAATAGCTGAAAAGTTTACTCACATGTGCACCTATTTTGAGAAAATTTGACCCATGAAATGATTTTGTAATTTTCATTGATTCTTGTAATGAGGTACTTGGTGGATTCTTAATGCACGAAGGACATGTAATATGCTATGAATGCAAGAAAATGAATGAGTACGAAATGAACTATGTCACTCATGACTTGGAGCTGGTAGCCATTGTGCATGCACTAAAATTGTGGAGACATTACTTATTAGGAAGGAGATTTTTGTTGATGACAAATCATGGTGGATTGAAATACTTGTTTGACCAACCCAAACTAAATTGTATGCATGCTATATTATTGTAATTTCTTAGTGAATATGATTTCGAAATTAAGCACATCAAAGGAAAGGAGAATAAGATGGCAGATTAACTCAGTAGAATTTTGCAAGAGGTTCACCTAGCAACCATAACAATTTTCTCATTTGACATCAATGGGAATATTAGAGAATGGTTGCTAAATGATGAACATTAGCAATATGTGAAGAAGTGTTTGCAAGAACAAGCAGAGGCATCAGTAAGCAGAAGCTACAAGCTCAACGATGATGAAATACTAATATTCAAAATAGGAAATATGTTCCCAACACCAAGTATTTAAGGAGGCTTATAATGGATGAGTTCCAGAAAATACCTCACTTAGGTCACCCTGAATATCAAAAGATGATGAAAACCATAAAGAGGACATATTTTTATCTAGGAATGAAGAAATATATTACAGAATACCATGTAAAATGTTTGGATTGTCAACAAGTGAATGTAGAGTGCAAGAATCTAGCTTGACTGATAAAAACAATTCCAATTATGGAATGGAAATGGGAGGTCATCCATGGACTTCATTTCAGAATTTTCCAAGACATTTAGACAACATGATGCTATCATGGTGGCAGTGGATAAGTTCAACAAGGAAACTCACTTTATAGTTATTAATTCTACTCATAAAGAAATAGATATAGCCCAAATATTCATGAAAGGGAGCCTCTCCCCGGCAACGGCGCCAAAATGTGGAGCGATAAAAAGGTGTCTTTTTAATTCCTAATTACCTTCACATTAATTATCAACCCAGGGACGACTTTTTATTTCAAGAGTGTACTCAGTCTGAGGCGGCTATTTACTCAAGAGTAATGTTTTGCAGTATAGTGCTCAAAATCCAAAAGTAAATGAATGCTTGAAAAAGAAATCTAACAATAACATAAACTCAAATGCTCTGAAATCCAACTATTCACTCAACAAACATCAATTGAGGATACAGTAGCGATAACTCATTCCTCTAGAGATTGATGCAATGGAAATCAAACTAGAACAAGACAATCAATCTGGGAACGAGGAAGCAATAACCAATGTTCTCTACAGTTGACAGTCCTGCTTTAAAGCAATTGAAAGGAAATAGAAATTAAACTAAAGTTGTCATTGAAAGTTATCTAGGAAAACTTTTTAAAAGCAAACTCTTGCAATTAATCAACCAAACTGAACAGCAAAGTAAATGGACAACAAACTTATAATTAAAAGAATTAAACAACGAATCATATTTAATAAATCTGAACAACAAACTCTAATTAGTGGAATCGAATAACCAACAATCTGAAATGAACAGCGAAGCTTTACATTTGAAATGAACAACATAACAATATAAGTTGAAAAGGATAATAATCTCTGTTATGATGGAAAAGAACAGCCACGCGATTCAATCTCAACTTGTGCAATAAAACAATTCCATAAAATATTCTAACAACACACTATAAAAACATGAAACTGTAAAATAATGCAATTCAAAATAATAGGAAATAAATCAAACCATCACACAGCAACAATTGTAAAGATATGATACACATTAGCAGTGTACTCCACCAGAGGCTAGGCCCTTAGCCGCCAGCGGATGCTGCTGGGCTACCTCAGATGAAAAGAATGAACAACAACTCCCAAATCAGGTATTAATCACTAAATGGTAAAATCGTTACAACAGCAGCAACTTTGAGACTTACAGCCTGAAACAATCCTTTCTTCCTCCTATCCTATCATGAATTCTTAATTCTAAATCTCTAATTCTAAATCCTCAATTCCATCATTTTTCCATCATTCAAATCATCCAAATCATCCCCATCTCTGATCTCTGTTCTGATTTAAATAAAGAGAGATCAGAGAGCAGTTACAATAAAGATAAGTACAACATGATTTCTATTACAAAATTGGTTTGCTTCTAACCAATTGATCAACAAGAAGATATATTTCCATCCAGCTTTCAACAAGAGGAAGACGAATTTGGCTTTGCAGCTGAGATTTGGAGGACGGCCGCAACAACAAATCTGATAAAATCGTGCTCAAAGAACCCTACGTTTCTCTCAGTACAAGCCGCATTTGGGAAAACCATTCTTTAATAAAGTTAATTGGGTCTGTTCTGGACAAAACCCATGTTCCAGATTTTCCAGATTCTGTTTCATTTGCTCAGAATCTCAACCGTAAAACCGTCACTTCTTATTCCAGCGAATTTCTGAGTTGGCACTTTTAATGATCAAATCTTCAATTTGGAAATTATCTTGGAGGCTAAAAATTGTGAATAATGTTACAACTGATTTATTAAAACTATCATTGATAAAATCATGCATAATCATCAATTTATTATAAATAAAATAGAATAAATAATATTCATTCATAGAAGCATAAATCATCATAAAATGGATTTATATAATAAATTATAATAAATGACATGATGAAGAATAATAGAAATGGGTGGAATAAGTGTTCAAAAGTGATAATAATAATGGCATATTAACGGCCCAGCAATACCCATATTTTTCCTACTGAATTGGTTGATATAAGAGAAGTGTGTGAAGCTCAATTTTGTTTTTTCTTCACTAGAAAGAACAATGAGGATTGTGTTCCCTTTAATGGGGTGGGGTTTGTGATACCCCTAGGATGATTTTTTCCTAATTTTTGTAATACAATGATACTTGATATAATAAAAGAATGTATTTTTATGTAATGGCCTAAAGAGTGGGACCACATATCCATGATCTAAGTGGGAAGAGGAAAGATAAACCCAAGTTGGGTTAGATGGCACCTTTAATTAATTTTATGGTGCAATTAATAAGAAAAAGAAGAGAAATAGTCCAAGAGGAACATGAAGAGGCACCGTGAGGAAATAATAAAAAGGAAAATGCACAACAATGTGGGGGTTGGACCTCCTCTTGGTGAAGCTCATGAGGAAAGATGTAAAGAGCTATGATCTAAGTGAATGGGATTCCCTGAAAGAGGAAATTGTGATCAATATTGCAAGAGGATTAAGAGGAAATGGGAATCAGTGCTTGCTAAGGACTGGATGAGAAACCACTCACGGTGCTAGATAGGGCCGATAAACCACATGCATATGAGTGCTTGCTAAGAGAGAGTTGATAAACAAACTAAGGTTCTTTCTATGGGTTGATAACCCACTCTTAGAGTGTTTGACACAATTGATAGACATCCCATTGTTGTGAATTATAGTATGCTTGACTAACTAATAAACTGCCAAATTTCATATGTATTTCCTATGATCTATGGAATAAATAAGTCTTCCTACAAAATTTGTTGAAAATAAATTCCCCTTAGATTATGGATCTGACTCGGGGGTGACTACTACAAGTGATTCTGTCTATAATAAGCCTACAGTTGGGTGGAAAATTGCAGTCCCACCTTCAGTTTGCATTTTTTTGTATTGAAAATAAGATGCATTAAGCTAAGAACTGTGGAATTAAATAATTTCTCTATGGAAATTGATATGTATCTTTGAATGATGTTGAATTTTGGTGTAACACTGGTGCATGAACTTATTGAATGAAATGCTTAAATTCTTGTGTTGCTTTTTAGAATTTATGTCATATATCTATGAGATAAATGTCTGAAGTTTTCTATTTATTGTATATGTAGTGTATTATGGGTTTAATGGTTGAAAAATGGATCCAAATCACAACATGTAATGAAATTTTTTTTGAGTGGAAGTGAGAGGCTAAATTCCTATATAATTTCCCCAAAAATCGGTTTGTTTCTATGTTCTTTTAAAACATGCATTATGTTCTTGATGGCCTGAGTTTGAAAGAGATGGACAAATCTCTCTTAAATGTTGGATGAATATAGTAAAACTAAATTAGCTATCGGGCCCTAATTCGTAAAATGCGATCCTAGGATGGATAACTTTACTACTATGAAAAAGTATATAAATGAATTTACAACATTTCTAGGTTGGTATCGTAATAAGCTCAGGAAGGATAATATCTGCATGTATGTAAATCGCACAAACATTTATGTATATACACATGTATTATCATCTTGGGCTAAAGACTATGTAAGCTAAGGAAGGATAGTGTGGATGTCAATATGCTCTTGATTCATAAGCTCAAGAGTGATAGCTCCAAATATCTTCATAAAAATATATTTATATATGGTCACACAGGGGCTGAGTCCCCAATGCATTAACAGGTTCCCCCCTAAGTCACAATTGACCCATGTGCTATAAAGCACCATGATCGAGAGTTAAGGATGAGGAGAATCCTAAACCATATATACGTCAATGGCACAGGGGTTGGAAGTTCAGGGCCAAGAGGAGAAAGGGAGTTTGAGCATTATATATCATGTGATCATGCACCACGTCCAATGGTAGGGGAGGATGAAATCAGGGTCATTGGATGCCTTGAGAAGTTACCGCCATTGGATGAACCCAATGATTAGAACCTCTGACGTCACCCTCGAAAATAGAAATTGTGACGTCATCCTGATGCCTCTACCCCGATGAGTTCATATCGCACTTGGTGTAATCCCACCGGGATTTTATTCCTGAGGTGATATGGCACATTGGAGCCCATGTTCATTGTCATGAGGGTAGGTGGTTTAACGTGTAGGAGGGGTACACGGTGGGGGCTAGACCTCATATGATTGGTTCAACAATTATCCCCAGTGGATTGATATGGAAAATGGCAGAGTAATGTTTCCATGTAACCCGGGAGGTTCTTCTTAGGCAAGTTCAATGAGGGACTATTAAGAAAATCCCAGGGATTTTCTTGATGGGGTGAGGTGGCATAAAGGGGCCCGTGTGCCTGATGTATTTTATATGTTGATATATATTATAAAGGCTGAGGGAATGGGGGTCTCATGAGTATTGACTATCATGAATGAGGTAACGACTGCCAACAAGAATTCCATGTGAACCTTAACATGGTGACATGGAATTAATTTAAATAGCCACATGGGTGCCACGTGGCAAGTTAGTATGACATGGCAGAATTTAATAGGCCAAATCTTCAAATGGATATATATTTTGATATGGGATTTAGTTTGAATCAAATTTTATATCATTGAAAATTTCTCAATGAGGCGCACAAACCGAGGTTATCCATGTTAAGTTTTGAGAGAGTTTGGAAAGATCGAAAAATATAGACGTTATTTCCATAACTAGAACCTTAGAGGCCAAGCTAGCTTAGTAACTTCCCTCTTTCTACCATAGTGGAGACTAAGGGTGGTAGGGGGTATGTTACATGTATATCAATATATGACTATAAGAATTTGTGAGGCATGCATACCATGATAAATGCTAGAGTGATTTGGGAACCATGTAGTTTTAGGAATTGGATTTGAAAATATACCCCAAATCAAGTTTAAAGGGGTGTTGTTAAATAAACTTGACTTGGTTATAGAATTGAAATTTTTTAGTTTATATTATGTGGTTTTCGAGAATGTCGTATTGGCATTACCTATAGATTTACATGTAATGATCTTATAAATAGGTTAGGAAACCTCCATTGTGAAGTGCATTTGGTGTTGGGGATATTAACTCCTACTTGCATTAGAGAAATTTTGAGGTCTAAAATCAGCCTCAAAACAAAAATGTACAAATAAAATAAAATTTATAAGAACCAATAGGAATCAAAATGGTGATGTCAACCAGGGGGGATGATTCACCATTTTTGGAGTAAAAAAAAAAAAAATTACTTTTTTCAACTCATATTTTCAACTTATCTCCCTATTTAATTCCTCATCTAAGGAGTACTGATGTTGAATATTTTTTATGGACCTTCCTACACGAAAAATAAGAAAAACATGAAAAACATGATTGCAATAACGTTTTTTCATGTATTTCTCATTTTTCTTGTAGCAGGGTGTGTCAAAAATATGCAACATGGATACTCCTTGGATGAGGAATTAAAATTTACATCTAAAAAATGATCTTGCTCGAAATTTGAGTAAAATCGTAGGGAGATAAGTTGAAAAAGTAGTTTTGTCTTTTTTCCCTCTAAAATTTGATGTTGTAATCTAATTTTATTTTATTATTTCCACTATTATTTTATAATATTCCTTAGGAGGCCCATTTTAGACCTCAAAATTTCTCTAATGTATTAATATGCATATTGAATGATATTCCTCACGATGAAATGTATTAGTTATTGTAATTGTTACATGAGTTGTTGGATTTGAGAGATTTAGTCCGATTAAAATAGCTCCTAGTTTATTGTTTTGTTGAGATATTCTCTCAACTAGTTGATTTTGCGATTAAGAAAGTGTTTTTGTCTTATGCCAATACTTATGTGTTTATATGTGTGGATTTATTGATGATTAATAAAATAGGCAATATATTTTTGTGTGCATTTTTTTCTAAATTGGTATCAAAGTTAATAGATTTGGGCTTAACTCCGTCAAGGGAGGGCCCAAGACTATGAGAGAGGTGATAATTATTTATTGTATGGGTAGATTATTGTAGGTGTGTGACAGTATATTTTTTGTATGAGAATATACTGTTACATAGTGAGCTACCATATCTAAGCTAATAGAGTTTCTTAATTTAAATCCCCTTAGATCTTATTGAAAGAGTATTAATAACTACTTCACATATATTCTTGGAGCATCTTGTATAAGAGAAGATGAAGTTCAGGAATTCAAAACTTCATGGAAAATAGTGTGCCCTACCCAAGATTCCATGTTTCTTTCCCCAGTGCTTCGTCATTGGCTGAAATATGATAAGAAAAACATGAGAATCGACAAAGATGGCGAGAGATTTTCACATGTCTTGAAATATATCTCTAGTGGTGTGTCTGCATGATGTTGTTCCCCAGTGCAAACTCTAGGAAGAGGCCAATCAGAGCCATTATCTAGTAGTTTCCTATGATAACCATATATATAGAAACATTATTTAGTTGTATTGAATAAATTTGATGGGTTACACACCATCATCATTATGGAAAGAGGATTGGAATACATAACAGTTCAATCAAGAGAGGAGTTAGGGTTGTGAAAGCTCCAAAAAGAGACAAATTTCCTCTGCATCACTAGTTTTAGAGCTTTTTGCAAGGAGGAATTGTGCTTTTCTTTATAGGGGATTTATGAGGATGATGAATTACAGACTTCAAAGATGGAATCATGACATCGAAGGCTTAATGAGCTAAATTTCATAGAGATGTATAAATTCTTTGGAGCTGCAAGTTCTTTTGCACGAATTTGACGAGATATCGGTGATGATATATATTATTTTTCAATAGAATATTTTTTTATTTTTATTTTTTTGTATAATAAATGTACATGATGAAGAATTTTTACAATTAGATGAGGGTAATGTTGTAACATTGACTAGAGTACATTCTATATCTAAACTACTTTCCTCAATCACTTGTGAGTACAAAAATTGGCATCCATGTATCTCTATATATAGAAGCATGTCCATAAAATGACTAGTAGTTTCATGATTACAAACAGGGAATTGATTGTGATTTGGAGCAATTGTATCTTAAATGGATCAAGTGGAAGTAAAAATCAATATGGATAGTTTTCCAGTTAATTCAAGAGACGTTGATATTGTTAGGAACAAAGAGCACTGAGATATGTTTTGGTCTCTAAAGACACCATTGATTGATCTCGTGGGACAACAGGAAAATTTAACATGTGTCTATTCAACCATCAAATAGGCTACATGAGAGATTGCTATCGAGAAATCTATTGTCCATTCAGAGCTGCTAGTCCCACTAAGATGGGTAGCTATCTTAGAAACAAACAAACTAAAGTTACTTGCGATTTCCTTTATGAGTGGTAGATGAGAGAGAAGCAGAGAGTACCAACCTCAGTATTTCGCTTGGCTCCTCGCTTATTTCCTCTCCCCTCTGAAAGATATTTGCTGCTTGTCCCTTTCTTACCTCGCTTCAAAGAGCACTTGTAAAGTCAAAGCAACATAATACCATCAAAGCACAGAGATCTACAATCATAAATAATATAGGACCAGATATATATTGACCACACAAATGCATATATCAACTCATGCATACAAGAATGTGGAGGAAAACTCAAATAGCTTTATTGATAGAAAGAGTAGAAGAGAGGATTACAACCCATTGATCTGACCCAGTGTCACCCTCCCAGCATGAAAGCCCTTCTTCACCTTATGAAAAGTTTAGATCACGCAACACTACGATGTTCCACAAAGAAACCAACAACACTTCCTTACAAAATACAAGATTACAGCCTTTGGATCTCTGGGATGAGGGATCCATATATAGATGTTTGCAGGTGGGTGAGTCAGCTTCTGGGATTTTGATTAGTGTCCTCTCTCTGATAGTTCTTGGTTCCACTTGGAGATTCATAATCTCTTACTCATCCCTAGGTGAATTCAGAGAGGCAAGTGTCAAATGTGCAGTTTCTAGAATATACTTTGGGTTTCCACCTAGCCAACTGCTTCTGCCATTTGTTTGCTCTCACCCATTGCACCACAGAAGGGTAGGTGAGATGCATCACACCCTTAGCACTGAGCAATCTGTATGGTCTAGTTTTGACCAGTTCTGAGCAGTTTTTCATGGAAAACTTCTGGGAGATGATGTAATCAGTTGACCTTGCTCCTATAGGGTATGAAACAACACTTTTAGGGACTTATAAGCCCTTGGTTTATGGACATATGTGA
This sequence comes from Pinus tabuliformis, assembly GCA_031772625.1. Lineage (NCBI taxonomy): Eukaryota > Viridiplantae > Streptophyta > Pinopsida > Pinales > Pinaceae > Pinus > Pinus tabuliformis. The sequence continues at coordinate 760,223,877 of CM062815.1, read as the reverse complement.
TTGGGGTTGTAGTTCCCAAATATGTCTATAACAATTGCCCCCTAAAGCATGAGGTCGTAAATCTTTTTGATGTCGGGTGAAATGCTTTATCATGAGGATTTAAGGTTTTTTCGAACTGGAAGGCGGCGTGTAATAAGATATAATACAATACATTATCTTCATTATATTTTCATGATCTAGCTGAGGCGAGCATTCCCATGCTCAACTTTATAAATTCATTCTCATGTACATAGGACAGACAACCGTCTGTGTAGCAGACTGATGATTCTGGTAGAGCCATCATCCTTTGGCTTGGATGATTATCTGTGCAGGAATGATGTACATTTGTTGTCTTTATTTTCCTGAATATATCGCAGCCCGGATGGATGAAACTAGATCCGGGGTCTTCAAACTCGTTCAATCTTCGCCTGAAGTACAAAATGATCCATGTGAAAAGATGTTCTAGAGTCGAACATGGAAAGACATCACCTGATTACCAGACAATGATGAAATCTGTTAACAAGTGCGAGAGGAATCATCAATAATGATAATGACCCTCAAGGTACGACAACACAATTTACCTGGTGTGAAAAAGGGACTTGGTGTCGAACACCACACAAAATTGTTCGGTTGAAGGCCATCAATGTAAACCTGTCGCCGGAAGTGAGAAACTTTCCATTGAGGCATGCAAGCTTCAAAGTATTGAAAGGGTTGTTCCTAGGTCAACTTCTTGGATAATGAGCTGATGTGGACAAGAAGTGACCCGTCGTAGGAGGACATTAATGAATCCCACATCTACGACATGGAACGGAGCAAATGATTTTGTGGAGGTGAAAACGATCTAATGATACAAGGTTCAGGGTGGCGGTCATGAAAGAATGAAGCGTGAAGGTATTGCAGTGGATGAGACACAAGCTGGGTTGGTGAATTCTCTGAGCGACTTCTCTTGAACATATTGGTGACATTGAAGTGGATTGGTAGCGTTAACCCCAAAAATGAATGGTATAGTGGACCAATGGTAATATGAATGGTGAACAGAATAACCCAACTCGACTCAATCATGGTGATGGAGTTAAAGTGTCATGTTCAAGAGTGACTTGCTACCAATAAAGTTTCTTCAAGTTTTCTTCCCAATTTTTCCCCAGTCATTGTTGACCAGTACCTCTTTATTTTTGTCAAGCTTGAGGAGGATAACATATGCTTGTTCTATAATTTTCCCTTCGAGCAAACCCGTCACTATATTTTAATGAGCCTAGTGACAGTGAAACTCATTCTTGCCCGCATGGACAAGTTTGTCGCTATTGGTTTTAACGAGTTTAACGACAAAGATAACTCGGTCCTTTTTCAATTTTAGAGAGTCTGAAAAGGGACAGAAAGGAAACTCCAGCAATCCTTTTTCGTCATATAATCCCTTAAGTCCGAAAAAGTATAAAATAATACGAAAGGGATGAATTTTCGATAGTTTTAACGAGCCGAACAAGACAAGTGCTCGATCATTTTGTGTAATGATCCCTCAGGTCCAAAAATATTAAAATCTAGAGGTGGGATAGCACTTTCAATCGTTTTAACGAGCTGGATAGGCCAATTGCTCGGCAATATTTTCATATTTTATGAGTCAGATGAAAAGAGCTTAAAGGAGACTCGTTTTTTGAGGAACGAGTGATATTTTTGGGTAGCAGCTGGTTCCAAGTAAGGATTGGAACTTTTCAATCATGGTAGTGCAAAGAAGATGGCTAACAGAATCAATCGTCGTAGTTGTTCCTCAAAAGGGGTAAACAATCAAATGGAGGCATATGATTGGCTAAAACATAGTGGAGGTGATGGTAAGAACACGACCAAGGCTTAGAAGCTAATGATAATGCATTCTCAATGGTTATTTACCGGAAGTGGGTTCATTTTTTAATGAGCTTAAACTTTGGTGGAACATATGCTCATTGCTAGGTTTAATTTTTAACGAGCTTGAAGTTTGCGTAAAACTGCTCATGATAATGGTCATTGATATTCAATTCACCGTTAACACTATGTTCTTTTGATGGTCGTACTACCTATTCAATTGCCTCATTAAACTGATTAGAAATGAGAATACATGCTCGAAAAATGAGTTAAAACACTAATACCCTACTCGAATTATTTGAAAAGTAATTTAAAAGTAGTTGTTACCCCTCATTTTACCATTTCATTTGAATTTGGGATTGTTGGAGCTCTGAAGGTGTTTTCCCCCTTGATTTTTACCAGCTGATTCTAGAAGATTTTGTCGACAATTTTCAGCGCCATCTGGACCAGGTAGGATCTAAACCTGAGCTCTTCAATTGAATTCTGAGCATGTTTTACTGCTTTTTCAAGCCTCTAGGGTCTAAACAATTCATTTTACCCCCATCGCACCCAATATACATCGAAAGGTGCAATGCATACTGGGTTGGCCATTGGCTAGTTAGTATGCATCTCACCCAGTACATAGGTGGGGTGCGATGGGCAAAAGGAGGAAAACTTTTGCACTGATTTTGCATGGAAATTTTACCTTTTTTTTTTGCCAAATCAGGATCTAGATTCTTCTCTTGTTTGTTTTTCAGAGATTCATTGGATCAAAATGGTTGTTACATGGCGAGAACGCAAGCACGAAGAAGAGGACATGGTTGCCTTACATGATCCGGGTACGGTAACTGCATTATGGAACTGTTATTTGCTCAAGTTCTTCCACATATCTAGCATGAGGCAAAAAATCAACTTGTTGCAATATTTCCTTGATGCATTGGATCCTACCAACGAAGTGTTCCAAATCAGAGGCAAATCCATCCCCTTGACTATTGAGGACATTTACTTCTTGACCGGTTTATCGAGGCATGGTGCCCCTCTCTCACTATCAGGTTCCACCCATGGGGGCGAATCCATGAGGAATTATATTCGTCGATACTGTAGAGAAGGATCTCAGCCAAGCAGGGGCGACAAGATCAATATCCGAGATGTCACCGACCGGTCCTTGAGGACTATTTTATTCACCTTTGCTAGATTTCATGGTTGCGACAGTGGAATCCCATCATAATCTACGAGCTCGTAGGCTCCTTTTGCTAATACACGCTTAACAATATAGGGGCCCATACACAAAGACTGGAACTTACCTGCTCCCAATTTATCGGATCCCTGGTCATAAAGTAAGACCAGGTCACCTTCTGAGAAGACACGGGATATGACATTCTTGTCAAACTACGCCTTGACTCATTTCTTATGTGCTTCGTTAGCCAAGGCGGAATCACGATGGGTTTCATCTAGTTGGATTAATTCCAAGAAACGAGCCTCCTCTTTTGAAGTTCCGAGGAGAAGGTCGACTGCGAGCTTGAGGGACGAGATTTCGCACTAAACTAGCAAGATCACTTCCAGGCCATACACCAGCTGAAAGGGTGTAAACCCGGTCACATTTCTCACCGATGTCTGGTATGCCCACAAGGCTGAGTACAAGATTAGGTGCCAATTCCATTTATTGACTCCAATCATCCTTTGTAGCATGCATTTCAGGACTTTGTTGATTGCTTCAACTTGCCCATTAGCTTGTGGATAATATGGAGTAGAGTTGTTGTGAGATAGTCCTAATTTGGCAGCCAACTCAACCATCATGTGATTGCGGAAATGCGATCCATGATCTGTGACTATAGCTTGTGGAACACCAAATCTGGAGATTACATGATTGAAAAAGAAAAGAGCAACCATTTCGCCACTGTTGTTTAATGTAGGCATCGCCTCGGCCCATTTCGTAAAATAGTCAACTACGACTATGATATACCCATGCCCCCCGGCCGAAGTGGGGGTACATGTCATGAAATCTATGCCCCATTTGGCGAATGGCCCAATAGCATCTACTGGTTGCAAAGGTGCGGGTGGTATTCTGGTTTTGCGGTCGAAGATTTGACAAGCATGGTAACTTCTAATAGCGGTTATGCAATCCTTGAACATTGTTGGCCAGAAGTATCCTGCTCGTAAAATATTTTGTGCTGTTGCATAACTAGATTGATGCCCCCCACATGCGCTTGAATGACAATCATTCAGGACTTTTTCGGCCTCCTCATGGGTGAGGCACCTTCGCAGAACTGTATTGATACCACGATGGTAAAGTGTATCATCGATGATCATGTAGTCTTTTGCTTAGTATCGAGTACATCGTTGTTCTGAGCAAGAGGTATTAGAACTATATGTTTGGGTCTGGAGATAGATGATTATATCTCCATACCACAGATTTCTTGAAGATATTAGAAACAAAGATTCATCCACGATTGTTGCTTTTGATGTTGAATCGTTGGATGACGATGGGAAGTCACATAGTAACTCTACAAAAACTAGGGCTTTCTTTGATTTGGATTTTACGAATTCCGGATCAAACTCTTGCAAAATTGCTATCCATTTTGAATATTTTCCCCCAAGCAATTGTCTCGACAAGATGTAAGTCATGGGGTTGCAATCTGACAAAATGGTAGTTTTTCAGAAGAGGACATAGTGTCTAAATCTCTGTACTGCTTGAGCAGCTGCGAGAGCCAGCTTTTCAACATAGGAGTACTTGCCTTCTGTATCATTTAAGTTTTGACTTAAATAATAGACAGGATTTTTGATTCCATTGTCTTCTTGAACTAAAACCATTGCAATGGTCATATTTGCTATAGCCAGATATAGGTTATAGTCTTTTTTATAATTAGGGGCATACATTAATGATGTTTTTATTAGGGATTCCTTTAGAGCATCAAAGGAAGCTTACGCAACCTGAGCCTAGTTGAAGGGTACTTCTTTTTTCAACAGATGTGTATAACATTTAGCAAGTTCGATGTAATTTGGAATGAACCTCCTTAGAAAGTTTGCTTTCCCTTGGAGTTTCTGAATCTGAAGCAAATTTGAAGGTGGAGGCAAATCAATGATTGCCTGAACCTTACACGGGTTGAGACGAATCCCATCCTTTGAGACTATAAAGCCATGTAAACGACTAGAATCGACACAAAACACACATTTGTGTGGATTGAGTCGTATCTTGTTGTGTCAGAAACGTAGAAATATTGCTCTCAAATGCTGCAGATGATCAGTCTGCTTTCGCGAATGAGCCAGAAGATCGTCGAGGTATGGTTGAATGATGTTATTGATGTCATGGAAGGCATAATTCATTGCCCTCTGAAAGGTTTCCCCTGCGTTCTTTAAACCAAAAGGTAGCTTACGATACACAAATGTGCCCCACAGACAAATAAATACAGTCTTTGACTGGTCCCGTGGGTGGATATTTATTTGATTATACCTGAAAAATCCATCCATAAACGAAAAGATTTCGCATATGGCGCATTCATCAATTATCTGGTCGATAAAGGGTGTAGGGTAGTTGTCCTTTGGACAAGATTGATTTACATCCCTATAATCAATGCACACTCTAATCGTTCCTTGCTTTTTCATCACAAGAACAATGTTCGATACCCAATCGATTAGAGGAACCAGGTAAATGAAACCAACATGGAGAAGTTTTTCAACTTCTGCCTTGATGGCAACGGCTTTCTTCGGGTGCACCTGCCGAAGCCATTGTCGTACTGGTTTGACATCTGGATACATCTTAATTTCGTGTTCAACTATGCTTGAGTCAATGCCTGGAATTTCTTCATATGACCATGCAAAGACATCTCTGAATTCATGACAGAGAGCATGATATACTTCCAGTTCTGAAGACGAACAATATTTTCTGACATGAATATTCTCTACAACATCTGGTTTGGTCGAGATATTTATGGTGATAGTTTCTTCAATATTGGACAGGTTTCGCTCGGAATCCACCATATTTATAGTATTTGATAGGAAATCAAAAACTGAAGGATGATTAAGGTCACTGGAACAATCTTTTTTGTAATCTGGAAGATGGGAACGATGGTGGTAATCTTCCCATGGTGCCCCCTCTATCATCATTGACTGAACAATTCCTTCGTCTGTAGAATGTACATGCGACCAAGGATCTGAAGAGGTACCATATTCCTTAGACCTATCTATCCAAATGCTCGATGAGCATTGCTTTGGCTTTGCTTCGCATGCCGAAAGCATTGATTGCTACAATATTTCTATTGGGCTTGGAGGCAATACCTAGTGATGATCCATGCTAACATCGTGTTCGGAAATATTCTGAATAGAAGATACCATATTGCAAGTTCCCACCGTGGCCATTTCTGCCAGATTGTTTAGAGGTGGTAGGGAAAAAGTACCCATCAATGTAGGGTCTTTTAGTAGGCCTACTCCGATATTTTGAAGCAAATGAGAGCTTTCGTGGATCATCGGAATGCTTAACGTAACTTATGAATTGTTGGGGAGGAATGTTTCCTGGTCGACAATTGTAATTCCTCCTTGGAAAGGAAATGCAATATTTCTGAAGTATGTCGACACAACAACAGCCATAGCATAAATCCAGGGCCTTCCCACTAGGATGTTGTAATCGAGGTTTCCATCGATAACTTCAACATCAATTTCTACTGTTTTTCCCCCCAGTTCGACTTGCAAGTTACTTAAAATCCCGTATGGGGTGTATGTTCATCCATCAAATGCTTTTAACGTTGTTGAAGATCGCGACAAGGGTGGTGAGCCTAAAGTTTTCCAGCAACTCATTGACATAATAGATGTAGATGCCCCCTCATCAATAATTTTTCGATGCACAGTTTTGTTGAGGTCTTTCACTTGAATGAGGAAAGCGAGCTGAGTTGGTAACTGAGGGTCATATCCTTTATGATTAAAGGCCACAAGATTGGAATCCGTTGGGTCAATCCCACCTATTGCTGATAATAGAGCCTGCTTCTGGGAGGGGCAATTTTACGGCACCTCAAGTGTCGACATAGTGGATGGCGATTGGGCCAGGTCCTCTAATATATTATAATTTTGTGTTGCTCTATCATGAGGATTAAATGTCAATTTGTGTACTACTCCCTTTGGTGGCTTTATCGTTAGCTTAGGAATGATGGGTGGCACAACTTCAGTCGAAGTTGTTGTCAAACTACTAGGTTGATCAAGTAGCCTTGTTGTTCGATAGCTGCACGGATTCCCGTAATATTTATTCTTTGTCGATATCAAAACATCATTTTGCTATTTTTAAATGGAAAACATAAGCACATGGGATGGGGAAGCATTGTCACTAGCAACCAGATTGGTTCCTGGGTTTGGAAACGGATTAGTCAATATCGCTGAGGTTTTTGAATTCTTAAAGAACTTCTTAAGCTCAGCTTTATGTGGACAATCTTTCGTCCAATGATCCTCATCGCATATAAAGCATGGATGACTGGGTTTCCTTTCTCTATAAGGGTTTGCAGAAGATTTTTCAGGAGACGACTCATCCTGCTTCTTCTTTTTCCCTTTCTTTTTCTTCTTGCCTCTTGGTTGCTTCGGTTCTTTGCCTTTTTTGGTTGACACGGCATTAACCTATGAGGTGAAAAGTTCCTCATTTTCATTTTGAATGGAAACCGTACGAGCTTTCTTTGATGTAGCCTTTACGGTTTTCGTGCTAGTCGTACCTATCATGCCATCACCGGCATGAGAGTCTTTGTTTGATTTAGGAGGAGGATGAATGAAAAACTCCAGTCTAGGAGCATCAGGGATTTTGTCATAGAGCATTCCAGACTGAGTATAGATCAAGTCTAGATATTGCGCATGAGCAATGACTTTCTCTTTAGTGATTACCTCTCCCTTTGCCACATCTTCTGTAATAGAAGGTAGCAATGACTTAATAAACCATTCAGCTAGCAGCTGATCAGGAACATATGTTTTTACCATTCTACGACGACATCGCCACTCATGAATATGATTAGATATGTGAGTGGTTGTCGTCTACTTGAAATTGGTAAGAAGCTCCATTCCTGTTTCGTACCTAATTGGTAACTGAAAATGGGTTAAAAAGGTGGTGGAAAGGGCGCTGAAGTTATTGAATGAAGCTCTAGGCAATTCGATGTACCACTTTGCTGCCGGACCAATTAACATTCTCTGAAAGAGGCAAAGCCTAATCGAATCATAATTGAGAGTGTTGGACAAACACCACAGATGAAAGGTCATCACAGGATTCGACAGATCTTCACCCAGATTTCCATTGAATTTAGGAATATCTGACAGAAGTTTATGAGAAATCGCCGACCACCAAGGGGCATAAGCAATTGGATCGTTTGTTAGTCGATTTAGATCTGGTAACTCTAAAGTCATCATGAAGGGCAACTGTTGATTCAGGTTCGGTGAAGCATACCCAGGATAAGAAGGGATCGCCTGAGCAGTGCGTCTTTGCATACCAGTATAATGTATTTGATGCTGGTAACTTTGGTAAGGCTGATGGGCATAACCATTATGATATGATTGATGTTAACCTTTATGAATATACGGCTGCCCATTACCCGCAAAGCTTTGTTGCTCAGGTCCTCAGTAAGCTTGTTGGAATTGTGGTTGTTGATATTGTACCAGCCATGGTTGTGAAGCCATTTGCTGTTGTCCAATACTGGTTGTTTGACCAAGATGAGGAGTAATAGTACCCGCTTGAGCCTGGGTCACTCCAGTTAAGGACCCACTAATCGGTGATTGTGGTTGTGTCATGGAGACAAGAGGCTTTTGTATTACGACCTGAGAAACTTGAGGTTGGCATACAACAGGAAACTCTTGTACTTGCGACACCGTCACAATCGCCAATGTAGTGGGGATATTCGACACAAGTAGAATTGCATTGAGTATACAACTCTTGGTTGCTGAGGCAGTATTGGCACCCAACCACTGGATGTAATTCCAGCATGACCCAATGATGTTGTGAACTCTCATATGGTTTTTCCCTCGGAAGGAACAATGAAAGGGCATACTGCCCCCCATACAGGGGCAATCCAGTGCTCAAAGGAAAGATTGTCCTTTGGGGACCGAACTGCCCAAATTGATACTGTTGAGAAGGATCAATTTGCTGAGACCCAACATAAAAGATTCTAGATATTATTCTGGACGAACAAACGGGAACAGACCATACTGTTGAAACAGTCCCTGGACGGACTCCATCTAGCGGTTGAGAGCTAGTTGGGACAGATGGTACACTAGCGAACATTGTTGGAGTAGCAATAGGAGGTTTTGCTGCTGCTACATCAGATGACACAATCCTGGATGTCGATGGTTGTTCAGACATATCGAGTCTATCCAAAAGATTTCCTAGTGATTCTACAAGAACTTGCGATGAAGGGAGACTAACTTTTGATGAAGAAGGATATAGGGTGATCCCAGCTCCAAAATGCGATGGAGTACTCGATGGAAGATCATCCACAATCTCTTCTATAGAAATCAATCCGGGTTGATAGGTAGACCGTCAGGTCAATAAAATATTTCTGGTGCTGAAGAAGGTATAGACTCTGCAGCGACAGATGTTGGAGGGATAACACCTTCTGAATCAGTTGTAGATGGAGTCAGTTCAGGGATATAAGTGTTTACCATTACACTAGGATCAATTCTAATGTCATCTTATGACTGCAGAAATTCTTCTGTAGAGGCAGGGATACCAGAAGTGGTTGGAGTAACTGGAGTCCTTGAGGATGTTGGAACACAAGTTCCAAGCAAACCAGGGGACTTTGATCCAATTAAACAAGTTTGCTTGGTCCGAAATAGTTTCGTTTCCGGAGTCAAAGACAGTTGACTCATTAGTCTTTGCGAAAAACAGGGTTTTGATTGACTTTGTTCCACGATTGCGCATTACTTGATCAACTCAAAATAAAGGGGAAAATGTTATTCCGAATTAAATGAATTTTAGACGCATTGACACAACTTGCTTTTTCAATTTTTAAGAGTCGAGAAAATGCTAAAGATGACTCTAGTCGCCTTCGATTTTTAATGACCCTGAAGTGACAAGTGCTCAGATGGAACTTTTACTTTAAGGAGTCTGAAAAGGAACGAAAGAGACCACTCTGGAAATCTAGACAGAGGGATTACCAAACCAATCGCAAAAATGCAGAATAATTTTTATGGTACGACAATCAATCTTCCCGAATGCTGTGTTCAGTGCATTGCGATTGATAGGGCAGCAGACACGGCTTCCTAAGGATAAAGGATATAGCCTATTGTGGTCTCCCAATATATACTCGACGGTACGTGGGAGCACAAGTTCGTACTGGCACTTGTCCTCTCAAAGAGGAGGAATCACCCAACCTACGATGAAAGCAATAGTTACCAGGTTTTACGACACCAGAATACGTATCTAGCCTAGGCTTCTAAATGTTGTGCGTTAGGTTCCAAAGCGTTTTTATGTTCATTGAATTTATTTTATAGTTGATCTTTCTTAAGAAGTTTGCCTTTAAGATTCACCACGTGATGTAGATATACAATTCCTAAAAATGCAATCCAATTCGATAAACAGTCGTTTACTCTTCGTTTTGCTAGGAAAGAGAAGCAAGATTATTTCAACATAGAGCAGAGAGCACACACTAGATGCACTGTCCTAAATCAAAATCAACAAGCAGTCTAAATGCAAATGCACATGCATTTATTTTTTTTCCGCTTTCTTAATGTGTGAATGACAAAAAGAATGCTAAGTACAAATCTGAATTATCTTTTCTTCTAAAGCGACAGTACTAACAATTTTCTCTTCAAAATACGAAAGGAAGAAAAAGGCGCCACTTTCAACTTCAATTTGAAAACTGCTTTCGACGCTTGAAATACTATCAATTCAAATCAAATACAAGAGTAACAATGTAATCGACCATCAAATAGAGTAGGATTCTTTTATTTGACTGAAAATGACACTTGCGACACTTCCAAACCAAAAGACGACAGTTCTATTAAGCTACTTCTTTGTAAATGAGAACTATAGATGGCGAAAAATACATAAAAGCATTCACAATTCTTTGTACAATGGAGGCTGAAGAATGCAAAGGAAGGGAGTTTCAACAGTGGTATACTAATCCTAAATAAAGTTGAAGAGAGCGAAGAAAAACCAAAATCTGGAGGCAGAAACAATCTTATTTGATCATCGCACCTGTAACATAGGGAAACAGGGATGCATTTCACCTACTGCACATGGGAGGTGCGATGCATCCAGATTGCCTAAAGGAGACAGTGTGATGGTCCAGGGACGAGACTTTAACTTGGTTTTTGGTCACATTTTGCAGCTTAGTTCAGGGATTTAGGCTGAGCTAATGATAGTCATTAAATAAAAAGCATAGGGGCTGATCTAATGAGGTTACTTGAGCCACCACCAGGGCAATTAGGATGTTTTCAAATCAATTGTTCAGTTTATAAACAAAACCCGGAGATGGACTAAAGCAGCATTGATCTACTTTGCAGTTGCATGGCAAAAGCAGTTCGAAGGCTAACTGGCTTGGCTTCAGGCTCCGTCTGTAGTTTATAAAGCAAACAAAAATAAACAAGAAAACAAGCTATTCGATCCCTAGCGGAGTTGCCATTTTGTTATTGATAAATCTATTGTCCTGTTGTGGCCACCAACAACCCCCCTCCTTATTTAGTATTAGCAATAACACTAGATAAGTGGGGACCCTTAGTAAAAAATTCAAAAAATTCAATTAAAGCTCATGTATTTTACTCCTTAAGAAAACATCGCATCGCGCAAAGAATGATAGGACATTTCTTTATGAGTAAAAATGATAAACTGCGAAAGTGCGACGCGAATTCCATCGCATCACATACATTCAAAAACGCTCACATTGGAAAACCTTAAAAAATCACCGATATCCGATATGCGATATCGCATATCGCATATCGCAATGTCGCATGAAAAACACATAACCATTTAATGATTGTAATGATCTGTGATCTTGCGATAGTGCGATACTGCGATCCGCGATCTTGTGATAGCGCGATTGAGCAACCCTGCGATAAAACATCTTAATGAAATATGCGGTAATGCGATAATGCGATATGTGATGCTGCGATGTGAATCGTAGAAACATTCCATCGCAGATTTTCCTCGGCTCAACATTCAAGAAAAGCTTTCCATAAACCAAGAACTGGATACGCACTTTAATGATAATTAATGAATGATACGCCAGTTGTTAATGAAAGACGGTTTTGTGTTTTTTGAAGAGTCAGTTCATGTCAGGTGGCATGTTTTTGTACATCCGTAGAGCTTAAAGCTTTCTTGTTGATTGTTATTATCATTACTCTCTCCTCATGTGTGAACTGCAGGAACGAAAAACAGAAACAACACAAAGCAATGTGTAGGAAGCCATGAAGGAAAAGGGTAAAGCTGCAATGCTCAGAGATAGAGAAAAGATGCCACCATAAATGGATACCGCATGCAACAGAGCCACGGATTCACAGAACACTGCTGAGCTACCCGTTACAGATCTTTCATTCACAGCCATGGTTGAATGAGTAGTTGAACAATGCTGATATCAACAGGTGATTTAACGCACAAGGTCAGAAGCTCACGAAAGCAGTATATTTACAAATTTTGAATCTTATACCCGGTGAAGGAAAAGGCACTAAAGGCGAAAAACGCATCAGAGAGGCCCGGATCAAAGAACGGAGGAAGTTTCCGATGCGCGATTAGTGCCGCGCTAATCGCGCATCACTGAGAAAATTGCTCAAAAATAAAAACCTCTAACTGCTCAGTCACTTGTAAGCCCGGAAAACGCAAGAAAGCAATGGTAAAGAACAAACTGGAAACATAAAGCTGAAAGAAGAGGCAGAAGCAATTCGAGGATTAACCAAGTGGAACTTGGATTATTACTGGGCATAGACAGTAAATCCACATAGCCAGAGGATGACTCTCGAGTATATCATCGATTTTGCTGAAAAGATGGTGCCAGCTCTTACCATTTCTGTTTTCTTAGCTCAACCAAAAGTGGAAGATAGTCAGCCGACTCTACCCAGGAAAATATTGAATGCTCGCAACATTAAGGAGCAAATGCAGAAATAGTTAGATATTAGATTTAATTTTTAGAAATAGTTTTGCTTAGAAAAAGGGCGGTCATTTAAACCGTATCCTGAATCTGTGTAATTAAGTTATTTAGTTAGTAGTATTTAAACCCTTCTCATGCATTTAGAGAAGGGTCCAGAAATTTATCAAAAACTTGTCCTTAGAACATGCACTTTTGCACCCTCAGAGGAGGTTTTGGTGAATGAATGGATCAAGATTTGTTGATGTTTGCATTTGATATCTGCTACTGACGTTGCACTTAGGTACTCTTAGTGGATGTTAGAGCAAGGAGAGATAAATCATTGTTGCTTGAAGCTTATGAGTAGGACTAGTCATAAATGGTACTTTTATCTCTTGACCATTTCTGCTTATATGTTAAAGTGATATACAGTTTTTAGTTGTTTATGTATTATTGCATGAATGCTTGAGTTATCATTTGGCACTTTTGTACAGTGATAGCTATTTATTTATGCCTAATGTATGAATATCTCATTATGCGATATGTTGTTCAAAACTGTTTCGTCTAACTTTTTATGTGAAGTGGTTCATTTTGATTGATTTCATTTCTTATAATCGCTGAATGATCTTTATTACCAGTTTTTATTTGAAATCTCTTTAGATCGCATAACAGAAGAATTACATCCCGGGTTAGTATAGATTTAGATGTGCTGTTTATTAGATTACAATAGCATAGAATTAGATTAAAGTTTGAATTAAAATATCTTAGATAGGAACTGTTAGATCAGCAACATCGAATTCTACACACACACACTCATAGATTGGGAAATTGGTCCCATTATCCCTAGTCGAACCCACTATACCAAACGGATAAGGAGCTTCCAACCAAGGTCCGGACCGGGCGGGTATCCCCCTTGTTGTCGACCCGATTTTCGGGGCTTCAACATATTTGGCGCTAAAAGGAGGGCCTGAACTATGAATGGCAAGTAAATCCAAATCTGAATATCATTCTGAGAGTAAATCGCCCTCATCATATCCCCCGACTTCTCCATTACATTTAAATCTAGAATCAGAAGTCGCTCGAGTATCAACCACTGCTACACACCCTGATATTTCAGAACAATCTACCGTAGAACTTCCTAAAGTCGAATCCCTGATTCACAAACTTCAACGATTTTCCATTTCTCCTTAGAGGTCTGATAAATCGCAAGGCAGCGTGACTTCGCAGTACAACCCTGCTCATCCCCTGACCAGGCTAAAGAGTGAAAAGTTTGGTGTTCAACCATCCGAATTACCTCTTCCCACCAGGAAAAGAGCAAGGAAATCACTGCAAGAGTCCGACAGTGAGACTCTTTCGTCAACATCGTCCATCTCAACTACTTCTCCCCGAAGTCAACCATCCACACCTCCACTCCAGATCATTGTCCATCCGTCCAATAGAACCCCCACAACCCCTCTTCAATCATCTACAATCGTAGTATCCTCATCCTCCCGGTTGCAGGGATCATCTTCTGCACTTTCCTCTGTTAGCAGTTCAACAATGGCCCAGTCTCCATGGAATAACCCTGGGGCAGTCTTAATGCCTGAACCCTTGAGTCAAATACCGGCCCAGCCTAAGAAATGGCTGCCTAAATTCAATCCCGAAGTAGGAATGCTAGCAGAAGAGCACATAAACAACTTCATGCTTTCCCTTAATCTCAATGTGGTTACTAATGAAGATGCTGTTGTTCGGCTTTTTCCTTATACACTGCAAGGAACAGCTGGGTCATGATACTTTTCATTACCCTTCGGATCCATCACAAGTTGGGAAATCTTCCAGGACCAATTCCTAACCAAGTTTGGTGATGACAGGTCTACGGCAATGTTAATCAATGACCTATCCAATCTTAAAGCCGAAACTAGAGAGCCTATCAAGAACTTCAATTTACGTTTCAACAAAATTTTCAACAAAATTCCCGCTGCTTCCCAGCCCAGCGAAGAAGTATGATGTGAATGGTATATTACCACTCTACCATCGAACATAGAAATCTTCGTGGACAGGGCCAATAAACCAACCTTAGCTGATAACATGAAATAAGCGATATCAATAGAGAAACGAATAATAGCCCTGGAAAAAAGATTCACGATAGAGGAACGTAAATCCAAAAAAGTCACCTTCAAGGATGACTCCAAGAAGAAACAAGAAAAAGATCCATTTGATTTGGAAGGATTGCAGAAAGTTCTAAAGACCATGTCTAATGAAATGGTCAACATAGAAAAGCAGGTAGTAGAAACTTCTTCAAAAAAGCCCTACAGATCTTTTAAAAGAGGTCCTTCAACGGATTCAAAGCCACCCAATGCCATTTCAAATGTTGAATCCGAGGAAGGAGAAGAGGAAATTGCCACTGAAGGGTAGACTGATGACGAAGAAGTTGTGGAATTACAAGGAATGTGGGATTTCATCATCCGACAAGAAGAAGATCAAGAAGTATTCCCAGTTAGCACACGAAGCAAAAATCAGCTTGATCCTCCCCAAACTATCCCTAAGCCGAAGAGCGCAAGCTCTTCAATAAAGGATAAAGTCGTGACAAAGAAAACGATATCTAAAGCAACTCAAACCAGCCCAGTCCAATCAGATGAAACGACTCCATCTAAAAAACTGATAGTGTCAGATGAAATGGAGTACAATATTATTGAGGACATGAAGAAGACTAGGGCTAACATCACCCTTTACGAACTGAGCAAGTTGAAACATCAACAGAAGATAATGATGAAAGAATTACATGCCTTTCCAGTTGCACCTTTTCCTGCCGCTGTACTTTCTCAATCTTACCATAACATGGGAAGACCTCCAACTAACACGATCAATAAGATTGATCCAAATGACATCACCCTAATTTGAGGAAGATCAAGATCTCACACTCCCCCGTTCCTCCTTACGTATGAAATCTTCAATAAAAATGTGCACAATTGTTTGGTAGATTCCGGTGCTTCATCAAATATTTTACCCAAATCTATATGTGCCAAGTTAAATGTTCAACCACAGAAATCCGCAGTCTGCATAGTTCAGCTAGATCGATCTCAAGTCGAAGTGATTGGCGAACTAAATCAAGTAACCATAAGGTTGTCATCCAACCCAAAGGTATGCAAGTTTATAGACATTCTAGTTGCCGATATCCCAGAATTCTATGGCTTAATTCTTAGTAGGGATTGGTCAGAGAAACTCCATGGATACTTCGCAACCGACTGGTCGCACATGTGGCTGCCCTACAACGGTAAACCGAATCAAATAAAAGTTGAACGAGAGCTACACCAGAAGTACATAGTAACGGAGTTAGAGGGAGAAAATGAACCAGTAGCGTACAACAGCATTATTGGCAATTACTCGATAGATTCTTTCCTCGGAAATTTCAATGCTCATGCATCACCCTATTTAGAACACTCTGTTTTGTCCCAAGTCGAAATTTTTTCTTGAACTGATAGTTCAAAATGTATCAATTTTTTAGATAAACCTGTAAATAAATCTTTGTTTTGGAAATTATTTTTTGATGGTTCTAGATCTAACGAAGGAGCAGGAGCAGGATGCGTTCTGATTAGTCCAGAAGGAGATAAAATCATGCTCACATGCAGACTCGAATTCGATTGCACAAACAATACAACAAAATACGAGGCTTTGGTTCAAGGCCTGTACAAAGCAATCGGGTTAGACGTCAAGTATCTTCAAGTTTTTGGAGACTCTGAGATTGTGGTTAAACAGGTACGTAACACTATACATTGCTTATCAGGTCATTTAAAACATTATCAATCCTTAGTACAAGATCTGACTGAGCATTTCATAGCGTTTAATATTTCTTCAATCCCCAGGCTCCAAAACGCAAGTGCAGACCTTTTGGCTAACGTAGCTTCTAAGCTTATTCCGTCTGAAGATTTTAGTCCAGATAGATTCTCAATAGAATTAATCTTTAGACCGTCCATTCCTGACAACATCACAAATTGGAGAGTATTCAATGACGATCCTGATATCGTAAATTTCCTCACGTCTGAAGGATCCTACTCCAATCAAATAATTGACGAAGACCAGCATGATCGACAATTGCAACAAAATAGCACTAATAATGCTATACCTAAGTCGGTGGTCAAGTTAGAAGACTTGTACGATTTGAAAGATCGGTTTAAAAGGTCTACCAATTCAAAACTCCAAAGTTCAACCTTGAACTACGAATTAGTAAACCTAGGGACCGATGCTAAACCACAAAACATTAATCTAGGCCTCGCCTAGCCCTGAAGAGAAACTAGCGTATATTCGTCTTTTGAGACAATATAAAAATGTTTTTGCTTGGAATTATGATGAGCTGAAAACATACGACACTTCCATCATCCAGCATACTATTCCCATGATCGATAATGAAAAACCTGTCCAACAAAAGCTGAGAAAGATCCACCCCAATTTAGAAAATCAGATAAAAACTGAGCTCAATAAGTTATTGAAAGCCAGAATAATCTTTCCCGTCAGACATTCCAAATGGGTCTCCAATATGGTACCTGTTAGAAAGAAAAACGAGATATAGGATTTGCATTGACTTTCGGAACCTTAACAAAGCCTGTCAAAAAGATAATTTTCCTCTACCACCTATGGAACAGATACTGCAGGCAGTGGCGGGCTCAGAATTAATGTCTTTCTTGGATGGATTTTCAGGATACAATCAAGTGTTGGTACATCCTGATGATCAATTGAAAACCACATTCAGAACTAAATGGGGCACATACGCATATCGAAAGATGCCATTTGGTTTGATTAATGTTGGTGCCACATTTCAGAGAGCCATGGACATCGCATTCAAAGGTTTAGTCAATAAATCTGTAGTAATTTATTTGGATGATATAACAGTGTACTCGAAGAAGCGAAACGACCATCTCAAAGACCTGAAACAAATCTTTCAACGGTGTTTAAGGTATGGAATTTCACTTAACCCAAAGAAATCTTTTTTCGCGCTAAGTGAAGGGAAACTTCTAGGATTCATAGTGTCAAAATCCGGTATTCACATTGATCCCGACAGAATCAAAGAAATTTCTGAAATATCCCTACCTCATAACAAAAAAGCCATGCAATCTTTCCTTGGTCAGATCAATTTTGTAAAGAGATTCGTTCCAGATTTTTCACGAATCGTGTCTCCTTTGCAAACCATGATTAAAAAGAATTCAAATTTTAAATGGGGTCAAGATGAACATGAAGCATTCAACCTGATCAAACAAGCTATTATTAATGCTCCATCTTTAGCAACTCCGAATTTTTCAGAGCCTTTTATTTTATACACATTTGCCTCAGATAAGTCATATGCTGCGATTCTAACTCAAGCAAATCAAGAAAAAGCGGAAGCTCCAATTGCGTTTTTTAGCTCAAATTTACAGGGTGCTGAACTAAATTATTCAGACGTGGAGAAACAGGCTTATGCTGTTTTCAAAGCGGTCAAATACTTCAGACCTTTCTTACTTAAAACCCATACTAAGATCATAGTACCGTTTCCAGCGGTAAGGAATCTTCTAGTACAGAAGGATGTGGGTGAGAAAAGGGCCAATTGGGTTACTGCCTTACAGGAATATGATATTGAGATCAAACCAGCAAACATTGTAAGAGGTCAAGGCTTCTGCAAAATGCTGGCCGGAGCATCGCAAATTTCTGAAATTCCATCTGAAGAGGTACAAATGTGTGAGGTAAGCCTAAACGATGCAGAATCATTATATGCTGATATCATTTATTATCTTAAGAATGGGTATGCTCCTTCACACCTTGATCATACTAAGAAAAGAGCTCTAAGGTTGAAAGCTAAGCAATATCAGCTCATAAATGATATTCTTTTTAGGAAAAATTATGATTCTGTTCTTCTTAGGTGTCTTGAGAAAGCTGAAGCTGAAAAAGTTTTGCAGGAACTCCACGATGGGCCGGCAGGTAGACACTATGCTGGAGATGCTACTGCACATAAAATCTTACGCGCAGGATATTACTGGCCCACGCTGTTTAAAGACTCACACAGTTACGTGAGAAGATGTCAAGTCTGCCAAACTACTGCTGGAAGACAAAAGAAGTCGTCCCTGCCACTACAGCCGGTAAACATC
Source organism: Pinus tabuliformis (assembly GCA_031772625.1). NCBI lineage: Eukaryota > Viridiplantae > Streptophyta > Pinopsida > Pinales > Pinaceae > Pinus > Pinus tabuliformis. The sequence continues at coordinate 760,204,982 of CM062815.1, read as the reverse complement.
GAGCAACCTTTCAGTCAGTGGGGCTTGGACATAATAGGTGAGATCGTTCCTCACTCTTCTAAGCAGCATAGATACATCCTCATAGCAACAGATTATTTTACTAAGTGGGTAGAAGCAGTTCCGCTCAAGACGGCTAATTCTGAAAATATCATTGAGTTCATAGATCAATTTATAATCACCAGGTTTGGATTGCCATCCGCTTTAATGTTTGATAATGCATCATACTTTTCTGGAAATGCAATGACTGAATTTGCACTTAAAAGAGGATTCAAACTTAAATATTCAGCCAATTACTACCCACAAGGTAATGGGTTAGCTGAGTCAACAAATAAAAACCTAATCAGGATTATTAAAAGAACAATTGATCCAAAATCATAAGAATTGGCACAAGGCTTTGATATATGCTTTATGGGCAGATCAGATAACACAAAAAGCTTCTATCAGCACTTCTCCCTTTAATTTAGTTTATGGGAAAGAAGTGGTTCTTCCGACTCACTTAGCAATTCCCTCTTTGTCTTTAGTACAATACATTGATGAAGTACCCACTTCCTCCTTACAACTAAGACAAATGGAAATAATTAAATTAGAAGAACAACGAGAACAAGCTAGGAAAACGCATGCTCATCATCAAGCACTAGTAAAATCCTCTTTTGATTCAAACATAATGACCAGAAAATTTTTTCAGATGGGAGATTTAGTTTTAAAGTGGGACAAGGCTCATGAAGAAAAGGGCAAACATACAAAATTTCAAAGGATGTGGCTTGGTCCTTTTCAGATTGTAGAAGTCGTAGGTCCATCAACGTTTGTGTTACAGGATTTAGCAGGTAAGAGGGATCCTTTGCCTGTTAATGGACAAATTCTCAAGAAATATTTTCCATAGAAGATTATTCTTCTATTTTTGTAGAATAGTTGTTTTTCTTTTTCATAATAAAACCAGTTGTGAGTGGTTACATTAGGCATTTACGAAAAAGACACCAATTCTCTTTCAGATTTTGAACTTTTCGCTTGTATAAATAGCAAATCTTTTGGAAAACTGATCTTTATTATTGACAGATACAGTTAAAAACTTTAGCTTAGATATGATACTAGTTTCAACTTCAAAAATTTGATGAAAGCAACCTTTAGTGAAGAAATTGTTTTATCTCAGTACAATGAAAGGTATCAATAACAAAATAAAGATTCTCTGTAGAACAGTTGTTTCCAAAAAACTCTATTATTGTCGTCCAGAGCTATCTTAAGGAAACAATGACTTCCTCCCTGCTAAGGAAATCGCAACTTTCAGAGGAATAACCCAAGGATACACTTTATCTTGAAATAGAGGTCTCATCACGAGCCGGCTTATCATTATCACAGATATTATAACTTGCTGACTTTTCCAATACTGTACACCACAACAGGGCAATGACTCAAGATTGTTGCAATCAAAAGACAAGGGGTCTCATCACGAGCCAGCTTGTTCAACAAAGTTATAAATCAAGTGAATGACTGTGTCATAATTTGGCTACCAAACCAAGACATTGTTCTTTAAGAATAAAAAAAAAATCAAAGCAATAAGTGTGGATATGGATTTTTCTTTGAAAGTTGTAGGCCACCTTAAGTAGGATACAGGATCATTGCTGGGTAACAGGTAACCCTGTCGAGGCTATAAACGCTTGCTAGCAGCAGAGGCTCTACCTACGAAAAATGAGCATATTTAAAACTGGTTTACAGAGGAGACTTTGTTTTATCTTTACAAGACCAAGTAATGGCTGATGTAAATACAAGGACTAGCCTGAGGAAGCAAATAGTCAAAGTAGAAAATGGTTGAAACAAAATATCATTGACAGTTTAGAGCGTAATGTACTCTATCTTTCCATAACAAAGTTTAATTTTCTGAAAAATTTTCTGTTTTGGAAGTTTGAAAAAATTCAATAGAAAAGCAGAGATAACTGGTTCTTCCAAGTGAATCGCCAATTGTTGTGGCCACCAACAACCCCCCTCCTTATTTAGTATTAGCAATAACACTAGATAAGTGGGGACCCTTAGTAAAAAATTCAAAAATTCAATTAAGCTCATGTATTTTACTCCTTAAGAAAGCATCGCATCGCGCAAAGAATGATAGGACATTTCCTTATGAGTAAAAATGATAAACTGCGAGAGTGCGACGCGAATTCCATCGCATCGCATGCATTAAGAAACGCTCACATTGGAAAACCTTAAAAAATCGCCGATATCCGATATGCGATATCGCATATCGCATATCACAATGTCGCATGAAAAACACATAACCATTTAACGATTGTAACGATCTGCGATCTTGCGATAGTGCGATACTACGATCCGCGATCTTGCGATAGCGCGATCGAGCAACCCTGCGATAACACATCTTAATGAAATTTGCGGTAATGCGATAATGCGATATGCGATGCTGCGATGCGAATCGCAGAAACATTCCATCGCAGATTTTCCCCGGCTCAACATTCAAGAAAAGCTTTCCATAAACCAAGAACTGGATACGCGCTTTAATGATAATTAATGAATGATACGCCAGTTGTTAATGAAAGATGGTTTTGTGTTTTTCGAAGAGTCAGTTCACGTCAGGTGGCATGTTTTTGTACATCTGTAGAGCTTAAAGCTTTCTTGTCGATTTTTATTATCATTACTCTCTCCTCATGTGTGAACTGTAGGAACGAAAAACAACAACAACACAAAGCAATGTGTAGGAAGCCATGAAAGAAAAGGGTAAAGCTCCAATTCTCAGAGACAAAGAAAAGATGCCACCATAAACGGATACCACATGCAACAGAGCCGCAGATTCACAGGACACTACTGAGCTATTCGTTACAGATCTTTCATTCACAGCCATGGTTGAATGAGTAGTTGAACAATGCTAATATCAACAGGCGATTTAACGCTCAAGGTCAGAAGCTCAAGAAAGCAGTATGTTTACAAATTTTGAAGCTTATACCTGGTGAAGGAAAAGGCACTAAAGGCGAAAGATGCATCAGAGAGGCCCGGATCAAAGAAAGAAGGCAGTTTCCAATGCGCGATTAGCGCCGCACTAATCGTGCATCGCTGAGAAAATTACTCAAAAATAAAAACCTCTAACTGCTCAGTCACTTGTAAGCCCAGAAAACGCAAGAAAGCAATGGTAAAGAACAAATTGGAAACATAAAGCTGAAAGAAGAGGCAGAAGCAATTCGAGGATTAACCAAGTGGAACTTGGATTATTACTAGGCATACACAGTAAATCCACATAGCCAGAGGATGACTCTCGAGTATATCATCGATTTTGCTGAAAAGATGGTGCCGACTCTTACCATTTCCGTTTACTTAGCTCAACCAAAAGCGGAAGACAGTCAGCCGACTCTACCCAGGCAAATATTGAATGCTCGCAAAATTAAGGAGCAAATGCAGAAATAGTTAGATATTAGATTTAATTTTTAGAAATAGTTTTTCTTAGAAAAATGGCGGTAATTTAAACCGTATCCTGAATCTGTGTAACTAAGTTATTTAGTTAGTAGTATTTAAACCCTTCTCATGCATTTAGAGAAGGGTCCAGAAATTTATCAAAAACTTGTCCTCAGAACATGCAATTTTGCACCCTCAGAGGAGGTTTTGGTGAATGAATGGATCAAGATTTGTTGATGTTTGCATTTTACATCTGCTACTGATGTTGCACTTCTGTACTCTTAGTGGATGTTAGAGCAAGGAGAGATAAATCACTGTTGCTTGAAGCTTATGAGTAGGACTAGTCATAAATGGTACTTTTATCTCTTGACCATTTCTGCTTATATGTTAAAGTGATATACAGTGTTTAGTTGTTTATGTATTATTGCATGAATGCTTGAGTTATCATTTGGCACTTTTTTATGGTGATAGCTATTTATTTATGCCTAATGTATGAATAGCTCATTATGCGATATGTTGTTCACAACTGTTTCGTCTAACTTTTTATGCGAAGTGGTTCATTTTGATTGATTTCCTTTCTTATAATCGCTGAATGATCTTTATTACCAGTTGTTATTTGAAATCTCTTTAAATCACATCATAGAAGAATTACATCCCGGGTTACTATAGATTTAGATGTGCTGTTTATTAGATTACAATAGCATAAAATTAGATTAAAGTTTGAATTAGAATATCTTAGATAGGAACTGTTAGATCAGCAACATCGAATTCTACACACACACACACTCATAGATTGGGAAACTGGTCCCATTATCCCCAGTCGGACCCGCTATACCAAACGGATAAGGATCTGCCAACCAAGGTCCGGACCGGGCGGGTATCCCCCTTGTTGTCAACCCGATTTTTGAGGCTTCAACATGTCCATTCAGAGCTGCTAGTCCCTCTAACATGGGTAGCTATCTTAGAAACAAACAAACTAAAGTTACTTGAGATTTCCTTTATGAGAAGTAGATGAGAGAGAAGCAAAGAGTACCAACCTCAGTCTTTCGCTTGGCTCCTTGCTTGTTTCCTCTCCCCTCTGATAGATCTTTGTCGCTTCTCCCTTACTTACCCCGCTTCAAAGACCACCTATAAAGTCAAATCAACATAATACCACCAAAGCACAGAGATCTACAATCATAAATAATATAGGACCAGATATATATTGACCACACAAATGCATATATCAACTCAAACATACAAGAATGTGGAGGAAAACTCAAATAGCTTTATTGATAGAAAGAGTAGAAGAGAGGATTACAACCCATTGATCTGACCCAACGTAATCCTCCCAGCATGAAAGCCCTTCTTCACCTCATGAAAAGCTTAGATCACCCAACACTATGATGTTCCACAAAGAAACCAACAACACTTCATTACAAAATACAAGATTTTACCCTTTGGATCTCTGGGATGAGGGATCCATTTATAGATGTTTGCAGGTGGGTGAGTCAGCTTTTGGGATTTTGATTAGTGTCCTCTCTTTGATGGTTCTTGGTTCCACTTGGAGATTCATGATCTCTTACTCATCCCTGGGTGAATTCAGAGAGGCAAGTGTCAAATGTGCAGTTTCTAGAAGATTCTCTAGGTTTCCACCTAGCCAACTGCTTCTGCCATTTATCTGCTCTCTCTCATCGCACCCGAAAAAAGGGATTTCAGTGTGCATCACACTTTTTGCATGTGGCAGGTGAGACACATTGCACCCTTAGCACTGAGCAGTCTGTATGGTCCAATTTTGACCAGTTATGAGCAGTTTTTCATGGAGAACTTCTGGGAGATGATGTAATCAGCTGACCTTGCTCCCTTAGGGTATGAAAAAATACTTTTAGGGACTTAGAAGCCCTTGGTTTATGGACATATGTGATTGGGGATGCATTGCCCAAATATGTCTATAACAGAGATGAATACCACGGGAAAAACCATGGGTGTCCATAAACCTAGAGCCCGAAAAACCATTGGTAACTAGATTGAGTCAATTTTACCTAATCCACCTTAACAACCCTCACATTAAACTTGACTTATGGATATTTACCAAGTCCCATTCATCAACCATATCAAACTTGAGATCTCACATTCGCCCCCAATCCAGGATACCAGTACACCTGTGACCTTGATACTTGTCCAAGTGGTCCATTCCACAACTTGATGACTCCATGCACCACTGCACTACATGTATACCTCAACAAGATCTTAAGGCCTTAAAATAATGCATTCTACCATGTAACATTTCTTCCCAAACATCAGGTCTTACAGCTTCCTCGGGAAATGCCTTGGACTAAAAACCTTAGGTCACTCACTCATTACATACTGGCTCCTTCACTCTATACCACTTCATCTTCATTCTTTCTCATATATACAACCACTCTCTCAACTTCTATATCTTAATCAATCAATACTTGGTGTGTATTTTCAACACTACCTAGTCCACATAATCTCTCATCACCACAACTCATACCCATGACTCAAACATCATACAAATCTTCTTCTATAAGTAGTGGTACTCTAATATACAACTTCCTTGAAATTTCTCTTCTTTGTCTTACTCTATGTTATGTCGAGCTACCAATTAACAAAAATATTATCTAGAGAACTCTTAATTTTACTACAATAATAACCACCACCTCCTCACTCATTGCTTGCTTCCTTGTATTATTTTTTAGATTTTCCTAGACAATTAGTACTTTTCCCTCACTTCTCTGATATGTCTATGCTAGTCCTCTATTTCTCTCATTGATCAACGCTTCTTCCATTATATTTTCATCCTCCCTTAGGCGGAAATTCACTCACATGGGTTGTCTCCTTTGGAGTGATCCGTCATTGGTGAATGGATTCTATGTTATCACTTCTATAGGCATTTAGGGCCTGGATCCCTTTTACATAGATGTGTGTGGGCGACCTAGATCAGTCTTGATTTGTATCTTTGACATATCACCACGAAATAGTTTTGTTTCTTTCAATTGTGAGAAAGGTCCTTCAAATACGATCTATGACAACAATGCCTCTATCTTCCACAATGAGAACAAGTCTTCATGTTCTTGATTTCAATCTACTTCTCTATTTTAAATGCCCATATCTATTATTTTTAATTTCCCTTCCATGATCACCTAAGACTAGAATTTCTCCTCTCTAGTTTTTTGCAATTGATTAGTGTTGTAGCTCCTCATTCATTAAATTAACGCTAACATCATCAAACTTTAGTATGCCAATAGGTGCTAGAGTGCTCATAGCTACTATCAGATTCTCCCAGTTGTATGACATGGAACACATAAGTAAGATATATTTTATTTCATACACCCTCATATAGAAATTCATTTCATTACAATACCATGGCCCCAATACTATGGGACAATGCCATAGGTTATAAATACCATGGGTGTAAAAAAATTTGAATTGATTTGGTCACACATAAGAATCTCCCACTTGGGACCAAATAGAAGTTTGATCTAATATTTTTGACATTGCTTTTCTCTTATTGCTACTAATCCCTTTCCTAAGATACCTTTCATCGTGTTTGCACTACTCCAGCCAAGGTTCTATAAATCTCTTTCTTGTCCCTCGACAATATCTTCATTCACATATTAGCTGGATTTTATGCAGTGTGTATTTTCTCCAATTGTAGCAATCCATCATCTAACACTTCACGAATGCAATGATATTGAACATAAATTTTTTTGGTCTTAGAATGATATGTTGGGATTTTAGCTAATGAATAGCACTATAACTATCATAATGCAACAAATATTTATCTTGTTTTATCCCCAATTCTCTTAAAAAATGTTGCATCCACAACATCTCTTTGCAAGCTTATGCGGAATCTATGTATTCTGCCTCTGTTGTGGAGAGGATTCTTACTTTCTGTAACCTATACATCCAAGATAATATTGCATTTGCAAATGTATATAAATAACCAATGATGGAATTTCTAGTATCCGCATCTCCATCCATGTTTATATATGTGTAACCTTCAAGAAAAACATTATTATTACCAAAACATGAACAATAATTACTAGTACCCTTGAGCTACCTCAAAATCCACTTTGCTGCTTACTAATGTTGTTTGTTTCGATTTGTAAGGAACCCACTCACAACTCCCACTTAATGTGTAATATTTGGATGGGTACATAAAGCCACCAATTGATGAAGCATAATATATTCTACTCATTTCACGCTTCTTCTTATCATCACAAGGGCACAAATAAGTAATAGGTTTGAAGTGTGATGCTGACAATGTACCAACTAGTTTGGCCCCCTTCATATTGAACCTGTCCAACACCTTCTCAATATATTTTTTCTTGTGACAATTGCGACTTCTTGTTTCTTTCTATCACATATAATCCTCATGTGGAATATTTGTTGTGTTAGAACAAAATATTTTATTGCAAATTGAGTACCAAAATATTTCTTCAAACTATTAATCATGTTCTTATCATGTTCAACAATTAGCATATCATCCACATACAATAGTAGTATAATATGCATTTCTTTGGCATACCTCTTGATTTAGACACAATGATCATCCTCTAGCCTTTTGAAGCCATTCTCTAACATAAATGAATCAAGTTTCTTGTAACATTGGCGAGGTTCCTATTTCCACCCATAAATTCTCTTCTTCAACCTATATACAAGGTTCTCTTTACCTTTTACCATGAACCCTTCTCACTATTCCATATAAATTTCGTCCACCTATTCTCCATGAAGAAGAATTGTTTTCACATCTAGTTGTTAATATTCCAAGTCTAAAGTAGTAGCAAGACCAAGGATAACTCTTATGGATGGCATTTTAATAATAGGTGAAGTTAAAACATTATTTTCGAGAAAATCCCTTCACCATCGACCTTGCTTTGTATCTTTCCTTCTCCTCACCCTCATGTTTAATCTTGTATACTCTTTTTTTGTAGGGCATTTCTTCCTTTTGGAAGCTTCACTAACTCGTAAATTTTATTTTCCAATAGAGAGTCCATTTCTTTCTTCGACTAAACCTCCAAAGGCAGACTTGGCATGAATTTATACACATATTTTTATCAGGAAATTCATGCTTCATGCTCAACTCTAGGCTTTCATATTCACCAAGCTCTCATATTTACCACTCTGGATCTGATACCAGATGCTAAGTTCATAGAGCACCGAGAGAAGTGGTGGTGTCTAAAGACATCGTTGCTTAATCCCACTTGCCCGCAAGTCAATTTAACATGATTTTGTTAAGATTTTAAGTAGGCTACATCAAAGACGAATACCATGGGAAAAACCATGGGTTCCCATAAAGTTGGAGCCCGAAAAAACACTGGTAACTTGACGGAGTGAAGTTTACTTGATCCACCTTTATAGGTCTAGGGAATTATCCCTCATTAGTTGTTGAAGAGATGAGAGTGGTCTAATAATGAGGTTACATGACATGGTATAGTCCGGTAATTAACTTTGGGAGATCTGTGATTCAAGTGCTCAAGAGTGGAAATCAATAATTCAACTCGAGAGCTACAACTTTACAAATCTTATGGGATAGCTTGATGGAGTTCAATCTACTTGATCTCGAAAATTATTAGAGATAGTAATGAAGAGTTTTCCAGACAAGAAGATCAAAGAGAAAGGCTTGTTAATTGAGGATGTTGGAGACATTATCTCCTTGTTGTCTTGTGCATATTGAATGATATTCCTCATCATAAAAATTATTTTTTAATATAATTGTTATATGAGTTATTTAATTGTTAATTAGTTGGATTTGAGAGATTTTGTCCAGCTAAAATAACTCCTAATTTAATGTTTAGTTAAAATACTTTTTCTGGATAATATTTCTATCTTCTACCAATATTTATATATTTATTGGTCTAATATTTATAATATAAAATATATTTATATGCAAAAGTTTCACTGAGTTTTGGTCTAATATTTATAATATAAAATATATTGATATGCAAAAGTTTCACTGAGTTTTAATTATATGATAAATCTATTACAATATGGTTTTGGTTTTCCAGGATTCACTTATCTTCTTTCTTATAGGTTTTATTATTGCTTTGTTTCTAATCTTTGTTTTGTAATTGGTTGAAATAGGTAATATGTTGTTGTTATATGTTTTATTATTGCTTTGTTTTTAACCTTTTCTTTGTAATTGGTTGAAATAGGTACAAGGCCTTTAGGAATCATTTAATTCATTGCAGCGATTTCCAAGGAATCGATCATGAAAAAGAATTTTGCGATTTTGTCGCTTGAAGTACGTTTAGTGTCATTGATTACTGTGAAAGCAATTTTATAGCTTAAAGTTGCTATAATCACCCATTTGCATCTTTTAACTCTACTTTCGGCTCTACTTTCAATTTTTTTTATCATTTTTTTTTGAAGTTTTGTTATAAAGTGTAACCTGTACATTTTGTATCTTAATCATACCAAATTTGGATTTTAGCCCATGACAGTTATCAATTTCCTCGCAGAAACTTGTTTGTGGTCATGTTTTGATTATAAACATTTTTAACGACAATTAAAATTTAACACGATTGCCGTTTGTGATTTTATTACTGAGGTCCGCATAAGGAATTTATTTTATCTTAAGGCAGGTGACTACAGAGCAAGCCCAAAAAATTATAATATATTAATATTTTGAATTTATATTTAAATGATAATATATTAATATTTTAAATTAATTTTAACTAGATATTTACTCAAGGTTTGTATTTCATAGATTTGTTATGTGAAATTGTTATTCAACCAATAGAAATTGGATTTTTATATGTTATTTTTAATATTTTTAATAATTATTATTAGGAAAAAGAATTAAGATTATTGAATTTAGGTTTTTGTGATTATTTTATGGTGATGAACCATATTGAATGGTTCCAAATGTGTTTATAAATAAATTTTGATGTAATTATGACCAAAAATATGTTTTAAAAAAATTGAGATTATTATCATGGTGTTTTTTCTAATTTAATTTTAAAAAATATCATAAAGTTATATAGACTTTTATGATCCATATTGTAGATAAATATCTTTCAAAGTAATTATTATTTGGTCTACTTTTTTAACCTTGTTCAGAGGATAAACCACATTAATTAATGTCAGTATTGGTGAAAAGAAAGCGTTCGGTGGTGCCGCACCTCGCTATAAGCGGTTGGAGGACTACCGCAGGTGTAGGGGCGTGACATGTGGTATCAGAGCAAGGTTTGCTCGTGAAGGCTTGAAGCTTGTGAACAGGTTCAGGTGTTGAAGCATTGAAGCCGGTATACACTTGACAAGTGAGAACAAGACTTCGGTTTGAAGCCGTTGAGCAGGGTTGCTTGTGACAGTGGAAAGGGTACTTGCAGGTGAAGGAAGCCGTTTCACACAAGTGGAACAAGGGTTGGTTCTAGTTGCAGGTGACTTGGTGAAGCTGTTGGATGGTCAAAACTAGATTGCAAAGGAGGAAGAAGCTGTTAGAAATGGCAGTTGAATCTGAGGCTGGGTCTAGTCACATTGTGAAAGATACTACTATTGGGTTCATTGAAAAGGTGTTGGAAAAGATGGAGGATATGGAGACTTCTTGGGATAAGAAGATGGACTTGTTTGCTAAAGAACAAGAGGCCAATTCGAAGATGAAGGAAGAGCTCGATGAACTCCGAACACAACATGATGAACTCCAGACACAATATGAGTACACTGATCTTATGTGTACACAACTTGAAGTAAGGGTCAAGGAGGTTGAAGAAGCAAGGGATCAGGGTCTTGCAGAGATCGTGAACTTGAAGAAATCTCTTGACGAAGCCAAGGATGAGATCGCGGTGTTGAAGAAGGTCGTGAGGCATAACTCAGGTGGAGGAGTGCCTCATGTGAAGGTCAAGGAACCAGAATCTTATGATGGCACAAGGAATGAAAAAACTCTTGGCAACTTTCTATGGGACATGGAGCAATACTTGGAACGGTCGGGTCTATCTGATGATGAGACAAAGGTTAAGGTAGTTGCTCAGTTCTTAACAAAGGATGCTAAGATGTGGTGAAGAAGGAGGTTGGATCAGATTGTCAATGGTAGTGCTGATTACATCACTTCGTGAGATGACATGAAGAAGGCTTTGCAGACTCATTTCAGTCCTCAGGATGAAACATGGGAAGTAAGGACAAAGATTAAGTACATAATGCAGACCGAGAGCCTACAAGCATATCAGCGGGAGTTTGCAAGTGCAGCTCTGGAACTTCCTGACATGGCGGAGAGGGACAAGGTGTTCAACTTCATTATTGGGTTGAATCCTTGGGCACACAATGAAGTGAAGAGGCAGAAGATTAGGACACTTGAGGAAGCTTTTGCTGCTGTTGACAGGTTGGTGGAGCATTATGATGAGACTTCTGATGATAGGAAGAAGAAGTTTGATAAACTGAAAGATAAGAAGAAGGATGATGCTTTGAAATCAGATGATAGTTCGAAGACGAAGAAAGCCTTGAAGTGTTGGATATGTGCTGGACCACATACGGTGAAGAATTGTCCCTCTAAACCAAAGGTGGCTGCTATTGCACAATCTGATGTGAGGAATGAAGGTGCTCCTGTGGGGATGATGTAGATACTTGGTGCTTCTGCTACTACGAAGGTGGTCTCTAGGAGAGATCCTGAGAGGAACAGATTGGAGTATGTTCGAATGAAGGTTGGAGGTGCTGATGTACTCACTATGGTGGATAGTGGGGCTTCTCACAACTTCATGGGTGAAGATACTGCGAGAAGGATTGGGCTGAAATTTGTACTGACAAAGGCACAAATGAAGACAATGAATTATCCTCCTATTGAGATTCTTGGTATAGCTAAGAGGTGGAAACTACACTTGGTGAATGGATAGGGAAGGTTGACTTCACTATAGTGCGGATTGATGACTATGAAGCTGTATTGGGGATGGAATTCATGAAACAATTTGATGCTATGATTGTTCCACATTTGAAGAAGCTCTACATTTATGATGGAAGGGAAGATGTACCCATTGGTGTGCCAACCATTGGTGTGACAAGACCTGATTGTAAATTGGGAGTGATGCAAATGGAGGATGAGAAGAGAATGGGAGACATGAGTAAGCGATTGTCTACTGTTGAGGCAAAGCTTACCGAGCAGTCATTGGTCATTAGATCACTTTCAGATAGCATCTTGGATTTGTCAAGAAGGCTAGAGTTGGTTGAGGATGATGATGATGATGAGGAGGTGTATGTGAGGCCGGATGTCCAGAAGGAAGACCGGGTTGCTTATCTACAAAGGATGGAGATTGAGGATCCTGACAGATGGATTGAGTTGATTAGTGAGGGAGAGCCTTCAGGCTCTACTCCCTCTACATCTTCTTAGATGGATGAAGAAGATGGGGCTCATTGTTAGCTGCTCATGGCAGTGAGTCCCTTAGACATATGGAGCAGGTATGACTGATGGTGCAGGGATGGCTTGGCATCAAGCATCATGACATGTTGCAGATGGATGGAGTTTCCATGGACCTGAGCATGGATTATGGAGATAGATTCTTGATGAGTCAAGAATGTGGCAGATGTTTGAGGAACAACTGATGATGGCATGAGGATGTTCACTCTCATGATTTGGGCGTGACAGTTGGATTAGCTACCCAACTAGTTCAGACATGGGGTCGCGAAGTGTGCAGAGATGTGTTAGCATTTTGTTGAAGTATCATGACAGAGGTTCAAATGGAGACACATTGTCACGCCCCGAATTCTTTTTTCCTTAAATTGGCCGGGTACGGCACTGCCTAAGTTAATAACTTTATCCATCGTTAATTAACTTTACGAACTACGCCTTCAACAATTCATAATAATCATGAATTAACATTATTAATGTGCGGAATCCATCAATAATACAAGAACAATAATAACCCAATAATATAAGAGAAGTAATATTTTTATTATATATAGATAAAGATTACAATGACCGGGAGTCACGCTCCACCGGCGTTCATAACCAAGGCGGGCACCCGCCCGTGCAAGAGCACACGGTGGTCTGTCTCAACCTTAACCGAATATACAATATAACATACACAAGTTTCTTTGTTGAACGAGCGGGCGCACCCGTGCACGACCCATGCCCAACCCAAACCAAACTTCGTGTATACCTTGGCGGGCGGGCGCCCTTGCACTCCACTGCCCACACTACAACATGCACTTCACAAAACTCCATCGCCCAACTCAGCGAGCACATCCCATAATGCGACCTGCAGCTACACTTCACACTTCCTTGTGCGTACTCACCTTGTGCGAAGATCCAATGCGAAGATGTGATGATGCCCCAAATGAGCGCATCATTCATATGTTTATACACATCGTGGGAGGTGGCTAGCGTTCGACCGACCTCCACAAAACTCCAACCTGCGCGCCCTTTGAATGTTTATGCAATGATTTTACATAGTCGACCCGCCCATGGTGCGGGACCACCCCACCAGCTCGCCCTACATCCATTATCGCACTTCGTCGGCTGTCGAAACGAGTCTTTCACAACTCATCGTATATATGTGTGAGCACCCTCCATACTCGCGCGCACGATGTAACTGCGCCTTCGCTTGATGGAGCGCTCGCACAACCATACTTAGTCGTTTTTCACAACGGGAGGGGCGCATGCCTGTGCACGAACCTGCAAGGCGTTACATCCTCCCTCACTGGAAATCATTGTCGCCCTCGACAATCCTGCTCTTCTCATCAACTTCCTGTTGTACTTTTCGATCTTGTCCTTCCATCTCCAAAGTGAGTCCTCTGATTCCCAACTCGCTTCCTCCGGTGCATTCTTCCATCTATAAAGAAATTCCCTTCTCATGTGGCAACCAACTCCTGTAGTTCTGAGTCTCAAGATCTTCTCCAACTCCAATCCTAGCTTGTCCACAATCCCAGCTGGTCCTCTCGTCAGTTCAGTTCTTTCTGGATGGTCTGAATCAAGTCTACATCTCTTCAACTGACTCACATGAAAAGTTGGATGCTTCATGTGCATATGGCGTGGAAGCTCTAGCTCGTAAGCAACTTCCCCCACTCTCTTCTTCACTCGGAATGGTCCCTCATACTTCCATGTCAGTTTGCTCGTCGTCCCCTTGGCTGGCTGAAACTGCTCCCCGGTAATCCTGAGAAACACCATATCTCCCACACTAAAGTGTGCCTCTCGTCTTCCACGATCAGCATACTTTTTCATCCTCCTTGCAGCATCGTGCAAGCGCAACCGTGCTAACTCCAAGGTCTCCTCCCAAGCCTTCATGAACTTCCTCGCATGAGGACTCCTCAAGAAGCCTCCCGTCACTACGGTATGCGGTGCAACCGGCATCTGCCCATTCACCAACTCAAATGGACTATACCCCGTCGCAGAACTCTTTTGAATATTGTAGCTAAACTGAGCAATATCCAAGAGTTCAGGCCAATTCTTCTGATCAACCATCACATAATGTCTCAATTAGTCCTCCAGCAACGTGTTGATCCTCTCAGTCTGTCCATCTGTTTGCGGATGGTAACTCGAACTCATCAACAACTCTGTCCCGACTAGCTTGAACAATGTGGTCCAAAATCTTCCTGTAAAACGCGGATCTCTATCCGACACAATGCTCAATGGCATCCCCCAATACTTCACTATGTTCTTAAAGAAGAACTTCGCAGTCCGCTCAGCTCCACAAGGTATCTTTGTAGGAACAAAGACAACATACTTGGAAAAATGATCGACCACGACCATAATCCCATTATACCCCTGAACCTGTGGTAACTGAGTGATGAAGTCCATCGAGACACTCATTCATGGCCTCTTTGGAATTGGTAAAGGCTGCAACAGTCCTCCTTGCCTTTGAGTATCTGATTTGTCCTACTGACAAATGATGCACATATGTACATACTCCTCTACATCCTCTCGCATCTTCTCCCAAAAGAATCCTCTCTCCAACAATGCCAAAGAATGACGCATCCCTGGGTGGCCAGCCCATGGCGAGTCGTGGCACTCCTTCAAAAGGTGCCTCCTGAGCCCAGATGACTTTGGAATATAGAGTCAGTTTCCAAAGAACAAGAACCCGTCTCATAGAAAGAACTTTCGTGTCTTCCCCTCCTTTGTCTGCTTCACTATATTCTGTGCCAAAGTATTAGTTTCAACACTTTCCCTGATCTTATTCTGCATCTCTTCTGACATCTGAACTCGACTCCTACTCCTAGCTGCCTGGTCTTCCCCCTCCAATGCTGCAAGTTGTCCCTTCCTACTAAGGGCATCTGCTACCGCATTGTGCCTTCCCGGTCTATACTCAATAGTCATGTCGAATTCTGCCAAGAAGTCCTGCCAACGAGCTTGCTTCGCAGAAAGCTTCGGTTGTGATGCAAAATAACTTGCTGCAACGTTGTCAATCTTGACAAAAAACGACTTCCCAATCAGGTAATGCCTCCACACATGAAGACAATGGATGATGGCAGTCATCTCCTTCTCATGGACCGAATACCTCCGTTCTCTATCCTACAACTTCCGACTCTCATACGCCACCAGATGCCCATTTTGCATAAGAACTCCTCCTATGGAAAAATCTGAAGCATATGTGTGTACCTCAAACGGTCTCCCGAAGTTAGGAAACTTTAGTATCGGTGCTGTAACCATCCTCTTCTTCAAGTCATCAAATGCCTCTTGACATTTGTTCGTCCAACTCCACCTCTTGTCTTTCTTCAATAGGTCTGTCAGTGCCGATGTCACCTTGGAGTACCCCTCTACAAACTTCCGTTGGTAGTTGGTCATGCCCAAAAACACCCTCATCTCATGGACACTCTTCGGTTAAACCCAGTCCTCAATCGCCTTCACCCTGCTCGGCTCCATCCGTATGTACCCTTGACCAACAATATGCCCAAGGAACAGAATCTCGGTCTAAGCGAACACACACTTAGACTTCTTCAAGAACAACTGATTTGCCCTCAGTGCCTCGAACACCATCGCCAAGTGCTTCTTATGATCCTCCATGTTGTCACTGAACACCACTATATCGTCCAAGTACACTACTACGAATGAGTCCAAGTATGGTCGTAGGACATCATTCATCAAAGTGAAAAACGTAGCAGGAGCGTTGCACAACCCGAATGGCATAACAAGGAACTCAAAGCTACCATACCTTGTTACTATCGCGGTCTTCTTCTCGTCTCCTTCAGCTATCTGCACCTGATAATACCCATGCCTCAAGTCCAGCTTGGAAAACACTCGGGCTTTCGCAAGCTTGTCAAAGCAATCAGCAGCCAATGGCAAAGGATACCTGTTCCTTACCGTCTGCTTGTTCAATGCACGGTAATCACAGCACATCCATAGCTCATTCGAATCCTTCTTCTGCTGGAACAATACCGGAGCTCCATAAGGGGACCTTGAAGGTCTAATGAAACCTGCATCAGTTAACTCCTTTAATTGTCATTTCAACTCCTCCAACTCAGGCCCTGACAATCGATAAGGTGCTTTAGCCGGGGGTTGCTTTCCTAGATCAAGCTCAATGCTATGGTCCATTACACGCCTTGGTGGAAGTTTCTTCGGAAGCTCATCAGGCATCAAATTCGCATACTTGGTCAGCACATCAAATATCTCAGCTGGAACAGGAGTCCCCACTCCATCACCTTCGACATCCTTGAACATCACCGCATATGTCTTCATATCTGATTCCTTCATAGCCTTCTCCAAACTTAGTGCAGAAACAAGCTGCACCTTGACTTCCCTCCTTTGCCTATGAGTGGGCAAAGTCCAAGTTTGTGACTGTCCAACCAGCACCACCTCATCATAGAAGGGGACAACAATAGCCTTGTTGTCCTTCAAGAAATCATGTCCGAGTATCATATCGAAGTCGTTCATCTCCATCATTGTGAAGTCCAACTAACCCTTCCAGTCTTTTATCTGTACAGTTACTTCATGTACCAAACTCGCCACTTTAGCTCTAGAGTTCACTGCCTTGAATTCCACATTCGATGGGAAGATCATCAGTCCAACCTATTTTTCCAACCGTGTCGTCATGAAGTTATGAGTGGCCCCCATGTCCACCAGAGCTTGAATGGTCCTGCCATCAACCATCAAGTCCATGAAACCCAGACTGTTCATCCATGATTTCTCCATAACTCTTCCCTGTTCATCAAGCTTCTTCAATCTTGAACCAGCTTCACCTGTCATGAGCAACCTTGCTCTATCAAGCTTCATCAACCCTGAATCAGCTCTGATACCACCTGTCACGCCCCCAATTCTTTTTTCCTTAAATTGGCCGGGTGCGGCACCGCCTAAGTTAATAAATTTATCCATCGTTAATTAACTTTACAAACTACACCTTCAACAATTCATAATAATCATGAATTAACATTATTAATGTGTAGAATCCATCAATAATACAAGAACAATAATAACCCAATAATATAAGAGAAGTAATGTTTTTACTATATATAGAGAAATATTACAATGACCGGGAGCCGCGCTCCACCGGCGTTCATAAACAAGGCGGGCGCCCGCCCGTGCAAGAGCGCATGGCGGTCTGCCTCAACCTTAACCGAATATACAATATAACATACACAAGTTTCTTTGTTGAACGGGCGGGCGCACCCGTGCACGACCCGTGCCCAACCCAAACCAAACTCCGTGTATACCTTGGCGGGCGGGCGCCCTTGCGCTCCACCGCCCACACTACAACCCGCACTTCACAAAACTCCGTCGCCCGACTCGGCGGGCACATCCCATAATGCGACCTGCGGCTACACTTCGCACTTCCTTGTGCGCACTCACCTTGTGCGAAGATCTAATGCGAAGATGTGATGATGCTCCAAATGAGCGCATCGTTCATATGTTTATACACATCGTGGGAGGTGGCTAGCGTTCGGCCGACCTCCACAAAACTCCAACCTGCGCGCCCTTTGAATGTTTATGCAACGCTTTTACATGGTCGGCCCGCCCATGGTGCGGGACCGCCCCACCAGCTCGCCCTACATCCATTATCGCACTTCGTCGGCTGTCGAAACGAGTCTTTCACAACTCGTCGTATATATGTGTGAGCGCCCTCCATACTCGCGCAACCGATGTAACTGTGCCTTCGCTTGATGGAGCGCTCGCACAACCATACCTAGTCATTTTTCACAACGGGAGGGGTGCACGCCCATGCATGAACCTGCAAGGCGTTACACACATGATGAGGTTGACACGAGATGTTGTAGTGGAGATTGTGGTAGAGGGGTCGATGATCATGGATCAAGATGATATCTGATGTCACATACCATAGACCATAGAGGTGTATACCTTGGTATGGTTATCTTGGTGGTAGTTGGTCACTAAGGTGAGACATGATGGAGATGGAGTTCTACATATGTTACAGGGATGTTTGCCTTATGTGGAGGAATTGACATCATGGATAGTGATGATCTTGGTGGATGGCTACCGAGATGGTATGTTGTCGAGGACGACAATGATTTTAGGTGGAGGAGAATGTAAGGCCTCCAGGCACAACCGCGGTTGGGCACCGGACGAGTCGGTGTGCACGACGAGCGCGGGTGTGAGGGCGCACAGGCAGGTGCGCGATGCGACAGAGCTGCGGAGGAAATGCGACGATAGAATGCGACGAAACCATGGACGAGTTTTGATACACCTAAAGAAGTGCAATGAAACGATGGAGGATTTATAACCCATTGTGCATGGAGGATGTGCGGACAGGCCGACATGACAAAGGGCACGCACATGGGTGTTATATCACTGTTTTGGGGGTCGGCTGGAGTGCCACCACCCACAGTAAAACCACACTTGAATATGTATATATACAAGTGCGTTGAGGCTTCATTTGCATCCAACGCAGCTTGAGCAACTCGCATAAGCTTAAGGAGAAGACAAGTGCGCAGTCTTGGGTTGGAATGCGCATAGCTCATGCGCATATCTTGAGGGCGCAAGTCTTGGAGTTATCTTGAGCCGGTCGAGGGTTGGGCAAGGTGTGCCCAAGGTTGTCTTGAGTGCAGTTTTGTGCCGGGATTGACAAGGGGGTCTTGGTAGCTCGGGTGAGCACCCTCCCTTCGTGCAAGGCGTGCACATGATTATTGTAAAAGGCTAATTTTCCTATATTGTAAAAGAAGCTAAGTATTGGCTTGGAGCTTGCTAAGCATTACTTGTGATGATTGTATTATTATGAAGAAAGATTGAATAATATATATTGTCGGGCAGACTTGTTCGGGAGTTGCCCCTCCCCTTTATACTGTGCAATTGTTATTGTCTTTTATAATTGCTGTGGATAATGAATGAGTATGGATATTCATTGGTATAAAGGATAAATGCAATTTTACTTGGTTGCGAAACACAAACTAAGTAAGGATAAGTGAATTAGGCGTAGTCCATGAATGTTAGTATTGGTGAAAAGAAAGCGTTCGGTGGTGCCGCACCTCGCTATAAGTGGTTGGAAGACTACCGCAGGTGTAGGGGCATGACACCGGGGTGGTGCAGGATGCAGAAGCAACTATTCATTGTTTACAACTACATGTCCAACGGTATAGTCTGGATAAGCTCATATTTGGGAACCTGAAAACCATCCTGCCATGGCCTCAGAGTTACGCGATCTTGAAGGATGTGGCTACGGGGCTGCTTTATCTGCACGAAGAATGGGAGAAGAGGGTCATCCATAGAGACATCAAGTCGAGCAACGTGCTGTTGGATTCGGAGCTAAACGGGCGACTGGGGGATTTCGGCCTCGCCCGACTGTGTGAACACAGTGAAAACCCGTAGACGAATCGAGTGATCGGAACGTTGGGGTACATAGTGCCAGAGCTCACATGGGCAGGGAAGGCTACGCCGAGCTCGGATGTGTTTAGCTTTGGTGTTCTGTTGTTGGAAGTGACATGCGGGAGGAAGCTCGTGGATCTATCTGCGGGCAACGAACGAGTGGTTTTTGTGGCGTGGGTTCAGGAGCTATACACCCAAGAGAGATTGCTAGATGCTACGGGTATGAAGCTGGGGAATGAATATGACGCAAGCGACATGGACAAAGTGTTGAAACTAGGATTATTGTGATCCAATACTGAGCCCGAGGCAAGGTTAGGGATACAGAGAATGTGTCAAATTCTGGCAGGTGAAGCTACGCTCCCTGACGTCCATATGGCTGCATTTATGGATGAGTGTAGTGTAGAGAGTTACTGAGTGTGCCACAATCACTGATCCTGAGGGCAGGCTTCTTGAAGAAACTCTTAGGGGAAGCCGGTCAAACAGATGGCTCAATTCAACATCTCTCAGCGACTTTCCGGTGTGATGATAAAAGTAGAAAGAAAACTTCTCCAAAATTCTGTAGAGGGTTTTAGTTCAGGCCTTTATAAGTAGGAAACATGTACGAAAGTTCCATTTGCCAATGCCGCAGCGAGATGATGTCAGCGAAACACAAGTCCAGTTACTTGAGTGTAGACCTTTTTTTTAAATTTGTATTTATCAAGGCCTATCAAAATAAAACTAGCAACACTCTGATAGAACGATAGATGAGTGTAGAGGGATAGAACGGTAGATGAGTGTAGAGTGATTTAGAGGTACATTGTAAGAAATAAGGATGTGGATGGGAAGAAATGAAAAATGAAGAGGTCAGAGTAATGAGTAATGGGAAGAAATTGGAATATAGATATTTTAGATGAAATTTTCCATTCAAAATAAATAAGTGGAACAAATTATTTAGGTAAAATTGTTAATCGGAACAAATTAAAATAATTTAGGTAAAATTGTTAATTGTAAGTGATTGCTTTGAGTGCATTATTTATCTCAAAAGCAAACCCTTTTGAATATATTGAAAGAATTTGCAAGGCTATAAAAGTTAATAAACATATTTATTGGTGTGGGAAAAGTTTTGTTTGGTGTAAATATTTCTACTTGCTTTTTTATATCTGTTGTCTTTATTACATTATTTTAATTTATTGTAAGGTATTTTAGTTTATTGTATCTCGAAACTTGCTTGATCAAACTTATTCCTCAGGTATATAATTGGAATATATACCATATTGTAAAACAATATAATTTGGAGATGTGTTATTTTCAGCGTCTAAAATGTTAAAGGGGTTTCTTGTTATTTTTTTATTATGGTGAATTGGTTTTCTGATTTAATATTTTGGGAAATTGTCAAAGAATATAATTTGGAGATGAGTTATTTTCAGCATCTAAAATGTTAAAGGGATATTTTGTTATTTTTTATTATGGTGAATTGGTTTTTTTATTTAATATTTTGGGATTGTTGCACAAATCATTGATTCTTATCATTATTGTGTGATAAGTTCTTATCATATTCCATGTCATTTCTATTATTATGTCATGATTCGAACCTCCTCATTGTTAGGTTTTATTTTTAGAGTTGAATGGTGTATAACTTTTTGGCATTGTTCATGTCTTATTATATGTGAACCTAATGCACTGAAGATAATAGAAATCTAATTTTACATTCAGGTATACCGTTTTTTAGAGTTGTGAATCCATGTTTTTCATGTTTACATTCAGATATACAATTTTTTAGAGTTGTGAATCCATGTTTTTCATGTTGTATTTATTTTTAGACGGACAAAATCTTGTTATTCAAGGTATCATCATGCTCATAATTTTGATCTTCTCTACAAAAACAGTCTCTCCTAGGCTATCTCTGTTTGAGCTAAAAACTTTTGGTAGTCAGTGGAAACATTGATATTAAGCAGTATATCACTAAAAATGATATGTGAATATGATTTTGAGGGACATGAAGAGTGTGAGATCAAACTTATATAAGTTTTTCTTTTGATTGTTCCTCTTTTGGCAGGAGTGGCTTGAATTGAGGATTTTGTTACCACCCATTCAACTCTATATAAGAACCTGAAATAGTAGGAAGCCACCCATATGACATTAGAAGTTGCTTGTTTATAAGGTTTCTCTAATAAAATGCTATAAATTGCCTCTTTTTTGGTTGCTACAATATAAGGGCATCCACATGTTGTGATCTTCATCAACAATGAGGACATTTACAAGCATTACAAGCATTATCTTATCAAGTGTCATATCCATTATACATTTTTCTATCTCGTTGAATGTTCAATAGGGAATTAATTGTACTTTGAAGTAGATCTTTGAAATGGTTTTTCCTAGAATAATCCTTGGCCTTCTTCAACATTTAATCCCATGAAAGAATAAGAAACTTTCCATTTTTTGTAATGGGGAACCATGCATATTTTCTTATTTTTGAAGCAGATATTTGAAATGGTTTTTCTTAGAATAATCCTTGGCCTTCTTCAACATTTAATCCCATGAAAAAATAAGAAACTTTCCATTTTTTGTAATCGGGAACCATGCATATTTTCTTCTTTTGTGCCTTGGTTGAATTTCAATGCAGCACAAGTTGCAGTAATATGGGTAAAATCGTAAAAGAAAATATAGTTAGCACACTGCAGTTGAAGAGTTTAAATAGTTCAAGAAACTTTGTGTAGCCATAACATAAAAGATAACATATGAATACACCATGTTATTGTCCTTTTCTCATCATACCAAGTTCTTGGAGCTTTTGCATCTGGTAAAGAAGAAGGGAACAAAAGGAGTGTAATATAACACGCACATTTTCTTCTTTTCAGTTTTCATTAAATTCGACCATATTGCAGAAATTCCAGTTACATGGGTAAAATCATTAAAAAGAACTAGTCAAAACAAATTACAGTCAAAGATCATAAATAGTTGTATACCACACTACAAATGTTGCCTCTCCACCATGGCCCTTTTCAAATTCTGCCTCTAAGGTCCCAAATTTTGTAATTGGTGAGTAGCTCCAACATCAATAGATATATAAGGCCAAGCTTTTCCTAATGGTGGCATGTTCTCTCCCTTTTTAAGCTACTATCCATTTCGTTTTGAGCCCTAATGTCTTGTCCACAAACAAGGGAGGTAGTTTCCAAACCGATTTGCATAGCTACTTGAAGAAAATTACCAGTGTCTACGTATTTTTGAATCCTTTTGACTCTTGGTGAATAATCTATTCGGCTTAAAACATCCAATTTCAATAAATTCTATGATCAAAGCTTCAAGCTCGACTTGATAATAGAGTCATAGTACTGGGCTTCATACTACCCTT